>CM069524.1:177039388-178331888 GCA_035773235.1 Eospalax fontanierii | reverse complement strand
GAAGTGATTACTGTTATGTTCTCATAATAGTTCATTCACTGCTGAAATCTTGGTACAGTGTCTGTAGCACACCATGCACTATACTAGGCTCTGGACATTGAGATAAAGATGCTTGCTCGCTCTGACATGTAAGGGCTCTGTTCAGGAGGGAATCACAAGTATAAAAGGGTAACTGCAGTTAGGTTCTGCTACAAGTATTGTAACGAGTGCTTTGGAGCATAGGAAGCAAATGAACTCTGTGGGGTCTTAATGTTTTTCTAAGGGAGGAAATAAGGTTGTAATTGCAGGGGTGAGGTCCAGAGGGAACCTGCCCCAGAACAATTTGTGTTAAAACGTCAAAGCATATTCAAGAAAAAGTGAAAAGCTTTTTGTAGTCCATCTGTTCGAGTGCTCTAGTATTAGAAGGAATATAGCGTGGTGGTAGATGAGATTCAGTCAGTTGGAATCAGATTGTGACACAACTAATAAACTATACGGAGGAGTACAGATCTTCTTCCCTGATGCATGAAGGGCCACTGGCAGCATTTAAGCATGGATGCATTGTGATTACATTTGTGTGGGTGATTCTGAGTGGGGAAAGATTGGAATGCAGTTTTTTAATGTGTGTGACTGTTTTACCTGTATGTGTGTGAGTGCGATGCCCACAGAAGCCAGAAGAGGGTGTTGGATCCCCTGGAACTGGAGTTAAGGGCAGTTATGGGCACTGGGTACTGGAAACCCAACCCGGGTCCTATGGAGGAACGGCAGGCGCTTTAACCACTGACCCGTCTCTCCTAACTCCTGCAGTCAGGAATGTAAATACGTTGTAGTGGTCGAGTTATCAAGGATAGGGGTACAGGTAGGGCCTTCTGCAGCCAGTGCTGTGCCTCAGACGGCGGGGGGTGCAGTGTGAACCGAAGACTCTCTCTGGGGCCTTAGGAGGTCTTGGCTTTGCTCACCCCCTCAGGGCTCCCTCATTCCTGTCACATGTGCACACTCCACAGAGTCCCCTCCTTCCCTTTATACAGTAATCATTAGTGTTCACCTACTGTCTGAGGTCATTCTGGTTTTTCTTGATTCTGTGATCAGAAATTAATTTAGGACCAAATCCAGCGTGTTGACTGTTTGTTTTTTCAATATAAAGTTTTATTGGAATCATTTGTTTTCTGTAGTTGATCTCACTTTACAGTGGCAGAATTGGGCAGAGTTGAAACTTCCAAGATTGAAATAGTTACTGTGGCCTATTACTGACAATGTTTGCTAATCTCTGATCTAAACTATCAGTTCCTGCTGATAGAAAGGGAAGGGATTTGTGTATAATACTTTCCAAGGACGATAATGTCTTTGGAGTGATTTCTTTGCTGATAAATAATTGAAAGTTTTCCAAAACTTAGGATTGTTTTCACTAGTTGTTACTTTTCAGTGACTAGGATTCAAAAGGAGTAGTAGTATAATTAATTAAGGAAAGTTCTTTGCAAATTTAAATTGGTTGTTGGAATGGTCATTAAAATGATTTGGGGGATAAACTATTGCCCTTGCTGAGCTAGCTGTAGACTTATCCAAGAACCATCTAGAGAGCTGATTAATTTTTGTCACTTAACAAAAACGGAAAGAAAAATTCTGAAGTTTTATAAAGATGAGAATTAGGCTCAAAAGGCAAGGCCTAATCATCCTATGAGGAGACTGTTCCTGGATGTTAAAGCATACACAGCTACAGATTATATACCATTATGTTAGGGACCTGTCCCCTCCAGAGTTCCATTTGAAGAATGTTTTGTGGGGGCTGGAGAGATGGATGGCTCAGCAGTTAAGAGCACTGACTGCTCTTGCAGAAGATCCAGCTTTGGTTCTCAGCACCCACATGGCATTTAACAACTGTCTATGACTCCAGTTCCAGGGGAATCCAACAACCTCTTCTGACCTGCAACAGGCATGCCCAACATGGTTGTACTTACATGCAGGCAATACACTCCTACACATAAAATAGAAATAATAGAATTTTTTTTTATTAGTGTTTTGTGGTGGTTGATTATCGAGTCACTGAAAGGGTGGTAGAAAACACTGACGCCCCTAGGGTTTCTGTTTCTAGCTGTTAGATGACTGGATAGATGAATATTGGTTTTCCTTCTTGGTTTCAACTCGCATTTGTTCAGGATATGCATTTGTTCAGGATGAGAAAAGCTCTCAAAGAGTAATTGGGATGAGAAATTTTGTGTGTGTGTGCCCCTTTTAAAAAAGCCTTTCTTTTCTCCAGGTTATCCTACCTACAAAGAAAAAGTAAAGAAAAGGCCAGGGGGCCGCCCGGAGGTCATTTACAACTATGTACAAAGACCTTTCATTCGCATGTCCTGGGAGAAGGAGGAAGGAAAGAGTCGGCATGTAGACTTCCAGTGTGTGAAGAGCAAATCTATCACTAACCTGGCAGCAGCTGCTGCAGACATTCCCCAGGACCAGCTGGTCGTCATGCACCCAACTCCGCAAGTGGATGAGCTGGACATCCTCCCTAACCACCCTCCTTCGGGCAACAACGACCTCGATCCTGATGCACAGAATCCAATGCTGTGATGCTGACGTCCCATGAAACCATAGCATGCTACTCTTCAGTGACGCCGTGCTCCTCATTCTGCACTGCGAGGCCACTTTTCTTCATTGTGATGCTCATGTGTAGGAAACGGCAGTGTAGCTTTTCCAAAGACCAAAGGTAGCTGGATGGTTTTTTAATGAGTACAACTTTAGCATCCTGGTTCCAGTTATATAAATGTATTTGTTTACCAGTAGGTTTGTGAAATTGGTTCTTTGTATAGGGGACAGTCCTTTTTCACACATCTAGGCCTTTTCAGAAGTGGAAATTGGCAGCTGGGGTACTTTCAATGTAGATTGAGACTCATCATGCCCCAGAAAAAATGCAGAATATTACATAGTTGCACTTTATAAACGGCGGTTAAATGGAACTGTTCAAGCCATTTTAGAGTTGTGATGTACAATATAACTTAAGTGCTTCTATCAAAGTCAAAGTATTCCTTCAGTGAAATATGTATAGTTTGCCCATGATGGACAAATAGTATTTATCTTGGGTTTATTTGAACAGTTGGTATGAGATTTGATGCTCCCAATGTATTGGTTCACTTATCTCCAGTGCCGTTTCACCCTTCCAGAGTGAGCCATATTCAGGGAGTGTGGACATCAAGAGGTAGTTTATTTGTCCAGTCTGCCTTACCCTCAGTCTGTTCACAGATATTTATTTACTAATGCTTTTTTTCTTAAGCGTTATGGGATAGAAAATGAACTGTTTGCCCTTCATTTACTAAATGATTGTAAACTCCAGTTTTTCATCAAAATAAAATTCCATTGTTTTAATGTTTCTGACCAACTTTGTAACCATCTTGACTAGGTTTTTAGTCTCATAATCAATAGTTTCTGTGCTGTATTTGCATAAATGTAACTAGAAATAGTGACCCAAGAAATTCTCAGTTTAGCATATTTAGTGATGAGGCACTTAAATTGCCTACAAATCAGAGCATTTACTATAAATCCAAAGCAGTTGATCAACGCTGGAAAAGGAAAAATGTTTTCTAGTCCAACCAGATGTGAAAAGTGAAATGTGTTGGCTAAGGCAGAGCTAGTTTCTGACACTGATTCAATGCTGTTCTCAGTATTTGAGGATGTACAACAAAGAATCCTAGAGGTCACCTAGGCATTTGCAGCCAGCCACACACCTGCAAGCCGTCGTGGGGGTGGGGAGGAGAAGCCAGTTTGTAATCATAAATTGTAAGTGCAAAGGATTTGAAATCGTGTGTGTAAGTGGTAGCTACAATTTGGAAGTTAACTTTTGTTTCTCGTGTATATCAAAGCTAGTAGCATGGGAGAGATACTATTACGAGATAAAAACGGTATTGTAAAAGTAACTGCATGGAACTTGCTTGAACACGCAGCTGTTGAAATGGATGATCCAGCCTTGTAGTGTGTAGGGTTTGTTTCCTCTAATTATTTGAAATGGGAACAGTACTTATAGAACAAGGGAAACATTTATTAAAAATATTTAACTGTCTAATACATTATACTTTAACCCATATTTATAGTAAAGGATTCTTACAAGGAAGAATAAACGGCTTTATGATACAATTAGTATAAGAAATATCCACATGGGGGACTTCTTTGTAGTGTAAAAACACCATACATCTGAAATGACCATTTTGCATATAAAAGCTACCAATGATGCTTCTGTGCACAATGATTAAAAAAATTCAACACAAACAGAATCCAAAATATACAATTAATGCAAGCTATCCACAGCTAGCCCAAAATCAATGATGAGGAAACACTGGAGCAGGCTTAGTTCCATTTTGTCTGAAGTTACACATGGTAGATTGACTTGTATCAATGGCTCTGAGATGGCTTTTATGATGTCAGTACATAAAAGCTGTTCTCTCCCTATCCAGTAAGCTTCACAGACTGTAAAACTTCACCAGTAATGCACTTTGATACTGCAGCTGTTGCCAAAGCAACATGTAGTGTCTACAGTGGCCATGGCAAGTCACTGAAGTCAACAGGACCACCCAGCCCAGCATCAGCTTCCAGGAGGCTCATGATAACAGCCATCGCTGCTTCATCATTGCTGGGACTACTTGATCCTTGGTCATTGTCTATCATGTCGATGCCTATGTGGGGGTTCTCACCTGTGGGGGGAAAGACAGGCTAGTCAGGGATGGAAAAATACCAAAGCGTACTTATTTGAAAAGCAACTTATAGGCATATTTCTATTTAACAAGAGAAAGAGGTTGTTTAGGGGCGCTAGGGCCATAATTTTGCTGCTTTTCAGAACAAAAAGTAAGAGCAAAGTGCTTACAGTCTCTAAAACGGTAGGAATATTTGAGTTGAGCTCAGTTTGGTTTTCTGATCACCAGTTAGGAGGGGGTCATAGAAACAATGGCAACAGGGAAAAGGATTGAGGCAAAGATGGGTGGGCTCGGAGAAGCAGACTCCTCATGTACTGACTCTCATCCCTGCATCCGATGCCTCTTCCAGGCCTTCTGTGAACTGTATCTGCTCTCCCTCAGAAGACTGTGTCCCACATGGGAGAAAACCTATGTCTAGGTTGCCGCAGATGTGCTTAGCCCCCCACCAAAACACAGCCACTAAAATCAGCACTGAAGTGTTTAACCAGATGTCAGACGTCTACATTTCCAAACTAGCTTGTTTCGTGTACTGAGTTCGCAGCCTCTCTCGCCACCTGTTCTGCAAGCTCACGGTCGCTCATGGAGGGGACTGATAATAGCACTTACCAAGAATAGAAGAACTGTCAGAGTATGGGTAACCTGGATTCTCCTGAGCCTGCCCTGGTAGGAGGCCGCTGGAAGGAATATCCGGAGTCCCTCCATTTAGAACCTGCCAAGAAAATGGGAAATGTGTAGTTTTCCACTCTAAAAGCTGGGTAAATCCCCATCAAAATTCCTAGGATCATGTTGCCCACATCCCTACTTAAAACCAAAGGTTAAACATCAGTGAGCCCAGGTTCTCCTGTAAAGGAGTAAAACATGGTAGGTAACAGAAACTGCTGAAGAAGAAATCATCAAGGTCGGTAACAGTCTGTGAAGAGAGACAACTCTTTTGGACTCAGTGAACAGAACACTGAATCTTTTGTCACCAGGGTACTACAGCTGCCAACTTAAGTAACCTCTGGTTTCTGTTCTTAAGATACAGATAATTGCTATCAGTCCATAGTAGAGCTCCAATGCTGTCTCAAAAATCCCTCCACCCTTCCCGCTCCGGCCTTTGACCAAGTCTCACCCTTAGGAATACTGGGGATGCAGAAAGAAAACAGTCCAGCAGATGGTGCTATAACTGCCTCAAAGTCCAGCTTTTCAGAGCAGGAACCCCTTTTCATTCTTAAAAATTGAAGCCTCCAGAAAACTTTTGTGTTGGATAGGCTAAATTTCAGTAAATGCATTTACTGTATATTGAATTTAAAACGGATTTTGAAATGATAAACCCATTCTGTATTAACATGAATAATAGCATTTTAATGAAAAATTACCAAAAATGACAAAAAAAAAGCATTATGTGTCATTGTTTTATATCTTTGCAAACCTAATGCCTGGCTTAAGAGATTTCAATTGGATTCTTATATCTGGTCCATTCAACTTCCTTAAACAGGTTATCTGTATATGAAGGAAATCCAAACTCCCCACAGATAAGTTGTAAGAAGAAACAGTTTAATAGCATTTTGAAATAATTTTGACATTCTCTGATATTACATCAGCACTCAGCAAATGCATGTTTCTTTTTTATTTTTTTATTGTTATTTTATGTGTATGAGTTTTGCTTGCATATATGTAAATGTACCATGGGTGATAAACCTACAGAGGCCAGAAGAGGGCATTGGATCCTCTAGAACTGGAGTTTTGGATGGTTGTTAGCTGCCATGTGAGTGCGGGGAACCAGACTTGGGGCCCCTGCAAGAGCAGCCAGTGCTCTTTACCACTGAGCCGTCTCTCCAGCCCTAAGTGGCTATTTCTTAAGTACTCATTACAGTGTAAAGCCACATCAATCAGTTTGTATGCTCTGTTGTTAAAATCCACGGCTGTCTCATTGGCATTTAGAATGGATCTCCCTTGGACGACTTTGAAATGTCCTGTATTGATTACTTAGAGGATATTGGTTCGCTGAGTCATACAGATCTTCCAAATCAACATGAAGACATCACCATTGTTAGTTAATGCCATTTTGGGAAGCTGTTGAGCTCAAAGTAGGAGGTACAAGTATTCTAAAAATTCCACTCTTGATTTTGTCATGGCAACAAATCCTGTCCCTTGTTTTCCTTGAAGAGACAGCTACGTGTTCACCAATAACATCCTGTGAAACCAGTGCATGTTTAGTCATGGTGCTTTTTCATAAGACAATTTTCAAACTAGGTAGACAGCACTGCATGGTTAAAGTAACGGGTTCTAATGCTTCGTTGAGACATTGTTGAACTGACTTTGAGATTTTCATTACAAGTGGTGGGAAAGAGCACAGTGGCTTCTAACAGTTTGTTGCCACTTGGTTTTATCATAACAGTGAAAGTGGGTAACTTTTTAGCATTATTATGAAAATAGCTTTGACCCTGAACACCCTTGAAAAGGGCCTACGGACACTCCCAAAAGGTGACATTTGTGCCTTCCATGAGTTTGCCTCAGTGCCCCTGAACGTCCTTGCCTCCCTGGGCTCTGGAGCCTCATCGGGTCACTGTTTTAGCTCAATCCTGAATGAAATCACTTCAGGCTAAATGACAAAATTTCAAAAGTGACTATAGGGCCATCATTGCTCTTGTTTAGAGTGCCTTTCTTTTTAAAAAATATTTTACTATTTTGATTTTATGTGCATACGTGTATTTCCTGTATGTGTAAGTACACCGTGTCATGCAGTGCCCATAGAGGTCAGAAGAAGTCATCAGAGTCCCTGGAATGGGAGTTTTGAAAAACCAGGACTTGCTTTTTTTGTTTTATGAGACGAGTTCTCCCAGTAGTCTCAGCTGCCCTGGAAGCCACTATGTAGACTGGCTGACCTCAATCTCACATAGATCCACCTGCCCCTCCTGGGTCCTGGGATTAAAGATGTGCATTAACATGCCCAGCATCCTGTCTTTTTGATATTTATTTGTACCTTAGGAGTCCCACTTGAACTAATTCCTGGTATTCTGTATTTGTTCTGGGGGTAGAGGAAGGAAGAGTTCATGTACAAAGACATTGGCCCTCATGCTGTCTTAATTTCTGGTGCTATAAATAGCTTTATGATTTACAGTTCATATGGCATAGATTTGCAGATTCTCTGGTAAAGATGAAAAGAGGTTTCTCAAACCTTTTTATAGTGTTGTCGTCTTGACATCTCTTCATAACGGCTGGTGACTGATAAAGTACTTGTGTTCAGTGATGTCACAGCACAGGAAAATTAGGCAACAGAGCTCCAGGTAGGTGTTCAAGCTGTAAAGCCTGACTCAAAATGTAGCTGTTGCTGTTTCCATTAATGGTATATGCTCCCCTGAAACTTGGCAAGGAAATACTTTTCTGTGTGAGGTCCTTACTGATCCTTCCCTCATGGAAACTTGAATTGCACCCTCAGGGAAATGGACCAACAGTCCCCTCTCCTTGGAATGTTCTTTCTGCCTTCCTGTATTCATGTGGAATAAATCCTCTTGGTCGACCAACATGCACTGTAGCCAGCCTTACGTGGATGCATATACTTCACGGAGGAAGAGAGTCTAACTTACTCCAGAAACCACTGTAGTTCTGTCTTCCATCCTCTAGCATTTCAGAACTTGGGCCAGAGGCTCTTCTGGCCTACAGCATCACCCTTACCTTCTTGCCTCCTGGAGAGGAAGCATCAGGGGGAGGCGTGCTTGTGATGTTCAGTGGGCTGGAACCACAGCTGGAAGGTGATGACCCTCGTATCCTGTCAGAGAAGAGATGAGTTAGTTCCACCACTGGGTGGTAGGGTGGGGTGTGTGCAGGAGTCAACACGAAAAGGACGATAAGGACCTAGACTAGAGATCAGCAAATGTTCTAAACGGACCAGATAACTCTTAGGCTCTGTAGGCCATGTGGTCTCTGTCACAGTGCCCCACAGGCAGTGCATAAGTGAATGAGAATAGCTGTGTTTCAATAAACTTTTTTTACAAAACCCAGGTTAGAAGCTGGACTTGTTCCATGGGCTTTGATCTAGAACACAGATTCTGAAGTCAAGAGCTGTCAAAGCCCTTGGATTAGGATCTGGAGTAGGGTCTGGATTCAGGTTGCTTTAAGGGGCCAGCTTTATTTCCTCATACTAGTGAATCGGAGCACTTAGGTTAGCCAGCTGTCTCTGATACGGTGAGCTGCCATCGACAGCAGAAGATGACTAGCAGAAAAGAGAGCTCACGAACACCCCTGGAAACGGAAGACCCCAGAGCAGCTCACCACACCTAAAACGTAGCCTAATGGGAGTGGCTTCTACAGGACAGACCTGGAAATGCAACTGCAAGCGCTAGTCAGGCTGGGGCCTCAGGGAGGGAAGCTATGGCTTGAGCTGAAGTCCATAGGCCAGGAGTTGTGCTCACTACCCCTGCCATGTGCTTTGGGGAGACGGGAGCCGCGGTGTTGGCATCAGACTCCGCTCCTCTGCGGACACACAGCATCCTGCTGCACGCCTGCGAGCGGCTCCTGGCCTGTACTGCGCACTCTGTTTTTGCGAGGAGACAAGTGCTCTCTCCTGGACTACATGCCCCGCAGAGGCGGGACACACTGAATCGCGCACGCAGCGCGGATGGCCGACTCCCGAAGGGCCGCTGCGTTTCTGTCGGCTTTCTCCATGGAGCTCGGAGGCCACTCGCCTGCTTCCCCATTTTCACCGCTACCTCGCCTTCAGTATCCAGTCTTTGGACTGCTGGTTTCTCTGCGGGCAGGCGCTGCTGCCAGGGCAGGCCTGGTCCCGGTTAGAGGGCAGGCCTGGTCCCGGTTAGAAGGCAGGCCTGGTCCCGGTTAGAGGGCAGGCCTGGTCCCGGGTTAGAAGGCAGGCCTGGTCCCGGTTAGAGGGCAGGCCTGGTCCCGGTTAGAGGGCAGGCCTGGTCCCGGTTAGAGGGCAGGCCTGGTCCCGGTTAGAAGGCAGGCCTGGTCCCGGGTTAGAGGGCAGGCCTGGTCCCGGTTAGAGGGCAGGCCTGGTCCCGGGGTTAGAAGGCAGGCCTGGTCCCGGTTAGAAGGCAGGCCTGGTCCCGGTTAGAGGGCAGGCCTGGTCCCGGTTAGAGGGCAGGCCTGGTCCCGGTTAGAGGGCAGGCCTGATCCCGGTTAGAGGGCAGGCCTGGTCCCGGTTAGAGGGCAGGCCTGGTCCCGGTTAGAGGGCAGGCCTGGTCCCGGTTAGAGGGCAGGCCTGGTCCCGGGTTAGAAGGCAGGCCTGGTCCCGGGTTAGAAGGCAGGCCTGGTCCGGGTTAGAGGGCAGGCCTGGTCCCGGTTAGAGGGCAGGCCTGGTCCCGGTTAGAGGGCAGGCCTGGTCCCGGGTTAGAGGGCAGGCCTGGTCCCGGGTTAGAGGGCAGGCCTGGTCCCGGGTTAGAGGGCAGGCCTGGTCCCGGTTAGAGGGCAGGCCTGGTCCCGGGTTAGAGGGCAGGCCTGGTCCCGGTTAGAAGGCAGGCCTGGTCCCGGTTAGAGGGTAGGCCTGGTCCCGGTTAGAGGGCAGGCCTGGTCCCGGTTAGAAGGCAGGCCTGGTCCCGGGTTAGAAGGCAGGCCCTCCTCCATCCTCCCTGTGCCTGTGAGCCTCCCCGGTGTTTAGGCAGCACTTCGGACACCTGCTCAGCATCCATAGTGAATGGGATCTTGAAAATTACAGTCCCGAACTGCTCAGGACTGCCCTGGGGAGTCGGCAACCTCTCTTCATAGCCCTTGCTTCCTTCATCCTCCAAGTCTGGCCACTTAGACTGCCCGGTGCTGGCACACTGCTCACGTTTCCATCTAGCCTTCCTGGTTGTCGAGCGGGACCGCCCATTTTTATTGTAAACATTGGCTGAGGCCAAGTTCAAACCCTTTTTTGTTTGTTTCGGCCCATGCATTTCCCCACTTGGCCATTGTAAAGAAAATTGACTTCTCAGAGATTTTCAGATCCTCCAGATGCTGGGTGTGGTGGGGATGCCATTAATCCCAGCAGAGGGATGCAGAGGCGGGTGAGTCTCTGAGTCTACATACATAGTGAGTTCTGGAGACCCTGTCTCCAAAAGAAAAGAAAAGACCCTTCAGGGGAAAGACTGATTCTGTTCTCAGCTGGTCTTGCATAAAGCTCAGAGGATGCAGCTGGTCATACTGTGTTCTCTCGCCCATCTCCCTCAAGAAGTAAGCAGTCAACCACTCTGTGGGGTTGGCACTCTGTGGGGTTGGAACAGAACTATGCTACCCATGGGAACAAAAGCCCCTCTGTGTCCAACAGATAGACTGGCCTCCAATTCTGAGACTCAGTCAAGGGCAGCAGAAAATATTCGTCTTTCTGTGTTTCCCTTTTCCTGGTCACCACCTTCCTAATTCTCCAAATTCAGATGGACTTATAATAACTGCTTCCCTCTCAGTGGCTACGTTTAAAGACCAGCTAGACTCACAGTTTTAGAACAGTAATTATGTTTTAGGCTGCGTTCCAAGACTTCCCTAAGTTCCTTCACAATCGTAATACGGCCCGTACGAAATAGATACCACCTCCCTTCTGTGGCCTAAGCTGACATACCAAAAGATGAGATGACTCTCCCGCACAGCCAGGAGCCGGGCCAGGACAACCCCAGGCAGGCTGTTTCCCAGTTCTTTCATTTGGAAGGGGAGTCTCCAGGCAGAGGAAAGTGGCCTCTATTTCCAGCTGATCTGCTCGGCCTCTATTATTAACCCTAGTTAGCTTAAGTGTTGTAAGGCCTAGATCACTCAGGCTGTTGACAGCTCTCCTGGAGTCCTGTAATGTTCCTGGGTATCCAGCCTTACTAGGAAGTCCTCCGGATACATACCAAGTGTCAGGAACTGAGCTTCCCCAGAGTCTCCTGCTCTGTTTTGATCTAGCTTCTAAATTTAAGGCAAGATTTCTCAATCTTGGCAGTACGGGTATTTTGGACTGGGCCAGAGGTGACAACAGTCCCGTGTAGTGCAGGATGCTTAACAAGCAACATCTTTGGTCTCTGTTCCCTGGTTGGTTACCAGTAACCCCACCCAATTGTGACGAGCTACAGTATCTGCACAGACTGTGAAACATTCCCTGGGAGGGGTGCAGTGTAGAGGGACTGAGAACCATTGGTACAGGGGAGCAACCAGAAAGTACTACTTGCCTGTGGATTTCCATGATCTCCTCTGCAATCATTCGACCTATTTTTCCTGCCCCGGCTCTGGTTCCCCCCGGAATCCCCGGAACAGTGGGATGGGTCCTCTTTGGGCCACCTACAACACAAGAACCAGAGTAGGGAAGGAGAAAGCCAAGCATGTATTTAATGAAAGTCACATGATCCATTTGAAGTTCAACATCAAGCTTATATCTTGTCAGGAAAAATAGCTCTAACGGGAAGGCTCAAGCTTCCTCAGCATCCGAGGCCGAAGTTTTGACATGACGCTGCTAACTCCCTTCATGCACTCCAAGAGTGTTTATGGAATACCACTGTGCGGACCCTGCCCCCAAGGAGCTGGCAGTCTCACCCCACTAGAGCAAAGTGTGATAAACTTGGCAGGTAAGCATGGACACCCAACTCATCCAAGACCAACTACCGATTTTTAGAGCAGAGTAACAGCTGAACCTTGAAAGATGAGCATAAATTAGCTTGTTAGAGTAGTAAAGACAGGTAAGTACTTCAAGTACAGAAACCAGTATGCAATCGCCTTGGGGAAGAACAGAACTTGGAAGTCTACTGCAGTTCATGGAGGAGACAAGGCTGGAGCAAGGGACTGATGCAGCTCATCTCAGTCAGACCATGCTGTGCTGGTGAATTCAGACAGTGCGGATGACTTCAAACAAAGTCAAAGGACTTCGAACAGGACGTGCACTGGGTGCGAGGTGGATTATTAAAAGTCCACCACACAGAGTGAACTGTAGTTATGTGCCACTTAACAAAGGGGTGCAGCCTGAGGAATGTGTTAGGTGAGTTTGTCATTGTAAGGTTCACTCAAACCTAGACAGTATAGGCTACAGCAAGTCTAGGCTGTAGAGTGTGGGGCCTACTGCTCTGAACTACAAACCAACCAGCCTGTCACCATGACGATTACTGTCTGTAGTCAGCATGATGGTATTTGTGGGTCTGAACATATCTAGACATTTTTGAGGGTAATGTGTTGCTCTGAACACTTCAACAATCGATGCTGCTAAAACTATTTTTGTCACGTGGTCTGATGCAGAGTGTTTTGCATAGTGGAGTATGAGGTAGAGAGGATGAGATTAAAGTTGGGCAACTGCCCAGCAGAGCGACATGGTGCAAAGGTGACGGGGTGACTTGGAGAGCTAGAAAGGACAGAACTTGGCATTCAGATTGCACAGAGGAAGGGAAGGACAATAATTCTGGCTTCAACAAATAGATGAAAGAGTGCAGAGAATCAGTTTGGGGTTTTCTTAATTGCAGGTGCCTCTGTGGTTCTGTTTGGGAAAGAGAACCGGAGCCGAGAAGAGAAGCCAGGAGCCACAGAGCCATGGGTGCAGAGGTGCGGACTGAAGCCATGTGAGCAGAGCCAGTGCGGGAGGCATGAGTCTAGTGAGCAGAGCCTCGGGAGAGGAGCCCTGAATGGGGCACACTCGCCACCGCCAACAGACACTTTCCTCCCAACCACAGGGGCCAGTGAGCCACCCAGGATCGCATCAAAGCCTCTGGGCTGTGGGCAGATGAAGGCAGAAGAGAGGCGAAGAGTTTGCTAGCAAGGAATTCTAGGGTCCAGGCAGCCTCGTGAAGAGCCACACAAGGCCCCAGTGTTTCAGGAATATGACAGCAACTTGTACCCACAGGGGAAATCAGTACCTCACTTTGAGGCCTGCTACTCAGAATGGGATCGCAAGGGACTTGAACACTTGTAGGGAGAGGAACTGGTCACCAGCAGCTTCTCATGGGTGAGCCCCGATGCCCCAGCAGGACATAGTTACCTTCTCCAGAGGGCAGCATGCTGTCCATGCTGTGGGGGGACGCTGTGAGCTGCGGGAAGGTTGGGTCCCCGCCTTCCAGGACGTTGGCTCTGTGAACATCCCAGCAAGAAGGAAACGTGAGTCAGGCCTGCTCAGAACCGTGCACCTTTCACCTTGGCCAAGGTGTCCGGTGTCCACTCGGGATCTGGACAGGCCAGAAAATGAAGTGTCTGTCTGAGTAGCTGAACAGGTCTCCTTGCTGTTCCGTAACATGACGGACAGCATCCCGGCCTTTGGCCTCACTGCCTGCCTGGGCCTTCCTAACGTCTGTGGAATACAGTTGAGCAGAAGTGGCTTGGGTAGCCCTCTCCCATTGCTACAGCACTTTCTTGCCTACAGCATACTCAGGCCCAGGCCATGGGGAAGGAGGTGTAGGGAAGATCTTGTGAAAGAGAAGGCGCCTTCCCTTCCTGCTCACTTAACAGGTGGGAGCAGCCTTTGAGGGAGTACTCCATCTGCCAAGGCTTGGGCCGTCAGCCTGGTGGGCATGGAGACCTGCCCATCCTTAGCCAAGGCCAGAAGGAGCTAGCGCCTGGATAAGCCTGTCACAGATGGTTGACCCCTCCCTCCACAGCAGCACAAGGAGATGCCCAGCATTCACAGCCTGTGCAATTCAAGGGTTGGCTGCTTTATCTGAAAGGAAAATGACTGTTTCCTGGACCAAGTCCACAAGGACAGGGCTTGCACAGGAGGAGCACTGAAGCCTGTCCTTGATTAATAATCTTTTCTGGCTCCTTCCCAATCTGAGGCTTCATAACACACTAGCAAGATAGCATTAAAAGGTGAATAGTGGCTGTTGCCTGCACCCCTTTGTCCCAGGCAAGGATCCCTAGGCATCTCCCTTTAGAGAGTCTTATAGAAGATACTTACAAAACAACAGTGTTGGTTGAGACTATGTATTCTACTTCCTTGGTCCACGGGTTCATGAAACTGAACCATCGACTTCTTAGTGTGATAAAAGAACCATCTTTGATCTTAAACTTATAGCAATTAGTTGTAATCTTTTCTCTTGTCTGTAAAACTGAAAGTGCAAAGAAACCATGATCACAGTCATTTCCTCAAAGCAGTGGATTAACAGAACCCCCACATCAGTACCTCAGGGCACCCAGCTCCCATGCGGTCATTCCTTAGAAAGCCAGAGAAGCCTGGGGTCAATGCACACAGAAAGGCTGTTTCTCGGGGGTCTAACTCAGAGCCTTTCAATGTGTTTGTCAACCTGTCACTCTTTTCCAGAGTATACGAAATGAAGGCTCTGGAGAATGTTCAAATCATGAACACCAGCCATGTTCCCTCCCCATCACAAAGCCTAAGGGCAGTACACCGCTTGTCTCCGGTTTAGGAAATATGAGTCAACAAATGCCACTAGCCAAACAGAGGCCAAATCTCACCCTTTGAGAAAGAGGCACCATGAGCACCTTTTATTCCCCAGGCATTAGAGACAAAACAGGTGAGATATGATTCCTGCTGTTCAGAGGGAGCGACCCGGGCTACTGGAGGAATCAAGAGCTCAGCCTCTGAGGAATGAACACACTGGCCGAGAGGAGGAAGGGAAAACCCTCCAAAGGCCAAGGAGTGACGGCCCAGGCAGGCAGGCCCAGGGATGGGGTCGGAGAGGCTGAAGCACATCTTTGTAGGCAGGGCTTAGGAGTGAAGCTGAGGAACTGGGTCAGGGCAAAGGGGCAGGAGTTTAGGATCCAGAGGCCCGTCAAAGGTGAGTCTAAAAATGGGAGCATTTTAAGCAGGCAGGGATGTGACAGCATCAGGCTTGATCTATCTGACAATGAATAACTATAGAAGATGGCCTGGGGATGTCAGGAAACAGAAGACCCACAGTGCAAGGGTAAACCAGGGTCATGGCAGTTGGGTTGGTGAAAAGGCACTCCCAGAAATGAGTGGCCAAGGCAGCTGAAGCAGTTCTGATAAAGACACAGTGAGGACAGGCTGCATCTGTGGTGTCCGCTTAACTGTCAACCTGACAACCTAGAGTCGCCTGGGAAGAGAGCCTCAGTGGGGACTGTCTACAGTGGTCGGGCCGTGGACATGTCTCTGTGTGCGGACGGGCCTATCTTCATCATAAGTTGATTGATATGGAAGACCCAGCCCACTGTGGGCAGCACTGTTCCCTGGGCAGAAGGTCCTGAACTGCGTAAGAGCGGCAGAGCCAGGCACGAGCAAGTGCGTGGGCACGCACTCTCCGCCCGACTGCGGATGCGGTATGACCAGCTGTTCCTGGTGATATGAACCAGGAGTTCCTGCCCACTGACTTTCCTGCAGTAATGGGCTGCCTCCTGGGACCATGAGCCAAACAAGCCCTTTCTCTCAAGTTTGTTTTCGTCAGGGCAATTTGTCACAGCAGCAGAAACTGGGACACCGTGAATCTAGGAAAATACAGGAGGCAATGCGGGCTGGCATAGAAAAAAAATCAGGGCAGTCTAAGTCATACAAAATCTTCACAGGCTGGGGGTAAACCCAGGCCACGAGATGCCTTCCAGAAACACTCATGGCTTCTGTAGAGAAAACTACTGTGCGGTGAGTAGGGCCCAGGCCTCTGTTGTGGACAAATGGAGGCTGGGGCCATCAGTCTTCTCTCCTCATATGTGTTAGAGCCAGAAGAGTCCTAGGCTGGCTGACTCCTACACAGAGGGGGAAGGGGTCTAGTAGCCAGTGTAGAAGTCTGGGTCACTCTCAAGTTCAGGCTCTCTTGTAGCCTAGCTTACCTTGCCTATGACATTCTGCAAGGTGTCCTATGTCATCTTGATGAAAATACTCATAACACGACGTACCTAGAAGTTCTTGTGGTAAATATGCCAAAATAGCTGTTGCCCTAAAAGAAAGGAAAGACTTTTTTAAATTAGAAAAGCTATAAATATCAACGGCAAATCAGTAGTGAACCTCAATGCATCCTGTAAGAGCAAGGTCGAAGCTGGAGGCACAACGATGGATGGGTTTCCAGAGGGTTCCTCCCACACCCAGGCATCTGAACTTAACCAGGAATATAAAAACAGAGGCGAGCAAAACAAAGAAGCCTTTCGGGGGATCTCATCATCAGAAATCACATTTCAAGAGGTTTAATTAATTTATTTATTGTGTGTATGTGGGTAGGTGGGTGTGCATGTGGAGGACAGAGGACAACTTGCAGGAGTCAGTTCTCTCCTTTCACAGTGTCATCAGGCCTGGCAGCTTACCCACTGAGCTATCTTGCTGGCCCATATAATACTAGGTTTTTAATCAAAAACCATATCAATCAGGTAAAAGTGTGACCCCAATCTAAATTCCAAGGCAGAGCTTCCCCTTGTTGGCTGACTGCTTCTATCATACCAGCTGAGGCCCAGAAGTTCTGTCCACTGAGGCCACACAGGTCTTGAAGTTGCTAGCCCCTTTCTAGTGTGATGCGGTTGTCTCTGGTTGCTCGTTATTGACCTGTGAATAATCCCAGGAGAGGCAGCAAGCAATGGTGAATCTGGGACATCTGAGTTCTCAGGCCCAGTCTATCAGCTAGAACTACGATTCTAGCAGTAGCTGATGCACAGACTAAACCTCAGTTCCTTATCCATGAGATGAAAAGGCACAAGGCCACTGTTGTCCAGCAGAGCTCTATGCAGTGACAGCATTCCAAGTGCTGTTAGCTACATGTGGTGATCCAGTACTTACAGTGTGCCTGGTGACCCTGAGGAACTGAATTTTTTATTTTAATTGATTAAATTCAAATTTAAATACCCAGACAAGGTCCCTGTGGCCACTGATTACTGTACTGGACTGCTCAAAACTAAATGGCTGTTTCCAAGTCTCATATTCTATCAAAGTCATGCTGAGGGACCAGAACATGGCCATATCCCTGACAGGTGGACAGATAGGACAGGGACACTGATGATGGCAAACTTCTGGCTTCTTCTTTACCTGAGACAAAGGCCTGGGGGGGCTCCTTCTCCTGCCAGTAAGGCCCCTTTTCTGGCTGACTGAACAAGTTGAGATAAGTCCAAGGCTGGACCTGAACATATCCTCATGTGGAGCTGTGAGCCTATCAGCTCCCTCTTTTTCATTTAAGTTAATGAATCTAAAATTATGGGAGAGAGACCTGCCCTTTACTACCAAGAACGCTTAAAAGACTCAGGCCCTTTTTGGGGCTTTAGATTTTTGGTTTTCAGATCCCCCTCTCTATTTGTGGGAGAGAGGCTGAGAGAGAGAGAGAGAGAGAGAGAGAGAGAGAGAGAGAGAGAGAAAGAAGAGAGAAAGAAGAGAGAAAGAGGAAAGAAAGAAAGAATCTTTAGTTTCAATAAGTTCATTGCCTGCTGTGTCTGAGATTCTTCCTGCCTTTTAATTCTTTAACTGGCAGGGAAACTGAACCTGCTTGAGACTCTTAGACAGCAACAATGTTTGGAAACAATTCATAGATTTAGATAGTAGTTCTGTTTCCTTTCAGCAATGGATTTCAAGCCACAGTATTTAACTATCTCTGTATACCAAAGAATATGAGAAAATCAGTGTGTTTATGAAACCCCAGTAAGTCTGGGTTTTAGCAGAAACCCTCTTCACATCCCTCTCTTTGTGTAGAAATATAAAGGCTCAGACAGGGCATTTGAAAGGGGGCAAGTGGCCCCTAAGGAAAATGATTATAATATGATTATTATTATTTATCATTTGATGTAGCCCCAGCTGGCCTTAAATTTACTATGTAGCTGAGGATAACCTTGAACTTCTTGATCCTCCTGCCTCCATGTCATGGGATTAGAGTCAAGCACCACTATTCCGGGTTATGGCGGGTTGGGGATAGAACCCAGGGCTCTGTGAAGGCCAAACACTGAGCTGCATCCCCAGTAAGAATATTATTTTTGATTCTTAGAAAAGCCAGCTGATGGCCCAGCCTTCTCTGCTTTTCAACTCAAGGTTAAAAATCCTCTACCAGCATTGCTCAAGGGTGAGTATTGGTGCTTACCTCTGGTCTACAAAAACAAACTTCCCATCTATTGCATGCCGGGAAACATATTCCATGGATTTCACCCTGATTTCCCCATTGACCGGCTGGGGGACCATGTGTGAATGCAGTCGTCCGATTGCAACAAGGCAGCTGAGGTTACAGCCTTCATTGTCCGGTTCATTGTCCTCATCCAGCCCCATCTTTGTGGGTGGCCAGCTCTTCAAATAGCCTGTGCTGTGGATCGTACAGAAGCTTTTTCGATCTGCTAGAAAGCAAAAGGCCATGGTGAGTGTTGGTGCTGGGCTGGGGATAGAATGCAGTCCAAAGATGAAGAAAATAAGGCCTCACTCTCCAGGAGTCCAGTGAATGAGGCAGACAGAATAGACAGTGGCCATCAATGTCAATATGTCTGCTGAGCCAGTATACCAAAGGCCCACATCGAGGAAGAAATGAACCCCTAGGAGAAGAAGATGCCCGGGAAAAACCATCATGGGGATTAGCCAGGAAGGGTGAAGGATGAGCGCTGGCTGAAGGACGGGAGTGTCTTTACAGTGTGACAGCAAACAAGGGCACAGAGACAGACAGTAGAAGAAACATCCGAGAGCCCCTGTGACTGAAGTGAAGGGAGCCAGGGGTGGTGGGGCTGGCTCCGTGGGTGAACGGCCGCGCTGTGCAAGCCCGATGACCCACAAAAAGAGATGAGTATGGCGGCATGCGTCTGTAACGGTGAGTGTGGCGGCGTGCGTCTGTAACGGTGAGTGTGGCCTGGATGGAAGGCAGAGACAGACGAGGCCTGAAGCTCGTGGGCCAGCAGTGCAGCGAAGCATCCAGAAATAAGAGACGACTGCCAAACAAGGCGGAAGGAGGGGACCGACTCCTGAGAAGTTGTCCTCTGGCCTCTGCACATGCACCATGGCACGTGCCCCCCATACAAGCACACACAGGCAAAATAAATACATAAATGACAAGAAAAAGCAAAAACCGGAAAAGCCGGGTGGGGCAGACTCTAAGGACCTTGGGTTATTCGTTAACAGATGTGTTAGGGTTCTCTCTAGATGGGAAATTGGGAGTCTCCAGAGGGATGAAAGTGGGCAAATGGCAAATTCAAATGTTTGGGATAGTCAATCTAGAAACAGTGGTTGGGGATGAAAGAGAGTAGAAACCTGAAACAGGAGGGCTCAGAGGGCACAGGCCAGACATGACAACCTCTGGAGAGGAGACGGAGACTGAACAGCAGGCGGGGGAAGCAGACATGCTTCTGACATAGAAGTGTTGGGATGTGGTATGAACATTAGGCATCAAGAACATGCGGATGGCTCCCACTTTTCAGGTTGAATGGCTGCAGCTGTCATTCACGGATTCAGAGACGAGAACACAGACCAGATAGCAGAGAGAGAGAGGACTTGAGACACAAGTGTGGCAACACCCAACAGCCCACATAATGTGTTTATCAAGCATCTGTGCCAGGCACGGGGATACCGTGGAGACCAGATCAGAGGTGCCTAGGTCGCTGGAGAGAAAGATGTTAAATGATCACACAGTAAGTAGAGAAACGCAACTATAAAAAAGCACTAGAAAGAAAGACAGGAGCTTCTCCAAGGAGAAGGTGAAAGGAACTGTAGGAAGGAAAAGAAATTCCAATCAGGGGCACAGACGCTTAACCTTGGAAAGGCTTAAAGCATCCGAAAGAAATTCAGCATGTGGTAACTGTACTGAGTGGACCTGGGTTGAGTCACTGCTTTAAATATTCTGAATCTTCAAGAGCAGCAGGAAACAAGAGAGAGTTTTAAAGAGGGGTTGATAAAAAGATTTGCTTTTCAAAAGATCACACGGCAGCTGCGTGGACGGGTGGGAAGTGTGTAGTGTCTACCTCCCCAGATCTGAGGAAAACTGAGAGAAGCTGGCTTCCAGAGTCGAGCCTATGAAACAGGCACTTAGAAAATGTGCTTGCTGAAAGGCACTGAGCTGTCCCTGGGCCCACTGGTGACTAAAAACAGGAAGAGAACCTGGCATCTCTGCCTTCATTTGTGCCTTCTCCTTTACTTTGGCTGAAAGCACAGAGGAGTGCCCTTGTAGTAAACCTGCAGTCACCTTGGACTTCAGGAAGAACAGGCCACCCCAGATGAGGGTGATTATCCATGAGGACAAGCAAGGCTGCACCCTGGGCAGAAGTGATCATCTCCTGAGAACCACCTTGTTTCCTCAAGTAACGAAGAGGCCTTTGAACCACCTCAGAGGACCTGAGCTGAGACAGAGTTCAGTGAGACCACACCTAGATGGACACTGCTTAATCAAACATGCCTCTTGCCTCAAGTCTTCCTCTATTTAAGCCTAAAGCAAGTGTCAGTGTCCCCGAAGACAGACGTGAGGTCACCAGACACCTTTATCTGTTCCTCTTCCCAGCGTGGCCACATAGACGCTATCTCTCTGCCTTTCACTATTCCTGGGGACAGGTGGCCTCATCTAGCTTGGGGCTGCTGGAGACCAGCCTTTTGGCCCAAAGTCTCCAGTTACATCTGGACATGATGGAACACCCTTCAGGTAACATCAACAGGTGGTGTGAGAGGCTCACATGGCTGCTTTAGAGATGCCCTTGAGCTTTACTTGGAGGTGTATTTAACCAATGCACATGGAGTTCAAAGGAGGAGCCTGAGCTAGGAATAAACTTGGAAGTTACTGGCATGTAGATGACATTACCTATGGATAGGTACAGACGGAAGAGAGACTCCCCAGCATAGAGAGGAGGGGCCAGCCAGGGGAACCAGGAAGAGAGGAGTAACCGGACAGGGGAAGTGGGAAGCAAGTGGTTTTGTAGAATGCCAGGGAAGAGAATTCTGCAGGAAGAAAGAACCCCAACCAGCATCCGATGCATTTAGCACATGAGGTCACTGGGGAAACTGGTTAGGAGGGGGCTGGAGGGGCAGTGGGTACTCAAGAGGCTGTTAGAACTGTGGCTGAGTTCTTTCCCAGCCACATTAGGATAAACAGAATTTAAACACAGGAAGCTTATTCTCAAATCTGTCCCCATGGCAACACATCAGGGTTTTGGTTTTCTCTCTCTCTCCCTCTCTCTCTTTCTCTCTCCTCCTCCCTTTCCCTCTCCCTCTCCCTCTCTTTTCCTCTTTCTCACTTTTCAACTGCCCTTGTCTATAAGGGGACAGCTGTCTGAAGCCCTGAGCTTATACAGTCTTCCTGTAAGGGCCCAGGAGGAGAAGAGGCTGTTAAATTGTACCTTTTTTCTTTGAGCAGGTGGAGGGGAAGTCCTTGTCTTCAACCTTTACAGAAGGCCTATTACACTTCATCCTACAGAAGAAAGAACGGCGTGCTCCAGAACATAATCGAGATGGCCCAGGGGTTATATCTGTTTTAACCGGAAGTCCAGCTGCAAATCAATACAAAATGTGATGAACGGAGGGCAGGGTGGTCCGTCGGGAGGGGCAGTGTGACCTTGAATACAGCCTTTTCTTTACTGTCTCGCTCCTGTTTGTGACCATGACACCAGGTGACATTTCTCCCCAGCCTGGGCCTCAGGAGATGCACTAAGAGCCCTGTGTTGTTACCTGGAAACATTTACAGACAGGTGGATTTGCTACCAGACAGACAAGTAGGTGGTCTGAGATAAAAGACATCGCATGTGTTGTCGCCCAATGGGAGCTGAGAATGAGTGGGAAATCAGAGTGCTCCTAAAGACTAGCAACAGGGAGTCTTATGACCAGTGCCAAGGGACAAGGACACCCAGCTTCCCGGGTCCTCGGGATGTGCAAGGTTTGGGCACTGAAGTGGGAAGCAAGACATGGGGTGGGTACCTTAAATTTTCACCTTGTCTGGAGCCGGAACCCAGAAGGGCCATTACCTGCACCCAGATTTGTGGATCCCATTCTGGATCTGTGCTCTGATGGGACAGCAGCTAGCTGCGTGCTGCTGCCTAGCACCCAAATGTGGTTTTTCTGACTTGAAAAAGACTTTGGTGTGAAATGCATGCAGGATTTCAGAGACATTACCAAAAAAGTTAAAGAACGTCAATGTTTTTCATAATTATTACATGTCAAGATAACATTCCAGATTCACTGAGTTGGATAAGATGTCATCATAATTAGCTCTGCCTTTATTCGCACTTTTGAAACGTGGCTACCCACAAACACGAACTAGACACGGGGCTCATGTTTGTGGTGTTGTTTCCGTGGTGCTGGGGATGGAACCCAGGCCCTGTGCGTGCCAGGTAAGAGCTCTACCAATGCGCTGTTCGCCACATGCCCTTCACATCAGCCATCAGGGTGGAAGCGGGGGCTGTAGACACCACTGGGGGAGCAAGGAAGAGCTACTCCCCAGCCCCTCCCTCCCACTGCCTTGCACCTCTAGCACCTCTCTAGCTCGCCAGCCCAGACTGCCCACCTGGTTCAGTGCCCTTCCCTCAGTCTCAGTCCCTCTCCCTGAACATTTTGCTGTCAGGGCACCACACAAAGCACGAGGCTCCACACCTGTAGCTACCCATGGATCGTCCCCCCTTGTCTTCCTGATCCACCTGGCAAACATTAGCTCATCTTTTCAAGCCCACCTCACCGTCACTGGCTCAGGGATGCCTGTCCTTCTGCCCATGTGACAACAGCTCACCCCATGCTCCATGCTTGGTGGCTGCCATGGCTGAACCTGTCCTACAGAGTGCTGCCCATGTCCCTGTCTTTCACATGGGATGAGCCTCAAGGACTGCAAAGGGCAACAGGCACCAGGGCCAGCACTTTATGAAGAAGAATCCCTTCATGAAAAGCATGCTCTGAGGGGACTTCTCTGATGGCATTACCATCAGAGATCACCACAGAAGCTTAGAAGCAAGAAACCAACTGGCCAGGACTGCCCCAGGCCAAGGCACATGCAGCACATACTATATTTTCAATGTGCTAGAAACTGTCTATATTCTTTAGATGGAAGATTAATATTTTTCATCTTTTCATGGACCCAACGAAATAGGTAGTGTTTCCTAGGTGAGGAAACTGAGGCACTAAGTGGTCAAGTCACTTCCTCACATCCACAGACAGGTAGAAAATGGTGGAACCAGGGTGTGTGCCCATCAGCCACTCTCCAGAGTCTATGTCCCTTCCTAACTGCGAGTGCTTGCCTCGCACAGGGCCAGCAGAGAAGAGTGCTCCCATGGCTTGGCCTGGGGAGCGGAGGCTGGAGGACTGTGGAAATGCTGTTCCTCACTGCAGGAAGGAAGGCCATGGTGTGAGGCACCACTTCCAGCCAAGACACATACTGACATTAAGTGTACTTGGGTTTGTCTCCTGAGGCTGAATGTGTGGAACTCGGAGAGTTCACACAAAGCAGTGTGAACCCTTTCAATTCAGGCGCATGCTACTGGAAAGTTCTAGATTCTGGGGGACAAAAAGACCAGAAAGAATCAAGTGGTTCTTCCTTACAGTAAGTTTGGACACTGGGTTTGTCTTCTTTATGTAGATTACAACGAAAACAAATCTACGAGAACATTAAAAAGTCCAGTCAGCACAGAGAGCAGCTGTAGCTGGAAAACAAAAACGGCAGAGAGGCAGGATGGGAAAGGCTGGGCCCGGGAACCTGTCGGCGCCGGGAATCTGTCAGCGCCAGGCAGGCGGGGTGGCACGGGGCCGGGGTAGGGGTAAGGGCTGCGTGGGGGCGGTAGGGAAACCCGAAGCCTCCCTTGCACTCACTTTTTGCGTCGATGAGCCTCTCCCGGGGTGCAGTGTCTGAGGAGGACAGCTGCTCTTTGACTTTGGCGATATCTTTAGGATGCAGGTAGTCAAACAAACTCTGACCAATGAGATCATTCTGTGGGGATGAAATGTTAGGGACACGTCAGCTGCAGGTGGGATGCTCACAGTCTGTACATCCCTGACCTCTATTTTGTGTTCTTGAGTATGGGCGTCTCAAATGTATATTTCACATATGACCCTGTGTGACACACACCCAGCCCTTTGCCTAGACAGACATGGAGTAGAGATACAAGGAGCTTGACTTTGATAACGTGTGTGTGTGTGTGTGTGTGTGTGTGTGTGTGTGTGTGTGTGTGTAAGAGTCCGCGCTCCCCTCAGGTCAGAGTCTTCCGGTTGCAGGCATTCTCATTTGTTTCTGATGCCCATGAGTTGCCTGATAGACCTTAAAAGAAGGACTGAGGCCAGTGGGCTGTCTCCTCTCTGTTCTTGTGTGTGCTGGGGGAGCACTGTTTGTTTGAGCCAGCCAGTTTTTGTGCAGCCTGGCCTGGCTGGAACTCTGTGTAGTCCAAGCTGTCCTCAAACTCTGCTCTTCCTATCTTAGCCTCCCAAGTACTGGAATAACTGCCAGGCCAGCCGCTCCTTGACCAAGTCATATCACTGTGTGCCTCAGTCACTTCTGGCTGTTCTGAGATAACAGACTTTCCTGTTTGCTTGAGAGTGAAAAAATTAAAAAACACCTTGGAAAACTGATTTTACATTAATTCGGATTTATTTTTATTTATGTGAATCCACTCGTGTCATGAGGTGGAGGACGGAAGAGGGTGTCGGATTCCATGGAACTGGAGTTACCGATGTTGTTAGCTGCCACATAGATGCTGTGATTTGAACCTGGGTCTTCTGCAAGACAGCCAGTGCTCTTAACCACTAAGCCATCTCTCCTCTCTTCTGCCCCATTAATTCTAATTATATAAATGCCATTTTGATTCAGTTCCTCTGCTTATCAGGTTTCTGTGCAAAGAGCCAGTGTGTAAATGGGTGAGTGGATGAGTAAAAATTCCGAGGAAATAATAAGGGAAAAGCTCATTCTAACCACTCTCATGTGTTCCTCTTACTTAATCCCACAGCCTGTTGAAAAGGGGATGTGTGATGTTAGTGCTAACGCAATCTAGAATCATCTGGGACGTGGGTCTCTGGGTTACATTACTGGTGCGGTAGGACCTGCCCCTGTATCTGGACTGTTTGCTGACAAACTGGGATCTTGGACTGTCTAAACAGAGAAAGGGAATTGAGTGGCAGCGTGGGTTCACTGCTTTCTGTGTCTTGACTGTGGTGCCATGTGACCAGCTGCCTCTGGCTTTTCATGATTTCCTACCCTGGCTGACCAGAACCTGGAACTGTGGCTTTTGTCAGTATATTGTCACAACAACAGGTGAGGAAAGTAAGAGAGGTCATTAGAGTCCAGCTTTAGGGGCAGCTGAGACTCAGCAGAGCTCCCCAGCACCCTAAACACAGAGTGTGGATAAGTTTCCAAGTTCCTTATTCTCTGCAGTCGAGTTTCCTTCCTATCTTTCTCTCCCTTGTCAAACAGCCTCACTGCCTCACTCCCGAACTCCAAAAATGTGGGATATTTATTTCACAGCCATAAGAAAGCTGCAGCTGTTGGTCAGGTCAGAGTCAGGCATCCTGGACGGGAAAGATGGAACACCCTAAAACTTTTCCTAAGTTTAAATTCATGTCTCTGTTAGGAATTTTCTGGAAGACGGGTTTCACATGTGGTTATATACTCTAATTCTTCTGGGAAAACAGGGTGATGTTTCTGACTACCACGAGGCTGCCCACCCCCAACGGGAACTTGAACGTTACCTGGCTGTAGTTGAGGATCTTCAAGACAGACTCGGACACAAAGAGTATTTTCCCTCGGTCACATCCTACGACAAACAAAAATCCATCTGCTGCCTAATCAGGAGAAATGGATAATCAATTTATCACACGTCAGGATACAAGATTTGAAAGCAAATCTCCAAAGCTTAGGGCCACATGCTGACACTCATTGGCACCCTAAAAGAGGATACTTCAATCAAACCCTTCATGAGATGATGAGAGTCTCTAAAGTGGACACATACATCTACATGTCATGTAATGATCTGAGGGGAGAGGCCTACTAATGGACATTTGTTTCAAAACAAATTCAGCTTAAACTTTTTCTTCTAGTGTAGAACAGTCCAAAAAAGTCAGGATTCCCTGTTCTCATTATGACACCTCTGTGCTGATGGGTTTTAACTGTCAGCTTGACACAACCCAGCATCACTTGGGAGGAGAGTCTATTTTAGGATTATTAATTTTTATTTTATGAGTGTTTGTATGTATGTAAACCTACCACATGTGTACAGTGCCTAAGGAGGCCAGAAGGCGGCACTGGATTCCCTAGAACTGGAGTTACAGACAGTTGTTGGTCACCATGTGAGCACTGGGAACCAAACCTGGGTCCTCTGCAAGAGCAGCCAGTGCACTTAACTGCTGAGCCATCTCTCCAGCCCCAAGAAAGAGAGTTGTAATGAGGAATTATCTCGGTCAGCTTGGCCTGTGGGCATTTCTGTGACAGATTTTCTTGACTGTTAATTTAGGTAGGAGGACGCGGCCCACCGTAGGTAGTACCATTCCTGAGGGAGGTCTCCTGAAAAGAAGACAGAGCTGGCCACGAGCTAGTGGACACGTGGGGTCTGTGTGTGTGTTCTTGACTGTGGATGTGATGTTTACATTCCTGTCCTCACTGCCTGCAGATGATGGACTCTACGTTGGAATTGTTAGCCAAATAAACCCTCCCCTGTGTGCCTTTATACCAGGGTACTTCATCACAACAGAAATGCCACTAAAACAACTGGGTGGACACCATAGAACTGAGATGGCAAGAACCTTTAAAAATCAGAATTCCCTCTTCAGTCTCTGTTATAGTCTGCCTTCACTCACTGCAACCACTCTGACCAGTACCAACTTGGGGGGAGAAAAGGGTTTATTTGGCTTACATCCAGGGCACAGTTCATCACTGAGGGAGCCCAAGATAGGAACTCAGGGCAGGAATCTGGAGGTAGGAGCTGAGCACAGGCCACAGAGGAATGCTGCTCACTGGCTTGCCCCAGCCTGTGATCAACCTGCTTTCTTATACAATACAGGACCACCTGCTTACAGGTGGCCCTGCCCACAGTGGGCTGGGTCCTCCCACATCTCTCAACAGTCAAGAAAATGTCCCACAAACATGGCCACAGGTCAGTCCAACAGAGGCAAGTTCCCAACTGAGGCCCCCTCTGCCTAGGTGTGTCAAGTTGACAAGCTGACAGTGTGATCCAGCACAGTATCTCGGACACGATCTGTCCTGAACCCGAACACCCACAGGGAGCTCTCCAGATCTGTGGCCTCGGTATTTGGAGAGGGTTTTTTTTTGCCGGTGGCCTGGCAGGAAGGTAGTTGACTTGTGCTGTTTGAACCCCCACTCCAAACATGGTTCAAGTGTGTTCAGGTTCAGGAACTGAACTGTTTCCCTCCATTCAAATGTGGGCTACTGTAGGGTAGGAGAGACACGAAAGTCAAAGCAGGGGCTGGAGAGATGGCTCAGCGGTCAAGAGCACTGGCTGCTCTTGCAGCGGACCCAGGTTAGGTTCCCAGCACCTACATGGCAGCTAACAACTGTCTGTAATTCCAGTACCAGGGGATCCAATGCCCTCTTCTGGTCTCTGTGGACACTGCATGTCCCTGGTGTTCTTACATACTTGCAGGCAAGATACTCATACACACAGAATAAAAATAAATTAATTTCAGTTTTCAAAAATGACAAGCAAAGTAGCAGTGCGGATGAGGTCCTTGCCTAGCAGCCATGAGGCCCTGGGTTCGAGTCCCACCTTCCCCTAAAATATAGAAAAGAAAGCAAAATATTCTCATGAAATTTTTCTTACCCCTTCTTCTGTAGAAATACAGGTAAAATCCTAAAGTGCCAACAAAGACTTGGATGGAGATAAGACATCTGGTAAAGCAGGCAGATGCCAAAGCCAGTGAGAGCTTGGGCTGCTTTGGCTGGGGGTATGTGGCTCCTATCCGTGACTTTCTAAACAGCTGGCCACTCAGCCCTGCTAGGGTCTCCTGGTGATGGGGAGGCTACTCCCCCTGTCTGTACTTGCTCTTATGACTCTAATCCCTGGTTCACTGGTCTATTGCTTATTCACAAGTCCTCAATCTGTTCTTTGGAGAGGTCTAGAAAATGTGTTCTTTACACAAAGAAGGCCTTGGAAATGCAGCTTAACTCAAAGATGTAGGACATGAATTCAAGACCCAGAAAACAAAATGCTAGTGTATGCAGCTGTGCTAGGATGTGAGATGTGAGTGAGAGAGAAACAGAGTAACTTTCCATATGGGAACCAATCAGGACACCCAGTCAGAGAAGCCTGGGTCCCTAAGCTAGGCCGGGATGAGGGCTGATAGTGAGGGGGAGTAATTTTCCAAGCACCATCTTCTGGAGGCCTCATTATGTCAAAAAATCGGATATTAATAACTTCCTCATTTGCCTTGCAGACAATCATCTCACAGAAGAGTTTTCAGGCTTTTCACTAAGCGGGGATGTGGCACAAACGATGTCTGGGAAGAAGGTGACTGACATCCTGCAGGTGTGCTGGGCTTGACCCGAGACCTGAACAAAGTGATTTCCAGGGAGGTGGCAGGTGGTAAGGTCAGCATGGAGTAGTCAGCACTGGGGTCTTGGACACTACGTCTGCTGCCCCCTGTCAAGCAGACCACCAAACAAAGGAGCTGGGCCTGGAGGACAGCCGGGGGACAGAGCTTGGTGAGGACTCCCTCAGTGCCAAGACCACGAGGACATCAGGGCAGGTTCCTTCTCAGGGAGGCCTGCATTAGGGAGCAGGCAGTGTTGTGGGTCTATCTAAGGTTCAGAATTCAGGGGCACGGAGTACCAAGACATTATAAACTGATAAAGTCACACGCTATTCAGTAATGTATTCTGAAAGCTGTATGTACTGGCTCATGCCTGTAATCACAGTGCTCAAGAGGCTGAGGCCAACTTAGGCTCCATAGGGAGTTCCAAGCCAACCTGGGCTAGGTTGAGACCCTTAATGAAGGCACTTAGGAAAGAAAAAAGTTCCTCAGATTTGCAGTCGTGAAAAGCTCAAGACTGCTGCTAACTATCAAAATATCACTCAAATCAGTCCAAATGTTCATCAAGAGATATATGAATGAGAGGAGGAAAAGCCAGCCAGCCAGACACACAGACACACAGACACACACACACATACACTGGAGTCTTCTCACGTATAAAGAAGAATGGAATTATGTCATCTGTAGGGACAGGGATGGGATTAGAGATCATCATGTTAAGCAACAAAAGCTAGACTCAGACAGACTGTATGTTTTCTCTCATAGGTAGATTCTAAATTTAATATATATACATTTCCAAATATAGATAGGTGTATGTACACATGAATGTCGATATATGTGTGTGTAAATAAATATATGTACATTTCCAAATATAGATAGGTATATGTACACATGCATGTCGATATATGTGTGTGTAAATAAATATATGTACGTATATGAAACATGAAAGTAGCAAGGAGAAAAGGCTCTAAAGAGAAATTGGAGAATAAAGATCTTATTACTTTGTCCACTAAAAAAAAATAAACAACCATCATGTGAGCAGAGCCTGCCTTCCATTGATGCAAGTTCCTGACAGCTGAGCACCGGGAAATGGCAAGGGATTGGACAGCATTCACAGTGACTGATATGTGCCGGAGCAGCAGAACATGTTAACACAGAAGACATGTCACCACGAAAACTGCAGGAAAGAGGGCAGAAAAGAAGTCCAGGATGAAGTGCTTAGCTTGAAGCCTCATACTTCTCGCTCCAGACCCTGATATGTATGGTCATCTGATAGGACATTACTTACAAAGGTGACAAGAAAATTATCCTATCCCCACCCCCACCCAGAATAAACTTGAAAAAAGGTCAGGTATGTTGGTACCTGCTTTAATCCCAGCGCTCAGGAGGCAAAAGCAGGCAGATCTCTGTGAATTTGAGGCCAGCCTGATATACACATTGAGTTCAAGGCCAGCCAGGGCTACATAATGAGACCCTATCTAAAGTTTAAAAAGTACAGCCTAAAGACAATTATCAAACAAGGGCTGATGAGATGGCTCAGAGGATAAAGGCATCCATGTACACACATGTTCTCATACCTATACACTAAATTAATACAATAAAAACATTTTTCTACAGAAAATTATTGCCGGGCCTGGTTGTCTGGTGTTGGGTTTCCAGGTTGGGTTAAAAGATCAGTCAGCTTGAGTTTCCCCTACTCTTTTTCTAGCTAGACTGACTGCTCAGACCTGGCACACCACCCCCACCCTTCTACACAGAGTAAACCAGCCAGCAAGTTTCACTTAGTCAGCTGTGTGAACAGAAAGAGCCAGTTCCCACCAAAGTGCAACCAACACAACAACCCTACACAGCCCACCTAGAACCAGTTACACTTGAGAATCGAAATCCTGTCTCTCCATCTGTCCTTCCCGCCCTTACCCCCGAAACAGTCCCATTTGATGTAGCTCATCAGGAGCCAGTGGAGTGAGCAGAGGGCTAGGCCGAGCAGAAAACCAGTGGGTTCTGTCTTGGGGCTTTGCAGAGTTCTGCTGAAATACGGCACCGTGATGCTGAAGGGGGTGAGCGGGTGAGGTCAGACCTGACCTGGTTGTGTGGAGTAGGGGCGGACATTCTTCCTCTCAAGTTACATTTTCTGAATCTAACTTCTTTCCCTTTCAATCTCCGAGTTAATCCCACTCTGCTCAGTAGCGTGCCTGGAGCCTGGAGTCTGGAGCAGACCACTGTGTGGAAGTCAACAAGTTCCCATCATGCCAACTCTACCATCTCTGCAGTTAGCAAGACAAACACGGTGTGGAGGCCAAGCAGGAATGTATCCAAGCCTCCTACAGTGCCTCTCCAGCCATTTTCTTGTCTGGATGGATTTATGTGGGCCTTTTGTGCCAATGGTAAAGTTAGGAGAAGAGACGATCTCATCTGTCAGATTCAACCTCCTCTAAAAGCTCCATTCAGGAATCTAATGATTTTTTTAAAAAAAGATTTATTTCTAGTTTATGTGTATGAGTGTTTTGCCTGCATGCATGTATGTGAACCTCATGTATGCAGTAACTGCAGAAGCCAGGTGAGGGTGTTGGGTCTCCTGGAACTGGAGTTATGGATAGCTGTTAGCTACCATGTGGGCGCTGGGAAATGAATCTGGGTCCTCTGCCAAAGCAGCCAGTGCTCTTAACAGCGGAGCCATCTCCAGCTCCAAGAATCTGAGTCTTAACTCACTTCCATTTTCAACAAAATCCTGCCTTTTCTGGCTTAGAACTCACACTGGCATAGACCTTCCATCCTTTCCTAAGCAAGGTGGTAAGTGTGGGGACAAACGGACACATCTGACGCCTGTCCCAGACATAAGCTAAAGGGGGGACCCCCAGAAGGAAATGGATCTAGGATGGTTCGGTGCCGAGGTGCCAGGTTCCCCCACGCTGTACTTACTCTGAACCTTATTAAGAAACCAAGGTGGGTAAAGGAATCCCGTAACTGCAACATACCCTGAGAATGAGGTGTTTCAGTTCATCGTCTGACAGAAAGGTCGGCTTGTAGTTTGCTTCTGTGTATGGGTTGGTGGCACCTTAGGGAAAAGAAAGAAAGGTAGATTTTCTCCTCCGACAGCATGACACTACCACCTCTAAGCCTCTGGGTGAGCTCTGCATGCGGCACCTGGGAGTTCCATCTCTCTCTTTTATGGAAACAGGGCTGGGTCTGTCACGGCAAAGAGAATCCCATTGAAAAGAAAACAGTACTGCTCACAGGCTTCCTTTTTCTCTTAGAAGGGACACCAGATGGTAAGAGGAGGAAGTTAAAAAGTAGCTGAGAGAGAGAGAGAAAGAGAGAGCAAGAGAGCAAGAGAGCCCACCAGGAAAGTCTCCTGGGCAGGGTCCTCCTTCCCTCGGTCTACAGTAAATGAATCATCTAGCAGTTCATCAATGCCCACTCTTCAAGTTCTTGGGAAATTACCCAGGCTACCAGGCCTGGAGCTCTACACTGCAAAAGAAACAGTGTGCTTCACTTTCCTGGGTGACCACGGCGGCCTGGGGAAAGTGATACTCCCGTCCACATAGTTCAATCCCCGGACTGAAGGGGACCAGACTTGTGTTTAAAAGGCTCTGGATCTGATATTCTTCAGAAATAACAACCAAGAAAAGTGTCAACAGTAGATGAGGAGACTCTGCAGAGCAGTGAGTAGCCCAGTGAAGGAATGAGACCAGCTGGCTGTAACAGTCCAAGGCACTGTGGGGAAGGAGGCCAGACCAATGTCTGTGACTTTCCTGTCAACTAGTGAGGCACATGTTTTAATCCTCGTCTCTTGAAATTTTCCATTTTCCTTCCAATTTATTAGAAATTAATGTATTATAACCTATATTATATTCCCTAATTCCATATAGTCCCTAAAATAGAAGCTTCAATGCCATTCTTCAAGCACAGGCTTCAAAATACATTCCTGTATTTTTGGCTGATGATTAAAAATCATTAATCTAGTGACCTTATGCAGATACAAGGGTGTGTCTCTCTCTCCAACACAAGTTAGATACGGCTGAATGCCTTCTTTTCTAATTTGGTCTTGAAGCCCAAGACTAGCTATGGAAAATCCCAGGAAAAACATTCACCAAAATCCACAGTATATTTCAGATTTCTCCTTCAGTTTGGGTAAGCCACTTCCACTTTTCTGTCTGTCTTCTCACCTTCCCCACACTCAGCAAAAATGAAAATACTGCCCCCTCAAAATGAGCCAATCTAGTTTGGGAAAATTCCAGGAAGATGAAAATATCAGTGTTCATTCTTGACAATAAAATACATAAGGAACCAGCGACTCTCTTCAGAGGAGCCAGGGAGAGCTTTTCGCTTAGAAACTGGCTCTTCCTGCGTCACTGCACGTGCCTACATCTGACTTTATCATTATAAGAATGGGATCCCTGCACAGGCAAGAAGGGATCTGAGGGGCGCCCTCTCTGACAGGCAGGGACATACTCCTGTATGCACAGGGCTATGTGGGGCTATGAAGGCTCACAGCCTGTGTGCTCAGGGGAGCACTGGCTGCAAAAGTCTATCTCAGTACCCACATGAGCTCATGAATCACTTGCTTCAGCCTCTTCTCTGTTGCTAGGATGTATAGACACACTACCTATTAAAAGAAGTCATCATTTGCCCAAGGACAGTCCGGCAAGGGTGGTAACATTTGTGGGCAAGAACATAAAGAACAATAATGCCCAAGGTCTCACCTCTCAGTGTTTTCATGTGCTGAACGGCCATCCTGAGCACGGTGAGCTTATCTAACTTCCTGGACATGGCGTTGCACGTTGGGACCAAAGACGCCAGTTCATCGATAAAACTGTTCATTTTATCCCGACGCCTCTTCTCGATCTGGCTGTGAGCTTCCCTGAACAGAGGCACAAAAATGGTTTCCTTTAAGATAAAAGCCAACATCAGGACAACGGCAGTAAAAAGAAACGTGCTGTAACTGCTCCAACATTCCCTGACAAGGCGAAATCAGAGTCCAAAAAATGTGTCAAATTAGACTTTGATGCTAAAGATCACCCCCTATGACATGTCAGAATCACATTTTTTATGTTTTGTTTATTTCATTTTTTAAAATGTTTACCTCATTTTTTTAAGACATAATTTTGTGAAAATTGCTCTTTTGCAACAAACTTAATCTTTCCTCATTATCCCTTCGGAGTCTCTAAGTCTGGATTTGGGGAGGGAGATCGAGGGAAGAAGGGAGATGGACTTTTCACAGGCAAGCACCCAAAACAGCCATTGGGAGAACCCAGGTCCCACAGCAGAGCCTCTGAGGACTGTGAGGAGCCTGGATGCGTCCTGCCGAGGCTTCACTTGTGTCTGGTACATTGGCTGAAGTAACTGGTACTGACAGTGCCGAACTAGAACAACCAGCACACATGTAGCTGCAACAGATGCTCTCTGTCCCTGCATCCTCTGAGGGCTGTGACACTCTCACCACACCCAAGGAGTGGCTGCCCACTGAGGAGGGTGACATGCCCACACATTCTCTTGACAGATGTGCAGATCCTGCTTCTGTCCACCCTCCCAAGGGGGACATCCACCAATGGAGGAGTGGAGTCAGAGTCACAGGGTCTCCAGCATAAGCGGCTCTTTGAGGGAGAAGTTGGAGTCTCAGACCAGCAGGCGTCTACGGCGTGCTGCTCTTCTATGTGCCATGACACAGCCTCAACCAGCTCTGGTATTAGTGGCAGGGACCCAACAGAAAGGGGTGAGCAGGTGTAACTGAGGCAGGAAGGACCAGGTTAGAGGATCTCAAGGGAGCATATGAGCCCCAGATCTGGCCTTCAGATGCTGCTTGCTGTACAGTAAGGGTCCCTGCCAGAGGTGAGGCTCAGCTCAGGAACAGAGTCTCTGAGCCAAGTTTCCTCTGGAGGGCCACTGAGTCAGGACATACTGAACAATGGGGAAACTCCAGCCTGGAATGACATTCTGCCACCTCCAGAGTTTCCTCCTGGTTAAATGTGTGTAGACAGCAATGAGTGAAGCTAGCTCCATATAGATGGAGCAGAGGCAGAAGCCACAGGATGCCGAAGCCTGCTACCACCTCCTGATTCCTGAGGAAGTGAGTGCTGGAAAGAACTGACAGACAGACCAAGCACACAGTGCCTCCTTGGTCACCCTCTAGGCAACCAGAAGCAGGGTGGTCTATAGACAAAATGAGGAGTTCAACTCACCTTGCATTCTTGATCCTTCCTTGGTGTTCTGAGTATTCTAACCTGGGAGCGAGGAGAGCAAAATATGAAAAGAGATGACTGGCAGGTTTCACATGTCTGTTTTCTTCCTGTCTGACCCCCGTTACCTCTCCACAGGCATACAGCCATGCTAGTGACTGGGGAAGGAGGGTTGGTCTTAAGCCCATAGGTTCCTGGCCTCCTTGTTTATCTCCAGTCAGCCTATCTTGAATATGCATTCATTGTGCTAAGAAAACGGCTGCAAGATCACTGTGGTTACGGTACCTTCCATGAGGATCGTCTTTGTCTGTGTCCATACTTTCTCTGCAAAAACAAGAGAAGGTGATCTCCGGTTAACCCAGACAGCCAGCAGAGTTGTCTATCATCACATGAAGGCTCCCATTTATCCAGAAACCAAATGAGATGAAAGCTTCTTAAATAACTGACATGGGCTTGCTGTATTATAGTAACACAATCGAAGGCAATTAAGCTGAGTCTCCTATAAAACCTAGACTGGCTTTCCACATTACCAAGCAAACAGTTTCAATAGAGTTTTATGTTAAACACACTTGTCCATATTCTGTTTGAGAATCAGGAATCCACAGAGTTTATGGAGACTCATAGCTAATCAGAGCAGCCGAACACCTATACCACCTCATTCCCTAGTTCTTCTGGATAAATGGAGCTTATTCCACTTGCAAAACATACAAACCACTAAGATACTAGTCCAGGTATCTATTTGGTGGATGGGAATAAAATGAAGAAGGGCTAATTAAAACACCAACAAAGAACTTGAGAGCAGAGGCAGCATTTCAAAGGCCCTGGCACCACATGTCCCACTTCTCAGCCAGACGGGCACCCCGAGACTCATGGAACTGGGACGGAGAAGTATGGAATGGAGGGCCTCAAAAGACCCTGGCGTCATGGCAAGAGCCTGCCTCCCTTTCACAGACTCCAGAAACCCATGTTTTGTGGCATCTCATGGTTCAGGAACCGCAAACCGGTACCCTCAAAGGAAGGCGTTCTAATCTCCTCAGTCCCTTCTCCAATTCATATATTAATCAGGAAAGCACTGACAGCCTCCAGGGCGCCTCTCCTGTGTCCCTTATCTCAAAGGAGGACTATAGCCCTTCAAACAATATAAACTTGTTTCTAGGACTGCTGGATCCCATGTAAGGCATTCTAGAATGGTGATTTCCAACGAAGGGCCCTGAGTTACCTTCATAGGTAGTTTCTCTAACTAGTCTTAGAGCTTGGGGAAAATTATTCAGGGTGTATGAGCAAATATGCCTGGAATTGTATCCATTGCTGTGGCTAGGCTCATGTGGGGTGCGGGCGTCGGGGAGAGCCGATGACCTTCACATAGGAAAATGACAAGGAAAGACCTACGGCGGCCTACGTAATCAAGTCTCTCTCTAGGAGTTTCAGGGGGTTTTCAGACTGTGGTCCATGAGGGATGCCTGAAGGATATTGGGAGATGATGAAGCTAGAAACCACAGGTCTAAGTCACAGGAGTCTTAGAACATGCCATTGGCTCCATGGGCATTTGCCTAAGACAAAGGTTCACAAAAAATGCCCTGGTCTATGCTGAGGAGTCAATGCTAAGGAAGGAGCACCTTGGTCCTCACACCCGCACTCCATCCCCTCGGTGTTGGCTCTCTCAATGATCTGGGATAACTTACATATTAATCATAGCATCTCTTAGTGGGCATCTGACCTCCAGCCATTTGCTCCCCAAATTCGACCTGTGAACTTCAGCAGAAAGGACATCTGCTGTGGGGGAGGTTCCTCCTCAGAGATTTTTCCCTCATTCATGAAAAGCAAACCTCTTCATGGGACCTTTGGGAAGACCCCACACAGCTGCCTCAGCAGAATGAAATGTGACTTTGAATGTCCTGCCCTGCCTTCCTCCCTAGGAGGCTGTACAGATGCAGGATAGGGTGAGTGGGAAAACTTACTCAAAAGAAAAGTCATCAAGTCTAAAAAGAAACAGAAATACTATTTACTATCACAGGTATATGCCAATTTAAATCGTGCCAACGTCTCCAGGCTGTTTTCAGGCTGCCTCTGCTCACCCTTGCCACATACATTAGCTAAAGCACCCGACCCTCGCTGTCTGGAAAGGTTATAAAGGGACATGATTTCTTTTAAAATATTTTTTTAAAGATTCATTTAAAACTATTTGCATGTGCTCATGGGTACTTCCTCAGGCAGAGGCCTCAAGCTAGCTCTCTTCACAACCCTTGATATTACATCTCCAGATTTCGTTCTCCTGCTCAAAAGCCAAGGAGGAGGGTGACTGGGACGAAGGGCTGCATGTGGCTCCAGGCTCTTCTTTTCCCTCTTGACAAGGAATAATTAGGCCAGTAGGTGACTACTGAGGAGACCCCTGAGGTGCTGCAGGCCCCTTTGCTTGCCATCTAGCGGCAAGGGAAATGAAAATCAAATGCACAGCGCCTGAGGGGGCCTCAGCTTCCCGCCCCTTCCTTTGGGGACAGTGGCAGCTGTGCAAATAGGTCCATCGCAGCCCATCCACTGACAGATGGCACATCGCACGTGCGGCAGAGGGCCCTGCAGGTCTTACTGGTAGTCGGCGGCACTGCCTTTCCTCTTCCGGTTGCAGTCCACACCACTTGTGCCCAGGGAGCTGGAGAGGAGGTCGGTGGGGCCTGGAGACATGAAGTCACTGATTGTTGAAGAAATGTCCATTCTCTGGTCCGCCATTGGAAGGAGGCTCTGGAAAGGTTACAAACGGACATGACTTCTTTTCAAATATTTTTAAGAAACTCATTTAAAATTATTTGCAAGTGCATGTGAGTCCAGGTGGCCCTGGAAAGGGATGGATTTGATCTCCGGGAGCTGCAGTTACACGTGGTTTTGAATCACCTCCTGCGGTGCTGGGAACTGAACTCGGGTCCTCTGGAAGAGCAGCAAGTGCTCTTAACTGCTGAGCCATGTCTCCAGCCCTGGGACAGTTATTGCCATGTGCTCTTCTGCGCTGGTGCGGGGCCTGAGTGGCACTGAGGCACCCGGGGTGACTAACTGCACTGACACCCTCTCCCAGCCAGGAGAAGTGCTAAGAACAGAGAGGAGGGAGAGAGCTTCACGCTCATTTTATGAATCTTGACTTGTAACTTGTGAAGACACTGTGTTTTTACACAGGTGTCTCTGTACCCAGAGAGGATTAGTGCCTTCTCCTGGGTCCTGTATTGGGTCCTGAGGTTTGAGGGTGTGACTCAATGTCCTACATATTCTCACTCTTTTTATTTCCTTTTAATCAATGAATAATTAGTGAAATAAAGATGATTGACATGTTATCTTATACTTTGGTTATAACTTTTGTAAAAAAAATTTTTGAAAAGTGTAAGATACAAGAAAGAACACAGCCAGGCTTAGTGACACACACAAAGTACCTGGGAGATGGCGCAGGAGGATCATGAGTTCAAGGCCAGCCTGGGCTACACAGTGAGACCCTGTCCCAACCCCCATTCTTTACCCCCAAAAAAGCGTAAGTCTCACTGTGGAGTTAAGAAAATATGGACCTGGGGCTGGAAAGATGGCTCAGCAGTTAAGAGCAACGGTTGCTCTTGCAGAGGACCCAGGTTCAATTCCCAGCACCCTCACAATGGCTAACAACTGTCCAGGGGATCCAAGGTCGTCTTCTGGCCTCTGTGGGCATTACATAACATACATACACTTACATACATGCAGTCAACACTCACACTCATAAAATAAAAATAGGGAATAAAATATTTTTAAAAAGGAAATATGGTCTCTTCCTTCTTAGCCGAGCAAGGTCTGTCGCATCTTCTCGTCGCCTCCCAGTTCCCCATCCTTTTGTCCCCCAAATCCCCTTAGAGAACGAAATGAAGACATTATACCAAATGGGCAAAGCATTTTGAGTTCTTATCTTAGAAGTAAAGCAGGTTGCCTGAAAAAAGAAGGTGATAAGTACCTTGCAAGGGACTCTGACTCCAAACCCTGGTGAAGAAGGGTGCCCTGTGGGCCGCCAAGGGCTCCAAGCTCCACAGGGTATGACTAGGGCTGTCACTCCCTCCCTTTGGGCCCAAGTTCCCACATCTGCAAAACAAGAGGGTGAGGTGAAGGTGAAGGTGATGACAAGTTGCCACGTGGCCACAGGTGTGACCCAGGCCCTCCCGGTCAGGCGGACACCAACCTGTCACTTCTACAAGTACCGTAGAGCCCATGCCTTAGCACGTGTGTCTCTGTGCATTTGTTATCTCTTAGAATTAATTTCTAAAAGTGGCATTGATGGGCCAGAAGGACCCAAACACTGTGCTCCTAGACGACTCAAGTAATTCCTATCCCCAGAGATACGAAGGGGGGCCTTGTTGCCTAACTTGTGCCTTCAAATGATTACTGACGGCGCCTCTCCCTTTGTAGACATTTGCCTCCCCGAGTCTACACTCACACCCCATTCCTCTGCCACACAGCCTCCTGCCCCATGCTCATCTGTGTGCCTGACAACGGCAGGACTAAGCCTACGTGCAGAGGCCTACAGTCCGCCAGCCAGACCTCAACCCCGACCCCTGTGCCTGCGCTTCTCGGGACTTCACGCTTCCTCCTCTCTGGTCCGACGTCCATCAGCTCCCTCGTCTTCACTTATGCTCCTGCCCTTGCCTTTTTTAGACCTCCATCTCTCTTATCTTCTCAAGACTCTCATTCCAGAGCCTCCTGCCCTGGCTCCCTGCCCGACATTCCCATTTAGATAAAAACATCAGTCGTATAATTGCATCTTGGGAAAAAATAGACACGGTTTCCAATAGTGCTAGGTATTGAACCAGGGCCTTGGGCCTGCGAGGCCAGCGAACCTCAGCTCTGAGCTACGCAGACCTCCCCACCCAAGTAAACTGTTTGAGCACTGTCTTCTGGCTATTGTCCCATTTTTTACTCTTCAGTTTTCTTCTTCAGTTCTCTGCATAACCTAACTAGGATCAGGCTTTTGTTCCTTCCCCAGGGCATTACAACACTGATGGTCCTTGCCGGTTCAGCAGGACCACCCTCCTCTAGATCAGATGGCCAGCTCTCGCTCCTCGGCTGTTAGCAGCATCAGCAGAGCTGCCCTCTCCCTGCTCACTGTCTCTGGCTTGGAGGTGCCAGTTTTCCTTGGTTTTCTCACTTGCGGAGCATTCCTCTCTGTTCTCTAACTGGCTCCTTCTCATTTCCTTCGCCTCTAGATTCCAGTCCCATGGGAGTTGTGGCACCTCTTCTCTGTCCATTCTCACAGTAGGAGCTCTACCCGGTTCACTGTCTCGGCCATCACAAGGCAACCCCCAAGCTTCTATCTCCAGCTTGGATGTCCCCCTGAATTTCAGATTTGTATAACCACCCATCTCCCAAGTATCTCCGTATGAGTACGCAGCAGAGACCCCCAAACTGACACACGCATGTTCTCCCCAAACAGAGCACCCCAATCATCACTTGGGCAGTAAAGTGGCCTTCTACCATTCTGGTTCCCAGGCCCCATGCCAAGACACTGCCTGATGCCTCTATTTGTCCTCCAATGGCACAAAATTCAAAACATGGAACTCACCACTTCTTTCAGTGTTCTAGCTCAAACGTCACTGCCCCGTCATGCTTCTTTGGATGGCCACCCAGTGGAAGGCCTGACAACCCTCCTATTCAAGACCCCTATTTAATTCTTTAAATCCACATTTCCCCTAAAACAATCTCCTTCTTCCTGTCTGTCTGAGCTGCCCTCCCTAGGAGGTGGTCAGCATTGGGGAGCTGGGGTCTGTTCCATTTATGGCCTGCACACTTGATGGGCAGGACATTTCCCAGGACATGAAATTGTTCTACCAGGAGGTTTGGATGAATGAAATAATTTACATGTGGGGAATATTAATTCTTTACTCTCCTTGCTCATCATAGATGTTATAAATGTTTCTTTTTCCTTTTCACTTTTGGGTTTTATATATAGTATTAAAACTAATGTTATAAACTGTTTTTTAAACTGAATATAATACAAATACTCTTTATACCAATATTTCATAATTTGTATTTATTTACTACTTTTTGAGACAGGGTCTTGCTATCTATGTAGTTCCAGGTAGACCTGGAACTCATGTAGCCCAGGCTGGCTTCAAACTCACAGCGATCCCCTTCTTCAACTTCCTGGTGCCAAGATTACAGACATGTACCACAACGCCTGCTTGAGTTTAACTTATTTGAGTTCTATTTTTGTGTATATGCACACGTGAGTGCCGGTGTGTGTGTACTGGAGTTGATGTGGGGAATCTTCCTCAATCAAGCTCCTTAGTTTTTGAAACAGTGTCTCTCACTGAACCTGGAACTCGCCGATTCAGCTAGACCAGCTGGCCAGCAAGTCCCAGGGACCCACCTGTGTCCGCTTCTCCAGCACTGGCTTACAGGGGCATGCTTCCACACCTGGCTGAATCAAACTCAGGTCCTCAGGCTTGCATGGAAAGCACTTTACTCCCATTTCTCTAGTCCCTGACTTAATTTTCACCTACAAGTTTAATCCATTTGGAAACTGGTATGCCATCTTAAGTTAGAATGTCTCGTTTCCCTCCAATGGATACACAATTATCCTAGCACCACTGACTAGACTGTAGATCCTGTTACCAAACATCTAACACAGCTCCTCTACTGACTGTCTGTGTCCAGTCTTCCTATTCTGTTCCTATAATTTAATTCTAGTATCACACTGTCCTTATGACTGTGGCTTTAGAATGCATCTTAAAATACATCATAACAAATTATTTTCCTCTTACTAGTCTTAACTTTCAGAAGTGTCTTGGCTATTGTGATTTGTCCTTTGGGAAGCATCTGATAATTACCTCTTGTTAAAGATCATGTTGGGTTGCTGCTGTTACTGTTGTTCTAAGTGGCCTTCGAGAAGCAGGACCAGGGCTATACACATAGTAACCAGGTCTTGGCGGCGTATAGATCTCTGGGCCTTTGTACCACGTGTCGGACTTAGGGTACCCCAGTATCTTCCACTCCTTATTTTTGAACAGCCCAAAGTACAGGCCACCAATACTCCTCAGTGGCCAGGGGTTTGTGGGGAGGGGATTTATCGACTACCTGAAGTTAGAGTTCTCAAGCCACGATCCAGCTTGGGAGATGCAAGAGACCACTGGACTTGCTGGTCACCTCAAAGTGATTTTCATGTTTTGTAATTTTCCTCCAGGCAGTCAACTTCTTCCAAAAACCTACAGTAGGGACCACGAAAAGAAAACCCAAACAGGTCACATTGGGATAAATGAATTTGGCAGTCTCTTCTGAGCTGAGGAGGGAGGACTCCTGACTCCCATCCATCCACCACTACACCCTGGCTACCCTTGCTGGTCCAGCACTGACCATCTTCTATGTCCCTGTGACACCTGAGCTGCAAAGGCATGAAAGAATCTGTCAGGAGATGTTTTCTGTGAAAAGCCAGGCCTTCTAAGTGTGGGTTCCTGCGTATGTCCAAGAAAAGGTAAGTATGCTTTATCAAGTCTCCCCCGGGTTTCAGAAGAATCGTGTGCATGGCAGTGCCATTTGCATAGGCACCATCCTTATAGTCTTATGTGGGTTAGCCCACGGAAAACAGAAAGACACTCTAAGAGGTATACTATTTCGGGGAGGTGGGGGGTGGAGGTGGAGGGTGGGGGAAGGCAAGGACCTTAAGGAGGTGAATAGACTGCCATGTCACACAACTGGAGAGTGGTAGAAGCTGCTGACAATATTGCTCAATCCTTGTGGGAGTGTGAATAAGAATGTCCCCCATAGACTCTAAGTACTGGGACATTTTGTCCCCAGTTGGTGGTAGAGTTAAAGAGCTCTTAAGCCTTGCTGGATCTCCAGTCTCTCTTTGCTTCCTGTGCCTGCTTGAGGATGTGAACACTTAGCTGCTGTGTCTACTCTGGCCACCTCTGCCACCACGCCTCCCCGCCAGGACAGACTCTTGCTCCTTTGGAACCACAAGCTAAATAAACTTCCTTTAATAAGTTTCCTTGGTCAGCATTTCTATCACAGCAACAGAAAAGTAGCTAATATAGTAATTGGCACCTGAGAACGGGGTGCAGGCTATGAGGAACCTGACCATGTGGGTTGCTGGAAGAAAGTGGAAGACTCTGGAAGTGTGGGCAAGAAAAGTGGTTGTTTGCCGTAGGCAGTTTATCAGGCCATTCTAATAGGAGCCTGGAAGAAAGAGCACTGAGAACAAATAAGGACTTAAGCAACAACTGGAATATTTTAGCAAAGAGTCTGGCTGAAGTCTGCCCACAGCCTAAGAGCTTGCCTGAGGCTAAGTTGAAAAGCAATGGACTACTTTCTTTGGTGGACGGCATTTCGAGGCAGCCTAAGGTGGAAATGATGGTGTCACTATTAATGGTGAGTATTATGCAGATCCACAGTGAAAAAGAACAAATGGGGCAGAAAGAAATGTAGAATGTACAGTGTGGATTGAAAATGAACACTAAGAAGATTAATGTTGGAGCCAAGGCATGTGCTGAAGGAGAGGATCCCTTTGACAAGGAGATCAAAGTGATTAAGGAGAGGCCTGGAGATCTGCACTGAAACCGTGGAGAGAGTGCCTCCAGGGCCAGACCACACCCAGCCAAGCCTCCAGCTTGTGAAAGGAAAATGCTGCAAGGGTTCTCTCCTAGAAAACCACTGAAAAGCTTTGAAAGTGGATGAAGCAAGCCGGGTCCATCCCAAACCTGCAGCTAAACTTGGCAATGTCACCTGCTGCTGGCTTTAGAGGCAGGAAAGATGCAAGAGTGAAGGGGTCATGGGCTCTTCCTCCACGATTTCAGAGCGCCACGGAGGCCAGGCAGGGTGCAGCAGGGGCGTCCCTGCATAAGACGCCCTGACACGCCAAGAAGCCCTGACAGGCCATTTTAGGAAGCTGTGAAGGTGAAGCCTGCTTGGCAGTGGAGACCACAAGAAGACACTCATGATGCCAGAGCTGTGAGACATCTGTCAAGGAGAGCTGCATACAGGGAGTGGTACCAGCCCAAGAAAGAGATGTATGTTGCACACAGCATTGCAGGAGGAGTTGAGCCCTTTGGAGACTTTAGTCTCAGAATTCGGATATGGATCTGGTGTTTGCCCTGCTGGTTTTCCGTCTTGTTTTGGTCCGGTATTTCCTCACTATGCCTCTATTCATCCATTTTGGAAAGGGAATGTATATTTGGTTTCACTGTAAGTATGTAATCTGCCTTTTGGTTTTACCGGAGCTTCCAGTTAGGAGTTTGCCCCGAGTCTCAGAAGAGACCTTGGACTGTGGACTTTTGAATAGTATTGAGACTGGAAAGACTACGGGGACTTTTAAGGTGGACTAAATGCATTTTGTATTTTATATGGTCATGAGTCTAAGGAGGCCAGGGAGTGGAATGTGGTGGTTTGAATGAGAATGTCCACTAGAGTCTCTAAGTATTTGGACATTTTGTCCTCAGTTGGTGGAGGTGTTTTGGGGAAATCTTAGCAGGTGTGGCCATGCTGGAGGAAGTACATTCTTCGGGGCGGGCTTAGAGAGTTCTTGAGCCTTGCTGGATGTCCAGTCACTCTCTGCTTCCTGTGCCCACTTGAGGATGCTTAGTTGCTCAGTCTACTCCAGCCACCTGTTGCCATGTCTCCCCGCCATGATGGACTCTTGTCTCTTTGGAACCATAAGCTAGATAAACTCTTCCTTTTATAAGTTCCCTTGCTCAGCATTTCTATCACAGCAACAGAAAACAAACTAATACAGTCCTAAACTAGGTGGTAGTACACACCTAGGTGGAGGTAGAAGAATTCAAAGTTCAAGGTCATCCTTAGTTATACAGCCAGTTAAAATCATGAGCCACATGGGCTACAAGAGACCTTGTCTCAAAACAACAAGGAGCTGAGCTGCTCCTTCCTCCAACACCCAGAGCCCCTCTGAGGATGGGTCTGGCCATTTCCCTGCACCCCCTGCCACTGCCTCGGTCGGGTGCCACCCTCTCCAGCCCCAGCCCCTCCCAGTGTGGTCAGTGAGAGAACACTTTCCATGCTGGATGGCTTCTGTTGTCAACTTGACACGCTTGGGAAGGGGGAACCTCAGTTGGGGAATTTTCTGTATCTGATTGGCCTGTGGGCCTGCCTGTGAGGTATTCTCTTGATTTCTGAGTGATGAGGAAGGGCTCAGTCCACGGTGGGCAGTACCACTCCCAGGCAGGTGGTCCTGAGTTGCATAAGAAAGTAGACAGAGCACAGGTCAAAGGAGCAAGCCAGTCAGCAGAATTTCTTGGTGGACTCTGCTTCAGTTGCTGCCTCCACGTTCCTGGCCTGGCCTCCCTCTGTGTGAAGAATCAAACCCTTTCCTCCACAAGTGGGTTTTAGTCGGTGTTTTATCACAGCAGTAGAGAAATCAACCCAGGACACCCTCTTTGTATATGGCACTCTGAGCCCTCATAGACCCTTAAGCCTTCCAGAAAAACTCCAAACTTCCTAGGAGGACACACAGCCTTGCTCAGCGTAGCCCATCTTTTCTCCACACTGCCCAGAGCCTAGGCCAGGAGGAAACAAGGAGGTTCCCAGGCTGGTGGCGAGGAGAGCCTTGCTGTGGGGCCCAGTCTGTTCTCTGGGGAGGTGCTGTCCTTTCCTCTCCTTCAGCCGCCTCCTGACGCCTTCTGAGGTGCTCACCCTTCCCCAGTCTCCTGGGCAGCCCTGCCTCAACACCTCGAGCCTCTTCCGCTCCTGTACCTGCATCTGTCTTCCACGCAACTTGAACCCCACAGCCAGGACCTCAAAGACGTCCGTAATTGTCCCGTGCCTCACTAAGAGTGATGCTCCACGAATGAATGAGCCCAGATTCCTCCTCCTTCTCTGTCCCTGTAACCTAGACGAAGGGTCTACTAAACTGATAGTATCTAACTCCACATGAAATGCCAAACTTTGATCAGTTTTTCTAATATTAAAATTTGTGTTATAGAAATTATAAATAAGGGGTGGGAGAAAGGGTTGAGAGGTTAGGAGCACTGGTTGTTCTTACGGAAGGCCTGGGTTCGATTCCCAGGACCCACATGCCAGCTAACAACCATCTGTTGGAACTGGAACTCCAGTTCCAGAGGATCCAATGCCCTCTTCTGTCTTCTGAGGGCACTGCATGACATGGGTGCATTTACACACATGCAGGAAATACACTCACATACATAAAAAATAAAGATATAAAAAATTATAAATAAAAATTGCTAGTATAGATTTTGGCATTATTTGTATAAACATTTCTTATATGTCAGACAAGGTGAGGAGCTGAACCAGATATGACTCTTAACATTAGTTTTGGAAAATTCTTTTCTTTCCAAGAAGGTATTCTTAGATGTAAGAACAACAAAAGAAAAAGAAAAAACAAAACAAAACAAAGACAGACACAATCCCAGCTCTCTCTGAGCTACTTATTTACAAAAGGAATTTGAAGAGGGGTGGGAAGTGAGGGGATCCAAGAGGTCGTAGGTACACGAGAGAGACCTTTGCTGGAAGAGGGCTCAGAGGACCTGCCCTGGTACAATCATGCAAATAATACGTGGGAGGATATTTTTGGAGCCTGGCCTGCGATCCGGGGTCCTGGGTCCACATGCATGCCCACGTCTCAGCTAGATTACTAAAGGAATGGAATGGAGAGGGTCTCACTGGATAGCCAGAGAAAGTGGGAGTGGAGGGACTTGTACGGTGTGCCTGGAAAGAATATGGGGTACCTTCTCTGCCACCCCTGCCCCTCAGAGCCAGGGATCCCCAAGCTCCATCCAAAGAAGCAGGACAGGACACTGGAGAAGTTGCCACAGCCCTGGCCACCCTGGCAGAGTGGTTGCCAAGAAAGTTAAGGCAAGGGGGTTAAACACTAGTGAGCACCAAAAGGAGACGCAGCGCTCCTCTGAGCAGGGCAGGCCGAGCAGCAGCTCCAAAGAAGGCCGCCTTCCCACCTACCTACAGGCAGCCACATGCGTCCCTCCATCCAGACCAGATGTCCCCTTTTCTCTCATCCCCACTCCCACACCCCACAAGCCTAGGGGGAGCAGAACAGATTGCAATCATGTTCCAGCAGTTAGCTGCCCCTCGTGGTGATGAGGTCCCATCTCTCGATGGGCTCACATTAGCATTAAAATCACCATTAGTGGGGCTGGAGACAGCTCAGTAGTACAGCCTTTGCCTGGCATGCGTGAGGCCCCAGCACTGATAAAACCTAACTGTCAGTATTAATGATGATTTCTTACTGTAAATACCCTGATGTCCATTTTCCTGCAAATAAGCAAAAGCTCTGGGGTATGGGGCAACCCACCTCCCCAGCCGGCAGCTTTAAGATTTTCCCGTACTGTCCTGACTACCATGAATAAATGGACTGTTAGTCAAACAGCAAGCCCTTACGGCGGCCCTGGCAGCCCTGAACATGACGCGGATGCCCTGAAGAAGCCGCATGATGATCTCAGTCTCTCACCCTGGTCTCTGGAGGTGTGGCACGAGCCAGACTGCTTCAGGTTGTAACAGACTTTTTGCTATCACAAACCTTGATGAGCTCTAAGTGGCCGTAGGGCCGTTCCACCTAGGTCAGGGAGAACACCTAAGCCAGAGGGGGAGCACCTAGACAAGAAGGGGAGTACCTAGGTCGGGGGGGAGGAGCAACTCTCTGGCAGCCTAACAGAGGGACTGAAGGAAGAATATTGATTGGTGCAAACAGAAGCCCTCACTTGAACACAGGGCTTGCTGTGATTGGCACAAACACTCCTTTCTGGCAATGTAAGTTCAGCTCACTTGGAAGCTGGTTGGGAGACCTCCTCCCTCCACCCCACACTGTCCCTCCTAGTGTCGCAACATTAGGCCCAATAAAAAGCTTCTCTCCAGAGGTCCACTCTACCTATTTTTGGTAGAGTGACTTCGCTGGTAACATGAGTAGCAGCCAAGCCGGCAGGGACAGCAGATCCAGCAGAATGGAAGTGACTATGGAAGTGGCTATGGAGCAGCTGGCCCACCACATTAGAGCAGTGGGGCGGCCACCTACTTGACAGCTGAAGAAGAGACAGAGCTGAGCAGTCAGCAGGCCAAGCTGCAAAAACAGCGTGGCAGCCAGCTGCGCCGACAGCTACAAAAAAAGACAGAACCTTAGAATCAGCAACCAACAGCAGCAGAGAGTGGCCAAAGCTGTCTCCCAAATGCCAGAAACAGGACAGTTGCCATTGCAACAAGAGGCCTCCAGGGAACAGGAAGGACAGGTAAAGGAAAGAGAGGATGGAGAGCCAAGACCAGAGAGAGACAGACAGCTGGAAGGAGTCTGAGAAGAGGAAGTACAGGCCCCAGTTGCTGGGGCTCCAGAGCTGTCAAGTCCTTAGGACCCTGTCTTAGACACCCTGGGCCCAGGAGCTATAACACAGCCATTGCCAAGGGTTGAGGAATCTTCATGCCTAAACCTGCCTGGAAGCTTCAAAACTAGCTGCTACCAAGGGCTGAGAAGTCCTGACTTGTAGGCCTATAATACTTAGAGAGCTAAAGGTCTCATGACCTGAGGCCTGCAGGAGCGGTGACCCTAGATGGCGCTATCTGCTGCTGCTCCTGCCTGCTGCCACCATGCTGCCAACAGCTGAGAGATACAAACACTGCCAAAGGCAGCACTTGACGAGCTTCACCTTGCCTGATTTTGACCTGGGTAGTACAAAGGGACGACAGCCAGCTGACTGGTAACAGTGGGAACATTCTGCACTATGCCGTGGTTCAGGCCTGACCATGTGACTTGCTCTGACCATTAAATGTGAACAAAGGTGACAGCTATAACCTTCACACAGAACCTCCAACCCAACAGCTATCCTGGGCAGAGGCAGAGGCTCTTCCTGTTGCCAAGACCCTGAGTGGACAGTGTGGGAGGAAGACCTCTGAAGTTGTTTATTATGAAGGCTCTGGCTTGATGGCTCCCCCTAACAAGCTCATGTGTTGGAAACTCAATCCCCAGTTCAACAGTGTGGGGACCTGGAACCTAATGGGAAATGATAAGGTCATGAAGGACCTGCTCTTATGAGTGATGTCACTACCACAGGAGTGGCGCAGTGATCACAAGAACCAGCTCACTTTAAAAGTGGGGTCAGCCTCCTCCGTGCTCTCTTGTTCTACGTCCATGCTGGGACCACACAGCACAGAGGCCCTTGCTAGATGCCAGCACCTTGACGGTGGACTTCAGCCACTAGGACCAGGAGGAACCAGTGTGCTTTCTTTGTAAACACCCATCTTCGGCATTCTGCTGTAGCAGCGTAAATGGATTAGACTGACCGACTCATCTGTTTGTCTTGGAACTTCCTGTTTAAGAAGGGAAGTGCTTGCCTCCCAGAGGACCCGGACGAGCCGGTTCCATCGCTGCTACACTGCTGCGTGTCTCAAGGGTGAGGTGGCTGACACAGGAGGGAAGGAAGAGAGAACAGCTGGAGTCCTAGAGCCAGAGCCCAGCCGACCTGGGCAGAGGGAAGGGAGCCATGGCTTCACACTGGGCAATTTTCACCTTTACATCAGTTCACCCTGGTCATGAGCCAACTCTCCAGAGAGGAATAAGGACCAGAGAGGCAAAGTTACCTTGCTCAGCATGCACAGCAGCAGGTGGGGACTGAAAGCCAGGCATCTGGCTTCACTGCTGGTGCTTCCAACACCATACTGCTGCTAACCCTGCTAAGAACCACCTCCACAGGCAAAGGACACAGACCAAAGCAAGCACTCCTGGGGAGGGAGGAAGGCTGACACTAGCAAAAACCCTTGTTCAGTAAAGCCACAGGAGCAGAGCCAACGTGCTCTCTCTGAGCCTGCTGGCAGCCAGGGCCAAGAGGGAAACACGGGAAGTCTATGAACTCGCGCATCAGGACAGGCCTGAGCAAGGAAGCGTATCTTCAGAAACCAGGCTGCTTTCAGAAACTGCGCCTCATGGTTCTGGGAAGACAAACTTGACAAATAAAGAGAAGTACCCCTCTTTCTAAAATGGGACCCTACAAAAGCCTGGCATCTTTTCCTTTGGTGTCACCCCCAGAATGACAGCTAGATGGCACTCTGCTAGGACACTGTGAAGTCCCACGATGTTACTCAAATAGCAACTTTCGATGGTGTGGCCTTAACACCAGTGTAGGGCTTAGGAAAATGTGGGCAGAGAATCAACAGCCATGACTCCCCTACCTGGTGGCTCTGTGCTCGCTAATCTCTTTCTCCACACAAGCCCGAGCTCCTCGGGAGGGGCCCTGCATTGCAAGCTCTGTAGCCTCCGAGGAGTGGGCATGGTGACAGTGTGTCCCAGGTGATTTCCTTCCACACCAGGACAGCAGAGGTGGCCCTGGCCCCTCTCTCCACTGCAGTGGGTCTGCCTTGGTGGGTGCTGAGCTGCCGTCATCTGCTCAGATGATGTTGACTTTGAGCAGAGGCTGATGGGTCCTGCTCCTGCGGCCAGCCCCCTTGTCCCTGGATGGATACTCTGACAACCAACAAGAAGTTTAGAAGCCTGACTTGACAACACACAAATTTAGAGAATGTTCACCAGAACCAGATGTCCTGAACATAGGTGACAGGCATATCCACTAAGGTTTAGTGAACAAGTGTTCTGTTGCTGCTAGCAGGAATCAGGGCGATGGACATAGCAGCAATCTGCAGTCCTTACAGTCGAGATGCTCTCAGGGTAGTTGTACAGATGAGTATTTAAACAGATACTGGACAGCATGGCCAGTGCCATAGGCAGCAACTGGCAGTGCCCAACACAGGGAGATGCTGGTACGCTCAGGTGTTGTTACAACAAGGTTCCAGCAGGTGGCAGTCCAGTGTCTTGAGAAATATTTAAATGTGTCTGTGGGGTACATAAAAGACACATGACTAGAACAGAAAATAATTAGCTTATTGAGTTCTCTCTCTCTCTCTCTCTCTCTCTCTCTCTGTCTCTCTCTCTCTCTTCCTGTATGTGTGTGTGTGTGTGTGTGTGTGTGTGTGTGTGTGTGTTTCAGGAGGCAAATAATGAAAGAGGAAGGAATTATGGGGGAGGTGAACCCAGGAACCTGCAAAGCATTGGCTATCTGGGTCCTGGGGACAGACTTAGTCCTGCTGGGAGCACACCATGCTGGAGTGCCCTGAAGTCAAGCTTAAATGAGAATGCATTTGGAGTTATGGGGCTGGATGGACAGTGTGGGCTCTGAAGGGGCTGGGCTTGTAAACACGGTATGTGAATAAAGACAAGGCCAGTGTTTGTGGAAAAGCCCTCTAATATAGTGGGAAGAGAAGTTCTCAGAGCTCTGTCAGTGAGGACTGACAGAGAATGGTGGAGGACAAAGGCAGAGTCATGGGGTAGGGTGGGCCTGTGAATGCCTGCTGGGCTTGTACCCAGTGCAGCACAGATGCTCAGTTATCATGTGTAGAGTGATAAGGGGTGTGTGTGTGTGTGTGTGTAGCCTTTGCCTCATCTCTTCCTGAGGAGTGGGATGAGAATAGACTGTGGTCGTACGGGGCATCTGTGAAGGACGCCTGGTCCCGTGTGTACAGACCTACAGTTGCACAGGTGCAGAGAGCAATCTGAACCCCACAGACAGTGGAGCAGCGGCCCAAACAGAAGTGGCCAGGGATGAAGGTAGAGCAGATAGCTGTCAGGAGGTAAGCAACCAAGTGGACACCTAGGCCTGAGAGATGATTATTTCACAGGTGTGATGAATATGACTGCAGAGAGATATGGAGTCTCAGGGGTCCCAGCCCCCCTTAAATGCCCATGGCTCACCTAGAAAGGGCACTGCCCTCTGGTTCTAGGTGCTTTACAAAAGCATGGTTGAAGACATGCTCTCAGAGATGGCTGGTGGTCAGATTCCAAGTCCTAGCCTCACCAAGCACCCAAGCCAGCAGTCCAACATACCAAGAATGTGACACCAGGCACAAGTTTAGCCAACTTGTGTTCAGCAAAAGACCCTGTCTCTAAAGTTAAGGTGAAGAACCACCAAGAAAGACATCCAGTATCAACCTCTGGCCTCCATCAGGTCACAAGCGTGGGCGCACACACACACACACACACACACGCTCTTATGAAGAAGAAAGCGAAGAAAAGGATTGAAAATTCCTCAAGCAGCTCTGCGAAAGGTCTGTCAAGGATCATTAATTCTCTGGGAATTTGGAGGTATTTCACGTAAGTATGAAGGATGCTGGGTTAAACAGGAGAGTTTCTGTTCTCTGATTCTTCAACATTTCGGACGCCCTGCTAGAGTGTGGGGATGCAGGTACAGCGGAGTCTCTGCTTCCCAGGTATATGCACCCACAAACTACGCTTCTCTAACAGTGCACACTAAAGAGAACTCTGCTCTGCCACTCTTGATTAGGAGCTTCAGCCCCTGGAATTCTGCCTCCCTCCCCCTGCCGACTGCCCTTCCAGAATGTACTATTTGTCAGCCTTCCAGCTGCTCTGATGCAGCTCAAGATTTGAGGCTCCTGTCCCACTCTTTCCCTTGAGAGGTCTCTGGCCACCCACTCTGGCTGGCGCTGCCCTCTGCCCACTCCTTGACATCTGGAACCAGGACGCTATACAGCTTTTCCACCAGTCTGGACCGAGAGCTGGTCTGTGTTTCCCAGAGGATGACAGTGGGACCTGAAGCTCTGAAAGGGGCTCCCCGGTACCTTGGTCTTCTCCACACTCCAGGGCTCAGACCACACGTGGGAGGAAGCAGGGTTCTGGGCCACCTCCTCCCTGGGAAGCAGCTTCATCATGACTGTGCTCAGAAGAAGCAGAGGGAACAGCCCAGGGACACCACGGAGGACGACAGCCAGGCTCAAGGCCTGCCCTGCTCTCTTCCTGCTGTTTTCTGTTTGCTGGTTTGTGTCTTTATGCAGAGTGAGGGAAGAGAGCCTGGTTCTAAAGACTCCGGGAAAGGGGCTCTTTCCCAAAAAAACTTACTGCCTGAAGTTGAAGAAAATTCTGGAAAACATCTGCATCTTGTTCTAAGGAGACAAAAGAATGCACTGCTGTTATTTGGTGACAAAGGGGAGAGCTGGCATGAGGGAGAGCAGGTGGAAAGCCCCTCGGGTATTCTGCATCCGTGACTGGGGGCTGCTGATGGGCACAGGCAGGAACGGGCTTAGCGGGGCTTAGAGAAGGAAGGCATGCGCCTCCTGTGAGGGCTAAATGACAGCAATGTCTGCCGGAAAAATCAGTCCAGGCACAGCCTTCCCCTTATGCACAGTGATGGGAAAGCCACCCACAAACTGTACGGGGGGTGTTTAAGGACAGGCCAGGGCAGGGACTAGGACGGGGGCTGCAGAGCAGTAAGTGTCATAGGAAGCCAAGGCACAGGCGTGGAGCAAGGCTGGTCGTTCAGCTTTCCTATGCCTCAGCCAGTGGGAGAAGAGGAAGAGGCTGTGGATTCCCTTTGTACTGGACCAATATGGCGAGGGGAGGCAGCAGAGTGAGAAGATGCTGAGTGCGTGAGGACAGGCGGGATGGGATGGTGGGCAGTGTGTCCTGGGCAAGCCAGGGGGTGGCTAGGGAGCACTTTCCTCCTCTGTGGGATCTCCCTCCCTCTTTGAGTGGCTAGAATTAACATAAAAACACTAGGCATGTTTGGCCACATACTTCCGCATAAAGAGAAGAGCTGAGGCCTGACAAGTAGGAGGACAGAGGTTGGGGGACGCTGTCACCAAAGCTGCAGACCCACACTTGAGACTAGGAAGAGGCTCAGAGATGGTGAGGATGGGAAGTCTGGGGCCATGAGGCCCTTGGGGTTGAAGAGATCGGGGAGAGTGACCTCAGGAAGCCAGATGGAAGAGGGCGAGTGGGAAGGCTAGGAGGAACCCGGAGCAGGCCGAACAGCCTGGGCAGCTGTTCGCAGCAGTGGATGTGGGGCAGCCCTAAGGATGCGTGGAATTTTCACAGTCCAGCTCCTGCGTCTGCCTGTCAGAGAGCCTCTCCAGGCAAGCTGGGGTGAGAGAATGAGGAAGCTCAGTCAACGGGTGAGTGACAGCTAACAGAATTCTGCAGTTGCTTAGGGAGATAAATTGGGGACAGATTCTCTAGAGAAGCGGGACAGGCAAGAAGGGAAGGCAAATCCAGCAGGCTGATGGCTGCTATGGGGTGGGCTATGCCCGCATAGTGGTATGGAGACTCTGGGTGACACGACACTGGGCTTAGGGGTAACAGGGTACCTCATATCCAATCAGCCCCCTTCCAGCACCCACCCTACATGCTGCTGAGCACCCGCAGGAGCCAATGACTCTGTGGTGACGGGCTTGGCAGAGGGAGTGAGATTTCCCCACACATACCGCATGTGGCCACCAAACTTCACTTTGGGGTGATTTTGTAATAGTAAAGACACTGTTTATATGCTGGACCACGATCACTCACTGAACTCTCAACAAATATTTGCTGAAGGCATCAAGTGCCAGGTACTGTCCTCTGAGGCTGCTGGGATGGGTGGGGATACCAGCCCTTGTCCTCATTTGGTACATGTTTGGAGCACAGCAAGCAAAAGAAGGGACTAAGTTATGTCTGATGCTAGACTGCAGTGGAAGTGCTGGGGAAAGGAGAAGGGGACAGTCAGGACATTCTGCGCAAGCAAGACTGATGAGGAGATGAGTGGCGGGGCCTCCTACAGTGCTAAGGGACAGGGGCCTGGGGGTCCGAGTGCTAGGACAGCAGCAGGCGGGGACAGACAGCCCGGGGCGTGGGGAGCCGCAGTCGCAGGGTAGGGTGGGGGTGGGGTTCCCTGACTCTGAGTGAGGCAAGGAACACGTGGTGTTCCACTTAGGTTTTTCTCCTAGGCCAGGGTCTCACTGTATATATAGCTCAGGCTAGCCTTGAACTTGAGGCAATCTTCCTGCCTCAGGCTCAGAAGTGTTGGGATTATAGGCCTGTGCTGCCATGTCCAGCAGACCCATTTAGGTGTTAAGTCAGGCTGCCACAGTGAGAAGGGACTGTGTGTGTTGGGGGGAGGTGTTAGGGTACAGCACAGTGGTGAGGTGAGGGGGAGATGGTCCTAGATGTACTTCCAAGGTGGCGCTGATGACAGGATAGGGTGGGAAGGGAACCAGGGCGGAGCACATGGTAGGCTGATGGCGCTGGTTCTGGGCATGCTTCGAGGGAACTAGCAAGAGTGTTTCCTGACTGCCGAGATGGGTTGGAGTGATACCCAGTCTATGACCTGCACAGAGGCCTTTAGACAAAGAGGTCCTGGGGATAAAAATCACCCCCCAGTTTACTTGCCAGGTATATGCCTGTGCCCGCTGGAGGAAGCGGATTGGAGATGGTGGTTAAGACCTGTTAGGTGGGGAGGCCTAGGTGTCTGAGCTATACCACGGAGTCCACGGTGGCTGTGTGGAGTGAGGCAGGCGGGACACCTGCCTTCCCACCCTTCTGAACAGTAACACTACCCGCTGCTGAGCAGCAAGCTGGGGCCTAGGACATGGCCAACCCTGACATCTCATTCTGTACTTGAATGATCTAGGGGAGGTACCGATGTCCACATCATAAAAAAGATGGCACTGAGTCAGAGAGGTTAAGCAACCTCAGCCAGATCACACAGCTGGGAAGGGACAGAACAGAGACAGGATCCCAGATATGCCCAACTCCACATCCAGGACCACACAGGCTTTGTTGCTTCAGTGACTCAGCAAATAAAATCGAAAGCTCAGTCCCAAGTGATAGAAGTGGGCAGGGAAGGCTCATACCCACCCCTCCTGCCCACAATGTCAGGCTGGCAAAACCAGGAACAAGCATATCAATTAACAAGGGTGCTAGGGAAACAGTAGCTCTGTTTAGGGGTTGACCAAAGGCTAACCAGAGGAGCTTTCTGCTCCACCTCTGCACAAATGGAACTTTAGAAAAGGCACTTGGCCTCTTGCCTGCCCTGCAGGCTCGGCGTGAACTTGATAATTAAATATTACAGAGTCTCAGGGTCTCTCCTACCCCAGATCCAACACATAGGCCTGAATGTACCCTGACCCAGAAATAACCGTACAAGTTCCTCTTCACGGAAACAGAATTAGCCTGTTCTCTTTCATCTGTCTCTTTCATGCAAGGTGAATTAATAAACAAAACAAACTCCTGTGATTTCACTTTCATTTTTCTAAGCCTTCGTTCCTGACTTTAGGTGAGTTTTCTGGGTCTGAGTCTTTGAATAAGCCTGAGTTGTACAGCTTGAGAGACTTTTCTGAGGAAATGTCAATACAGGATCACAATACCGGGCTTTTACTCCGTGCCAGGGAGGGAAGCTTCATTTTGTTCCCCAAGAACTAACCCCAAGAGAGGTCAGTAACTGCCTGCCCATAATCCCTCTGTTCACCACAGGGACAGCTGGGATTGAACCCAGGTCTGACAGGCTCTGGGGCTCTCCAAAAAGCAAAGCAAAACAAACTCTCAAATGGCTCATAAAGCCATGAAAAGGCAAAATCTCTGAGAGAAAAAGAAACAAAGGATAGGAATGGGAATTACAGAAGATGAAATTCAAAGAATGGAAATAAGAAAATGTGTGTGTGTGCGGGGGGGGGGGGGGCAGGCGGATCTGTGAGTTTAAGACCAGCCTGGTCTACACATTGAGTTCCAGAACAGCAGGGGGCTACAAGGAGACCCTGTCTCCAAAATAAATAAATAAATAAATACATAAATAAATAAGAAGAAAACATGTTTTCACTCTCATCATGGTCAAAATGGCAATGAGATGCCACTCTCTCTGTTTTAATTAGCAAAGGTTATGTTTTAAAGATAAAATTAACATTAGGGGGAGATAAGGTCAAAGTCAGGTCAAGCCACTGGAAGCCCAAATGGAAACTAGTGTGAACTTTTTGAGAAAATGGCATTTGTCTAAACTTTAAAAGGGTCTTTTTTTGCCCAAGTAATTCCCGCCCCCTCTTTTTTTTCTTTCTTTTTTCTTTTGTTTTTATCCATTTGAAACATAATCTCACTATGCAGCCCTTGTTGACCTGTGTAGACCAGGCTGGCTTCAAAATCACAGATATTGGCCTCTGCCTCCTCAGTGCTGGGATTAAAGCCGTGTGCCACGTCCCAGACCAAGGAATTTCTTGTCTGAGTTAAATGTAATGTTTAAGGCCGTCATCTGGTGTGTGATACTCATAGTAGACCCGTACCTATATCTACAGAAAGAATATATCTATCTAACAAATCCATGGGGATTTTCTTATAGCATCATCATGAATACTCAAAATCATCTAAATATTTGGCCAGATAGAGGATTATTTAAAAGAAATTATGAGTTATGGGGCTGGAGAGCCGGCTCAACAGTTGAGAGTGCTTTCTGCTTTTCCAGACCTGAGTTTGATTCCCAGCACCAAGTCAGGAGGCTCACAACCACCTGTAACTCCAAGTCCAGAGGCTCTGACATGCTTTTCTGGCTTCCACAAACACACGCACACATGTAATATATGCACACTTAGACATATATCTGTATATACACAGACAAACAAAAAAATTATGGGCATATTTATGATGAAATATTATAATAAACATTCAAATTATACTTAAGAATACATAACAACATGGGGAATACTCTGGTAAAATGCTAGATTAAAAAAACAGCACACAGGGACTGGCGAGATGGAACAGTGGTTAAGAGCACTGGCTGCTCTTGTAAAGGACCTGGGTTCAAGTCCCAGCACCCGCATGGCAGCTAACAACTGTCCTTAATTCCAGTTCCAGGAGAATTTGAAATTGTGGGCCTTGTACAACATGGGTGTGCTGACATATATGCAGATAATACACTTATGCACATAAAATAAAAATAATAAATAAAATATTTTAAAAAGGACACATGATTATACGTACAATATTCCCAGCCTCATTACAGAGCTACAGAAAAAAACATGAGAGGAAAAAGTCACGAGAATACAGACCCAGCTGGTAAGGTGAGTCATTTGTTAAATTATAATGACCCAATCTTCCATCTTTTTCCTATGTTGATCATAAATTATTTATATGATATAGTTTAATAAAGACAGACAAGACTGAAGGAAAATAAGCTGAAATATTAACAGTAGTTGTCTTTGGGCTCAGAAAATGAGCATTGATTTCATCTTTGTTTTTTTTCTATCGTCTGAGACCTTCTCTAATGAGCACGCAATGCTTCTGGATGAGGCGGAACAATAGCCTCACTATTAAGTACTGGGATTTGTCGCAACCCTATCAACAGCATGTAAGAGACTTTCAAGACAGAACACAAAGGACAGGGAAATCTTTGAAAACCAGCTCTCCCAAGTGGAGGCATCCAGAGAAGTTCAATGCAAGTGTGCCGAGGATGCCAGGCTTCCTTCCTGACAACACACTCTGTCCCAAACAGCTGGCACCGTGAGTGCCATGCCCCTTCACAGAGTGTGCTGGTCTTCAGACACCGGGGTCAGCTCTGACCATAGTGCTGGGGGGCTCCCTCAGAAGCCCAGCTCTCCGTTTTCAGGCTGGCACATAGCTCTCTGAACCAGTTGGGTCTACACTGAGATTCAGGCAGAGCAAGACCACAAAACAATCTAAACGAGCTTGGGAAAGAGAGGAGACCTGGCTAGTCTTCCTTTCTAGAGAAAAAAAAAATCCCCACGTGCATGTTTTTACATGTATGTGAAAGTAAACACTCTGGCAAAGGTGAACAAATATGAGGTAAGGCTGTTTCAGGCTCGGAGTAGAGGTGGTTTTAAAGGCTCAGAGGACAGCAAAACCTCTTCGCCCAACTTCTACATACCCTTGATAAAAAGGACATTCTAAGAGAAGCAAAACTATTATCTCAAGTCTGACCAACAGTTTCCTTAGCTAATTTATAAACTACACACATACATACATACACACACACACACACACACACACACACACACACACACATTTCTCTCACATTTTCAAAGATGCAACATAAACTTTGGGAATTTATTTCTTTATTTGAGATAAGGCCTCACTCTGTAGCCCAGACTGACCTTGAACTTGTGATTCCTGCTTTAATATCCCCATGCTGGGGATTTAACTGGGACTACAAAGGTGCCACTATACCCAACAGTCTTACATAAATATTTTTCACAATTTTCATACTCTTTTGAAATGAAATTTGTCTATGATATAACATGGCAAAATGCATAGTTTTACAATCAGAGTTTTGCCCTATCTGTAGTATAAAGCAGAAATGAATTAAAGCTGGTTTAAATAACACATACGCTAACATGCAAATGCACCCATTCCGGAAGACATTATTAATGCAGATTATAATGAGATGCTGGACCTTTTCATGATAAACCATTTCTCACATATTTGGCAGCTGTATTCTTAGAAAATTTAGTATATATTAGAAACATACAAAATCAATTTGTTTCTGTGTCACATGGAATCCAGTAGCAAGACTGGCACATTAGTTAGTTGAGTGGATGGACAAAGGCTTCCTTTCCACAAAAGCCCTGTCAGGTCACTGTAACTACCGGATCATCCACACATTTCCAAGACGCCCTCCCTACAAGGGGCGCTGCAGCCCCACTCAGAATCAGACAAGAAAAGCAGAGAAGTTCAGATGGTGGCCCAAAGCCATAGAGACGGTCAGTGGCTGCCAGGACCAGAGCAGGAGCAAGAGCCAGTGAAGGAAGGAGGAAGTCACTGCTACTATTTATACCCATTACTGGGGGACATGGTCAGGGCACTCTTCCTTTAGCTCTCTTCTAATCTGTCGACCGGCCTGTCATCATCCCCTGTTTCTAAGGGCACAGCACTCCAGGGAAGCTACACAACTGCTCTAGGACACACTTTAGGGAGGGGGGCAGATCTCCTCCGGCACCTTAGTATTGTTTCACGCTGCTCCCCTCCAGGTCTAGGGCCCTCATCTAGACCTGGAGGTCTAGAAAGCTAGTCAGAATACATGAAAAACAGAGCACAGAAAAAAAGATGGCCCAACCGCAGCTTCTTGGTCTTCTTCATCAGGCATCCTGATCATAGGGAACAAACACTCCCTCGAAGTCACAGATCACCTTCACCTACACTCTAGCATAGAGCCAGAACTGAACCATCAGGACCACAGCAGGAAATGTGTATTTGGTGCCTGTATCCCAGGTTGAGTTGTCTGAAGGGATAGTGGTCATCAGATCCCTCTGCCCCATCACAACCAGAGTAGTTCCGTGAAACTGAATGCTGTGTTTGCGACTTGTAGAAACCGGTACTCCATCACACATGGCCCACAGTTGCCCCCTTGATCTGATCCCACCACTTCAGGAGTCCTGTGAGACCTGACTGAGCCAGGATGACCCATGTGCTGCTGCTGACAAAACAGAGGCCTCTGCCCCTGAGGTCTATTCTGTCAAAACAAACTCTGAAGAGGTTTCATGGAAAAGCGTTCAACTTGAATGTCTGTCAAATTATTTCTTACAACATAAGTTAAAGCAGGGCCAGCTCAAGCCTAAAACACCACAAGTTCATTTTTAGCACTACTTGGAGAAGACTGGGGGTTGCTGGAACACCAGAGCTTAGAGCATAGCTCAGGAGTCACACTGCCTGGGCCCAACTTGGCTCTGCCACTTGCTTGTGTGCCTATCTGACAAACTCTGATCCCTTGAACCTTCGGTTGCCTGCCAGTAAAATGAGGCTCATAATGGCTCTTCCTTGCTTATGAAAAGTAAGACTTGTTGAAGGAGCCTATAGCACTGCCTGGCACATGGCAAGTATTCACTCAGTCGTTATCCCCTATTATTAATATTAACTTGACTGCAGATCATCTAAAGACTGGTTGGAAGGAGGCACAGGAAGTGGGGAGGGAGAGGCTGTGAGTCCAGGAGCATTATTTACAGACTCCTGAAGTAGAATCGGGCCATGCCTATAGACCTTTGTTCTGTGTGGCTACAAAGGGCAGAAGTAGGTCATTGAGGAAACATTCTCAAGACACTGATTTGAGGTCAGAATAAAGAAGGAACTTCTATGTGCCAAGTGTCCAGAAATGGGGAGGGAGCAGGATGTACAATATCTAGGGGCTTGAGAGGCCGGGGGATGGCCTGTCATGAGCGACACAGGCAGGCCTGTCTGTATTAGTCCTGGGCCAGAGGAAGTGACCCCAGGTGCCCCTTCCACTAAATCATCTACTGCTTTGATCAACAGTGAACATGCTGATAGCCATGGGTGTGACTCCAGCCTAAGAAAAGAGGGATGAACTTTGGACCAGCTATATAGCACACACACCTTCAGGACTGTTACTTTTGTTCTTGAAGCACATTTGGTGGTAATAGTGATGATGCCAGTGACCAGCAATGGTTCAAAAATCAAACACATGATTTGAACACTCACCGAGTGCCAAAGCAGCCCTCAGACAAAGTGATGACCGGGCTGTGGGACAATATGCTATTGATGTCGTCCTACTGGGGCGGTTAAAGTCAGTGTCAATTACCAGTGCCCATCGGATCTTGGGGAGCTCAAGTGCAAAGCATCAGGCCGGACGACCGTATATACTGTGATCCCAGGGAGCCCAGAAGCCATCTCAGTTCACACACAGCCCTGGCATCCTCTCTGCAAAGGTTTTGACGGTCTTCGGCTCTAGATTTTCACCTTTTTAACCCTGACCTGGGCCTTATCAGTGGATGCCTTCTGGGCCCAGATGTACACTGGGAAAGACCCTGGCACAGAGAAAAGGCCAGAAGCAAGAAAGATAGTGGGGGTAGGGGTTTGGGGGTTGTGGGAAGTGGCAGAGATCCTACTCCAAGGTGGGACACCCAGAGAGCATCTTCTATCATGTGACATTGTCTTTACAAACTATAAAAACTAAAAATAGATTTAGAACTGGGAACTATTTACCAACAAATACCATTTGTATTTAAATAATTCAATTCAGGGGGGAAATATATATATATATCCCTAACTACAGCTCATGGGCTATTTACCAAGATGTGTGCTTGTTTTGGGCCATTTACACAGTCTCAGCTCTGAGAACTCGAAAGTGGTTGTGGGTGTCAGAAGACGACGGGGAACAGAAGCGTGGAGGTGCCTGTGGGTACACCCTGTGTACTTGGTTAGTCCTTTGTCACCTGTCAACCTCTGGTGACACACAGGAGAACCTCTGTCTAAGCTGGCTTGATCCCACTTGGGAGAAAGACCCACTATGTCTATCTCAGGAAGAGTGTGCTCAGCAATCCAAAACTCCAGCTTTGGATCCTGACAGCTGGACTGCCCACAGCCTGAGTCTCTAGTGCCCACCCACTAGGCAGGGGCCATTGGGCTCCAGCATGCCACAGTCCCTTACCCCATCTGCAGGCAAATCCTGCTGCCTCTTCCTCCCCAACAGTCACGGCTCCCTCACCTCTTCTCCCTGCTGACTGCTACAGGCTCAACTTAGGCCCTTACTACCAGCTCCGTGTGGTCTGCCCACCTCCCCTATGCTTCTGGCCTCCAGCATTGCCCACAGCGGATGCCGCAGTCATCCACCCTTGGGAAACCTTTGTTTCTTGAGGTCCTTTGCGTGTCCGAGGCTCAGGGCCCGTTCTGGCCCAGGGCAAGAAAGAGACACCGGCTCCAGTTTACAGAGCAGTTCTAGTTCGTTGGCATTGGTGACCAGGTGGGGTTAGAGGATGAGGAATGTAGTGTAGACTCACAGTGCTCACAAGTTATTCCACAAAAGGGCATTCAATGGAACCCAGGGTTGCCTGTCCCTGGCCTGTGCTCCCTTCCACTTTCCTGTGAAATCTCAACAAGCTATTCCCCTGTCCCTGGCCTGTGCTCCCTTCCACTTTCCTGTGAAATCTCAACAAGCTATTCCCAGGGCAACTCCAGAGTCTCAGCACTCATCTCCACTGCCGCCCACTACTCGCTGCACCATGCTCTGCCTCCTCCCAATGCTCAGCAAATGTGCAGCTCCTGTCTCCATGAGCAAACTTTATAGCACCTAAAAAGCTTCTCACAGAGGGAGCAGAGGGCCTGAGGGCAACTGAATTCCCCCTTGCTCCAGCCACAGCATGCCACTAATCTGTTATATACATGCAATCTGCCTACTTATGGTATGGTGACTCTTTGACTATCTTGGTGTCCGTCTCTTCTGAGACTGTGACCCCCTAAGGTACAAAAATCACATCACTGGGCCTGAGTGTCACATAGCAGGGCACTGCTGGGGGAAAGGTCAGAGTCTCCGGTGCGTCCCCTCTACCACGACGAGCACTGAGGCCCTGTTTGCATCCCCCTGGAACTCAGCATCCCACTAGAGGGCCTCCGCAGACCCACTCAGCTCCAGCACACTAGAAGACCACAACGAAAATGTACAGGCTTTCTGACTCCCCATGACCGTGGGGTAATCATCACCCAGGGCTGGGCTCAGGGAGACAGCACAACATTTCTGCTTTGGGTGGCACAGACCTACCACTACGGTGAGCCAAATTCCTGAAGAGGGTAATTAGAACTTTGGGACGTGTGTTTGTGCAGCTAAGTATAACGGACAATGAAGAATGATTTTATCTCCTTTTGAGAGCGTAAGTACACTAGTCTGTATTTATATCTCTCATCTCCTAATTTAGAGAGGAACTTTTTTCTGATCAGCCTTCACTTGCCAATACTTTCGTTCTACATCTAAATGAGGAACAGGAGTCATGTAAGTTCACAGACTGAATGGACGGCTGGCTTACAAAGCCCTTCAGATGTGGCTACAGGCCGATGCTGGCAACCCCGTAATTAGATATAGCATGCTCTGCAGTGATGTATTTTTTTTTTTACTGTTTTTTAATAACTCAGTCTTCCTTCTGGGATGAGGGGAAAATGGAATTTGTTAAAAATAAATTGAGATTTGGTGGCTTTTCAGCCTTCTGCTGCTTGCTGCTCAAAATATTCTATAAATAAGAGAAGTCCTGCCCTATAGTGCACTGTAAACACCCACAAGCGCTCAGAGCCAAATTCTTCCAATTATGACCCTGTGCCTGTTGCCAAGCTACTGTGAGGACCTACTTGAAAGGCAGCCATCTAGGCCATTTCCTGATTAAGCTGCCCTGTAGGAAGGAATCCAGGCCTACGGCTTGAGATCATAGCCAGTCTCAAATAATCATACCATGTTCCTGAAATAAGACTTTTCCTTGTGATAGAATTACAATTCAAAGGTTACTGCAAAACTCACTATCCACACAACCGTCCATCTCCCTGGGCCGGTGTGTTTAAGACAGGGGGCCATGATACCAGAGACTAAAAGCAGGTACCTGAAAGGCATTCACAGTAGCGTTTCTAATTGTGTTGAAGAAATTAAGGTCAAATAAAAGTAGGTCAGCTGCCAACATGGCAGGTGAGTCAGACATCGCCATTCCCCACCCCACTGCTGCACAGCTAGTTCCTCAGTGAACACTGGGGTCACCACTGCCCCGTGCAGAGGATGAACTGGCCCTTCAAAGGCCCTCACCACACCCCACAAAGGACAGTGTGGGAGGCACAGGGTGTTGGACTTACTGTTCCGAGGTTTAAACATCGGTGCCGCCTGGCACTCACCAGGCCTGCACAGCCCTTAAAGGACAGCACTGGGAGAAGCAGACTGCTGCAGAGTACCACATTCTCTCTGAGAAATTACTTCCAGCTCCTTAGAAACCAGAACACTCCAAGCAGCACAGAGCAGAATGAGCTCAGGCTAGAAGCAAAGCAGCCTGCCTCCCAGTACAAGGCTCTCTATTTGTTGTGGACTCACCTGGGTGTGGACTCCAAGGGAAGCACCTGAGGTCTGTGTGAGGCACTGGGACCCAGTTCCCAGCCCAAGAGCATCCACTCTGAACAGCAGTTCATTAGTGAGCCTCCCAAAAGAGAACCAAGGGGTGGATCTGGTCAAACTTCCCAAATTCATAGTTGGGAACGACATCCTTACATGGATGACATTTTTAAAAGCAGGCATCCGGGAACACTTGAGAAGCAGGGGCCACAAAGCACTGAATCTCTGCAGAGAGGCCGCCAATCTACCATGATGCTTCCTATGACGTCACATGTACAGAGTTCTACTCCCTCTTGGCTGACATACCTGCATACGGGTGCTTGTGCTGTTTACAATGTGAGCATCAGACAGACCAGAGATACTCTCTGCCTTACTCTAGACTCTTTGCAGAGCCACTGGAAGATCACTGGCCCTTAGTAAGTGCTCAATAAATAACTACTGAAAAAAAATACACAAGTGCCAAACCCCCACAAGGCCCTGGCACAGAGTCCCTGTAGCAAAGCCACAAGACTTCTGGGCCTTCCGCACACAGGAAAAGGCAAGGCTCAGGGAGGGTGCCTGTTTTGTTCAGGGTTACATGCCTCGTAAGAGATGGAGCTGAAATTCAAACCCAGGCTTTTCACTAAGCCGGCTGCTTTTATAAATCTAAACAGCAGAGTAAGAACTTTGAAGAACCTTCTATCACCTCATCTAGTTACCTATGACAGACTCAGCTCCTCACCCAAATCCAAGTCCCACATCCATCTTCAGAGAGCACTAACACCATGTGCAAGAGGAAGAGGAAGGACTCTGGACCCAACAGCACCGGAGACAGTCGTCAGAGCTGTTGCTGTTAGGAACAGCAGACTACTCCACAGTTCCCTGGAAAGGCTCCAAGGAGAGGTTTGCAAGCAAGTCAGTGCCTAAGGGTGTTAAAGTCCTTGGAGTTTGCCTTTCTCCAACATCAAAGCCTTAGAACTAGAACCAGAAAGCAAAAGGGCAGAGGAGCATACATCTTCAAATGGGAAGTTCAGATGCTTTAAGTTGAAAAGTAGAGACTTATATTTACCTGAATCGAGAACATTAGACTCTGCAGACGCTAAGTTTATCCCCATCATAATCCATATACCACAACAACACTCCAATCCATCTGATATTTTGGGCGGATCACCCCCACGCACACACCAGTCTGTCTGCTAGGTACAGGCTCGCTCTGGCTTGAACGCATGTACAAATCAGCAGGTGCGTCTCATCCGAGTGGCCGGGGTAGCTCCAGTGTGTGAATCCACTTCCTGATTATGAACAACAAATACGAGTATCAGATGTTATCAGACGGGTATTTCCAAGGCTACCAGGATGCCCTGCAGCTTCAGACACAGGCACCCTTCAGAAGTGCTCAGTCTTCCTCCAAGACAGAAGAGCTTGCAACCTAACCTTGGGGAGCAGATTTTTCAGCTGGGACTGGGTAGACTTGAGGACAGTATCCCATGAAAAGAACTGGGCTTTCGAGTATTTATCTCATGCATTTTTTTTTCCCCTCTTGGGAATAGGTCTATAAATTTCATCAGATTCACAAAGTAATCTGTGACTCTCCCTCCCCAAAAGATTAGGAGCACCAATTTTCCTGCTGCCACTTCTGTTTAACTCAGACAATCCCTCCAACATAAACCAATCCCTGGCTCTCACAGCACACAAGTTAATGGTGACCACCAGGGAAAATTGTGCAAGTTCCTGCCCAGGCAATCCAACCACTGGGGACTGCTTGGTCAACAGCCAAAAAGAAATCACTGGCTCTAAGGAGTGGAGATGCCACCCAGCCTTAGCTTGAACCTGCTGCTAGCAACAAGTTACGCACCCAGAAGAGAACAGGAGAGCCAAGCTGGGGACCAGAAAGCCTCAGGCAAGATGGATCTATGAGCAACAGTGTGGGACAGGGAGAAAAGAACACGGGCTTTGGAAGTAGACAGGGCTCGTGCACACTAGCTGTGTGGCCCCGCATGATGGCGATGTGATGGTGATGGCGATGGTAACAATAGCAACCATATCTGCTATGCGCTGTTATTGACTGACAGCACAATGTTTACTTCACAGTCAGAAAGCACCTTATATACTTAAGAAATAATGTTCTGGGACTGGAGAGACAGCTCAGTGATTAAGAGCACTGACTGCTCTTGCAGAGGACCTGGGTTCAATTCTCAGCACCCACATGGGGGCTAACAACCGTATGCAACTACAGTTCCAGGGGAATTCAACGCTCTTCTGATCTCTGTGGGCACTGCATGACACAGGTGCACTTACATACACGTAGGCAATACATTCATACACATAAAAAAGAAATGACAAGTAAAATAAAAAAAATGTTCTTTTTTCGGGGAGGTGGGAGGGAGACAGGATCTTGTATAGTCCGAGTTGGCTTCAAACTCACTATATTGCCAAGGATGACCCTGAATTGATCTTCCTGCCTCTACTTCCCAGGTGCTGGGATTGCAGGTACGTGCTACTACACTTGGCAATAACATGTTACTTCATTTAATTTTCACAGAAACTCTATGGACACTTTCTGTATTATTTCCATTTTCCAGATATGGAGGGGAAAAAGCTGAAGAGATTCCCAAAGGATACAGCAAGGTGGAGTTCGATCCAAGTCCATTTGGCTTAGTCCATACTCTTAAGGATGATAAGGCTGGCAGAGTACCAGGGAGGTGTTTAAAGCCATGCTTAGTACCCAGGAAGTGCTGAGGTGTAACCATAGGGACCCAAGGAAGAGCTGACAAAGGTGAGTGGTGAACTCAGGCTCTACAGATAGTAGCATTTCACTTCATGGGCTCAGCAGTACAGTTGGGGACACTGGGCCAAGGCCTAAGAGACTGGGATGAAGTTAGGCCTGGCGGTACAGGCCTATCATCCTAGCTACTCGTGAGGCTAAGGCAGGAGTGTTCCAAGTTCAAGACCTCCCTGGACTCTAGAGCGTGTTCAAGGTCAGCCTGACCCTTTCTCAGAAGAGAGCTGTGAATAGGGCTCAGCAGTAAGGGGCTTGCCTAGCACTGGGAGTGAGTGGTGACTTACTCTCAAAGACAGAGAGGCACCTCGACAGGATGGGTAGGAATGCGCTTCCTCAGAGCTGATGGGATTTCCTACAGAATTTGGACAGGATTCTTAGAAGAAGAAATAATTCAGGTCCAAAAAAGAAAGTCTCACAAGGCAGCACCAGACATCAGGGCAAGACCAAGGCCAGAATCTGCACCCACTTGCAGGTTTAGTCCCGCCCCTAACCCCGGGAGGGTGCAGCCACTGCAGCTGCGGCAGGGAGGGAGACTCTGAATCTCTGTCTCGGTAAACTCCCATGGAACTTGGGAGACCGTGCATTCTAAACTGGGAGCTCAGCTGGTTAGAGCACATCTGCTGTGGAGTCAAATGAAGAAACCTGGTCATCGGGGAACAGCCAATGACAGGTGACACAGCCGCTGTGGTCACACTCTATGCAGAGATGGAGTGAGAGGCTACAGAGCAGAGCCTGGGAGTGCTCCTTGGGACGCTCTGCGTGGTGCTGCCCAGTGCTCTGCCAGGTGCTCCTCAGAGAGCACTGCATAAAACAGACTTCCCATAGTTTGTACTGTCATGGTGAGCAAAACATCAGGAAGGGCCACCTGTCCCTCCCCACGCCAGCTCATCTCCTGTGCTTCTGAGCAAGGGATCCTCACACCATGCTGTCCCGAAGCGAATCACAGATTCTCAGAGGTCTCTGGGTCCTCTCATCTTCCTCTCAGCACAGACTCAGCGTCAATTTCCCGGACCACTTTAACAGCCTCTGAAGGACTTTCTGCTGCCTTTCTCCCACAGCCCGGCTCCCACACTGCCACCAGCTGGCTTTCTAAAATAAAAGTGCTGACCAACGTCACTCACCTCCTGAGACATGTCTACTGGAATTGTCAATGGAATAAACACCCTAGACCTGAGTTTGCATGCAGGCATGCGCTAATTCATGAACAGGGACCAGAATGGAGGAGGCTGAGCCTAGTACAAACATGGGAGAAGAGCAGGCGAGGCTGAGGTGAGCCAGGGCAAAGGCCCCAAGGTAAGAGAAAAGAGCAGCCAGAGAGACTCAGTGTCTGAAGTGAGGTAAGTAAGGGTGAGAAGTGGGGCCGGCGGGCCAGGGCGAGAAGCCAAGACTCTTATCTCAAGCATGACAGAAAACCGTCGGTGAGTTTGATCAGAAAAGGGACATGATGGCTCTTGCTTGTTCAGAAGTGCCCAGAGATGACCCCCTGAGACGGGGGAGGGCTTGCTGAGGGTGGAGATGGGGAGGAGCCTTCAGGATGTCATCTGAAGGAAGAGCCCCCAAAGATGGCTATCATGGAGAGTGAGGAGGGAGGAAGGGGGACACTGGGGATGGCTTCATGCAAGATGAGGGGCGAGGCTGTAGGGGTCTGTTTAAGAATGAGCTGAGGGAACTGGAAAGATGGCTCATGGGTTTAGGACCACTGGCTTCTCTTACAGAGGCACTGGCTTCAGTTCCCAGCACCCCCATGGCAGCTAACAACTGTCTGTAACTCCATTCCAGGGGATCTGACACCCTCTCTGGTCCCCATATGCACTGCATGACATGGGTGCACTTACATCCATGCAGGCAATACACTCATACACATAAAATATAAATAAACAAACAAACAAATAAATAAGTAAATAAAATGATTAGAACAAACTGAGACTTCCATTTAGCTCCGCTGGTCTGTCTGGCACTGAAAAATGTAGCTGTGGGTGTGAGAGATGACGGCCCAGGAACAAGGTACAGGCACCAAGACTCAAGGGTGTCTGAACATGGATGACTGCATGACTGAGCAATCTGAGTGCTCCACCGCTGGTTCCAGCTGCAGAATGCACCCTGTGTGCCACCGCTGGCCGGAGCCTGTCTCTGCCCTGAGGTCTCCTTTGCTCAGGATCTAGCTGGTGCCCTGCTACTTATTTTTTGAGGCTTGCACACAAGTCACTTCTGAGGCCCTCCCTGAACCTACCCACAGGAGGGAGCCACCATCCTCCCTTCTCAGAAGCACCTGTTCCACACCTTGGCAACGACACCACTGTATCCACTCACCCCCTACTCCTTTCCTGCCCCTTGAGGACAGGGGTGGTAAGCTCTTCCTCCCTGGTTCTTATCCCCTAAGTCAAAACCTGAGCACAGAGGACATTCAGACGAATGGAGTCCTCTCTGCAGAGAGGCACAAAAGAAACACAGACAGCACACTGACTCACAGCACAGCTGCCGTCTGCATGGAAAAGGCTGCAGAAACAAGGCGCTGTGACTGAAGCACTAGTAAAGCTCAGTGGGGCAGAGTGCTTTCTTCCCTTGAGGACTTTCTAGCAACAAAGAGCTTCAAGAAATCCAAGTGCCAAGCATCGCAGGGGAGTGGCGAGGTGTAATGATCACCAGCCTGATGAAGGTGTGTGGACTCCATCTGCACAAACACTGAGTCCAAAATCAATGCATAAGGAATTGAGGGTGCACCATTAACCCCGAGAGTGATTCTGGGAGGCAGGTCTTGGTCCTTCTTCACACGTGAGGACAGGAGTGGCAGAGTGGTCAGGTGCTATCCTGGGAAGTAGGGAACTCACACTTAGGTTGCCTGGTAAAATATTGCCTTCCAGTGCCCACCAGAACCTCACCTGGGCCCTGCAACATGCAGAGTCTGGAGGCTCAGACGGAGCAGAGCATGCCAGGCGTGGCTCAGATAGAGGCAGAGATCATTTATGCTTCCTGAGGAGCCAGTCCTCAGCAGAACGGAAGTGGAATTGAATCTCCACCTCCAGGCCAGGTTCTACATTCTTTTTCATACTCCAGAGTGAGCAGAGAGTGTTAACAGCTTACACTACCTGCCTACAGCTACCTTAGAAACTGATGGGAGTGGGGAGGGAAAGTGTTGTCATCTGTGACTGGGCAGAGCAAACACCTAGATGATTCTGGGCCCGTGAACAGGAGGGAAGGCAACAGAACAGCCACCTGCACAAGGCAGCTGAAAGGCAGCAGTCCAAAGCCAGTCCCCCACAGGACTGGTCTAGTCAGTGTCCACCACTCACAGGACCCTGAGCAAGGCTGCAGGGGGATCTTGGGGTGGTCAAGGGGACCCGAGAATTGGACTTTGGCAATCCTCTATACTAACTTTCCTAAGCCTGCTTCCTCATCCACAGGAAGCAATGAGCAGTCCATTGCCCAGAGCTGCTCTGATGTTCAGGGGACTGAGTTCGTGGTGCCTGTGCTCGGCACACAGTAGCAGTCAGGTGGCTGGTGGTTTGTCACTGTGGAGCAAGCAAAGGAACTTAAGCTGTAGAAAAGGGGATGGGAAAGCTCGTGTGAAGCCTTAGAATGAAGCAGTACCCTCGAGGGCTTGCTAAAGAACCTCTTTAAGGAAGTCTGCCATCCCAGTGCCTGAGGTAGAAGGAGGCGTTCAAGGCCAATGTTGGCTACACCAGATGTTTGGGGTCAACCTGGACTACATGAGCCCTTGTGTAAAGAAAGAATGAAAGAACACATAAGCAAAGGACAGAGAGAGAAAAAGGAAAAGAAAAGTCCTTCAAGAAATTCTTAGTGTCTGTGTTTTAGACAGAATGGGGGAAAGGAAAGGCAGAACAAGAGGAACGGGGAGAGGGAGGTAAGCTCACTCTGAATGTCCGTGTACTGGCAGGACAAAGCTGCTTTAGACGACAAAGTCCCCCTGTTAACTGCCCAGGCCGCCATCATCTTTGTTGAACTTCTATTTGATCTGCAATGCCCTACTTGCTTGATAACCTTTCTATCCCACCTGGAGAGTTATTTTGTTGCTATTGTTTCAAGACAGCATCTAGCTTTGACACCTCAGCTGGCCTACAGCCTTCCGTGCAGACTACAGTGTATTCAAACTTGTAGCGACTCCTCTTGTCTCTTTCTTCCCAAGTGCCAGGATAGAGGCATATGCCACTATGCCTAGCTGGAGGACAGGGAGGAAGGGAAGAAAAAAGAGAGGAAGGGAGGACGAAGGGAGGTAGAGAGGGAGGAGATTCCTAAACATAGGTAAAGATGGTAACTATATCAAATTCTGAACCCTTTACATTTATTTACCCATACTAGACAGAAAAGGGGAGATTTGTTTGCTTTTTACAATTCACAGGACCTGAAGTCAACACATCTGTCTGGCAGCAGATAGATGTGCAGGTAAACAGCGAAACATCCTGAGAAAGAACTTTCCAGGCTCACAGCACCACCACGATTCACTGTCAATGAATCTGGAAGAACTTGCTATTAGGTATTAAATGTTTATCACAAAAACTGTTGAATAGCAATAGCCATGGACATGCTCCTCTATGCCAGGTGCTGTCCAGGCACTTGGCACCAGGCTTGCCAATGTGGGTCACACAGCCACTGGGCACAAGACCAATCAAGGCCTGTCTGACAAAGCTGCCTCAGACAGAAAAAAGAAAAACAACAAAAACCTTAGACTCAACATCGTAAAACTGCGCTCAGTCCTTTTTGCCAAAGCCAAAACAACACAGATAAATTTGCATTGACAATAATATCGGGGTTTTACGTGCAATTCACAAAGGGTACTTCTCACATCACCTCACTGACCATCACAGCCTTGACTACGCTGAACTTTTACATCCTAACAAGTCTTCCCAAGGTTACGATTAGTGGGAATACCTGTAGAAGTTCTACTACTGATGGCAGACACTAAATATTGAGTGTTTTCTATATGTCAGAACCTTATAGAGTATTTCTTTTATCAAAATCTCTTTACAGAGCAAGAACAGCCTGAAGGATTTCTCATAAGACTGGGCACAGGTGACATTCTCTCTCAGGCCTCTCTCCAGAACCTGGGCCAGGGTGACAAGGGCTCTTTGAAAGAGGCACCTTGGAGGCTATGCACACTTCAGTATGCTGCTGGTGCATGGACCCAGGTCTCGGCTATCTTCTCTCTTCCCTGTCCTGGCTCTCCACTTTCTCCACTTGGTCAGAAGCCATTTCTGTTTTTATTTTGTCACTAAATAACAGCGTGAGTCACCTGGTCTTGAGCCAAACTGGTCTCAGAAGGCCCTAGCAGCCTGGTGAGGTGCCCTGGGGGACCTGGCTTTACCTGCTGCCCATCCCATGCTCAGTTTCTTGGAGTCTAAATCAGGTTTTCATATCATTGCCATTTGAATGGGCTGTGGGAAGAGGGTCCTGATGGTCACATAAGCCAATGAAGCAGTCACAGAGGCACCAAAGCAAAGAGGGGCTGTGCCTTCCAACTGGGGAAGGCGCAGATCTTTACAGAGCCAAGAACTATGACATACCTATTACTCAAAGTGGCACATTAGTCCCCTGACAGGAGGCAATGTGGCTAGGCAATAATTCATGCAAGTAAAAATATCATGCAAAGGAAACATGTACACACATCTGCACCATGAAGCAGCTGCTTGTGAGAACTTTAGGTTCTCCCTGATCCCTTCTGTAGAACCGAGACCACAGAGATTAAGACCAGGGCTGCTCTGGTTCTGATGGGTTCCCAAAGGATGATGGCCAGTACACAGGTCATTATGACTCACATGGTCAGTCATCCTCAGAGCACATGCAGGTTCAGACACCAGAGCATGAGAAAGGACAGTGGGTTCTGTCTAGGAGGCCCAGCGGCCCCTTCCTTACAGGATAACAAGGGGGGCAGAGGAGAGAGAAAGGACAAAAAGACTGGGCAGAAGGAACAAACTCCACCAAGTTTGGATGCTTTCGGAGCTCAGAGGCTCCAAAGCAGATACCAGGAGGCGAGGCTGGGGCGGGAAGCACAGCGCGGCTCGAGGGAGCTCTAAAATGGAGGCTGCCAGGCTCTTCCCCAGTCAGCACCCAGACAAGAAGTAGGCAAGGGGCCGAGAGATGCCATGGCGGAGGGACAGTGTAGGACACCTAGAGTCCTAGGTACTGCTGCCGTTCTGGGGTGCCCAAGGACTGCCCGGCATGGAAACAAAGCCATTAGCCCAATCACCACACAAACTTCTCGGATGAGTGCTAGGGCTAGGGACAAGGCGGGCTGCTGGAACACATACCAGGGAGGCAGAAGAATGGGAATGAGTAGCCTAGCACCTGAGGCCAGCCTCCAACTGCCACAGACTCCCTCAGGGCTCAGGGTCGCACATGGCATCTTTGGGGTGGTAACAACGGTACCTTAGTCACCATCTTCTGCGCCTCTACATGAACTGGCTTTCCACCAAGCACTTTGGCAGCGCTTGACACAGGTTGAGCTGTCAATCAGTGGTGAGCGAAAGCTATGGAAGGTGATGCTTAGACCCAGCCTCCTAAGGTAGGGATGTAGCTCAGGAGTACAAAGCTGGCCCAGCTAGTCAGGGCCCCAGGTTCAAATAGCCAGTAACAATAGCAACAACAACAACAAAAACCTTCAAGACCTAGATTTATTAAGGTGTCGGAGAAGGCTTTCTACTCTACCAGCTGAGATCTGAAGATTATGCAAACACAGTCCAGGCAAATCAGGAGGAAAATGTTTCCCATGCAGAGTGAGCTGCTGTGGAAAGTCCCTTTGAGAGAAGGCAGCAGATAAGCAGGAAAAGTAGAGCCTGCTGGGGTGCCTGGTCAGCAAGACACCTCTGGGCCTAGAGCAACTCTCTTCTGGGAAGCCTTTCCAGCTTACCTTGAGCACACAATAAAAGCTGCGTTCTTGGCACAAGGTCCCCATTCTGTGCAGAAGCAGGAAGTGAAGAAGAGAACCCCGAGGCCCCCATGGAAACATGGATTTATCTGCTATAGACTCGGTGCTACATTAGCCCCCATGGGGAATACAGACACTGGCCTGGGCTCCCTGGTCAGAGTCTTGACACATCCGTGTTGCTCCTCAGTACACACTCACAGAGCACAAGGTTCCAAATGTATCTAAGGATGCCCTTAGAATGCACCTCTGATAGAGAGTGACCGTGGATCTACGTGCTCCAGCCAGAAACACATTCTTAGCTGGACTAGGAGGAAAGGCTATCAGACAGTGGTTGGCAAGAATAAATACTGGGCTAATTTAGGATAATTTGGTATTCATCTAAGACCAAGCTGGGTAGACTACTCATTCCTGAGAATTCCTTGAAGAATTATTTTTCATTTTAAACTGCAATTCTTATTCTATCAAAATTGGAAAAAAAAAATATGGAAAGCCAGAGGCAAAGAATATAAAGTCACACCTCTGGGGTTTCAGGACACTGGGGAACACAACAGGTAGCCACAAACCCAAGAATGGAACAACTTTCCCTGAACTGGAGGAGACTTGGTCCCCCCCCCAACTCAACCACCAATGAACCTCCAATCTCAGGCACACCTGATCGCATTACAAATCTGCTGTTTGGCTGCACAAACAGACTCCCCTATCCTCACTCTTTCAACAAACACTTTCTGAGCCAGGTGCACTATGCTGGCATCAAGAGCACAGTGTGTGTGTGTGTGTGTGTGTGCGCGCGCGCGCGCGCGCGCGCGCGCTTCTCCACTCTTCAGGAGCTTAGTTTACTGAACATAACAGATAAGCAGGTCAACAGCTCCACTGGTAAGTGCCTTGCACTAGAGAGTCACGTAGGGTATTCTGGGAGGCAGGAGGAAGGTCAGCTCCAGGTCTGGGAGGAAATGAGGGGGTGTCCAATAGAACAAGAGGAAATCGGAACTGAGTCCGTGCAGGGAGCACTGTTCAGGTCATTCTCAGGAGAAAGTCCAGCACTGGCAAAGGCACCAGAAGTAGAGGCCGTTGGTGGCTCAGCTGAGGCTGGAACTGTGGGAAAGAGGCTGGTGGCCAAATGTCAGTATGGGACAACTGCAGGCTCTGGAAGGAGCCTGGCTTTTATTCTACAGCCACTGAGGAGCCGGTGGAGAGTTTTAACTAGGAAAAAGCCATATGAGATGCATGAATTGGAATCATTGAGAGGAGCACGGGGTGGGAAGAAGGAGGAGAAGGATGGATGATGGGACGGCCAACAAAGACTTTGTAATTCACCAGGCGTGAAGACACACGCCATTAATCCCAGCACTCGGGAGGCAGAGGCCGGTAGAGCTCTGTGCAATCCAGGACAGCCTGGTCTATGTAGGGAGTTCCTAGGGAGACCTTTTCAAATGAACAAACAAACAAACAAGAAGCCTTTGTAGGAAAAAAAGAGATCCAAATGATGAATCCTAAACAAAGAAAAAAACTGGGCTAGCAAGGCCAGTGAGAAGACCTGACAGTCTGAGATCAAGCCCCAGTTCCCATTTCCAAGAGAAGACTCTTGGAAGTTTCCTCTGAATTCCACATGCATACTGTGGCATGTGCCCATGTGTGCCTACACATGCACATGCACACATATCACACGTACATGAAAAACAAAATAAAATAATTGAGCTAAGTTGGAAGACAGACCCCTTGGGACATAGCAGCCAGTGGACAGAGTAGCCATGAGTCCAGACGTAGAGACAACTGAAGGGCACAGATACTGGGAGCCAGAGCAGGGACGCTTGGGACAGCTGCGGGGGAGCACAGGGCAGGTCTAGGTGCGCTCCACAGGATACAGGGAGATGCAGAACCTGAAGCTAAGGACTAGGGAAAGAAAAGGGGCCAAGAAGTCTATAAAGGTCAAAGGGGAGCCAGGTGATAGGGCCAGTGGGGTGAGCCAGGGCAGGAATGCAGGGTGCGGTTGGAAAGATCTCTAGAGACACCCTGAATGAGGGATCGGGGCAATGCAGCCCCAAGCCAGACCAAAAGGAAGCATGGACAAACCCTCAGACCCTTCCAAGAGCCTCAGTATGCTTCCCCACAGGCTCTCAGCCGCTCTGCTTGTGGGACAGATCTACCCTGACCACCTCATCTGACCCACTGGCCTCAGTGCTTTCCACCCTCCCTCCCTTTGTCTCCCACCGTGGACCTGCCTCATGATCTAGACAGGCTGGCTGCCTTGTGATGTCAGAGAGCCTGCCCTGTGTCCCCTCTGTAGTAGTGCCGCAGACAGCAGGGCCTGGCACACCAAGGCTGTGCACACTGCCTAACAGTCCTGGCTCAGTGGAAACAGCACACCGTCAGCGAGCTGGTGGTAATGCAGTCTGACCCTGCTAGATGCGATGCTGGGGACACAATGGGAAGACAGAATGAAACCTGCCTTGATCACTTGGTGTTGGAGGTGAGCACAACACACCAAGCACTCAAAGAAAAACTGCATTATGATATCCACAGAGCCCACCAGCCTTCCAGTGGTAGTTTCTCTCAGAACTTCTCCAGTGGAAGGACAATCTTCCTGGGAAATAAGTTCCTGAGGTTTGGCCTTCATGTCCTCTACACTTTTCAAGCTTTTCTCACCCTTCAAATAGGCTCTGAGGAAGTGGAAGCACCCACCCTATGCTCCCCAGTGTGAGTGTGAGGGACTCCCATCTATTTCTACATAAGTGGGAGAAGAGATCGCAGACTCAGATGAGAGAAAATGAATGGCACAAATTAGGGATCATACAGAACTGGGTTCAAATCTCTTGTGACCCTGGGCAGGTTATTTAGCTTCTTAACGACTTGATTTCCTTATTACTGGAAGTGGAACACTAAATCTTCCAGCACAGCTCATTCAAAGCTGAAATGAAAAGACGCACACAAAGGGCTTCACACTGTCCTCTGCATGGGAGGAATCCGCCGATGGCAGCTCAACAGTTCCGTGCATCGCTCTTATCATTACATCTCAAACTGCTACCGTCATGTGGACCGAAAAAGCACTCAGAATTCTGACCACAGAGCATACAACCCAAGTACTCAGAAAACAAGCTGGTAAGTAGTGTATGGACTTAGTGATACTTAAAGTCCCCCACAGTCATCTAGGCTGCAATAAATTTGATTTCAACTCTCGGCTGGATCTATTTTCTCCTCCATTTTATGCAAATGCAATTATTTCCCCAACAGATCACATCTCATCTGTGGCAAGAGTCCAAACCCAAGCCAGATTCCATGGAGCAAGTTCTGGCAGAGTTATGAACACCACACCTCAAACCAAGCCTAAGAACACAATCACAGGCCCAGTGTACGCACAAACCCAACACAGTTTGACTCCAAGGGTGGCAAGGGAAACTGGTTACAGCATGCTTTGCCTGCCTCACAGCTAAAGGAAAGGTACTTCTGGCACGCAAATACCTCTCTCCTTGGCCTCTGGGACTCTTCTTCCTCCCACTCCAAAGTTATGCATATTCCCCAAAGCTCAACCCTTTGCTTATTCAAAACTATGGTGTGCGCTCTACATCTCCAGATGTGATCATTTTAGTACACTCCTACATTGCCAGCTGTGTACTGGGCAGCCTCCATGAACAAACCACTTCACCCCAGATTCAGCCTATCTGAACCTAGTGTTGGGGGAGTGGTAGTTCAGTAGAAGACCTCTGGCCCAGCATGCATGAGGCCTTGGAATCTATCCCCAGCACGACAACCCATCAGTCAATCAACCAACCCATCCCAACATCAATGCTCTCTTTCAAGCGCAGCATCCACACTTCTGCAGACAAAACTATTGTGTAACACCAAGTTCCAACTTTCCTCTTCTTCAACTCCTGTCTTTAAAGTCAATAAGACTAAGAATCTGATTGGCTCTTCCTTTGCAATCTCTCACCCATTGGTTATCTGCTTTCATTGCTACTGGCCATGAGATACTACATCTGGATTGATACTACTGCCTTCTAGCAAGGTCCCGTACCTCCTGTCTAGTCACCAGATGAGTATCTCTTCTGTCACCTCTCTTCTTGGCTCAAAATAACTGTCAACAGATTCCCAGTGCCTTGAGAATGAAGCCTAAGTGTCTTAGCTCCACATCTGCAGTCTAGAAGAAAGGTTGTCAAACTATAGACCGCAGGTCAAATCAGCCCACCACCTCTCCAGTAGATAACATTTTACTACAGAACAGCCACATGCCTTCATTTACATATGGTCCGGGGCTGCTTTCATGCTACAAGAAAAGAGCTGAGCGGCCCTGACTGAGGCTATGTGGCTCCATAAAGTCATGTCCTTTACAGAGCAAGTTTGCTGACTTTGGCAGCAGAATCCAGCAAAGATCCTGCCCACGACTCCTGTGAACAAGGATGTCGCTCCTGTTGGTCTGTGACTGAGTCTGCAGACCTTCTCCTTCATGCCAAAGACAAAGCACCACCTGTCTGTAAAGCACCACCTGCATCCTGGATTCTCCTCCTCTGACCTCCATCTACATCAACCACAGAGACTTAGAGTGAGAGTCTGGGTTTCCTTCCACCCTGTGCTCCACCAAGCACCTGCATCCCAAACACAGCAGCATTCAGTAAGAAGGGATCAAACAGACTTACCAACGATGGCCTAGGGTTCCACATTTGAGGAGTAAACTTTGGGTCCAAAGGCGTACACTGCAGCCACCACCACCTGGAAGCAACGAAATAATGGGTTGGCTTCAGAGGGGAAGTAACAGGAAAGTAACACATTTTCTCTCCACTCATGATGGTACAAGGTTCTGATTAACAGGCCTCCGGATGCCTCCTCTGCTCTGTCTGGAAACGCACTGGCTGGAACCTCCTCTACGTCCGAGGCAGCCCAGAGAGCCTTCCTCTCAGTCATGGAACCCTGGTGAACATCTTGGTGACACATGACGTGCTGAAGCAGAATTTATTTGGGGACGGGGTTTCTAGGCTATAGACTTTCAAGAGATTCCTTAAATTCACCCTCCCCTCAGTGAAGGTGTAAAGTGGATGAGAAAACCTGCTCAGCTCATTAGCACACAACACTTCTAGGACAGAGTTCTCACCATGGGAACCTTTGCCCTAGTCTCATTGCTTTGAAGAAGGAACCGCTTGCTGGGAGGGTTCATGAGATTACCCTAAAGCCAGACTTCCAGTGACACTCCTTAGGGCAGAAACCTTCAGAGGCTCTCAGAATCAAAGCCAGGGTATCAGGCCTGCACCAACTGGCCCAGCCTCAGTTGGTAGCCTCAGCTTGCCTGGATTCCCCAAGCGGACCTTGCCATCCAGACAGACAGTATGGACAGCAAGTTCCCCCAAACAAAGCCCATTCTCAGCCCCTCTGGTTGTATGTCTTCCTCCACCCCGCCATACTGTCTTCACCCTCTACTGATGCCATACATTTCAGACATCATAGCCCACACCAGTTCACAATAGGGCTTCCAAGCGCATGTTTCTTGGGGGTCGGAGAAATGGTTCAACTGTTAAGAGAACAGGCTGTTCTTGCAGAGCAAGGGCACCCAAATGGCAGCTAACAACCATTTGTAACTCCAGTTCCGGGGGATCCAACACCCTCTTCTGACATCCGTGGGCATTGCACAACACAGGTACACTTACATATATGCAGGCAATACACTCATACACACATAAAATAAAAATAATAAATAAAAAATATTTTTAAAGAGTATTTCTTAAACTATGGCAAAATGCATGTAAAATGAAGTTCATAATCTCAATCATTTGGAAATGTACAACTCGGCAGTATTTAGTACATGATACTGTGTAACCACTATCACCATCCACTTCCAGAACACTTGTCATCTGCAAAGTGGAAGCGGTAACTCTTAGTAAAGCAAACTAATAAACGAACGAATGAAATATACTGCTGAACTTCCATGGTACTAGCTTCACATCTTTCTCAGATTCACTTCAGTTTATCTTACACACACACACACACACACACACACACACACACACACACACACATACACACACAAATTATGCTCCCCTTAGGGCAGGAACTCCAGCTTATCTGCAATGTAAAGCCTGGCTAAATGCATGCCTATGACCTTCCACACTGCCAGACTCACTGGTCACGACCTGACCCTCCCCAGCAGCTTTGGCCCTAGCTCATAGCCCCTCCAGCTCAGCCACTCCTTCCCCAGGGCTTCCAGGAGAGGACATTCTCTCGGTTTTCCTCACTCCACTGGCTCATTCTCTTCACCTGCTTTTCCTTATCTTGCCCTCTCTTGGGTCTGAGGGTCCACTTCCCTTCTTAGCAATTTGCTGTCCCTCCCTGGGTGATCTCATCTAGGCTCGGGCTTAAATATCACCACCACAGAAGGATTGCTCACCCAGACTTTCTTTCACTCTCTCTCTATTTCTCTCTTCTCTCACTTTCTCTCAAATGGAGGTAGCTTTATTTCCTCCAGAAAGTAACACTGTTGACATCCCGTAAGAATTTCTTGGCCTTTTCTGCAGTTTGCTCTTTGTCTTTCAATACATCTTTGGGATGGAAGTGAAAGATGAAAAGCGGAATGCTCCATCCTGCTCAGGAGAAGTCATCCAGCCTCGTTGATTCCTTATGATACCTGGACTGCTAAAGGCTACCTCAGTTCCAGATAGCAACTCCAACAAATAAAACTTTGGAATCACTCAGGATGATCTGAAATCTCTCATGACAAAAATCTATAATTTCCCTCTTTTATCCTATCCATCTACCTGTTTGTTTGCTTGCTTATTTATCTGTCTACAATAAACTTTATTAGGATATCTAGGATATACTTTACAAATGACTTATTTCCCAAACATGCCTGCATATGGAGATTCATAACTGTGTTTATCCTCAGGAAGTCTGAGGTTTCTTCACTTGAACTTGGAACAGGACATGTGGACAGTCAGGATTATCAGAGCAGTGGAAAGTGGGGAGTTAATATCCAGTTTCTAAAATTCTAAAGAAGACTAAATGGAAAAACTAGTCACACTGGAGAGCCAGGTTTTGTCACAGGGGCACAGATCATCTATCTCCATCTTGTGGCTGTCATTTAATCCACCAGCAGCCAAGGTTGGTGAACTGCACCTTAGTGATTCACCAAATGGAATTCCCAGGAGGACTAGAAGGAGGAGAATGACATTGTCCCCTTCTAAACACTGGAGAATTTGGAAAGGAAGGCCAAGGGCAGAGGGAACAGAGATAAGGCAGGGCACAGATCCACAGGATGAGCGTCTAACCCTTCTCTCAGATAATCCACATGACACTGCCCAGTCCCTGGCTCATTTCCAGTTCAGAAGAAGGTGCCATAAGAAGCCTCCACAGGAAATTAGTACCCATTGTAAATTATAAGAGCCTGGGCCTCCTCTTTGACCTGCCGGAGTCAAGCCAGAGGTCAAGTACACAGAAGCTCTGTGTGGGCCACACTGAGTGTCACATACAACACATCCAGTACTCCAACCTCCCCAGACCTGCTCTGCCAAATGTGTGACCATTTCAGTGTAAGGCTCCACTTTCTAGTCTCTGGTCCAAAGCGTCCCCGAGTGCTTACCCGTCTCTCTAGAGCCAATCCTCACCCAAACTTGTTTTCACATCCAAATATATTAGCACGGCCATTTCTCGCCATCACCATCCTAGATCATCACAAGAGTCCTAGTGGAGTCCTCACTTCTACCCTCAGACTGTTCAACTCCAGCCACTTGGATTCTCACCGGAGAAAGAAGTCTGTTACTACATGAGCCACATCAGGTCGCTTCTTTGCTTAAATCCTTCCAAGTCTTCCCAAGAATGATGATTCCAGAGGGACAGGCCCAGGGCAGACAGCAGGGCAAGTAGGGTCTCCAGGCCTATGCCCCTCTTCATCCCTTTACTGGCTGGTTGTCTTAATATTATCTCCTGCTCACTGTCTTCTCAAAGAAAGGAAACTTTTTAAAGGAAGTGAGAGACAGTGAATATCCCTTCCCAGCCAAGCACCAATAAGAAGTCAACAAATCACATGTTTCAACAAACAATGAGGTCATGGAATTTGCCACCACTTAAAGAAAGGTTCGTTTCCAAAGATCAGGTTTGCCTTCTAGAGCGGGAATATTTACCCCCAAGGTGGTGAGAACCTTCCTTAAGCCTCTCTTCTTTCAGCTTCCATGGTCACCAAGCCGTGTTTGCCTGCTTGTCTCCACACACCCTCTTCCTCCTCCTCTTCCTTCTTCTCCTCCTCTCTTCCTCACTGACTCCACAAGAGGAGGTGAAACTCAAATAGAATCACTTGGTACCATTGGCTGGGGACCCTCTGTGGAGCTCCTTACCACTCAGGCACGCCTACTTATACATTTCCAATCACTACCTGATACTGTAACTGGATGAATTTTAATAAAACTGAAGTTTGATCGAGTTCCTTACTAAAAGCTACAGAATTCCTGCACTATTATACTATAAATTCTTCAAAGTCTGTTACAGTAAGTCATGATAAATAGCCCTTTTCATCTGCCCCAAGTGCAGTTCTTAAACTTGCCCGGACAGGGATAGGAACACATTCCTGGCCCCAATTAGAACACTTCCCTTCCTGGACCAACAGTGATTGGCCCAAAGGATGGGCACACCCTCCCAGCTGAGCCAATCAGAGCTTCACTAGATGAAGAATACGGAGCTCCTCCTTCTCTGAAGCTGTAAACCAAGTCTTCCAGCAGCTGTGCCCTCCAAGGAGGGCAGCGTATCTACAGCCAGCAAAACTAATATCAAAGAAGAGCACGGGGCAAGGGGACTGAAGGGCCACTGGCGTGGCAACTCCCATTCCAGAAGTTCAACTTCTTTGGTGACTTCTAACATCTCCCTTCCCAATTATGGAGCCAGTAAGTACCACCTTATGACTTTGCGAGAAGGTGGGAGATCCCCCTCCCCACTTTCTTTTGCTGTTTACCACAGGGGCTAGAACAGTTCTCAATATGTTGTACACAATCATTTGTTATTAAATGACTGAAGCAAGCACACAAGCTCCAGGGTCAGAAAGACCTGGTGAGACCCAGATCTGCCATTTCCCAGCTGTGTGACCTGAAGTAAAGCTGTCCGGCCTTTCACTTTGTGCACATCTGTTTGTGCGTGCTGGTGCACATGTGTACGAGTGAGGCCAGGACAATCTCTGATGTTGTGCCTCTGACATTTGCTTTTAGTAATCAGTCATCTTGTTTTTTATTTTTATTTTAAGGTGAGGGTTATTACTGTTTGTTTCTGTATTTGAAACAGGGTCTCAACTATATATTCCTGCCTGGTCTGGAACTTCCTATATAGACCAAAACTCATTGAGATCCACCTGCCTCCATCTCTCACGTGTTAGGATTAAAGGTGTATTCTGCCATACCCAGCTCATCTAGTCTTTGTTGTTTGTTTTTGTGGCTGTTCTGTTTTCTCATCTTGTTTTTTGAGACAGTCTCTCATTGGCCTGAACTCACCAAGTAGACTAGGCCAGTGTGAGGCTTGGGGACCAGCCTTATGTCCAACTCCCCAACACTAGGATTGTAAGTATGCACCACCATGCCAGGCCTTTTTATGTGGGCTCTAGGGGTCAAAAACAGGTTCTCAAACACTTTAATGACTGAGCCCCTCCCAGAACTCTCTAACCTTTTAGTGGCTCAACTTTTTTCTCTGTAAAATGGGGGAAACAGCACCTACCTCATAGGGGTTAGGAATAATTGAAGTCATGATCAGAAATCCCTCCCACAGGGCCTGGAAACAACCTAGGCTCCACAAATGCTGACTTCTCTTCTCAGCTCCAGGCCAGAGGTCCACTCTGGGCTTCAAGTCCCTCACAGGTCACTGGTAAGGTGACAGCTGAGAGAAAGAGCTGACTGTGTATTCACACTACAAACTCTCTGGGAAGCAGTAAGCCAACACTTAGTGAGATTTAAGAGCTGCCTACAAGTTCTCAGTGAATTGCCAATGATCAGAGACCCACGACAAGTGGTGGCGGAGGCGGTGAGGGAGGTGTGTGCTGTGTTTAGGAAATGCCTCCACACACAGCACTACCCAGGTGATGAGAGACACTCTGTGCCTTTTAAGAACCAATTTTCACAGCAAAGCTCGAGGAGAGAGAGGCTTCTTACATCATGGGACAAGGTAATAAGCCTATAAAAATGGAACCACACAGAGCCCACATGGGCCCAATTTTCTAGGAAAAACAGCGATTGCCACTGCATTCAGATGAGGGAAGTCATGCTCGGGGATCAGCGCTGAAAGCAGCTTTTGAAAGTCATCAGCCTGCAGAAAAACCACTAGATCTGCCAAATAGCAGGGTGAGCGCTCATCTGCCCCTGTCTTACCCAGGGCTTTCTACAAAGCAGGATGGGACAGTGTGCCCCAGCAGCTCTGAGTCTACCACGCCACAGTCAGGCCGAGGCCCTGCCGCCCTTCCCCAGGTGCTTTCTTCTCCCTTCTGTCCAGACATGATTGGGCCTTGCCTTCTGAGACTCTGAAACCCCAGGCCTTGCTGGAAACCCTCCAAGACTCTCTTTTGAGGCCCCCTCATATCTCTGGCTAAACTGGCCCATCCCCATGTCTACAATCTGTCTCACCATAATCTTTGGCCCTCTTCTACTTCTGCACCCCCGAGCTGCCAAGCATATGGTACCTGCCTACCTTTCTCAGGCTCTCATGGGCCACTGTTGCCCCACATCAGAGACAGGCCAGCTTTGTGGGTAGCAGTACAGAGCCCGGAACTAGGGTTTGCCCTGCTCCAGCAGTGTGATCCCAGGCAGTTAACTAATTGCTACAAGTCCTAGCTCCTCTGTAAAGTAGAGATAATCACATGGTTCATGTGGGTCCCTGTGTGGATTAAATGACCTAGTTCTATTAAGCTTTAGAACCTCACCTAGCACCAGCCACACCCCATAAAGTGCTAACTATGATCACTGGCTCATGTGCTCAGCTGAACCCCAACACAGCCCAAGTCTTTCCTTTCACCTCCATCTCCTCTACTTGGGCCTCGTCCTCTGCTGGGAATGTCCAGCCTCTGCCTCAGCCTGCCCTTCAGTGCTCACAAAACCAGCCTCCTCCATAAACCCTTTCTTGACTCCCTGCCCACAAGAGATAGAATTTCTCCCTTTCCTAAGAGCATGAGACTGACTTCTCCTGGGTCCTCTTTCGATCTCTCTTGAATACTCATCAGCTTTAAACTTGTTTTGTGCTTCCCACTCCAAGGTCATGAACTCCTCAGAAACAAGGGGCATAGGGTCTTTCTCCCCCTCGTGTTTACTCCCTGTAACCTTAAATAGTTAGGAAGACTCAGCAAACATTTGCTGGATTAAAATAAAATGCTAAGCCTAGAGCCAGGGTCCACATAAATAGCTGGAGGTGAGAACAACAGAAACGAGACCAGGGTGCTGGAGCGCCATCCCAGCATGCGCAAGGCCCTGGGTTCCAACTCCAGAACTGAAAAAAATCAATAAACAAAGCCCAGCAAGGTAACAGATGGAGGAGACTCGGTCAGCCCCCAAGTCAATGCAGACCTCAGGTTCAACACGGCATTGCAACCAAGTCATGGACGTCTACCTGATGGTTTGCTAACGGCCAACAGAAGGCCAAAACCCTTCCAGAAGTGTCCAGGGCCCTACTAATGACAACTGCTTGCTCCAGAGCAATGTTTTTCTCTCCTCTGAAATCTTATTTGCCCCTGGGCGTGGTGGTGAACATCAACAGTCTCAGCACTCTGGAGGCTGAAGCTGGAGGATCACAAGGCCAGCCTAGGTCACCTAGAAAGACCCTGTCTCAAAAAAAAAAAAAAAAAAATCCTATTTACTTTTCCTTGTTTTGAGGCATTTCTTAAAGGACCCTTGAAACAATCAGTGTTTTATTTCTTTATTATTGTAATCAAAGCGTCCAGTGTAGGGCTACAAAATCCTCAGTTCTTACAAGCAGATTGCTCCTTTATGAATGTATTGATTCATCTCCCCTCACAGGAACAAATAAATCATGAATTGCTTGCATATACAACCCCTCATTTCTACCTCGTTTCACATTAGTTACCCAGATTCTTCATTCATGAAAAATACAACAAAGACAGTTTCTAGCATTTGAAGTACATTTTCAACAGCATTCTTCTTATAAAAAGAAAATCTTCCTCTCCATCGAATCTTGGGCCATTGCCATTAGCTAGATAAACGCCAACTTAATGAAATGATTCTGTAATACACAAAGATGGCTTAATGCAGCATTAGCTGAAAGAGCAAAAATTAGAAGCAATCTAAAACCACTCCATTACAACTCCCGGTTCACTGACAACATTCCCTGGGTAGAATGGTGTGCAGTCATCTTAACGACCACGGGGGACAGGCTGAGAATACAATCCTGAGGCGGAGAAGACAGAGGCTGTTCATGTCACTGGGGTTGTGCCAGTTGGGGAAGGATATGTCACAGTTTGAAGTCAGATACAAGGAAAGTTAGAGGAAAGCTGGGAGGAAATCTCAGCACACAGGGCCAAAGAGAACTGTGGTCACAATAGGCCATGAGAACCTGCTAAGGGGCACCAGAGAGGAGTCAACAAGATTTAAGGGACAGCCAGGACCACTGGTCAGTCTTGAAGAACAGGAGAGCTTGCTCTGCTGTGACAGCTGCCAGCCACCATGCTACCTAAGCTCCTACTGTGTGCTGGCTGGTGTGTACTAGGTGCCTAAGATGCAAGTCTGAACAGGTCAGGACTAGACTGTGACAGGGAGAAGCGTGGGGCAGCCCCACAAATGCACAATGCCAAGCAGAAAGCAGGCAGCGCCAAGAAGAACAAGGAAGGGCAGTGAGGGTGATTCAGGCGAACAGGAGAAAGCCCTGTGGGCACTCATCTCTGAAGGATGACCAACAGCAACGCGAAGACAACAGCGGCTGACATTTACTTTATGCCTACTCCGCCCAGCACTTTACCTGCACTAGTACAAACCCAGTATTTCTTACTGTCAGGAACTTCTACGGGTCCTGGAAGACAGCAGTGAATGGTGCAAACACTAGTGTCTGACCTCACAGTGCCTATGTCCAATTAGGAAAAGACAAGCAAGCTGGGCGTGTTATACACGCCTTTAATCCCAACACTCAGGAGACAGAGGCAGGTGGATCTCTGTGAGTTCAAGGTCAGCCTGGTCTACATAGTGAGTTCTAGGCCAGTTGGGGATACAGGGAGACCCTGTATTAAGAGGGGGTCTTTCCTCTCTAAAAGGAAGGAAAGAAGGAAGGAAAGACAGGCAGGCATTAAGTCAAATAAGTAAAACATGTCAGATGAAAACAAAACAGAAAAGGGAGAGACTGTGGTCTGGGTGGTGCCATTTTAAATAGGGTGCCAGTGAGAAGGGACGGGAGAAGGGGGAGGTATCTGCAAGCATGCATAGACATCTGGAGGAAGAACATTCGAGAAGAAGGAGCAGCCAGTGAGAAGCTGAACAGGAAGCCTGACTGGCATGTCTAAAGGATAGCAAGGATTCCAGTGTGGCTGGAATGAAGCAGGAGATGGGCAGGCGGGACTAGTCAGTACGGCCACATAAGCTGTGCACTGCATAGGTCAGGGCACTAGTTACACACACCATGAGCTGTGCGAAACCCAGGCGTATCAGCTACACCATGGCAGGCACATGGGTGGAGATGAGGTCGGAGAAGCGGGAAGTTGTGTGAGCTATGCTAAGGTTTGGGTTTTCCTCTGGAGGAGACAGGAAGCTAATGCTGGCAGGGTTTTGAGCAGAGGCCTGACTGACCCCCTCATCACAGGATCACTGTGAAGAGGAGACTTAGCCACAGGACAAGGCTAGAAGCAGGAGACTGCCTGGAGGACTACAGCAATAACCACAGTCAGCTATCACGTAATCCTCTCAGGCCCAAGAGATAGACTGAATAAGCACCCTTCCCAGATAAAGAGACTGAGTCTCAGGAATGTTCCTGTCCCTTGACCAAGGTCACTGGGCAAGGCATAGTGGAATTACCAGGATTGGGAAGCAGAGGGAAGAGCCTTCTAGAGGGGTGAACCTCACTAGCCAAGGAGCAAGCTTGGCAGGGTCTGGTACCCTTGGGGAAGGGCAGGCTTATGGCTAGGTGCATCTAGGGCCTGAAGACAAATAGCCAGAGCAGCTAGTGAAGACAAGTCTGTCTTGCTCACCTACCCACTGCTCCTTGAACCATAGCTCCTGCGTCTGAGCCCATCTCCCTGTTCCACAACTGCCCTCCCACTCAGGAGGAAGGAAGCCAAACAACACAAATCTGGTACTACTTTCTTCCTCTCTATGCTCTGGGCTTTCTACCATGTCAGGGACAGGGGAGACTCTTCACTGACAGAGAATGAAGAATGACTCCTGCAGTCCTGAAGCCTGCTCTGGGTAGGCCTTGTTTCAAATGGGAACACTATTACCTCTGCTTTTCCTCCTCAGCAGAGGGGGAATCTCCATGCCAAGAGGTGTAGGGGGCCTACCGGCTAGAAAGACCCTCCTACTTAAAGTCAGGTCACAGCACATGAGAACGGAGGGGGCCATTCAAGCGGTCATGAGAGGCTGGGATGTGTCAGTGTTAGAGCACTGGTCTAGTGTCATAGTTGGATTTGGTTGTCAACCTGACACAGCTGGGAAAAGAGAATCTCCACTGAGGAACTTCTTCCACTGGCCTGGCTTGTAGACATGTTTGTGAGGCATTTTTCTTGAGTGTTGAATGATGTGGGAGGGCCCAGCCCACTGTGGGTGGTGCCAGACCTGGGCAGGTAGTTAGAAGAAAGCAGGCTGAGCCCGGGCCAGGGGAGCAGGTCAGTAAGCAGGGTTCTTTCATGGCCTCTGCTTCATTCCTTTCTCCAGGTTCCTGTTGGAGCTGCCCTGGCTTCCCCCAGTGAATGACTGAACTATGAGCTGAAAGGAACCCTTTCCTCTCCGAGTTGTTTCTGGTCACAGTGCTTTATCATAGCAACAGAAAGGACACAGCATATGTGAGGCCCTGGCTTCTATAGCCAGTACGGAGGTAGGCAATGGGATTCAAACAAACTAAGGACCAATTGAATGGATTAATTTGTTTTAAAAAATAAAATGGCAGAAACCAAAATAATTCACTAAAAATTGTGTGTGTGTGTGTGTGTGTGTAATAACAGCTAATCTCAGAGACAAATGGATTCATTTCATCACAGAGTGGCTCCATAAGGGAGGTCTGAAGGTATGGGAAGACTCTAACGAGTGTGATGGGCCCACTCCATTCCAAATGGCAGCAATGGTAACCGGAGGCCAAGCAGCACCTGTGTCCCAAAGTTCTTGACAGCATTCCCACAGTGACCAAAATGGATCACGGAGCCACAGGGAGGAAGCAGGAAGTCTGCAAGTTACTGAGGCAACCTGAGGTCCGTTCTTCATGCTGAATACAGCTAACCACCAAAGACTCGAGAACTGGAAGAAACCACAGAGCTAAAGCTGAACTAGAACTTGAGGAATCTGAGTCAGAGGAGAAGTGCGTTTCCCAGTGGATCATTCCTACTCCGGGTTTTCTCTGGGCTTCTTTTCTTCACATAGGTGTGGGTACAGATGCATGCTAACAGGAAGGGAAGGATAACCAAATGAGAACAGTACCGCGTTCCCTCCCTACTTAAGAAAACCACATTCAGCAGTGGAGTCTTCTCCCCAGGCTGATAGGGCTATCAAACCATCCCTACGTGAATGACTAATTTTCTGATTAGAAGTCAGAGATGGTGGGTGGGAGAGGATGAAGAAGCTTGGAAAGCCAAGTGATTCCTCAGACCCCTTCTGGAGATTAGATTATTTCCTTATTGCATGAAACAGGACTGAGACAAGTTTCAAAGGCTTTGCTCTTTGGGGAAGGAGGTTGGGAGCGAAAGGGCCAGTAAAGTACCATCTTTGAGGCTATGGAAGGAAAGATGTGCATATCCATAAAGCTGAGGGGCCTAGGGGTTTCCAGACAAAGGGAATCTGAAGAGCAGGACAAATGGCCATGCCTCAAGATCTGACAGGGAGACCTAGACGACTCTGTGAGGATGCTCTGGGAAATCACTAACCTTGGTCAGCCATCAAGCTTATCTGTTCATGGTGATGCCAAAAGGTCTCTGAGAACTAGTGATCCAAGTTTCAGAAAGGACAATAAAGATAGACTATTCTCAGTATGCTTGAAGGCCAGAGTTTGAGCCACCAGGAGAGGGATTAGGGATAACGAGGACGTGAGGAGGAGTTCATTAAAAATAATCCCCTGAAGGTACCAGCCAATATCCTAACTGAGCCTCATTAAAAGCTGAAAATGATGGGAGAGAAAATACAAGCTTGCTGTAGAGACAAAAGACAAAGCTGCTTCATGTATGAACCTGGATTCCTATGTGACAACTTGCTCATCAGTCTTCAGAAAAGCTGGCTATTTACCTGAGATGGTCCAGGGATAGTCCATTGGAATGGCCAGGATAGTTAGCCCTGACTTCAACATGTGATTCTCCACCGGCAGGCCGCAGCCTGGCTCAGGCTGCTGATGGTAGAAACAGCTCATCTCTCCCAAGAGGTCTCCAGATCTCATTCCTCCAAACTAACAAGCCTGGGGGAGATGGGAGGAGCCAGGCCTTGGAATGAGTCTTGAGTTCCCACCCTAGCTTTAACTGGTCCAGTGTCATTATAAACAGGCATTTGCTACCTTCTCCCGGGCATTCTCACAACCTGTAAATTACCTTCTTCACTGACTTCCTGGAAAGCTGCCTCTCTCTTCCAAAATCTCCCTATGGGCTAAGGCTAGGTCAGCACCTGGAACAGTGGTTGCCATACTCCTGGACCCCACCAGATGAATGACAGCTTGGGAACCATCTGGCTTCAGACACCAAACAGCCAGGAACCTTCAAGAGCCACACCTAAGCCTGTCGTGCCAGATGTAGGCCAAGCGCTGGCTGGCTGGTTGGCCCGGTGTCTTTCTGAAGCTCTGCAGCTACCTCAGTGCCTCTAGCCCTTCCTCACGATCCCAAGCCTTCTCTTTGCTCTATCCCAGTATTGATCAGGCCACTTATGACAAAGAGGGAAAGGAGGCTGTAGGAAGGTGGGGACCATAATAAATTCAGAAGTCACCACCAGATGATCAAAATCATGAATATGAAGAGAGAACAGGAAGGGAAGGAGCCTGTGAGAGCCACGGGCATCCAGCCTCAGAGGCTGGAGTCAGGGCGCTGTTGTACACACGCATACACAAGAGACAGTGACATGGGGAACAGGGAACATATAGAACTCATTTCTTTAAGTAGCTGTAATCAAGCCTGGCCAAATCACAGGAGTGTTACTGTTACTGGACATCTTTCCCAATGCATTAGAAGCTGTAGCTTCTCAGGTTAATGCACAGAAGGGCCACCTGTCACCATAACACAGTCCTTGCTGCCTTGGTCAGGGAGGAGTCTACAAAGGTCTGGGGGCACTTAAGAGTTTACAGCTCAGGACAGGTGCCAAAATCAAAACAATAAATCTGTCTTGAGAGTATGAATTATTAATTTAAAGGGCTAATTTTTCCTGCCCTTTCATGGTTATAAAAATGATACCCATGCAGTGCTGAGCAATAGGAAACCACGGGGTAAGAATAAAAATTTTTTAAATCACCTCTAATTCCACAAGGTGAGGACTACTGTTAATCTCTCGATGCTCTTTCCTCCGTCTATGAATGATATTTAAAAGAGCTGAGAGCACGCTGTTAATAGAATTTCAATAACTCTTTTTTTTTTTTTTTAGAAAAGCCCATCTAAAAAACACCCTATACAGTTCCAAGAAAGATGCTCACCCTTGGTACGCAAACAAAAAAATGAGTAACAGAAACCCTCTGTGAAGTTAAAAAACAAAGCAACAAAACTGCTTCCTCCACCAAACACGCTTTCTCTACCACACGGAAAAGAGAATCACTAGATTTAGGACAGAAGTACTCCAGAGCAGAAAACCATTCAGCTCCTTTTGTTTAAGTCTCCTTTTCAACCAATTTGTATTTGTACTGAATAAGTCACAGTGCTCAAATCAGAGGAATTTTGTAACTGCACCTGATCACTTAGGTGGCCTTAGAAATGTCTTGTAGGTTAGCTAAGTCATTTTTTAAGTTATTTTATATTTTTATGGACAAGTGTTTTGCCCGCATCTGTGAAAGTGCACCATGTGTATGCAGTACTCACAGAGGCCAGAAGAGGGCGTCAGATCCCTTGGAAACTAGAGTTATGGATGGGTGTTAGCCACCATGTGGATGTTGAGAATCAAACCCAGGTTCCCTGCAAGAACAGTAACCACTGAGCCATCTTTCCAGCTGCCAAATCATTTTAAAGGACCGTATCTTCAATTTTGTTATAACCTGTCACCTACACAGTGGAGCAGGAAAATGGCTTTGCCAAGGACATTTGCATCTTGTGCCAGCTGGGAGTTCCCTGATGTCTGCCCTTGTATTTGATATGGGCACTGGGTTTTATATGTGGGCCCAAGGGCTTGGCCGATAAATAGCTTCAGACTCTTTCTGCCTGAAGAGAAACTGCAGGATTCAGAACTCCTTAGCACATGCCCTTTTTCCACATCTTGTAATATTCATATTTCATTCAGCAATAGGCCCATAACCAGGCACAGGCAAGGTATGGGTGTGCATAAGCGAATAACCAGATACTTCCACAGAGATGCAGGTGTAGAGTGATCTCCATCCATTAACCTCACACTACCTTGGCAGGAAAGGCCATTTCAGTGACTCCCCTTTGCTAGATAATGAAACATTCAGTGGAGTTCTGACTCCCGAGTCTGTGAGCAGTGAGCTGCCCTGACCTCTAGATGGCTGCAGTCATCCTGGTCTCTGTGGTTGCCCAGTGTCTGGTCCTGATCCAGGCACCTTCCCAGCTCTCCTGGCTCCAGCTTTATTGCCACTATCATGGCTGCCATCTTCTCCAGCGCTCCTTCTGACCCTTAATCTTGCTTGGGTATGTGACCTCCCAATTAATGATATTCCCTAACCTTCTTTGCAGTTATATGTACCCATGGGACTAAGATCTGGCACTAGAGAAAAAGACTTACAAATTCCAGGTCTCCCCTAGAATGTCACGTTGTGCATCTTTCTGTGGGAGAGGGTAAAATGGGACTTCAAGTGGAAGACACCTGTTGAAGACATCAGGCCTAGACCCACTCCACTGGCACATAAGAAGTGACCCTCTTCCTGGGTTCAGCTATTGTGGGAGCATGGGGTCTCTGGGTCTTTTCAACAGAGGGACTAGCCCAAGAAGCTTGAACGAGACCAGTTCTACATACACCCATATATGCCCCTTGCCAGTCATCAAATACTTCAAAGGGGGAGTCCAAACCTGTGAACAAAACGGTTCCATTCCATGCTATCTCTTAGAAAATTCTGAATAAAGGAAACCACCAGGATATCAAAGATGACTTGTGCTCAGATCAGAGGAAAAGCTGAGGGAACCCAGAAAAGAAAATCAGCTTCCTGTAGAAGCAGCAGGGGAGAGCGAGAGAGGTGAGAACCGCAGTCTGCCCGCTGTCTTTCAGCAACTCTCCCCATTCTCAGGAAAGGCACTGGACGTTGAACCAATGTGGGCCAAGGCTAATGTCTCCATGGAAACTGTTATCACAGGACGTGTGTTCCCGACCAAGAACTCAATGGTCACTTCTAAAAGAAATGACATAAACTTTATGTTTTGTCATCTGTAAAAGCCTTGGGATTTTTTTAAGATAGAAAAGCTGTTGGCCCAAAAATACACCTCAAAGGATGTATGCGTATTTATACCACACCCGTGTGGAGAAGCCACAAATCAGTTGACTCCAAGACAAGAAGCAGTCACATGATCTTTTATTTACTGATTCAGTAACGGTATACAGCACAAAGTATATCAGGTTAATAATTCCTGCAGACTTCCAAATACAGCAAATTGGAACATTTAGAAACATCTTTAGGGCTGGAGAGATGGCTCAGTCATTAAGAGCACTGACTGCTTTTGCAAAGGACTCAGGTTCAATTCCCAGCACTCACATGGCAGCTAACATGTGTCTGTAACTCCAGTTCCAGGGGATCCAACACCCTCTTCTGACCTCTGGAGGCATTGCACGACATGGGTGCACTTACATGCATGTAGGTCATACTCATATATATAAAAATAATAAAAATGAAATATGTTTTAAAAGGACATCTTTAGTGGAAACCTGGGTAAAGTCAGAAAAGCAGCCCCAAAGCCTGGTTCTGACATTGACCGGCTGCGGGGCCCTGGACAGTGACTTGAACGCTCCAGATAATTCACAGCCCACACAGAGAGATTTCATAACACCTGTCTCCCAAGGATGTGGTGGAGACTAAGAAGACATCATCTATTTTAGAAACACTCCGTAAACTGATTGGGAATGTTAGGTGGCAGTGTTGGGAAAGGCTTTGAAGGGGAGATTCTGATGACCACCACCCCACACTCTATGGACTGGAAGCTACCTGGCCCCTCTGAGAGACCTAGAACAATCCCTTTTGCTGCCTCTCCAACTGCTCCACAGCATTAGCTGGCAAGAGGCAGTCTCTGCTGCATTCGTCACTGGCATCCATCTGCTCGCCAGCCGCCGAGCAGCCGGCAAGATGTCAGTCATGGGCTGTGAAGGAAAGAAAGCTGCAGCGAGCTGGGGCCACTGTGTGGTGACTGTGCAGTGACATGTCTATCAACCGAAATGGGGTTCCCAGGTTCCGCCGCACTGTCAGAAGCTCCCAGATTGCGACAGGAGGCATTCTGTGGAACACAGCAGTTCAAAGATGCAGGCTGTGGGGTGAGAATGTTTGGGTTTAAGTCACAAGTTTTCTGCTTAGCATGCCTCATTTGAAGCATTTCGAGTCCCAGACTCCCTAACGGGAAGACAGGACCTATGCCACCTCATAGGACTATCAAGAGGAGTAAATGGGCACAGACAACTAATCACTCCTCGGCATGCAGGCAGCAGTCAAAGGTTAGATACCACTATTAATAAGTACATATATATCGCAGACCAAGTTAAGACCTGGGAGACCTCCAGACAAAGCTTTGTTACAGGCTTTGCAACTGGCAATTACCTGGACAGTGTGCTGGCTTGTTTATTAATCCCCAGGCTAATGGATGTTCTTCTGGCTCTCTGCCCAATGCCCCAGGATAGGTGAACCATCCAAGAACATCTGACTGGCCAGTTGGCCAGATTCTGACACTTGTTTTTCTAGTTTGTAGCTGTCCATCACTACACTGAGAGCTATCCCCAAAGAACAGGCTCTCGTGGATATCTGCATAACTGTTCTATCCAATCTCACATGTGGGGCTCTCTATCTGTGGGTACAAAATAAAGAGGTGCTTTTAAAACATGATGCTAGGGCTGGGGATGTAGGTCGGAGGTAGAGTGCCTGCCTAGTATGCACAAGGTCCTCGCTTCAATCCTCAGTAGTGCATTAACCGGGTGTACCCTATAATCTCAGCTCTCGGGAAGTGGAGGCAGGAGGACCAAGAGTTCAAGGTCATCCTCAGTTACACAGAACATTTGAAGACAGCCTGGACTACATGAGACTCTATAAAAAGTATCCCTGGCCAGCGAAGTGGTCAAGTCAGCACCCATCTGGCGGACAGCACCTGCATTTCTCAGGGCATCTTCTCTGGTAAAATTGCTGGGCTTGCTCCCTTCAGCCAAAACCCTTTATGGCTTCAAAGTTCGCATTCTTTCCTTATCTCTGAAGCTAAAGCATCAGACCCACCAGTGCTGAAGGGACTGGACAAGGGTCATTATACCTGCTTCACATACAAGGAATTAGTTGGATACAGAGTGATCTGGCTCAGGAAATGGTGGCAAGTCGTGAAAGTAGCCTAGGATGCAAGTTACCGGATCCCTAGTCCAGTGCTCTGCACAGACAATGCATTTGTTTTTACACTTGGCTTCCAACGTGGGGCTTTGCCTCTGAAGAACTCATTAGCTGAGGTATCTGGTCCCACCCTGAAAAGCCACTCACACTGCCTGGTGGTCACATGCTCCAGAAATCTGAAAAGCAACTCAGAAGTCATGCCCTCTAACATGACTGTCAATTAATTCCAACTTCTGGTCCTGTCCCTCTCCACCTGGTTCATCCAGTCCCCTCTCTCAGACCTCCAATGCATTTAGTCCTCACTAAGGTTCACACAAGGACTCATTCTTTAGAGAATATTATTTCTTGCCAAACAAAATAATTCCAATGGCTCTTCACTGCCTACCAGTATCTAGAATCATGACTGGTGTCTAGCTACTTTTCCTGCTGCTATAATAAAGTAAAATGCCCTGACAAGGGGCCAGATGGTTCAGTGGGTAAAGGCACTTGTTTCCCAGTGATGGGAGCCTGACAACCTGAGTTGGATCCCTGGAACCATGTAAAGGTGGAAGGACAACTGATTTCACAAAGTTGTTCTCTGACCTCCACATGCGCACATCATACACAAACAATAACAACAGTAACAATAGTATTAAATTCCCTGACAAAAACAAGCTAAGGGAGAAGAGGCCATTTCATGGTTTCATGGCAGTCTATCATGGCGGGAAACTCATGGTCACGAGAGGCAGTGAATCATGTTGCATTCACAACCAGGAGCAGAGGGAGATCAATGATTGGGCTCTTTTCTCCTTTGTACTCCAGCCCACAGAACGGCACCACCTGCAGTAGTGGGTCTGCCCATCTCAATTAATCGAACTGAGATGCTCCCTCAAGGGGTGCCTGCAGTTCTGCCTCCTAGAGACTCCACACCCCTTCCAGTTTGACACTACTAAGCATCGCTAAGAGTTCTATTTCATCCTGTTGCTTTTATCAACCACTCTTACAAATAGCATCTTGGGGAAGAAAGGGCTTATTTCATCTTCCCCTTCCAGGTTCCCTCTCTGAAGGAAGTCAGGGCAGGAACTCAAGTCAGGATCCTAGAGGCAGGAACCACAAAGGACTGCTGCTTGCTGGCTCACTCTCTGAATCTCTCCCCAGCTTTCCCACGGCCCAGCACCCCCACCTAAGGATGGTGCCACCCACAGTAGGCTAGGCCTGCCCACTTCAATCATCGATTGAGACAACCCTTCACAGACATGGCCATGGGCCAGTCTGACCTAGGAAATCCCTCAGTTAATATTCTCTCTTCAGATGACCCTAGGCTACACCACCTTGACAGCAGAAGCTGACTAGAACACTAGCTAAACTTTGACTTGTTGCTGCCATCCCTGTGTCCTTATTGCAACGTGGACTGAACACAAACTTGCCTACTTCTGGCTCTTGAGTCTACACACCGTCAAGTCTCATCCATGCATCTTGAGACTGCTCCCAGACAGAAGATTTCAGTGATCAAGAACCTCTAAGGGTTTCTTGTTGAGTGATCATAAGGTCACCCCATGCCTCAGTTCTCACCTCTAAAACGTCAGTATCAATAGTACCTACTCCATGAGAGTTTTATACAAATGAAATGAGCATAATAATACTCATGAAATGCTACAGACAGGTAATTGCTTCAGTATTACAGTAGCAATTATCACCAACTGAAATACAGGATTCAGGCTCAGGACTTGGAAAATCTTCCAAAATTCAGTTTCCACTTCAGAACCTTCCATTCTAGGCAAGCCCATCTTGAACGTGATCTGGCATTCCCACCACTGTGTTTGGAATTGTTTGAATTCTCATCCACCTACCACAGAAGGACCTGCTCTGCCCTCTTCTGTGAGCCTAAGTCCAGACAGGACTGCAGGCTGAGCCTGATCTTCTTTACAGAGCCCCTTCTGCACCAGCTATAGAGATCCCTCTGACACTTATCAGAGTCCCTGAAGCACTTGTCATCGGGACCACAGCAATGGCACTACACAGTCTAGGGCGTTTTCCCTCCCTGTGCCTCTCTGTCTCTTTCTCTCTCTCTCTGTCTCCATGTGTGTGTAAAATGTACATGCACATGTGTGGAGGCCAGAGGCCAACAATGGGTGTCCTCCTCAATCCTCTGCACCCTTTTTATATTTTTGAGACAGGTCTCTCACCGACCCTGGAGCTTACTAATTTGGCTAGGCTGGCTAACCAACAAACCTTACGGACCCTCGGTGTCTACCTCCCTCGTGCTAGGATTACAGGTGCACACCATAGCACCCTACTATTTACACAAGTTCTGGGGATCTAAACTCAGGTAGTCACACTTGCTTGGCAGGCACTGTTACTGCCTGAGCCACTGTCCCAGCCCATGGGACGCCCATTAAGAAAATGAAACTGCAGGTTCCTTGGTCAAAACTGTGCTGCTCTTCCTTTGAGTCTAGCACTACCTAGCACATAGCCCTTTAGATGTTTGTTGACTCAATGATAAATGTGTTGTTACGCCCAAATAACTAGGCAGTGAGTTTTCTTTTAGTTGATGTGGCTCAGCTACTGATACGTCATACTTTGGAGCCAAAGACAACATAAAGATGAGCATCAGCTGAACAGCTAACTCTTCACCAGCAGACCAGCATGGAGATAAGAAAAACACAGCCATCCAAAGGAAATGGCTAGCCCAGACGTCAAAGCAAATGCAAGGACGAGCTCGTGCATATACCCTGTGAGCAGGTGGGGACTTCTGAGCCTTTCACAAAGCAGTTCACCTGTTGAATACATAAACAAGTATTTATTGGCCGAGTGCTCTATGCAAATACTTAGCTGATAGAGACAGAGCAGGGAATAAGCAGATAATATTCTTAGGTTCTGGTATCTGAGGAAAAAGGTGAGATATAATGTTACCCCAGATCCACAGCACAGTCACCCACACAGCACCTCCTTGCCCCAACTCCTATGTCATGGGGTGTGTGTGTGAGTGTACCACTCCCAACCGACCTGACAGAGGGAGAGCTAAAAGTGCCGTCACTCCAGTGTGCCATTTCTCTCTCCAGAATGTGCCATGGACAGACAACATTTCAACACTGCCAGCTGAGCTCTGCCACCAACGTCACTCAAATATCAAACGTCTCAAATAGCAGAGAGGCCCAAGATGCCAAAAACAGGACTCAGAGGTAGAAAGGGAAGCACAGGCATTGGTTAGAGGATGGGCTTCTTTTTACCACAGTAAAACTTAGCCTCCTTCCTCCTCTGAAGCAGAAATCTCTTCCACCGTCTCCAGCCTTGGGTTTCTTTTCTCCTTCCAGCAGGATACTGAAAATAGCTTTGCATTTAACATTTAAAATTGTTTTTGATCCCACACTCTTTTAGTTCTGCTCTCTCCTGCAAACTCATGCCATTCCCTGAGGGTTCTCACAAGTGGATTCCACAAGCAAACAAACCGTCACTGTGTTTATCCCTAAGAGTCAAAAGCAAAGGTGATTTACATAATGATGTGGGGAGTGGTTAGACAAGAACACACTACTCTTACCTGGACCAAAAGTTCTAGGGCAAAATTTCTTTCATTCATCAAGTAAGAGAGACGACAAGCAAGGTTCTATAGAAAGAGAAACTACCAGGCACTACCCATGGAGCTTCTGAGTCGCCCTGCCCTCCAGACTTCTAAGAAGAATCTGGAGGTAGCTATTTGAAAGCAAATTGGCATGATGGAGAACATGTTCTATTTTCCTGTTACACTGAGAGAACACAGGATCTTTCCAGTTGAGGAAGTTCTAAGACTTTGAAGTTTCACCAGGATGATTTCCTTCAAAGTTTCTCAGTATGATACCCTGCTGTTGACAATGCCCTCTACTCTGTGTTCTACAGTCTTTGTTATAATACAATAGGCACATTTTAAGAGCATAAAGAAAAAAAAAATCCTTTCATAAGCTTTCTGACAGACAGGAGAAATAGGAGAAGTGACTAGGACAGACAGCTCAAGTCAGCAGTAAATAACTATAATGTTACACAGATGAGGACCTCAAAAAAGAAGGCTTAATTAATGCTAATACCACTGTAGACCAAACCAGCAAGTGGTTTTCCTGAGCTCTCTGGGGCACTAAACCATTATTTAGTTTGGTTGTGGGGTGTTTGGTTGTTTGTTTGTTGTTTTAACATAAAAAAATTTATACCAAGTTTCCATCAACTGCCTTACAAATAAACTTTTAGAATGAAACCAGCTTTTAAGACAACTACGCATGTGAAACAGTACACAGAGGTCTGTGCTAAGTATAATTAAAACAGTAATAGTTGGAGACATATGCCAGAAGTACATTTATGAGGAAACCGTTTAAACCCCTTAATTTGTTTGCATGCAGCACAGCACATAAATGATGCATTATGTTTCATTAAAGGCCTTCTAAGCAGGGTATAGTAAACCACTAGTTACATGATCTACAACCAAGGACAAATATTCTAATTCATATTTGCAGGAGGGGAATGGAGCGATGGTTCGGCAGTTAACAGCAATGGCTGCTCTTGCAGAGGCCCAGGGTTCAGTTTCCAGCACCCACATGGTTGCTAACAACCATCTGTAACTTCAGTTCCTTCCAGGGGGTCTGATGCCCTCGTCTGGCCTCTACAGGCATTGCATGCATGGGTGCGCTTACACACGTGCAAGCAAGACACTCATACTCATAAAATAAAAATAAACAGAATTTAAGAAAAGAAAAGAGAAAATGAAGTATCTGTGCATGGGAACTCAATCCATTACTCTGGCCTTTACTTTCTGTAGAAACATCAAGTTACAATGTCAAAGCCTTCGTAGGCTGCGCCTACTTCCTGGGAACCTGGCCCCAGATCTTTCAAAAGCTGAATCAAATGTCACCTCCTCAGTGGGGTCTCCCCTGAAGACCCTGGTACAGCAGCTTCCCTAGCACCATCCATTCTGGCTACTGTTTCACTCCATCTGGTTCCTTTGCTAGTATGTCACCACCAGTTGTTAGCATGTTTATTGTCTGCCCCCCTCCATGAGGCCTGTTTTACTTACTCTGGTGCCCAGAACTGTGCCATGCACACGGTGGGCCTCCACCAAATGAATACATAAGTTGAGACAGAGAGAAGGAAGCGAGGAGAAGAAAGTTTGTCATGAAACAAGTTTAAGAATGAGAGAACTGGCCACCCTGATTAGATAGGAGATGGAAATCTATTAATTATGAAACGCCACTGTTTTGGAATAACTAACTGGCAAGCAACAGAGAGAGAGGAAAGGGTGGGGGAGGCAGTAGCAGCACATGGAACTTCACAAAGAAGAGAGCTTCAGGAGGGCAGGGCAAGGGAGGGAAGCCTCGCTGGTCAATGGTCATCTGAGCTGGGACACTCTTCAGGAGAGTGTGACACAGGTGGCTCACGGAAGGTCATACAAGCAGCACAGAAGCTCAGGGACCAGGCCTGGTTTAGTGATGAAGGTTGGGGGCAGGAACAGGGCTGGCTTGGAGGGGCAGGGTCAGCCTCAGGAGACCTAGAAGACTGAAAACAGGGTATCTGTTCTTAGAAGGTCACTCTGGTCACATCATGTGGAGAGAACTGAAAGAAACAGAGTGGGGCAGAAAAGGTGATGGTGGTGACGAAGGAGGAAAATCTTTCTTCTTTGGTTTAGACATGAGGTGAGACAGAAGTGACCAGGATGTCACGGCATTCCCTCACAGGGGCACCCCAAGGCAGGCCCAGACCCCTCCCATGCAGCCTACTCAGGGGGCCCCCCAACAGGGACAGCAGAGTTCAAAATGACAGAGAGCAGAGCATCACTTTATGACTTTTGTATTGTTCTCACGTTACTACCTTCTTATTCTTTGGGGGGAGTGGTACCTAACTTCACTGTGCAGTATATATTTGAACATTATATAACACATTTTTATGTAACAGTTTCTTGACATAAAACAGTTTCCTTTGCTATCTAGATGTATTCTGTGGGGAACGACTGGCATTAAACACATATCTGTTTCTATCAAGGCTGCAGGTAAGGGTCTTTGGGGTTAGGAGAACAAAGACTTCTGGGGAGGTCTGATCCCTGGGTAGGGCTCTATGAATGGCCACAAAGGGGCCAGTGTCAACAAGCTTCTTCAAATGCTTACCTTATACAGTGGACCTTGGGGAAGGGAAAGGATCAACACATGGAGCTCCCTTCAGGGCAATGCCTCAGAAAGGCAGAAGAAAGAGAGGGAAGAGACACACCATGGGATGTGGGAGGATGCTCACGGGCCTTCGTGACTGCTACGGGGGGTATATCCAAATGTGTGTGACCCTGTTGTTCCATGACAAGGATGTTAGCCCTACCAGAGGGAAAATACACACCACACCTGTCAAATGATACTGGTTCCTAATCTCTGCAGGCCTAGAGAGCTCGTGGTATGGTGCTCAGCACAGGCCATATGGGATCTAACACAGTGGTTCCTCCCAAGAGACATCTGTTACCTGGTTCATCGGACAGACATAAATCTTGTCCTATTCCTTAGCAACTGAGTGATTGACCTTGGGCAGCCTACAAAGCCTCCTCACCTGTAAAGTTAGGGCAGTGGTGCCAACCTCATGAGGTAATATGAAGGCTACATGAATTAAATGAGTCAAAGGGAACTAACACATTCACTGACATACAGAAAGTGCCCAATAAATGCCAGTTGCTATACCATACTTATGTATTCCTCTTTTTCAGTTGATGTGAATCAGACTCAAAGACACTAACTAAATTGCTCGCGTCACACAATTTAAAAAATAGTAGAAGGAATGAAGATATATAAATGCTTTAGTCAGTATATGCCCAAAACACTATTAACCAGAAATATTAAATTAGGCAGAACCTTCTTTACCCAGGCTGGACAAACACGAGTTTACAGTACTAAAGGACTGCACGCACTCAAGTAAAAATCATCTTCCATTACATGCCAGCACTCTGCATGCTCCTATAGCAAAGATGAGTGACATGCACCCAACGTTAACTCTATCTCCAGCTCAAACCCTCCTTCCATGAGACCACATTACTCAATGCCACGTCCACTGATGGCCCTGCTGCACCCCTTGTCTCATGTCCCTGGGACCTCTCTGCAGTGTGTACCCTTCCTCCTCCAGAGCTTCAAGTGGGATGGGTACTGGACAAGCATCCAGAGAGCTCCCTGTGCCTGTCATTTGAGGGGAACCAAGACGAACTCTTCCCAAAGTGTTCAGTCTGGACAACCAGGCAAGATTCCCAGCAATGACAGCCCAGCATGATACAGACCAGAGCTGGACCTACAAGGAGTTAGAGATGAGTTCAGGGCTGGAGACGCTGCTGCCAGGTACGGGGAAAAGTAAAGGTGAAGAGAGTTCCTAAAGGCCCAGGCACCTGATCTAGGTGTTACAGCAGAGGAAGATTTGTACATATGAAGACTGGGGAACTTGGGAGGACTGGACCCACAGACAGTACATGGGATGGACCACCCCTCAGCTTGGCTGGGCAGCCATGCACACACAAGTGCTGGCCAGCAGGTGGGCTGGATATGGAGAATTCAGGGTAAGGAGGCTCAGCATCTTTAAGGTGCCATGCACTGAGCAGCTGTGAAGGGTCATGAAAAGCCTGACATATACTTCTAGAATTTTAACTCATTCGGTCCATACTGCAACCCCTGGAGCTGGGAACGGATCCCATCAGGAGGATGTGAAGATACAGAGCAAGCTGCCACAAGCTGTATGGCATGAGCAAGGACTGAGATGTGAAAGAGTCTGGGCTCTGAACCACCCAACCAAACTGCCTCGTAGGACAGCTGGGCAGGGAGAATGTTCTACATCTTGTGGGTATTCAGATTCAGGGGAAAGAGTCTGAACAAAGTTTACAAGCATGTAACTCCAAGGTAAGGAGAACTGTCTGTGGGTCGGTAGCTACTGAACCTACTCGCAGCTAAAACGAGCCAGAACAGGACTAGAGATCAGATGCCAGGTCAAGGGGAACGGTGTGAATAGCTGAGACTAGGCCAGAAGCTGATCCGAAGCAGAGGCAGGAGGAGGACCAAGAAAGCAGCATGACCCAAAGGCAGGAGGAAAGATTTCCAGGAAGGAAAAGACAGGTAAGACCAGAGCTGCAGATGGGCCAAGAGCAACCATTTCTGGAAGAGGAATAGGCCCTTGGAATTCCAGATGCAAAATTTTTAAGCTTGAGAAGAAATATAAAGACGGGAAGAAGGGAGACAAGCTAGAGCAGGAGATGAGGAAGAGGAGAGTGCTTAGCTCTGGGAGAGGCTGGCAGCCAATAGGTCAACCTCCAGTTTCGGGGGTACCTAGTGTGGACACAGGGAGACTGTCTGATGCACAGCAGGCTCACAACAGGTCTGCTTCTTCCTGTTCCTAAATCAAGACTAAGGTTTTTCTGGGACTGGTGGGGAGGCTGAGGGCAAACAGCACAAAGGACATACTGCTGGCAGGAGCCTGGCAGAGGTGGGAGGGAGTGGCAGCTGGCACTGAGAAAAGGCTTCCTGTGTGCTAAGCATTTGACATGCATCATATCCCCTCATCCTCGCACAGACTCCAAGTGGCAGGCGCTGTCACTGCCCCGGAGGGGCAGCCGGAGGTCAGAGGAGTCAGGCAGCAGTCCAAAGCCACACATCCCGAACCCAAATGCCAGATCCGTCTATCAACAGAGCCCAGAGGTTCATGCTCATTTGAGAGCTCAGTGAGAGGAAACAGAGGAGAGATGCTGTCTCCCAACCAGGAAGAGGGGAGGGGACAAAAGGAAACAGGGTAGGATGTTCTGAATGGGGTAAAAGATGCTTAGGAAGCTCAGGGCAGAGCTGGGGAGTGGTGAGGAGGAGGAACGACAAGGTGGGTGCTGGAGTCAGTCTGAGCCCTGTGAGGAAGCAGCAGTGATGAAAACGAAGACTGGCAAAGGAAGAAAGGAGGGCATGCCTGTGCTCCTGAGTTCCTAACTCAACCTCAAAGTCAAGAAAGGGTTTTGTCTTTTTATTTCCCTGCAAATGCCAACTTTAGCTACCAGAACACTAAAACCACTGTCTGAAACTGTAACAGTGAGTTGATGACGGAATCACAGTCAGAAAAAATAAAGCTCATACACAGAAGACAATCTGTAGACCAACGACAGAGTAAACATTTCATTTTTATGAATTCGAATGCAGTGCTGTTGATGCAGTCAGGTCTTCCGTGGCACCTTCCCACTTTCAAGTACATAAATTCCAACTGGACTGGTGGTGTGAAAGAATAAATCTGAAAATACGGCTACTTCCTTTTCCTGCCCTGTGGCATGCAAGCCTCTTGTGCAAACAGCAGGCACACGGGCAAGTCGTCATCATTTTATAAATCATTTGAAACGGATCCTTTAAAACACCATCTGTTGATTTACTTAAGTTTCCTATGAAAATAGGACTTGCTCAAATGTTCTGAAGGTTCCAGCAGGTAAATACCAGTCTCAATTCAAATGTATTAAATATTTAGAGGCTTATAGAACAGTAGAAACCTTTGACATTGCCTAGTTCAGCTGTCTTATTTTCCACCTGAGACAAACAGAATCCAGAAAGGTGCAGTAATTTGCTCCAAATAGCACAGCTATGAGAGACACAGCCTGGACTAGAACCGAGTTGTCAGCCTCCTGTCTCCCAGGTTCCTGCTCTTCCACACCCTACCCGAACCTCTCTCTTCTGATTTAAGCAGCATAATAATAAGCTGGAATAAAGTGCAGATTTAATTGTTTTAATGTTATCATTATTATTCCCTGACTTCATCTTCAACAGAACCAAAAATGCCTCTACAGATTCAGCTTCAGATGATACACCCAACTTCAAATCTGCCTAGGAAATTTCCAAGCCTTCCGAATGTGTTCAACAAACCGTTTTAGAGATTTATCAATAATGTGAACTCAAGGATAAAGTATAATTTGAAAAATTTAATTTCATATTTTAAAAGATATTTCAGAACTTCACTGGTATGGCAATCAAATTTATTGGCAGTGATTTTTTTTTTCTTTTTCTTTTTCCTTAGTCTTGAAGGCATGGAGAGCTTAAGAGTATTCAAAACTGCTCAGGAGCAGCAATGATTATTTTAAGCTCATGATTCAACTGGAACATTAATTAGAAAATCCACCAACCCCTATTGACGGTATCAATGGGACAGGAGAATAAAAATAATAGTTATATAAAAATAGATTGAAGGGGGCAAGGTAAGAGAGGTCAGGAGACCAAATGACAAGCATATGTTGTGCAAGAGGATGCATTTAATGGTTACCTTTTCTGGATATGAAAAATATCAAAAAGAAAAGGAAGATATTGGAAATATGGGTACTGTCAAAAAAATGGTTCATACTGAATACAGAATCTGATTTTTAGAAGCTAGGCGAGGAAAATTTGGCTAATGACTTCTCGCTGAAAAGTAGCAATTTATGACCAACCACAAGTGCCAAAGGGTCAAAACTAGGCTATGTGACGGCGAAAGGAGGACAGAGGAGATGCAAACAGATGGGACCTATGGTGTGAGAGGAGTCAGCTCGGCCAGCACAAACTTGACAACAGATGCCCATGTCCAGCGCAGCCCTCCTTCCCGACACCTGGTCGCGCCCGCGCGGTGACACCGGGCTGGCTGACACGCGCAGCCCAAGGTCGGCATAAAATTCTATCTTCCACTTCTGAGAGCAAACCGGAGCTCTCCAAGCTGTCAGCGCCCGACAATCGCCAGTGGAAACCTTTTCCTGCCAGGATGACCTGTCAAGCTGAAGGCAGCCTCGCCGCGCCCACCGCGGGGCTCCGGGACAGCACCCTGGCACCATCCCCACGCCGTCGGGCACCTGCTTGCAGAACCACCCCGGAGGATCCATCCTCCGGGGCCGCCCAGGAACCGGACGGCGCAGGCCGGACGAACGTCCTGAGGCTGGAGTCGGCTCCAGGCCCGACCGGGGTATCCCGGGGTGCCCCGCCTGCCCCGCCACAGGCCGAAGGGACGCTCAGGCGCGGACTCCGCGACCCGACGGAGACGCCCTCCCCGCCCCCATCCCGCCCCGCGGGCTCCTGAAGGGGAAGTGCAGAGAGGGAGGAAGGGCAGGCGCGGCACCCGACTGCCCGCGCCCGGGCCCGTCCCCTCGGGGATCCCGGAGGCTCGGGGAGGTCGGGGGGCTGTATCCTGGGGCTTGCCCCAGGTCGGGTCACCGTCCCCTCCGGGCTGAGCTGTTGCTTTAAGAGGCCGCCGGCCGCCCCCTCCCGCGCCAGGTAGCGCAGCGCGCGTTGGAAGGTGGGTGCGCCCGCCGCCGTCCCAGTTCCCCTGGAGCGTCCGCCGCACCCCGGCTCGCCCCGGCCCGCCGCGCAGCCCCGGCGGGGAGGATGGGGACGGCGGGCGCGGCGCCTTTAAGGGGCGCAGCCTCCCCGCGGCCCGGGTGGGGGCAGGGAGCGGGCACGGGCCCTTTAAGGCCGGCAGCGGGCACGTCGGGCAGGGTTCCCCGGCGGCCGGGCTGCGCCCCGGGTGGCGGCGGGGGCGCCGCGCCTGCCCGGGTGCCGGCGAGCCCCCGACGGGGCGCCCCGGGGCCGCAGCGCTGGCCGCAGCCGGCCGACACTCACCGTGGCTGGCCCGGAGCGCCCGCGCCCGCACCCGCACTCGGATCCCGCGGCGGCGGCGGCGGTGAGTCCGGCGCGGGTAAACAGGCACCTCCGTCCCTGACCTACTTTCTGCCTTCCCTAAATGTCGCACCACTAACCTACTTTCCGACCAATCCGCTCCCCGCCGGCCCAGGCCCGGCCCCCCGCCCACCAATCGCCTTGCCCAACCCCCCTTCCCCGCCCACCAATGGAGGAGCCGCGGAGCCCGGATACCTGCCTCTTCGCGCCAGCCAATCCGAGCGCGCGGAGCGGCGGCCTCTCCAGGCCAATCCCCGCGCGGCTCGGCGCGCCGCTGGCCAATCGTCTGGCGAATGGAGAAGGCGCTGGCCAATGGCAAGGCGGCGGGGGCAGGCTTACCTGCTCCTCTCCCGCCACCAATCGTTCAGCGCCCGGGAGCGCACGCCCCGAGGAGAGGACCAATCCGCGCGCCCTCTGGGTGTCCGCGCCCCGGCCCACTCCTCCGCGGGGGTCTCCGGCTCGCCGCGGTGCAGACTTCGCGCTCTCGCGGGCTCCCGGGATGTCCCTCCGGTCCGGGTCCCGGCTGGCTCCGCTCCCGGCTCTCTTTCTTCCCTCTTCCTCGCTCGCCCAACGCTCCAACGCGACCAAACGCAGCTTCTCCCCTCCCACCGCGCGCCAACTCCATCTAGGAAACCACATTTTAGGAACGCAGAGCGCCATACCCAGCATGTCTGGAATATCTAGAATTTCTGGGAGACTTTATTGCCACCCGAAAACTGCACACAAAACCTCGTGTTCTTTTCGTTTGTCTTGAGCACCAAGCGTCCAGTGGAGCTGTCATTCTTGTTCGAAAGAGAACTCCCCCGCAGCCAGGGCTCACGTCTGTCATTCTGGTACTCAGGAGGTTGGTGCAGGAGGATGACCGTGAGTTCCAGACCAGCATGTGCCACGGGTGAGACTCCACCACGATTCCAGGGTCTGACATACGTGGCAGATAGAGTCCCAGCGGCCGCGGCATCTACTTTTTGCAAAAACTATTAAAGGAGCAAGACAGAAAGAATTGCAGACATTTTTTTAAAAGAAGGAAAAAAATTGAAATACATGATTTGGACTCTGAAAACATGGGGACCTCGTCTTATTTTTGCATCTCAGGCCTAACTCAAAGAACTCCCGATCCTTCTAAATGTTAAACTCCCAGAAAACAAGGCCTCTCGCTGCATTTGCATCCACTGCTGATCCCCTTTAGAACTTGTCCAGGTGGGTGGGGTGGAGTGTTGGGGGGATGGGGCTGACACCTCTTAAGTGCTGTGCAAATATAGGCTGGACCCAAGAACAAGTCACTCGACCCAGTTCTGTGACCTGGACCAGCCCCCGTGACTCTAGAATTCTAGGCATGCAAGTTCAAGCCACGGCCCATACTAAGCCAGTTGCCAGGCACAGAGCCTGCGTCCAAATGCACCCTGGCTTCAACGTCAAAACACTTTTCCAGAGTTTCCATGCAGATTTACTTTGTCTCTGGCCCCATTTTGTGAAAAGACCACTCTGTACATGGGACCTTAATGTAGCTTTAGAAAAGATATTGTAGGCAAGATGACAATGTTGGCTGGGTGCTGGTCTAATTAGCTAGAATATCAGCTACATAAATAACTGTAACCTAAAGATGCTGGCGATGCAGCCTTGTGGAGTGGAAGGAAGGTACAGGAATCGAACAGTTCTCACAGAACCTCCTTACTGTGTAGTAAGTACTCCAGGCACTGCGTTAAGAGCCGTCTCTTCTTTTTCTCCCTGAATCCTCACAACCACCCTGTGGGGACATAGTTCTTATTCCATTTTACAGATAAATTGACCAGAATCACATAGTAGGTGACAGTCATGATTCAAATCAGATTTTATTTTCATTCCAAAGGTTCCATATCACTCCAGTTACCATAGGATGGATGACACAAGGCACCCTCCTAGGCCCAAACTCAGGATCTGGACCCCAGTCCTGATTGAAAACCCAATAGACTTTCATTCAATTTCCAGTGATGAAAGCCAGGAGGTGAAGAGATATCTCTATAGCCGAGTCGGGGAGAGACCAGGGGACTTTATGTTGGGAGTAAGAGCGGGGTCCTATCTTGGGACCTTGCAGGCAGGATAGTGGTAGAGGTGCCTGAACCAATGCATGGAAGAGCAAGGCATGATGCAGGGTCCTAAGTAACAACTCAGTCTGAGTTCACAGTGAATTGTGGCTGCTGACAGATAGAGTGAGATCTCAGGCTGCGTTCCTAAAGTTCTGACGTAAAGCAAGATGGGAAAAGTATCACTGTCTATGTTGGTTAGAACCCAGAAGGTATGCTACCTGCAATTAAGACCTGGCAAACAGAACTTATCTCTATACACAAGGAAAGAGACCAGGGTGTGATGAGACTTAAAACTATGTCATATGAGGAAAGATTAAAGGAAACAGAAGTTTTTGCCCCAGGGAGGACAAGCTAACTTTGTATATTTGAAGAGCTGTCATATAAAAGTGAACTTAGACTTACTCTTTGGGGCCTGAAGGGATAGAAAGGGGAACTTGCGGGAGGAAACCCTTTTGGAAACTCATTCGCATCAACAGAAAGTTTTCTAATAACTGGAGCCTCCCCTACTTGATAAATTAAGTTTCCTGTCATAGAAAGGGGTCCATACAAGAAGTAGGTGGCCCTGTGGGAGAAAGGGTGGGTGTTTCTTAGGACTCTGACCCTTCTCACAACTCGCTTGTCTTCTTTCAAGAGTTACTGTTCTGGGCTTGGCATAGTGCTGCATGCCTTTAATCCCAGCACTCAGGAGGCAGAGGCAAGTGGATCTCTGTGAGATCAAGGCCAGCTTGGTCTACACAGGGAGTTCCAGGTCAGATGCTGGGGCTGCAGGGAGACCCGGTCTCAAAAAAACAAAAGAGTTAGCATTTTGCTTTTCCTTACCCTCAGTGGCCAAGAGACTGTCTCTCCTCATGCAGGCCTGGTCTTCCATATTCAGTTATGGAATTTCTGTGGGACATCCAAACACACCCATCATCTACTAGTGTCCACTTTCTCCTTTATTTTCTACCTTCCTGAACACTGAATTTATCAATTCTCTGAGTATAGCTAAAATCAAAGCATTGTTCTCAAATCTATAAATACTGGGCATGAATAAAATCACATGGATACAAAGAAAGCAAGAGAGAATATTTAGTGGGCACCTGGGTATACCAGCTTCTTTAAATATAGTTAATACAGTCCTCACCTTAATCCCAAAAGTTTGCGTGCTGACCCTTGGTTCTTGCTGGCTGAATCATGTAAATCAAATTGCTTAACTTCTTTCATTTCCTCCTGTGTGGAATGGGGAAGTCCAGCTATCTATTCCAGAGGGTTGTTAAGAGGTGAATGGGATAGTAAATGGAAATCCCTTAGTAAAGTGAAGGCCATACAGAAAGGTTTGAGTGTATTAGGTATCACTGTTAACACACACATTTTATCAGTCAAAATCAGTGAGGATAAATAACCTAATCTGCTATGGCATCTAATGCAGCAGGCAGATACATTAGAACTACTTAGGAAGTTTTATAAAAATAAAAAATACTGAGCCTTCATGTAGAAGATTCTAATTCAATATCTTTGGGGTCTGAGATGAAATCTCTTCTGATCTAATGGAAGAAGCCTAGGCTCTGAGGTCAAGCACTCCGGTCAAATTCCAGGTCTGGTGGATGGAATGAAGACAGTGACAGGACTCAGAGACTATGTAATCATACTGCCTTTAGATGGAAGCTGGACAGTCTTGGGATGGGCATGTAAATTGTTTTAGAAAATGTAATAAGTTTGCGCTTCCATAAACACCAGCACCAGTATTTACTGCACTTGTGCAATGTGTCAGTGCCAACCTAGTGGCCTCGTGTGAATCAACTCAGTCAATTTGCACAGCTCCCTGTGGAGCAGGCACTTCAGCCATTCCCATTTTCCAGACAGGTCCTGAGATTCCGGGCTCCTTAGACAATCTGTCTCACAGTCCACATTCTGCTTTGCTAAATGACCTCTTTACAATTTCTTTGCCAATGTTCATTTAGGGAGACACAGCATAGAGTAAGGAGCCATCAATTTACAGGTAGCATGATGAGAAACAAAATTCGTGCTCAATTGAGGACGCCAGAGATCAAGATGAGGCCTCAGGAGTAGGGTGTTATCTCACACTTAAAGGGAGATGCACAGAGAGCGGACTTCTAGAGAAGCAACTGCAAGTTCGTGGAATCCTTCAGTAAGAAGCCCAGGAAGACTTCCTGAAGACTCTCTTAAAGAGTGTCTTAAAGACTTCCTGAGCGTCTCTCTTAAAAGTGCCCTCCACTCCACAGAGCATAGTCTTCATGAATAATTGAGGCTCAGACCGTTCTCCAATGGAGAATACAGGCTGAGCCAAGCTCCCCGAAGCACCAGAAGCGAAAGAAGACTCAGAACAGGGGAAAACAGAGGGTGAGAGTAGAAAGAGTCCAGTGCTGGGTTTAAAGGCATGTGCCACCACACTCAGCCTTAAAAAGGAGAATTTTTAAAACTCAGGAGTTTGGAGGTTAACAAACTTCTCCGACTCTTTCAGATCCAGTCTCACAGGCCTTCCCTGGGTTTGTGGTGTGGCTTAGAAGCAGAGGATGGGACCTATGAAACGCTGCCTAGGCCATGTAATTGGGCTGGAGACCAGATCTTGATGCAGATCTGGCCAAGGTTCGTGGGCTCTTGGTGTTACACTGTACAAGGGCTTTGCCATATCCTGAAGGGAGCCGAAGTATCCTCAGCCACCTCACTTTTTCACAGAAACCCTGAACAGATGGACACTGTCTCTAGAACAAAAGCAGAGTTTTTGCCCTATTTCACTAAAATGAACAGCACTAAAACGCTGTTTCTAGAGACTATAAAAGAACGAAGACTCTGTTCTCATTAGCACAGCTAAGCAAAGTGTTAAGCCACTTAAGAAATGTAATAACTCAAACAAAATTACATTTTCTGAAGGAATAGTAGGTTGGGGAAATTTGACCTAACATATCAAAGCAAAATATAAAATAGTAGTAATCAGGCAGTCCTGGCAGCACAGGCCTGTAATCCCAGCTACTTAAGAGGATAGAAAATTCAAAGCCCACCTTAGTTACGGAGTGAGTTCAAGTCCAGCCTGTATCAAAATAAACAGTAAAAAAAAGGGCTGGGGATATAGATTAACGGTTTGCTTAGCAGGTGGGAGGCCGTAGGTTCAGTCCCGAGCACCACCAGATAATCTAATAAAACAGTGGTGGTTAAATTGGCCTCATATTAGCATAAAAAGTCCAGTAGATTGATCCAGAAGTAGACCCAAAGTACATGAAAATTTAATGTAGAGTAAAATTTAAATTAGTGGGGGAAAGATAGGTTTTTCAATATATGCTACTGAAACAACTAGCTAGTCATGTGGAGACACATGAAACTCAGTCCTAACCCTGTCTCTGTTTTAAGCTGTGACCCACAGGAACTTAGGATTTAATGATAAGAAAGGAGGATAGTGAGATGGCTCAGTAGTTAGGAGCAGTTGCCACGAAGTGTATGCACACACACACACACTCACACACACACACACACACACCACTAGCATGCAGGCCTGCAAATACAATATCTACTCAGAATGCCGTGTGCACATTGTCAGCAACTGGGGGTATGTTGTAAATCAGGTCTCTAGGACCTTTACTTGAACCCATTCTTTGTGGAATTGCTTCTTACAAAGAGGTATTCTTTGTAAAGCTCTTTTACTTCCGTGACCTTCTCTTTAGGTGTTTTTAAGTAAAACCACTAGCTGGGTGTGGTAGTACATGCCTATAATTCCAGTCCTTAGGACGTTGGAGCAGGGAAGCAGAAGGACCAGAAGCTTAAGGCCATCTTTCTCTACTTACTAAACTGAAGCCAACCTGGGCTGCATGAGGATACCCCCAAGAATCCTCCCCCCGCCAAATAAAACAGGGCTAGAGAGATGGCTCAGTGGTTAAGGGCACTTGTTGCTCCTTCAGAGGACCCAAATTCAGTTCCCATCACCCAGATCAGGCAGCTCACAACCAGCTCCAGGGGATTCAACAACTCTGGTCTCCATGGACTTCTACACTCAAGTTCACATACATACACACAGAAACATATGCAGGCATATAATTAAAAATAAATGTATTTTAAAAACAGGTAAATAAAATGAAAGCAAGGAAGCCTATTTGGATCTTCTGCAGGGAACTTGTTCTTTACCTCACTCATAAAAACCATCAATTTAAAGCTGGGGAAGTGGCTCAGGGGTAGGGTAGAAGCAGGCCTCAGGCCTTGGACTTGACTGTCAGTCCCATAAAAACAAAACAAAACAAAAATGTTACTGAACCCTCTGCTTTTTATTTGCAACAGAAAAAAAAAAGGAATCAATTGCTTTTATCCCCTCTCATAGAAATCCAATGAGTATTTGTGACAAAAATTTGCAAAGCTTTGACAAACATAAAAAAGAAAAATAATCTATAATTCCGTTAAACAGATGTAATCCCTGTTAAAACATCAATATATGTTCATTGCCAAGTTTCCTTTGAAATTATATAATTTGACATGATTTTTATTACACTGACATTTTGTTTGGCATCCTACTTTAAATTTTTTTTTTCTTTTTTGAGACACAGTCTCCCAGTGTAGCCTAGTCTGGCTTTAGACTTGGGGAAATCCTCCTGCTTTAGTCTCTGGAATGCTGGAATTACAAGCATGGACCACCATGCCTATATTTAAAAACTTGAGCTACTGTGAGCATTCTGCATGCCTTTAAGCCTGCATCTGCCACATGGAGTCTGGAAGCCGAAGTGGAGTTGACTGTGTGGGAAAACTATAACCTTTATTCAAAATCCTCTGGTTGAAAACATTCACATTGTTTCTATTTTCTTTATTATAAAGTTTTAAAACTTGATTATTCTAGGGGGCTGGAGAGATGGCTCAGTGGTAAAGAGCACTGGCTACTCTTGCAGAGGACCTGGGTTTGAATCCCAACACCCACATGGTGGCTAACAACCATCCTCAACTTCAGTTCTACAGGGGATCTAAAAAAATGGGCATTCGATTATGACCTCCATGGGCATTGCACAACATGGGTGCACTTACATATATGTGGGTAAAACACTCATACACATCAAATAAAAATAATAAATAAATAGATTATTAGTGTGTGTGTGTGCACACATGTGATTGGCACGTGTGCCACAGCACGTGTATGGAGATCAGAGGACAACCTTGTGGGGTCAGTTCTCTTCTTCCATTTTTACATGGGTTCCGGGGATTGAACTCAGGCTGCTGGGCTTCTGTGCAAGTGCCCTTTACCCCGAGGAGTCATCTTAGCAGGCTGTATGAACACTTTTTTAAAAGCGGCCCTCTGTATGGGCTAGGCTGCCAGGACTGGCCGCTGGTTTCCCACTGTACACAATTACCACCTGGGTTTCAAAGAATCAGTTTGCATAGACAAACAGTGGAACAGGTATTTTTTTTTTAAGGTTTCGATCTTTCTCCCCTATATGTCACATTTTGAAAACACACAAAAATTATATGCACCTGAGTTCAAATGCACCTGAAATGATAAATTTTGGTAAGTGGTCTTCGGGAAATTTGTGACCTCACCTCTGTGTTTCAGAAAGCACACCAGCTATCAAAAGGACTAACTGCTGATAACGTGATCTTGAGAGTGTGAGAATCATTTCTCTTTGGCTGCATTGCCACCACCATTAACCCTGGCAGGGCCTTTCCCATCACTTGAATACTGCTGAGTCATGTATTTGACCATCTGCCCGATAAGCAAGGAAATGTCATCACATAATGCTTAGCACTTCTTAGCCACGCCACGGAAGACTGCCTCGGTGACAAAGGTTAAAGTTAACAGCAAAATCTAGGTTTCGTACGGAACCTCTCTGCCAGAAAGTTCCCCTTACCTCACGGCCATTAATATAACTCACACTTGCTTTCATTCCTCAAGGTCTTTTCCTCAAGGGAACCCTGACCTCCTCATATAAAAATCTATCCCAAGGGGCTTGGAGACATGGCTCAGTGGTTAAGAGCACTTGCTGCTCTTGCAGAGGACCTAGGTTTGGTTCCCAATACCCATATGGTGGCTCACAACTGTCCCTAACTCTAGTTCCAGGGGGTCCAACACCCACTTCTGGCCTCCATGGGCACCAGGTATGCATATGGTATATTGACATACATGTAGACAAAAATACTCATAGACATAAAATGAAATTGAATAAATCGATTAAAAAATATACCCACCCCGGGGCACCCTGCACTTCCTCTTTCCAAGCACGTCCACACCTGTCACCTCTCCCATGCTTGTGAGACTGGTACCATCCTCACTTGTACAGGTCAGTCTACACGGCCCCATAGCAATCCAGGTGTAGTAGCCCATGTGCCAAAACCAATATTGATCGAAAGAATGACTAAAAAGTAGGAAAGAGATGTGGAAGTGGGCTCTGCTTTCATGTTGTACGAATACACACAGAGCTCAGCACTCACTTCCAGCACCCCGCCCCCATCAGAGAAGACTTCTGGGACTTTCCATTCTAAGATAATAGCCCCATACCGCCCCATCTGTATTTCTACAATTCCCACCTCTGTGTAGCACTGGCCATGTTTTCATTTACTTATTGTGCCCCCTCCACAGCAAGGTTTGTTGGGGGGCACTTTACCGCTGAAGCTCTTTCATCTAAAATAATCAGCAGAGTAGATAGATGTATGATAAATATTAGCTGAATTACAGAGTAACTGATAAGAAGGAAAGTGAGTGAATGAGACTCCAGAGTGCGGCACAGTGGGGTCTTACGACACTGTCTCACTATGTAGCCTGACTGTCCTAGAGCTTGCTATATAAACCAGGCTGGCCTCAGACTCACAGAGATCTGCCTGCCTCTGCCTCCTGGGTGCTAGGATTGAAGGTGTGCACTCGTACACCCAGCATTGTTTTGACAGGGTCTCAGGTTGGCCCAGAACTTGCAACTCTCCTGTCTCCACCTACAATGTACTATGGTGACAGGTATATACCATCATGAACCTGTCCATTTGGGTTTTCTAAGCAGTCATATCAGCTTTTAGGAAAGAGCAAACTCTGTAATGCAGGGAGACAAAAGAATAAATATATTTGCTGAGCTTTTACCCTTAACTGCTTCTCAGCTTCTTTTTGTTTACATGTTGCTGAGACAGAGTCTCCTGAGCTAACACTGGCCCTAACTCCTGACCCTCTTGCCTCTTACTCCAGAGCGTTGGGATGACAGGTGGGTGCCATAATGACCAGATGTTTCTGTCATTTTTAAGCCACCTTTTAGAGCTGCCACTATCAAAAATATTATGTTTAGGACTAGAGAAATGGCTCATGGTTAAAAGCACTGGCTGCTCTTATAGAGGACCCAGGTTTGATTCCAAGCACCTACATGGTGTCTAACAACCATCCAGTTCCAGGGTATCCAAGGCCCTCTTCTGACCTCTGCAGACATTGGGTGACATGGGTGCACTTATATACATGCAGACAATACACTCATACACATAAAATAAAAATAATAAATAAAATATAAAAAGTATTGTGTTTAATTGCCCAATAGTGAGTTGGCAAGATGAATGAAGACATTTATTTGGTTTAAAAGAATAAACTTTCCCATAAGGACATCAGTTTTCCTTTGACAATCTAAATTGCCATGGCAAGTGGATAAAACAGTATACCATTCTTTAAAATCTTAAATATGGGCCTGAGGAGATGGTTTGTTGCTCTTCCAAAGGACTGGAGTTTAACTCCCAAAACCCCACATCAGATAGCTTAAACCTTACAAACTGGAGTTTTAGGGGATCTGACATGCTCTTCTAGCCTCTGAGGGCACTCACATGCACATGTACAGATGGCAAACACTCATACACACAAATAAAAAAATTAATCTTTAAAGTGTTAAATATGAAGTTAGGCCAATAAAATAATATTATAAGAAGTTACAAGAAAGTAAGGCCCCCGTCATCTACAGACAAACTAAAACCATACAAAGAAGATGTTAACATATGGAGGAAGTTGTAAGAATTCATAAGGATAGCTCAGTAATTGCATTGTATTGACTAATAGGGTAAACTTTCTGCAGTGTTGTTTATAATAATAAAAATAATTGAAGAAGGAGACAAAGGGAGGCAAGTGTCCCAGAACATCCCTTGTGTTTTCTGGCGTTTCTCTCCTTAAAGTCACCAGTTATCCACCCTCAAGCCTGACAGCCTTTGTGATGACTTGTCCTCGTGCGGCTGTGCTCCCTGAAAAATTCCGAGCCTCGGAGCCCAGTTTGCCTCAGTAGACTGACTTGAAAGATACCAAGAGCTGTTTTGTCATTTCCAGCTCCAAGATAAGTTCTAGGTGACTTAGAGTCTGTGGTGTTGGCACTGTGGTTGTCCTTTGCTCGAAGACACCTGCTGCCCAGGTGTGTCCAGAGCTAAGTACACTCAATGCTAGCACACTGCACTCTATCCCCTCGCCAGGTCGTTCTTATCCCAGGGGTCCAGAATGGGTCTGAAGAAGAAAAACAGATTATTCCTGGAGGTCAAGGTTTTGATGACTTCATGCTTCTCAGAGATGGAAGGTTCTAGAAAATGAGGATGTGCTGGTTATGTTTGTGCAATCTCCACTCCATTCACATCTGTTCCTTTCCCCTAGCACAGGGGGCCATAGTGTTACTTTGGAAGGTTGGCCAGGACTTCTGTTCTTTACAGTGTTTAAGAGTTAACCTTTGCAAGTAAGTAGATGAAGCTAAAATGGCTGGCAACTTCTCTATTACCTCTGTTATCTCCCCTCCCCTGCCTAAGGCTAGCAATAAAAATATAGTTGACAGACAACAGTTTAATTGTACAGGGAGAGAGGAATACATTAAGACTCTTGCTGTATCAAACACTTGAGTCCGGGTTTTAAGCATCCAGCTGTCTTCATTTGCAAGGCATCAAATATTTTCATGTTCCACCAATGGGGCTGTTGAGCCATGATGAGTGAATGAAAGCTAATGCAACTATTTTTAGTTTGGTAATTGTAATTAAAAGGCAGTGGAAGAATAATCTTGCCCAAGCATGTCTGAGATCTTTTCATTTCCTCAAAGCAATGCTTTCTATGTCTGGCTGCAGAGACTTGTTGCTTGTTTTCCTTCTGGTAGAAAATAGGTAACACTTGACATTCCTTCTAAAACAAGTAAGTGGTGTGTCTGAAGTTGCAGTTTGGGCTAGATCTGATCTTTTCTTCCATCTTTCCGTCTACACACTCTAAGAAATGAAATTTGTTTTTTGTATATAGGGATAAATGACTATGGACCAGATCAGTGTACTATGTGGCTAGCTTTACTATCTATCTATCTATCTATCTATCATCTATCTATTAATCATCTATCATCTATTATCTATCTACCTATCTATTTATCATCTATCTATGTTTATACATGTTGTCTAGTTTGCTAGCTGAGGTGGTTTCAGTGGAAGCATCCCTATAGGCTCCATGTATTTGAACACTTGGTGGCCAGTTCATGGTGCTGTTTGGGGAGGTCATGGAACCTTTAGGAGGTGTGAACATGCTGGAGGAGGAAGCAGGCCACTGGGGGAAGGCTTTGAGAGTTCAAAGCCACATCCTGCTTCCAGTTTCTCTCTCTGCTTCCTCTGACTGCTTGAAGATGTGAGCACTCAGCCTCATTGCTTTGACAGACTCCTACCCCTCTGGAACTGTAAATCCAATACAGTCTTCCTTCTATAAATTTCCTTGGTCTTGGTGTTTTATCACAGCAACAGAAAAGCAATTAATACACTAGCTAAGTTTTAAATTTAGGATAGCATGTTATTGATGTTTAAGAAGAAACACAGAGGGATTGGAGAGATGGCTCAGTGGTGAAAGCATTGGTTGCTCTCGCAGAGGACCCAGGTTTGGTTCCCAGCATTTACATGGTAGCTAACAACCATCCATAACTCCAGTTCCAGGGGATCAGCAACCTCTTTTGGCCTCTACAGGCACTGCATGCATGTCTGTGCACTTACATCCATGAGGGTAAAATACTCACACACACAAAATAAGAAGGAAAGAAAGAAGAACAAAAAGAAAGAAGACAAGAAAGAAAGAAGGAAAGGAGGAAGAGGCGTGGAGATTGGAAATGTAGCTCAGTGGTAGAGCTCTTGGGTAGCATGCATAAGGCCTTGCAAAAATTAAACCCAGATGAGCCATGAAGCATGTCTAATAATAGTGATCATAACATTGATGAATCCTTTACAGTTACAACACTTTCCACATGCCAAGTACAATTCCGATACGTTATCCATACTGACTCTACTCAATGCAATCAGCACAATGCTAGAGAAAGTCTGTATTTTATTTCCATTTTATAGATGAGCAAATTGATGCACAAGCAATCATCCAAGGCTCCCAAGTAAATGACAGAGCCAGAATCCAAGTCCAGACAACCGTTGTATGAGTGAGGGTCACAGAAGTGAAGTTATTGGCCCCAAAGCACCTGAGACTCAGTGTTTGTGCTCTGAGCTGGTGCCTCCTAATCGTCCATTTTATTAGCAGAAATAAAAGTGCTACTAATTACTACTAATCAAAATAGCTTTATCCCTACTAATTTAATTCCTACCAATTTCTATTAATTTTATTCCAACTTATTTTCTTCCTATGAATAAAAAACAGTAACTTAAAAGAACTTTCTTTCCCCATTAGGAAGCATTTTCAAACTTGCAGAAAATCACCTTACAAATCATTGTTTGCACTTTATTACAGTTAAAAGTTATGGATAATCACAGTTTTAAAAAATGAGCTCTGAATCTGGACATATTAGCACACTAGGGAAACTGAGGTAGGGTGCTCATGTGTTTGAGGCCAGTCTAGGAAACATTAGCAAGACCCTGTCATAGAAACCAACAAAAGATGGGGCTGGAGAGATGGCTCCATGATTAAGAGCACTTGCAGGGGTTTAGGTCCCAGCATTCACACAGTGGCTAACAAGCGTCCATAACTCCAGTGCCAAGGAATCTGACACTCTTCTGACTTTCACAGGCATTGCATGCATGTGGTACACTTAGATCCATGCAGACAAAACACACACATAAAATGAAAATAAATAATTAAGAAAACAACAACAAAAGAGAGAGACAGAGAGACTCTGGAGGTACAGAGAGAAGGATTAGGAGTTCAATGACAGCCTTGGCTACATATCAAGTTCAAGGCCAGCCTGGGATGCATGAGAACCTATAAGACCTTTTGAGAGAGAGGAAGAGAAAGAGAGAGAGAAACAGAGAGAGACAGAGACAAAGAAACAAAAGAAAGACAGAGACAGAGCTGGGGAAATGGCTCAATAAGGAGGAGTACTTGCTCTGCAAGCATGAGGACCTGAGTTCAAATCCCAAGCACTCAGGTGACTGAGTCTACTATAACCCCAGCATTGGAAGGACAGAGACAGGTAGATTCCCAAATCTTGCTGGCCAGCTAGCTGAAACGATGCACTTCTGCATCAGTGAGAGACCCTGTCTTGAGACAATAATGCAAAGTGATGGGAGGAGACACCTGACACCCTGCTCTGTCCTCCACATGTGTGTACATGAACATGTATACCACATACATACCACACACACCAGACACACCATGGATTCACATATATATCATACACCATACACATCACACACATACCACATACATGCACACCACACACACATACACCATATACACACCACACACCACATATATACATACCACACACATACCACATACATGCACATCACACACACATACATCATACACACACACCACAAACACATACACCACACACACCACACACACATACACCACACACACTATACACATATATACATATACATATGTATATACTACATATGCGTATATACCATACCATACCTTATACACACATACACACCATATACATATATACCACCCACATACACACACATACACACATACACACACAACTGCAAAAAGAAAAAAAATGAATCTGATTTTAAAACATAAGTGGTTTTTTAAAAACGTCAACAAGCATTCTACTTGGTTTCTGATGACAGAGGGAGGGAAGGGGACTATCAAGTTGGTCGAGCTTGAAAAACGCATTTTTTTTTCTTAAAAAAAAAAAAAAAAAAAAAAAAAACAGAAAATAAAAACAAAAGCAAACCGTAAAGCACACTTTAGTTCCTCCCCTTGTTCAGTTACTCTCCCTGCTTCTAAACTTCTGCAGAGCAGAAGACAATGTTAACTGCATTGCAGAAGCTTTTCTTCCCAGCTAAAAAGTCCCCTTTCCAATTCTCTTGGTGGGCAGGTCCTCAGTGCATGCTTGAACTCATAAGAAGAGCCTGCACAGTGAGCTCAGTTTGTGACTGAATCTGAAGATAAAAAGTCCTCGAAAATCAGTCAACCTTGATTATCATAGAGTGCCACAGAGTAACATCACTCATTTTTCTGTGCAGATGAAGACCTAGAGGGCCTCCTGGGTTTTAAAGTATTTTCTGTTTCAGCACATTTTAAGCTGAAATGTGACTTCCAGATTCAGCATTAATGAGAACTTTGCTGTGCTTTGAAATTTGCTGTCCTCCTGTTTCCTGTCTGTTCCTGTTTCTAAGACCAATTCTGTGCTCTCTGCCCTGCCTGGGGCCTTAGAATGTGACATATTCACAGTTGTCCTTCCTCTCAGGAGGGTGCTACCTGTTTTAACATATCTGTCCTTCAAAACAGCTTCAGTTTTAAAACAGAAGCCGAGATGTGTGCTTTAAAACACTTGGAAATTTTAAAAGATGAATAAATTTTTAAAAAGGACTACACCTGGGCTGTAGAGATGGCTCAGCAGTTGGTTAAGAGCACTGACTGGTCTTGAAAAGCCCAGAGTTCAAATCCCAGCACCCACATGGTGGCTAACAACTGTCTGTAATTCCAGTTCCAGGGGATCCGACCCTCTTCTGTCCTCCATGGGCATTGCACGACATGGGTGTGCTTACACACATGCAAGCGTAACACTCATACACATAAAATAAAAAAAAAATTTAAAAGAATCCACTTGGAAACCCAGCCCTGACAGAACCACCCAAGGAATGAAATATTAAAATGAGCCATATGTATGTATATTTGAAGATTCACCCCACAGAACACAGGAAATGATAAGACTTCAGATTTAAGAAGTGTCAGCTGCTTCTAATTCCAGCACAGAGAGGCAGAGGCAGAGTTGCCTCAAGGTCGAGGCTGGCCAAAGCTACACAGCCAGACCTTGACTCAAGTAGAAAAACACAAGGAGGAAAGAATACCGGGTGCTCTGTAAGAAAATCATTTCAGATCTGGTATACTCTGGTAGCAGCGATGGGGACATTTTTTTTATTCATGTATCCTTAACAACCTGGATATTGTCTTTCTCTTATTGTTTCTCAAGTCTCAAAAACATGTGTCTGTCTTTGTGTTTCCTGTCCTTCTGAAATCTTCCCTTACCCTCTGGTACCCATCTTCCTGAGAAGAGTTTTTGAAAGTGTCGTCCAAAACACCAACCCAAATGGCTTTTCCTTATGACTTCAGAGAAGTGCTGAGTTTAATGTTGGAGATATAACCATCAAAGTTAATTTAACATGTATTAAGTGCTCTGCAAATAAGATCTACTGCTTACTTATAGACTGTAAATATTAAGCAAGCATCGTAAATAGCTTTAATTGACAGCATCAATTTAACGGCCCAATCAATTTCCACATTCTAATTCATCTTCTTTACTATATCCCATACATTTTATTTCATTTTACATTTTCTAGTGTCAAGCGCATTGTTAGGTGGTTTATACTTAAAATTTCATTTACTCCTCACATACATGCACAGATTATTGTCCCTGAACTGGAGGGACAGCTCTGTGGTAGAGTGCTGTATGAGTTTGACCCTCAGCATGACAAAGAAAAGGAAAAAAAAAGCAATTGTCTTATTTCATCAGAAACTCAAAATAATGGAGTGATTTATCCATGATTTTGTGGCTAATATAGAGCAAAGGGATCAACACATCTTTGTTAGAGGAGAAAACACTTGCTCACTATATATAGCATCAATTTTAATAGTCCTTCCTGGTGCCACATATTTTAATATTCATTAAGTGCATTCACTTATCCAATCAGTTATTCTGGCAGTCGATAAACATTTAAGTCTTAAATGACATCATAAGAGATAGGATACAGTTTCACTGATGAAAACATTCATGACCCAGTGGGAAATACTGGTCAATGAACAAATTTAGAGTCCAGTGAGGTGGTTAAAATAAAAGAAGCATTGGGCACTAGAGAGGAAGGAATGGATGAGCTCTGCCTGGAATGGGAAGAAAGCACTAAGAACCAGCTTTGACTGGAATAGCCTTGAAGGATAAAAGAGATAGACTGGAATCCAAGGCAACTGGATGCTGGGGTGTGAGGCAGGGTCTGGTTTGGATGTAAAATGCCCCCTACAGGTTCACATGTTGGAGCACTTGCTCTCTAGCTGGTGACGCTGTTGTGGGGGACACTTGGGGCCCTGGCCAGAAGTAACTGGCTGAGTGGTAAGCCTTTGGGCTCCCCCACCACTTCTGGTTTCTTCTTTGCATCCTCATCTGCCCATATATGAACAGGCTACCTCTGCCACAGCCGCAAGCCACCCCTGCCATGATGGACTGCATCCCTCCAATCCTGCGCCAAAATAAGTCCTTCCTCCTGTAAGTGGCTTTCTCAGGTATTTGGTCACAATGACAGAAAGGTAACTAGTATGCACCGAGCCTTCAAACCCCTCTGTCCTTCCAGCACCTGGAGTTAGTGCATAACTCCAATAAGCCTGCCCCTTCCTATCAAAGAAAGCAAGGTATTTAGGGAGAAGAGGTACCAGCTTCCCCCGATTCCACACTCAGATTCTCTTTCCAGATGTGTTGGTGATGCCTGACTGTAGCCAAGCACCAGGAGACAGGGGTAGGATGATCACCAGTTCTAGGCCAGCCTGAACACAGAGAGATTGTCTGAGTTTCTTTTCCTGTTATCAGACACCATGACAAAATCAGCTTGAGAGACAAAGGGTTGACTGTAGCTCACAGTTCAAGGTACAGTCTATCACAGTGGGAAAGTCAAGGCAGCAGGAGCCTGAAGCACCTGGTCATGTCACATCCACATGCTTTCTAGCGCTCAGTTCTCCATTTTATATAGACCAAGATTCCCTGTCCAGCGAATGGTCCTCCCCACAGTTAAGATGGGTCTTCCCACCTCAATTAACATAACCAAGAAAGTCCCATGTAAACGTTCTCAGAGGCTAATCTTAATCTGGATAATCCCTCAGAGGTGTGTCCAGAGGCCTGTCTCCCAGGGGATTCTAGGTTCTGTCAAGTTGACTACACCATCACAGAAATCCTGTCTTACAACAAAAAACTGAGCAAACGGGGCTGGGGAGAGGGCTCAGCCCTAAAGAGCACTGGCTGCTTTTGTGGAGGACCTGGGTTAGATTCCCAGCACCCACATGGCGGCTAAAAACTATCCAACTCCAGTTCTAGGGGAATACCACACCCTCTTCTGACCTCCGTGGGCATTGCACGGGAGCACTTACATATATGCAGGCAATATACTGATACACATAAAATAAAAATAATAAATAAAAATTTCAAAAAACTGAGTAAACAAAAAACAAAAATAACAAAGCTTTCTCCCCTTTCTCCTCTAACACTCACTTCCCAAGATTCTCAAAGTGTGATACTTGAACCACAAAGCAGCTGCCGCTCCTGAAAGATGGAAATTCCTAGATTCCACCTCACATTTACAGAGTCAGGAATTGTGAATGGGCCTAGCCACGTATTTCAAATGAAACTTCCAAGTGATTCTGACCCCACTGGCGTTTGAAAGCTACTTGCTGTGTGCTGTTCCCCAGAGATCAGATCAGAGAAACTCAGAAAAGAGAGGTTCAGAGGCAGGATGCACCGTTCATGCGCCCTGGGCTCCCAGCAGCCTCACAGTAAGTGTTCAACAAATGTTTGCAGAAATAGCTTGCCCATTGGTTACCTTGCCTCCAATAACTCAGCCTATAGGGCAGGGGCTCCCCAGTATTGAGAAGGAGCAAGTGGAGGTGGCTCCCTCAGGGGCCGGTGTCTAGCTTCTCTGCGCCTGTGCAGGGCCCAGGTGTCTTCAGCCCTCCCTCATCTGTGACTGTGTCCACCTCTCAGACTGTACAAACTGTTGGGGTTTTTTTGTGGCTTTTTTTTTTGTATTTTATGTGTACGAATATTTTGCTGCATGTATGTGAGTACGTCACACGCATGCAGTGCCCGTGGAGACCAAAGGAGGGCTTCAGGGCCCTGGAACTGCAGTTACAGATTGTTGTTAGCCACCATGTGGGTGCTGGGAACCAAACTTAGGTCCCTTGCAAGAGCAGCAAGTGCTCTTATCTCCTGAGCCATTTCTCCAGCCTATAAATTATTGTTTTATGTGAGCAAAATTATCTTGACTAAACAGATTTTAATAGTTGAGAAAACGAAACTTTGTAGAAATAGTGGAGAAATAATCAGAAAGTTTTGTATCAGTACTCCTAAAACGAGTTCTCCATCCTTTGATTTGTTAAGAGTGGGAGAGAACAAGGCTGCATGAGTAGCTGTGGGAGGAGAGCGACCAGCTTCTCCAACACTGACTATGTGCTACAGGCTTTTCTGAGATGTCTCCGACCCCTCACCAGGACCCGGGAAGCAAGTTTGTCATTCCAGGCTGACAGAGAGACTGTTCCCAGAGTCAGTGGCAGGCAGGTGGTGCACCCTCTGGGCCATCTGGCTTCAGAGCCCTCACCGTTTTCTCCTGCCTCTCTGGGGAAACCACGAGCATCCAGGAAGAGCACAAACAGACGCTGCGAGCCCTGAAGGAAGAAGCGCTCCATTAGCTTCACAGTTTGGCCTCTCATCATCACCATCACCTCTACACATTGCTTCATTAATTTTAATTGGTGGGACACTGTGTTAAGTGGCCTCCCTCATCTGCCAGCAGTGCTGTGACCACTGGATGTCGCCACCACCTCTCTTGCTTGGAGCCCTGTCCTCCCCCTGCTCCAGGATGATCCCCCCCTTCCTGCCTGCCCCTCCCCCATTTTACTTCCTTTCCTTTTCTCCATCCCTTCTTCCTCCTTGTCTTTCCCTTCTCATCCTCTTCCCAAGGATCCTCCCTGACTACTTCCTCTGGGTATCTGTCGAGCACTTACAGTGTGCTGATGCAGGGATATTCCTTGTCTTCCTGGAGCCTGCAGGCAAGAAGGGGAGAGGGAGAGGGAGAAGCAAGCAAGTTCACTAGTCAGAGTGTCAGTCCTGTGCAGTGACACACAAGCAGACCTGCTGTGGGCCTTTTCTCCTGCTGTTGCCAAGTACTTAAGAAAGCAGCTTAAGGGATGAAGGATTTGTTTGCTCACGGTTTGGGAGGATACAGTCTGCATCATGGTTGGGGAGGCCGGGCAGGAGGAGGCTCCCAGGCAGCAAGGACTCCTCACCTCTCACATTTCAGCAAGATGGGATAGGAATCAGGGCCAGGCTTCAAACCTTAAACCTGCCCCATCACTCCCTCCAACTAGGCTCCACCTCCCTAAGTTGCAAACTTCCCAAACAGGGCCACCACCTAGGGACCAAGTGTCCCAGCCCAGGAGCCTGTGTGAGATAGTTCGCATTGGATCCGCAACAGGGGCTGTGTGGAAAACAGCAGAGAGGCTTCTGGGAAAGGCGTCTGTGAGGAGGCCACCTTTAAGTGGAGACCTGTGATGAATGGGCTGGAAGGGCCCACACAAAGCTGAACAGTTGTTGGGAGATCTGAAGAGTCAGCGGAAAGTGGACAGGTCAGGTCGAGAGGGACTTGGAGGGTAGAGAAGGAGTCTGACTTCATCCAGAGTGTTCTAGAAGCCTTTGGAAGGACTCAAATGGGGAGTGGCCTGTCCATCCTGTACTTAGAGGAAGTGCAGGGTACATAGTGATCTTTTCAGTACTTTCTAGAAAACACAGCAGAAAGACTCTTGAGATCTGTGTATTGACTGTTATTTGCCAACATCTCCTATTAGAATTTCTTTTATTAAAGATTAATTTATTTGTTTGTTATTTTTATGTGTATGTGTGTATGACTGCATGAGTTTATATGCACCACATGCGTGCAGAGCATCCACTCCCCTGAAACTATTGTTACAGGCTGCTGTGAGCTGCCATGTGAGTGCTGGGAACCGAATCTTTCAAGAGCACCAAGTGCTCTTAACCTCTGAGTCATCTCTCCAGGCCCTAGAATGCCTTTCTAATTAGGACCAATATTCTTCCTTCCAGTCAAAGAGGCAAAGGTTCTACTCTGCATCCCTTTGCAGACATGTTTCAGAGACAGTTGGGCACTGATGAACTCTGTCAACAGCACACCAGCAGCAGCAAGGCTTCCAGAGGGGGACTGTGCACATTCTATGAGTCCTTATAGGCAGGCTTTTATTGCTTAATCACCTGGTGGGTGTTGTTATCTTTGTTTTATAGCTAAGAACAGAGAAGTGGATGAACTTTCCCAGAGCCGCTAGGAAAAATAAATAAGAAATAAATAAAAGGGAGGCAAAGACTCAGAGTAAACATGATCAGTTTTGATCGTTTTTTTATCCTTCTTTACCACATTCATTGTGGAAAACTCGAACCACAAAATTACAGGAAGCAGAAAATACTAACTCGCCGTTATTTTGCCCCTGGAGGGTAACTGGACTTTCAGTATAATTTTCAGTGCTAGAAAGCTGTTGAGCTTCTAGGTCTGAGAAGCAGCCCATCGTCTCTAAGCAGATGGAGCCACTTGATTCCCATCTCTGCTCCAGGAAGTGGACACAGAATTGTTCTGGTTACAAAGGGAGCCACACCCACAGGGAGTGAACACTTTAATGAGTTCATCATTTCTTAGCTGGAAAGCTGAAAACAACAACGAAAAATAAAACAAAAGCCAAAACAGCAGGAAGCGGACAAGACAGGTCACTGGCACCCACCAACAAGAAGGCAGGAGGAAAGAGATCTGGGTGTTAGCCCTTCTGTTTTCATGGCTAAGTAGCAACTTACGGTCTCACCAGCACAGCCCATCCCAGCAAAAGTGACATTGTGGTGTTCTTTTCTAAACACCAGACACATTTCTGAACCCTACAGTACAAAAGGCAGCTTTCCAGGCAGGCTGGGCCACCCTAACTGTTGAATAGGCAAAACTAATTAGCCTCCTGTGTGAACTATCTTGTCTTTTTTTAGGACCGGAAATCAAATGGGAAGGGTTCCCTCCAGTTCCAAGCGAGTTCCAGAGAGATTACTCATGCTCTTTAACCTATGAGTCACACAGGAGTCTAGGAGAGTGTTTCCAAAACAGGCCGACAATTAGATAAACAAAGCAACTGATATGTTTAAAAAAAGAAGAAGAAGAAGAAGAAAGCAATTGATAAGTGACACTGCCCAAGCCAGGGTTGGTAGAATGGGTCAGGAGAGCTGGATGACCGGGCTTCGGGCAGCCGTGGATATCGGCAAGACACTGATGCTGTATCCTGGAAGCCAGCACACACACAGGGGTTTGCTGTGATTCAATCTCATTGACTTCATGTGTGGAGTTATGGCATCCTCCTCCTCAAACAACTTGAGGGACCAGCCCGCCATCTCGCCATGCAGCCTGGTTCTTTCTGTGCTGGCTCTGGCTGACCCTGCATTTTGACATCTCACAACACAGGATGTTAATCATTTTGGGACTCTGGGCTCATTCCCAGAGTCCTTGTTGGCCGCTGTTGATCTTCAACCAGAAAACCAGTCTAAAAGACAGAGGGTTTCCTAATTGAAATGCAAAGACAGTAAGAAAGGACAGCTTCAGAAGTGGGCCAGCCCAGAGCTGATGGTCTCTTGGGCAGGTGAGTGGTCTGCTTCTTTGAGGCTCCTCTGGGGACTGTGAAGCAGATTTCAGATCTCTGTTAAGCAAGGGCCATGGAGCTCTTCTCAGCAGGGTTCAGCGGCTTGCCCAGGCTGCTGCCCCACCTTTCATCCCTTGAGAAATATCAGGGAAAAGTGCAGGTCCATCGCGGCATGGAAGAAAAAAAGTCAGACTGTGCTGCTTTCCCTGTCCTTACATATCTGTGAGATTGAGGCCAGTCTGGTCTACACAGCAAGTTCTAGGTCGGTTCGGGTTACAGGGACAATCTGTCTCAAAAAGACAGAAAAAAAAGGTAATAATTTTAGGGGGCACTGATATCTGCTTTTATGCTAAAGATACATAATGTAGTCTCTCTTTATCTCTGTCTCTCTCTGTGACATGTAAATGTGGCTTAGGGTAGTAGATTTAGTATGTAACACTGTTAACTACCACATGTCACAACAAGCCTACTAGTTCGTGGGTGTGTCTAGGCGGTCACTCTGAGTCGCAGAGCTAAGTGTTATAAAGACAGGCCTAGAAGGCAGTTGCTGGGGCTGTTTCGGAAAGCGGTCACACTTATGTTTCTCCCTTCCCAGTGTCACAGGCTCTCTCTCCACAGTGAAAGCCTATGCCCTTCACCCCAAACTCTTTAACCAGTCAGTGCTGGGTCATCCTCTAGGCTTTGACGTAAGAAGAACCGCACAGAGGTGCGTGTCTGGACAGGTCTCCAGTATCCATCCCCCCCGCCCCCCCCAACGCTGCTGGTTCCTCTTCAAAGCCCTTGCCGATGATTTAATTTGTTGCTGCTTTTGCTGTCTCTCTCATAGACTGAAAAGAGCCTGAAACGAGGAGGATTCACTTGGGTGGGTTTTACTTTACACCAGGAAGCAGATGCATAATAAATACTTCTGAAGGAATCAATATGCTCTTTTTAGATTTTCTAAATTTTAAAAAAATGTATGTCTGAGAGAGGGAGGGAGAGAGAGAGAAAGAGAGAGAGAGAGAGAGAGAGAGAGAGAGAGAGAGAGAGAGAGAGAGATGCCTGAAGAGGGCAGAAGAGGGGACCAGATCTTCTGGAGTTGGATGGATGGAGCCATGAGTGGTTATAAGCTGCCTGACCTGAGTGCTGGGACTTGAACTTGGGTCTTCTGCAAGAGCAGTACATACGCTTAACTGCTGAGCCATCTCTCCAGCCCCCATGATTTAAAATAACCTGTGTGTTGGGACTGGAGAGGTGTTCGGCAGTTAAGAGCACTTGCTCTTACAAAGACCCTAGTGTGGTTCCCAGCACCCACATAGAGGCTCTCAACCATCTGTAACTCCAGTTCCAGGGGATCCGTAGCCCTCTTCTGTCCTCTGTGGGTACCTAGCACACTGGTGCACATTCATACAGGCAAAACATAAGCATAAAATATATAAATAAAATAAAAATAATTTAAAAATTGAAAATTGTGTGTGTGTTCGTGTATATGAGTGTGGGTCTGTGGGTGTTGGAGCACACGTGGAAGTCAGAGGACAGCCTTGGGTGTTGGTCTTTGCCTTCTACCTTATGATAGAGTCTTGTTCATCATGGCAGCACACCAAGCTAGTTGGCTGCAAGCTTCAGGGTATCTGCCTGTCTTTACCTCACATCTCACTGTAGGAGTGCTGGGATTATAAATGTGCTTCAGTGTCTGACTTCACGTGGGTTCTGAGGATTTGAACTCAGATCCTCATACTTAGGTGGCAAGTGCTTATGAGAGAGCCCAGCCCATGAATGAATGTACTTTTTAAAATCAAGATTCTTCATGGAACATGAGCCTGGAAAGTTGATTTTATCAACTCAGTGACTTTTCCTGCCTAGTCAGCTCCTTGTCCCCATTCCACATTCTCATCATAGATAGGTGCCCTGAACTTGCTTCCAAGGGCCCTCCTCTCCAGGTCTGGGAACGCCTCCCACTCCTCATCTTCACTTCCTGTCCACCTGGCACCCTTGGTTCCTTTGTCGTTTCTTCTGGGCCTCCTCGCTACACTATTAATTTCTGAGGTCCCAAAGGACTTCTGTTCTCTGCCCATCCCCCCAAGTCTGTTGCATATATTCTGAAGATTAGAAAGTCCTTCTGAGCCAAGACAACCACACATCCCAGGGGCATGTGGGTGGAAAGTGGGATCTCCCTTCTTGGTCTCGGAGCTCCAGGTAGCCTGAGTATTACATGGTGCTTTTCTCTGCATTTACAAAAGTATACAAATTTCCGCTTTTCAAAAACATTCATTATTTTAGTTTATGGGAACAAATGTTTTGCAGTCATGTATGTAAGTGTACTACATGCATGCAATGCCCTGTAGAGGTTACAGGAGGGTGTCAGATCCCCTGGGACTGGAGTTACAGATGGTTGTTGGCCACCATGTGGGTGCTAAGAATCAAACCTGGGTCATCTGGAAGAATAGCAAGTGTTCTTAACCACTGAGCCATCTCTCCAGTCCCTAAATCTCCACTTTCAAATTAAAGATGAAGTTGTGTACTTTTAGAACGTAAGACAAGAACTGGCCCAATCCGGACCACAGATAAAACTGTGCCTAATTCATTTTCCAGTTGCTGGAATTTGTTTTTCTTTCTTTATCAAAACAGACAGAAACACCTGAGTCTTGTTCATTTGATTGCTAGGCTTTAAAAAAAAATCTTTTATTACATTTAATTACCTATTTGTGTGTGAGCACGCATGTGCATGTACACAATCTACAGCGTGCTGGTGGAGGCCAGAGAACAATTTGTGAAAGTCGGTTCTCTCCTCCCACCATGTGGATCTCAAAAATCAAACGCAGGTGGTCAGGCTTGATGGCAAGCCCCTTTATCCTCTGAGCCATCTGTCGAGCTCTGTCTTGGTTTTCAAGACAGGGTCTCATTTTATAGCCTGCAGTGGCTTGAAATTCATGGAGTAGACCAGGCTGGCCTCCACTCTCAGTAATCCTCCTGCCTCTGCCACCCAAGTGCTGCGATTACAGAATGAGCTATCATGCCTGGTCGAAATTTCAGTTTCCAAGTGTCTGATTATCGTTCTGTTAATGTGCTTGCCTTGTCATTTAAAGAGTCGTTTTCTTGATGGCTATTTGGTATTTTATTTTTTTAGAATTTCACATAATACCAGGATAAATTCCCTTAGACATTTGGGTGACTGTTTCTCTGGGAGATATTACTAAAAGTGGAGTTGTTAGATGCAATGGCATGCTATCTTGTATTTTGATAGTTCCTGCCTGATTATCTTCTAAAAAAGCAAGCTCATTTACATTCCTGCCCACAGCGCTTAAAGGTGTCTGAAGCCATGACAGGGTGTTATCTCTGTGTTTAATTTTTGTTATTTAGCTGGTCAAAAGTTTTCCTATCACTAGGCATGGTGATACATGCTTGTGATCCCAGCACTCTGGAGGTAGAAGCAGGAGGTCCTGAATTCCAGGCCAGTTGGGAGTACATAGTGACACCCTGTCTCAAAAAACTAATGACTCAGTGGATGAAGGCGCTTGCTGCTAAGTCTGACAACTTGACTCTGATCTGAGGGACCCAAATGATGGAAGGAGAGGACTGACTCCTGCAAATTGTCTTCTGACTTCTACACACACACACACACACACACACACACACACACACACACAAATAAATTAATGTAAGAAAAAAAAACTAAGGGCTAAGGATGTAGCTAAGTGGCAGGGCTCTTTCTTAGATTCATAAGGCCCTGGATTCAAACCCAAGAACCATAATAAACAAACAAACAAATAAATAAATAAAATTATCTTTCCTATCTTTAATTCTTGAGATTGAATAATGTTTCTTGCTTAATCATCACTTGGTCCTTCAGGTAAACTATCATCCATATCTTTTGTTTATGTTATTGCAGTAATTTCACTTTTGCTCACTGGTAATGTTTTTTCAATTGTGCTCAAATACGCATAGCATAAAATCTACCACCCTGGCCATTGTGAAGTATATTTAGCACTAAGTGGCATTAAATATATTCACAATGTTGAACACACTGTCACCCATCTCCAGAATAACTTCCTCTGGCAAAACTGGAACACTGCACCTATTAATGACGAATTCCTCGACCCTGCTTCCCCACCCCTTGACAATCAATATTCTACTGTCCATCTCTGTAAATCTAACTACTCTGATGTCTTTAAAAATAGCATGTGTACAGGGGTTGGAGAGACGGCTTGAGAGTGCTGGTGGTGGAGAGCACTGTCTGCTCTTGCAGAGGCCCCGGGTTCCATTCCCAGCACCCACATGGTGGTTCAAGGGCAGCCTTGGATACAGAGCAAGACCCTGCCTCCAAAAGGAAAAAAAATCCTACTTTGTGTTTCCTATTGTGGTTCCTGGACGCCCACCTGCCTCCCATTCATATGGATTGAAATGTTGGGGTCCCCTTGAGGCCACCAGCTCATTTACATATCCATTCATTCTGAGGTTTCAGCAGGGACCAAATCTATGGAATGTACCACAGAGTCAACACAGCAATATGTGATGAAGCTCATATCAGGTGACGGGGAGGTCTCTCTGACAAGGTTCCTTTGAGCAGAGGCAGGATTGCAATGAAGACAAGTCATGTGGAATTTAGGGAGACAGTGCATCAGACAGAAGGAGCCACAGGGGCAAAGGCAGAGGCTGGAGGGTGCTTGAGGAACTGCAAAGAGCTTATCAGCTGGAATGCACCAAGTGGCAAGCTGATGACAGAGAGCAAGGAGGCCAGCGAGAGCGCAGCACCCACAGACTGTGCCATGAGCAGACAGGGACTTGGAACTGGGTTCTAAGTGTGAAGAGAAGCTGCGAAGGCCTCTTCCTTCCTTCTCTCTCCCTCCCTCCCTCCCTCCCTCCCTCCCTCCCTCTCTCCCTCCCTCCCTCCCTCCCTCCCTCCCTCCCTCCCTCCCTCCCTCCTTTCTTCTCTTCCTCCCTCCCTTTTTCTTTCTCTCTTTCCTTCTTTTAACAGGGTCACTAGTCCAGGCTGACCTCAAACTCTCTACATATCCAAGGATAACTTGACTTCTGATTGAACTTCTGATCTTCCTGCCTCTACTTCCCAAATGCTGAGATTAAAGGATCACCGCATCGCGTTTATGTGATGCTGATGATGTAACACAGGGCCTCACGCATGCTAGGCAAGCGCTCTACCAACTGAGCTGCACCTCCAGCCCACCAGAGAATGTTGAAGAGAGAAGTGATCCAACAGACAGCTCGAAGGATCCCTCCGGTTGCCATGTGGAGAACAGACTAGAAGGTTAAGACTACACAGTCATCCATGCCCAGCGACATTCACAGGGCTTGGCCACCTCTGTCCTTCATAGCTATTACCCTAAGCCCACCTCTCCTTCCCTCCCATGCCTGGAGCTTCATTGTGGTCTCACCAGTGATCTTACATCCTGCTGGGTGGGCCTTCCAGTTGCACACATCTTAGCAATCTTGAGCAGGGAAGATTGTCCATGCCTTCAGCTGCTCCCTGCCCCACGGGATTTAAGTCCACATCTTCAGTCTGATGTGCAGCCTCCCTTCCAAACTCAACTCCCACTGCCTTCCCGAGCAAACTTCAACCTAAAGTCACACTGGACTATTCAGTTCCTCACAGAAACTTCTTGTCTTACCTACATCTGTGCCCAAGTTAGTTTCAGTTATCAACTCCAAACACTTGGGAAGAGGAATTTCCTGGCCTGTGGGCCTGTCTTTGGGCATTTTCTTGGTTGTTAATTGACGTAGGAGGGCTCCAGCCCACGGGAGGGAGTGCCATTCCTGGGCAGGTGGGTTTGGGCTGTATAAGAAAGGAACATGAGTCCGGAAGCAAGCCAGTAACCAGCGCTTGGTCTGTGCTTCAGTTTCTACCGACAAGTTCCTGCCTTGGATTCCCTCAGAGATGGGTTGTGACCTGGGAATTTTAAGATGAAGAAATCCTTTCCTTTCTGAGTTGTTTTTTACCGTAGTAAGTGTTACAGCAACAGAGAAACCAAACTAAGATAGTCATCCTTCTAAAAAGTCCATTCTGGCCATCCCTCATTTCTATGAGACCCAGATTTCCTGTGCCTGTCCTGATAATCCCAGGCAAAACAGATTCTTCCTGCCTTTGGACTTTTATGTCTTTTGAGTGGCCCTAACTGCTCTTGCCCTGAGTCATAGCTCTTTATTGGACATCTCTTATCTTCCTTACTAAACTGTAAATTACTCAAGGTCAGGGTCCAAGCGCTATATATCTGTGCCCTTCCAACCCACAGTGCCTAACCCAGTGTTCGTAGTGAGGACATGGTGAAAATTTGTTGAAGGAATGAATCCATTAGAAGCCCTAACGCTGTGCAGATGAGCAATGCAGGATAACATGCACTGGGAGACTGTGTGGTATGGGACACAGCTGAGGTGCTGAGAACTCAGAGGGAGATCAGAAGCAGGTGACTGGTCAGCCAAGAGCTAACCGCTGTGAATGTTTCTAGAATACTTGTCACATTCTGTGCTCTGAACATTTTACAAGCTTTCTTGGTGACCTTCTGCCACCAGCACTGACATAAACCTCACCTACAGATATGGAAACTGAGGTTTAAAAAGGGGAAGTAACTTTCCAGAAGTCAGGGCTATAAAACCTAGAGAGGTAGGCATGGGTCCAAGCCCCACCTCTCTGTACCAATCTCTGTAGTCTTCTGCCTGGAAGAACAAGGAGAAGGCTCTATGAAGAGAACAGGGCTCCTTCTCAAATGGGTTTGAAACTCCCAAACATGAGCTGACCACACATCCTAGAGGATGTGTTGTAGACTCAGACGGATAAGCTGAGACCATGTGGAAGGCGACAATGGTGGAGTGCCGATGTCCTTGGACACTAGGAAAGATTGCAGGGTTTATAAGCATAATCGAGACCTACTTCTAGTCAAAGGACGTTCATTTGGAAAGACTTTGCACTAAGCAGATGGATGAAACCATAAGATTCCCCAAGCAAGCTATTGCTCTCTGAGTTAATGACCTTTTGGCGAAAAGCAGGTGAAAACAAAAAACAAAAAACAAAAAGAACAAAAACCGACAGTGGAAATGGAACTGAGGTCTAAGCTGTCAAGGGGTGGTCATTGAGAATTTTCTCAAGGTCGTGACATTTGACAAGGGGTGAAATGAAAGAACAGGTAGTGGGACCCATTCCTGCTGCTCCCGGGTTTGTGGGAAGGTGGAGTTTAGAAAGGCTCACTCTGGAGGTCACACAGAGGTTGGGTCACTGAGCAGTGCCTAGTCCGCTGACTCTGTGGGAGAGAGATGCACAGGAGCCAAAACTCAATCTGTACGCAGACGTCTGTAGGGGAAAGGAGAATGGATGGCGTGGGAGCTCAGCATGATCCTAGAACTCAGAAGGCAGGAGTTCAAGATCATCCTTGGCCATATAGGGAGTCCAAGGCCAGCCTAGGCTACAAGAGACCCTGTCTCAAAGCCAAAACAAAACAACCACACACACAAAACAAAAGACAAAGACTAAAGGGTCTTAGCATTTAGCAGGCTCAAGGAGAGTGGAACTATTTAAGTGTCAAAAGAACTAAAGTCTTCTTCAGCTTCCTTAAAAGCCATTTGTGTGGCACACACATCTCAGTCTATAACCCAGGATTTGACCAGCTGGGGCTGGATGTCCTAGGTCTCATAGTAATTCACAACTGGAGACACTTGAATCCCAGGGGACATTTGCCAATATCTGCAGACATTGCTGGTGGTTACCACTGGAGATGTGTGGCAGGATTCATGACATAGCTTTCAGTGTACGGAATGCCCCCTCCCCCAACTTCACAAGAATTATCTAGTTCAAATATCAGTAGCCCCAAGATGAAGAAAGCCTGCCGTGGGAGAGGAAGCAACCAGATATTGGTTAGTCACGTTTTAAAGCAGGGTTAATAGGGACCACTGAAGAAGCTAGGATAGCTTATCCTGAAGGTTTGGGGACCTGGAAAAATACATTAGAAGCAGGAAGGACTGAGCTGATCAGACCAACTGCCACCGTGTCATCCTTCACCTGACCCTAGTGTCCAGCCAGGTCTGGTGTTCAGGTGAAGGATGTCGGTTCAGCAGCAAATGCTTACATAGCAAATGGACTGTTCTCTAGGCATGATTTATTTGTTATTTTTGCATCGATTGATTGATTGTGCCTGTGTGTGTGTGTGTGTGTGTGTGTGTGTGTGTGTGTGTCACAGTGCAGGTGTAGAGGTTCAAGGACAACTTGTGAAAGCTGACTTGTCCCTTGCACCATGTAGGTTCTGAGGATCAAATGCAGATTGTGGGCATGGTGGCAAGCACCTCTACCTACTGAACCAGCCCCAGGCACTGTTTTAATAGCTGTACCTCTACCGACCCAGTTACCTGTCACAGCAAACCTCTCATACCCATTTTTTCCCATGGAAACAGGCAGAGATAAGGCACTTGCCAAGATTACAAAGCCTGGTGAGTGGCAGAGCTGGAACTGGAGTCTGGGCAGCTGTGCCCACAGCCAGTGTGCAATGTTGCTATGATGCACTGGGAGGAGAAGACCTGGTTTCAGCTCCCAGATGCAGCTGTGCAGCTTTGGGCAGGCTGCACCCTCTCTGGACATTTCTCCTTCATCTTGCTTCGTAGGGACTACGGAAACAAGACAGTAAGCACTGATTTACCACGTTCTTCTGCACTCTGATGGATATGGTTTTCACAACTGAAGAAAACATATTTCTTAGCCTCACTTGATCCATTCAAGGAATTCGTGGCTTAGAGAGGTTGAGAGTCACACAGCGAGGAAGCGGAGGGTCGGGATTTAAACCCCTTTTGGTGTGAGGACATAGCCAGTTTTGGTAGGAAATTTGGTTAGTTTTATAAATTTGGGGGGTGTCAGGAGAATTGAACCCAGGGGCTCACATATACAAGGCAAGCATTCTATCACTGAACCACCTCCCCAATCTTTGGGTGTATGTGTGCTGTATGTAGGTGTAGTATACTTGCATATGTGTGGGCAGGTGTGTGCAGAGGACAAAGAAAGATACTGGGTGTCCCACTCCATCACTCCCTGCCTCACTCACTGAGCCTGGAGCTAGGCTGGCAGCCAGTAAACCCCAGCCATTTCCTGCTTCTACAGAACACAGTGCTGGGGTTATAGGACTGTGTGCAGCCATGTTCAGCTTTTTACATGGGCTCCGAGGATTCAAACTCAGTTCCTCAGATTTGCTCAGAAAAGGCTCTTATCCAGTAAGCTATCTTCTCAGTCCTGTTTGTTTGTTGGTCAGTCAGTTGGTTTGAGACAGCGTCTTACTCTTGTTTTTTTTTTTTCTTTGCTCTTTTTGAGACAGGATCTCCCTGTCGCCCCAGCTAGCCTGGAACTCACTATACAGACCAGGCTGACCTTGAACCTGCAGCAATCCTCCTGCCTCCTGAGTGCTATGATTCTAGATGTGAGCCACCATGCCTGGCTGGGAACCAGTTTTTAACCATAGACCCATCACATTTGCCAGTTCAAGGTCAGGATAACATCATGATGATGAAGCATGTACAAATGACCTGGAGCATGATAAACAATTAATTATAACTGTTTATCACTGGATTCATAATCACGATTATCTTCACGACCAGTCCAATCAGGTGTGCAGAGAACAACATACTCTTTTAGCCAAAAGAACAAGATCAACAGAAAACAAGTGATACGTTGACTTGTGAGTGGCTCTTGGTCCTCTTCCCCGTCCCCTGCAGAGATTCCCCAGTCCAGAGCTACAGCCCCTGGGAAAGTGTTGCTGCCTTCTTTGGTCTTGCTGTCCACATAGCCGGTTATTCATAGGTGGGAAGGAGGAGGGTCAGGGGCAGTGGGAGGCTAATCTAATGTTAAGACTCTGCAACCATCCATTTCAGAGATTCCACTTAGTCATAGTTTGAAAAATGAATGTATTTGCCTTCCGCTAAACCATAGAAGGAATCACCACATCCTCACACACCACCTTGTGCAGAGAATCTGAGCTCACCTGATCACTGCACCCAACCAGGAAGGATGTTGTCTTTAAACAATTGCCTGGTTTCATGGTAGGAAACACTGTGAGTGTTTTCACAGAGAGAAGGGGTGGCATCTTCCTAGCAATGATAAGACTTGGGGGTGGCAAGACACAGAATGTGAATGGAATGCATTATGTTCTATTATTTTAATTTTTATTTATGTGTGTTTTCTAGTTTGCTTTCAATTGCAGTGATAAACCACTCTGACCAATACCAACTTAGGGCAGAAAGGGTTTATTTGGCTCACATCTCCCAGGTCACATAGCTCATCACTGAGGGAGCCCAAGGTAGGAACTCAGGGCAGGAAGCCAGGCCATGAAGGAACACTGATTACTGGTACTGGCTGGCTCCCCTGGCCCATGCTCAGCCTGCTTTCTTATACAATACACAACAACCTGCCCAGGGGTGGCACCACCCACAATGGGCTGGGCCCTCCCACATCACTCACCAGTCAACAAAATACCCCACAGACATGGCCACAGACCAGTTCAATGGAAGCAATTCCCCAATTGAGGCTCCCCAGGTGGGTCAAGTTGACACTAAAGCTATCCAACACAGTATGTGCATGCCATGTGTATATGGAGGTTCCCTGGGAGGCCAGAAGAGGGCATTTGATCCCCCAGAGCTGGAATTATACATGATTGTCAGCTGCCTGACATGAGTGCCAGGAACTGAACTTCAGTCTTCCACAAGAGCAGCAAGTACTCTTAATTGCTGAGCCATGTCTCCAGCCTCCTGTCATGGATTCTTAAGTATGGGATTTAGATCAGTACTGAAGACATTGGGAACCTTGGGCAGAGTGTCTCTAACTGTCTCGTTGGATGGTGATCAGAGAAACTTAGATAGGGAAGGGATGTTGGAGCAGGATCTTGAAGGACCAATAGAAATCTGTCGGGGGAGGAAGGGGAAAGGAACGCGGAGAGAGAACAATAGCACTGTTCATTTCTATGACTTGGGACAACACAGAACTCCTGGAATGCTTTGTGGTTGTTTGTGGCAGGAGTCCAGGGAGAACAGGCTGTAGGTTCATTGAGGCAACTCATGCCTGACAGTGGGATGTGCTGCAAAGGATTTCTAGCAGTGCGGCAAAACTGACTTTGAATCTGAGTTTTTATGTTAGTTGCTTTTCTAGCTTTCCTTAAATATTTGATGGGGTCTCGGGGAGATAGCTCAGCTGGTAAAGTGCTCACTATATAAGCATGGGGCTGAATTTGAGTTCTAGCACCCATGTAAAAAGCTGGGCATGGCAGTGACCCTGGTAATCCCAGCATTGGGGAATACAGACCAGTGGTCCCTGGGGCTTGCTGGTGGCTAGCCAGCCTAGCCTAATTGGTGTGCCAGAGGCCCCAATGAGAGACCTTGTCTCAAGAAACAAGGTGGACAATGCCTGAAGATTGATATCCAAAGTTGGTATTTACACACACACATACACACATACGCACAAATAAAATAACAGAAAAACTTAGCAGGTAGAAGGATTGATTTTGTTTATGATTTTAGAGGTGCCAATCCACCCTGGCAGGGGAGAGTGGTGGAACAGAGCTGTTGATGCCATTACTGCTCAGAAGTGGGGTGGGGTGGGGGAGTCCTGTGTTAACTGGCTCTCTACGTTTCCCTTTATTCCAGACCCTCAGTACATGGGATGGCACAGCCCAGCCTCAGGGTAGGGTTCTCCCTCTCAGTTCCTCCTTTTCTGGAAATGTCCTCACAGACACCCAGAGGAGTGCCACACCAATCTCCTAGCAGACTCCAGACCTGCTCACCTGAGGGACAGGGGTTAACTACAAGAGTCCCGTTACTTTTTAATCACATGTTACTCTACCTCTGTGAGTCTCCATGCACATGAATGTAAGACAGGCCACAGCGACCTCCACATAAGGCCAGTGTTAGACAAAAGATGGAAAAGCATAAACCTAATATAGTGGCACCTGACATATCTCAGAGAAGGTGAATTCTCCCTCCGTTGGCCAAGGAAAGCAATGGGCGTTTCCGGCTGGGCAGGGTTGAGGTAGGAGTTTTATTGTGTATTAGGTAAGAACTAGAAGTTGGAATATTCCTAACACAAGTAAGTGACAAATGTTTAAGACGGAAAGGCTAGTCACCTCAATTTGATCATTACACATTATAGTCACATAGTGAATTTTCAGTGCAATCCATAAATTGGTACAGCTAGGGTCAATTAAGAAGTGTTTTAAAGTAGATCTCCAGTTCTGAATAATAAAGCCAGTAGATTGTGGGTCTCCATCTCTAACTTCTTCCTCTAGGGATTACATTCACATTACAGGAATCTCTCTCCAAGACCAGACAAGAAGCTGCCTTGGTTTCCAGGACATGAGGAGACCATTCTGAAGGGACACAGTTCCTGCAAGTTTAAAGTTTATTCAACTGTACACAGGGGAATTCACACTTGCTCCTCGTTTCGCTTACTTGCTTGCTCGCTCATTTGGCAAATATTTCCTGAGCGCCGACCAACAAGCACGTAGAGTATTTTCGAGGTTCTAATTGCTCATCCTCCCATCTCAGTGGGATTTAAAGAATATTTATTTTTAAATTATGTATATACAACTGAGCTTGAATTCCGCAAGAGCAGCATGTGTTCTTAACTGCGGAGCCATCGCATCGCTCCAACCTCCATATCTTAGTGGTTTTGAGGACTGGAATATGAGGAGCTAATGATGCTGTCTCCCTTCTGGCACCTGCACATAGATGAGGCTTCCCAGTGGCCAGTTAAATCCATCTGCAACCTTTACTGAAGATAATTGGGCTGGAGAACATGGCTCCAGGAATAGAATCACCAAATTGTGTCACATCTTACAAGCTTGGTTTTCTAATCTTTCAGCATAACGTTTTGAATCTGAGGTCAGTGCTCGTGAACTGGTATGCTTCCGAGTAAAAGGCATTAGAGAAAAGAACATGCCTGGACCAGGAGTCAGTTCTAGCCTCCTGCTCTCGGGTTCGGCAGCTCTGCAGTGCATGTAGTGCTCAGAACAAGGCAAGGGGAGACAGATTTATCATTTTCACTTATACATACGGACTGAACTTTGGGACCTATCTCCAGAAAATAAAATACATTCCACTGTTTGATTAGCCAGAGAAACTTACTCGAGTCAAGGGGACTTAGGAAACTAAGTAATGATTATAAACACCAACACCATCACAACCATCACAACCCAAACAAAAAGCGTCCATGGCATCAAAACTTCCTCGGCTCACTTCTCTCTAAGGAGTCTAGCAGCTTTCTTCCCCTGTTGGCCTCTTGAAGAGCCTCCTAAGGAAGACACTGACACCTCCCCATTCCTCGCCACTGTCTCCTTGAAGGGCTCTCTGCAGGAGGGCCCTGGCCCAGCCTCTCTCTGCTCAAGTCCTTCCTGACCTAGTCCCCTAGGGCAGATCCTCACTCCTCACTGAAAATCAAAGCTTCACTGGGCCCACCTCTCCTGAGCTCCATCTTCTGACAGATCCTTTTTCCTCTGTCTTTTCTTATTACCCAGCAGGACAGAGCTGGGAGAGATGCTGTCACTTCCCAGGACACTTTATTTTTCTCTTCCAGCTCATTTTTCTTCAGAATCCAGCTTAGTCATCACTTCTCCCCAGCACCATTCCCTTGACTCACTGTCTGGAGAATGAGCCGCCTGCCTGCCTTTGCCCCCCAGGCTACCTTCATATTCACAAGCTGTATTGTGGTTAACTGGCTGTTATGCTATTCTTAGTTGTCATGACCGTTATGCACACAAGGTCAAGGGCTTTGCCCTGGACATCTGTGTTTCTCTACTGTGTGCATGGAGACTCGTGATAGGCACCTCCATATGGGACTTTTATTGTTGTTTTTATAGTTTGGAGTTGAGATGAATGGTGCAACAGAAATGAGGGTAATTGGTGCTCTAAAAGAGCCCACAGAAAAGAAGACAGCGATTCTGGATTCCCAGCAAACAGCCTCATGTGCGAGAGGATGGGGATCTGCCCCTGAGAACCATCCAGACTTTGCCTTTTTATTAGTTAAGAGTATGGGCTTCAGGCTGGAGAAATGGCTCAGAGATTAAAAGCACTTCCTTCTCTTGAGTGAGTGAGTTTGGTTCCTGGCACCCAGGTCAGGTGGTTTACAAACCTGAGCTCCAGCTCCAGGGGATCTAATGCTGTTTTCCTTCTGGCCTTTGTGGGTACCCATACACACATGGTAGTCACCTACTCACACACATACACACACATAAATAAAAATGATAGCAAAATTAAATCTCTTTAAAAAGAGTACGGTCTTTGTGACCCAAAGGATTCAGTCCTAAGTACACTTCTTGTCGGGTGACCATGGATAAGCTGCCTTGCCTCAGGCTTTCACCTGTATTGAGGTGATGATGGCCCTTCATCATGAAGTTTTGTCTTGAGAATTTGTCACATGATCCATGTTGTAGAGTAGATCGAGTCTCTGAGGGACAAGCCTGACGAGCTGTGGACAAACACCCCTCCCGAGCCAAGTGGTATCACCCAGGATCACCTCTTGCAGAAAGACGAGGAGCTGGGAAGTCTTATGCTCCTCCCCACCTGTCCATTGGCCTTGGATGTGAGAAGAGGAGGGGCTAAAAGTATTTAAACTGGGGGCACCAGGAGGATGGCCCTTTTTCCTCCCCCAATGGCCATTTGGATCCGGCCACCAGGAAGTCGCAAGATCCCAGCCTCGTGGATTTACTAATGGAACTTGTGGAGGGGGGGGTGGGCGCCCGTGTTCTGTAAGTAACCCCCTACCCACTGCTCTGTTAGTAAGCCCAAGTGAACTAGCTAGAATTTGCCTAACTGTGAGTGGAGAAATGTGTGTGTTTGTTGCAAGGCCTGGGGAGATTTTTTGGGTTGCAGAGCCTTGGGGGAGAGAGACAGGTTAAGTTGATCTGCCTCTCCCAAGAGAAATTTTAATAATATATGTCCAGACTTAGAGCAGTGCCAGCACAGTAAGCAGGGGATAAATATCACCAATCACTGAGGAACTGAGTCAAGGTAGTTCAAACAGACCCGTAGCTCAAGAGTTCTTATGGAGAAAAATACCATTTAAAAAATAGCATCTAGGGACTGCCTTCAAGACAAAACTAGATTTTCTGACAGATACATAAGGATGAAACTTCAATGACAGCAGCATGGCTGTGGGGATAAATGCAGTGATTTTCATGGCTTTTGAAAGAACTAGCCCAGCTAACTCTAGGAGAACATTCCAAGTAATGTTACACGCAAGTTCTAGAGAACTTGCCACAAGGGCTTCTGCAGAGCTGGACTTCCTCTTGGCTGCTGTCTGGCTGCCTCTGGAAAAGCAGTTTGGGGTTCAAGGTGGTTGATAAGGGTAGTGATGCTCCCAGGCACATCTGGGCTGCTGATGACTGTAACCTAAGTGAAGAGGTACTACGGGATACACTGGGGGACACCCTGAGCCCAAAGAGGGAAACACACCCATGGTGGAGGATTTGTATGCAAGCAGAGTGAAGAGAACGACTGAGTCGAGGTCTGACGGCTTTCAGCTTTCCGTGTGGATTGCCAGTACCAGATGGGCTGTCCAGCACCAAACCCACCACAGCCCTCGGAGACCACCGTTCCCTCATGTCAAAGCCAATTATGCTGCTTCAACCTGGGACAGGTAAGACACATGGAACCTACTCACACCGTTGGCATCAGTGACTCTGTGCCTGAAATACCAAAGATGGCAAAGGACATGGCATTGCAAACCACCAGAACGTTCCATGATCTTAGGCTCCACTTCATGGATCACGTTCCTGGCACCCGAGCTCAGATATGAGTTCAGAGGTCTTGAGGACAAGCCTCAGTTTTCCCATTCTTAGCTGACCGACTTCATGTGCTTACTACCCACCAGGCCCTAAGCTATGTGCATTGCTTAAACTATTTTCTTTCATCCTCCCCAAGAGCTAAGTTCAGTACAATTATCAGCATTATGCTACAAAGGAGGGAAGTGAGACTGAGGGAGGTTAATGAGCTAGTGCATGCTCACACAGCCTGTCGGAGATGGAGCGGGGGAATCCAGCCCAGTCTCTTCTTGGAGACCAGAGACTGAGCTATTAGTAACTTATGTTGTAGATTTGGAGGAATCAGAGATCATTCACTTCAACCAATTGCATACTTAGAGGACATGACTTATAACCAGAAAGTGCATAAAATAAGAGTCTAGTCTTTTTTTTTTTTTAATGAAACTCTGCTATATGAGGTTGGACACATCCCTAAACTTCCTTGAGCCCTAGAAACAAACACACAGAGAATTCTACTATAAGAAGCAGAATAGGGCCAGACATGGTGGTGCATCCCAGAGCTGGAGAAATGGAGTCAAGAAGGTCAGGGGTTCAAGGTCATTTTCTGCTATACAGCAAGTTGGAGGCCAGTCTTTGCTCCATAAAATCCAGTCTCAAAACAAAACAAAACAAAACAAAACAAAACAAAAAAACAAAAAAAAAAACAAACAAAATGAAAGAAAGGAAGGAAGGACAGGATAAAAGCCAACGCTCTGTTGTCCTAGACAGGTATGCTCCAGCCCTTTGTGGGCTACTTAATTTCTAGTACATCTAGCCAAATGTGATTAGCAAAGAAAAGTTTAATATAGAACCACTCCCTTCCTGACTCACTAAGAAAATGAGATAATCTTGAACATTGTGCTAAAATAAAGAATTTCCAAGTTGAGTTTGGAATTTGGCTGCTCTGTCCTAAGCTTTTTCATATGCATTTCGTCTCTAGTAGAAGGGAGTGAAGCCCCCATATGTTGAAGTGATCTGCCTCAGAACACACAGTACACGTCGAGTAGAGGGCTGACTCCTGCACCCCACCCCACCCCCATCACAGAAAAGTAAAGTGCCGTCCCCTCACCCCCACCCCAAGCTTCAAGTGCAGCGGGAGCTTGGGCCAGATCCGAGTTACTATGGAAGCTCTGTTTTCCTAGACCTGGCTGTTTGAAAGGAGGTCTTCACAGCATCCCTGAGACTGCTGCGGACACACCCTAAACGGAAAGGCTTCTGTTGCATCCTCTGCCAGGGCAGGGTGGAAATGGTTAGCAACATTCAGCCTCAAAGCAGCCAACCTCAAATCCTAAGAAAGACCAGAAATGAAACAGCATGCTGGAGCTTCCTGAGGACATGTTTCGCAGCTTTGAGGCAAAGGAGGAATTTTTTAAAGATTTAAATTAGACACTATAAGGAATGCTAAACTTGTTTAAAATGTAAAACAGCGACATGAAGAAAAAGGTAGATAACACACTGAGAAAATATTTGCACCAATGATCATTAAATTATATAATGTGGGAAGAACTTCAAATTTTAAAAGGAAAAAATAATCATGGGACCTGTGAGATGACTCAGTGAGTAAAGACACTCGCCACCAAGACTGATGGCCTGAGTCTGACGTAGAAGGAGAGAGTGAACTCCTCCAAATTGTCTTCTGACCTCTACATACATGCCATGCATACGCGCGCGCACACACACACACACACAAATAAATGTAATAAAAAATTTAAAGGGAAAAATGAAAATCTCAATAGATCAATGGCCAAAGATAATAGAATACATTTACATGAAACAAAACGAAATATTAAATAAAACGGGAACATTTATCCTAAGTATCAGCCAAAGAACTTCAGTCTAGAATAATCTCATTTATTATAATAGCATATAATGCTCCCTATTGACTAATTATATGAGTTAAAACCACGTTAGGGGAGTGAGTGCTGTTTCTAGTTCATAGATGAGGAAACTGAGGCCTGAATAGGTTTAGAAACTGGCTCATCTCATGCAATAAGTTAGAGAGTGGCTAAAATGTAAATCCAGAAAGCCTGGCTCTTACACTCACGTTACAACGTTAACAACAATAAAAGCACTTGAAAGTTGAGTTAGGCTGAGGAGTGGCCTAGTCGATACAGTGCTTGCCTGGCAAGCATGAAGGCCTGAGTTTGCATCCCCGACACCCATGTGAAAAGCTGGGCACAGGACACTTCTGTGACTTCAGTGCTGCTGGGGGAGGGGCGGCGGAGACAGATTCCTGGAGCCCATTGGCCAGTCAGCTAGCCAAATCGGTGAGTTACAGCATCGGGCCCTATCTTAGTCAAATTAGGTGGATGGTGACTGAGGAGGATATCCCGTATCAGCTCGTGTTTCCACAAGCACAGGCGTGCATGAACATGTATACCCACATGCACATACGCTCCCGAGCATGCACACAGGCACAAGGCACATGCACATGTGTGCAAACACACACACACACACGTACACACACACTAAAGAAGAGGGTTGTTTTTTAAGTCGGTGCTGTCGATTGAACGCAGCACCAGCGCTCTACACTGAGCAACATCCCCAGCTGGCTAGGGACGTTCTCGAGAGAGCTAATACTTGTGTCCTGGAAAAATAATAAAACCAGAGAAACAGTGCAGTAAGAGCCATAAAAACATAGCTTTTGGGCTCAGTGCTAAAGAGCACTCACTGCTTTCCGAAGGATCTGGGTTCAGTTTCTAGAACCAATATGGAGAGTAACAGTACCTGTAACTCCAGTTCTAGGGAAGCCAGTGCCCTCTTCTGCACTTCGTGGGCATTGCACACATGTGGTGCATTTACAGACACGCAGGCATACATATACAAAAAAAATAAAAATAAAAATAAGCTGGGCATGGTGGCACATGCCTTTAATCCCAGCACTCAAGAGGCAGAGGCAGTACATGTCTGCAATTTCAAGGTCAGTCTGGCTTACATAGTGAGTTCAAAGTCACCTGGGGCTACAGAGAGACCCTGTCTCAAAATAAACAAATACTTCTTTTAAATGAAAAATCAAACAAAAGGAATGAAAAATAAACATGAACATTTCTTTTTCTTTTTGAAAAATATTTTGTATATATATCTATATGGGGGTATGTGCAAATGTATGTGGGTGGCCTCAGAGGCCAGATGAAGATGTTGGATCCCCTCGAGCTGGAGTTAACAGGTGGTTGTGAGCCTCCCAGTGTGGGTGCTGGGAACCAAACTCCTGTCCCCTGGGCCATCTCTCCGGGCCTATCCTCTTTTTCTTATGCGAAGTCTTGGAAATCTGGCACATATCTTATACTTTTCAGTCCAGACTAGATCTGTTGTAAGGATTCAAATGGCATGTGCACATCTATACTCACACACAAACACACAGTAATATAATCAAATAGATCATTTTTTAGAAAGAAAAAGGATCAGGGAAAATGAGTCTGCCTCTGCCTCCTGCCCCTGTGCCCCAGAGGGGGGCTGCACCTAAGCTTCCAGACCTGTGCAGTCAGAAGTCAGCTCCACTTGTTAGACAGTGAGGGATAATGAGAGTCTACTCTGAAGAGCTGCGGTGCTCAGAGAACAGTAATCATTTCATTCACAAGAACATCTATCCAGAGAGGTAAGAACAGGCTTGTATCTACAAAGTCTGGATTGACTTGGGGTTATTTGAGCTCAAAGACCCAGAGCCCAAGCTCTGGGGTCAGATAAGACAACTTCTGACACAATGACCTTGAGTCAGTCACACAAATTCTGTCTCCATTTCTACAGGGACAGGGGAGAGAATAGGGGAGAGACAGTGATGATGTCTGATTCAAGCTTGGTTGAGGAGTTTAGGTCAAAGTAAGCTTCATGCCCACAATCTCCTGGCAACCTTTACCTTATAGTAACCTACATACTGACACTTTCTTAGGGTGCTTTCAGTGTCTCCAAACCAACTCTGCCGATCAGTTTTGTTGTACTGGTAACATAGATATTTTATTCAGCACTTTCCTTTACAGTTTAAGATTTCATTTTGGTGTTTCCTAAATATAAAACAAGGGTTTGTGGGATGGCTCAGCAGGTCAAAACACTTGCCACATTGACGTCTGATCTCCGGATCTCACAGTGGAAGGCAAGAACTGACTTCTGAAAGTTATCCCCTGACATCCACACCCACACTATGACAGCCTTGCATCCTCACCCACATGGACACATTGTGTACATGCGTTAATAATAAATAAAATAATATTTAAAGACAGAGTCTCACTATGTAGCCCTGACTAGTCTGGAACTCTCTATGTAGAACAGGCTGGTCTTCAGCTCACAGAGATTCACCTGCCTCTGCTTCCCAAATGCTGGAATTAAAGGCATACACCACCTCGCCTGTTATAAATAAAATAATAAAATAAAAAAAGAAGTAGTTGAAGAAGTACACGCTGCTACCACTAGAGGGAGTGTTGCCGATGTTGAAATTTTGTTGTAGACCCTGGGGCAGGCAAGTTGTTCAGTGGTAGAAGGAAGGGGAGGCCACGCTTTGGAGAGACACCAGCGGTCCCTAGAAGCAAGTATTGTGTTCTTGTCCGAGTGATGACAAAAGACACGAGAAGCTAGGTAATTGCACATGGGTAATGACCGTCATTTATTAAGCGCCTACTGTGTGCTAGGTCCTGTGCCTCAGAATTATTAGTTTCTGTTCCTGAAAATGGGAATCACAGTAGCACCTCTAAATAAAAGTAACTCCACATTCCTTTCTCTCATGATGTTTATCACAGCCAAGAGGAAAGCACACTAAAACCAAGCCCTTTCTCTGCCCCTCCCAAGACGCTTTGCTTCTGGCGGCTCGGTTTGCTCATCTGGGAAGTGGGGTGGCAGGTCTCCTATGGACTTTGTGAGGATCTGTAAGGTTTTCCCATTAGACCGTGTATACTTCTTGCTGAGTATACAGAACTCAGTGAATATGAACCTGATCTCGCAAAATGGGGCCACAGATTCTTCATGATGACAGCACGATATTTCCATATATAACATTCTTTCTGGAACAGTCCCTGAAGAACAGCAGAAACCTAGGCTTTGACAGCCTTCCTCAGGTCTCTGTAACAGGACATTCTCTTAATTTGGTGCTGTATAAAGCAGTGCGGCTTCTAAATTCATTGATGATGTGAAAATGTTAGAGCACTTGGTTCCAAATGTCCCCATTGCCATCCTCCGACTTTCCCTGGGTGAATGGTAACATTTTCAAATGGAGAAAATTCTCCTGGCAACGTCGCTCTCCTCCCCCAGAGCAGATTTACAGCAGAGTGGCTGGCATTTCCACACATACTGCGTTTGTCAGTGTCAGACTCTCATGTGTCCCTGGGTCTCAATACATATGCATCATTTAAATCTGAAGCGAACAAAGGCCATTTTTCTAACCTGGAGAAACTCCAAAAGACATCTTCATTTCATCTATTTTAAAGGTTTGTGTGGTTTAAGAATATATGAATATTAAGGGCAGAGGCGCTGGCTCAGCGGGTAAGGTGTTTGCTGCACAAGCATGAAGGCCTGAGTTTGGATCCCCAGTATCCACATGTTTGTAACTCTACTGTTGGACAGGGCAGAGACAGGTGGATCCTGGAGACTTTCTGGCTAGCTTGTCTACCTGAAATGGTGAGTTCCACGTTCAGTAAGAGACTCTGTTTCAAAAAATAAACACACACACACACACACACACACACACACACACACACACCCCTAATGTCCAATGGTACAGGGGAGGACCAAATACCCAACTTCCAGTAGCCAATTATGTGCATGCATCAGGAACTTTCTAGACAATATTTTATCTAGTTGCAGGATGGGTATATATTATATCGTCTATTCACAGCAGCGGAAACTGAGGCTCAGAAAAATGAGTGACTTGTTCAAAGTCTCTCTCTCTCTCTCTCTCTCTCTCACACACACACACACACACACACACACACACATACACATGAGCACAGCATACCAGCTGAGTGGTAAGGTAGGATAAAAACCATTCTATTCTCTATTTGGAGTTGTGACCATTTTAATTAAGCTACCTCTGTTGAATAGCACAAACTTAAGTCACATGAATATTATTCATTTGCATCTATGATGTGTCTGCATGATCCTAGGCTCTGCTGATCTATCAGACAAAAATACAAGCAAAAAAGTTTTCCCCAAAGTAGCTTACATTGGATTGAATAACACATGCCACTGAGACTCGGTGGGTAGTGGGTCTTCACTGGATGCGAAGGAGACAGAGGAAGGAGGTGGAATGCAGGTGTGTGTGGAAGCTTGGCTCCTGCCTCTGCTTCCTATCTTGATGTAGAATGCCGGGATTACAGGTGTTTGCCACTGCAATGGCTTTTAAAATATACCTTATTTATTATTTTTATTTTATATGTATGAATGTATTGCCTGCATGGACGTAAATGCCCAGTGCTGGAGGGCAGTGAGTGGTGGGTCCCAAGGGCTCATGGCCCAGCCAGCCTTGCTGAAATGGCAAACAGCAGGTTCAGGGACAGACTGTCTCCATAAAGGTGGAGAGCAAGAGTGGAAGACACGCTGACATCAATCTCTGGTCTCCACATGAGCACACATGATTGAGTACACCCTCATACAAGTGCAACTCCCCCCCCCACAGAGAGAGAGAGAGAGAGAGAGAGAGGCCCATTATGACAGATTTCTTTGGTCAGTGGGACTCTCCTTCCCCAGTGCTCCCCAGTGGAGTGCAGACCATTAATCTGGGCAGAGTGCACGGTGTGGAGAACTGGAGTTAGTAGTTCAGGTTTTCTCATTGACTCTCTTTATGGTCTTGGGCAAATCATTCAAACCTCTCTGTTTGTAGGTGGTGTTGGCCCGGGAAAAGTCAGCATCGTGATCAATTGTTCTCATGCTTTTAGGATAATAACACGGGAAACTTGTTTTTAAGGTAGGATATTGGTGGGTTAATATTTATGAAATCTTTCCAATACATAGGAATTTATTAAATTGTTTTTTTTAAGGCAGTGTCTCTTTGTAGCCCCACCTGACCTAGAGCTTTCTATGTAGACCAGGCTGGACTTGATCTCACAGATCTCTGCCTTCTGAGTGCTGGGATTGTGTGTGCTACCACATCCAGAAAATTTACTAAATTGTTTGCTAGTCCTTCCATTGATCAACCAAAGAGGCAGTGTGTGTGTGTGTGTGTGTGTGTGTGTGTGTGTAAGGGAGAACAGAACTTGGGTATGGGTGTGCTTGCCTGTGCATGCTCATACGGAGGCCAGAGGTCAGTACTGACTGTCTTTCCCCATCATTCATCAATGAAACCATAAAAAAGTATTTATTGGAAAGTTGCCATTGTCTTGGAATACAGAAAGAGCAGTGCTCCTGGGGCAAAAAATAGTAATTATGAATCATTGGCCACCCACTGACTGAGCACATGAAGCGCAAAGGGGCACCACCATCTCTGCCATGGTGCCACTCACGGGACAGAGTTGCTGTGGGTCTCTTCACACCAAGGCCATATGGGGTCATGACTTACTGGGCCTCATTTCCTTGGTGAAATGAGACTGACTGCAATATTTGCTTGATTGGGTTATTGCAGGCATGTCAGTGAGCATAAGTTCAGGAACTTTCAGGCCCCTGTGTGTGAACATCACTTCTCTGTCCTTTGTCCCCTAAGTCCACACCGCTGTCTTTGACTGGGCTTATATCAGTTCCTCGCTCCTAGCCTTTGATGCCACACCCACCTGGCAGTGTTTGCTGACTTCTCCACATCTGTGGGTTGGGCTTCCATGTGTCTCCTAGCCTTGCCTTGCCATGGTTTTCATCTCTCTGTGGCTTTTGGCTTCTTACCTGGGCACCACTGACTGGAGAACTCTGAGTAATCATCTTTACCGAGGTCACACTACGTGCCAGGGAGCCTCTGGGCTCTTTTTCTGCACTGTCCTTTTCAGTCCTCACTGTGACTCAGGACATACGTTTTATTAGGGCCATTCCCATTCTACAGAGGAGGAAGCAGAAAGGCATAGATTCAGGAAACTATTCGCGATGACCAGCTGGTCAGTTTTGGGTACGAATTCAAACTCCAGTTCTGTTTATTCTTGGGCTCAGTTCTCACTCATCTCTCACTCTGTTTTTGCCCATTTGTTTTTAGGCCGGTCTTTTGATGTAGCCCTGGCTGGCCTAAGTACTTGCTGTCGAGCCCAACTGGACTCTAACTCACAGTGGTCCTTCTGCTTTAGACTCCCAAGTTGCTGGAATTATGGGCATGTCTTACCACACCTCCATGCCTCCCAAATCAGCACTGATCTAGAATAGGCACACATAATACACACACACACACACACACACACACACACACACACACGCACGCACGCCCGGTAAAACCTAACTAGTCACCTAAGAAGACATTCACCTTTCCTTTCTCCCTTGGGGTGTGCACAGGAGAGAAGTTTCCTCATTCCTGGTCTGCATCATGGTTTGGCCTGGAAAATCCTGCTGTTGTTAAACGAGCTCATTAGAAACCCACGGGAGTGAATTATAGCAACACGGCTTGTGCCAGCCTACCTAGCCACATTTTCAGTTCCTGGGACATATGGGCACCCGCTCATTTAAGAAACATTTTTAACAAAGCACACAAAAGAAATGCTCAGCATATGTTAGAGTAGGTAGGGCTGCATGGAATCCTAACTCAACTTGCTTTTTATGGGCATTTGCAGGGGAACAAGCTAGTGTGAGCCCTTTTCTCTTTAGCAAACACCAAGGAGAGGCCAGGTGGGAGGGTGGGCGGAGTAATCCCGTCCACTGTGAAGATGGAGGGTCTCTGGCTCCCTCAGTCCTGTACACGCTCCCTCCCCCACATACTGCTGGAGCGACACGCCGACTTGCTCCTTCTTCCCAAGGCAAGGCCACCTCTATGCGCCCAGTCTTTTTTAAAAGATGATGTAAGTGATTTATGCAAATTAAAAATAGTTTTGAGGGGAAAACCATCCTTATACACATCGCCCTAAAGAAAGCATTTTAGTGCCCGTCTTTCCAGTTCAGTTTTTTTTTGGTTGTTGATATTTTTAAATATTTTATTGATTATTTTACATGTATGAGTGGATTGCCTGCATATATGTAAGTGCATCCATGCTGTGCAATGCCTGTGGAGGTCAGAAGAGGGCATTGGATCCCCTGGAACTGGAGTCAACTGATGGTTGTTAGCTGCCACATGGGTGCTGGGAATTGAACCTGGGTCCTCTGCAGGAACAGCCAGTGCTCTTAACAGCTGAGTCAGCTCTCCAGCCTAGTTGTTGATATTTTACATACACTTACATATACTTTCATGTATATACATGTATATATTTTATGTTACTCAGTTGTGATCTTGTTAGTTGCTTCATTGATGTAATACAGCTCTTTCAAGATAACATAATTTTGCAATTCTATGGTATTCCATTGCAGTTTATTGTAATTTAACAGTCGAGTGCTGTTGGACAGTTGGGCTGTTTATCTGCTGCTAGTGGCACATCCAGAAGCATGTGTGTACATAACACTCTGAGCACTTGCTCCATTATTCCTCAGGGACTCTATATTAAAAAGAAGTTATAGTACATTCCTTAAGAGCTTAATATAATCACTCTCTCCTTTGTGATAATTACAAGCAGCCCTTAACAACAAACATGTTTGTCAGATGTGAGGGTGAGTAGGTGTTTGGGAGACGGGAGACAGAATAACCAGAGGAATGTAAGACTTAGCACTATGGGATGAATCTGATATTCTTGAGTTAGACCGAAGGTATTAGATTAAAATAGAAGAGACAGAAATTTTACCATTTGCTTCCTCAGTTTACATTTTCATCAACATGCTAGATCCTTGGTATGGAACTGGAAGAACCATCTCCATTGGTCTTTTGGAAAATATTTTAGTAATCAAGAGCCATGCCCCTTCCAAATAGTCATTCCATTGGATTTGGTCTTGGCACTCTGAAAATACAACCTGAGGAGGTAAAGCTATCTGCACAAAGATACCCCTCGTAAGAGTGAAAGGATCAGAAACCAGCTAAGCACGAAGGCATACACCTAAAAGCCAAGCATTTGGGAGGAGGATTCCAAGTTCAAGCCTGGGCTATATAGTAGGTTCTAAGCCAGCACAAGTTACATAGCAAGACCTTTCCTAAAACAAAGAAACAACAAAACAGCCCAAAAGAAAAACAAAGAAGCTGGAGAGATGGGTCAGTTGTGAAGAACTGCACCTGGGTTGGTCCCCATCATCCATATAATGGCTCATAACCATCTGTAACTCCAGTTCCAGGGAATCTGAGACCCTCTTCTGGCCTCTGCAGGCATTGCCCACATGGGTACATTTATATACATGTAGGCAAAACAGTCATACACATAAAACTTTTTTAATTAAAAAGAAAAGAAAAAGGAAGAAATATAACTTTAACTTTATGAAAATTGTTAACATTTATGTAAATCATGGTACATATCTATGCAATAGAATGGCATGTGGCTATCTCAGACTTACCAGGTGTATGATTTTAGGGAAATTACTTAATACCTCTTACCTATTAAATGAGGGTGTAATGATGAATCTTACCTGTCCATTTGACTAAATCTGGAATCAACTAAACGGCAAGTGACTGGGCACTCCTGTGAGGGATTTTCCTGATCAGACTATTTGGAATGGGAAGATCCACCTTAAATGTGAATGGGCCTTCTGGTGGCACCCCACAGAGGAGGCAGATGGAAGAAGAAAGGTTTGCATTTTGCCTACTTGCCTTCGCTCTTGCTGGCAATTTCATCTGTCTTGCTGCTGCTGCTGCCAGATCCTTCACTGATATTAGAATGAGCTTCTTTGGACTTCTAACACAGACTGAAGAGCAGCAGCTCTCTAGGAATCCTCCAGGCCCTCAGCACCAGATTGGGATTGCTCAGATATCCAGCCCTGTGGACCTAGCAACTGCTGGATTCTTGGCCTCTCCAGTGTGAGATGGCCATTATTGGTCAAATTGGACCCTATCCTGTAAACCAACCTAAGAAATAAAAGCCCCTTTTAATACATATTCATTTCATTCTGTCTATTCTGTTCCTTGGAAGAACCCTAAGACAGGGACAATATTTATTCATGGAGGCTCGTCGTCAGGATGAAAGGAAAGAATATAGTTAGCCTTCTGATGGCAGAATCTGCTAATCCAGTTATGGATTGAAAATATTTTTAAAATTTGCATCTGTACTGAACATATATCTACTTTTTGTTTTGCTGTCATTGCTCCATGACGATCTAGGTATGTTTGAATTGTATTTGGTATAAGAAATAACGAGGGTGTTTCAAATTTGTGTGAGAGATTGTACATAGGTTATACAGAAATACTTTGACTATTTTATTTTTTGGTGCTGGGCTTGAACTCGGGGGCTTATGAATGACAAGTAGGTATTTTATCACTAAGCTGTACCCAGACTTCCACTTTTGAAACCCATGAAGAGACCTGGAACCAATCCTCCATGAATACTGTAATGGTTAATCTTGATGTCAACTACAGGATCTGGAATTAACTAGGAGTCATCTCTGGGAATGTCCGTGAGAGTGTTTCCAGAGAGGACTGAATAAGGAGGAAGACTCTTCCTCAATGTGCGTGGCACCTTCCAAAAGGGTGTCTGTATATAAAGATGTCCAAGAAAAAGCCAGTGTGTACCTGCCTGCCTTTGCTTCTAAGACAGTGTGTCTGTCGCTGCTGCTGGCATGGTCACCACTTCCATCCTCCACTGACATCAGACACCAGCTTCTTTGTCTTCCAGTGTGGAGTGAAGACCAGCACTTCTCCAAGAATCTCCGAGGTCTTCAGCACTGAACAGGACTGCTGAAGTACCCAGCTGCATGGGCTGAGCAACTGTACGTGTGTTCTCGGTTTCTCCCAAGTGCAAACAGCCACTACTGGACCACCCAGTCCCTCTAATGTAAGCCAACCTAGTACATCCCTTATATGATGCTCCTCTAGAAAACTCTCCAAATACAGACATGGAGGACTGCCCTTGAGACATGCCTAGCATGGCTCTTAACATAAAACATGTTCGATAAGTAGCAGCTAAATATACAAAGACTATGTTGTACTCATGGACATTAATCTGTTAGAAATAAAAGCTGCCCACAGACACACATGTGCACCTGCCAGTGTTGGGGCAGTGCATCAGTAGCTGGATTTATTTTTTGCCTAACTAAATATGGACACCCCACCCCCCATTTCAAGACCTAGAAACTCAGTTTCGCCAATGCCCAGGGGTGTCTGACCCTGAGAGTTTAGTCTTATTCTGAAGCTACAGTTAAGGTGGGTCTTCCCACCTCAGTTAACCCAGTCTAGACAGTTCCTTGAAGGCAGCCCAGAAGCTTGTCCCTTGGGTGATTCTAGATCCTGTCAAGTTAATGATTAATATCAGCTGTCACACTTGCTGTTCTTCTTTTGCAAAATGGGAGCTGTGCTAGAATCTTCTTCCTAGAGTCCTCACAAGGAATAAATGAGCAATCTTAAGGACTGGAAAGGTGGCTCAGTGGTTAAGAGCACCTGCTGTTCTTGCAGAAAACCTGAATTAGGTTGCCAGTTGCTATAACTCCAGTTCCAAGGGGGATCTGATGCCATCTTCTGGCCTCTTCACACACACACACACACACACACACACACACACACACACAGACCCATATACACATAAATAAAAATAAAATCTTTTTAAAAAGGAAAAAAGAGGGGCTGGCGAGATGGCTCAGCAGTTAGGAGCACTAACTGTTCGTGCGGAGGACAAGGGTTCAAATCCCAGCACCCATGTGGCGGCTAACCACTATTCTAAGTCCAGTTCCAGAGGATCTGATGCTCTCTTCTGACCTCCACAGGCATTGCATGACATGGGTACACTAGCATTCCTGCAGGCAACACACTCATACACATAAAAAAATATTTTTTTTTAAAAAAGGAAAAAGAAAAACAAATGAATAGATCTATGCAAAGCATTTGATCTTACAATAATGTTGAACCCATAATGAATCTTATATTAGCTTTGGCCAAATAAGAGCATTCACTATGTAAGCATGAGAAACTGAGTTCAAATCCTGGCATTAGTGTTAAAGGCAGGCATGATCATGCACACCTGTAACCCCAGCATTGGGAGATGGAGATAGACGCACCCTACCTGAAACAGTGAGCTTCCTGTTCAGTGAGACCCAGCCTCAAGGCGATAAGGCAAAGATCTATAGAAAAAGACACCTGATGTCTCTCTCTGGCCTCTGCATGCATGTGCATGGGCTCATGCACTGTACATCCATGTATACACCCCACCACACGCACACACACACACACACACACACACACTTGACTTCCTTGGTTTCCCTTGAGAGATTGCTCCAATGAAAATTAGACATGGTGAGGGGACTGGAACATTGTCTTTGTATCGACAGATCTTTCAGGAGTCTCAAGATTGCTGGCAGAATGGAGTCCAAACAAACCAGCTGGAGAAATAATGTGTCTAACAGCATGTAGCTAAGACAGCCTGATCTTTATCACAGCACTGACCTTACCACACAAAGTTGGAAACTTTCAAAACCTATTGAGTAAAGTGCTTGTCTCCTGGAGTGGATCCTGGGCAGGGCAGCCAAGGTCTGCTTTTGTAACTGATCTTCACCAGCAGTCCCATGACTGGCCAACTCCTCTCCAAAACGTCTGAACACCCCATGTCCCGTGGGTGACTTGTCTTGCTCTGTCCCACTCTAACATGTGTTGTTTGACTGCTAAGTTCCCCGAGAGTCTTCTCTCTCCGGAAGGAAGCATGGAAAAAGGACAGTAGCCTGATTTATTGGTAGCTGCAGAATTGCCAGTGAAATGTTTTCTTTTCTGTTACTGGAGCTATAATGGCTGTAAAATTTTAAAAACTGATTTTAAATAACCATTGCTGCCCAGTATTTTCCCATTTGTAAGCTATTTTCTGCTGGGTGCGCCTGATGGCTCACAGTGCCCCAGGCAGCACTGATAATGAGACAGAAAAGGGATGCTGGGTCATGCCACTGGGTCCCATCCTCACTCCTGGCAGCTAGCCATCTCCAGAATGCCTTCAAACCCCAAGTGAGAGCAATGAGGGTTTGATGTGGTGCCAGATGTACAAGGACTACCATTCATGCTCTTTTACACCAGTGATCAGCTGCAGTGCTAACTCAGAGTGGTTTATTTGTAACCTTGCGTGGCTCCAATTAAGTTCGAGAACAGCAGTGCTGGGAGCAGGTGTACATCTGCAGATTTTTGCCCTCAGGTCAGGACCAGCTGCTGCTGCTCTGAGGGTAGGATCTACAGGCGTGGTTTTACAACACTGAAGGGTTCATGCCTCAGAAAGGTGCCTGGAAATCTTTCCTCATCCCTCAGCAGTCAGTTCCCCTGGACAGTTTTACAGTGTGAGACGATCTTTATTTCTTGGGCTTAGCAGGCAAGGAGGAAAGGGCAGCAGCCAAGCCTGGGTTATCCTAGATCCGGGAGCCACAGTCCATGTCAGTGCACTAGTCATATCTGTCAGACCTCACCAAGCTGGGATGCCCAGGGTCAACCTTGTATCTGTGTGTTTGGATTTTCCCCACATTGCTGCAATGGGAAAGTACTGGGGGATTAACACTCTGCGGAGCAACCCTCAACCAATGGTTCTTGGTAACTGGAGCATAAATATTCCAGTTCCCAGGCCCCTTGGGAACGATAATTGTGAGGCACGCGTTTTATACTGTTTCCCTGGGTGCTGTGCTCTGGCTGCCCACTGTGGGAACTGGCTCACAGCACACCCCTGCTAGACTGCCTCCTTCTGCTCAGGGCACTTCCTGCCCCCTCAGTATCAGTTCCTAATGTCCCAGATATGTTCGCCGTGTTTGAACCCCTGTCTTACGCAGACTCCTAGAAGAACTATGGAAGACACATGACACCCAGAAAAGAATACAAGGAACAGACTGGAAGACCTGGGTTTCGTCTTGATTCTATCAGTTACATGTCATGTGACTTTGGGTAACTGACTTTAGTCGTGATATATAACTGTCTCTACACCAACAGGAGCAAAGTAACACCTTCCTCACGCAGTGGTTGTTGGAAAAGGCTGAGTGGGCTATGAAAGGGGCGGAGCTGAGCAGGGTGAAGTCCTTCCGTGTGTGCCATGCTGTCACACGTGCCTCTGCCCCTTCCCTGTTCCTGCACCTGCACCTGCACCATGTCCCGGTTCCTCCTCGTGGTCCTTATTCGGGCTAATAATCTGTGTGCAGATTAAGGATGCTAACGGTGCTGGGAGATGTCCAGCTCTTTAGTGCTTTGTGACTACTTATCCTTCAGTTTTCTTCTCTCTTCTATTTCTTATGAAAACATTCCAAACAGAAGAGAGTTGAAAGAATAGGTCAGAAAGTGCTTGATTTGAATACAACAATTATAAGCCTCCTGTCATAATTTCATTGTCTATCATCTATGAATTAGCTATCATTTACCTACTATCTATCTATTATCCATCATCTATGTGTATTACCTACCAGTTTATCTCTCTCTCTCTCTCTATCTATCTATCATTATTACTTACCACCTATCATCTATCTACCTATCTCACTGTCATCTATCTATCATTTATTTGCATATCATCTACTTATCAATCATCCATTGTATGGGTATCATCTATATGTCCATTTTTCTATTATCCATCCATCATGTGTCATCTATGTATACATGATATACCTATCATGTATCTGTGTATCATCTCTCTACCAATCATCTATCTATCATCAATCTATCAGATATCCATAATCTATCTGTATATTGTCTATCTACCAGTCATCTATGTAGCTATCATCAATCTGTCTACCTATTTATTTATATATCTATTTATCTGTTCATCATCTGTCTACCTATCTAATATCTATCTGTTATCTATCATTTATTTTTATATCATTTATCAATTATTTATCACCTATCATCAATCTATGTATCATCTATCACCTGTTATTATCTATCTATCTATCTATCTTATTCCACTGCTTGAAGCTCTTTTTTATGCACTACATGCTTTACCCTAAGTGCTTCCCGTGTGTAGCTTCCAGCTAGGCCATGCTCCCATTTGTGCTGTGCTTTTCTCACACATGGCAAAATTAGCCTTGATTCTGGAGTATCATCTAGCATTCTGCATATATTCAAGTGTTTTCTTGTATCAGTAACGGGTTTTGAGCTTATTTATCCAGGTTCTACACCAGGCTCACTGTAAAATGACTTTGCTTAGAAACAGCCATCCCGGCTCTGTGTGTGCATGCATATGTGTGTACATAACTGCAGTATGGGTTAGGTTGTGCATGTGTGTACATACATGTGTGTGTACATACCTGTAGTATATGGCTAGGTTGTCACCTGAACATTCTTTCTTTCTGAAGCTAGGGGAGACTCAGGATTCCCTGAGCTTTGAGCAACAGTGGAACAGATCCCAGCTTTGTTTGGACATGTGATCGTGCCTGGGCTGGTAGCTTGTGCCAGTGATAAAGGGATCCACATGGGTGGTGCTGGCCAGGTCCCCCTGCATGCCACCTCCAAGCTGCCACTGGCAGTATCCTGCCCATTGCTAACACAGAAGGCCTGGGAGCAGGGCAGGTGTCAGCTGAGGGAGAAGCACTCTGTCTTCTGATTTAATGAGATGAATTTTCTCCTTTTGGTGCAAAACAAAACGATTGCACAGGTAGAATGCTTATGTTGGCAAGTCAGAGATGTTGTTATCCTAAGTTGGTGGGCTCTCTTCTTACTGTCTTCAGAGACGTTGAGAAATGGAAACAGGAGGAGCGGCAGGAGTAAAGTCCTTGGTGAGCACTTATGGAATGAGGACATGATAAAGCAACAACAAAGGCCAGCACATGATGAAGCCTGCCATGCATCGCAGCAGCATCCTGAGCGTCAGCGGAGTGGGTAAGTGGTAGAGCTGTGACGTGACCGTCTATCTATCAGAATGCCACATCTATGTCTTTGAACCTGAACCCAGGTTGGAAAGTACTGCTTAATCTCAGTAGCAACCTTCTCCACCCTGGGCTGCTGCTACCTATTGATTTGCACCAAAAATGTCTTACAATGTAGTTGTTCTGATGATGTTTGTTGAATGATACAAAAGACAGTTGTCCGAGTCTTAAGACCCCATGAATTTTGGTGCCTCATAGCACTCCTGAGTTAGTATTTTTTAGCACACATGCCATGGCTCCTATCTCCCCTTCTGCTCTGCTCTTCCCAGTTCCTCCCAAATATCCTCCCCAGCCCAAAGCAGCATCATAGGTGGCAAGGGTCATGGTGGGCTGTTACCCTTGAGTCTCAGGGCTCTTTCCCTTCAGGAAGCCTTTCTTAGTGAAGCATTCCCTGTGGAAACAGAGGATGTTCTCTGAAGTTCTAGAAACTGTGCCCCTTGGTGATCTAGTCTCGCAATAGACCTTCCACAGGGACTCAATTGAGGACAAAATGTAAGGAGCCATCTGTCACCTCAGATCTAGAAGGTGCCCTTCAGAAACAAGATTTCCGGTTGGCTGAAATCACTTTAGACCTTCTGAATTCTGCTTTACTAATGAGTGAAGGATCAACTTAGTTTATGGAAACAAAATCCAAGAGGCTCTTGGCCACCAACACATACTTATTTCCTTTGGGGAGGGGGCTCAGGGTGGCAGCTCTGGTAAACATGGCCAATGGGAAGCCCGGTTCTTCACTGTATTAGTTACTTTGCTGTTGTTATGATAAAACACCATGACCAAGGGAACTTTTAGAAGGAAGAGTTTATTTGCTTGTGGTTCCAAAGGGGCCAGAGTCCATCATGGCAGGGAGGCATGGTGGCAAAGGTGGCTAGAGCAGAGAGCCGGATGATCACATCTTCAAGCCGGCACAGGAAGCAGAGCGTGACCAGAAATCTGGCAAGGCTTAAGAGCTCACAAAGTCCACCCCCAGTGACATGCTTCCTCCAGTGAGGTGGCACCTCCCCAGACCTCCCCAAATAATGCCACCAACTGGGGACAAAATGTCCAGATACTTGGAACTTATGGGGTACATTCTCATTCAAACCACTACAATCCTCTTCCGTTTTGATTCGGGTTGGGAGAAGAGGGATGAGAGGGTGTCCAGCGGAGAGGCAGGCCGATGGGAGCAAGCCTGGCTTTGCATGTGGAGGTGGCATCGTGGGACCTAGCTAGCTCAGGAACATGAAGGAGGAAGTGACATGCAGGACTGCCTCCTTCCCTGGCTCACAGACTGCTGGAGGAGACAGACAAATAGTACAACATGAGAGAAGACAGAACTGTCTGTTGGAGGAAACCAACAGAGCTGTGAGAAGTAACATCCGACAGGGGCAGATGGGCGGATAAGGCTTAACCAGCTCAAGTCTGGAGAGGGAGGAAAGCATGGGGAGGGAGAAGGGGCGGGACTCCGGTTGTCAACGACACGCCTGGGAAGACGGAACCCACCTGGAAAATGTTCTTTATAGGACTGGCCTATGGCCACCTCTGTGAGGCATTTTCTTGATTGCTGAGTGAAGTGGGCGGGCCCAGTCTACCTGGGAAGGTTGTTCTGAATCGTACAGGAAAGCAGGCTTTGAGTACAGGCCAGAGGACCAGGCAGCAAGCAGCATTCTCCATAGACTATGCTTCAGCTACTGTCTCCAGGTCCCTGCTCAGAGCTCCTGCCTTGGCTTCTTTCAAGGATGGACTGTCACTTGGAAGTGTAAGATGAAATAAACCATTCCTCCTTATTTGGTTTTGGTCAGAATCTTTTTCTCACAGCAATAGCTAACTAGGACAGAGAGAGAACTCAAAAAAGTGACAGGAGCACAGATTATGGGGTATTGAAGAACACAGACAAATGAAACTAGAGAGAAGAGGAGGCTCTTTCCTTCATCTATTTTCTATTGCTTATCACACAATGCCACAGACTGGACAAGGTGTGGAGAAAGAGGTTTATTTGGGCTCACAGTTCTGGTCTAAAGTTGAGGGCCCACCATACCCCGTGTATGCAGTGTTGGGAATCAAACCTAGGGCCACACTAGACAAGCACTTTGCCGACTGAGCTACCACCCCAGCCTTCTGTCTCTCTTCTTATAAAGTCACAGGAGCTCAACCTCAACAAACCTAATGTACCCTAATCATCTCCCAAAGAGCAGATCCAAACATCACATAGTCGGGTGAAGTTCTTACCCTCCCCTCATGGGATTACATTCTCACAGGAGTTTCAGAGGAGACCAACCGTGAATGGCCTCAGGCACCCAAGGCTGGAGGCTGGGCTAGTATGGAGGAGAGAGAGTGAGGGCTTGTGGGACTAAGTCAGAGTCCAGCCGGAGCTGTTTAGCTGGCCCCTTGCCTGGCCTCCTGCAGAGTGTTTGTATTTTTGGTTGTTTTCAGTGCTGGAGATAGAACCCGGGGCCTTGAAGACAGTAGGCAGAGCTTTGCCACCTCCCTGGCCTGGACATCTCCGTCTGCATTCCCACGTGCACTATACTCTACATGGACAAACTGAGCTCATGTTTGTCCTACCAGGACCTTTATCTTTATCTCTGCCATTCACTTCAATCATGAGAGTACCACTCCATCACTCCCTCTAGCAGCTGTCCACCAGGAGTGACAAACTATTTACAGGTAAATATCAAAGCGAGCCAGTTAAGTCCGAGGGATGTACCTTGGTGCTAGAATATTTCAAATTAGTTTTTATTGAATTTTTGTGAATTTCATATAATGTATTGATCATATTTAGATTCCCTCCCATGTCTACATTCCTAAATTTCTGTACTCTATTATATTATATATTCTATGCTATAATATATATATTAGTCAACCTACTAAGAGTCTCACCCTTAAACCAGACCGAATCTCCACTTCCCAGCAGTCATCGGTTGACAATAGTTCTCAGGTTGTGATGGAATTTCTTACCCACTTCCCCATGTCTATGCTGAGATTGTGTCTGACTTGAGCTTGCATGAGACTTGTGCACGCTGTTACCATTGCTGTGAGTTCTTAAGAATAACTTCCCAGCTGTCTGGAAGACTCTGTTTAGTTGTGCTCATCCACCACCTCTGGCTCTTACAATCTTTCAGCCCCTTCTTCCACAATGATATCTGAGCCTTGGGAGGTACAAGTTTGATATAGGAGTCCTATTCAGGGATAGGCAGTCTGAAGTCTATTATTAAGTGCTAAAACAATATATTCATATGCAAGGCCCTGAGATCTAGTCCAGCATCATGTATACACAATAACCAGTTACTTAGAAATAGCAACCTGGGCCACCACATGGCAGCTTCTGGGATGGTCATGTCTGAGAGGAAAGAATACTTGGATATAAGAATAAGGATACTCCATCTCTAATGACCTTTCCAAGTTCTAACTTGCTTGTCTGTCTTCTCAGCTATACAATTTGGTTCCTGCCTAGGGGGGCTGCCTCTGAGCTAATCCAACTTACCCATGGCCGCATCTTACCATGGATAGCCAGCTGCTTTTCTCCGCCCCCCTTTTTTTGACAGGGTCTAGAATTGAACTAGAACTCATTATGCAGCCCAGGCTAGCCTTAAACTTGTGGCAATCCTTTTGTCTCAGCCTCCTTAGTGCTGGCATGAACAGGCATGAACCATCAGACTGGGATAGGTTTTATTTCTTTCTAAAAGATTTTATTTTTGAAATTATGTTTATGAGTATCTGTGTGTGTGTGTGTGTGTGTGTGTGTGTGCACATGAGTACAGGACAGAAGAGGGCATTGCATCCATGGAGCTGGAGTTACAGGTGGTTGTGAGCCGCTGGATGTAGACTGTGGGAACCAAACCTGGCAGTTTTTCTAAGCCCACTCCCACACTGATGAAAATCTTTTCTTGGTTCCCGTCACTTGAAGGATATTATCCAGAGTCTTCAGCAGGACACATGCTTGGCCCTTGGTAGCTGATCCCCAGCCACTGATCCATCTCGCTCCCCATGCTCTCCAACTTCCTCCATATGTAAACATTCTGGCGGCTCTGGCTGAGTGCAGTTCCCAGTGGGTGTTTTTGTTCCCCAGTTTTCTTGCCTTTAAAGCCCATGTACTATTCCCTACCTGGTGCAGTTTTTTCTGTGGCTCTGACGTCCCAGCCTCATGCTTTAGCATGATGATGTGGAATGGCTTCCCTGCCAGCAAGCCTCTCTCCTTACCTTCCCAAGTCAGAATCAGTGACCCCACCCCCTGTGCACTTCAGTCGTGTTTTGTAGATAACAGGACCCATTAGTTACCCCTCTGCATTTGCACTTAATGTGCAGTTTAGTCATTTGCCAGTGGTTTACTGAGCAGCTACAAGCCAGCACTACCGTAGATGGGTGGATAGAACGATGAACTGAGTCTCTGCTTATATTCTGTGTGTAGGTAAGCACAAGTGACACCCAAAGGAATGTATACTTTAATATCAGCAGAAGAAAAGACAGCCGGGTGCTGGAGTTATGACTCAGTGGTTAAGAGCATGTACTGTACTTGCAGAGGACTTAAGTTCAGTGCCTAGCACCCACGTCAGGCGGCACACAACTGCCTGTAACCAGGGGTCCAATGCCCTCTTCTGGACTCCACAGGCACCAGCACTTACACACGCGTAGATCCACACATAGACACCTACATGATTTTTTTAATTAATAAAAAATAATTTATAAACTTAAAAAGTATTTTATCTATTATTTTTATTTTATGTGTATGAATGTATTGCCTATATGTATGTAAGTGCACCTGTGTTGTGCAATGACCGAGATTAGCTGCCATGTGGGTGCTGGGAATTGAACCTGGGTCCTCTGCAAGTCCAGTCATTGCTCTTAACCACTGAGATATCTTTCCAATGCTGTAAAAACATTTTTTAACAAAGAATATTTACCTGCTCTGGTGGTTTTCCCAGAGCAAGACTTATCCATTGCACTCTGGCTATGCTGACCCCTGCAATTCCCCCAAATGTGGGAAACTCGATTGCATGATTTGTGGTGGTGGGGGACTGTGTCCATGCTGTGCATGTTAGTAAAAAAGAGAGGAAAAGGCAGCTGAGTATGGTTATGCACGCCTGTAATTCTAGCATCTGGGAGTCTGAAACAGAATTCCCAGAAGTTTTAGGCAGGTTGGGCAATGTGGTAAGTACCAGATCAGGCAGGAATACATAGCAAAAGCATTTCTGAAACAGACAAAAGAAGTGCAAACAAACAAACAAACGCCCACCCCAAAACAAAAACACAAAAAGAAAACAAAGGTCTAGAGAAAGTTAGGACTGTTGTAGCAGAGTAGGCATGCAGGATTTTTAGTCAAATGACATTTGATCAGAGGACTGAATGGAGCAAGGGCGTGAGCCAAGCTCAAGTCTGGGGAGGGGGCAGGTAAGTCTAGGCAATGGTATGTAAATATCTGGAGGCATTGTGAGGCCTGTATGAGGAATAGCAGAGAGTGAGGGGCCCAAGGGGGCGCAGACCTATCACTGACAAGGTCAAAGAAAACCGGCATGGGGCACAGTTTCTCATACCTCCTGGAGAATCATAAGGCATTTGGGGTTAATTCTGAGCAGGGGAGACGCTGGTACGTTCCCTGTCGAAGAGTGAAATCTGTCTCTCCTTTAAAAGGCTCGAGCTGAGGCTGGGGTGTGGCAGAGTGGGGCTTGCCTAGCATGTGCAAGGCCTTAGGTTTAACTCCCCATATCATCAGCCACAGGATGGTTTCTGTGGGTTAGAACTGAGAACTGAGTGTGAGGACCAGGAGGAGTAATATACTCTCGCAGAGATGACACAGAGGCTCAGGGTGGAGGCGACTGGCATGGTGAGGAAAGGATGGATTGGCAGTATATTTTTAAGGGAGAGCTTGGCTGACGGATTAGACGTGGGAGAGAGAGGAAATCAATCATGAGTGACTGCGCCTGATTCATTCACTGGTCAGCACCTACCTCCCGGGGGACCAGCCCTACTTCCTGGCCCCATTCTTCGTATATTCTGGATGCCCTGATCAGAGTGTGCTTGCCCCACAGGGAGTCACTCTGATCCTGTGTGTATAACAGTCTATCCATCATTTCTGGACATGAGGGAGGGGCCACTGATTCTCTGAATCCCAGTTTTAAATGGACGGAGGCAGCATGCCCCAAACTTACCTGGCAGCCATAAGCCAGCCAAGCCCTCTCCCCATCTTGGCCTTCTGTGCAGAGCTCAGTGACTGGTGCCTCTGGACTCAGAGTGTGGAGCAGCTGCTTCCTTATTTTAGCACTTTATTGGTCCTGGCAACAAAGACACGTGTCCCATCTACACCCCCACCAGTAGCGGAGGACAGTTCTGTCTCATACTAAGAACCAAACCAATCCAAACCAAATGGTTACACCCAGAAAGTTGGGACAACGCAGTGAAGGCAGAAAAGCACTTAGAAAAATCCCTGCTCTTTAAAAAATGCATTTGGGGAAATTCACCAGGGAAAAAGACAGTTGAGTGAAAATGGAACCACCATGCTGGACACCGAGATGTTTTCACTTCAGCCTCATGCTGTGGTGAAGGTAGAAGGAAATGGTTCCCCTCAGAAAGGCCTTACACTCAACAGAGCATCCTACCCTCAGAGCCTCTGTGGAGCGTGACCTGGGAGGCTGACAGAGAAAGGACCAAGTAAGTCTACTGAATTCCGACAAGGGCAGTTTGACAGGATGCTCATCCTGGCTCTCGAGATGTTCCTCCTGGCTCTAAGGACACAGGAGATGAACTTAGTTCTGTGGAAAGCTGATTATATGAAAGAAGTGGCTTTCTGGAGGGTGCTAAGAAGATATTGTCTAGACAATGACCTTTCTTGGTTGTGTGTGCATATGTGTGTGTGTGTGTGTGTGTGTGTGTGTGTATGTGTGTATGTGTGTGTGTTTGCATCCCTACTGAGAAGATGAAAACATCCAGGGGGATGTCTCTGTCTCCTTTTAACTCCAAGACAGGAGTTAAAAATTATAAGAATGAAACAAAATGGAAGCAGACCTGAACTGTGCAAACTGGCTCCAGTCTCACCTACTCTGCCCCTTAACAGGGCCGATGATCCGAACTTAGCAGACATCCACAGACTCAGCCCTGCCCTCTACCGTATTTGCTTTAGACTTGAAAACAACTTGTAAAGTCAGCATCTTACTGCTTTTCTTTTCCAGGCAGTGGATGCCAGGCTTGAAGTGTTCACCCCTGGAAAGCACTGCTAAGAATGAAGCCCCAGATGTGGCCCAATAGAGTGTGCTCTGGTTCACCTATTCAGCCAAGAGGAAAACAACGAATCCTCTTTCGTCTGTGAGTCAGAGAGGAGGCTGGAACAGGCCGTCTACTTGCCCTTCCTCCCTGGTTACAGGTCTCCCAGAAGAGTAAAATGGGAACCTCAGCCCTGGGGGAGAGCCAGGCTTGGGGTCATGGCTGCCAGAGCTGGCTTCATTCTGCTGGGTTCTGCTGTGCTGTCTCTTTCCGCCTTGTTTGACGGCTCCTGTCTGAGAAGCCAGCTTGGAGCTCAGCTGAAGTCTGGGAGAGAAAGTTTCCTGTCTACCCCTCTCCTGGTACAAGGGAGGCAGTGGAGATGTGTCATCAACGCTGATTAAATTCAGATTTCAGGCATTTTACACCTGAGCCTGCATCCTGCCACTTAGTTATAATTCTGTCTTCATTTTCCAGACATTTGTTTGTTTTTCCTCGATGTATAAAAAGGCAACACAAACTCTTTTTTTAAATGATGTTCAGCAAATAGCAATGCAAGCAGCAGGAGCATCCTGGAAGGACACTGCCTGCATCTCTAATGCGCCTCCCCTGAGCATCTTACAGGAAAGAGAACAGAACCTCCCAGACAGGGAGACAAGTCTTAAGAGGCTCTTGAATAGGAAGATGTGGCCACTTTTCATCCAACCAGTGACTCCTAATCCTTTTTCATAGCAGAAATCCCCTTGAGTTGAATTATAACATTCCTGTGTAGAAGGAAAAGCCCTTCACTGAAAAAGAAAACAAATACCAATTTGAAACTTCTTGCCTTAGGAAAGATGTGGGTAGAAGCTTCCAGGGGCCTGCTCCTGCCTTTGGATGGCGGATCCCGAGCCGCCATTGTTCTGAGATTTGAAGACAGGCTGCCTTCTGAAAATGGAGGGTATCAGTCAACGGTTCCAGGGTGGACTCCACCCTTAGTTCTTGAAAGAAAGTTATCTTGAACATTCAACCATGGGGAAAAATAGGAGCCAAAGACCTTTCTGGAAACCCATCGGTTGGGTTTGCCTTCCCACATGCAGGGATGCTTGCAGCTAACTGGCTGAACTTTGTGAGCTGGAACTGGATTGACAAATGTCAGATGACATCTCACAGAGGGGAGAGGAGAGGAATCAACGGCTGCAGAAAACTGTCAGGCAAAGGGGGAGGGTTGCTAGGAGTGTATTTTCTTGCTGGTTTCAGCGTGGTTCCTCCCTTCTGAACCTCAGGACCTTTTTTCCTAGACCCGTGTCTATTGTCTGATATTTTTCCTAAGAAGATATGAGCAAAGGTCTGTTCACCCTGATATGACACCAACAACAAACTGAAGAGATCATGCCAACCAAGCCTCGCTTGATGAGCCAGTGAGCTTATCTTGGCTTCTTACAGGAGCATGTGTGACTCAAAGGCAGCTGCACCCGCTCACAGGCCCGTCCCCACATGGACCTGACTGCTGCATCCTGGAGCTCCTAGTACACCCCGCAGCAGCTCGCTCCCTTCCAGCTGTTTAATGCATGTGTCACCTTGAGGAGGGGTCCTGTGACTCTTGTAACTGTCAGGCCTTCCTGAGCCTTGTAGGTGTCATGGGATTTCAGTCTTTGAAGTTTCCTTAGACACCCAAGTCTTATCGGCCTCCATTGTCCTTTCTCCCTCCAGGAACAGTGCCTCAGTTTGGGGGAACTAGTTATAAGCCCCTCACCTCTGGCCTGTTGCTCTGCCTCTGTTTACCACATCCTGCCCCCTCGATCCCCTTATCTTGTAGTTCTTCGGTATCTACCCTGATGTGCTGATTACTTCTCCAGGTTAGTCGGAGACCCTGGCGTCTTGCCGTGGCTTGGGTCTTGGAAAAGCTGGGCTTTAGGAGCAGGAAGGGGTCACTTAGTCTCCACATCAGAACCAGGGTGCAGCATGTGGGGTTCTAGTGAATACCTTAGTGCCCAGCAGTAGTAACTAAGATGCACTCCGATGTAGTTTGAAATTATACAGAGCTTGTGCAGGTCTGCTCATGAAGCCAGCCGAGGCCTGTGACCATGAATACCTCCGTACTCCTGGGAGTCTTTGGGTAGGACATGAAGATGTAGGCAACCCTGGACGTGGTGGCACACGCCTTTAATCCCAGCACTCAGGAGGCAGAGGCAGGCAGATCTCTGTGAGTTCAAGGCCAGTATGGTCTACATAGCAAGTTCCAAGCCAGCTGAGACTCTTTCCCAAAAAGACCAAAAAAAGAAAGAAAAAAAAAAAGAAAGAAAAATGATGAATACAAGGGGCAGGCCAGCCGAAGGGGCTGCCTATCAGAGGTGATGCCAACAATGCCCCAGCCCAGCCCTCACTGCTCCTGCTTTATCCGACATCTCGGTCCTAACAGAGCTAAAAGCTAAAATCAAAAACTCATGGCAATACAAATTTATTTTGCCTTAACTAGTTTGGAACAAAAGTTTCTTCCTGTTTTCCAAGAACCTAAAAACAAAAAGAGACTTCGATCAGAAGATTTGCTATCAAATCTCTCTTTCCTCAGTCTCCCAAGCAGCAGGGATCACAAGCCTGCACCCAGGCTTGTCTAGGAAGCAGGGTGTTACATCACTCCTGAGTCACGGAGAAAGACAGCGCAGGGCCTGGTCCATGCTCTCGGCCCTGCAAATCCGTCCTGCCCTCTGGTATAGGTATGTGCTCATCCAACACATACAGAAGAAATAAATCCGTCAAAGGAGGAGGGAAGGGATATGTGAAGAGGAAGAAGAGGAAGGAGAAGGAAATAATGAAAAAGATACCCAACAGTATTTAGCTTTCCAACTCCATCAGTGCTAGTAACACAGATAGGAATTACAGAAACATCTTGGAAGAGGACTCTGGGAGGGAACCTTTATGTCAAAAGTAGCTTCACCGAAATGACTCATCAGAACACCCTAAGTTGAGGTCACTCTTTGTTAACAAACTTACTTCTCAGAGCCAGGTGTATCTGCCAGAGGTGGACTCACTCACCAAAGACAGACAGACTTTCCTAGAAGAGCAAGTTATAGCGGATGGTGGTTATTTCAGATCACCCACGCTCAAGAGGCACCTCCTCCCAAAGGAGCACCATTAATCTCCTATGTTAGTCTGTAGCCTAATTAGTCAAGAAGGATGGAACCTCGAATGGTTCCCTTTCCTTGGGGGAATATTATTTGGTTCTATAGATAATGTGTGTGTGCCTATGTGTGCCTGTGTCTGTATATATGTGTGTATCTGTGTTCCAGTATGTCTGTATACGTGTGTGTGTGCCTGTGCCTGTGTGTGTCTTTGTGTGAAATACTTTCCTTCAGGTTTTTTTTTCCTTCTTTCCTTTTTTTCTTATTTTTTGAGAGAGAATCTTAGAGTGTTGCTCAGGCTAGTCTTGAACTCACTATATAGCCAAAGCTAAGCTGTCCTTCAACTTTTGATCCTCCAGCCTCAGCTTCCCAGGTGCTGGGATTATAAACATGTGCCACTCCCTCTGGCTCTGCAAGTGTGTGTTCTGGTTATCCATTGCTGTCTGCCTCCATCAGGGACAGAATATCTACCAAGCAGACAGCCTAGCTGGAAGCTGTTTCTAAGGTCAATCAAGTCTGTGCCTTGGGGATTTCTGCACCACAGACAGGAAGGTCTCAGTCAGGCTTGTTGACAACAGTCGTATTTTCCAAACCACAAGTGGTGGTGGGGGGGCAGTGTCTGACCAAGGCGGAGTTTTATTTCATGAATGTAGTCACATGCACGTCTCACCAACACACAAAATGACATCACCTGTCGTTAGCCAGTTTATAACAAGAAAGATGGCAGGATGTTGGGACCATCACAGAGATTCAGTGACAAGTAGCCTTTGGATTGCCCTCTGGAGATGGTAATTTTTAAGGCTTGTTTGGTCCTGTCTCAGGCACAGGGTCTCTGCCTCACATAGAGGGCTGGCCTGAATGACACAGTACGGCTTAGGGTCCCTGTGGTTAATGAGCTCATCCTTGGGCCGACGGTCGGTCTGCTAAAAGCTGCCAGCCTCTTAGGTGGTGAGTCAGAGTAGGCTGCCACTCAATCCAGCCAGCCGTGGAGCCTTGGGAGTGCAGCCCAGAGCTAGAGAGTCAGAGGGAAACCTGCCCAGCTCAGCCCCACTCTGCCTCGGAGCCTCTTTGCCCTCTCATGGGGGTGGGGGGGTAACTCATAGTGATTAGAATTCAGGGCACTGTTAGGAAGCTGTTTGTCCACCCACAGCGGCCCCACCCTGTGGAGGAGGCTGTGGAGCTCTGGAAGGGGACTCAAGCACACACCCTCCAGAGATTCCACTGAATTAAACTTCTTTGTCCTTCACATAATTCCGGTGGAATTAGTCAGCTTTAATGGATAGCATCTCTTCCCACTTCCCTTTCTGCCTGAAGTACACCCACTAGTTTCTCCAAACCCTTTGGTTTTCAGCTCCTGCTTGGAGGCTCTAGTGCTGTGAGTTAAGGCTTAGAGGACCTCACAAGATGAAGAGGTGGAGGAAGGGACTAAGTGCCGAGGCTTGAGAAGGGCTGTGTCAGGACCACTGAATCTCTAATGCAGATCTCCGAGGTAGAAATTCTTATCCCATTTTCTAGATAATGAAGCCGAGGGTCAAACAGTACCCTCTGATCAAGCTGAAAGTGTTTCCTAGATTCAGTTGGGAGTCCTTAATTCCTATTAATTCTATTAACCAGTTGGGGGAATCTTTGTTCCTCACATTAGTTTTTTACATCTATTTGTTTATGTGTGTATGGAGGGGTAACCTGTGTGCCCGGGGAGTGTGTGGAAGTCAGAGAGGAACTTACAGGAGTCAGCTCTTCCTTTCACCGAGTGGGTCCCAGGATCCAACATAGGTCATCAGGCTTCTCAGCAAGTGCCTTTACCTGCTGAGCCACCTTGCCAGCCCAGCAACCCCCAACCCCCTTAAAAAAATTTCCTCCCAAAGCCTTTCGTTTTAGGAAACCTCATTGACTCAGTGACCTTATTCTCAGTCATAGAGTGACATTTAAAACGTGATGACACAGCATTACAAACTGTGGGAGGGTGTGGTCACCCCTGTGGCCAAGCCACATACCAGCCTGGATAGCACGAGGATCCTGGAGAAAGCTGCAGTGGCCTCTTCTGTGTCTGTGGAGCTCCCAGCTCTCCAATCTCTGTGCTCTGTTCTCCTTTCCTGGTACCCTAGTAGAACGTCCAAACCTAGGTGCACTCAGATGACGTCATCTGCTGCAAAACCTTCCATGGATGCCAAACACATGGGAAAACAGCCACTAACCTTTCAGTGGGTCCCACAGGGTCTATGCTAGCATCTATGGACTCTTTTTCTCTGTGCCCCAAGTTTAAGCCCTGCAGAATGGCACCGGGCCTGGCTGGGCGGTGCTTTTGCAGTCTCTAAGGCTGGGGCACTCTCTCCTACCAGAACAGCCTTCTTGTTCTCTCATAAGGCACGCCTGCTACCACTCCGCTGAGATCTGAGATGTGCGCCCTCTCTAGCCCCTGTGCCCCACCATACTGCTTCGGGAACCCGAGTTCCCCGGTAGTCTGCAGCCCCCAACGGCCGAAGCCAGATTTGCGGGCGTGTATTTGGGCCCGAACGGTGTAGACCGTTTGCACTGTGAATAGTCAACACACCAGAGTCTTCAGATGAACTGCTTTTGTTCTAAATTGGAGTGGATTCAAGGTTATTCTTACAATAACACCAACCTCACTCAGTTGCCTGTTTCCTTTAGTGGGTGAGACAGGGAGGGGGCTGCAGCCAGCTTGCCGATGATGAGTAAGAAGGGATCAGCAGATCTTGAACTATATTGCTGGGCTGTGGCTAATCCAGGATATAGACAAGAGGTCATGTCTGCACGGAAAAAATTGTGTATGTGTGTGTGTGTGCGTGTGCACATGTGTGTGTGCTTGGGTTAGATACTCATGCTACCAAAAATACCTCCAAGTGAGAGCAGCAATTATTCACACCACTCTGAAGGTCAGCTGTGATCAAGATCAAACAACGTGGAAAGTACTTGGTGTGCTATGCAGAGGAGAGGAAGGCAGTCTCAAGCCATGTGATCATCCTGCGTCTGAGAGATTCTGGAAGGAGTCAAGCTGGAAACACACAGCTCTGGTGGTTGGGGTAGGGAGCTCGGGGGACTCTCTAAAGGTGCAATGCTTTGGGCATTGTCTTTGTTTTGTGGATGCAGCTCCTGGGTCTATCATCACCCAGCCTGGGCAGTGTGTGGTCAGAGTTCTAAGCTGTTTTTATTTTTAAATTTAGTTCAGTTAATTAATTATGATTGTGTGCTTGTGTGAGGGAGGGCACAGGCATGCCACAGCCTGCCTGTGGAGGTCAGAGGGCAACTTTTAGGAACTGGTTCCCTCCCTCCCCACTCCCCTGCCCTCCCCTCCCGTCTGCCCCACCCTGTCCCACCCTTTCCTACCCTTCTCCTTTGCCTTCTCTTCATTTTCTCTCAGTAAAGCTCCTCCAGAGAGTCACCTGTAATTGTTGCTTCCATTTTCTTCCCTCTCTGCCTCTCAGTCCTGCTGTGCAGGATGCTGGTCCCACATACCACCACCAACTGAATCATTGAGGACCTAAGGAAGAGAAAAATCTTTTGGAGACAGGAGGGTCTCGTGTAGCCCACTTTGGCCTCAAACTCACTATGCAGGTGAGAGGGACCTTGAATTTCGAATCCCCTGCCTCTGTCCCTCAAGCGCTGGGATTACAGGTGTGTGCCACTATGTCTGGTTTATGTGATGCTGGGGATCGAACCCAGGGCTTCATGTGTGATAAGAAAGCACTCTACCACCGAGCTCAAACCTGCAATCCTCTTGCCTTATCTTCTAAAGTAGTTGGGGGTGATATGCCTGTACTACCAGGCCTGGCTCCTTCTGGAAACTTTTCCCTTCAGTTTGAAAACTTCAAATAGTATTTGCTTTCTTTTCCCCCTGACTTTGCTGATTCTTTGGTAGACTTAACCCTTGTCCTCCATCCAAGGCTGCGGTCTTCCTTCCCTTCCGGCTCTGTAATCTCAACCCAGGTGACCACGGCCTCACCCACGGCGGCCATTCTCTACCCCCCAGATTTGACTTCTTTTCTGAATTCCAGGCCCTTCAAGTCAACTTAAATTTTTTTAAATTATTTTTATTTTATGTTTTTGAGTATATTGCCTGCATGTGTGTAAGTGTACCTATGTGTCCCTGTGTTGTACGATACCTGCAGAGGTCAGATGAGGGTGTCTAATTCTCCTGGAACAGGAGTTATAGATGGTTGTTAGCTACCATGTGAGTGCTGGGAACTGAACCCAGGTCCTCTGCAAGAGCATCCAGTGCTCTTAACCACTAAGCCATCTCTCCAGTCCTCAAAACAACTTTTTAATATATATGCATTTAGTATTAGTATGTACGATGTGTGTGGGTGTGCGCACTCGGGTGCACACAGTGTGTGTGTGGAAGTCAGAGGACAACTTTCGGGAATCAGTTCTCTCCTTCCATGGGATCTGGGAATTGAAGTCAAGTCTTCAGGGCTGTGTAGCAAGCACTCTTACCTGCAGAGCCTTCTCACCAGCCCTTGAGCCAACTCTGGACTTGATATTTCCATTGGGAAGTCTCAGAGGGAGTTCAGACTCAACAGGCCCTACATCAGACCTCCGCCTTGTCTTTTGTTTCAGAAGGTGGATCATCTGCCCATCCAGCTGCACAAGCCAGAACTGTGGGAGTCACTGTGACACCTTAGACTGCACATCCCATCTTCAGTGTATCACTAAGAGCGGTTTCTTTTCCCTCCTAAAAGTCTAAAATTCTAGTTTGTCTCTCTCCCCTCCATCTCCCTCTCTCTCAGACAGGATCTCACTATATATAGCCAAGGCTGATCTGAATTCTCAATCCTCCTGCATCGGCCTTCCCACCCCATCCAGCCTCAACTACTTCTCTTGATCTCTCTGGATTTCCATCTGCTTGCAGACCTAGTGCAAGACAAATTACCATTGCAAGAACTGTGCTCCAGTTCTCTAACTGGGCCACCCCATGTCTCCTGTGAAGCCCCGAAGCTGACTTCTCCACAGAGCACCTGCTGTTTTCTCTTTGAAGCTGTCATCGAGTTTCTTAAGCACTCAAGTAAAAATAAGAATCTCCGCCACTCTGATTTTTTGTTATTCTTTATCTCATAGCAGTTATAACCATGCAAGTTTATTTATCTCCTTTATTATATTGAAAGCTCCACAAACACAGAGAAATTATTACTAATACATTTTACTCCTAGCACCAAAAACAGTGCCTTCCTGGCACTCAGTAGATATTCCATAAGTAGCTTTTGTATAATTAGTGTTTAATAAGTATTTAGTGAAAGAATAGCTGCATTTTATGATAATAACTGTCTTCCCCAGCAACGGGATAGTATTTAGTTAGGCATGTAACTAAGTTGCATACTTGTCATCACCATAAATAAATCTGTTACATAAAACCATAACAGTAACTAGCAAGTTTACCAAAATAACTCCTTTAATATAAAAAGTGGAGCCATTCCTATACCAGTGGTCAAAGCAACCTGCTCATTTATCTATCCTTAAAATAATTTACTAATCTATTGTCTATTACTTTTCCTGAGAAGGAAAAGTAAACAACAATAATAAATACATACCCACTCTGTAATTTCAGTTCCCTTAAACATTATTTGAGATTTTATTTTTATGTATGTGTCTGTGTGTATGTCGGATCCACTTGAGCTGGAGTTACAGAGTTTGTGAGCGGCCTGATGTGGGTGCTGGGAGCAGAGCTCTGGTCCTCCGCAAGAGCAGCAGCTGCTCTTACTGGCTGACCAGCCCGAAACTCCATTTTGGAACTGACTCGGGCTATACTCTTCAGGCTGTGCTCTCCTTTAAAACATTTAAGCTGACTTTTTGCGATATCCATACCATATAATTAGATGATATTTAGCAGCCCCCCGCCCCCGCACACCTTTCCTATGTGCTCGCCCTTTGTCAGTGCTGCCAGGTCCCTTCAGAAAGTTTCATTAATACCCACTGTCACTGATGCCACGCAGACAGCCGTTCTCCACGAGGAAAACAGGTTTTCAAAGAGCAACGCTGACAGACTAGAGAGGGTGAGAACAGAGGGTGGAAGGCAGAGGCCAGGGCTTCACCCGGGCCAGAGGACATCCGTGTCCATGATTTCTCCTAGCTCAGCAGGGCAGGAGAAAGGCACCCCAGGATGACATCTTCCCCCTAAGAAACGTGGGTAGCTTGCGCCACCTGCTGCCAGGATTGTGAGCGCCTTGTCCACTCCGGAGCCTCTTTGGGGGTTTCAAGCCGTTTCTATCCCCTCCACCCCGTCTCTATAGGAATATCTCTCTCTTTTGTCTCTTTTTTCTGAGCCACGGGTAGACATGAATCCACGACAGGAGGGTGTCTTTACCTGTTCTTATTTCTACGAAGGTTTTAATGAATGCCTGAGGAAGGTCGGGGAGACCCTAGACTAAGAAAGACGAAGATGATTCTGCAGCCCTGGAAGTTCGTAGTCTACAGGGGAGGAGTGTGAGACTCACCAGCAACTAATTAAAATGTCAAGGTTCTGATGAAGACAGCCCTGGCACAGAGGGTGACACGAACCCTTCTTTTTAAAATTATTTATTATTTTTATTTTAGGTGTATGAGTGTATTGCCTGCACATAAAAGCATCTGTGATGTGCAAGGCCTCTGGAAGTCAGAAGAGGGCATCAGATTCCCCTGACACTGAAGCTATGGACAGTTGTTAATGTCTTGACAGTGCTGGGAATTGAGCCAAATTCTTCTGCAAGGGCAACCAGTGCTCTTAACCACTGAGCCATCTCTCCAGCCCCTTTTTCAGCTCTTTGAGATGTGCTTATAGGTACAGATTTAGAAAAGGGTGTATCTGTCTGTGACTTGCTTCTGTTTCATGTTTTAGAGACTCTACCTTCTTTGTTGGTAAATCAAAAACCACCTCTTTCTTTTTTCTGCAGTGTTCTTTTATATTTTATAAAAGTCATTATATTTTCTATTTCTATGCTGTTCCAGAGGGTATAACATTTTCACAAGGCTTTTTTCTCCCCACAGTTAGTGGTTATCAACAGGGATATAGTAGTCTAACTGCCTAAAGAACACTCACTGAGGGCTGGAGGTATGGCTCAGTTGGTAAAGTACCCATCTAGCATGCACAGGAACGTTAGTTTGATTCCCAGCACTGCATTAAACTGAGCATGGTGGTACATACTTATAATCCCAGCACCCAGGAGGATCAGAAGTTCAAGATCATCCTGAGCTACATAGTCATTTTTTCATTAATTTTTTTATCTATTTATTTCTATTTTATGTGTAAGAGTGTTTGTTTGGTCAGCATGTATGTATGTGCACCTGTGTGTGCAATATCCACAGAGGCCAGAAAAAGGTGTTGGATCTCCTGGAACTGCAGTTAAGGAGAGTTGCTAGCTGCCATGGGGTTGCTGGGAACCGAACTCGGGTAGGTCAAGAAGATAATTGAACCAACTCTCCAATGCTTACATAGCGATTTTGAAGCTGTAAGACCATCTCAAAAAGAAAGAAAGAAGAAGAGAAAGAAGTAATCACTAGACAACGGTGGCCAAGTCAACTAGACAAAACTGCAGGCTCCTCACGCCCTGCAGGGCTGTGCTGTGTAGACACACTATGTCCTTCAATGGCCTCTTAAGTTCATTTCCAGTTTGTCACTGTGAAAACATATTCTGGTATTTCTGCAACAGAGATTCCTAGAGGCAAAGTTGCTGAGCCAAATAACACTTATATTTGAATTTTGAGTAATACCCTTAATGACCCTTCAAAGACACTCTACTAGAGAGATGTTACCAGAGAGACTGTGCCGCTCTTCCGAGGGGCAACCCAGTCACATGTCAGAAGACACTGTTTCTTTCATACCTTTTCTTTCCTGGCTTATCCATGTGAGTAATTTTTCTCTCCCTACAGTAATAACCCAGCCAGGAACTCCACACTTGTGGCCCGAGCTACCTTGTTCTTTCTCTTTCCAACAGTTCTCTGAAACTATCGTTTCAGCCTCCATTTTACAAATAGCAAAACCCAAACAACAACAGCAAAAACCAAAGCTCAGAGGAGTTGGGCTCTTATCTACTATGTCCTAGGTAGTTAGAAGCAGAACCGGAGCTCGGGCCTCCAGGATCCTCAGACACTTCCTACTACTCTGTTGCTAGGCAACCTTTCTCCCTTTCGAGTCTTGTGGCAATGCTACTTGTTGTCATGGTAACATCACTGGGACAAGGAGCAGTAAGTTGTAATTAAGCAGTGAGCTAGAACCTGTGCTCCTGGGAGAAAGGGACTTGTATGTCCTTGTGTGTGGGTGGACAGGAGAAAAAGCCAGCAGCACCTCAGTCTCGGTGCAGGAAGAGCACCGTGGAAGAGCAGGTTGGTGACTTGGTGGCTGCCATTGGGAGCAAAGGCTCATCATAACCTTTACTGGAAACCATGTTAGTCCAGGCATGCTTGGGCCGGAAGTGATGTTTTTGCCCATATGCTGTCTTGTCAAGAATCAGTATCCAGGACTGGGGAGGTGGCTCAGTGGGTAAAGTGCTTGTTGCACAGCAAGAGACCCTGAGTTCAGATCCTCAGAACCCATGTAGAAGCTAAATGTGGTGGCACATGTTTGTAACTCCAGCACTGGGGTGGCTGACAGAGACTGGAAGTCCCTGAGTTCGTTGACCAGCCAGCCGTTCTAGCTGATGACGACTGCCTGCTGCAGTGGGAGCCTATCTAAAAATAAGATGGAAAGCTGAGTGCCTGCAAACCCAACACTTGGGATGCAAAAAGAGCTGAAGGCCAGCCTTAGCAACATAACAGTTCAAAGCCAGTGGGGCTATAGGAGTCCCGGTTTCTAAAAGTCAAAATTATAACAATCATAGTAATAATAATAACAAATAAGATAGAGAGTGACTAAGGAAGACACCTGACATTAACCTCTGAACTCCACATGCATGCACATATATGTGCCCATGCACCTGACACACACACATCCACATGAACATGTACATATCACATGCAAACATACATATACACATAGAAGAATCAGTGTCCAATTATAGTAGATAACTTCATTGTGTTCAGTCTAGAAGAAGAAGGGTGTCATTGTTTTGCTGCCATTCTGGAATTAGACCTGGGCTCAGATTCTGTCCCTGCCACCTCCTGAGACTTTTCCTATGCTTTCTGGTCTTCGGGTGCCTCTTCCGAGTGGACACATGAAGGTGCCGTGAATTGAGTGAGCCCATGGTACCAGTGCCAGTGAGCTCCATTAGACCCGCCATTTATTAAGCAAGCGGTGTGTGGCCAAGGTGAAAGGCTATTTTCATGATTCATCCGCCCATTCCTTTTTGGGTGCTTTGCTTCAATGAAGAAGTTCCAAATATCTTTAGTATTCCATCAATCAACCCTAAGGCGAGAGTTTCCAAAATCTCCACATGTTTTTTTGTCTTTGGAGGAGAACATTCAAAAAACATTTTGAAAAGATTTGATAAAGTAAAGTTCTGTAACTCAGAAATGTGTTATCTGCCCCAGGAATGAGTCACGGGCAGTGGGAGGAAAAGAAACTGTTTTTCAAGCAGCACAAAGGAGATTGCACGATTCAAACGACTGCAATTGCCTTTTCAACCGAATCCAAGGAAATGCTATTTTCTTTAATTCATTCACTTGATTTTTTGGACACCTTATATGTCAAGCCCCACACAAAGGGCAAAAAGATGAATAGAGAATGGTCCTTGCCCCCGGGAGCTCACAGATTAGGAGGAGAAAAGCACTCAAAGTAATTCCAGCAAGGCAGTAACTGTCTGAAGGAGGTCTACGGCTGCAGTTGTGGGGACCCAGAGCAGGGAGCCCGCAGCCAGGCTGGGGTGAGGAGAAGGAGCTGGAGCCTTAAAAGATGAGGGCGGAGAACAGGCGGACAAGGAGAGCAGGCCTGGGCAGAGAGCCATGGGAAGGAGGAGAGAATATGGTGCCTCAGGCAGGCCACCGGCTGCGGGAGGGACTGGTAGGCAAGTGGAGATGGAGGCTGAAGTGAGGGGATGACAGGCTGAAATGGCAAGTGTCCACATCCAAAGGCCTCTCCAGTTGCAGGGCTGGCCAGCATCAGAGAATTCGCCGTTTCTACGAGCACCCCAGGTTCCTCTTATTCTTGTGGTTTGAAGCCTGCCCCTCTGCAATTCCCCATCTCCGTTGCCCACCTTTCTCTCACCTGTTCCCAAACAGTTCCCATTTTCTACATTCTAGGTGAGCTGTTCATCCTCTGACCACTTCTGTTACACTGGGAATTCAAACCCGTACTTTTCTTTCTGCTTTTGTGTGTGTTTGTATGTGTGTGTGTGTTGTACATGCATGTGTGTATGCATGTTTCTATGTGTGTGTGCAGATATGCATGTATGTGCACGCTGAGGACGTTCATGTGGAGGTCCAGAGCTGACGTCAAAAGTCTTCGGGAATAGCCTTCCATCTTATTCATCAAGGCAATGTCTCTCACTTGAACCCAGGACTTGAGTTGGGTCCTCTTCTCTCCTATCTCCAGGTTTAGTGAGAGACCCTGCCTCAAGAGAATAAGGCAGAAAATGATGGAACAGAGTACTTGATATGCTCCTCTGCCCCCTGCTCATGCTCAGGAGTACACACATACACATACACCACACACACGATTAAGTTTAAAAATAAAAGTGGAGATTCAAAACAATAGCCAGGTCAAGTCGGGAGTGGGGCCATTGTGGCTGGCATCTTACAACTGTCAGAGACACATGGTCTGCCCAAACCTGCTTTCCTATTCCAATCCTGAGATGGAATGAGACCCCACCATGTCCAGTTAGCCAGTAACTAGTTCAGAGAACAAGCTGGTTAGCATCTACTCTTTGGTGTACGAGAAGTCCTGGAGCACGTGGAAGTGGTAAGCATAGGTAGACTTGCATTAATGGGAGGGAGCAGCCACAGTTCCTGTCCAAGAACTGGATCTAAGCAAATGGTGTTTATCTTAGTCCTCCGTGTCACAGAAGCTAACTCGGAGCCACTCGTGGGTTGGTGGAGATAAGTTCTGCCGTGCCGGGACAGTTACGCGAGACATTTGGGGATGGCTGGCACCTTCCCCTCTCCTTGGATGCTGAATGCTGGAAGCACAAGGACCACCTGTTCCAGAATTCTTTGCAGGACTCTGGATTGGACTCCATTAGACAGAGGAGACTGTGCAGGACCTAGACTGTGGAAGAAGATGGGACTGTCCTGTTTTCCCTGGACCAATGAGCAGGCAGATGGCTTCAGCAGACATGAAGTATTTCAGAGCTGGGCTTTCCCCCATGGACCACCATCCGTGGGGTCTGTGCCAGCGGGTTCCTCTGGCTCCTGTGGCTCCTGTGTCTGGGTCCCCAGAGTCAGCAGGGGAACCAGACACGGCTTTCCCTGGCATTGGCTTCTTTGGTCCTAATCAGATGTTTAGTAAGTGATTAAATCTCTTCCTGCTTAAAATACCTGGCAAAGCATTTCTGTTTTTCTGATCTCCAGAAAAGGCTGGCTATACTGAGAACTTAGAGATTTGCTATTCTTCTGTATCACTAAATGTCCACTGAATTAAGCCAGGCAATTTATGATCTTTGAATGTTTTGTATTTTAAATTGAAAATGTTTTTCATTTATTTAATTATTTTATGTATATGAGTGTTTTGCCTACATGTATGCTAAGTACACCTGTGGCATGTAATTCCTGCAGAGGCCAGAAGGGGGTGTTGGGTCCCCTGGAACTGGAGTTAGGAACAGTTTATAGCTACTGTGTGGGTGCTGGGAACTGAACCCAGGTCCTCTGGAAGAGCAGTCAGTACTCTTAACCACTGAGCCATATCTCCAGTCCCAATCTGAGTGTTTTTAAGGAAGATTGTTAGGAGTTGAAAGAAGGCTCAGTGGTTAAGAACACTGGCTGCTCTTGCAGAGGATTCAGGTTTAGTTTCCGATCCTCGAATCGTATTTCTACCCTCAAACACTCAAAATTGTCCTTTAAGGAAGCAGAAAGGGAAGCGATCTCATCTAGAGACCTGTGCTCACATTTTTCATCAGAATTTCAAAACTTCTCTTTTCAAAATATAAATAAATGGGAGACAAATATTCAAAGTACTTTGGTTTGAATAAATTACCTTTTCTAACACAAAGCTAATAGCCTTTTAGGAAAAAGTTTACTTTTCTACATAAAGAACATACATTCCAGGGCTGGAGAAATGGCTCAGCAGTTAAAAGCACTGGCTGTTCTTGCAGAGGACCCCGGTTCAAATCCCAGCACCCACATGGTGGCTAACAACCACTTGTAATTCCATTTCCAGGGGATCCAATGCTCTCCTCTGTCTACCGAGAGCATTGCACGACATGCAGGCATAACACTCATACATTCTTTTTTTTTTAAAAAAAAAAAAAAAACCAGCATACATTCGTTAATAGTTTCCAAAACAAAAGAAAAAGCACATTTTAAGAATACCCCCAAACAAGTTGTTTTGGTGGTTTCACTGCCAATTTGTCTCATTCATGTTGTACAGTTTTATGTAGTGCTAACTCATATACTCAACAACACATTAATTATATTTCCACCTTGTTACATAGACTTTCTAATTGTCACATCTAATTACTTCATAATATTTCGTTGAGTGAGTTGATTATAATACATTAACCTTTCCCCCCATGACTGAATATTTAAGCAAGTTCTAATTATTTTGTTAGCATGACTAATGCTTCATCGAGCATCTTCTTGCTTCTGTTGATTAATTCCCTCAGGATAAATTCCTATGAGTGGAATTTCTAGTCTTGCAGGTCTTATCCACACTTCCAGATGGCTTTCCTTTCACTCGATCAGATTCTTTTAATTAGCGCCTGATTCATCGCTGGGATGAAGAGGGAATTAGTAATTGGAGATCCAAGGGTCTTTAAGTCAGGCTGACTTAGATAAGGGAGACTCGGGTCACTGCGCACTGTTAGAAGACATATGATGAGGAGACATTGGGGAAAGAGAGTCACCACTGTCCAGAAAGACACAGAGATAACCAGCCTGCGAACCAGTCTGGAGAGCCCAGCTGGGGCAGCACACAGCCCAAACTCTGCCTCCAAACAGTCAGTGTGTTTCTTGTTTAGTGCAGGTGGGTGAGGGGCCAGCAGAGTTACTGTGGCTAGGGACTCAGCCTGCTCCAAGGCACTGACGTCCTCCCCAGTGGAAGGACCCCGAGATACTGTATCTTGAATATCACCTAGGAGAGGGTTTATGGACCACACCTATTAAACAGCCTACATCACTTCCGCTTACTCCACTGACCAGAACCATTCACCATCTGCGTTAGTCAAGTCTCTCTAGAGGAACAGAACTGAGAATTAATATATATGACCAAGAGATTCATTAGATTGGCTTAAATAGTATGGGTTGGATGGTGGAGCATTGGCCGTTTGTATCTTGGAGAGGCTGAGAACCTGGGAGCTGCTTATTTCATGAGGCTGGCTGCCTCAGCAGTCTCGAGCTGGGGCTGAAGGCCTGGAGGATTCCTGGAGAAGTGCTGGTCTTCAGTCCACATTAGAAAGCCAAAGAAGGTGGGTTGTGATGTCAGTGAAGGTTGGTGGCAGCAGCAGCTGCAGCAACAGGATAGATTCACTCACCAGCAAAGAGCAAAAGCAAGTAAATGAGAAGCAGCTCTGCTTTCCCCTCAGACTTCTTCTATCTGGACCACCAGTTGAAGGTGCTATATAGTCAGCTAGTCCTTCCTAGAAGTGTCCCCCCAGACCGTCCTGGAGGCCTGCTTCTTAGTTGATTCCGGATGCAGTGAAGCTGACAACTATCCATCACTGCACCCTAACCTAAGTACAAGGAAGGCTGAAGGGTAAGGTCTTGGGGAAGGAGAAAACAGACATTGGTACCCAAGAAATCTCTGCCAGGCTTTCGGAATTCAGCCAATCATCCTGAGAGCAGGAGGTGCTGAGAGGCAGATAGATTGGCTGTGTGAACCTGTTTAGATGTAAAAGTGGGGGCTTCCCTGAACACAGTCAAACAAAAAGAGATATAGCAAGTGAAAATCTATCAATAAAACAATTAGAAAAGAAGGAAGGGGAAGGGGAGAGAGAAGAGAGAGAAAGGTGAGGGGAGAGGGAGAAGGAGAGAGACAGAGGAGGAGAGGGGGAGAGAGAGAAATGGGGAAGAGAGGAGAGTGAGAAGAGAGAGGAGAGAGGAGGAGGGAGAGAATTCGTGTCTCAGAGTGGAAAGGAAATACTTCAACATTGGAACTGCTGTCTGCTGGGTCCGAACGGACTGGTGATGTAGAAAGGAGTTGATGTTCCACACTGGCATCCAAGCTACGGCGTGTGTGCGTGTGCGTGTGCGTGTGTGTGTGTGCGTGTGTGTGTGTTGATTTTAATACAACACTTCTATTTATTCTTTGGGAAGTTCACACGTGCATACAGCGTGCTTTGATCACACTCTTCTCGGACCCTCTATCCAGCTCCTCCTGGGTCCACCCCCAGTTGCCACTCCCGACTTCTTTTTTTAAATAACCTGCTGGGTCTGGTTACTGCTGCCCTTGCACTAAGGTGTGGGGAAATCTGGTGGAGCAGGGTCGACCTGCCAGGGACCACGTGCTGAAAGCAAGCAGAGTGGCTTCCCCTAGCTGCTACCAACTGTCAATAGGTCCTAAGCTAGGGGTAGGGGCTCACGAACCCTAATCATCCATGCTGGAGTGCTGACTGGCTTGACCTTGTGCAGGTCTTGTTCAGGCAACCACAACTTCTGTGAGCTCATGAGTGCAACAGTCTGTCCTGTCTAGAAGACACTGTTTTGCCCCAGTTCTCCCCGACCTCTGGCTCTTATAATCTTTCTGCCCTTCCTCCCATGGGTGTTCCTTGAGACTTGGGGGTAGGGGTGCGATACAGATGTTCTAGTTGTGGCTGAGCTCTCCACAGATACTTGTTCTCTGCATTTTGACCAGGTGTGAGTTTCTGCGATATCAGTAGTATGTAAGAAGCTTCTCTGATGAGGTCTGAGAGCTGCACTAACCTGTGGGTTGGAGAGCAGTTTGATACTATGTCCATTTAGCAAAGTCATAGTACTAGTTTTATCACTAGGGCCTTTGAGCGCCCCAGTCATGGAGTCTTGGCCAAATTTCCTGCACTAGACAGGGTGACCTCCTGTGGAAGCGGCCTTAACTACAAACAGGAAATGGTTGGTTACCCTCCCCACATTCACCCTGCTGTGGCACCCATGAACATATCTTGTCAGGCCAGGGTTCCTGTGGCTTACAGGGCTCACGGCGGGTAAGGCAGGTGATGATTTTTCTCCCATAGTTGCCAGCATAGCACCTTCCAGCACTATGAAAGCTAGCCAGCAGGGAGGACACTTTCAGGTCAGTACCAGCCTGATTTCTCCAAGTCCTATGGTCAGAGTGTGTGGTGTCTTCAGCAATAGGATCTTATTATCAAGGTCTGGTAGGCATCAAAAGTAATGGCAATAGCCTTCATAGTTTGGAGGTTATCTGTCCGCCCCAAACAACAACTTAATGAGAGGTATTCCACACATGAAAGTGTATCTTTTACTGGTTTGTGGGAGGAGCATTATCCCCTGTGTAGAGTAACTCCTTTAAATTCTTCTATTTGTGGTGTGTGTGTGTGTGTGTGCGCGCGCACGCTTGTACATATACATGCAGGGGCACACACGTATATATGTGTATGTTGTAGTGTGAAAAAGAAATGTCCCCCATAGATTCACGTATCTGAACACTTGGTCTCCAGTTGGTGGCGCTGTTTGGGGAGGTCACGGAACCTTTAGGAGATGTGGCCTTGTTAGAGGAAACACACCACTGGGGGTGGCTTGAGGCCTTATTGCTTTGCCCAATTCGGTTCACTCTCCCAGCTTCCTGCTCCTGCTCTGTGCCTTCTCCACCAGTGTGGACCTCCCACGCCCGGAATTAAGTTGTTTTTGGTCATGGTATTTTACCACAGCAGCAGAAAAGTAACTAAAACAGTATATATGTCAGAATTTTAAGACTTAAAAACAAATCTGAGCTTGTGGACGGTGATCCATGCCTGCAATTTCAGCACCTAGGAACTTGAGGCAGGAGGATTGCAAGTTTGAGGGTACCCTGGGCCACAGAGCAAGAATCTATCTCAAAAATAAATGACTAACTAAATAAGTAAATCTTTAAGGTGGAAATGTAGCACACACAGGAAAAACCATCCAATCCTATCCTAGACCTGATGGCGTTTCACAAAGTAAGCAGACTTTACATACAGAAGTACCTTTAAATTTTTCACAATCATCAGTCAGATGAAGAAAGAAAAGTTCACAAGTATCCAGAAGTTGCTTTCAGAGTATCTAGATTCTACTGTCCTTCTTTAAAGTATAACATTTCCAAAGTCTGCAAGAAATCATTTCCCATGAGACTAATGTGTACTGAGGTCCATTTATGTTTTAGGTCCTGACTCAGTTCTGCCTTCATTGGGATTTTGGAATTGGGATTTTGTTGTTACTGTTGCTGGCTGTTGTTGGGTGGGCTGAGACAGGATCTCACTATGTAACTCATGCTGGTCTCAAACCTGCAGCCTTCCTGCCTCCATGGAGCAGTGCTGGAAGTACAGGTGTGCATCACCACACCTGGCCCTCTGGACTGTGTTCTTAACTACTTCAACGACTCTTTAAAAAAATTGTGTGTGTGTGTATGCTGTGTGTGTGCATGTGTACAGTGTGTGTATTTGGTTGTGGGTTACGTGTGTAGTGTGTATGTGTATGTGTGCAGTGTGTATTCATGTGGGGTTACATGTATGTACACGTGTGCACCTGTATGTATTCATATGAGGGTTGCATGTGTTTACTGTGTGTGCATGCGCATACATGTACAGTGTATTCCTATGTTGGTTACATGTTGTCCTGTGTGTGGTATATTCCTGTGGGGGTTATGTGTGTGCACTGTGGGTACGTGCACATGCACATAGTGTGTATTCGTGTGGGGTTACATGTGTGCATGTGTGCACACACGTGTGTAGTGTGTATTCGTGTGGGTTACATGTGTTCGCATGTGTACACACACACGTGTAGTGTGTGTGTTCATGTGGGGTTACATGTGTGCACACGTGTGCATGCATATTCGTGTGGGGTTATATGTGTGTGCCTGCATGTGCACACCTGTGTAGTGTGTGTTCATGTGGGGGTTGTGTGTGTGTGTGTGTGTGTGTAGGCCAGAGGTGTCTTCTTTGATAGCTTTCCCCCTTATTTTTTGGGCAGCATCTATCACTGAACCCAGAGCTCGGCTGGTTGGCAGTGAGCTCCAGTGACCCACCTGTCTCCGCCCACCACGCCCGTCTCCGCCCACCACGCCCCCAGCGCCAGAGCAGCAGACCTGGGCCGCTTTGCTCAGCTTTCCATGGCTTCTGGGGATCCAAACTCGTCCTTGAGCTTGCACACCGATCACTTTTCCCACGGAGCCTCTCCCCAGCCTTCACACGCAGTAAGTTTGTGTGCAGTTTTTAAAAAAGGTTTCTGTGTTAATTACATGGCTTTGTGCACATGCGTACAGGTGCTCATGGAGGTCAGAAGAGGGTGCTGAATCTCCTGGAGCTGGAATTACAGTGATTGTGAGCCCCTGATGTGGGAGCTGAGAATTTAGCTCTAGTCCTTTGAAAGGGGGTGCTTTTCACTGAGCCACCTCTCCATCCCTCAAGGAGTCTCTTCTGTGGGATCTGATATACTCAAAACTACTGACCATGTTGTGATCTTTCTGTTGCAGACTCTAATTTCCTTTCTACAGATTTCAGATCTGTGGAAAAATTCTCTATATTGCCATGTATTTGTTTAAACTCATTAATCACGGTTTAAAAATATTTATTTATAAATTTTATTTTCTGTGTATGAATATAACACCTGCACCCATGTTGTACAATGCCCACAGAGGTCAGAAGAGGGTGTCAGATTCCCTGGAACTGGAGTTAAAGACAGTTGTTAGCTGCCATGTGGGTGCTGGGAATCTGCAAGAGCAGCCAGTACCCTTAATCACTGAGTCAGCTCTCCAGCCCCCAATTACGGTTTTTCAATCCCATGTCTAATAACTTACGTGTCTTTATCACTTATGAGTTGGTTTCTATTGTCCATTTTTTCCTATTGATTTGAAATTTTGATTTTTTTCCTAGCATCCTTGCAATTTTTGAGTCAATGGTAGACATTATGCATTAAAAGCTTTAGTTGGGGGCTGGAGAGGTGGCTCAGAGGTTAAGAAGGCTGACTGCTCTTGCAGAAGACCTGGGTTCGAATCCCAGCACCCACATGGCAGCTAACAACCATCTGTAACTCCAGTTCCAGGGGATCTGATGCCCTCTTCTGTCCTCTGCTGGCACTGCAAGACATGGGTGCACTTACCACATGCAGGCTTAAAACTCATGCATATAAAATAAAAATAAAATAAAATTTAAAAATGCGTTAGCTGGGCAACAGGATATGCTTCTGTAATCCCAGCACTTGGGAGTTGAAAGGTAGCCAGGCTATATAACAAGACCCTGTATAACAAACAAACAAAGAATAATTAAAAATAGAAAATAAATCTTTAAACATAATCTAGGGCTCTGGACGATCCTGTCTTTCTTATAAGAGAATTAAAAGTGTTAGCTCTGACAGGCAGTTAAAACAGGAATAGAAAACTTTAATCTGGACACTAGCTAGCCATTTCCTCAAGGTCACGTCTCTTTTCCATTAGGCATACTTCTAAGCAAGACAACTTCTGGTATCTCTGGTGAAAGTTACAGTTAGTAAACAAGTTTTTACCTGTCTATCTGTCATCTATCTATCTATCTATCTATCTATCATTTATCTATCATCTATCTGTCATCTGTCTATCAATCATCTATGTATTATCTATCACTCATCTATCTATCTATCCTCTATCAATCTATCCACCTATCTACCAGTCAATCACCTATCTCCTAACATTTCCCAGAGTCCTCAGTTTCTCCACCTTTCGGCCCCAGTCACCTCACAGATGATCAGTACCCTGACCTCCACAGGCGATGACATCCTGATCATTCATTAAAATGAAGGTTTCATTTTAAAAATGATTTGGGTCGCATGTCCTATTTCTGATCACTGTGGTTTGAATATAAAATGTCCCCTGTGGGCTCAGCTGCGTGAACACTTGGCTCCCTGTTGGTGGGGCTGTCTGGGAAAGTTGTGGAACCTTTAAGAAGTGGAGTCTTGCTGAGGGAAGTGAGTCACAGGGGAGGGGGCTGCATAAGGTGTGATAGCCTCACTTGCTGTTTACTCTCTTCCTGACTGCAGAGGCAATAGGACCAGCCAGCCTCCCTCTCTAGTCACCGTGCCTTCCCTGCCATGGTGGACCGCATCCCCTGGCACTGTAAGCCAAAACAAACCCTCCATTCCTAAACTCACTTCTTGTCAGGGACTTTGTTGCTAACCAAGCAGTACACCAGTAATGGATGCACAGGCAGTCTACAGCGGAGCCAAGCATTTGTACTAGATGAACGCCGGGCTGGAGGGTGTGGAATGGTTGATGTGGAATAGCGTGGAATGGTGGTGCCATGCTTCGTCTGTTGCTGTGATAAAACACTGACCAAATGCGACTTGGGGGCGGTTAGAGTCTATCATCCAGGGCAGCCAGGGCAGACACCTGGAGGCAGGAGCTGAAGGAGAGACCATGGAGGAACGCGGTAGGCTTGGTTCCCTGGCTTCTTACATAGTGCAGGCCCACCTGCATAGGGATGGCATCACTCACAGTGGGCTGGGTCCTCCCACATTGATTAGCAATCAAGAAAATGCCCCACAGACCTGCCCACAGGTCTGTCTGAGGGAGGAAACTCCTCCACTGAAACTCCCACCTCCCAGGTGATTCTAGGTTGTGACAAGTTGACACAAACTCATTAGCACAAGTGCTTGCATGGCATGCACAAAGCCGTCTGGCCGAAAACCTCACTGTTACCCACAACATAAACAAACAAACAAATAGCCTGTGGTTCTAATGCACAAACAGATTAAAAAATCACTGGTCCAGAAATGACACATGAGTAACCATGACCTTCAGACAGATATATTAGATCTATAGAATGTCTTAAGAAATAAAAACGACTTTTTAACATTCAAAGGCCAGAAGTTTCTACATAAGCTCTAGATGCTGAGAAACAAATCTGAACCAAAACAAAAAGGTCCAGGTGCTTCTGTGTCTTCCTTAACTAGGAGGTCTGGACGCACTGGCTCCTGCAGTAGCCCTTGCCCTTGGCTGGGATGTGGTGTCTGGTGTCCCACATCCCCACTGATCTCCTTGACTTATTCCTGTTCCCCTCACTCGCTTATTGGCCTGGTGTTGTGGCAGACGGCTAGAATTCATCATTCTGTAGTGGTCCACATTTGTTCTCTTCATAGCTTTTGTTACTGGCTGACATATCATAGGTGTGTCTGTGTACCATGCGGACACGGAAAGGCAAAATCTTTGCTTTTCATATTGCATCGTCCAGAATTTACAACTTGCCCTGGCACATCCTGGGCTTTGGATAGAACTTCGTTAAATAGACAGTTATAGGAATTAGAGGGTTTAAAATCTTAGACTAGGGATGGAAGCTTAGACACTTCGATGGGACATTAGTGAGCAATTCTTGATGGAGACTTTGCAGACACCACATTCCATCGTATAGATGAAGAAACAGGCTTAGGGCTTAAGTGATGTGTTCAAGGCCACAGGGGCAGAAAGTTATATAGCTAGTATTTGGGTACAGCCAGCTTGTAGTATAAACTCCAGGTCTTTAGTCAACCCACTGGAACACTGCGCATGCCATTAACCGCTGGCAGGGAGAGGCACTTCTTACAGCCTCTGCTTTCATGGGGTCCTGTTGGTCTTCTGAACTCCTCCTCTCTCCTGCCCTAAGCTGTTCAAGGCTGCCTTTGGCGGCTCTTCACTCCTTGGCGGCCAGGCTTCTAGCTGGGTCTGATCAATGGGAAGCAGACGCAAGAGAGAACAGGAGGGTATTTATTTTCCTAAATGCCCTCTGCCAAGCAGTGGCTTGGCAGCATCCTTCAAGTAATGGCCACAACTCCATCCCAACATCCCGTTCTTTTCTCCTTCAGGCCTGGGGTGGTGATGACTCCCTCGTCTGTAAGTCCCAAGTGCATTGCCATGCCCTGTAGTGTCCTATACGCATTATGTGTAATCTTTTCCCTGAACTCTGGTTAACGTGTTAGGAGGGTAACATCTGCTTTTTGCTGGCAACTTGAACAATCCAACTTCTAGCCTCCTTGCTTACTGGATTTGACCCATCTGAGGACTGGGCCAGATTTTCAACCAGAGCAAGAAAGGAAAACCTTCAGACACCAGACCAGGACACACATGCACACTACTGGGATCATGCTGCGCAGAGCCCTGGCCTAAGGCTCCACAGTGTTTGTCCTCAACCCACTCACCCAGTCCATAGTCTCCCTTTCGCAGCATCTTACCATGTCTGTCCCTACCTCGTGTCACAGAAGTCCCTCAGAGCTGCGCAAGTCCCTTCCGTTATAGCCAGCAGGTGTGTTTGGAGGACAAATGACACAGGAAGATCTGCTGTCCGCAGAGGAAAGACTGTTCTCCTTGAGGTCTGGGTGGAAATTCCAAGGGGTGTTTCCTTGTAGATATTGTTGCGTATGCTTTCGTTCCTTAACAACAGTGTGATATTTTATAAACACAAAGCCAAGAGAGATGTTTGATGATGCATGAATTTTTGCACCCACTATGGTCTAAGTCTGTGGCTAAATGTTTCAAACACATAGCAACCAAAGACCCAAGACAATGACCCCAGGGCACTATGACCCATGCTCCTGTGAGCCACAGTGAAACAAACCGGACTCATCAACGCTGCTAGAGTTCATGAGCATTGCCCCAGACACCAAAGCTTCTCTCCTTGGTAGCTAGCTATAAAAGGACCCATTTAGGGAACCCATGGTTTTCACAGGAACACGGATACATCAGCAAGTCAGTCGGTCCCTTGTGGATATCAGCAACTCGGGGAAGCATTCTGTCAGGGCTGCTTTGGGTTTTCTCTGTCAAGTTTGTATTGTTGGAAGCAGGACTCTTCTTGGAAGCAAGCTGGACAGGACTCTCCTGAGTGCTGTAGCAACAGCATTACCTACCATTTAAAAATTCACTCCCTACGGGGTCAGACGATGACTTAGAGATGGCCCAGTCATCGGGGCATGGTGATGTAAGTACTTGGAAGACTGAGGCTGGAAAAATCACAAGTTTGAAGGCAGCCTGGGCTACATAGTATGACTCTGTCTTAAGAAAAGGAAAGAGAAGGAGATGGCTCAGCGGTAAAGGCTGGAAAAATCACAAGTTTGAAGGCAGCCTGGGCTACATAGTATGACTCTGTCTTAAGAAAAGGAAAGAGAAGGAGATGGCTCAGCGGTAAAGGCTGGAAAAATCACAAGTTTGAAGGCAGCCTGGGCTACATAGTATGACTCTGTCTTAAGAAAAAGGAAAGAGAAGGAGATGGCTCAGCGATAAAGGTGCTTGGCAGTAAGTCTGATGACCTGAGCCTGGAGTCCATGAAAAGGTACAAGGAGAGAACTGAAAGTTGTCCCCTGACTTCCACCCTCACATCACCATGGCAGCATATCCCCTCTCTCTCTCTCTCTCTCTCTCTCTCTCTCTCTCTCTCTCTCACACACACACACACACACACACATACACACAAGATTATATTAATTTCATAAAAAGAAAAGAATCATGCAATATCCATCATCTGGTTCACTGAGGTGCCACAGCCTCTGTGCCCATTTGGTCAGGAACATGTATATACACCTGTGAGGTCTAAAGGATTTCCTAGCTAACGTTTGAATGGCTTTCTTGTCTTTAATATGTGCAGTGACCAATTTTGTGTTTGAATGCGTGTCTGTGTGACTTTCTGAAGTAATGGCTATCCGTTATTACATGGATATAACTGTTTGTGAAACTGTCAGTATTTAAGCAAGTTGGAGACAGCAAGATGGAGAAAAGAGACCTAACGTGAGCGTTAGACAGATCAGGATTAGACCTGAAGACCTTGGTCTACTGCGAGTCTGAAACATTACTTGGCATCTGTGCAGGAGTCCCCTAATGTGAAATAGGAACCCAGGCACTGTATTTGTCTCAAAGTGTTATAAATAAATATTAAATAAGACTTAAGACCATTACATGTCTACTCTCCACTGAGGGAGCTCAGTCAAGGGGCCCAAAAACATTTGGGTTCTCGTGCATACGATAAATGTGGCTATTGACTGCATTTACTTTGAAGAACAGTAGAGGGCAGACCTTACAAAGTTATTTATGAATGTTTTCCAAATCTGCTTTGAAGAAGAAAACAGGAATTCCAGAAATGTCTTTCTTAAATGCTTTGGATGAAAGATGACTCTATCATTACTTTTAATTTCTTCATAGAAAGTGGGGACTTCCTGTTAGGCAAGAATTCCAGAGAAGATCTTGGGCAATGATTAGCCAGCAATTTCATCACCTAGTGGATGTCCAATGCCCAGGTTACGTGGAGCATTTTGGATAGTCTTCTCTGACCACTTTTATGCCTGACATAAATCTGATGACAAATATAGGCAATAAAAGATGCTAAACTCTCCTGAAGTGATTTCAAACTGCATCATTTCAAAACAGCATGAAGTTTGTGACTAGCAACATTATCGGTCCGGGAAGTCAACTTCTGCTGATTGGAGGTCAGGTGACTTGAAAATGACCAGGCTTGAGGGTGGGCACAGAGTCACTCTGTTAGCAAAGGCTACATGGGTATTTCATACATATTGGTGGAATTCGAAGCAGTGCTGGAGTTATGGACAGTTGTCAGCTGCCATGTGGGTGCTGGAAATTGAACTTGGGTCATCTGCAAGAGCAGCCAGTGCTCTTAACAGCTGAGCCATCGCTCCAACCCCTCGTTTCTATTGTTAGTTCTTCACATGCTTCTTATAAAGTAACGTGTGGATGGGTCGCCATCTCCAGCATGGCTGTTGTGCTCCAGCCGTCCCAGAGAATGGAGGACGATCGAACAGGGCCTCAGGTGGCTCAGAGTGCAGCGGGAGGGGTTCCCGGGATACCGTGTCGGTGGGCAGGGGTTTATATAGGGAGGCCTTTCTGGCCGTTACAGAGAGCAGGAAAGTTAAAGGTGGGGTCTTCAGGTAAATTAGGAATGAGGAAACGAAACCCAAAAACCTGGCTCTGGTCTGGGGTGATCTTTGTGAGGGGAAAAGATGAAGCAACTGCTGAGGCCTGCAGTGGGTTCCTGGTACCTAGGTTATCACATCAGGCAGAGCAGGCCAGACTTCTGCCGTCCCTTCAGGGTATCCAGGGTTGCTTGGCTTGCTCAATACCTTTTACAATAGACCCAGACCCCACAGTAACGCCTCAGATCCTACATGGTTGTTGAGATGTTACTCAGAGAGTCCCACTGCTGGCTTGAAAATGTTGAGTGAATCTGTGGCAAAGAAGTGGTTCAGGTGACGCTTTAAAATGGTAAGGTTTGGTGTGCTGTAATGGTAAGGAATTGGACTCACAGAATACAAAAGCCTTCAGGGTGTGCCTCACTGGACTGTGGCTAATAGACAGTGGACACACAGTAAAGTCTGTTTACCGTTCATACTGGTGACAGGGGAGCGTGAGGGTGACATCAAGAAATGGTTCTTGCCTTTTTGACCTTTCAATCAAATCCAGTTTGAATTGGTAGATCACAGTCTCCTATCATACCCCATGTGATTTAGAGTTTGAATTTTCCTTGAGTATGCTTCTTGTCGTGTCATCATGACATGGTGACCCAGACTGTCAATCAGTGCGCCAACTCCTTCCTTGACAAAGTTTTCCTATTAAAAATAAGACTGCGTCAGTGTGGTAGCAGGAGAAGTGCTTGCCCTGCAGCTTGAGGACCTTGGTTCAGATCTCCAGAGCCCATACAGAGCTGGACATGGTATCCTGCATCTGTTATCCCAGCTCTCCGTGGGGAGGTGGGAGGCAGAGACAGGAGAGTCTCTAGAAACTCGTGGTGAGGTAGGCTAGTGTATGTGTCGACAAACAAGAGCCCCGCCTCAAGGTAGAAAGCAAGAACCTACACCTGATCTTGCCCAACCTATATGCATGTGTTATGGCACGTGAATGGCCAGAGTCACACATGAGCACTCAACACACACACACACACACACACACAGAGACAGACACAAACCCGAAGATTTTAAAAAGACACAGTCTAAGCTGGGTGTGGTGGTGCATACCTTTAATCCCAGCACTTAAGAGACAGAGGCAGGTGGATCTCTGTGAGTTCAAGGCCAGCCTGGACTATATAGTGAGTTCCAGGCCATCAGGGGCTGTTACAAGGAGACAAAAATAAAATTAAAAAGGCAGTCTTAACTAAACATTCTGCTTAGTTATAATGGAGTAAAAATTGTGATTTATGTAAGGGGTAATATATTAAATTTTCATTCTCCCTACTACACGTTAATGTGGAATGACCAATGCTGCATGCAGAGGTGAATACTTTTTGAGGAGAAAAGCTCTAAAATATTTTTCCTATGGAATGAACTCTTCCTGTTCCCACGAGGCAAGATTTCATTTTGTCAACTGTGAAAGATGGAAATGGATCTCCAGACTAGATTATTTGTCCAATATTTTCAAAAATATTTTATTTATTAATTTTTATGTGAATGAGTGTACTGCCTGCACGTATGTAGGTGCACCGATGTTGTGCAATGCCTGTGGAGGTCAGAAGAGGGCTCAGATCCCTTGGAACTAGAGTTATGGACAGCTGTTAGTGGCCATGTGGGTGCTGGGATTCAAACTCAGGTCCTCTGTAAGGGCAGCTGTGCTCTTAACCACTGAGACATCTCTCCAGCCCCTTGTTCCATATTTTAATAACTTTCAATATTGTAATATTGCCATTCAAGGATGGGATAAGCATATATTGTTTCAAAACAGATAAGGCCTAAGGGCATTAAAACAGGTGAAGTTGAAGAGTCAAGTTTCTGCAGACTATCAGGACATAATAGAAAAACAATCATCAAAAGATGATGATCTTGCCACTACATGTCTGTGAGTCCTTCTCAATGATACCGATCAAACTTGAAAATACATTTAAAAGCTAGGCCCAGTGGCAAGGCCTGTCATTCCAACTACTCAGGAGGCTGAGGTAGGAGGATCAAAAGCTAAGTAGCTGTCTTTTTTAATTTGGGCAAATCTCATAGTGAACAAGTTCTGGAACTCACTATGTTGACCAGGTTACCCTCGAACTCACAGAGATCTGCCTGTCTCTACTTTCTGAGTGCTGGAATTAAAGGAATGTGCCACAATGCCTAGCTGTTTCTATAACTTTTGTTTTCATTTAGAACACTGACGATATAGTTACTTTTATAAATGTGTTGTATTTGTGTGTGTGTGTGTGTGTGTGTGTGTGTGGCTCATGTGTATGAAGGCCAGATGTTGATGTACAGATATCATCCTCTCTTTTTCTCCACTATATATTATCACATTTATTTTATTTTGTGGAGAGGCTATGAGCGCAAGTTAAAGGACAGAAACTTGTAGGAGTCAGTTTTCTCCTTCCACCATGTAGGGTCTGGGGCTTGTGCTCAGGCATCCAGCTTGGTGATAAGCACCTTACCCACTGAGCCAGCTCATTGATCTGGGATCCTTTTTAAATTTTTATCAAAAGACAATTTAACTTCAACTCTATAAAAAAAGAAAAAAACAAATTTGGGAGGACTGGAGAGATGGCTCAGCAGTTAAGAGTACTGACTGCTCTTACAGAGGACTGGGGTTTGAGTCCCAGCACCCACATGGCAGCTGACAACTGTCCATAACTCCAGTTCCAGGGGATCTGATGCCCTCTTGTGACCTTTGCAGGCATTGCATTGTAGGAGTGCACTTACACACATGCAGGCAATGCACTCATATATACTTTAAAAAGTTAAAAAATTTTTTAAAAACCAAACTCAGATTACCTCTGTTTAAATATATTTTTCTAAGTATTTTTTTACTTTTAATTTTTGAGTATGTGTATGCATATGTGTCTGGGGGTATGTGCAACTGTGTGCAGTGCCCTCAGAGGCCAGAAGAGAGCATTGGATCCGCTGGAGCTGGAGTTACAGGCAGTTGTGAACCACCCTGTGGATGCTGGGCACCAAACTTTGGTCCTCTGCAAGAGCAATGTGCATTCTTTGCTGAGCTATCTCTGTGGCCCTAATGATTCGCTTATATTTCATTTTACAAAAGCATCAGTCCATCATGCACTGGAGAGTTAAGAATTCTGGTCTTCAGCCCAGACAATCTCAGAAGCACCCATGAAATCATCTCACAGGGTCCTTCAGAACAGCTGGATAAGGAATTTCAGTGAGAACTTGTATTAGAAATCAGGTACTGGGAGGCTGAGTTAGGACTTATTTCCATGGCCCACTTACTGGCAGAGCTCTTCCTTACAGAATTCTAGTATGTTTCACATTATTTCCTCTAAAGTGGAAAGTTAATATAATGATAATTAATTTCAGAGCTGAACATATACTCTAAGCAAAAGATACAGCCTCTGAAACCCAGTCAGAATCAAGTCCTAGACTGAAATAAGATCCTTTGTCCAAACTTGGCCCCAGGTCTGGCGTGAGCTAGGGTCAGCAAAGGTGAACATTCCCATGAGCTATACCCCAACTCAGTGACTTCTCCGGGACTTGGCAGCCAGAGTCTCAGCCTGTCTCAGAATGAGTACCAGGTACAGCTTGCCTTCCTTCTGGCTCTGTGTACCTGAGTCTCGCCCTCTGTCCTAATTAGCTTTAACTGTCAACCTGACACATCCTAGATGGGAGTCTGGATTGAGGGATTGCCTAGATTAGATTGGCCTGTGGGCCTGTCTGTGGGAGATCGTCTTGTTAATGAATGGAGGGGGCCCAGCGCACTGTGGGAGGCCCCAGTCCCGGGGAAATGGTCCCGGACTGCCTAGGAAAGTTAGCTAAGAATGAGCCGGCACAAGCCTTCAAGTTGTGCCTCGGCGTGGTTTCTCCTGTATCGCCTTGGTTGTGTGAGTCGCCGGCTACAGAGATTATGCCGTATGGAACTGCAAGCAGGTCTGCCTTTTACTTCCTGCCCCAATTTCCTTTCAAGGAGGGACTGTGACTTGGAAGTATAAGACAAATAAATCCTTTCCTTCCCTAAGTGGCTTTGGTCTTGGCTTTTATTAACAGATCGAAACACCACCACTCTCCCTTGTGTGGAACTTCTAAGGACGGACGGTGGAGGCTTGCTTAGGGTTTGGGGTCCTCCTCTCTGTCTTCCATCACTTCCTTCTCCAGTCACCTTTGTTTCTACCTTTTTTTCTTGTTTTCTTCCCCTTTCCTTTGGGATTTCATTCAGATACACAAGTCTCAATGTTCAGGTCTCTTCTTTTTCTCCTTCCTCCTTCTCCTCCTCCTCCTCCTCCTCGTCCTCTTCTTCCTCCTCTTCCTTCTCCTCTTAAGACTGAGTCTTTAGTAAGTAGCTCTGGCTGGCCTGGAACTCACTATGTACACCAGGCTGGCTTCACACTTGTGGCAATCCTCCTGCCTCTGCCTCCTGAGTGTGAGGATTATGAGCGTGCATCCACTATACCCACTCCCATCTCGAATTTATTGAATCACGTAGCTGTGGGGCACAGGCTTTCCAAAATTCTAACTTTCACTTAACAGCTCAAATTTTGACATTAACAAAGACAAAACAAAACAAAACAAAATCCCAAGACACCACTTCTTTTCCTAGAACTAAGGAACTGACTTTTTATTTCTCAAGAAAATGTCTGCCCCAAACCCAATTCTAAAAAGCTGTAATCTATCTGTCTTTTAAATGAAATCTTCTACAAGAAAGCACCAGCTGAGCTCTGGGTCACCTTGGGAGCAATTCTAGCTGTGTCTTGGAGAATGTCAAGGCTCACACATGGCTACTTTTCTTGAGCATCTAGTCTTTGGATTTTAAGCTATGGTGATTTTATTTTCTGTATCTCAAAACAGAACATGTAGATGAGAGCGTATTTTCTATACTGCTTACAAGTGTAAAAGATGTGCTGAAGAGTGCATGTTTTAATGGCTTCTGTCATGTGTGATTAAAAAAATGCTTGAAATTGAAACTTTCAAGTTCCAGCAAAGTCACCAGGAGACATGGATAATGTCAGGTGCCTCCAGGAAGGTGAGCAGGAGCTGTATGGTTCATAATGTGATGGAAACAGGCACATCCTGGAATGCTAGACCTAGCCTGGTCTAGCCTAAGCCGACACTATATTATGGGCCATTCACTGTCACAAGGCTCTAGGACACCAAGTCCATTATATGCTCACCCTGCTCCTTGCATACACAGCTGATGGACATTTATGTAGAAGTTAGAATGGACTGCTTACCTGTCTGATTCTGGAGGTGGCTCTGCTCTATGGTCCTGTGATCACAGGTGCCACCTGCCGGGAAGACAAAGCTCATGATTAATCCATGATTACTGAACAGATGAAAACCAGGGTATTGCTGTGGAAGGGAACTGATTATGGGCGTTTGATGCCCTATCCATCTGGCAGTATTAAGACACCAGCTCCTCCTGACATACGGTCCCTGGTCAGAGAGAAAGGAGAGAAACACAAGGTACCAGTGATGAACAGACACCCATCCTCCTTTTGTATTCAGCAGGAGAGGGTTTGAAAGGGTCTTATTTTTTAATTTTCTTAAAAATACGCACTTAGAAAAGGTTTATATTTTTAAAAATATTTTATTCTTATTTTGTGTGTGTCAGTGTTTTGCCTGTATGCATGTATGTGCACCATGTGTGTGTCTGGTGCCCAGAAGAGGGCATCAGATCCCCTGGAACTGCAGTCAGAGGTGATCATGAGCTGCCATGTGGGTGCTGAGAACTGAACCCGGAGCAGGCAGTGCTCCTACCACGGAGCCATCTCTCTAGTCCATGCCCTTGTGCACTTTCATCTCAATTCTGTTTTTGAGGCATTTTGAAGCTCTAGACAAGTATGTCATTCTTCATTCCCTTAAACAGAATTTTTATTTCTTCCTATTTGCCTTGTAGTACTGCATGAATGTTAATTGGTTTTCCATCATGCTGTTTATTTGGGGTAAAAGTATTTAATACCAACTGCTGGTTACTGAGCCATTATTATGGGGTGGTCACCATTTTATATGTGCTATATGGTATTTACTTAAATCTTATAGAAGTCTCTGTGATGGAAATTATTATAGTTCCTATTCTACAGAAGAAGAAACTGTCTCGGCCACTAGAGCATGCCCTGAGAACACACAGCTAGTGAGCGGAAGAGCTGAGCCCATTGCCTCTAGGCTCCAGTTCCTCACTGCCTTGCTTTGGTGTGGGTGAAGTGGGAAAACAAAAGGCCAAGAGAAAACCTCAGTTCTGCTGCCCAATGGGAGCTAAGCACCCCACACCCTACAAATCACACAACCCTCTGAGGCTCAGTCTTCCCATCTGTAACCCTATCTACAGATGCTAATACCTGCCCTGCTTCCCTCTGGCAGTTTTGAGGAATGCAAAGATGGATGAATCTGGAGAGCAGGAATTGAAGGGTTCATTTTGCCTCTTGAGCACACTTCCGAGAGAAGCATTCAGTGATTGTTCCACATATACATAAACGAGGTACAGTGATGGATGCTTAGACATCCCAAACTCAAGACTCAACGGACTTTTCACTTTATAAAGCACCCAGACTCAGATGTTTTACTATAGCAACAGGAGTGGGTAAAGACACACATTTCATAGTTCTGTGGTTTGGTGCATATGAACTTAATATTACTACATTTTTGGTGAATTGATTCTCTTATCATTGTGTTTTATCATTCTTTTGACTCTGGTGACAATCATCACTCTAGTTTATTTTATCTAGCATCGATATAACCACATCTGCTTTTTTTCCAATTAATATTTACATGATATAGCTTGGTTTCAGGCAAAAATAACCCCCTTAAAGGTGCTCATATTCTAACTTTCAGAATACATGAATTTGTGGTCTTATATAGCAAAAGAGACTTGGCAGTTGTGGATAAGGACTCTGAGATGGAGAGATTATCTGGGGTTATCCAGGTTGACTGCAAGGTTCTTTTCAGTGCTAAGGGGAGGCAGAAGCAGAGGTCTGAGTGATGCAGTGTGAGATGGCTGTCCTGTCCTTAAAGACTTGAAAAATGGCCTTGAGTCAAAGAATGGGGATGGGGATGCCCTCCAGAAGCTGGTAAGATGGGAGAGGTAAGGACCCCTCCATGACGTCTGATTGACGTTCAACAGAGAGTGTAAAACTTTTGGCCAGGAAGCAATCCCTTTTTACAGACTCTTGTGAACCCTGGGTCAGGGACTCTGAGTCAAGGAGCTGTAAAAGTCTCAGATATTTGTGAACTCTGGGAGTTTGGCTGCAGTTGCCAAGGTGTCTGTCCTGGAATTGCTGGGGGGGGAGCGGGGGGTCCTTCAGTCACATCTTATAGTTGATATGTATATGTAAACCCTTTAACTGTTGTGTCATTAATTTACCCGTTCAAGTGAAATGGAGAACCTTTACTTTCTTTTTATGTTTTTATCTCCCTTTTTATATTACGATCCCTGAAACGTCTCGCTGAGACATCTAGACTGTATCAGACTGTGTTATCATTTCATTTCAACCATAGCAGAAGAAGACTAAAGAAATAGAAGGCCAGTGTGTGTACTCACCTTGTGCCTACATATTTATTAAAAATACAAATAATTGTGTTCTTCCTTAGATTCTTATGCTTCAAGATTCCTTTTCTTAAATTCGTTTTTGAATTTCCTTTGACCACTTTTGGCGTCAGTCTGCTAGGGACATACTCCCTAGGTGGTCCATCATCTGAGAGTGTTTTGGTTTCATCTTCATTCCTGAAAGATATTTTTACTGGGTATAGAATTCTGGGTTGATAGCTCTTTATTTTTTTCCCCAGGCCTTGAATATTGTTGAACCACTCCATTCTGGCTTTTATAATTTCTGATGAGAAGTTCAATGTCATCTGAATTGGTTTTTTTTCCGTATAGATAAGTTCCCCTACAATGCTTTTACATTTTTTTAATCTTCAGAACTTGACTATTATGTGACTTGCACAGGCTTTTTTTTTTTTTTTAATAGGAGGAAGCTATTATTTTTGATGTTCACTAAGTTTCTCGGATCTATGGGTTTATGTCCTTTGTCAGATTCGGGAAGGTTTTAGCCATCACTGAGTATTTTTATTCTTTGTCTTCTTCCTTCTTTCTTCTCTTTCAAGGGAACTTAAATGATCTAAATCCTCCCCTCCCCCGCCTCTGCATTGCTTCACAGATGCCCAGGAATACATTAGGAAGGGCACACAGTGCTTGTCTTTTCCTTCCCAGGGACTCTCACTCTCCTGACAGCTGTTTTAGTAAACATGGTTTTTCTAGACCCACTTAAGAGCAGTCTGTGCTATGTGCTCAGTAGCGGAGATGAATAAGGCACACTCACCCAACTTAAAAGTTTCAGCATTGTGTCCTCACAATGTCTTTGCGAACACAGAGAGATTCATGCAACCATGACTTCTTAAACTTTCTCACTAGTGACTCATTTTGCCTGAGAATTTTTGTATGATCTTGAGTACACAGGCATATGAAACAGGTATATGAATTGAACACTCACTGATAATAAATCATAAAGGATTCCACTTTGAAACAGATCTTTGGCACACATATAATTTTACCATTTATTAAAGATGAAAGAATTCATGCATACTAGTGAGATTCATGTGCTTGCCAAAAATTACAGCTTGACTGAATATCCAATACCATAGGACACACATCATCAGTACTTTTCAGAGTTTATGATATTTTAATTTTATAATGGTCAGTGCTAAGAATTCTCAGTGCAAGAATTCATAGTATTAAATGGAAGAAGTGTGCTTAGGACCATTTCAGAAATGACTAAAAATTCTGTTCTAATCCCAAGCCAAAATATATTTCATGATACTTTAAAAACTAAAAACCAAGTCAAACAGCAAATTTTTTTTAGTCTTTTTTTGAGACAGGGTCTCCCTGTAAATGTAGCTGGCTTAGAACTCACTATACAGACCAGGCTAGCCTTGAACTCACAGCCATCTGCCGCCTGTGCCTCCCGAGTGTTGGGATTAAAGTTGTGGACCACCACGTCTGGCTTCAAACAAACAATTTTTAAATCAAATGTTTCAATACAATACAAACCAAAGACAACCTAAATTGATGCTTAGGTGCTGAGAACTGAGGTAAAAATAAAGAATCTTTGCTTTCTGTAATTACACCATTATGTTTCTGTAAGCGCAGAAAGCTTTGAATATACTGTAGACACACTGCAATTCCCAATATATGAACAGTCTTGAATTTGGGCTGCAGTGTTTCAGGTGGTGATCATACCCACCCGGCAAAGGTGTGTGTGTGCGTGCAGAGTCAAGGCTGCGGGGAGCTCGAGGGTTGGAACTTGGGAAAGCACTGCCTCAAACACCTCAGCTTCATCACCAGATCGATTTTTGGTCACTACACATCCAGAAACCTTTCACAGATGCCAAATTTCCCACAATCCCCACATTTAATTATATGACCCCAAATGGGAAGGGTCCACAGTTTAGGAAGCTGTGATGGACACTGAGGTTTGGCACACTATGAGTGAAGGGCCAGATAATGAATATTTTAGGCTTTGTGGACTGAATGATCTCTGTCTCATAAAAGCAGCCATGGACAAGCTGAATGGGTATATCTGTGTTCTAAGAATGCTTTCCAAAACCAGGTAGTGGGCCAGTTTGATCCACTGACTGTAGCTTATTGATACCTGTACTTGACATTGTTTTCTTCCCTCTCTATGCCTACATAAAAGATGGTCACTCTGGGCTGGAGAGATGGTTCAGTGGTAGACAGCAGGCAGGTACTGCTCTTGCTGAGGACTGGGGCTTGGTTTACAGCACCCAAATGGGCATTCATAAATAACTTGTAACAACAGCTCCTGGGGGATCTGGTGCCTCTGATCTCTGGGGGCACCCACCACACTCATACGCACATACCCACAAACAAATGTAAAACTCTGTATGTGGCTGGCCATTTGCTCCTGTTCCTTGTCAGGTCCTCTAGCTTTTGAACATGAGACAGACACTGTAGGGTTTAGGTGATAAGTTGATATTCAAAGGCTGAAAGAGGTCATAATTGGTCTATTTCCTTGGTGTATAAAGAGGTCACACCATCAGTGTCCTAAATCAATTATCAGGTTTTTTTTTTTTTTTTCAGCCCCGAGTGTCCATGATTCTGGGAGCATCTCTCTGCTTTCCCCTCTGGAGAAGTGAATTTGTTCCACAGTCAAATGGACTGGGTCCAAGCCTTTCCACTTAGCTTCCCCTCATTGGCTGGATGGTGGTGACTTGTATTTAAAATATGAATGTAAAGACCCGCCCTAAGAAGGATGATTGATGGAGGGAATGAAATGGTGAGGTGTGTGAATAGTAGTTTGCAAACATAACTCACTTAACAACTGCCAGTAATGATTAATGATATTAGGCTCTGAGGATTCTAATTCATTCAGGCGTGGGTATCTTCCCCACAAAATTCTCGGCCTCTACCTTGGGAGAAATGACACTTCTGCAAGGCCTAACAACCCCGATACTTGGATTTGCCCAGGGAGAAAAGGGAATTGTTATTTAGCGCTAATGTGTAATTAGTAGTTGAAAATCAGATTAATTGTAGAGGCCTTTGTTTCACTAAATGGTACCTCTATGGCTTTCTGAGCTTTGCAGGCTGTGGTGGAGTCAGAGGGGAAGCAATTGACCTTTTCTTGTAGAGGTGTGTTTATGCAATTGCCTGCTAAGTAAGAGTCAGCGGTTGGAAAAAAGCTGAGTTTGTGGGTGAGGCTAAAAGAATGAAGGCATGAGCAAAGCCACCCACCCTTTTGAAGGCAGGGATCCGAAAAGGAATTCACTTAAGATTTAATGCAGTTGAACCCAACTAAGTAAACTGAGGTTTGCCATTTGCTGGGCATAGTGCCAGGTACAAAGGGATTCAGAAATGATGGGCCTTGGACCTCTGAGGGCCATAGCTCTGGGAGGGAGAAGTTCTCAGCGTTCCTGTGTGGGCGGAGCTAGCTAGAAGGGATCCCAGAGGGAAGAATCACCAGGTTTCTCTGCAGGGACCGGTTCTCACTCCAGGTGCAGAGCAAGGAGAAGGCAGTGCAGGCAGGCTGTCTTTCTGCTGTTTCCCACAGACACATTCTTCTGGGACAGTAGCTGTCACAAGGACTTTGACATCATCATGTGCTTGGACAAAGGGTTCTCTTGACAGTCTTAATGAAAATTTTTCCCACCAAGTTGTGATGTGGCCCTATTTTAAACATATTTCTATTAATTATTTATTTATTGTGTGTATGTGTGGTGTGTGTGCATACATGTTTCTGTGTATGTGCACGTGTGCATATGGAGGCACCTGCACGTGAGTGCGCACGTGCCTGTGGGCACTGCCAGGTGTTGGTCGCCACTTTATCTTTTTGAGACAGGGTCTCTCCTAGAGCCCACAGTGCAACGATTCGGCTAGACCGGCTGGCCAGGGAAATCTGGGGAGTCCAGGGGACTGCCTGTCCCCTCCCCACCCAAAGCTGCAGTTACAGACACTGGCACCTTCCTTCCTTCCTTCCTTCCTTCCTTCCTTCCTTCCTTCCTTCCTTCCTTCCTTCCTTCCTTCCTTCCTTCCTTCCTTCCTTCCTTCCTTCCTTCTTTCTTTCCTTCCTCTCTCTTTCAGGCAGGGTCTAGCTATATAGCCCAGGCTAGCCTTTAACTCATCATCTTTCTGCCTCTGCTTCCTGAGTGCTGAGATTAGAGGCATGTATTACCATATCCCAGCTAGAAAAAAAAAAAAAAAAAAGGTTTCCCAATGTCTTTGAAGGTTGATGGCTCCTAGGAGCCCTGCACTCTGCCAGAACAAAGCTCTGCAAAGTTACTTCCCCTTTCAGCTGATCACAAAAGCCTTAATGTTAAATTGAATAAATATTTGCTAATATTTGCTAATGACTATAGCTGCCTGTTTTAACAGACCATGCAGGTAAAAGGTTACACCATACCAGCCTCCTTTTAAGCAATTTCTACACTACACATCCAGTCTCCACACTTGGAGACTCATCAAATGCAAAGCCTTTCTGTAGAACCCAGTGTTCTCTGCAGTCAAGGGCCCTACATATTGTCAAGGGAATTGACTCATACTCCAAATTGTAGCCCAGATCAAAGCTTCTAAAGAATGCCAAAGCACTTGGCTCAGTATTGCTATGGATTCCTTCTTGTTGCCTAAAAAGCTTTCTATGACTTGGCTCTTCTTGTCACTGGGTACCACCCTTTACCATCCTGCTGAATGACTTCTTACCTTTTGAAAACCCTTAGAGCTTCCTGGAACTCAGGAGGCCAAGGCAGGAAGATTCCTGTGAGTTTGAGGCCAGCCTGGGCTACAGAGTGAGACCTTCCTTCCCTGCTGTCGGCTATTTCATAGGACACTGACCCAGGTAGAGCCATATCAATGACTCAGTGATAAGAGCACATACTGTTCTTGCAGAGGACTTCAGTTGAGTTCCCAGCACCTACATCAGGTGGCTCACAACCACCTGTAACTCCAGGGGATCTGATGTCCTCTTCTGGCCACAAGGGCACCTGTACACATGGAACACACCCAGACACACACACACACACACACACACACACACACACACAAACAAATTAAAAAAAAATTGGGGGTCTTTTTGAGACAGGGTCTCCCTGTAGCCCCAGCTGACCTGGAGCTCACTATGTAGACTGGGCTGGCCTTGAACTCACAGAGCTCCACCTGAGATTAAAGGTGTGCACCACCATACTCAGTGCAAATAAAAATAATTTTAAAAGCAAAACAAAACATTCTATTCTTTAAAAAAAAAAAGTATGTGAAAATGAAGCTGGACCTGGTAGTGAAGACTTGTAATCCCAGCTACCGTGGGGACTAAGGTAAAAATACAAATTCAAGGCCAACAGGGACTACAGAGCATGTTCAACTGGGCAACTTAGTGGGACCCTGTCTCAAAATAAAAAGTAAAAAGAGAACTGAGGGCAGGAGAATCAAAGACTCTGCTTTGCCAAAACTGCAGTGAATATTTTGCTGTAGGTGATTCTGAAGGAAGAGGAGTCGATGAAAGACAGACACAGAAAAGATGTCAGTGTGCTATCAGTCAAAGCAGACACTTCCCCAAAACCACGTGTCCCACGGTCCACCCTGACCTGCCATTCATTCTTCTGTGTACTTGCCAGTGCTCATATCATATGCAAATATACATTTATACACACAACATGCAACTTTTTAGCCACTGCTCATTTCACATGAATAAAACCAGTGTTGAATATGTGTCTTCTTTTCTTATGGAAATACTTCGTGGAGAGGCTTTGTGTATAGCTCAGTGGTATGGCATACACTTAGCACAGACAAGAGCCTGGGTCCGATCCCCAAGACTGTGGAACACAACAGCAGCGAAGCATCACTACTCTGTGGAGATCTGGCTGCGGTAAGCTGTGCAGCATGGCAGAGCTTTGATTCGTTCCTTTTCAAGTCCCCACTCTTTGAGGAATGGAGACCCTGTGACTCCCTCAGCATTCTTCTATTGATGTGCATTCATAGTTTAAGACATTTAGTGTAGAATTTGTCAGGGATATGCAAACGCAGAGAGACTGGAACAATAGGCCTGTACTCCCTCAGCTGGCTCTTGTGATGATCAGTTCACTGTCAGTCTGGTTTTAATTTCTCCCTCCTGGTGCTCTCCGCCCCCTCAGAATATTTTGAAGCCAATTTCAGACCTCACATCATGTCACAATGGACATTCATCTCATCTACAGACTTTGTTATCAGAAGCCTCGCTGTGTGAAAGAAGCCTTCCTCTGCATTCATTTTAAAATGCGGGTTGTTTTATTTTTATTAGTTAACTTCCCAGGGATGGGTTAACCAGGCTGAAAGCTATGGGAATGCTTAATTTTATGGGCACGCCAATTTCCTTCCCTCCAAATCTATAATGGATTTGTTTAAGTATGTACCAACCTTTACCCATTCTTCCCAGCACCCACAAGGCAGATAACGACCATCTATTACTCCAGTTCCATGGGAATCCAAAGCCCTCTTCTAACCTCTGCAGGCATCGCATGACATGGTACACACATGCAGACAATACACTCACATGATAATAGAAATAATCGATAAAATTTAAAAATTAAAAGAATGAAATGGAAATGTGAGGCAAAGGTGTAATGTCATATAGAAGAGTCTTCAAAAGCCAGAAAGGCACAGTGCAAATAAATACCAGGAGGCATTTGGATGGCTATAATGTCATTGTTATTGTTGTAATTTTTAAAGGCTAATTTTGGGGGACTAGTGTGATGGTTTAGTAAATTACCTGCAACTCAAATGTGAAGACCTGAGTTCAGATCCCAAGCAACCATGTAAATAGCCAGCATGGTAATGTTTATCTGTGGCCCCAGCACAGGAGGCAGGGACAGGTGGATCTCGGAGGGGCGGGGCTCAACGAGTCCAGCCTGAGATCAAAGTTCAGTGAGAGAACTTGTCTCCAAAAATAAGGTGAAGGGTCAGAAAGATGGCTTAGTAGGTAAAAGTGCTTGCCCTAGAAGCCTGACCACCTGAGTTAGCACCCAGATTCCACAGTGGAAGAAGGAAACCTACCTGAAAACTAACCTCTAAACACACACACACACATACACACACACACACACACATGAATAAAAATAATAACAATAAATGAAATATTAAAATTTAAGTAAAGTGATCAATAGAGGATGACCCCCCATATACAAATGAATACACAGGTGTGATCACTGTACTCACCCTCAAGAACATGTACACACACAAATACACACACACACACACACACATGAATAATAAGATGGAGAGCAATGGAGGATGTCCCTTCCCCCATAGACAAATACACACACATGTGCATGTGTACCCGCAGGCACACCATACTCACCCACAGGAACATGTACACACACTGTCACCCCTCCTCCCATATACACACATGATTTCTTAGGAGCATTCTTCGAGCCTCAGTTTCTATTTTTGGAAGTCAAGAATAGTTTTCCTTCCTGCCAGGCCGTGGGACACAGTAGGCCTGGGTCCCAAAGTACGGACCGAGTGGAGTAGAATGCTCCTTGATTTGGGGCTGGAATGGATACCCTGTATACACATGAATGGTAATCCCCGTGGACTTTCTAAATTAGGTGGGTTTACTCATTGGTCACTAATCCTCTTTGTGGCCCACTTAAAGTTAGAGGATTACTATAGACAGTCTGAGGATAACCCAGATGGAATCAGGACTTCTCATGCTCAGGTAGAATTAGAAGACAGAGGTGCCCCCTGACTTCAGAGAATGAGAGGGTAGGTACCGGATCACTCACTCTTTACAGTTTAGATTTTCTTTTCGTTTCTGAAATAGGGTCTCACTATCTAGCACAGGCTGGCCTTGATTTGTGATCCTCCTGCCTCAGTCTCCCAAGGGCTGAGATTACAGTTCTACACATGGCTATCTTGTAGGAGTTGCACCTCTTCCTCCTTCTTTTCCTTCTCCTTCTACCAAATCCTTTTCTTTTCCTTCATCCCCAGTTTTACTAAGGCATAACAGATAAAAAGTGTATTTATATTTGTGAAATAAAACTATATTTTGATATCTGCATTTATTGTGAAATAATTGAGAAGACGAATATACACAGTCAAGGCTGAGTGTGTGTGTGTGTGTGTGTGTGTGTGCATGTGTTGAGAACATTTAACAAATAAACAATACCTTATTAACAGTAGTCACTGTCTGTGAAAATGGAGCTCTGGAGTAGAGTCATCTTGCTTAGCTAAAACCAAGTCTCTGCAGAGCCTCTTAAGACTTTCTCTGATAGTCGCTGGCCACCTTTGTAGTTCTCTTCTTTGGGGACTCTTGAACATCTGTACCTGGTGTTTTTGTTCACCATAGGGCATGGGAACAATGACTAGCCCTAAGACTTGGTGTAATTCTTCAGCTCTGAGATCAAGAGCCCTGCGTCTTGGCCTGCCCATTCCTCCATTTTGTGAAAAATTGAGGCTCTGAACGGGCTAGAGAGATGGCTGAGTGATTAAGAGGTCTGGGCTTGCTGCTCTTCCAGAGGACCCAGATTGGGTTCCTAGCACCCATGGGCAGCTCACAATTGTAATTCCAGCTCCAGGGGATCCAATGCCTTCTTCTGGCCTCTGCAGGCACTCACATATCACACACACACACACACACACACACACACAAATAATCTTGAAGCAAAAAAAAAAAAAAAAAAAAGGCTCTGAAGCCCTTCCCTTCAGTCAGACCCTTCCTAGCACAGGTACAAACCCAACTCCCTCCAGGGACATGAGGAAAAGGCATCCAAAGAAACCAGGAAGAGTCAACTGAAGTCAGATCCCCACTCAGGTGTGTCAAATTCCCAGTCAGTCTCCCTGAGTTTACAGAAGCCAATGCAGTGCCTACCTTGGGAGGAGGAAGCAGGAAGATCTGCTGCTCCCTTTACCTGAGATTAATGTCTTGGAGGACGTGTCCTGTTGCAACCTGAGCCCCTCAGGAGAAAGGGTGTGATGTTTATCTTATCTTCGGATGGGGAAAGGTGGGGGAGGCACACGCCCTCTTTGCATTCCTTCTACCCAACTTGGAGCCTCGTGGAGCCTGTCACTGCAGAGTCAGGTGGAAGCCACATGGGCTGCTGAACAGAAAGAAGCATGACTCTTCTTGTGGTCCATGTGGGCTTCTGTCCAGAGGCTGACACTATGTGTCCTCGGAGGCGTGGGTCTTCCATCTTTGCAGGAAAGCCAAATGGTGGTGCCCAGGAAAAGGAGCTTCCCTGTAGTTTGTATAGTTTGAGGATGCTCTAGGCAGTCAGGGCTGGGGAAGACTCCCATTTCTGGTGAAAGGAGTTTTGATTCTCAGCTGGGGGTCACTCTGACAGGAGAGGACCATCCTGTGACTGCCTGTGCTGTGCCAGATGTTACTCAGACCCAAACAGAGCACTAGAGACCAGTAAGAGAAGAAAAGTTCAGTTGTGTATATTCTAACCCTCCTGAGAAGGGCCTGGCTCATCAAGGGCACTTTCCTGTAATTCCTTCTTTCCAGGGACAGACTTGAAGAATTATGAATACATAAGGGGTGGATGAGGAAAGAAAGCCAAAACAAAATAGTGGAAAACAGTATATTTAGTTATTCTCTTGGGGAAGTTGGCTCTGGTTACACACACTACACAACCACAAAGTTCCATTGACACTGACACAAAAGAGTCTGAGAGCAAACCCAAAATCAATCTCTCTCTCTCTCTCTCTCTGTCTCTCTCTCTCTCTCTCTCTCTCTCCTCTCTTCCAATATACCAACAGCTAGTTCTGTTCTATTTTTTATTTTGGTTTGGGCCAAAAGAAAAGAATGTGTCCAATACATAAAGCAGAATTCCTTGTAAGCCCTCGCAGCACTTCTGCATACAGACCTCAGAACCAGTCAGCCACTTGAGGAACTTGGCAGTTCCGGGACTCCTGTTAACTCCCATAATCTCCTTGAGGATCAGGTGAGAATTTCTCATCTATAAAATTGGGCTAATAAGCCAGGTTCATGGTTGGCTTGTGAAGATTAGAAGACAAGATGTGCATAAGGTGCATTAGCTACTCAGGGAGGGATGTGTGAAGGTGAGGCTGGAAAGAGGCAGGGACTGAGCCCGATGCCAGAGCAAGTGCAGAAACCGTGTCTTTCCCCTCAGCAATGGGGAGTGAGAGGAGACGTCAGAGACTGGTGGAGACGAGCTGGGGAGACCACTTAGGGTCTTCTCTGGGTTCTGACTGGTTTTCCTGGCTTTCAGTATTACATCCACAACTCACTTATCTAAAATATTCTAACCTTTATCAGCAAGGTGTTTAGCCTTGCTTATAAACTCAAATGTAGCCTTTTTTGATGTTCTTTCAGCCCCGGGGATTCAACCCAGGGCCTTGCACATGGTGGGCAGGTACACCACCATTGAGGTTTACTTGTTCCCATGGCTAGTTCCCAAATGAGGTTCAGAAAGGCTAGAAATTCTCAGATCCCGGGCTTGTTTTGTTGATAATGTCAGGTTAAGCCAGGCTAGGAATTTGGTGGGCTTTACATGTAGCCTTGAGTCTGTTTTGGGAACTGAGTAATTTTGAATTACTTATGGTGTGTTTAGAACTTGACTGTTTGAATGTGAATTTTGATGCAGAGATGGAAAATAGGCTTCAACTACTCATGGGTGGAGTATGTGTGTTAAAAGCATCCTGGATCTTGCAGTTAAAAGGGCAGGATTAGTTAGCCATGTCTGCTTTGGATGGGGTGGGGATGGTTGGCAATACAGTTCCTGTCTGTGGTCTAGTGACTATCAATTCTGATATTCTACCCTTGCTGAATCCTGGGCCTGCTGAGACCAGCTTATCTTCAAACACCCACTAATCCTTCATAGTAGCAGAGTCCTGTAGCTGTGTCTTCACTAGGAACTGCAGACAAGTGGCATTCTTTTATCAATGGGAACCTTATGTCAGCATATGTTAGCAACAGAGACAGCCATGCATTTGTGTGAAGAGCCCATGCGCGGTAACAGACACAGAGAAAGAGCTGAGAGAAAAAGGCTGAATAGGAGGATAGTTTAGGGTCCTGGATCCAGCACTTCGAAAATCTCTCATCCATGAGTGAGTGTGGACCCGCGTCCAAAACAGTGTGAATTAGGACATCCCAGAGAGACACGGTGATGGAGGTAATGACAGAGGGCGAAGCAATGGTTGCACTAAGTGGAGAGTTACATAGAAAACTGGTAATAGGAATGGCCTTGGAATGCTGTTACTTGGCAGGTTTTGAAAACATATTGGTAAAGGGGGACCCCAGAGATGGAACTTTATATCCACCAGATAGATACGTGGATTACTGCTTTTTGGATAGAGAAGAGAGGGGTGATAGGTAATTCTGGTCCAGGCCAGCTAAGAGCGGGTGTCTTTCTGTATGTCCTTCTTTTCCCAAGCATAGAGGTAGAAGAAAGGGCTTCAGGAAGCCAACATTGCAAGACAGAAGTCTCCTGGATTTCTGAGCCAGTCCTTGGATGGAAGATGTTTCAGAAAGTTGCCCAACCCATAAAAAACTCGATGGGAAACCATCTCCCAAGCTGTGCCATGGAGTATGGAGGTTTACTTGTTCCCATGGTTGGTTCCCAAATGGTGTTTAGAAAGGGTGGGAGTTCTCAGATCCTAGGCTTTAGAGCGGATTCCTTAGACACTGTTTCCATTTCAGAATCTCTGTCACTTCTTTGCTCACACAATGCTTCCAGAGTTTTCTGTAGTTTTGTTGACAATGTCGGGTTAAGCCAGGCTGGGAGTTTGGTGAGATGAACAGTTCCACACATGGCTTATTTGTAAATGGCTAGAAGGTTTTGAAAAGTGTTCTAGTCTGCTTTCTGTTGCTATAATAAAACATTGATCAAAGCCAACTTGGGGAGGAGAGAGTCTGTTTGACTCACAGCTTTTAGTCAATCACTGAGGAAAGCCAAGGCAGGAACATGGAAGCAGGAACTGATGCATGTCTGCGGGGGATTGTCTTGACTGTTGATTGACATAGGAAGACTCAGCACGTTGTGAGCCGCACCATTCCCTAGGCAGGAAGCAAGTCCTGAACTATATAAGACAGGAAAAAGCTAGATGGGAGCAAGCATGCCAGAACGTACCTGTTTATTCTCTCTACTCTTGACTGTGGATGGTCTGCTTGAGTTCCTGTCTTTACTTTCCCTCAGTATGGTCTAGTTTGGAGCTGTGAGCCAAATAAACCCTTTCTCCCCTAAGATGCTTTTTGTTACGGTGTTTTATCACAGCAACAGAGGTAAAACTAGGACAGAATCCAACTATTTTTCTTGTTCTGTTTTTGTTTGTTTTGTTTTGAGACATGATCTTGCCATATAATGAGGCTGGCCTCATAATCTTGCCATATAACCAGGCTGGCCTCAAACTCACGGCAATCCTCATGCCTAAATCTCCCAAGTGCTGGGATTACAGATATGAGTCACCATGTTCAGCTCAAAGAACTCAGCTCTCCCCCAGTGTGAGACGTGTTGCAATAATTGCATCCACAAAGTGTTGAGGGAACACCCTCCATACCTGAGTATAGTCACAAGTTCTTCAGGTTGTGGGATGGGAGAGGGAGTTCCCAGTGGCATGCCCACCCAGGTCAGAGAGGTGAGAGCAAAGGGTGGTGGGGACCATGAGATGTTTCTCTCAGCTAGAACTTACAAATGGCATAGCCTTTGACTCCAGAGCTTTACTGAGAACAATGTAAGTGCAGTAGCAAGTTCCAGACTTGGCTGAACATCACTTGGCGAGCATAAAAAATACACGCCTTGGGGCTGAAGAGATGGCTCAGTGGTTAGGAGCACTAGGTGCTCTTGCACAGGATCTGGGTTCAATTCCCAGCACCCACATGGCAGCTAACAACTGTCTGTAACTTCAGTTCCAGGACATCTGACACCCTCTTCTGACTTCCGTGTCATTGTCTTACATGGGTGCACTTACACACATTCGGGCAATACACTCATACACATAAAATAAAGGAAAAATAGAAATATTGATGTCTTGCTGACACATGGAGATCCTGGTTTAACTGGCGAGCAGCAGGACCATAAAATCACCCCAGGTGTTTTTCAGACAGCACTCGGACAGTAGGATCGAGGCTGCAGGGAGGCAGGTGAGGCTGGAGAAGCAATGTCCAGCTGAGGCGGAGTGAAGGCTTTCACGGGACCTTATTGGTGGGGTGGGGTATGCTTTGAAAGGGCTGAGGGGCAGAGTGGTGGGAAGGGGTGGGAATGGGGAGAGAGAACCAAGATAGATGGTGAGGTTTCTTGAGCAGATGTTGAAGCCTTTGGTGAAGCACCAGGGTGAGGGGAAGGAAAGGGAGGGGCCGGTGCAGGATGAGGGGGTGGGGAACAGGAAGTGGGGATAGCAAGTCCAACTTGTCTTTTGCTGAATCTGAGACCTCCATTTCCGTTTTCCCATCCTTCAGGGTCCAGCCATCACCTTTCAGGCTTTTCCACTTATAGGCACGATGAGAATCAGATTGCTCAATACCTGCCCCATCTTCCTTCTGGAAGTTTCTAGTCACACAGAAACTGGAAGGGAAGCTTGAACTTGTTATCCAAGCCCAGCTAGGGTTCTGTATGAGACCTGTCATAGGCACTGTCAGTCACAGTATCCAGACTCAAAAGGCGGGAGGGAAACACAGATGGGGTCCACATCTCTACTGCTGTCTCAGCCAGCAAGCGTGTTCTTACAGGCGCTGGATGAGGGGGCCCTCTTTGGCATTTAAGCAGAGACTACAATGGGTCTTCTCTTAACAAAAGAAAGTCATGCTTGTCAAACTTCTTTCCCCCCACACACATAACACCCCAAAACTAACTGCAGGTCTTTGCCCTCTAATGAAAAATCCTCCAATTTGAAAAAGTAGCATTTGTGAAAACCACTTTAGTCAGGGTGCTACCAATTTGTTTTCAGGATTTCTCTCTTCCCCTGCCTGATAGGGAGCTTTGATAGAAGACTGACAGGTGAGTATGGTGGTACAGACCTGTGTTTCCAGCACTCAGGTAGTGGGGACTGGAGGATCTGGAGTTCAAGGCAGATAGTAGGTAGTTCTACATGAGACCTTGTCTCAGAGAGGGAGAAAGGCAGAGACAGAAAGACAGAGGTAGGGGGAGGCATTAGAGAGGGTTTGTCTTGGTAAAGTTTGGGATGTTATAAATCCAGGTATGTCACAGTGTTTAATAAGGACATGTAATCATTTCCATCTAAGAACATCTTAAAAGCACTGCCAACCTTGCCAAGGAATCATCTTTCTTTCTGAGAATAAAGCCCACTGGAGCCCAGTAGAGAGAAAGGCAGAGAAGGTTAACCAGTAAACTCAGGGTGGGCCTCTGCTCTGCTCTCTTTAAAATTAGAACGCTTAACATTCACGAAAAAGCATTCCGGGAGTTATCTGATCTCCTGGGGTGTCCCCTCCCTGAATTCTTGCCAAGAATGCTCATTCATTTGCTCTTGATCTAGGTCTCATTTGTATATTTCATATTTCAAAGAAAAGGTGATAAATTTCATGTCTAGCTCCAAAAGCAAATCTAATTTTAATTTATCTTTTTGCCACAGAGTTTCACCTAGCCCAGGCTAGCCTCAGACTTGGACTTCTGATTCTCCTGTCTCTACCTTCCCAGCACTGGGGTTGCAGGCATGTTACACCAGTTATAAACTACATTGGGGGTTGAACGCGGGGTTTTGTGCATGCGAGACAGGCTCTCTACCAATTGAGCTATATAGTCCCTGCCCAACATTAACTTTAAATTAAATTTTTTAAAAATTTCATGTGTATGAGTGTTATACCTGCATGTGTGTTAGTGTGCCCATATGGTGTAGGGCACCTTGGAGGTCAGAAGAGGGAGTCACATGCCCCTGGAACTGGAGTCACAAATGGTTGATAGCTGCCATGTGGGTGATAGGATTCGAACTCCAGTCTTCTGCAAGAGCAGCCAGTGGTCTTACTCACTAAACCATCTCTCCAGCCCCGCCTACATTAACTTTTAAAAAGAAACGCAACACTCAGCGGTTTTCTGAATGCTTATTTTAGACCCCCTTTTGTTTGCCTTTTCCAGATACTGCTGGACTTGCACACACATGCTATGGCATATATAGCGCCCCTGCCCCAGAGTAAATTTTAAAAATGTAATTAAATTTTTTTTTAAAGTTTGGCTGGGTGTGAATGGACACACCTTTAATCGCAGCACTTGGGAGGCAGGGGCAGGTGAATCTGTGAGTGCTAGGCCAGTCTGGTCTGCAAAGCGAGCTCCGGGCTACAGCTGGGTCTCCAAAGAGAAAACAAAACAAAATTTTAAAATTCTTTTCATATCACCCTGTGAAGAAATAGTTATTTCTATGTTTCTTTCTGCCCTTCCCCACCTGGCTGTGAATTATAACACAAGAACTGGGTGGCTTTGTTCCCTGGACCACTGTGTTTCGTGCTCTGAGTCTTTGAATAAATGAAGAATTTGATTCTCAAAAAAATAAAGTAAGGCTAGCGACATAGGTCAGTTGTTAAAGTACTGTGGGACAAGCATGAGGACCTGAGTTTGATCCCCAGAACCCACATACAAAAGCTCAGTATACTGGCACATGTTTCTAGTCCTGGAAATAGAGACACAGAGACAGGGATGTTGGGGCTTCTGGCCTAGCCTAATTGGTGAGCTCAAAGTTCAGTGGTAACTGTGTCTCAAAAGTGATGAACTGAGTTCTTGAGGATGATATTTGATGTTGTTCTCCAGTCTTCACACCCATGTATATTCACACACACACACACGCCCAAACTGTACAAGTGACTACATGGGTTTTCCACATCTTTTTCAAAGGTATGACACTGAAAATACAATATGGAGACAGCTCTGTCGGGATCAGCGTAGGCAGCCTTTAGACAACCTCCGCCCTGTCCCCGCCCTTCCCTCCCTGGTCAGCACTGGAGATGTGAGCCAGGTTAGGAACTTTACCGCAGCAGGACCCAAACCCCTGGGAGTGCCAGCCCCCTGCTGAGGACCAGTGTTCTGATGCGCCCCACTCTACAACTGGAGGGACTTCAGAACCCAGGAAACAGCACCGGCCTCCAGCCAGTCCCCTCTGCCAGGCCAGTCCAGACTTGACTGAAACAAAAAGCATAGACACGTCTGTGTGGAGATGCGGCACACACGTCATCACCATCCTCTCGACTGACTCTAGGCCACTTCGACTTTCAGAGACAAGCGGGAACACGCTACTTTGTGTATCAATTGCTATTTAGATAAGTGTTAGGAGTTTAACAGCTGTGTATATGGGAGAAAAGGGAAAATGGTCAACGACACAATCTTTCCTTGTTTCTTTACGTCCTCCTATCTCTGGCTCCAGGATTCTCTACTTCCCCCAGCCATATCAGGTCCCATCTGGTTTGTGTGTCTGTGTGTGAATTAAAAGCTTTTAAAACCAAGGAGTTTGGCATCGACTCCAGGCGACTTCTGGTCTCAAATTGTCGGTCAGTGCTTTAGAAACCCCACAGAGTTCCTGCCATCTCCGAGTCTTTGTTAGACAGCCAAAACCCTGCAGGCAGCTTCCCCAGATGTCCGCACCTTGGCAACGCCCTGGTTTGAACATGATTTTAATAGCGACTAATTCCCTCGGCAGTGGTACCGCCGCGAACGGCCCATCATGTCACAGGCAAGTTTCAACAGTCGTGTAACCAGATGAGCATATTTTCCCAAACAATGGCTTTGTGGCAGCAAACAGCTAAGGCATGTCGGGGGCACAGCTGCCAGGCAGGAGCAGATTCGAGGTGGGATGAGTTATCTACTTTCTGGAGTGATTACTTACTTAAATCTTTAGTAGCTTCTGGAGGGAAGGGCGATGTCCGTAGCCATGGGTGGATTTCTGGTTTATTTGTAACATCCAAGAAGGAATTGTGTTCTGGGGCAACGACGGCCGTTGAGGTTGTAGACTAGCGGAGGAATACCCCCTCCCGCCCTCCCAGTTCCAACCCACAGTTTAAAGGGAAGGAGAAGTGTGGACACCAGCTCAGAGCAGCAAATTTGTCTTTCGTTTTTGATGTCAGAAACTGTCCTGTCACCCGCTGTTCCTTGGACACTGATACCCACTGGCTCAGGACTGTCTGTTCCATAATGAAGGTGGATGATGGGACGGTACCAAGGACAGTGTGCCTGAGGCTGAGATGTTTAGTCTCTATGATGTCAACCTCTAAAACATACGGCATTACTCAAACATCTGTCATTTGCCTTACAGCCTCTTATAAACTAACTTGCCAATGTATTCAAATTTACATTGACTCTGGTTTGGGGTTCAGTTTAGGTTTACTGCTGAGCATACAAAAGCACAGCTAATGGGCAGAAATGGTCCTCACAAAGGCCTCCTTTTCTTGAGTTCATTTCTCATGATAGTTAGCAGTCCCTGATCTGTTTTACAGCAGATTCTTGAGGCAGAACAATATGAATTCTGATCTTAGGGCTACCAAGTGAATGCAGTCCCACATACTTCTGGGGGATGCAATCTAGGACCCTTCAAGCACATTCAAGTCCACAGGCTTATGTAAAATAGCATTGTGTTTGCACATGGCTTACCAGCATCTCTGCAGACACCTTAAATCATCTCTGGATTATTTCTGATATCCAACACAGTGTAAATGCTACGTAAGTGGATGCTACATTGTCTTCTTTAGGAATAATGACAAGCAGAAATGGCTGTGGCTGTTCAATACAGATGCAACATTTTTCTGAAATTTTTTCTCAACTCGTGGTTGGAGACTTATAGATGTAGAACGCACAGATATGGAGGGCCATCTGCATTTTTAAACAATTCAGGACTGGAGAGATGGATAAGCAGTTAAGAGTGTTTATAACTTTAGCTCTGCAGGATCAGATGCCTTATTCTGGCATGGGCACACACACAAAACAATTTTTTAGATTTCATTGTGTATATTGATTGTACATGGTGCTGGGTACATTTCCATGTAGTATATGCTGTGCGCTGAGCATGCCCCCCCAAATCTCTCTCCTTTTTTGAACCCCTTCCCCTTCTGTTAGTCCTTTGTCCCCATAGGCACTTTTGCTTCTAGTTTCAGTGTCACATACACATGTGATTTTATGTATCTATACAAAAATCTAGGAACCTCAAATGAGAGAAATGTGATATTGACCTTTCCGAGGCTGATTTCGTTTGCTTAATATGACTCTTTCCAGGATACAACTGGAAAGAATCATATTAAGCAAATGAAAATATATATATATATATTTAATTTTGTTTATTGGTTCCTCTGTTGTTGGAACCTCGCTTGGGCCATAACTTAACTATTGTGGATAGTACTGCAATGACTATTGATGTGCAAGTATTTCTGTATTATGTTGATTCGAGGTCCTTCAGGTAAATACCCAAGAATTGGCGTAGCTGGGACATAGAGATCAAGTTTTCGTTTTATGAGAATCTCTCTATTGACTTCTGGAGTGGCTGGACTAGCCAACATGCACACCAGCAGTGTATAAGGGTTTCTTTTAAGCCACATCTTCACCAGCATTTGTTATTTCTTTTCTTAATGACTGCCATTCTGATTGGAGGGAGATGGGACCTCAGTGTAGTTTTAATTTCTATTTCTCTGATGGCTGTGAGTTTAAACATTTTTTTAATTAATAATTTATGTGTTTATTTTTATTGTACATTGAATGTTTTGCCTGCACGTGTGTAGGGGCACCACATGCAAACAATGCCTGTGGAGGTCAGAAGAGGGCGTTGGAGCTCCTGGAACTGGAGTTACAGATGGTTATTAACCGCTGTGTGGGTGCTGGGAACTAAATCCAAGTGCTTTACAGGAGCAGCCAGGGCTCTTAACTACTGAGTCATCTCTCCAGCTCTGAGGTTGAACATTTAAGAGTATTCATTGGCCATTTGTTCTTAATCTTTTAAGAATTGCCTATTCATTTCTACATATATTTTAAATATTGGTCCTCTGTTAAAATGCTTGGTGTCTTAGTTACACTTCTGTTGCTTTGATGAACTGTGTTGACAAAAACTACCTAAGGGAGAAAGGGTCTGTTTTGGCTCACAGTTCCAGAACGACATGGTCCGTGACAGTAGCTGACGGTGAAGGCATGGTAGAGTGAGACGCTGGCTGGTCACATTGTGTCCACACTCAGGAAGTAGAGAGTGACAAACAGGAAGTGGGGCTAGGCTACAAAACCTCAAGGCCTTCCCCCAGTGGCTCACTTCCTCCAGCAAGGCCCTACCTCTTAAAGTTTCCACAGGCTTCCCAAATAGCTCCAGCAGCTGGAGACCAAGTGGAGACATAAACCTACATGAGACAACACGTGCCCTATAGCCTCATGGCTGTCTCATGAAGTAAATGGCACTCGGCCCAACTTCCAAAGTCTTCATAGGCTTTAACAGTCCTTGAAAGTCCAAAGTACCTTCTGAGACTCAAGGTAATCTCTTAACTGTGACCCTCCCCAGGGTCACAAGCATATGACATATTTCCAACATCCAGTGGCTCAGAGTGTACAGTCTCATTCCAGAAGGGAAGAATGGAATGGTCAGATCAAAGCAAATCTAAAATCCAGTTAATCAAATGCTAAAGCATGGAGTTCCATATTTGGCACCTGGGGCTTGTGATGAAATTGACTGAGCTGTAAAGGGCCTAAGTAAACCCAACCCCTCCAGGTACGCTGCCCGTAGCACACACAGTTTCTCCCTTTGGTTGGCTTTACTATCTCTGTATGTGGAGCTTTCTTCAGCAGACAGACTATGGTTCTGGACTCTCCAACATCCTGTGGTCTCTATGGCTACTTACACTTCTACATCTGCCTTTGTGCAGGGCCTCCTTACAGGAACTCCAACCATGCCACACATTGCCTGGCCTCCACAGCTGCCTGAAATACAAAGCAAGACTTCATGACCTCCTCAGTCTTGCATCCCATCAAGCCTGTAAAACCAGGACTATGTGGACAGCACTGCCAAGATCTGCTTCCATCTGAAGATGGAGCCTAGTCCCCCTGGACCATAGTTACTGCAACCTCTCTGTGATGACCGTGAGAAAACTTTCCTAGGCTGTTCCTTTCCTGGAGTAGGAAGCCCCTTTGGCATTTTTATCTTATGCTCTCTCTTTTCAAATGAATTTGCATTTTTATAAGTTGGAGCCTTTGATGGGTGGGGTCTTGCCCTCAGGACACTTTCTGGTAATTTTTTTTTTAAAGCTTTAAGACAATTTTATTGGAATTTAAAGAAAAATCCCTACAGCAGGCAAGCTGTAAATCTCAGGAGCTGTCCTGAGGAGAGTGGAGAAGGAGAAGGAATAAATCCATAAAGCCTTATTGGGCTAGGGCCAGCGTGGAGGTCAGATGTGCAACAGACTAGCAGCTGCCTGGTAGGGAGTTCTAAAGAAAGTCTGAAATGTCAGGGCAGCCCCAGGTGTTAAGGAACATATGCTTGGCAAAGGGAGAGAAGAAACAATGTTATGCTTTTCTAAATTGTTCAGAAAAGTGGGCAGATTTACAGACTTGCAAAGCTCCGTGCCTGTGGCTGGTCCACAAACACTGCCAGGACAATTTTCTTAGTCTCTCAGTACAGAGCAGGAGGCTCTTCTTTAATGATGCTAATCTCTTTAACATATGATGCTCCGTGATCTGTACTCCCCTTGTTCATGCATCATTCCTTATCAGACTTCACATATTTTCATTCTTTTTTTGTACCACTTATTGTGGACCTGAATTGGACAGTTAACAAAAACCATGACACAGCCTCCATGGGATCCTGCCTTGACATTTCCTCCCCCAAACATTAGGCCATTACTTTTGAATTCAGCCTCCCTCAAGTTCTTGAAAACTGACAGAACAGGTGAAATTCTTTGCCAGAATTCAACCTGCCTGGCCTCTAGCCCAGTTCCCAAATAGAGTCCTTGTTCTCCTCTGAACCCTCATAAGCTGCACCTCCACTTTTCCTTTCCCTCGGCCTCCTGGTTGTCTAAACTCCCGTCCAAATGGCCCCTTAACCTCTTCTTACAACAACATTCAAGGGCTTTTCCAGCTCAGAGTTCCAAACTCTTCCACATCCCTCCCACAAACCAGCTCCAAGGGCCTAAATATCACATGGTCAAGATAACCACAGCTATAGCCGCGTACCAGTTTTCTGTGTTATTTTTCTGTTGCTGTGGTAAAATAGCCTGACAAAAGCAACCAAGGGAGAAAGGGTATATTTTGGCTTGTGGTAACAAAGGAATACAGTCTACCATGGTGGAGAAGACATGGCCACTGGCGGAGAAGGCCTGGCCGTGGGAGCTGGAGGCTGCCTGGTTGCACTGCATCCATACAGAGAGAACTGAGCAGGAAGCAGGGCTGAGCTACAAAACCTCAAGATCTGCCCAATGACTTATTTCCTCCAGGAAGGCTCCACCTCATGAGGTTTCTACAGCCTTCCCGAATAACATCAGCAACTGGGTACCAAGTGTTCAAACACAGAAACCCATGAGGAATATTCGTATTTAAACCACAACATGTCGCTAAAAAATATGTTCTTCCGCTCTTTCCGCTATCTCATCACTCAATTAGTTATTTCCTTTGCTGTACAATTTCTAACTTCATGAAGTCCCAGTTTTTATTCATTTATTGGCCTTGTTTTTTGAGTGACTGGAGTCCTAGTCAGGCAGTCTTAACCTACACCTATATCTTTTAAAAAATATATTTTATTCATTCGTTTTATTTTAGATGTATGAGTGTACTGCCTGCATTTATGTAAATGCATCTGTGTCATGTAATGTCTGGAGAGGTCAGAAGAGAACATCAGATCCCCTGGAACTGGAGTCATGGATGGTTCTTATGACCCAAACCTAGGTCCTCTGCAAGAGCAGCCAGTGCTTTTAACTGCTGAGCATCCCTCCAGCCCCTATACTTAGATCTTGAAGTTTCTCACTGCTTTTTCCTGTAATAGCTTAGAGTTTCAGGTCTTACATTAAGATCTTTGATCCATTTAAAGTTGATTTCTGTGCGAAGTGAGAGACGGGGGTCTAGTTTTATTTGTCTATGCATAGATATCCAGTTTCCCCAGCACCATTGGCTGAAAAGGGTATCTTTTCTTCAATGTAGATTTTTGGCCTCTTTATTAAAAATCAGGCAGTTATAGCTGTATGGGTATATCTGAGTGCCCTGAGGTTCTAGTCCATTGAGCTATGTGCCTGTTTTTAATGCTGATTTCATGCTGCTTTTATTTCTATGACTCTACTGTATAATTAAAAATCATGTATACTAGAATTATTTACACCTCTAGAATTATTCTTTCTGCTCAGGATTACCTTGGCTGTTCAAGGTCTTTTGTGCTTCCATATGAATTCTTTAAAGTTTTTTTTTCTATTTATGTGACGAATAACCTTGGAATTTGGGTGGGGATTCATTGAACCTGTAGATTGATTGGTAGAATAGCCATCTTCACACTGTTCATTCTTCCATCCATGAGAATGAGAGATCTTTCCTTCAGTTTCTTCAGTGTTTTTCTCTCTAGGTATCTTTCAGTATTTGGGTTATATTTGTTTCAAGGTAGTTAGTTTGTTTGGATATTTATTTTCGCTTTAGACACTTGTGAATGGTATTAGTTTTCCCGATTTCTTTTTTTTAACATGTCTGTTTATTCGGTATAAGAAAGCTACTGATTTTTTAATGATATTGTTCAGATAGGGTCTCATCTGGCCCAGACTGGACTCAAGCTCATTGTATAACCAAGAGTGACCATGAACATCTGATTTTCCTGAGAGCCTTTGCTACTTGAGAGCTGGGATTACAGGTATGGGCCACTCAGTTTATACAATGCTGGAGACTGAAGCAAGGGTTTCATTCATACTAAGCAAGTATTCTCCCCACTGAGCTATAATCCCAGTCCTAGGCTACTGTTTTTTAAAGATTTAAAAAATTTTAATTATGTGTATATGTGTTTGTGTGTCTCTGTGTGAGTATGTGCACATGAGTGCAGATCCCTGAAGCGGCCAGAGGCACTGGATCCTTCTGGACCTGGAGTTAAGTTATAGGCAGTTGTGAGGCTCTCTACATGGGTGCTGGGAACCAACTTCAGGTCCTCGGGAAGAGCAGTACATACTCTTAACTACTGAGCCATCTCTCCAGTCCAGAGGCTACTGTATTTGCATGTTAATTTTATGTACTCCACTCTGTTGAAAGTATCAGATATAAGAGTTTTCTGGTGGAATCTTTAGGGTCTCTTACATCTAGAATCTTATTATGAATAAGGATACTTTAACTTCTTTCTTTCCCAATCATATTCTTTTCATTTCTATCTCTTGTTTTATTCTAGTTAGAACTTCAAGTACATATTGAACAGGAGTGGAGAAAGTAGGTACCCCTGTCTTGTTCCTGATGATAGAGGAAAGGCTTTGGTCTTTTGTCTAGTTAGCATTGGCTAACTAGAACATTGGCTATGGGTTTGCTGTATATCATCTTTATTATGTTTAGATATGTTCCTCGTCTTTTCAGGGTTTTATCAAGAAAGAGTTTTAGATATTGTCCAAAGCCTTTTCTGCATTAAAATGATCATGTGATTTCTGTCCATGAGTCCATTTATGTGTATTACATTTATTGATTTACATATGTTGAATCATTCCTGTATCTCTGGAATAAAGGCAACTTGATCATGATGAATGCTATTTTTGATGTAAGATAAATGATCTTTAGAATTTGTTTTCCAAGTATTTTACTTAGAATTTTTATATCTATGTTCATTAAGGGGATTGATCTATAATTTTCTTTTCTCTTGTGTTCCTATCTGGGTTTGGTTTCAGGATAATAATGACTTCACAAAAAGAGCTTGGTAGTATTCCTTCCTGTCTTATTTTTGGAATAGTTTGTGAAGCATTAGTGTTTGTTATTCTTTAAAGGTCTGACAGTGAATCCACCTGGGCCTGAACTTTTTCTTCAGTTGGGAGCTTTTTGTCTGTTTCCTTGTTTACTTCTTCAATCTGCTTGCTTGTTATAGATCTGTTTATCTCATATTAGTGTAAGTTTGGAACATCATATGTTTCTATAATCATTAATTTCTTTCAGATTTTACAGTTTAGTGGACTATATGTCATTAAAATATGTCATAATGATTTTCTGAATTTCTCTGATGTCTGTTGTAATGTCTCCCTTTTCACCCCTAATGTCAATTTGGGACTTTCTTCTCTTTTTTGGTAAGTTTTTCTAAAGGTTTGTCAAGCTCCAGGTTCGGGGAGAGACCCTTCCTCAAAGGAATAGGCAGAGAATATTAGAGGAAGAGACTTGATACCTTCTTATAGCCTTCACATGTGAGTGCAGGTGGATGCACCTGTACACATGCACACGCTCAAACACACACATACACATAGATAAATAAGTCTATAAAATATTTTTTAAATTAAAAAAGAAAGCTAAAGAGAAAAGCATAGATTAAAAAGAAACAAAGAAGAGGGGAAGAGAGGAAGAATGAGAGAGAGAGAAGAGAGAATGAGAACAGAGAAGGACTGAGTTAGTCTGCTCAGTTGCCATTGGGTTGGTAAAGGTGGAATAAATGTGAAGGTACGAGGGCTGGCTGGGCACGTGGCTGGCTGGGCACGTGGTCTGACTGTGGTCTCTCACCTGCTGTAGGCTCCGTACTTGGTTCTCAGCGTTCTTTCTCAGGCTCTGAGATGCCAGCCACACCCTTGAGCAGTCCTTTGCAAAATGAAGCCACAGAGGCTGCTACCTTCAGTGAGCCATCGCTCATGGGTCAGGGCACAGATGGTAGTCACACCTCTGTGGTCCTTCAGAGGCTGGTTGGAAATTCTGGTCATGCCACAGCTGATCCTTTCAGATGTAAGGATCTCCACTTGGAACCTGTGTCGCTGATCACCCCAAACTCTGGCAATAATTGGTTTTCCCCTCACTGAATGCTGCATGATTCTGACTCAATGTTTCTTTTCCATAGTCTAAAGTTATTCCACTGGTTGGGTTTCAGTATATAATCCCATCACACTTGCTCCACATTCCCGAAGGGTGCTGTTCATGGAAGGTCTTGGGCCACAAAGCCACTGACTCAGCTGCAGTCTTTTAAAAATGGGATCTTGCCCCACTTCAGTAGAGTGCCAGGAAAAGAGGGCTTTCTGGGTATTGCTGCTCCCTCTCCTGCTCCTGTGGACAACTCCACCCGCCTCTTTTCTCCTTCCTGTCTCTTTTTAAAATGTCTGCTACTCAGAGGAAAGCGCTAATTTTCTGTAGCTTTGATCGGTTCCAATCACAAGGAGGGGAGCAGTCTCCAGACCACAGTGATCCCTCTGGGATGGACTCTGGTTATTTTCCTGTTCTATAAAGTTCCCTATTTTACTTTTGCTATTGAAATTAAACATTTTTGGCCTTCACCTGCTTCTTCTGATAGTAGTTATCCAGCTTGCCTCAGTCTATTCCCTGGAGAGTCTTGCAGGGTCTAACTGTGTGTTGTCTGCCTGTCCTTTCCCCTCTCTTGACAGCATTGCTCTTTCTGTTTCTACAGATGAAGCTGCCACTCTCTATGGGGCAGAATCCAGTTGATCTGGTTCTGAAGTCTGGGTCCTTTGCAGTATATCTGCTGAATGAGTCCACGGCCCTACCATGCATCTGGTGATTTGGTCAACTTCAACAATGCCATCTCTGAGCCTTTCCAAACAGGGAGTTCATCCTAGAACCCAGGAGCAGATGGGAGTATGCTGTCAGTCATTTCCTCAGCAATGTTTCCAGCTCTGCACGGTTTTCCTTGCGTTTTGATGAACATTGCTCCAGGGACTAGTACTCTCTTGTTTTTGCCAAGGATAAGAACCATTTCTTTTCCTTCCTTCTTTCTTTCTTTTTAGATGTTTAAAACTATCTGATGGTTTCATACACCTGTATAATGAATTTTAGTTGTTCTCATCTTCCATTCTTTACCTTCCTCCTCCTCCTCTTCCTCTTCCTTTTCCTCTTCTTGTTGTTTTCTTTGTTTGCTTGTGTTTTGGGTTGTTATTGTTTTCGTCTTTGTAAATTTTAAAATCTTTTAGTAGCAGTGCCTTCTTTAAGAAATGACGAGTACACTGAAAGACTTTGTGCAGGTTGGAGCATTTGGAAAGGGATGGATGGCAAACTCACATCATAGCAACAGTGACTAATTTCACGTTGTTGCTGGAGCTCGGTAGTACAGTGTTGTCAGTAAATAATATTCAAAAATAATAGTAGATATATAGATTTGCAAATTTATATTCTAAAATATAATTACATATTTTCAGTTTGAGAACTTTATCGGTTTGGTTCTTACAGTACTTTCTGTTTCTTTCTTTTTTTTTAACTTCCCAGACTGTGATTTTTATCTCTAGAGATTCAATTAGGACATAGGTAAAGGCCTACTGGGGCTGTAGAAGAGTAATAGAAAAATAAAGGAAAACCTCTTGGTGCTTGGTAATGGGAGAGATCCAGCATCAAGGTCTGGATAGCCGGGACCACATGTCGAATGAAGACCACAGATCTGTGTTAAGTTCAGGACGAACAAGACCACAAGAGATCACTCTGAGGTGAGAAAAGGAGACATTTAATGGGAGGCATGAGCTTCTCTGCTGTCCCCACAGGAGAGGGACCAGCAGATTCTCGTCACAGCAGCATGGGTTTTATGGGATTTTTGTGGGCAGGGGCAGAGTTTCAGTTAGGTGTTTTTCAGTTTCTATGTTGGCTGCCTCCTGGATGCCCCCACCTCCAGGATGCCTCCACCACCCAGCTGCCCAGCCCCTGTGCCCTGGGCTAGGTGCTTCCCCCACCCCCAGTGTCTACCCTGACTTAGTCTTTTTTGACACAGTTTATCTGTGTAGATCAGTTGACCGGAAGCAAACTATCCTCTTCCCTCAACCTTACAATTTATATGATTGCAGATATAGACCTCAAAGCCTAGCAGTTATCCCTTGGTTGGTTTTAATTCCCAATAATCACTACAAATTACAAAATGTTTGAGTTGGAAAGAAGCATAGAAATCATTTATGGCAACAGGTACTCGAACTCAAGTGTGCATCAGAATCCCCTGGAAGGCTTGTATATTATCCATCTACTGCGGTGTAACAAGTGATTCCCGAATAGCGACTCAGAATAGTGCATGGTGATTATCTCACTCAGTGTTTATGGTCAGGATCTAGAAGTGATTTAGTACAGAGCTTCTTGAAGCTTTCCCACTCATGACCCCTTTTTGCCTGAGACATTTTTGCACAGTGCCAAGCATGTAAAACATGTATGTAAATCAAAATGTACTGATAATAAATCACAAATCAATTAATTTAAAAACATTTCTTTGGCATACACATAACTTTACCTTTATTAAAGCTGAAAGAAAACTTGTATGCAAATGAGCTTGAATGTACTTGTTTTCACATAAAGAATTAAATCTTGGTTGAATGTTTGATAATGTGGGACATAATGCATTTTCAATGTTTTTTCAGAGTTAATTAATATTTTGATTTTATATGATTGATGCCAAAAGTACCAGTTCATATGAATATATAGTACAGAATGACAGATGTATATTTAGGGCCATTTCAGAAACCATTGGAAATTCTGTCCTAATCCCAAGTCAAAATTCATTTACTGATTTTTTTTATATTAAACTCAAACATCAATTTTTAAAATCAGGCTTTTGAAAGCAGTATAATCCCAAGATCCACTAGTTTGATATGTGTTGAGAACTGAAGACAGGAAAATACTAGTTTTCCTTTTCTATAATTAAACCATTATGTTTCTAGAGTAGCAGAAAACTTGGTATGCACAGCAAAGACACAGCAAATCATAACACACAGCGATCCTAAGTCTGAGTGCTGGTGTGTCAGGCAGGCGTGGGCACCGACACACACAGGGGCATGTGCCCAGCATCTGCACAGGCTTTGTTCAGAGTCTGGGCTGCAGTGAAGGTGCGCAGCAGGGGTGAGCTCTGACCTTAGATTCCTTTTATGTTTGATTTTTAATGAAGTTTTGCTCACTGCGCATTCAGCGATCTGTTACTGTCACCAAATATTTTTTGACCCCCACATTTAGTTACACAACCCCATGTGGGGTCATGACTCACAGTTTAAGAAGCTGGTACAGAAAGACTGTTGTCTGCTATGGCAGTACTAAGTCACATTAAGATTGCGTCTGAAGAAAGGATCATCCTGGCTCTAGCATTAAGTTTTCATGGCCAGGATTTGACCCAAACTCTGAGAGTTGGCTCCTTCAGATCACTCCGGGAACTGTGCTCTGCAGCCAGCCTCACCTATGCTTTCTTCCAATGGTTTCTCCAGCGTGAGTCAGGGAACTGTATCTTTGGGTCTGTTTTTACCCTATCAGATAACTGGCCCTTTGATCCCTAGACCTAAGATACCACATGCACACAATGTCAAACTTTCTTCCCAATTCTCAGTGCTTCCAGTCAGGATGGGGATATGAACATGCTGCTTCCAGTGCTTGGATTTCCTAACTCAAGCTCACCCACATTCATTCTCCATCCTGGGCAGAGGGCAGAGTGGAGTTCCTGAGGGATCAGGGTCAGGTGCCGAGGTCATAAGAGCTTGTTTGCATTAATGAACAGTAGCTTCTTGGTGCAAGGTCGAGTAAAGGTTGAGTTCAGACTCTGTCCACATTGTGAGTCAGTCCTACAGTCCTACAGTCCTACAGTCATGTTGATGGGGACCGGATGGATGAGCTGCTTCTAAAGGGCTCGCTCTCATGGCTGGAGATGCACTCTATCCCTCACCATACAGGCCCCCCTATAAAGCTGCCAAACGTCCTAAAGATCTGCCAACAGATTTTCCCAAAACTAGGGACCTAAGAAAGATATTGTGAGGATGAGCGAGTCACGGTGTATGTTGTAATCCAGTCTTGGAAACAACACTCCTATCTTCTGATGTATTTTACTCATCAGACAGGCAGTCCTGGTACAAGGCAGGACAGGACTGCACAAGAGTGTGAATTCCAGGACGTGGGGATCACTGGGGACCATTTTGGAGCTGGTTATCACAACTTGTTGAAACACAGGTTCCTGGGACTATCCTTGGGTTTGGGGTGGGGCCCAAGGCTTTTCTACCAAGTTTCCATTGCGATGTTGACATTACTTATCTAAGACACTTGCTTAGAGAACCACTGATCTATCCTGTATTCTGGTTTTTGTAGCTGCTGAATTTGAGCTCCACAAAGAAGGAGAAAAATGAAGAGCAGGGGAGAATACAGACAGTATTTATTGAGTATCTAGGACGTGTTAGACAGTTGACAGTCACTGTTTTAACACAACAAACCCTGTGTATTGCTCACCATTTCTGAATGAGGAAATGAAAACCAAGAGGTGAAGTAACTTGCCCAAATTTGCATGCATAGTTATCAAGAGGGGTAAACCTAGAATCCAGCTCTTCTGACTCCCAAGTTCAAGTGTCTTAAACAACCCAATAGCCCCCAGTCTACCATCCTATTATTAAAAGTAGAATGTAGAACTGTTTTCCTGAAAACAATGTACTAGCTATGGCCCCGTCACACAATATTGAAGAGTCACCTTCTAAATTGCGCTGATTGAATCTGTAAATCATAGACTAAAAATTAACCTTTGTTTGATTTGAGGACTTAAATACTCCATTTTCATGATGTTTTCTAAGTGAGATTGTGTGTGTGTGTGTGTGTGTGTGTGTGTGTGTATGTATATGATGCTTTTAATGAGACATGTCCTCCATAGGTTCAGAAATTTGAACACTTGGTTCCCAGGTCATGGTTCTGTTTAGGAAGGTTATGGGACTTTCAGGAGGTGGAGCTTGCTGGAGGAAGTATGTCATTGGGAGAGGCTCTGAGAGTTAATAGACTGCTCCCCAATTCCAGTTTGTTTGCTCTCTGCTTCCTGTTTGGAAGATGTGATCACCCAGCTTCCTGCTCTGGCCCCCATGCTGCCACACCTTCCCTGGGATTATGGGCTCCCCGACTGGAGCTGTAAGCTAAAATGGATTTTTCTCTTCCATAAGGTCATGATGTTTTTTCACAGCAACAAAAAGGTCACTAATGCAATGCATATGCACAGGCTTTTGCATAAGGGCTTTATATTGGAACTTTTAAGAAAAGCAGGTTCCAACAGGAATCCCCAGAGGACCAGTTACCCAGAGGATGTGCCTTAGCCTTGTCCTATGCTTGATTTATACTCGTTGAAGTTCCCATCCTGCCATAATTGTTGGGGAAGTGCCTGTGACTTGGTTCACCCCTTGTGTAATGGGATGAGTAGAATCTGGGTGCTGCCTGTCCTCATGTGATTGTGAGAATCAAATGAAATATCCATGTCATATATGCAAAGTCTTTTGAAAACTGCCAAGGGCCTCATACCTAGAAGATTCTGTCCCCACCACTGCGTTTTTCCATCCTGCAACTGTTTGTTTCCACCTTGGGTTTTTACCTTCTTAACAGTAGAATCCTTGCTGGTGTGGTAGCCCACACCTCTAATCCCAGGCAGAGGCATGCGGATCTCTGTGAGTTCAAGGCCAACCTGGTCTACCTCTTGAGTTCTAAGTCAGACAGGGCTACCTATTGAGACCCTGCCTCAAAAAACCAACAAACAGTAGCTGGATGGCTCAGTAGTTAAGAGCCATGACTGTTCTTGCAGAGAATCTGGGTTCAATTCCCAGCACCTACATGGTGGCTAAAAACCATCTTTAACTCCAATTCCAGGGGATCTGATGTCCTATTCTGACCTTCGTGAGCATTTCACAACAAAGGTGCACCTACTTACACGCAGACATTACATTCATACACATTAAATTAAAAACAAAACAAAACAAAAAGCAAATGAAGAAGAGCACTATCCTTGCTAGGCATGATGGTACATGCCTTAATCCCAGAACTTGGGAAGCTGAGAAAAGAGGACCTCAAGTGTGAGGCCATTCAAGCCTACTTAGTGAGACCCTGTTTCAAACAAACAAAGTACCAAAGAACACAACTGACTTTCTTCTGAGTGGTCTAGGATCTACCATACATGATTTTCCAGGCAGAATTAGTTTCAGGGTAAGAATTTTTTTAAACATCAGAGGGGCTGGAGAGATGTTCCGTGGTGAAGAGTGCTTGCTGCTCTTGCAGAGGACCAGAGTTTGGTTCACAACCGCCTATAACTCCAGCTCCAGGCTATCAACTCTGATACCCTCTTCTGGCCTTCACAGCAGCACACAAGTGTGTGCAGACACACACACACACACACGTACACACACACACAAATAAAATAAATCTTTTTCAAAAATCAAAATCAAGAAAACAAAGCAAACTCTTAGAGGATGCAGGATTATTATCCAGGTACTTAATTTATTTATTTCTTGTATCATAAAGATCTTTACCATAAAGATAAAACCAACATTTCAGTTTTAGATTTAGAAATTGAGAAAGAGATGAAGTCATTGCTCTGAGTTGGATATCCAGGATTTGACTCTGAGCTCCCTTGGTGACATTTGTCATTAAAATTACTCCACATAACATCTGGAACATAGAAAATAGTCAAAATTGGGAACATTTTAGTATTGCGTGATGCATCTACCATTCATGACTAGTTTTTTCCTCTGTATTTAGTTGACCTTTTGGAATAAGATATTTGGAAAACAGCCAAATTAGAAGGAATTACAAATCCATCCTTCTCAGAATGGAGCATGATTCAAAAGTCTGGTCTAGAAGCTAGGAATGGTGGCACAGTTCGGTAATCTCAGTGATTTAAGAAGTTTAGGCAGGAAGGTGGAGAGTTCAAGACCAGCTTGGGCTACAGAGTATGTTCAAGACCAACCTGGGCAACTTAGCAAGACCCTGTCTTTAAACAAAAGTGGGGAGGGGCAGCAAGATGGCTCAGTGGGTAAAAGTGCCTTCCACCAAGCTTGGTGACCTGAGTTCAATTTCCAGGACCCACATGGTGAAAGGAGAGGAAGAGAGGGAGGGATGGAGGGAGGGGGAGAGAGAGAGAGACAGAGAGAGAGAGAGAGAGGAAGAAAGAGAGAGAGAAAAAAATAAAGACAGTTAGCCCATCCCTCCAGATTCTGACAATGTCAGGGTGCTGAATTTACACTTTACTATAGGCGATACTGGAAACAATATTTCCAGATGGTGAGCGTTTTAGAACCCCGGGGAAATGTAGTTGTCACTAGGAGGCAGCATGGGTTAACTAAGAACCCAAGTGGGAGCAGGAGCTCCACCTGCAGATTTGAAAAAATGTCCTAAGTGTCATTATAAGGAACATCTTGATTTCCACAAACTATTCTGAGCCAGGTGGAGGAAGGGGTCTAGATAGGGAGCTTTAAACAGCTGGTTGACAAGTAAACCCAAGGAGACAGTGACCGGTGACACGATCCTTGACTCCGTCCTATGCAACAGTTTTGTTACCACCTTCACCAAAGGCCAGGGGCAGGCCCATCAAATTAAGACACGGTATAAAGCTGGCAGGGAGAAAGACTGCAGAGAGACTGGGAGGGAGAGAGACTGCGGAATGACGGCACAGGTCAGCATAGTGCGTTTCCTGCTTGACAGCAGGTGCCCGACAAACAGGGGACACGCTTTGAGGATGATTGGCTGATTACACGGAACCTCTGAGTAGATGTTTCGGAGACATATGTGTATTTTAGCTCCACACATGGGCTAAGGTCAGCCTCAGGAAAGACTGGAAAGTGGTGAGTCATGAAACAAGCTCTCCTTCTTTCAAGATGAGAACACAGAAAATAAACATTCCTCCAACAGGGACTCTTGGTGTCATGGGTACAGCCAGGGATCTGCCTGGGTCTCCCCATGTCCCTGTACCACTCCTGACTTCCGTTCTTGTGCTAGTGAGGCCCAAAGGGTCTCATATCTGCAGGAGGATAAACTCTCGTGTGGTAACTTGGTGTTGTCTCGCTGGCTCCGCCTCCCCTCTCTTTCCCCCGCTCCCCTCCCCTCCCAACCCCTCCAGTTCCCTTTTCTCTTCCTTAACGTGGGACTTGCACACAAAGTTTGAATCTAAAGAAGCTGGCCCAGGCACTTGGTCAGGAATGAACTGCTGCTCAGTGCCAGGATCATTTTGGACAGAAGAAAATGGAAATGGACTGCGTTGGTGCAGCCGCTGCAGCTGCCACCCAGAAACCTAGAGGATGCACAGTTCCACCTGTCTCAACTCAAGGTTCACTGTCAACAGCTGGAGGAGCTGAGCCTCAAGCACTGGTAAAGCTTCAGGATGGGTGATCTGTGGACCAGGGGGAAAATGGATCGATTAGGGCCAAGAAAACAGCAGCATGGGACTGCTCTCCAAGAGGAGCAAACCCGCAGTCCAAATCACAGTCCAAAGCAGAATTCACACGGCGCCCTCCACTTACCTAGGAGGGAACTCTCAGAACTCACTGGAAGCAGCATCAGGGTTCACGGAGTTTAGATCAGTGTCAGCTTGTCACTGCTGCTGTCACCGAAGGCAAAAACAGCCTCTCCTGGCTGATCACATACTGAAATTCAGAGTATGGGATTTTGTGGTTTGGGGGACGCAGAAATACCTAATTCTCACCAGAGGCATCCCGCTCTGGACTTTACACAAAACAAATTCAAACATTTTGTGTCATCAGTTTAGAGATTTCTCATGGACTCTGTGCTCTGGGTAGGGCTGGAGGCAGGGGACAATGTTGGTGGGGACGCTGTGTGCTGGCTGTAACTCCACCAGCTACACACACCTCCTCGATCTTCAGAAAACTCTGTGAAGGACATAGCGTTAGTACTATCCTGCTGAGAGAACGAAGCTCAGAGAGCTTAAATGGAGTGACCTCGGTCGCCGGTTAAGGCGCACTTCACACGCATCAAACAATAGCTAATTGAACGATGCCATCTGTGGTCTGCCAGGGGATTGATACAAATGGAGTTGCCACAAGGGAGTAAACAGAACAGCAGAGTACCAAAGCAGCTTCACCACAGACTTCTCCAAGTTGACCCCCAACTCCAGCTTCTTGGGAAAAAAGTATTACTTCTATTAAAGTGCTTTTCTAGACAGATGCACACTTCAGAATACCTTGATTATTCATATAAATTCTCCGTCTCGCTTGGGCAGATTAGACAAAAACAAATTGCATAATCTTTTTATCTGTATTACTTATTTAATCCCCTCAGTGTCAGTAAGGAAGGTACTCGAATTTTATATTCAAGAAGTGGTGTCCAGGGGGCTGGAGAAATGACTCAGTGGTTAAGAGCACTGACTGCTCTGACAGAGGACCCAGGCTCAATTCCCAGCACCTACATGGCAGCTAACAACCATCTGTAACTCCAGTTCCAGGGAATCTGGCACCCTCTTCTGACCTGCTTGGGCATTTCATGTCATACATGCAGGCAGTACACTCAAACTCAACATATAAAATAAAATAAAGTTTTTTAAAAAGTGATGTCCAAGACTAGAGAGATGGCTCCGTGGTTTAGAGTCCTTGCTGCCTTTGCAGGCGATCCAAGTTCAGTTCCTAGCACCCACAGAGTGGCTTACCACTGCCTATAACTCCAGTCCCCAGCAATCTGATGATCTCTTCTGGCTTCTGGGGGCTTCTGCATGAACATGATGTACATAAATCCATGAAGAAGGTATACGCATATACACATAAAAATAAATCTGGGCTGGAGGGATGTCTTAGTTGCTCTTCAAGAGGACCTGGATTTGATCCCCAGCACCCACATGGTGGCTAACAACTGTCCTTAACTCTAGTTCCAGGGAATCTGAGCCCTCTTCTGATCTCTGTGGACACTGCATGACATGGGTGCACTTACATACATGCAGGCAATATACTCATATACATAAAAAAATAAAGTGAAAATAAAAATAAATCTTTTTTACAAAAAAAGAAGTGATGTTCATTTTTGTTATAAAAAATAACTGATACTCCGTAATTTATTCTTAAAATTTATTTCTTGCCTTTAATCCCAGTACTTGGAGGCAGAAGCAGGTGGATCTCTGTGAGTCCAAGACCAGCTTAGTCTGCCAAGAGAGTTCCAGACCAGCCAGGGCTACATAGTGAGAGACAGTCTCAAAAAAAAAAAAAGTATTTCTTATCATTCAGGAGCCTGTGAAATTCAAAGGCATGGTGTTGGCTTCTGGAGCTTCCCAATAACATGGGGGCCGGCATCCCATCACACAACGGAGCAAACATGCCCTCTCAAGCCTCTCTTCCTATGAAGCCACTAATCCCACATGCATCCCACCCCAGTAGCCTTATCTGGTCTCAGTTGTCCTCCAGCAGCCCCACTTGCAAAACCATACAGTTTGCGGTTCAGTTACAACAGTGCTTCAGAGGAGACATTTGTACCACTGTAGCTAGAACACTGAAGAGCCGAGAATCTGAGGTTTCTCCAGATCTTACAGGATATATACAGGTCTGTGTTTTGAAATTATGATGGAATTTATTTATGTGACTGGTTGTTTGGTCTCTTTGGCTGCTTGGCTGCTAATTGAGGGGTTTATTACTTATTCGGGGTTTTGTAGATTACTGACCCTTGCTGGAATATTGATGCTCAGGCCAGAATATAGTGTTTCTATGGTAAACCTCTGGATTTTTGACTGGTGTAGACAACCAAGCAAGAAAACTTAAGAGAGTCTTTTTTGGAAATGAGGATATCCAAATAAATGGTTTACATGTAAGAGAAGCATTGTCTCAAAGCCCCATATTGTGGTGGGTGCTGCTCTCTCTAGCACCCTCCCCTCTCCCGGGAATAGCCCATCTACTCCCTCACTCCAGCATGGTTTTAGAGAACCGTAACTGTCCTCACCCATGGCCGTAGAAGTTAGTCAAGGGAGTGAGCATGTGACACAGCTCATGCCAATTAAATCAGTGCCCCGTGGTTTTTCTGAGCTGGAGTTGAGCAAAGGTTTTCCTCAGGCGGTGATACAGAGGAAACAGGCGGCTGTAACTTTCAGGAGCACTGGGCCATTCTTGGAAAGAAAGTCATTTGAGATGAGGCATCCTAAGTTGAAAGAACTAGGGCCCAGAAACAGAAAGACCACCAGGTGGGTGACACCAGGCTGCCGGGTCACCTATGGACGTATGAACAAAGGAGTGTCTTTTCATTGACCTAAGCAAGTCTGGGTTACGATTCTGTCATTTGCAAGGCTAGTATAATATATTCTGATTTTTCCTCACCATATTTCTTTAGACGGGGTCTCTGACTGTGCCTGGAACTCACTGCTTCTAAAATCCACTGTACCTGCCCCCACCCCGACCCCCAGCACTGGGATTACAGATGTATGCCACCATGCCTAGTTTTTTGTGAGGGTGCTAGGAATCTGAACTTAGTTTCTCATGCTTGCAGGACAAGCACTTTAACCCTCTGAGCCATCCCTCCAGCCTCTAGTTAGTTCAGATTCTGTCAACTTGGCAATCAATATTAACATGGTGCACGGCCTTGAAATTAGCAACTTTGATTGATGCTTGGTCCTATAGGATTGTTGCAAAACTTTGAGACTTGAAAGCTACATCTTTAAGGCTAGAGTGACCATAACTCGGTGTGCTTGAGACACCTCTGGTTTAACACCTGTTGCTCTAGTGTCATTATTAACAGTGTCCCCTGTCAGTCTCAGAAGTACCTGAGTTGGATGGGAAATAATGTAGCTGCCTCAGTTAAGGCTTCTCTCTACACTTTTCTTTCTGAAGACTGAGGAGAACCCAACCTTCTTCTAAAGGAGTCCCTAGGAGACAGAGATGAGAGACAACTCGTCCAACTGTCTAATCCAATATAGACATATTCAAATTACATTTAATTATTAATTTATTTTGTGTGGCTGTATCTCTGTGGGTGTGTACGTGCCGTGGTACGGTAGCGGTCAGAGGACAATCTGAGGGAGTGGCACCTCTCCTTCTGTGGTGTTGGTCTCAGGGATTGAACTCAGGTCATCATTCTTGGTAGCAAACACCCTTACTCGCTGCAACATCACATGGGTTCCTGCATCTTGCACTCAATTGCTAATCATTCTTCTCTTCTTTTTGGAGAGGTAATTTGAAATCACAGAGATTTGAAAACACAGAGCAATAGTAATCATTGGGTGTGGTTTTCTTAAAGGAATTTTAAATGACTGAAAAAATTCAAGGAAGTTGCATTCTTGGATGACTATCAAATAAAATGTGTGCCTATAATTCACCTTACAAAGCAGCTGGTTATTCTTTTAAAGTTCAAATGAGGATAGAGGAATAAGGAAAGATGAGAATAATCATATCATTAGGTCTCAATTAGCAAAATGTCTTAGGGTATGGGTTGTCCAGCCACAGGTAAGAAGGGCTTTTAAGCTTTTTAAAACTAATTTCTATGTAGTATAATTTTGGTAGCATCAAGAAAAACCTGCACAGTCCAACATTTATATTCTTGTGGACTACAAATTGTCTTTAGGAAGATGTGATGGTTGGCTTTGTGTGCGATGAAGTACTCAGATGTTTAGTCAGACATACTACAGTGTCTCTATGGTGTTTTCTGGATAGGATTAACATTTCAGTCAGAAAGTGGGTACAGCAGTGGTCTGCCTTCTGTGAGTGAGACTCAGGGGCAGTGAGACGCTGGAATCAAGCAGATGGCTGACCTTCCTGTGATGGTTAATACTGATTGGCAACCCAACGAGATCTAGAATCACCTAGGAAACAAGTCTCTGGGCCTGCCTATGAGGGAGTTTCTAGATTAGTTGAGGTGGGAAGACCTGTTCTCAATATGAGTGGCACCATTCCGTGGGCTGGGGTCATGCACCGTAGGGAAAGATGACAGTGACCAAGCCCCAGCTTGCCTGCTCTCTGCCTCCTGAGTGCAGACACCTCCTACTGCTGCTGCATGCCCTCCCTGTCCTGATGGGCTGCACCCTTGAACTGTAAGCCCAAATCAACCCTTCCTCCTCTAAATTGCTTTTGTCAGGTGTTTTGTCACAGCAATGAGAAGTTAACTAATGCAAGCAAGTTCCCTCTGCTCCGTGGCCTCTTTATTGGTTTCTTTCCCTTGTCTGAAGGCGGAAACGTCAGCTTTTGACTGGAACTATCCCTCTGGCTCTCCTGGGGCTTCGTTTTGACGGCTCATACTGCAGATCTTGAGATTTATTAGCTTCCATAGTTGCATGAACCAGTTCCTTGTGATAACTTTTTACACTCACTTCTCTCTGCTTTCCGTTGTTTCTTCTCCTTTGGAGAACCTTGACTAATATAGAAGGAACAAGAAATCAGTCACCTGTTCCAGAAAGAAGGTAAAATTCTTCCTACACAAGTGCATGCATTTCTCAAGGGTTGATGAAAAGCCAACCTGTTGACTCAGGGGGCCGAGAAAACCCTGTGTGTGTGTGTGTGGCGGGGGGTAACTGGCTGTCATGAGCATGCTGTGCCAGGGACACAGAACACATTTGTGTCTTTCTGTCTAGTCAGACTTTATTGAATAACAATAAATTCATGCCACAACAGTTTTAAAATATTTTTAAAAGATTGACTTTTAATATTTTAAAGTTTTAAACCATGTGTATGTTTGTGAGTCCGTGTAGGGGTATGTGTGTGAGTGCAGTTTCCTGTGGTGCTGATCCTCTGGAACTGGAGTTATAGGTAGTTGTGAGGTGCCTGACTTGGGGACTTGGGAACGAAATTTGAGTCCTCTGGAAGAGCAGAAAGTGCTCTTAACTACTGAGCCACCTCGCCAACCCTACATCAGTTTTACTGACTGTAATTTCCCAGGAAATTCTGATTTCACTTGATGGCTTGGCTGTTGGCAATTGCTGGTTCTTTTATTCCTATATTAATCGCTAATATTAGCTCTCAGGTCACATATTAAGCTTCACACAGTGATATAGGCTACAATGATAAAGGGGCCTCAAGGCAGATGAAGAACTCAGTCTGAGAGCTGGTGGAGCCTGCCAAGCTGGTCAAGGTGAAAGGCGATGGGTCCAGTGAGGTAGCCAGTGTGATGTGCAGGGTAGCTGGGTCTGGATAAACCCTGTTTCAGTGGGCTGTGTCAAGCAGGGTCCCTGCTGAGCCGCAGCCCTGGGACAGAATCTGAAGTTCATCATCTGCCAGTCCTGTGACCTGGTGTGATGTCAGTGTTAGGCTTTCACGTGGTGGACCAGGTGTTGGGACAGCACCCTTTGTTGGTCCCTGATCTGGCTCAGTAAATAACCATGTGATCATGGTTAGGATGAACCTTGGAGACCAGAGCTGACTAGTTCCTCAGGAGGCCTCTAGGCCAATACCCTAAACCATGACACTGATATTCAGGTGCTTGCTCAGGCCATACGAGAAGTTCCCCAAAGAGGGCTCTGAACTCTGCCTCCGAGACTCACTGGCCATGCTATTTTGTCCTAACATTTTTCCCCCTTATTAACCGATATCTTGTGTATTCTTAATTTTTTATTTTATGCATATGAGCGTATTGCTTGCCTGCATGTAAGTGCACCCATGTCATGCAATTTCTGAGGTCAGAAGAAGGCATTGGATCCCCTGGAATTGGAGTTATGGGTGGTTGTTAGCCACCATGTGTGTGCTGGGAATCAACCCTGGCTCTTCTGCAAGAGCAACCAGTGCTCTTAACTGCCGAGTCATCTCTCTGGTTCCTGTCCTAACCCCTTCTTAAAAAGGAAATCTAATCTTAACCGTTTAGGTCATTAGGCTGGGAGACCTGCCCCAGGGCTCAGTCTGATTGAGGAAGAACAGGCTCAGAAGCAGAGTCTGGACCCTGGACTGAGTTGCAGCTGTGTGTTCTCTGCAGCATCTTCATCTCTCACTCCCATCCACACGCTGGGTTCCAAAGGAGCCTGCTCATGAGCCTGCTTGGAATTGTGAGGAGAAGGGGCACCAGACTGTAAGATACCCTTGTTCTCCATTTGACACGATTAGTCCTCACAAATCACTGCCCCAGGCTAGTGAGGTGGTTCAGTGGTAAAGGGGTTCACTGCCTGACAATGCTGACCTGGTGACCTGAGCCAGATGCTTTAAACTCATGTAAAGATGAAGAAAAGAACAGACCCTACGAAATGCCCTTTGACCTCCACGTGTGTGCCATATACACCCCTCTGTACATATCATGCACACACATATATACACCGTACTAAATAAAAAAATTATCAGCCAACACTGAAAAAAAACAAATCACTGTTCCTCTGTGCCTCAGTTTCCCCATCTGTAAAGCACAGTTGTGTAACTTCATCCTCTTTAGTTTTATTGATATTTAGACATTCTATGAGTTAAATGGCAAATGGAAGACTCGTCCTTCCTCTGAGGGGGGCTGATCTTGGTCTGGGGCAGCAGAGTTCTCAGAGCAGGCCAGGGGCTCTTGGAAGGGAGTGGGAGGAGGTGGGCTCTGGCACCACGGGCAGGACTCGGTGTTACCCATCCTCTGCCCCTCAGGTCTGCCACACAGTTTTTTTTTTCAAAACTGCTGGGTAGTGTTATCTGTTCCTCTTTGTTCTGTAGGAGAAGATACCCTGATATTGCTGTTTTGCTAATCAAAGGCCTGTCCTAGGTGAGATTCCGGAGCCTGCTCTCCATGCCTGGCCCTTCCTTCCTATTCCACCATCTCCTCAGGCAACCTCTGCTAACTTCTCACCTGCACCCTGCGGGTACCTCCCATCCACCTCCAGGGTGTGGCATGACCGCAGGAAGCCTACCTTCCCCAGGAAGACAGGCGCCTCCATCTAGACCGCCTGGGATCCTCGTACTGCTTCTCTGTGGTCCTCCCACCTTCCTTCTTTTCCTCCCTTTTGGAATGCTTTTGCCTCCTGTAGCTGGCACCTGTGAATCTTCGTCAGAGGATAGGCCCTATTATAGAGTTTATCCAAAGCACCAGTAATTCCCAGAAACTTTTTGAGGGCAGGGACTGGGCTTGTCTCCTGCTGAACCTCAGGACATAGCAATGGATCCTCCAACTACCAAGATGGATTCTGTAAACCTTACAGATTCCGGCACCAGTGAGCCCAGCCATGTATGGGTGTACCTTTAGGGAAGCACAGGCCTGAGACAGAAATCTAACTTTATGCCCTCTTGACAATGGGGTGTCTGTGGGAGGCTCCCCACAATTGTGCTTACATCAAGAGAACAGCCTTGAGTCTTGAACTCACTTGAGTCTCATGCACCAGTCCCTCCACTCCTGGCTGGTGACCCCACTTCCCAAAGGGCCTTATACTTAAAAGCATCTGTGTTACTATCTTCGTCCATGTGTTGGGATCTGCCTCTGGGTCACATTTGCCTCGGCTTCTAGCTCCCTGCTGGACCCTGAGCTGCTACTGAATTCCACCCTCAGCCCTGCAGTTCCCACTCAGATCCACACTATTGTCCCCAGGTGACCCCAATCTCGAAGATGTTCCCAGTAGCCATCCTGTCCAGACAGTGAGACCTGGGGTGTTGGACTCTAACCAGAACACCCCCAGCCCACTCCTCCATCCCCACCCAGTGCCAGCCTAGAGTGGAATGCGATTGTGACAGAGAAGCCTGCCCTGTTACCACAGCACCACCTCGGGCATGTCCAGGCAGGCCTGGCAGGGCACAGGGGCTCTATGAAGGACAGACAGCTTTCCCAACAGAAACCTTGGAGGAACTTGGAGCTGACACTTGCCCCAGATGAGCATATCGGAGGCCAGACCTCTACACTGTAATCTTCAGGGTGTGGAAGGGTGATTGGCTTTGGTTGAATTTACCTTAGGGACACCAGGGCCCATTTGTCAGCTTTTTTAGGGGGTAGAGGAATGAAAATTTGAGAGTTAGAAGTCACAGAGGAAGAGGAGGCTCCAGGAAAGGACCCTCAAGGCAAGTGAGGAGGGGAGAGCCATTGTAGAGGCCATTTAGTTGTAGCAAACAGGCCTGTAAATCTCTTGGGTGGAAAAAAAATAGTGCTTGAAAATGAAATTTGGGAACAGATCTCCCTTTCTCCTCGATAGTTTTACCAAGTTAGGGTCAGAGCCTGGACCCTGACAGTCCCCCTCACAAGTCAGATTTTGGTTTAAATAGAAGGATAGAGGTCTGCATGGCTAAGCAGCCCTGGTCAAGATTTAGTCCCGCCTATCACCAGTGTGCGAGCTTCAGTCCCTTCCAAAAGATGATCTGGTGTCAGAGCCATGTGAAACTTGTTTCCAGGAAACGCTCCCCAGCCTTGCCACCACAACCTCCATCTCTGACCGGCACGGGGCCCCAGCCTTTTCCTTCTCCTAGCATGAGATTCTTGAGGAAAATTCAGTTTCTTAGGATCCATTATTTAAGTAGTTTGATAGTTACAGGGAGAAGTACAAGTATCTCTTTAGAGTATCTACACTCCTACCTGGACGGTTACGTGGGTCACATGAGAGTGGCAGAGGCCGTTCCGTCCTAAACACTCATGGGCTGTGATGGGAAGTGGGCTGTGCAGGAAATGACAGTGGCCCTGGAGGGGTGGCCATCAGAGGGTAGGAGAGACATTAAGGATTTACGGTCGGGAGGCCTGGGAATTCTCTAGACACCCCTCTTCCCCTTTCCCATATACACACATGTACACATACACATGTGCTCTGGAGCTCGGGCCCAGTGAACCAAGCACACATCTGCGGAGGCTAGTGCACAATGGTCGCAGGAGGAAAGCCTGGGGGATGACACGTTTAGTCTGAGGTTTGCAGCCTTTACTTCTCCCACACTTCCCTTTCCAGAGAGGTATCCTCACACACCCACGCAGCTGTGAAAACCATCACGTGAATCTCCCGGCCTCCTCTACCTTCAACAAATAAGTGTTTGCCCACTCCCTGGCTCCAGGCACTAAGGCAACAGTTGAGAAGAAAACAGATACAGGTCCCTGATGTCACACACTGCTTTCTAGAGGGGGGACACAGACACCATGCGGTGCAGGGAGAGACTAAGTTGATGGGTTTGTGGAAGAAAATTAATTGGGATGGAAAAAGGAATTGCAGGATTAGTTTTGTTTATTTGTTTTTAAGACGGGGTCTATTTCAACTTCATGTCTGTTGTTGGGATGAGATAATACCCTTACAAAAGCAACTTTAAGCAAAAAAGGGTTTATTCAACTTAAAATTCCAGGTTACCAGTCATCCTTGAGGGAAGTCAAGGCAGGAACTCAAAACAACTAGTCACATCCACCGTCCGGAGCAGAGAGAAATGAATGATGTCCCTTACTACTTTGCTTACCCATTCTACGCTTACCCAGTCCAGGACCCAAACCAGGGGAATGGTGCTGCCCACGATAGGCCAGGTCTTCCCACCCGTCAATGAATCCCTGGCAGTCATGCCCTGATGTAGAAAATCTCTGATGGAGGCGCTCTTCCCAGATGATTCCAGAATGTGTCAAGCTGACAATTAAAACTAACTATCACAGGTTCACTATACACCCCAAAGCTGACTTTGAACTAACAATCCTCCTGCCTCAGCCTTGAGAGCTCTCGGATCAGTGTACCACCACTCCCAGCTTGAGGGGGTTACAGTTTCAAATACTGAGGTTAGGGAAGGCCTTCTATTTTTTCTTTCTTCCCTTCTGTGCTGGGAACTGAACCCAGGGCTTTGCACACACAAGGCAAATACTCTGCCACTGAGTTACTCCCTTTCCCTAGGCCTGGAGCTTTAATTGAGCTCCTTCTATATGGTAGACAGCCTGACACCCACTGTGTAGGCTCTGTGGGTGCGGTTCCTGCACTTGGGCTAGTTCTTTTCCCACTTGCCTTGAGTCTCCTCCACAGAGCCACCCCAGGGGACCCACACAGGGACCATCACACCTCTACTCTGCTTAAAACCCTTCCACAACACATTAATGCCTTGAGGATGGATTAAACCCTTTGAGTCCCCCTCCTGTTGCTGGTCCAGTTGCACAACCTCCCACTAATTAGGGAGGTATAAAGTCAAATTGCCTGGGATTGTCTCGATGGCCCTTTGCCTGCCATCATTCTCTGCTCTCAGTTTAGACACCACATTCTGTTGGTCACACTGTGAGCACAGCAGCTGCCTCAAAGATAAACAGTCACTGTCCAAAACTTTCTAAAGTCAGACATGGTAGTACATCCCTGTTGGGCATAATGCAAGGTGGGCCTAGCCAGGCCACCTGCTAGGAGAAACAGAGGAATGGTTCCTGTGGGTGTGGCGTTCTGCTCTGGCTAGTTGTGAGACCAGCATCTGGAAAGTACCTGCCTACCTGGGGACAACCTTACTATTAGCTGTATTTGGGACCCCATCCCATAAGGTTATTGGCTTTCTAGACCTGTAAGAGCTTGTGCACCTGTTCAATAAATGAGTTTGCAGCACCACATGCTTGGGTAGCTTCCCGTCCAACTCCCAGAGTCTATGGCTTGACTCTGCATCTACTCACTCCTAACTGGCCCCCGAAAGTCCACTCGGGCTGGCCCCAAGTGGTGAGACACAACGGTAGTGGAAATGATTACAACTGGTGCCCAAACAGGGACCCTGACCCCCTTAGTGAGTAGACCCCCAGTTCGGTTCGGTTTTGTGTGCGATTTGATCCTTGTGGATGGGCAAGGATCCCCTCCTTTTTGTCCCCCTTCCTGTATTTGTCTCCCTACCCCAAAGGACACACACAAGCCTCATGATCCCTGAGACCCGTACTGGCCCCTCTCTTTCTTGGTGACCCCGACGTGATAACAATCTCTGCCTAAAATTCCTCAGTTAGTAATTATGCTAAAGATTGCAAACTTCAATTTGATAATGTGTTACCTAAAGCAGGGTTTATATGGTTTTTGTGTTTTCCATAAGGTTTAACTAGAAACTTATAAAGTAATATACAGGGGTAATATTAATCCATTACTTTACTTTATGTTTGTAATTTGCACTTCATGTTCTTTTAGTACTCGTCTGAGCCATAAATAACTGCCATCTTCATGTCTTAGCAGCGCCTACCTCACCTGAGTATCCAGCCAGTCCTTCCAGTCAGCTGTATGTAATTTTTTAAATGTTATTACATCTCATGGTAAATGGAGATAACTTAAAAATGAAAAAGTCTATAAGGTCAGAGTATATATGTCTAGTCAAGGTTTCTTCAAAAATGTTTGGTTTATGCCCAAGCTTTAACTGCATAGCATACAGTAATTAAAAATGCTAGGCTGGTGAAACTAACCTTTTTGGGTGTTCAACAATCATATTTAGAGGCCTAAGGTAATCTGGTCAGAGGGACTTAAAGGGACAATTTTTTGTCTCTTGCCCTCCAAGGTCAACTAAGTTCCAGGGGACTATGGAAAATCTCTTAAAATGTCCTGTAACTGTGATGAGTCACCTGTCTTCCTGTTCAGGGAGGTCATGGAGACCCCACTAAAAGGACTTGAACCAATGTCCAGTCTGCAAAGAGGAGAATCAGCACAGGAAAATGTTTCCTTGATGCTTCTGAGTGAAGCTATGGTCTAGCAAGACCTTCTGACTTATCTTCACATAGATGGACCTTGTAAAACAAAGGCCTAGGGAGCCAAGGGTCGCCTTCAAAGCCCATGTGACACCCCAGAGGAACAGATGCACAACTGACCTTAAAAATAAAAATAACTTGGTTTATTTGGGCCAATTGTATGATCTTAAACACCCAACAGGAAAGTATAGCCAAGGATTCCTACTTCAACACTGCAGTACATACCTGCTGTCAAGAAAGTCAAGCACACCATTGTTCTAACCTAACCATTAAATGTTGGATAATTTCTTTTCTTTCCCTGTCTAAAAGCCATTTAAGAGGAAACTTACATTGGTTCTAGATCAAAGTGCCTGAAAGCAAATCCTGACTTCAAGACTCTCAAGTCCAGCCTTGGCAACCAAAAGAAAAACAAAGAGGAACCCAACATATGGATGTTCTTGGAAGTCCTAAGCAAGAAATTCTAATGGACTTTAACATGGACACTTGGAATTTTCCTTGTTCTGACTTTTCTGGTTTCCTATCTAGAATGTATAATGCTAACTACTCTTGCCTTTAACAGTTATGCAAATCAGGGGTCTTTTAGATAGACTCACTGACGGGTACTCCCATTGCCACAATCTTCATCCATTATCAGCTTTCGAAGAAGTTAGAGGAGTCATCGCCACAGTTCCCTATTGGCAATTGGGATGCCTCTTCAGAGGGTGACGTGATAAGAATAGGAGATAGAATTTGGTTAGGCAGTTTAGGGTAAAAAGACCCCAAGGAAAAGTGACCAGTTTCTTTTTTGGCTAAAACAAAACAAAACAAACAAACAAAAACTTTAAAACAAAAAGGAGGATATGTTGGGCATAATGTAAGGTGGGCCTAGCCAGGCCACCTGCTAGGAGGAATAGAGGACTGGTTCCTGTGGGTGTGGCATTCTGCTCTGGCTAGTTGTGAGACCAGCATCTGGAAAGTACCCGCCTACCTGGGGACAAACTTACTATTGGCTGTATTTGGGACCCCACCCCATAAGGTCATTGGCTCTCCAGACCTATAAGACTTGTGCACCTATAAGACTTGTGCACCTATTCAACAAACGGGTTTGCAGTGCCACGTGCTTGGGCTGCTTCCCGTCCAACTCCCAGAGTCTATGGTTTGACTCTGCGTCTACTCACTCCCAACCCCTTGGGCTGGCCCCCCAAAGTCCACTTGGGCTGGCCCCAAGTGGTGAGACACAACGGTAGCAGAAACGACTATACATCCCTACAAATCCAGCACTCAGGAAGCTGAGCAAGAGTGCCATGAATTTGAGGTTAGTCTGGGCTACAAAGAAAAGCCTGTGTCCAGGTCAGTCTGGGCTACCCAATAAGATCTCGCCTTAGAAAAACAAGACAAAACCACTCTTTGCTTTCTGTTATCCTCCCTTTGTTCCTCTTCTTGAAGAATCAGCTCAGATGTTGGCTTCCACCTGCTTTCCAGGTTGTTTCCCAGCCCTCGGCCAGGCAACGCTGTGGGTTCCACCCTCTCTCTTCCTACAGCAGGCCTCCCTTGCTCTGGGACAGTGTGCGGCACCTTTGTCCTGCCATCGTCCCTACCTCCGCAGGATGACTTTGAAGAAGGAGGCCAGTGGTTAGACGAGAGGGCAGGGGTGACGGATTCAGCACAGACTAGGATGTGCAGTCCAGTGTCCACCCATTCGGGTGTTCACTTCCCCGTCCATATTCAGACACATCGGCATAGGATATGGAGCATCTACCTGGGGCCAGGCACTGTGCGAAGTAAATCCCAAAAGGCAGCTGTCAAGAAAGACCAAAGACCAGCCCATGTCAGTCACTGAGGAAGTCACAGGACAGTCATTGAAAATTTGGCAAGGAGAAGGAAGAGGCCTGTGTCAGACTCTAAGGATACAAGAGTCAGGGCAGGAGTGGTCCTGCTATAGGAAGGGACAAGCAAGTTGTAAGCTTGGCATTAACTGGATTTGGGATGTGGAGGTAGGCCTCAGTGGGAATAATTCTTTTCTCCTCAGACATGGTCTCATGTAGCTCTGGCTGGCCTTGCACTTGCTACGTAGCTGAGGATGACCTCGTCCTCCCTGCACCTCCCAAAAGCTGAGATTACAAGCACTTTATCTCACACCCAGTTTATGTGGTGCTCAGGACTGAAACCAGGGCTTTGTGCATGCTAGGCAAGTACTCTACTAAGTTAGAATCCCAAATCCCAGGAGATGTAATTGAGCCTTGTTCCTGAGGAGATGACCCAGCAACATAGGTTCTGAGGCCAGACAGTGAGGAAAAGGCAGAGCACAGTGAAGCTTCGGGGAGAGGGGAGACTAGATGACACAGCGCGCTGTCAGAGACAGTCGGTCATTGTGAGAACGCAGAGTGGCTCAGGGAGAGTTTCAGCTCTGTTCTCTAAAAGCCTCACTCTAGCTGCAGTGTAAAATGGTTTCAAAGTGAAGAGAGCACTTAGAAAGCCACTGCCAGAACCCAGACAACAGATGTGTGGGAGTTCAGACTAGGGAGGGGCTGTGTGACTTCTGATAACCTGCCTCGGTGTACAGTTCTACAAAGGAGTTCCTGGGGCACAAGGCTTAGGTTAAATAAACTTACAAGATGCCGGGCTTAGAGTGAATTCTCAGTCTACATGTGGCTCTTTCCCTTGCTAGTGAGGGAGTCGCCTGCTCCTGTGCAGTGGCTCTTGGGTCGGCTGGACTGTTTTCTGAGATGATTTTCATTTTTTCACAGGAGCAAACCTTGTTTGTGCAGGGAAATGGGAGCAGGAAACCGCCTGAGACACATTGTGAAGAAGTTCCTTTCCAAAATATTTTTGAAGTGTAGAAAGAGGCAAATGCTATAGATCCTGGGAGGGTCACAGATCCACCCCCGGAGCAAGGTTCCTAAGGTAAAGGACAGTTCTGGATCCTAATACCAATAAAGGGATCAACGTCTCCTGCTAGGAAGGTTTTGGTGCTGACATTTCTGAGGCGTCCTTGGGAAATGCTTCCTCTTTCTGGCACTCAACCAGGTGATGAAAGTTTCATAGAATGGTGATGGAGTGCCCCAGATAAAGGCTCTAGTGTTCAGGACACTGCAGTATCGGGTGACCAGCTTTTCCAGTGCAAATCCAGGGTGGCCGCCCACTGACTCGGCCAATAGGGAGAGAAAACCTCCCTCTAAACTCCTGTTCAGTTGGAACAAAGACCTGGTCGCTGGTGAGTTAGCAAAATGCACAGCAAAGAAGACACGCAGATGGCGTTATGGAGAGGAAGGATTCTGACCAGAAGGGAAGCACAAGGTCATCGCCTTTCCCTCTCAAAGAATCAAGGCACAGAAGTGAGCTCACCTGCATCCCCTAAAAGCAAGTCACTCATTCCCGAAGTCAAATTTAGGGAAGAAAAACTGGCAAAAATCACAGTAGCAAAAATAATGGCTGCCTTATCATCCTGAAACCACAAAATAAAGCCACACCTCCCCTGAGCCCCTAATTAACAATGCCAGTGACAAGACAAGCTTGACTGTAAGTAAATGGCTCTTCCGAGTGTCCCTTGGTCATTTCAGAGAGTGACCAAAGGGAACCCGAATCCAGTCTTTCAGCTGTCGACACCACAGCAGAGCCCTTTCTGTCCCCCTCCCCCAGCTGTCCACTCACTGTGAGGATGCACTGCCGTCCGACAAGCGGAATTTCCTCCCGGCCCCAGAGGACCTGTCGGAGGGTTCTGAGGGCAAGAGCAGCAGGCGCGGCTTGGCCTTCCTGCAGGGCCACGTGGTGGCTGAGCTGAAAACGAACTGTAAGGGGCAGCACAGCAGAAGAGCCTATTACTGTTCAGGGCCGGGGCCAGAGGAGGGGTGGCGTGTCTGGTCTTGGGTGTATTTTAACAGTAGAAACAGTAGGATTGACTGATGGAACTTACCAGAGGAAGATGCATCAAGGTAGAAACTAAGGTCCCGAGGCTCAGAACTAAAGTGGGTGGAGCGGCCACCCTCCACCCTCACCCCAGAGGGCAAAGTGAGAAGTGAGCTCCCTTCATTTCTTGGCCCAGTTGGAACCAGCAATTGTCCCTGACTGGTGATGAAGCTCAGTTAGGGACCATAGAGGCTGGGTTCCCATTTGGCTCACTGAAGATTATAGTCACTTCTAAGATAACGACTTTAAGTTACTTGTTGGGCCACTAAGATGACACACAGGTTTTAATTACCTTTTAAAAATTAGTTTACAAAACAATGAGATTCATTATGATTCATGTGTGTATATTAATTTCTTGTGGTTGGTCCCCTTACTACTCTCCCCGACCCATCCTTTCTTCCACATCTTATGTGTGTATGTGTATGTGTGTCTGTATATACACACACATATATAAATCTAGGTTCTATATATGAGAGAAAACACATGCAGTAACCTTCCTGTTACTCTTACTCCTCCCCGCCTTCCACCCCTTCCCCCGCTCCACATAATCTCTTGTCTACTTCCATGTCATGTGGGAGAAAACATGTGATGTGATATTTGTCCTTCTCGGTCTGGTTTATCTTGTTCCATCCATTTCCCTAAAAATGCAGGTTTTTTTTTTTTAACAACCCAATAAACCTCTATTGTTTATCTTTCACATTCTCCCTACCTATTCATCAACTGATGAGCACCCAAGCTGGGGTCATATCTTGGCTGTTGTGAGTAGTACATCAGTAAATGTAGCTGTGCAGGCATCTCTGAGGTATGTTGGCTTAGAGTCCTTCAGGTATATACACTCAGGAGTAGAATAGCTGGACCACACAGTCAGATTGTTTCATAGGCAAGCTTTCTGGTCATAACCTAATGACAGCATGTATTGGCTACTTTTCTTATTGCTGTGACAAAATACCATACAAAGCAACTCAAGAAAGGGTTTATTTGAATCACAGGTGGATTTGTGGCAGAGGAGGCATGGCAGCAGGCAGTGGTCACTCTGCACTCTGCCGGCAGGGAGCAGAGGGCAATGGACGCTGGTGCTCAGCTCACCGCAGCCCATCAAGAGATGGTGCCGTCCACATTTAGGGTCGTCTCTGCTCAGTTAGCCTCACTAGAAACTACCCCATAGACGTGCCCAGAGCATTATCCCCTTGGTGATTCTGAATCCCATTGAGCTGACAATCAGGCTTAACCATCACACGTTAAAAATCAGTTATTCAAAGATGAGGAACATCTTACCTATTTAAGAAGAAATGCACTGAAGACATGTAGCTCAACAAGAAAATCAAGTTTTTATTACTAAATACGGTGAAATAAAGGAATGAAAATAAAACGATTGGCTCAGCAAAAGCTGTCCTTAGAGGATAATGTGTGACATCCTCACTGCAGGAGAGGAGAAAAGGAAGAGAGGGAGCCCGGGGCTCAGCACGGCTTGTGATGCTTATGCTCCTGTCTTAAGGAGGCAGAGGTGGTAAGGAAGGGCCATCGAGCTGGATGACTGGGTGAAGACACTTGCTGCCACGCCTGGTGACCTGAGTTCCGTCCCCAGGATCCACATGGTGGAAGGACAGAACTGGCTCCTGTAAGTTGTCCTCACATATGCACATAATGTGTGTGTGCCTGAGTGTGTATATGTGCGTCTGTATCTCTGCACGTATGTGTCTGTGTTTTATGTATATGTGTATGTGTGTGCGAATGCATGTGTATATGTATGTTGTGTACATGTGTACATATGTGTATATGTGTATGTGTGAGTGTGTGTGTGAGTATGTGTGTGGTTAGCTGAGCAAAGCAGGGAGAATACCAAGGGAGGAAGTGTAGGTGCAATTATTTAATACAGAGCAAGAAGATAAATTTGCATAAACTTGATGGAGCAAGATAGAGAGGATTAAGTATGTTATTTAATGATAACCATCAGAACTCAAATTAAGACTATCATTTACAAAGACAAGGGAAGGGATGGGAAAGAAAGTGGGACATGGGGCAGATGTGCAGGTCTCGCTGCATCTCGTGTTGAAGAATCAGTAGATAGCGAGATGGAGAAAGCTGCATACAGATGTGAGGACAGAAGGTCTAGCTACGACGGTCACAGAGGAAGTCAAAGGTCAGGGAGTTCAAACCATTCCCAGTGGTCATTTCTGAGGAGTGGCTGCAGGACTTTTGTGCCCTTATATTCTGTTTGCATGTTAGATATCCATTATTATAAATAGCAGTGGTCATAATACGACTGTGCCTTGAGTATCTTTAAGGTCCCATTGTGATTGTTGGCTTGGTCTACCAAAGGGTGGACCAAGGACTGAGTGAGAGGTCTGTAGGACATTGGAAAGGTGAAGAAAAGAACGATCACAATGGAGTATTTCAGGGACGGAGAAAGAAAAGTGCTCCCTGGCTACAGTACTGATAAGAGGCTGTCTGTTGTTTATGGTGTGGTGCCCTGGGTGAGTTGTCTGACACCCGCAGTCTGGTGTGGTACCCCGGGGGAGTTGTCTGACACCCGCAGTCTGGTGTGGTACCCCGGGTGAGTTGTCTGACACCCGCAGTCTGGTGTGGTACCCCGGGTGAGTTGTCTGACACCCGCAGTCTGGTGTGGTACCCCGGGGGAGTTGTCTGACACCCGCAGTCTGGTGTGGTACCCCGGGGGAGTTGTCTGACACCCGCAGTCTGGTGTGGTACCCCGGGGGAGTTGTCTGACACCCGCAGTCTGGTGTGGTACCCCGGGGGAGTTGTCTGACACCCGCAGTCTGGTGTGGTACCCCGGGGGAGTTGTCTGACACCCGCAGTCTGGTGTGGTACCCCGGGGGAGTTGTCTGACACCCGCAGTCTGGTGTGGTACCCCGGGGGAGTTGTCTGACACCCGCAGTCTGGTGTGGTACCCTGGGGGAGTTGTCACACAACACTTGCAGACTGCATTGTTTCAGAGTTCTTCCGGAGCTACTTATTGGGCATCTAGGTGCACACACAGTAAACACAGTGTCAGAACAGGGACCTGGCCAGCACTGGGTTACAGAAAGTTGGATGCAGCACCACTCCTAGCCTTGAAGACTTCAGATTCTAGAGGGGGAGCCAGATCTGGAAAGAGGCTTGACTCAGGCAGCATGCAAGTGGAAGGAATGACGAGTGAGGAAAGGAAGCTGCAGGAGGCCTCAGGAAGGCCACTGTGAAGACAGTGACCTTGAGAGGTTGATGGTTTAGCAGGGATGTGTGAGAGGTGAAGGGCCTTCCTAGCAGAGGGAGAGGCAAGGGGCCTGGCAGTGTCAGCCTTGTCCCTGAAGCCCGGCAGCTGGTGTGGCTCTTCCGGGAGGCTCTGTGGGGCAGAGAGAGTGGAGGAGGTACCACTAGTGTGTTGGTTGCCTTTAATGTCAACCTGCTATAAATTAGAAACGCCTGGGCAGGGAGTCTGACTTGAGGAATCATCTTAATTACCTTAATTGATGTGGGTGGCACCTGCCCAGAGACAAAGGGCAAGGCCGGAGGAAGACTGTTTGCCTTTCGTTGATTGGCCCTCCCCCTGGCCACCGAGTTAATTTCCCCTTGTCCCCACTGCTGCTGACTCCTTTGTTGACATCAACCAGCCTTTCCAGGCTTCCAACACTGATTTCAGACCAGACTGGGACTGCTGAGACACTCCACCTCCTGAGTTCCATAACTTTCCAAAATAGCGCCACCAGCTGGTGACCAAAAGTTAAAACACCAGGGGCAGGAGGGACGGCTTATCAGTTAACACTGGCTCACAACCGTCTATAACTCCAGTTCCAGGGAGTCCAACTCCCTCTTCCGACCTCCAGGACACTGCACAACACAGGTGCACTGACCAATGTGCAGGCAATACACTCATACACATAAAATAATAATTAATAAAATGCTTTTTTGGAAGAGTTCAAACACAGTCTATGGAGGACGTTTCATATTCAGATTAACAGAGCACAATTTGACATTCAACCATCTGGAGAAATTTGACCAATGGTCCGGAACGATGTCTGTGGGTGCAGCAATCCCTAGATGTGGTTGAAGAACATGGAGGGTGTCCATGATTTAACAAGTATGGTTATCCTAACAGATGGAACATCAGACTAGAGTTCCAGAGGGACTTTTGAAACCCAGGCTGGGAGCACCTCAGCTACAACAGGGTTACCACAGGCTGCTGAATCCCACCAGGCCTGCTTTGCCCCTCTCCATCCAAACCAGCACCTCATTCAGTATGGGTGCCACATGAGGCCATGGGTCCGCCCTAGTAAGGCCTAACTTGTTTTTATAATTGTATTACATTCGCTTAATGGAGCTAGAAGATGGAGAAAAAAACACTTGTTTCAAAAGAAATACAATACAAAGTTCATTTTTCAAGCTTTTCTTTCTTTTCAACCACAGAATTGCTATACATTAATCTTTTATTTTTCTTTAATTTATTTGAAATTAAATTTTCTCTTGTTGATTTTTCTCTCATAGCTGTATAGTATTAGGTTACTTGTCTAGGATGGAGGTAATATACAATAATAAAGTTACACAAGTTCTTACTCAGCCTCTTCCTCCCACTAGGCTCTGAATAAACCACTTTCAAATCTCCTCATTATTTACTAGCTATGAGACAAGTCTTGTTGTTTAACTATATAAGGTTCATTGTTCAAATCTAGAAGGCAGCAGCATTTACTTCTTAAGGGGGATAATTGAGACCATTGTGTGAAAGTTGCAGGAATATAGTGAATACTCAATAAATCTTGGTGTACAGACAAAAGGTCCCAGTCCATTGTGTTCAGCTGAAAAGGCAGAATCTCCTATACCTGGGTTCAAGAGAAGTTAGGGGAAAGTCACTGGGGAGTTATTTAAATGGTACAGCACATATTGAAAGTGTGTCCCTGTGCTGGGTAGCTTTAGTTGTCAACTTGACACACACGGGTAGAGGGAACTTCAGTTGAGGAATTACTTACATTGATTGGATTGGTCTGTGGCTATGTCTGTGGGGCATTTTCTTGATTGTTGAGTGATGTGGGAAGGCCCAGCCCACCATGGACAGTGCCATCCCTAGGCAGGTGTCCTGTATTGTATAAGCAAGCAGGCTGAGCACAGGCTATGTATTTACAAGGGTATTCTCTCTATCTGTTGCTTTACTCTGTGTTTGTCTGATGTTTCCATCTGATCAAATGAAGAGCATGAAATTTGGAGAGAAATATCACTGAGGTGAGCTATGTTTCCCCCACAGTTCATGAGAGCAGCATGGTTTACTACTGGTGACATTAACCTGGTTAAGGTGGTGTCTGTTAATTACTTGGTTAAGGTGGTATCTCTTAGGTCTCTCACTGAAATGTTACCTTTTTAAACCTCTGTTTTGTACTCTATTCTTTGGAAGTTGGTAGGTCAAGCCAATATTCAATGGGAAAAGAATTAAGGAATTAAATTCTCTTCTACAAAGGATAGCTGTCTACACATATTATTTAGAATCCCTCATAAAGAAGCTTACCCCTGCCTTCTGCCATTCATTTAAACTTTACACGGTGAGGGCTCAGGAATGTTTATCTTACTCTTTAGGTTTTAGTCCAATATTGTTTTTTTTTTTTTTTCTGTTAAACAGAAATGAAAATCTAAAAATGAACTCTCATACTTAGGTGCACTGATTCTGGGGAGGAACACCAGGATAGAGAAGTCAGTGCAGAAAAGATGAGTGTTTTCAGCAAATAGTCCTGAGACACATGGAGACACACATGTAGAAGAGTGAAATGGAACCCTGCTTCTTACAGGCCCCAAAGGGTCAGATTATCGATGGAGGAAGCTGGCAGGATTAAGGAGATAGGAAAACAAGAACAGAGCACAAGAGCACATAGGTTAAGAAGGCTACTGTACATGGTGGCTGGGGTTAGCCCAAGGTCTGCTAGTAGGACAGGAAGGGGCACAGAAGCTGCAAGAAGTTCCAACCCTACAACCAGTGAAGTATAAGCCACACCCTCTCACAATAGCAATAACAATAGACACTATGGCCTGACCCCAGCTCTGAGATTTACATCTTGGTGTCCTCCCAATCCAGCTGGCAGCAGCTGTCTATCCATTTGTCAAAGGGGGAAGTCCAGCACCCTTAGTAAGATTGGCCTATTCAATGTGTTGGGTTTTCTTTTTTTTAACAGATCAGAGGCCAGGTTTTGTTTTGTTTTTCTAATTGCACATCAAGCTGTCACCTAGAGCTTAGTGAAGGATATGAACATACCCGTAAATTATCCAGTATTCAAAAGAAGCAATTTTGATACTGCTATTAGGAGCCTCTTTATGCTCAAAGGAGCATGTGGTATTTTGCAAAAGTAAGCATTCCAAGGGAGCTATTAATGATTTGAACCTAGGGTGACAGCAAACAGCAGGTGACAGATCCCAGGAGTGGCTCAGCAGGGGACATGAATTCTCAGTTGCTAGTAAAGGACCCACTTGGGAACCATTTTGTAAACAGGAGACACCTCTTCGGTTATCACAGTGATAAGTGGCCCACTGGGACTGCAGTAGTTTTTTGTTTGTTTGGTTTGGTTTATTTTTATTTTTTTAATTTACATGTTGTATTTGTGTCTGTGTGAACAAATGCCTTGTGTATGCGGGTGCCTATAGACTCTAGAAGAGGCCATTCAGTTCCTTAGAGCCGGAGTCATAGGCAGTTGTGAACCATGTGGGTGCTGGGAACTGGGTTCTGGGTCCTCTGAAAGAGCAGTCGGCGCTCTTAACTGCTGAGCCATCTGAGCCATCTCTTCAGTCCCTTGTTTTATTTTTGTTGTTTTTGAGATTGGGTCTCATTCTGTAGCCCAGACTGTCTTATAACTCATTATGTAGCCCAGGCTTGCCTTAAACTCAAAATAATCCTTCTGCCTTGCCTCCTGAGTACTAGAATTGCAGGCATGTGTCAGTGGGGCTTGATGGGAAACCAAACGATCTCTGCCATGTACTTATTTATTTGTTTAGATTTATTTTATCTTATTTATATGCATGTGTGCTTCCATCAATGTGAGATAGTGTACTTGTGTGTGTGTGGTGGTGGGGTACCTGTGGAGGGCAGAAGAGAGAGCAGCTGACAGTCCCTTGGAGTTGGAGTTCCAGGTGTTTGTGAGCTGCCCAAGGTGGGTGCTGGGATTCGAACTCCGGTCCTCAGGATTGAGCAGCAAGTGTGCTTCCCTGCTGATCCATCTCTCCAGCCAGAATTTCTGACATTTCAGGTCAGAGCACATGTCCACCTCCTCCGGCCTGTTCCTTGTGGCATGCTCTGCTGGTGGCGCTATACAAGGTCAAGTCTACCTCAAAATGCACCGGTCTCAGCTGGCAAAGTGCCTTCCAGTCATCCACCATTCTGTCCTTTCGTTTGTCAGTCACACACCGTTCAAGGGCACATGAGGCATGGCCCCCTCCAAGTAGCTCACTGCTGGAAGCGGAAATGGATACAGAAACCTTCGCCTCCAGTTTGTCTGAGTTGCCTGGAACCCGAGTTTTTCTCTTCCTGAGCCTGGTTTGCTTTACAAATCCAGCCCCTTGTTCTCCCCATTCCGGCCCTCAGCTGGCAGGAAGTGTCTTGTGCCTAGCGTTCAAGGAATGGAGGAACCCCTTCCCGCTGCCCCACAGACACACTCTAGTCTGCCTTTCTTATTAATTAATTAAATGGTTTCATATGGGAACATGCTTTTGTGTATGCAGGTGTGTATGTATATTCATGCAGGTGTGGCTATGTATATATGCATGAGCATGCGTGCGTGTACATGTGTGTGTGTGGAGGCTAGGGGTCAACCTTGAATATTACTCCTCAGGAACTGTTCACTTGTTTTTTTGAGACAGCTCTCTTACTGGGACCTGGCTTCACCAGTTTGTCTAGGCTGGTTGACCAGCAAGCCCCAGAGATCCTCCCAACTCTACCTCCCCAGTGCTGGGATTATAAGCATGTGCCACCATGCCTAGCTTTCTATGTGGGCACTGTGGTGATTTGAAGGAGAATGTCCCCAACAGGATGAAATATTTGAAGAACTGGGTCCCCAGTTGGTCGTGCTAGATGTGGAGATTTAGGAAATGTGACCTTGCTGGAGGAGAGGTTTGAGAGTTCATAGCTTGCCCAACTTTCAGTTCACTCTCTCTCTTCCTGGTTTGCCTTTGAAGATGCTGACCTCTCAGCTTCCTGCTCCAGCCACCCTGCCTGCCTCTGGCAGCATGCCTCCCCACCATGATGGACTCTTATCCATCTGGAACCATAAGCCTGAATAAACTCTTTCTTTTTTAAGTTGCCTTGGTGATGGTCTTTTACCACAGCAACCTGAAAAGTAACCAAAATAGGTGCCAAGGATCAAACCCAGGTCCTCATGACAACAAGGCAAGCACTTTACTGAAGCCCCACCCAGAGTGACTTCTTAATTTTCTTCTAAGGCGGTCTTGAGTGCTTGAGACCGGGCACACTGGCAGTTCTAGTCTCTGACCTGGAATTCCATGAGAAGTCAGGCAACTGCTGCCTTCTCTTTTTCCTGGAGAGTGGCCTCGCCATCTATTTTCTCCTTCTGATTGATGTGGCGTCTCTCTTGCATGAGACTGAAGTCCCAGAATAGCACCATATGCTGTTAAGTGGCTATCACTCTCAAACCACAGGGGACAAGTGGGTGGCTCTGCCTGATGATCTACTGATGGCTCTTGGGCTTGAGCTGTGTGTATACCACATTCTCACCAGTGTCAGCTCCAAGTCACAGATCAAGGGTAAGTCATGGCTGGTGGCTGGTGGCTGGCTTCCCTTCCCCTGGATGACTCCCTCAGGCCTCAGTGGAAATCAGTTTCCACCGGTGGCCAACCCCCTTTCGGGCCTTTTGCGACAAATATGGTCCTGCAAGGTGGATGGTCTGCCCCTGTCTCCAACAGTGTGGTGACGTCTGTTTCCTTGGGTGATCTTGAAACATACTGTACCAAGGCAGAGACAGAAGGACTGCTGGAGCTTGCTGGCTGCCAGCCTGGCTCTAGGTTCAGTGAGAGAACCTGTCTCAAGAATAAGGAGGAAGAGCAGGACATGTGACATCCTCTTCTGGCCTCTTTGCACAAATGTCTGATTTGTGCACTAATGATTATTGGCCACTTGCTATATCCAAGGCATTGCGCTAATCACTGAAGGGACAGGTTTACTGTGCTTTAGAAGCTACAGTCTTGAGTAAGATATAACAGAGAGAGAGGCAATTCCATTATCATGTGGAAAGTACAGGTGCCATAGGTGAGGACAGTAGAGATCGTGTTCCAGACCCAAGGAATGACCAGTGGGTTCTGGAGGCAAGAGAGCACATTCCTTATCTGTTAGAATGTCACAAACAAAGAAGCGCAGTATTATTGGACAGTAGCAGCAGGAACAAACAGCGACAGAGAGGGGACCATGCCCTGGGCTACGTGGTACCTTTGGAACTCTGCAGGAAGACATTCCCTAAAAGCAATGAGGAACTCTTAAGCAGGGGAGTGGCATCTCTGACTTGCACTCTGACAGGGGAGGCTGTCTGCAGTCTGTAGACCAGAGAGGCCCGAGGTGCCAAGGCAGGCAAGGTTGAAAGTCTGGGGAGCAGCGCTGGTCTGCCTCAAAGCAAAGCAGCAGACATGAAGACCGAAGCATGTTTGGCAGAGCCTCTCGCAGGCGGTTGGGTTTGATGGTTTACTGGATATGGCAGTGAGGATAGTGTAGATGTAGTAGTGGAGAAGAAGACTCCATAGAAGTTTCTAGGCTTTACTGAGAGAGTATTTGCTTCCCAGGGTTTCGGTAACAAACTTTTACAAACTCAGAGGCCTAGAGCAATGGACACTGTGTTACTGTTCTGGTCATCGTGTCCAAAGTTGAAGTGTCAGCCAGCCATGAGCCTTCTGAAGGCACTGGAGAAGATCTGTTCTGATCTGCTTCCAGCTTCCACTTCAACCCATACAACGGGAGTAGAGAGGTAATATTCTGAAAGATACTAGTACTTTAATGGTGGCAAAGATCTGGGGATGGATAGAGCCCTGAGGGTATGCTGAGTTGGGGGCGTGGAAAACCCATGCAGAGATGTCTAGAGCACAGTTTGACCAACAGCCTTACAATGAGGCTCTTTGCCTCACAGTGTAGCTGGGCTGGGTTGGTTCTCAGAAGGGAGCAATGGGATGGGCTGTGAATGCTGATTTGAGACTCTTCGGTATCTAATGAATGGGGTGGTGAGTCTTGGGATAGATCATACCACTTGAGAAAAATAACCAGTTCTTGCAACCCCAGCACCTAGGCCACCCACTGTTATGACATAAACACTCAATGAGATAAGGTTTCTTCAACTCTGCGTTGGTTTACATGAGTGAGGGCAACAGTTTGGCTGGCTCTGCCTCTGTGACTTTGCAGAGCGGCTTTGCAGGAATGAAAAGCATGTGTCCCTTATGTCTTGTTTCTTTTCACATCCTCGAGTCTGATTCAGTAAATTTGTCCATGACTTCCCACTCATTCCCCCAGGAGAGGTCGGGGCGCTGGAGGCCAGGGATATAGTGTCTACTTCGTAACTTACAAGAATGCAGAGGGGAAAGTGTGTCTCACTATAGTCTGCAGTGTTCCTTTTCCCTTGCAATTCTTTACCTTTGTTCTGAGTCCAGTTTCTCAAAAAACTATCTGGCAACTCTGAGGTTTCCAAATGAAGTCCCTTCAGCAGCCCTCCTTTGCCTGCAGATCCTACGGTCGGGGCTAATTGGATCTTGGAATTTCTGGAACAGGGATGGTTTCTCCCGCCTGGCATGGGAGGCAGGCCTGGCAGTGGTGTCATCCTTAGCTGGGCAGTTGGTCCAGCGTCTTTTTTGCCTGTTGCCTGGTGACACTGGGAGGAAGGAAGAGGCCTGTCAGAACCCCAGTCTGTTTCACTGTTTGTTTGCTGGTGGTGTTGAAATGGACACTTCCTGGCTCCAAGTTCTGAGAAGGACCTGGGGAGATTGGGTTTCAAGCTACAGCCTCTTGCAAATGCATTTCATTAATTCCTTATGTCCCCTGCCAGGAAAGCCTAGCTGTGGCTGCCAATGCCCCTTGAGGTTCTGTCTTAGCCCTTCAGGGAGGCTCTGCTCTGCTTCCCGGAGCACAGCTCCACTGGGAGAGGTTTTTGCCAGGCTACTGTGGAAAGACACCTTTTCTCTCACCTCACCTGTTCCTGGGTTTTCCTGTGAAAGAGCTTAAACAAACAAACTTTGTTAGCACAAGTCATCTGAGCTGAGCTAGGAAAGACTCAGTGTTATGTTGTAAAACCTGAAAGAGTCTTCTTGAGGTCACCAGGAAATTGATGGTCTTGTCCATTCTCTTCTGGAACAGAGCTGGGCCTGGTAGAAAAAAGAAAGGCATTTTAACAAAAAAGATGGAGGGGTTGGAGAGCTGGCTCAGTGATTAAGAACACTGGCTGCTTTTGCAGAGGACCCAGTTTCGATTCTCAGCACCCACATGGTGACTAACAACTGTCTGTAACTCCAGTTCCAGGGAATGCTGACGCCCTCTTCTGACCTCTGCCTGCACTGCACGACACAGATGCACTTACGCACATGCAGGCAATACTGTCATACACATAAAATAAAAATAATAAAGAAAATATTTTTTAAAAGATGGAGGTGACTATAGAGGTGTAAGGCAGGTGAGAATTAAGACACAGAAGGACTTTGAATGCATTCAGGTGGCCCCTGTTGGATCTTGGGTGACCCCATGGCTCACAGGGGCGGGGCGACCTTTGGAGGTCGGTCCTCTGCTTGGAGGCCTAGTATCTGGGCTCCTTGGGCAGATCCCGGACCCTCCTCACCTTTTTCCTTTGCCTCAGGAGCCCTTTCGAGAATGGGTCAGCTGATGGTGAGGCTGCGAGTAAGCCAGGCCAGGCTAGGTACAGTGGGGACTAGAAGGTGCCCAGTTTTGACTGGATCTTCCATGGGCCTAGCTTTGCTTCTCTAATCCTGTTGCTGCTTATAGAAAGTTTCAGGGCAGTGTAGCTAAAATTCCTTCTGGGAGGTGCAAACGATGTCTGACCCCCTCCTCCCTGGGTCCCTACTACAAACAGAGGTACAATTTTGCCAAACTACATGGGAAACCAGTGATTTATTGGGCTGACTTACAGAGCAATGGTTGAGGGTTTATTCGGGAGTGTGGGCGTTCCCTCACTAAGGTTGCATGGAAAGTCTCTATCCAGGCATGGACTGTGACTTTCCTGTAGCAGCACAAAATGGTGAGAGACCCTCCCTACAACTTCCTCCTATCCTCCCTTAGTCCCCTCCCCCTCGTGCAACTAGGGCCAATCAGTTGGTTTGGAGGTGTGGCCGACTCTCCCTGCTCCTCCTTTCTTATGGAGGGTCAATTGTCAACAAGTTTGTGATGATCCTAGGCAAGCAGGTACAGCCAAGCTTGGGAAGAAGGTGTCTGTCCATAGCTTGCCAGTCAGAGGACAGTCCTATGCAAAGGCCAGCCTCCAGCAAAGCCCCATGCTTCACACCTTACACCTCACACTGTCTCACTGTGTTACTGCCACCAGTAACAAAGCCACTTACCTCACAGCAGGGAAAGGAAAGGATCTTGCAAAGGTCCCTTGGTCAGTCAGGGATGGGGGACTGTTGGGAAATGTCTGCCTCATTTCTGTTGAGCTTTGCAGTCAGCTGCCCAAGCTGTGGCTCACATCCTGAAAGCTCCTAAGAGGCCAGCAAAGATGTAGTCAGGGCATTTGAGCAGGTTCTTTAGGAGCAACTGCTATGTCTACAGCAGCCAGTCCTCCACACAATCAGGGTTTAAAGCTGGGGCACAAATGCGAGGACCCTGTGATGAGGGAGGCATGCACTGGATTCCAGGAACTCATGGGACCTGATGGAGCCAGGTGTCCTGGCTGTCTCTGCCTGAAGGGCAGCCAGCACTGAGTTGCAGTTCTCTCTCTCTCTCTCTCTCTCTCTCTCTCTCTCTCTCCCTACCCCCATTGCGAAGACTGTGAATCATCTTTACACAGCTTCTTTCATTTCTTAGTTCATCTTTCTGCCAGCAACTGTTGTTCCTCCGAGTTTCTAGTGCCTGGTGCGGTTCTCCCTTTTCTGCGCATTTAAGGTCTGAAGAAAATAAGCCATTTACATCTAGTGCAATCATAAAATGTCTCCTGGGAACTTGAAGGTATTTTGCCATCATTGATTAACTGTTTACACTATAAAGACCAGATGAAAATTTTGGTTACAGATAGGTTTGAGTTCTGATTTTATTACTATTTTCAGAAAGAAGAGACTAATGCTCTCTTGAGCACAGTTACTTTCCAACACTTTATAGAATTGTTTTTATTTGCAGAAATATTAGAGAATGGAAGAAGTATTAGGATAAATATGGTAAGATCCATCCCACCATGAGGAATGAAGGAGAATTGGATTTCCCCCAGTGTAGACCAGTCATCTTGAAATCAATCTCTGTCTTTTAAAAAACATTTTCTTTATTATTTAAATTTTATGTGTATCATGCTAATCTCTGGTCATCTTCATATTATGTTCACTCTGTATGATATTTACCTTCAAATCTCCACTTTTCAAGGGTATCAACCATATTGAATGGAGAGCCATCCTCCTGAAATATGACCTCATCTAATGATGTCTGTAGTAGCCCTGTTTCCAAATAAGGTCACATGCTAGGGTATTGGGAGCTAGGATTCCAATATGTGAATTTGGGGAGAACAGAAAGAGAAACACAACAGAGAGCTGTTGAGTATTTGGTAAAAATATTCACCATTTCTGGAAACCAATGTGAATTCACTAAGGATCCGCTGTGTCTATCACAGATGAGTGACCGGGCATGCATGGAAAGGAGCAGAACCCAAAGCTCCACCCCCTTGTGGCCACAGCCGAAGGCAATGCTTGTTTGATGCCTCACCATGAGGCTTGACTTTCATTTGTTTCAGAGTCTCTGAACACCACAGGGAAAATTATTTGGAAAGGACATTAATCCCAAGTGGATCTGTCTGGCCAGGCTGTCAAGAAGCTCTTTTGTTACTAGGATCACTGGAGTAACTGTGTAGACTACTTCCTGAAAAACCACCTTGAAGGAAGAAAGATTTCTTTTGGCTCACGGTGTCAGGCGTTTCTGTGGTGAGGCAGCACATCACAGCGGTGGGAGTGGGTGGTAGAAGAGACTGCTACCTCATGGTGGTCAGGAAGCAGAAGGAGGCGGACAGGCCAAGGACAAGATACAGTCCCCAAGGACACACCACCAAGCACCTGCTCCCTTCAACTGAGTTTCAACCGTCTCCCATAGACCATCAACTTAGGAACTCTCAATGGATTATTCCATTGATGAGATCAGAACCTTTAGGATCCAATCACTTCCCCAAAGCATTGGGGGCCAAGCCTTTCACACATGAGACTTAGGGGAGATGCTCAGGATACAAGCTATAACAGCACCAGCCTACGCCCAGGGAGGCTGTTCTCAGAATCTCTTGAACTAACCCTCTCAAGCTGGGCAAACAGTCTTTCCTGTCCCTCCTTATCGTACCACTTCCTCTGAGTTTCCAAGCGTCATCTGCACCTCTTCCCACAGTCTGTCTGAGTGACAGCAAAACGTCTGTTTTGCCAGGAATAACAGTGCAAAGGAGTGTGGGTGGCAGGGTCCCAACACCTAAGCTTGGGCCTCCATTTCCCGCCATTGTTCCCCACAGCTCTGGGCTGTCCTCGAGGGAGTTTTTCCAGATAAAAAGGGCCTGGTTGGCTGCCAGTGATGGGGTAGGTTCACAGCCCTGGCCTTCTGATGGGTAGGCAGCGATTCCAACTCTGATGTGCTCAATCTCCCAGGCTTATCACTTGTATTCAACAACTGCCAGGAGACAATGGGCAGAAAGGCATATTGGCAAGCCAAGCCTCCCGTAGCTCCAGGGGAGTTTAGAGGCCTCCAAACAGCCAGGAAGGCAGCCTCCCCCGCTAGACAGGGATTTCATTTCAGTTTGTGTTGCTCCAGCCTCTGTATTTTAAAAGAGCAGGAGCTCCTTCTTCAGATCTGCTGTTCAAAAACCAGGACTCAGACAGACTCAGAGTGTTCCAGGACCACAGCTCTCTGAAGGACCCTCAGGAGATGGGTTGTCACCTCCAACAACCTTACTTAATTTTGAAAATAACTCCCACAGTAAAACCACAAGATCTGAAAAACTCCAGATTGTACCGTCAATTGTTAAGCTGATATTTGATATTTGTAATATTTGTATTATAGTTATGTTGCCATTAGGGAAGTTAGGTAAAGACCCTCAGTGCCCAAGCAGGCCAGAAGAGGGAGTTGGATCCCCTGGGACGAGAGTTACAGACTGTTGCCATCTGCCATATGGGGGGCTTGGGAACCAAACCCAGGTTCTCTACAAGAGAAGCTAGTGCTCTTAACTGCTGAACCATTTCTTCAGCCCCAGTTTTGTTTTGTTATTTAAGTTTTAAAGTTATCCTGAGTGGGCGAAATAGCTCAACAGATAAAGATGCTTGCCAGCAAGCTAGATGATCTCAGTTCATCCCAGATGATCCCAGAGCCCATATGATGGACAGAGAGAACTGACCCTACAAGTTGTCCTCTGACTACCACAAGCACGTTGTCACACACGTGTACCTACAGTACACAAACATATACAGATATAAACACACACACACACACACACACAAATAATTTTTTTTAAAAAATCTGATGGTTTCCCCAAATGCAACCAGTTTGCCTTGGAAAAGGCAATAACGGAGAGCCTAAGTTTGGGCTCATAACTGTCCTGGCAGGAGAGGTGCTGTTCTAAAGAGACACTTGTGCCTTTCCCATCAGCAACTGAAACCACGGCTCCTACAGCATTAAAATGTTGCCATGACTGTCCTGCTGGAGAAGGAAACCACTAAAGCCTGGTGCCAGCCTGAGGAGGAACGTGCCACCCAGGAAGAGATTTCACATAGTTCTGTCAGCTAATTGGATCATCATGCAGGGAAAGACAATGATGGGTGGGAACACACCTTGACCAGGACCCCTTGCTCTCTATTTAAACCTAAACTTCTTGTTAACACCTCAAAGATGTCAGAAGGCCTCTTTATTCATTCCTCTTCCCAATTTGTCCACATTGAATACATCTCCTATCTCTGTTTTTCACTTTTACTATGTCTTTAATTGGCGTGTTGGGGGTGGGTAGCTGAAAGTAGCTTGCTAGGACTATTGGAGCCAAGGTTTTAACTCTTAAAAACTCCAGTAACAGGGTTAGACAGAGACTGTGTCCAAACTCAGGCCTCACTGCCTATAAGCTGTTTGTCCTTGGGTAAGTCACTTAGTTGTTGTGGGCTTCAGTTTCTTTATCTAGAAGACAGATCTACCATAGGGTAGACATGAAAGAGATAATTCATGGAAAGCACCTAATAAGGTGAATGGTAGACTCTCCACCTTTAAAACTTTCCTGAAAAGAACCATACATATTTTCAACAACGAGTCACAAATTCAGGAAGTCGTGTGTGTAGCTAGGATTTTTTAAAAAGTGTTCTCAATGAATGAATCAAGAGGTTCTAACTTCTGAGCAGGTGTCAGATACCCACAGAATACGTGTTTGAATTCTGTCCCAACTTTTCTTCCTATACAATGTCCAAATTTTCAAATTTCCTAGTGTAGAGTCAACTACACGAAACAATTGGAATAAGAGAATACACAACATTGTTTCCACTAGCTTGCCACTCTGGAACAGTGAATGGAGGAGTAAGGACAGTGGAAGAGGTCGAGGGTACCATGACCCACCGCGTTGCCCACTGCCTGACTCATGAACAAGAACTGATTAAAGAAAGTCTGTCTTTGTGAACTATCCCAGGTCTTGGATCTACAGGCAGACCTCAGGGGAGTCTCTAGGCCATTCATTAGTCTTCTTCGGGATTAAAAAATAGGTCCAAAAGCCAGCTCTGGCCCAGCCCTTGCTCACCCTCCTTTTCACAGCCTTCTGCTCCAGACATCCTGGTTACTCATCATTTCTCAGACACCACCTAGGGGTTCTCCAACCAGGTTGTCCGTCCACCTGACAGCCCCTCCCTCCACCCACGCCTCAGTGCCACTCCCCTCTTACAAACCTTCCATCAAACGCTTTACCTTCCTTGAACCCGTCCCTGCATTGCCACTCAAAGGCTCTCCTACTCCTCGAGCTCTCCCAGCTCCTGGTCTTTGTCTTTCTCACGGTCCGTGTCACACAGGCACATCAAAGATGTGCTGTGTTCTATGAACCAATCTGTATGCTCAATTCCAGACCCACGACAGTGGACAGCACAGTCCAGTATGCATGTGTGTGCACACATTTGGATGAGTATCGGAGGAAGAGATAGTAAGCAGTCAACATGAATAGCTACACACACAAATTGGAATCAGTGCAATGAAGCTGCAGTAGGTTTAAAACTGTGGCATATGCAGAGAAGAGCGCAGTTTAGGAGGGAAGACCAGGAAAGGCCTTACTGAAGAATGAGCATTCACAGCGAGACTTGATGGACCCACTGGAGAAGAGAAGGCTAAGAGCTTTTCATGGAAAGCAGTAAATACATTGCCTGGGAATACAACTCAGTGTAGACATGATTTAGCATGCACAACGTCCTTTTTGATCCCTAGCATAGCTCACACACTCCATTAAATTAAATGGCTGTCCAAAAATCCACAAGCCTAGAGAAAGATGGAATGCCTGAAGAGCTGGGTGGAGTCATGGCAAAGTGGGTGGGTGGGGGTGGTCAAAAGGAGCAGAGAGTACAGTTTTGTTGAGTCAGGGGTTGTGATGAACATTCTGAATTTTTTTTTCCTAAGTCTCACAGAAGCCATGAAAAGCTTTTAAATAAATAAGTAATGTTGCCTGATACACAGCTTGGTAACTAAAAACAGAAGCTGAGTAAAAGTGGGCTACTGGGAGGAGGTTAGACCACGTCCACGAGGCTGGGGACAGTGGTGGCACGGGTGGAGGGAGGGGATCTCTCTTGGAGGCCTGCCATGATATCCAATGCTGAAACTAAGGGACAGGCGGGTGTTAACGTTTACTCTCAGATTAGTGGGTTAAGCACCCGAGGGGCTGACGGTGTCCCTCACTAAGAAGACCCGTGCTAGCTGAATAGCAGGCATAGTTGGGATGTCCACGGTACAATTTTAGACTTTAAATAGCAAGTAGAAGGGTTGAGAATGCCACTGAGGGGTGGAGCATGTGCCTAGTGTATGAGGCCCTGGGGTCAAGCTCCAATTAGTTCCCTCCAGAAGGAAAAGGTGCAGGTAGATTTTTTTTTTGGTAGCCTGGAAGTCACTGTGTAAACCAGGCTGACCTCAGTCTCACAGATCCACTTGCTTCTACCTCCTGAGTGCTGGGATTAAAGGCATGTACCACTATGCCTGGCAGAGGTAGACAATTTAAAAATCTTAACTGGCTTCTATTTTTTTTTTTTTTTGTAACCTGAAATCAGACAGTTTTCATCCATAAAATCAAATAAGTTTCAATGTGCAGAGTAAATGAGGTAATTTGTGTGTGTGTGTGTGTGTGTGTGTGTGTGTGTGTAGTGTTAGGAACTGAACCAGAGCTTTGTGTATACATTTCATCACTAAGCTGAACAGAGAGGGTGGAGGGGAGGCAGAAATAAAGGACAAAAAGTATGTAGAAAAATGGCTTCACAGTTAAGAGCACTGGCTGCCCTTGCAGAGGACCCAGATAAATTCCCAGTACACACATGGCAGCTAACAGCTATCTATAACTCCAGTTCCAGGGGATCTGATGCTCCCTTCTGATCTCTATGGGTATTGCACACATATGGTACACTTACATGCAGGTTAAACACATATATACAAAATAAAAATAAATAAATCAAAAAGAAATTTAAGTAGATTAGTTGTTTCAAAGTTGCTTTCCTTGTAAGGTAAGACCGGGGAGACAGGAAAATTGAAAAAAAACTTCTGTATCAGGTTGGTTCGGGTTGCCTCTTTGGTGAGGATTAGAGGATTAAAGGATGTGAGGATTAAGATGGAGGGAGTTTCTGTGCTGTACTGATGAGTCTGTTTAGGAAATTTTCTTTTCTTCATCTGATTTCCTAGAAGGTCGGGTAACAGCTCTGCCTCAGTTCTGTGGTGCGGTCCTTCAGCACAGGTGACTGTTTTGATTTGTAGTTTGATTGGTCTATTGGGGCCCAATGTAGGGGCTTGATCAAAAGTAATGGCTTCCTATGCTCTGTATTCAAGTAAGCAACTGGATGTATTGATCTGGCATTGCAGAGGGAGGTCAGGGCTAGAGGCATACATTTGGAAAGCAATCAATACTTAGGTTCAAGTCTCACGAGTGAACAAAATTTCCTGTAGAGTGCACTGTAGAGTGCAACCAGAAGCTCAGCCTGCTTTTTTAATAATCTTGTGGAGACAAAGCCACTCCTCAGGAGTTAATCCCCTCCCTCTTAGTTACCTGACTGCCTCCTAGAAGTGCCACGTCCCAGTGTCACACAGTCACTGTCAGAGCTCCTTGTTTCATTTATGCTGTTTTTGCTTTATTGAGAAAGATCTCATCTGTGGCAAACTGTCCTCAAATTTGACATATAACTGAGAATGACCTTGAACGTCTCATCTTCCTTCATCTTCTTCCCAAGGGCTGGAGTGCTGGGATTATAGGCATGAGCCACCATACCCAGTTTCGTGTGGTGCTGGGGATTGAACCCAGGGCTTCTAGCATCCTAAGTAAACACTCTACCAACTGAGCTCTATCTCTGGCTCAGTAGATTTCAACATGACTTTCAGAGGGGACAAACTAGGCCCAGACTGTAACACTACACACTATATGTCATGAGATAGGTTGTCCAAGGCAGAAGCTTAGAGAGGTAATAACACAGGCTTTCGTCTTCTGGAGGTGGGAAACTTTGGGGAGGTAAAAATATTCGGGAAAGTCGTGGTTGTGAAGGGCTAGTTAGAAAGATTAGCTTAGAGCTGTGCTGGTGGCACATGCCTTTAATCCCAGCACTCCAGAGACAGAGATAGGCGAGTTCCAAGCCAGCTGGGCCTACAGGGAAACCGTGTCTCAAAAAGACAAGACAAGAAAAGAAAGGTTGGTTAGGTGAATTCCGCTGGTCGTCAGTGATGAGGGTCTCCAGCAATTAGTATCTGTCTTTCTTGGTACGAGGGGAGTGAATGGCATTTTTACAAGTTGATGTCCTGCCTTTAGGTAGGTGGAACGGGGCCTCTGCCTCCTACCTGTTTTCAGCTCAGCCATCTTTCCTGTATAGGAAGCATCCTTTGGCTTCCCCCCACAGGTGTTACCGTGCTACATCTCTTGCCTCAGGTCATCGCCAGAGCCTTCTACAGTTTCCTGCCACAAGTCTGGTCACACCCCCTTCCCCGCCCCGCAGTGACTGCAGAGCTCAAGTCAGCGTCTTGCTTAGAACCCAAACTGGGCCATTCAGCATGAAGCCAAGCTTCTTAGCTGGCCTTCGCTGTCCTCTGATATGTCCTCTCACACATCTGGACTTTACCGGTGTTCCCTGCAACCAGTGAGCTGGCTGGGCCTGTAGTGCACACCGGGCTCCTCCTCAGCCCCGGACCCCTGCTCGTCACGTCCTCTTTCCTTTCCTGAGCACCTACCCCTCCTTCCCTGACCGGCCCGTTCTTCCTCTGCTGCGTTTCTGAGGTATGTTCTTGAATCATCATATTATTTTGACAAACATGTCCTTAGGTATTCAGCTTTGTGGGGCTGGGGGGATCCTGTGTGCCTGTTCATGTGCGTGAGTGCACACGTGCTCACGTGGGTGTGGAGACCGGAGGACCAACTCAGCTGTCCTCAAGCACTGTTCACATTTTTATTTTGAGATGGAATCTCTCACTGGCCTGAGGTTTACCAAGAGGATAGGCTGGCTGACCAGTGAGGCCCAGGGATACATCTGCCTGTTTCTGTCTCTCTAGTGCTATTACAAGCGCATGCCAAAACACCTGATCTTTGTATTTGCGTTTTGGCCATCAAAATAAGGTGCCTGTGCTGGAGAGCTTTAGTGTCCACTTGACACACCTGGGTTGAGGGAGCCTCAACTGGGGAATTGCCTCCACCGGACTGGCCTGTGGCCATGTCTGTGTGGCATTTTCTTGATTGTAAAGTGATGTGGGAGGGCCCAGCCCACTGTGGGTGGTGCCATCCCTGGCAGGGGATGCTGTATTGTTTAAGAAAGCAGGTTGCACACCGGCCAAGGGAACAAGATACCAGTAAGCAGGTTCCTCCACAGCCTGTGCTCCAGCTCCTGCCTCCAGGTTCCCGCCCAGAGTCCCCTCCTTGGGCTCCCTCAGTGATGAGCTGTGACCTGGGAGATGTTCCAGGTAAACCCTTTCCTCCCCAAGTTAGTATGGGGCAGAGTGTTTTCTTCCAGTAATCAAAGGCTGGCTAGAACAGTGCCCAATAAGTCTTGTAAGGCAAGCAAGCACGTTACTGACTTTACCAGCTCCAAGGATCAGTTTTCACCGCTGGGCTGAGTTTCTTGGTCAGTCACAGGTTCTTCTTCCTTCCTGTATCTCCTGCATCCACCAGTGACTAGAACATAATGTTCATTCAGTAAATACCTGTTTTAAAAAATGAATGAATGAGTAAATGAATGACAAGTTATAAAGTACTAGGATGTACAGGTGCCAGATGACTATTCCAGACAAGCAGAGTAAGAGAAAATAGGAAATGTTCGCTTCCTGTTGAGGTGACCCCAGAAAGCTTCACAGATAAGAAGAAATTTATGCTGGCCTTGCAGGATGAGATAACCATGTGAAAGCGCTGGCCCAGGGCCGACCTGCAGTTGGTGTTGAATAAAGAATGGATTTGGCTGGGTGGAAGGGGCAGGGAGGACTTTCCATGGGGGCAGGTAGTGTGGACAAAGGTTTTTGAGGTTGAAAAACACAAGGCAAGTTCGGGGAGCAATCAAGAGGCCCTTTTGACTGAGGGTGGGACGGGTGGTTGGGGAGGCGGTCAGAAGATTTATAGCAGGGAGAACAGGAGGTTGAAAGAAGAGGTGACGGGCCAGGGCTGACAGCACAGAGATGTGTGCTCAGTGTGACGCTTTGCACGAGAGTGGTCCGCATGGTAGAAACACAGTGCTGACTGTGCTTGTCTTTCCTCTAGCCAGGTGGTGTGCATTTGAACTTTGAGAACCTCTGAATGATACAAACAAAACATTGCCTTCCAGGGCTGAGGGAGAGGGGCATTTTATTGTCTCTGCAGGCCAACAATCATCCAAAGTAACCCTGATTAGTTTTCCTTTTTCTCCACATTATTAGATTTGCCAGAATTAAGAGCAGCCAAGTTGACCTGGGGAAAAAGTTACTTTGCACAGGAAGTGCGGCAGAGAGCAGAATGGGAACTTGGAAAATCGCACCAAGAGAGGAAGCAGCCAGCGTTGGTCAGGATGCGAAGAATGGGATCCTCTACCTCCACTTGGCTTCTAGTCAGTTCTTGGAAGCAGCCCACCTGCAGGGTGCCTGCCAGCATAGGGTAGGCATGGGGCAGGAGGTCACCAGTGGTTGTTAGGAGTCCACACTCTGTCCCACTGTGTCTGACAGGAAAGCAGGTATTTTGGGTATTTTGGACCTGTAGCACACAGGAGAGCTCTGCTCTCCACCCGCACCCTGTGGCCAAGTCAAAGAAGGCTGGGCTGCAGTGAGGAGGCGGGGGTTGGGGGTAAGGAGGGACACGGGACAGGATGGGACACACGACGACAGGGCATTCATTATAGCGTTTCCGAGCTCCCATTCGCACCTGTGCTATCTATTGGCCCTACTGTGGTCTTCAGTCACTAGAAGGGGTCTTTTTACTCCATTGCTCAGACGTGGGGTGAGGGGTAAAAGATACACAAGAATATAGGAGACATACAAAGTCAATGTCCCCTGTCCTGCCACTCAACACTGCACAGAAGACATCTGTTCTGGTTAGCTTTCAATTGCAGTGACAAAACACTCCCACCAAAACCAGCTTGGGGAGAAAAGGGTTTATTTGGCTTATAAGCACAGTCCATCATCGAGGGAAGCCAAGGCAGGAACTCAGGGCGGGACCCTGGAGGCAGGCGCTGGAGCTCCAGCTCGAAGGCTTTCTTATACGATACAGCACCCTCTGCCAGGGTGGACCGCCCACAGTGGGCTGGGCCCTCCCACATCACTTTACAATCAAGAAAATGCCACACAGACATGGCCACAGGCCAGTCCAAGGGAGGCGATTCCCCAGTTGAGGCTCCCTCGACCCAGGTGTGTCAAGTTGACACTAAAGCTATCCAGCATGTCTGTGACCAGATGTGTGCAGTGTTTCCCCACCCACCAAACAAGCAATCGGTCTTCAGTGGACACCAGCTGGGTATTCTCTAATTCCATTCTGTGCAAAAACCACCTAGACACAGCATCAGATTCACAACCGCAGCCATCAGACTCTAAAAATGACCCCCTTACACAAGGCATGAGTTAATTTACTTTGTGCTTCTGACTTGCTGGCTGCCTCTAAATCTAAGCTCCCATCATCTTTCCTTGGGTTGGATTAATTTGCTAGAGTGGTTCATACAACTCAGGGAAACACCTACTTTAATATAAGGAATGTTACAAGCCAGGAGTGGTGCATGCCTGTAACCTCAGCACTCGGGAGGCTGAGGCAGAAAGATCAGGAGTTCAAGGCCAGTCTCCACCACAGTAGTGAATTTGAGGCCAGTCTGGACCACATGAGACCTTGTCTCAAGAAAAAAGAATATGGACGAAGGTTAGATAAAGAGAGGTAAGGTACAGGGGAAGGGAACCTTCGTAAACCAACTGTCAGGAAGTTCTCGAGACCCGGTCTTTGTCTGGATTTTTATAGAAGCTCCATTATGTAGACATGCTTGACTAAACCATAGACCACTGGTATTCAGCTTGACCTTCAGCCTCCCTCTTTTCCCTAGAGGCTAGGAGTGTGGCTGAAAGTCCCAACCCTCTGAGCATATAGCTGGCTCTCTAGGCAAACAGTTCCCTATGCTGTGTGTTCCTGAGACTTTCCAAAGAAACTGCTTCATTAGCATAAACTCAGGTGTGTCTGAAAGGGCTTATTGTACTGAAGATGTTTCAGAACTGCTTCAGGAATCAAAAATAAAAAAGGTAAATACTTCAACAAAACGTATGTTTCTTGCTTCAGTTATTTGGGAAATAACTCTTAACAGAGCTGTGAGCCAGGAACTGAATGAAAATGGACAAAGGTGGAAACTATGCAGCCACCCCTCTGGAGGGACTGTTTCTAGGATTCCTGAGCATACGAAAATTTGAGGCTGCTCCAGTCCTTTATACAAGATGGCAGAGTGCACACAACCTATATATGTCCTCTGGCATGCTTTGCATTATCTATGGGTTGTTTATATAATACAATGAAAGGTTATGTAAATGACTACTATACTGTATTATTGAGGAATAATGGTGCCCCAAAGGTCTATGTGCTCAGCACAGATGCAACTTCTTTTTTTCAAATATTGTCCATCTGTGGCTGAATCCATGAACGTGGAACCTATGATACGGAGGGCTGACTGCACATGAGTACCACAAGAATGTGTCCAACTGTTGAGCAGTGTGCCTGTTCTTTGGCCTGACTCTAACCTGGTCATCTAGCCTTCAATTCATGTATCTGACCTCATGTATCTTTTTTCCAGCTTTCAAAGGAGGACATTCCCTTTACAGGCCTGTCTTTCCTTTTCTCTATTCCTAAGTTCGTGCAGTGTCTTCTACTGCAAATATTCTTCCTTACCTGTGTCTCAGTTCCATCTATTGAAATTGACACTTACCTCACTAGGAGAACACTTAAGCCACACACATGATGGAGTGCTGATGACTGAGGAATTAGGTTAAAGATTCATATTCCTAGTTAATATAGAAAGGAAAGTAGGTGGACTGTTCAGTGATAACTTTGAGAATGACTTCTGCAATTTCTCATTCTGGTAGTCAGTCCTCATTGGTGAGATGGTTCAGTGGACAAGGGTGTTTGCTGCCAAAAATGATGACCTGAGTTCAATCTCCAGAACCCACATGGTGGAAGGAGATAAACGATTCTTGAAAGTTGTCCTCTGACCTCGACATGTGTACATGAACACGCGTGCGTGTGCGCACACACACACACATACATACACAGAATAAATAAATGAATAAATAGATAAACAAAAGTAAAAAAGCATGTTGGGCTCAGAAATGGATACCCCAAAATGAAGGTCTCTGAGGCAAAGTAGCTCTCAGACCGTCTCCTGCCCTCTGGATTTCCTATTCCTCCCCAAGCTGTAGAATCTAGACTTCCTCTTCTCCAAAGTAAGCCATGGGAGCCAGAAACCTCCTGCTCTAGTTACTTTCAATTGCTATGATAAAACACTGACCAAAATCAACTTGGGGAAGAAAGGGTTTATTCTACCTTCAGCTTACAGTTCATTGTAAAGGGACAGGAGCTCGGGCAGGAACCAAATTACAGCCCGTGGAGGAACCCTGCTGACTGGTTTGTTCCCCTGACTATGCTCAGTCTGCTTTCTTATACAACACAGGACCACCTGTCCAGGAGTGGCACCACCCACAGTGAGCTGGGACCTCCCACATCACTAGCAATCAAGAAAATGCCCCACATATATGACCATGGGCCAATCCAGTGGAGGCAATGATACCCAAGTGTGTCAAGTTGACAAGTGAAGCTCTCCAGTAAACCTTTCCCCAAACCAGTCATAATACCTAAAACTGTTGCTCTAACATCCCACTCCCCGCTTTTCCATATCTGAACTGACCCTAAAGAGAGAGTCTCTGACCTTCCTTTTTTATTCCAGCTCTCAAGAACCCCATTCAGAAAGAATCCTGTCTCACAACCAGGAGGAATAAATGTTCTAGTTAAGGGCCAAGAAGAATCTGGACAGGCTTTGCTGGGATTCACCTTTAGTCTGTTACTATTAGAGCAAACCCTTCTTTGTACAATCATACATCTAGATGACTGTTGATGTGTTCTTCAACCTAAGCATTAAAACTGATGGTTCACCCTGGGTCTCTGTGTGTTCGGTCTGAAAGCTCCCACGTCACATGGAACTGTGATCGAACACAACCATTATGTTTTTCTCTTGCTAGCACACTACTTGTTTCAGGGGTTTGGAGGTATTGCTGGGAGGTAAAGGCTGGGGAGGTCTTTAAGACTGAAAGACAAGATTGTCTCTTCTACCCAGTGTTTCCAGTCTTTTACAGTCAGAGAAAGAATTTATAGAGCAAGGCAAAGTAATGAATTGGGAAGAAGTTTTATTATAGAAAGTGGGCTTCTGGGAAGAGCTGCATCCCCTGGATTTTGTTTAACATCTTAATGAAGGAGAGAATTATTAACCAGTTCAGGTGAGGAATTCCAATAATGGGTCAGGGTTTTCCAAGAATAAGGTGTGGGGATTTTCTACATCTCATAATGCCAGACGAGAATAGGAAATTCTTCAAGGCCAATGCTCTGGAGGTGTTAGTGTAATACAGCAGATGCCATTCATTTTGGCCAGCCATGTTGGTTCCAGTCATTTTTAAGTGTTCCTATTCCTTTACTATTTGAGTGGCCGAATGGTGTTCTGCTCTAATACGGCTCTGTGATTACATCAGCCTCTAGCTACCACATAGTTTTCTCTTTTCCCTGTCTATGTAGCCAACCTCAAAGTAAAGAGAAATTTCTCCTCTGCCTTCCAAAGATTGACTGAAAAAACTGACAAAAACACACAAATTGGAGAAAAGACACAAATTCATGACTTGCATGAAGACATGGTGTAGACCCCCAACCCAACATGATTCAAGAATTTATATTGTGGTTTTGTCTCTGTAGAAGATGAGGAGGATGGGTCATGCAGACAATTCTTGGAAAATTGAAATGATTTTTAGGGGCGTTCCATGAATTTGGAGAACAATGGCCTCGAACAGAGTCTGTTTGATTATCGGAACACACAAAGGCTGGTTTGTAAATGATTCTCTGCAAGTCTGAAATAGAGGTAGTAGTATTAAGGTGAGCTGACAGACTTGTCTTTCTTCCTGCAATATAAGTTTAATTAATGAAAGCCCGGAACAGGGACAAGAGGTCATTGTTTCTTCTTTGGCAGGTCTAGTCTTTGGGAAGCTAGGGGCCTCGGCACACAGCCTCTCCCTGCACAGGGGACAGAGGAATAAACAAATCAGGACTGAAGGACCTCGGTTCGGAACTTTCTTTCCTAGTCTTTTCATTTCCTTGGGGTCAAATTGTTCAGCATACTATCAAGTACCATATTTTGAGGGTGTTGATCTTTGAGCCCCAACAGGGTTGTTGGTCCTGACTGTTTCCTTCCTTTCTTCCTTCCTTCTCTGTGTATATGTGTAGTGTGTGCATATTCATGTCTACAGGTACCTTTGTGTGTGTAGGTGCATAGTAGGAACACATATGTGTGCAGGTGCACATGTGTGTGTGCATATGGAAGCCAGAGGTCAACCTCAGCTCTCATTCCTTGGGTCTTTCCATCTTGATTTTTGGGACTGAGTTTCTCATTGGGATCTAAGACTCAAGGCTAGGCTAGGCTGGCCAGCAGGGAAGCCCAGGGATCTGCCCGTCTCCATTTCCCAACACTGGGATCATAAATACACATAACCACGCCTGGCTTTTGACATGGGCTCTGGGGCTCTAACACAGGTCCTCAAGTTTTCATGGCAAGCACTTCACAGACTGAGCCGTCTCCCCAGGCCTTAGGCGTTTCCTTCTTTTCCAGCCCCACAACTGCACAACACACAGAAGGTGGTGAGCACTGCCTGTCATGAATGTTGTCTTTTTTTTACTCAACCTCACAAGGATCATGTAAGGGACAATAACCATGGCTCAGGAAGCTACAAGTATCTTAAACTTAGGGGCTTCAGAAACAGACGTCTTAAGCACATTCAACTTTTCTTTCTTCCTCCTGTTTGTTAGACTTCCAGTGGTCAGGTTGGCAAGCACGCCTCCGCGTGTATTCTGTGCTCATGCATCACTTAGCACAGGGGGCAGCATCTGAGAAACGTGTCAATAGGCAGTTTCATAGTTTCTGTGAGCATTATAGCATGTACTTACATAAACTCAGGTGGTGTAAGAGCAGTCACTGGGCACAATCACGAGATGTATGATGCTGCCACAGACGTGTTTACAGTAAACTTCATTTCTAGTAAATAGGAGGAATAATGAAAAAGTATGTAATAAATGGGACTGGAAACATGGCTCAGCAATTAAGAACATTGGCTGCTCTTGCAAAGGACCTGGGTTCTGTTCCCAGAACCTCCATGGTGGTTAACAACCGTCAATAACCACAATTCCAAGGAATCCACAGGCATTACACATATGCATATATATGGACAAAATAGTCATACACATAAAAATATATCTTTTTAAAATGTATAGCAAATGCATAATCTAATAACGTGATTGTTCATTATGATTGTCAAGCACCATGTACTAATACATTATTGTATGTGCTGTACTTGAATGTGACTGGCAACCTGGTAGCTTTGTTCACACCAATATCACCACAAATATGTGAGTCATGTGCTGTGCTGTACGATGATGTCACTAGGTAACCATATAATCCCACATGTGCTGTTCTGTAGTATGATGACTAGGTGACTGCATAGTCTTACACCCTCACTCTCAGATGTGTGATCCATTTTTGACTAAATGCTACTGTGTGGTGTGTGACTATATTTGCAGGTCCACAAAGGCTTGCCCTCCAGGAAGAGGTGCAGCTTTTCTGCCAAGGTGCAGAGGTCCTTGACCTCCTTGAAGCAGCTTGTAATTCACGCTTGATCCCACCAGCTTCTTCTTGATGGAGTCCTTAGAGTTATACAGACCATTTTGTTCTCAAGGATTCACTCTCAGGGGCCCAGAAGATGAACACCAGAACCTCCTTCTCGCTCTCCTAGGCCTCATAGCTGGTGCTGCAGAGAGTAGCAGTCCTTGTCTGGCAGCATCTTGACAAAGGTGATGTAGGGCCGTCCATTGTCTGTCCCACGTCCCAGGTTCCCCTGCCCTCCTCCAGGAGGATATTCTTCTTGTCCTCACTCAGGCAGAACAGCACAGCTGTCCTCAGGTCCTCTGGTGTTAAAGGCTCGTGCGCCTTTATGTCACCGAACACTTTGACTATACCATCTGAAAAAGCCACACCCGTGGCCATGTTTCAGAAAGTGGAAGAGAGACACCTAACCACAGAGCTCAGGTGAATCGGACTGAACCTTGCTTTTGTTTTTGAGGCAAGGTCTGGCTCTGTAGCCTTGACTGGCTCGGAATTTACTGCGGAGACCACATGGACCTCTAATTTGCAATGATCCTCCTGCCTCTGCTTCCCAAGTGCTGAGATTAAAAACATGGGCCATTATGACCAGCTCTTCTTAGGCTATTGTTGAAACTAAGGGAAAACTTAAATAAATCCTCCAGCTTCTCTTGCCTTTAGATATTTGAATTTATCAGCCTTTTAGACAACATAGCTAAGCAATATTCTGGCTTTACAATACTTCTGATGTATGGTCATCTGGGTAACAATCGTTGAAGTTATTTTACAGGAACCCAGAAGTAATTTAAACGCATCGAAACCACCAGCCCATCACTTGGACCTGTTCAGATATGTGAACAGCAGTCCAGAAAAACTTCATCTTGAAACTGAACCTTCTTCAAAGGCTAAAAATCTGATTAGAAGAACTTCAGTGAATTGTGGAGTTTGGAATGTTGCAGGTTCAGAGACTAATTCCCATTTATCTTGGGCCATCTTTAGCACCCTAAACAGCCACTCCTTGCCCAGTTTGCTTCTGAACTGACATCCTGTGACTAACAGATAAAAACCTTTGGAATGCATTAACCTAGCAGACCACCAGCTCCCACCAACCGAAAGGCTGAATGCCATCAAAAAGCATCTGAGGCCTATAGCTGAGATTTCTCTTTTGCAGTGTCTGCCTATTTGATGCTTTCATCGATGTATTTGAAAAGTGTATTGATTGATGACATTTTTTTTTTGCTTTATTGCTATAAAAAACTTCATGAAACTGCTTCCACGTTGATACATGGAATTTGGGGTAACCTGAATCTGTGTTCCTGTATGATAGTCATTCATATTTGGCTCCAGAATAAACTCTCTCGTCTTATCCCTTTGAGGGGGGAGCTGTGCTTTTGCATAGACAGGTTGTCAGATGGGTGACTTTTTGAAAACCCCACCTTAAAGACACATTGATGCAGCCATTTTCTGAGCCTGCAACCTACGTGAGGCATGTTTCACACCCACGTGCCAGTCACTCACCACCTTCCCTGCCTCGAATTCTTTTTCCCACACCCCTCCCCTGCCCCTGAGCTTATCCTCAGGGAGCACGTTTACAGTCTTGGGGCTCCCATCATGTTAAGAATGTTGAAGAAGTTCTCTGCTTCTGTGACTATAATGACCTAGGAAAATGGGATAAAGACTTTCATTCTGTGATTTGTCTGCTGGTGTTTGACCTTTTCCCAACTCCTCCTAGTGGCACACCCATAAAGGAGTGACTACACCAGTTCCAAACACTGGCCTGACCACACCCCATGTGATGTTCTGATCTGGGAGGGCCATGTGCAAATAGAGAACCCCCTGGTCTGTTTTTGTTAGGAATGTGCACACGGGAAACTTTGTGAAATGCTTAATCTTATTGGATGTTGCAAATTGTAACCATCCCCGCTGCCGACACCCTATAAAAGCTTCTATCTAAGTAGGATTAGGGTTCCCTGTAAGTGGCTCCGGCTGGAAATAAAATACCTTGCTATTCCATCCATGTGGTATTGGCTTTTTATCTCAACCCATTACAGTGACTGGCATTCGTTGGGTGATGGTTGCGTGGGACGTGGCAAAGATTTGCTCTAGTCAGGTTGGGCTTCACCCCGTGGCCTTGCTCTGCCTGTGCTATCGGAGGGCCCACAGTGCCAGCTTCAAAAGGCTTCAATACTCTCAAAGCTGTCCTGCTGCAGACTCTGAGGAGCTGGTTTTCTGGCTGAATTACTCATGGTTTGGCAATTGTATTTCAACTGCCAGTGAGCCTTTCACTATTGTGGGGAAATGTAAATGAGAAGCTCTGAAGTGGGAGTCCCCTTGTCCAGAAGACCTTAGAGATGCAAATAAATACCTTGAGACAAAAGTGAACCTGCAGAATCAGGATGGCACTGGGACAGCCAGTCCACAGGGAGAAAGCCACCTGGAGAACGCTCCCTCCCTGTATGAGAAGGACTGAGGGAAAGTGAACCTTAAACTTCCGGGGTGGGGGGTGGGGGGGCAGTGTCAGGAAATCTTGTCTTGAGATTAAAAGGCTTTCTTTTCTAAGAGCCTGGAGTCGCTGCCTTTTCTGGTTTTCTGTCTTCCACAATCCAACTGGGAGCAACAGTTAGTCCTAGGGGCAGCAGGAGATATTGCTGGAACGGCTGCCTCCCTCCTCATCAGAAAAGGGTCTAAGGACAAGTCTGGTGGTGCAAGCCTATAGTCCAGTACTTGAGGCATGAGGATTGCGAGTCTGAGGCCAGCCTGAGATACATAGTAAGACATTATTTCAAAAATAAATAAATAAATAAGGTCTGGAATAGTAAAGCACTTCTCCGACATGTTCAAAGCTAGGTTCAGTCCCCAAGGGGAGGAGGGCTTAAAGTACCTAATATTTGAATTCCTAGAACCTGCCCCAGGAGCCAGCAGGGAGAGCTCACCCAACAGGCCTGGGTGTGACTCAAGAAGACCTGGGGGTGGCCCCCTCAACAATCCCTACAATATTAAACTTAAAACACTTGTTGCTGGAAAGATGCCTCAGTGGTTAAAACACTTGTTGTGCAAGCAAGAGGACCAGAGTTTGGATTCCCAGAGGCCATGTATGTGCCTGGTAGGTGTGAGCAGTGCATGCATTCCAGCCTGGGGAGGTGGATGAAAGAGGATCCCCAGAGCAAGGTAGCCAGCAAGGCTAGCGATTATCTTTGAACTCTCGGTTCTCATGAAAGACCCTGCCCCAGTGAATAAGTTAGAAGAGCAATAGAGGATGGTTCCTCTATCAACTTAGGGCCTCGCATCATCAACCCAAGGCCTCCACATGCATGCACTCACAGACACACATGCCCACATGCATGCAAACATGCACACCACACCTGAAAATGGGAACACACATACACACACATACCTGTCCCATGGGCTCCAATTCCCATGTTGAAACCCTTTCTATGTACATGGTTCATGCCCCCTGGAGATTTTAGTCTCTTCTTGAGTATATAACATGTTCTCAGTAATGTTGTCACTCCCAAGATCTTTCTATTCCATAGTTTTGCATATAGAAAACATGTCATGAGTGCACTATGTCCGAATCATAGGCACAAAAATATTTGTGTCTTTCTATAAAGTCAGAATTTATTAAATAGGTTCACACACTGCACTGACTTTGTTGGTCGCAGTTTCCTATCAATCCTAATTTCCTTTGATAGTATGGCCACTGGCAATCAGTTTCTCTTATGCCAAGCTTGATGATTAATATTAACTCTTCGATCACATTCATTCTACTTTATGCAGCAATGACTACAGAATGCCTATAAAAGTGTTAGAGGCCGTACTGAAGGGCAGAAAGTTACTGAAGATAGTTAGATAAGATATTAGAACCCAACTGGAGGGACAGAGTGCTCTGCAGACCACCTGTCTGTCCAGGTAAGGTGAAGAACTTGATATGGATGGATGGGTGGATGGATGGATGGGTGGATGGGTGGATGAGTAGATGGATGGGTGGATAGAAAAGTGGTTGGGAGGGTGAATGGATGAGCAGATGGATGGATGATGGATGGAAGGATGGGTGGGTGGGTGGATGGATGCAATTTAAGTGAACCACACCAAGCAGCAGATACCATGCTGAGCTGAAATCCCAGAAAAAGTTGGGAGTTCTTAACCTGTTGGTCCCTTGATACAAGGTAGACGGATGACAAGCTCATTACAATGTTGGGTGTGCCTCATTTTATGAGGCCCAGGTAGGGATGTTGCATCCACTGTTGGCCTGATTTTCCTTATGCAGTTTTAACATGTTGTGTGTCCATGTGCTCTCTGTCTACATCAGTAAGTTTACAGGTGACATCACTTCATTAGTAGGAGTAAGACATCTGTCAGGCTGTGCTTCATGGTTTGTGCTGGGCAGTGGTATCTCCATGCACAATCAAGAGGCAAAGTCATCCTCCCTCTGCGTTTAATCAAAATGGAGGCAACTGTTGCTTTGCAAGATGGAGTCACCCAGGACAAGGCACAGGCTTAAAGCAAGTTCATAAAACTTAGAACCCAGGGCAGTCACTTAAAGCTGGTTCTCCATACTACGTAACAGGTCATCAACCAAATTTTGTGACTTATAACAACCAAAGCTTATCGTTTCTCAGGATTCTCTGCTTTGAGCTGTGTCCAACTACTGCACATAGCATCTGCTGATCCAACATGGATTAGCCTGTGTTGCTGGCTACTGTGGCTGGGCGCCACGGCTGCGTTTATGTGTCTGTTACTTCTATGATCCTCCACATTCCTTGTCTCTCTCTCTGTTCATTCATCTAGTCAAAGCTTCCTTACAGCCTGATGCTTAGGGTCTAAAACCAAACATAGAAGCTTCCAGGCCTCTTACAGACTACACTCAAAACAGGCACAGCATCTCTCTACTGTAATCTGTCAGCCACAGCATGTTAGAAGGCCAGCACAGCTTCAAGGGAAGGGAAAAGAGACTCTATGTCATGATGGGAAGAGACACATGTTTAATAAAGGCGGGGAAGAAATCTGGTGTCTGTGTAGGAGATGACCTCACTGCACTCAGCCAATGTTTATTCAAGCGTGAAGACCAGTGGGAGAAGGGCCTCAGCCAAAGGAAGCTTGAACTCTCCTTTTCCCATGTCATGGTTTCTTTGTCTCATAAACCACAGAGCTGCTCAAAAGAAAGAATGCAAGTCATAAAGAGCCATATCTTCAGCTTTCTAATAAGCATCGATCAACAAGTTAAAAGGAACAGGTGAGGGACTGGAGAGACGACTCAGCAGTTAAGAGCACTGGCTGCTCTTGCAGAGGCCAGGTTCAGTCAGTTCCCAGCACCCACATGGCAGTTAACTGCTGTCTGTAACTCCAGTTCCAGGGGATCTGATGCCCTCGCCTGGCTTTCTCCAGTATCACATGACACAGGTGCACTTACATGCAAGCAATGCACTCATACATATAAAATAATGTTTTTTCAAAAAGGAACAGGTGAAATGAAGATTTCAGTTTTATTCAATCTATTCAACATATGCCATTTCACCACGTTACCAATTAAGCTATGTGGAGATGTTTACATCCTACGTATTTTCGTATTCCGTCAATATCTTGTACTTACAGTACATCTCATCTTGGACTTAACATTTTTAAGTGTTTAATATCCACGTGGGGTTTCTAGATTGGACAGGCCAGGGAGACAGAGCCCATTCATCTTCCTTTTTTCCGAAGTACGGATGCTAAGAGAGAACCGGCTCACATTACAATGGACATTTGAATGCAGTTGTCAGTGGAAATGAGGAAGAGTGCAAAACCAGTCAGCATGCTGCATACAATGCATTGGCTTCGCGTCATATGGTCTAATTACATTGTGTACGAACATTTCATTGCCAAGACCAGAGACCCTCTTAAGCTTGCTCAAGTGGGGCCAAGAGCATCCATTCTGCTTCTGCTTGGTCCTATTAATATCAGACAGCTTTCTTATTTCTTAAAATTCCTTGGCTTGCCATGGCTTCTCTTGCTACAGTATGACCTTATAATAAACTGTGACCTGCTGATAACCAGCTTAAGTGCTCCACATTTCCCAATCCTGGTTCCCAGCAGAGGTAATCTGATTGGCCTTGCTCATCTCTTCAAGCTGCTACATGCCCCTGTCTCACCTGACAATTGGCTGCCTTGGGTTCAGCCCATTCCTGTTCTAATCAGTTTCAGCCAGGGAAGTGCCTTCGTGTGGTTCAAATTTGGCCACCTGGAAATGAAGGTGGGAGGCGGGTAATTTTCCTTGGAGGAGGCAGCCAGACAGATACTGAATGATATTAAAATATTTTATTTCACTGTTATTGGGATTTCCCAACTAAGCTCATCAGTCTGACCCCTTCCTTAACTTGGTACTGTCCCTGACCTCCAGTGCAACCCCACCTAGACTAACAGCAATGCCTGCGCTTAAAGTCTCGGAACCCTGGTGGCTGAGGAAGTGTGGTTTGGTGTAAGTGTTTGTCAGTGGAAGGAAAACGTGTGGTCGTCCTTTGAAGTTTTGAGGAATGTGTCCGGCTCAGGGGTTTCCATGGCAGACTGGTGCTTACTTTGCCAGTTCCCCCAATAAATGAGTGTTTACTTGGTGCTAAGATACAGCAAAGGGCCTCATGCAAGCTAAACAAGGGCTCTACCACCGAGCTGCGAGCTGTCCGGCTAGCCCCACATCACGACTTGATTTTTGCCTTTTTTTTGTTTGTTTCAGATTTTGGTAGAGCTTGTTGTATAACCTCCTTGAGTTAGAGCCACTAGGGAGCACTAAAAAAACCCCACAGATTACTAGCCTGGGAACTTCAGATATATGGATCAGAATCCCCGGTTATAGGGCTTGATAATCGGAAATCTTCATGAACTCCATATAGCTCTAATGCATGAGAAATTTGAGATGTTTGATTTATTTCAGGCTGTGCCACCTCATCCCCTAGACTTTATGAAAACTCTTTAAGGACACTTGACTTGTGCAATTTAGATTTTTTTTTTTCCTGGAACTTTCCAGGCAGTCTGAGACCCATCTAAGTATCCTTAGAGAAAAATATAAATAAGGATGAAAGGCCTGGACACCATCCTCCCTGACCTAAACCCCTGGATTCACACTGGGAGCACCCAAACTTTGCCCCTGACTTGACATTTCCCATGGGATGGTAAAGTGATTTACCTGGCAGCTCTTGTGCAATAATAAATCAACACAAATCCCCAGGCACCACCCTGGATAGAGGCCCCGCTGGCTGACTGCCTAAGTCACAGCTCAATGGGATAAACCCAAAGGAGCCCCAGGCGGGTAGAAGGCAGTGCAAGTGGGACTGTGTCCCTCACAATGGAGCCTGTGTTTGCAGGAAAGCCAGACAATGACTCTGATTCAAGGCAATGAATGCCAAGGCTGAAGGGCGCTCTGGGTAAAGGGGAGGACACGGGCCTCTTTCTTGGCTCAGTCCTTGCCTGGAAATTATTCCACTTTTGTTTTTATCCCATTTGTTTTTTTTTTTTTTTACTATGTCTAAGAGAATGAATAAATGGTCATACATTGCTTTCGGAACAATCTTATCTTTTCCACACTTGACTCAAGCATTCGGACACCATTCCACTCTAACCTGACCTAGCTGTAGACAAGCAAGATTCTGGAGAAGATGTAGTAATCTCAGAGCGACTCTAAATTAACATCTGGCCTCATAAGGCCAGGCACTCTGAGCAGTTCTGCAACATCCCACTGGAGTGTAGCACTTGCTCCTAGCTTTAGTCACTCAAGATACTTTAATTTTGTGCCCTAGGACAGAACCTATCAGCTGATGTGTGGGGATTTGATGGGTTACCTACTTCACAGAGGGCCATTATACCACATGTCCATCTTCAGCGGGGCCCAAGAGTCTTCAAAGGATGTCACATGTTCAAGTACTGTTCTTACAAAGCACTCACTCATTCACTGACTAAACTTTCTCTTTCCAGCCTGAAATTAGGTGCACTACATTTAGGTTACCGGCATGGACTTGAGTAACCCTCGCTCTAAAAGGACAATTGAAAGGGGAGGGGTTAATTCAAGACTGAAAGCATACTTTAACTTAAGGGGGGACAATATTCTGGAATAAAATAAAGGTTGAACTAGGCTCTTTTTTCTAAATGTTCATTTTTTTGAGACAGAGTCTGGTATGGAGCCCTGGCTGGCATGGGATCCACTGTGTAGACCAGATTGCCTTTGAAACTGCAGCAATCCTCCTGCCCCTGCCTCCAGACACCGGCCACCATGATTAGTTTTAAATAGGTCTTTAAAAATACCCAATCAAAAAATTTTAGAAATGATTTGCCTTGTGTTTCCTATAAGCAATTACTGAAATTATCTTACTAAATAGGAACAAGACCTGTTGAAAATACAGCTAACTAAATTATATGACATTTAAAATACAATTCACACTGGCATTCATTTAGGGTGTTGAAAAATAAACAGGAGGCTGTATTAGTGAGGGGATGAGTTACATATTACGTTAAAAACAGAGGAAAAGAAGAAAAATAGAAGAGAGAGATTAAAAATAGCAAATATGGACAGAGACATTCCAGGATTCTTCCCTCCGTCCATTCCTCCCTCCCTTCCTCCCTCCTTCCTCCCTCTGTTCTTCCCTCCCTCCCTCCTTCCCTCTCTCCTTCCTCCCTCTGTTCTTCCCTCCCTCCCTCCGTCCCTCTCTCCTTCCTCCTCCCTCTGTTCTTCCCTCCCTCCCGCCTACCTTTCTTCCTCCTTCTCTCCCTCCCCTCATTCTTTTTTTTTTTTTTGACAAAATCAGCCCAATTGAATGAATGTACATTCAACCTGTTTTGTTCAAAGTTATCAACGGCTATAAAAATACTGGTCATTTAGATTATATTTCAACATCAAGAATTACCTAATCTAAAGAAGAAAGAAGTAACTGACAAAAGAAATAGAGGAAATTGGAATTCCTTAGAAAGTCCTCTCATAACACTGAGTGCAGAGGCCGGTGAAGGAAGCTGGATGCCGATCTGTGGAGATGAGGTCATTTCCTACCAGCTCAGGCAGAGGACTGGTTTATGTGACAGAAAAATGGGAAGAGATTCTCAAAAGTGCAAGGACCAAAAAATACATCTTATTTCTTCTAAAGGTTCTGGAGAATGCCTCCCAGAATGCCAGTGAAAAGAGTTCAAAGTAAGATCATGACACAAGAGAGGGGAGACAGGTGAGAAGGCATAATGGCACCCACTTACCTACTGGGACCATGCTCAAGATGCCAGCGGATGCCTAAGATGGAGTGCCAAATCCTATGTGTACTGCGTGTTTTCCTGTGTATACATAGCAACAATAACACTTACTTTATAATCAATAAAGCTTGGTTTATAAATAAGACTCAACAAAGATGAACTAATCATAAAATGACCTAATAATAAAATGCAACAATTATGGGACTGGAGAGATGGAGTGCTCAGTGGTTAAGAGCACTGGCTGCTCTTACAGAGGACCTGGGTTTGGTTCTCAGTGCCCAAATGGCGGCTCAGAACCATCTATAACTCCAGTTCCAGGGGATCCTATGCTCTCTGTGGGCATGGCGTACACATGATGCACTTACATGCATGCAGGCAAAATACTCATACACATAAAAAAATACAAATGAGTAAATTTTCACAAATACAACTATAACAGTACACTATACTAAAAGTTACAAGTATGTGTACACTCTCTCTCAAATAGCTTTTTTTTTTGCTTTTGAGACAGATCTTATGTATCCCAGACTAACCTTAAATTTCAGGTCTTTCTGAGTCCTGGGATCACAGGTGTGTGCCATGATTGGCTTATGTGATGCTGGGTATTGGAGCAAGAGCTTCCTGCATGTTAAGCAAACTCTCTCCCAAGTGAGCTACCCCAGCCCCTCTCAAATATCTCATCCTGTTTCCCTTAAAGGAAGTACTGCGTGGCTTCTCTTTGGTATCACTGGCATCTCTAGCCAAATTATTAGCATCAATAATTTTGGATTTTGGAGCCAATACTAAAGCTAAAGTGAGGGCTGTCTGGGGTGGGGAGATCAGCAGAATGCACAGTGGATGAAGGAGCTTGCCACCAAACACGATGACCTGGGTTCAATCCCTGGACCCAACATGGTGGAAGGAGGGCACTGCCCCCCAGAGATTATCTTCTGAGATCAGCACACATGCCATGGTGCCCCTACGCTCCACAGAATAAATAAACAAATGTTGAAATCGTTTTTCCTTAAGTGAGGATTCCTGGACATGATCACTGCATGGCTGTCAACCATGGTCTATTCAGGGCCTCTCAGTCTCCTCTGGCAGCATGCTAGTCATCTCCTTCCCTGTGTGTGGCTCCAGCATCTGCATATTCAGAATTCTACATATAGGTGAAATATACAGTTTACGGTTCCCCTCATTTATTTCAGATTGTACCATCCCTCGACCTCATGAGAACTCCATAGTACACTTAATATGTGGAATCTAGAATTTGAGAAGAGCCAACTAAAAGGAGGAAGGATTTATTTCGGATCATGTTTTCAGGGGTTTTGCTCCAAGGCTGGCTGGCATCTTCGCTCTGGACCTAAGGAGAAGCAGAGCATGATTGCAGCAGAGTGTTCTGATAAGAAGGCTGTTCACCGCACAGAGGCTGGGCAGTGGATGGAGGAAGGGAGAGACAAAAGGCCAAGTGCAAAAATGCACGTCTGTTGTGGTTTAAGTGAGAAATGGTCCCCGTAGGCCCATGTATTTGAAACTTGGTCCCTGTTGGTGATGCTGCTTGGGAAGGTTATGGAACGTTTAGGAAATGGAGTCTTGCTAGAGGAAGTATGTCATGGGGCAGGCTTTGAGGTTCAGAGCCTGGTCCCAGTTCCTGCTCTCTCTCCTTCTCTACTTCCTGTGTCCCCGTGAAATGTAATCAGCTTCCACTCCTGCCACCAGGAACTCTAACCCTCCGGAACTGTAAGCCAAAATAAACTCTTTCTCACCTAAGCTGCTTGGTGTGTGGGTAATGTATCACAGTAACAGATAAATAATGAAAGCAACCTCAAGAGCAGCCTTCTGTCTTGGAGAACTACTTCTTCCAACCAGGCCCCGCCCTCAAACCTTTATATCACCTCCAAAAATAGCACCTGTCATTCCATGAATCCGTCACAGGTCGATCCATTGGCTAGGTCTGAGCTCTCATGATCTAATTCCCAAAGTCCTAGCTCTGAACATACTACATTAGGAACTAAGCCCTTAACATATGAGCCATTTAGGAGATCCTTTATACCCACACCATAACCGACAGATAGCTTACACAATGTGAAAACACTGGACAAAGGGATGATGTTCCTGGTGGAATAATGTGAAATTCCACCCAACAACTCAGAACATTGTAACATTTTTAACTTAACAATTGCTTATTTCTGGGGTTTCTATTTAATTTTTTGAAATCATAGTTGAGGAAAGTGAGACTGCAGACGAGGGAGGACTATTGTGCTCAGACCAGTTACTCACATATTTCCATAAATGTGGCTGCAAAACAGTAAGCTGACATGGTGTATCAGTGACCTTTCTGTTGATGTGATCAAACACCATGATGAAGGTAACTCGAGAAGGAAGTGTTTATTTAGCTTACGGTTCTAGAAAGATAGTGATCCATCACGGGAGGGAGGCATGGCAGCAGAGGCAACCAGGGCAGAAAGCTGAGCACAGGAAGAAGAGTGAGGAGGCTACGAACCCTCAGAGCCTGCCCACAGTGACCTGCTTCCTCCAGCAAACCCACACCTTCTACAAGTTCCATGGCCCTCCCCAAACTGCGCCACCAACGGACCTCGTATTCAAATACCTGAGCCTCCGCATTCAGTTTCATTCAAGCCACCACTCGTGGATAATTGTATTTTAAGTTGCTCCACTCAAATTACTGGAAGTGGGGTTACCTGAGGAAGGAGGAGCGTTTCATTCTTCATTCCCATATGGAAGGGTCAAGTTAGTGTTTATGTTTTAATAAAGCAGTAAGGATGCCTCTCGGGTTGTTTATTGTCAACTCACTAGGGTAGACCGCTGTAGGTTGACTTTTGGTCAAGAGATAGATAGTCCTGAGGCATCTGAATAGAGAAACTGTAATCCCTGAGTCATTTGGGGCTAGGAATGTGTGATTTCACAGGCTTCCCAGGAAGCCCCCAGAGTCATCTGCGTTGGACTTTCGGGCTCTGATGTTGATGATGCATTTGGTGACTTCTTCAACTCTGCTCTTCCACAATGCATTCCAGCCCTGGTTCCTACACTAAATCTGTCAGTCTTGGAATAATTAGACAGTCATTTTCCTGACTGAATCCTGGCTGGTACATTTGAATTTCATCATTTAGCCAGTGCTCATGGAGTTTAAAGCAGGAAGTCTAGTTTCCAAATCATCATAGAAGATAAAAGCAAAGAAAATAATCATCTTAGCAAAAAGACAAATGAGAAGCCAACAGGGAAACGTAAGGCATAAACAAGATGGCGGAGACAGCGCGGGGCACAGCAATCTCGCCAACAAATGTCAGCACTTTTAAGTCCTTTATTAAAGGGAAGAGACTCTCGGCTAGAGTAAAAATCAACAAAGCAATTCAATGGCTGCCCATTCTAGTTGACTTAAAATAATTTCAAAAGATTAACATTCAAGAATGGCAAGGATGTGTCAGGTGAATGTAAACAAAAAGAAAGCAAGAAATGATTCAAGGTAATAAGGATTAAATGGGGTAATTAGAATATTAAAAAAAAAACTGTTGACACATCCAGTAAATGTCATACAAAGTCCAGACAGTGTAGAATTAACTTATAGGAAAAGCACCGTCAGCATTCCGGTCTTTTCAGACCTCATCTACCAGTGGACACAGACATCATCTACAGCCTCCCAGCAAGTTCTGCATTTTCTTTTGTCTCTTTCTTACAAACAAGAAAATCCTTTCATCATTCTTATGCCTTGGACCCCTCTGGGAAATCATGGTAGCCATGATTGCCTTAATCATGAAGGAGGAAAGGAGACTCAAACACGATGAATTCCCTTAGTTACTTTGTTAAAGTTTTCTTGGCAGGTGAGTGAGATAGTTTGTTGGATAAAGATACTTGCCACCAAGTCTGAGGACCTGATTTTGATTCCTAGGTCCCACAGGGTAAAAGGAGAGAACCGACTCATGCAAACTATCCACATTTACACACACTCTGTTGCTAAAATTCCTCCTGGAAAGGGCTAAGTTTAGTCCCTCCCTCCCCAGGTCCTACAACAAGCAAGACACAAATTGCCCAACTCACGTTCGGCAAATTCTAATTTACTTGAGCTTACTAACAGAGCAGGGGGTAGGGGGTACTTACAGAACACGGGCGCCTGCCCTCCCTCTGTCCGTAAATCCACAACACAGTAAATCCACAACCAGGCTTGGATCTTGTGATTTCCCAGCACTCCAACCCAAAATGGCAAGGAGGGGAAGATAAAAGGCCCACCTCATAGCACCCTGAGCTTAAATGCCTTTAGCCCCTCCCCGTCTTACATCCAAGGCCAATGGACTGGCTGGGAGGGCGTAGGACTTTCCCAGCTCCTCCATCCCCACATACACCCCTCCACCCCCCACCTCCCTGTCCCGCCCCCTCACTCCTCACCCCCACCCTCCACTCCCTGAGCAAGAGCAAGGTAGTCCTGGGTAAATACCAGCCGGTCTGAGAGGGAGGTATTTGTTCACAGTTCATCCAGCTTGTTCCTCGGAGAATTCATACTCTGCGTGCGCGCACATGTGTTACACACACACACACACACACAGACATATACACACACTATAATACTTTTAAATGTCTATTCACCTCCAATGTGTTTGTGTGTGGTATGTGGTACTAGGCAAAGGTCTAGCTTACTCTGTTTGATGAATGTCAGAGTATTTGAACACCATTATTGACTAAGCCATAGTTCTGTTAGTGATTTGAAATTCCTCCTTTAACACACACACACACACACACACACACACACACACACACGGGACACTGGTGTCTTTTTCAGGTAGCTCTATGACAGTGTACCCAAGTCACCAACTGTACCCTGTTTTGCTGTGTGGGAAGACAGCTCAGTTATATTCAGCTTTGTTTCCCTAAGATATTTGTTATTTTAATATCCTTGGGAAGTTATTGAATCTACTTGCTAGGGTCAGAGAAAAATCCTTTGTAATGTTGATAGGATTCCATGAACCATCTATCACTTTGGGACAGGCTGATCTCTGTTAATATCCGACTTCCCAATCCAAGGTTATTCTGGACATTTTTATATTTATCAGAAAGATGCACCATTTTCTTCATATTGGGCCATATGTATTTTGACAGACTGAGTGACTTAGACAACAGAAATTCTATTCTTTTGGGTCTGGAGGCCGGGAAGTGCACAGTCAAGGTGCCGGCAGATTTGGCGTCTGGTGAGGACACACTTCCTGGCCACAGGCAACTGTCTTCTCACTGCTGTGTGCCCACATGGAGGAGGGGCAGGAAAACTCACTGATGCATCTCATTAAGGGCACCAATCCCATTCTTGAGGGCTATTCTCAACGGCCCATCTCCCAATGCATCATATTGGTGTTCTAGTTTTACTTCTTTGGCTGTGATAAAACACTGACTAAATGTGATTTAAAGTACAGTTGAGCTTATTCAGCCTACAATTCCAAGTTACAGTCCATCATTAGAAACCACAGTGGCAGGAGCTCAAAGCAGCTAGTCATGTCACATCCACAGTCAAGAGCAGAGACAAGGGCACCCACACTGCCTGCTCGTCACTGCTTTTACTCAGCCTGCTTTCTTCACTCTTACACAGTTCAGGTTCAGGCTGTGAAATGGCCCCACTCCCATCCAGAACAGGTCATCCCACCTCAGTGAACAGTGAAGACAATCCCCCACAGCATGCCCACAGCCAGCCTGATCTAGACAGTCCCCCACAGACATGCTCACGGCCAGCCTGATCTAGACAGTCCCCCACAGCATGCCCACGGCCAGCCTGATCTAGACAGTCCCCCACAGACATGCCCACGGCCAGCCTGATCTAGACAGTCCCCCACAGACATGCCCACGGCCAGCCTGATCTAGACAGTCCCCCACAGACATCCCCACGGCCAGCCTGATCTAGACAGTCCCCCACAGACATGCCCACAGCCAGCCTGATCTAGACAGTCCCCCACAGACATGCCCACGGCCAGCCTTCTTACATGGGTGTTGCTTTCATCTTTCTGTGTGATTCTTATTTATGGCAATTCCCAGTTCTCTAGTCTCTCACCGTCGTCTTGTATTAGCTTGTAGACCTTTATGTATTTGGGATATGAATATTTTGAAAGTCATATAGTATGTGGAAGTGCTTCCTCCCTCTCCTGTCTTATCTTTATGGGTTAAAGATAATATCTTTTTGAAGTGCCTAAGCTTTCCATCTGAATGTAGTCATATTTATAACTCCTCTTTCTGGGGGCTGGAGAGATGGCTTAGTGGTAAAGAGCACTGTCTGTTCTTGCAGAGGATCTGGGTTTGATTCCCAACACCCACATGGTAGCTAACAACTCCCATAACTCTAGTTCCAGGGGATCTGACACCCTTTTATGATCTCCGTGGGCACTATATGACATGGGTGCATTTACAGACATGCAGACAATACACTCATACACATAAAATAAACATAATAAATACAATTTAAAAAAATAAATAACTCCTCTTTCTAGTATGTATTGTCAAGAAATCTTCCGTACTCTAAGAACATGAAGATATCATCAAATACTTTCTTTTAATAAGTTTAAAGGAGTGTGTTTAACACTTGGATCTGTAATCCTTCTGGAAATTGCTTTGAATAAAGGATGGAGTATGAATTTTGTTTCTGTTTTCCATGTAACAGTCCGATCGCCCAGCATTATCTGTTGCCTGCTGCTTTGTATAGTTGCCCCACCTCTCTGTTGTGCGTCAGGTTCCCTGTGTTCACATTTCAGTTTCCAGAATCTCTGCTGGGCGCCACGGTTCCATGGGTTTCTTCCTGTGTTTAAAGGCAGCCTTCCTCATAACAGACTGGTTGGATCATGCCTCCACACATGCAAACTGTGTGTGTGTGTGTGTGTGTGTGTGTGTGTGTGTGTATGTGTGTGCAAGACAGAGGAGGCTAGAGGAGGAACTGGAGATTCTTTCGGGGCTGAATGGCTTTTGGCTTCCAAGGCTGACTCTTTTTTGATGTCTGGTAGGCGCTACAGGAGCCAAGAACGGAAATACTTAATAGCTCTGACATTTCAGGAGTGCTGCTGGTCCCAAGCTATAAAAGCCTTGGTTAGCAACATCCAGCTTCCTTTCTCCCTTTCTCCTCCCTTCCGTACCCACCCTCTCTTTTCAGCCCCTCCCCCTGTTTTTCTGGTGGTACTGTGGATTGAACCTAGGGTTCAAATGTCTACCTTGCTTGCAAGGTGCTGCTACAAGGCATGAGACCCACTGTTTCAGTACTTCCCACACAGAAGTGTAATTACATCGCTATGCAGTGGTCCAAGTAAGTAGGGCCTGAGGTACTCAAAGACGTCTTCCTGTGACATCAGATGTCTAGGATGGGGATTCTACGTATGAGTTCCTCTTCTCTTTTCATTTTTCTGTATTGAAACAATTTTTAGAGTGTACAGAGGCGGCATTTTTTTGTTTCTATCAAGAGGGCGCTCAGCTGTAAAAACAGATGCCACCAGTCAGACGTCTTGGGGCAGAGAGCCCAGGACTGAGTGAGGGCTGCAGGACTATCGGGACCCCACACATGTTCCGTCAGCCTTAAACACTAGAGAGGAAGTTCCTGGAATAAATCCCTTCCTCTAAGGTTCCCAGGCCTTGCTGACAACCAGCCCTGGCATGAAAGGATAGCAGTTTCATCTTCTGCTCCCATTATTTTCTCTTTCTTTTCTGTGCATTGAGGACAGACAAGAAATGTCCTCAGGTTTCACAGGTGCCTCTGTGATTCTTCGGGAAGAAAGCTGTAAGGTGAGAGCTGGGGAAGGAAGCTCCGTGTACTGGATTCCCTCCTGGGCAATGAAAGGGAAGGTGAGACTGCCTTGCAAGTTACACCAAGAGGAAACGGTCCTCATTGTATCCAAGCAGTATGTGGTGGAGACTGAACCGACCTCGGGGTCTATTGTGTGTTCCAAGCGTTTGTCCCAGGGGTTTCTGGTAGTCTAGGTCGGATCCTCTGGAAGGGTCTTGTGCTGTTACAACCATGACCTCTCTGACCTTGACAGATCACCCCCAGCACCCTGCCAAATGAATGGTGGTGAGCTTGCTTGATCTAGAAACAACAAAAGAAATGTTTATCTCAGGCAAAAGTGACACAAAATTCCCACGAAAGTCTCTGGGCAAGCTTGACCCAGTGACAAAGCATGACAGAACAGGACAGTCTACCCTCAGCCACCAGGGCTCAGTCCCTGCCCACAGCCACTCATGATATGCTTTACATTTCAGAGGTTTGAAGTAATAGTTTTAGACTGAGGACAATTTGGGGGACTGAGGGAAGAGGATCTCAAGTTGGAGTCTAACCTTAGCTACAGAGACTGTTTCAAAAACAGACTGAGGCCAGCCCTTCACCCATTCTCCTGTATGTCTTCTAGAGGGTGTATTTTTAAAGTAAATCTGATAAACGGTGTCTGGGAGTTTCATCATCGTATGAATCATGACCACCTGTGTGAAGATGAGTCAGTATCACTGTGATGGTTGGTATTGATTGACAACTTGGCAGAATCTCAGTCACTTAGCAGATAAGCCCATGGTCATATCTACAAGGGAGTTTCTAGACTGGGTTAACCAAAGTGAGATGTGGGTGGCCCCATTCCATAGGCCGAGGTCCTGGGGCCAAATAAAGAGGAGAAGCAAATGAACGCCAACCGGGATCCACCTCTGTCTGCTTCCTGAGTTCAGATGCAACGTGACCAGCTGACCGATGCCCCTGCCACCATAGCCCCCCAGTGCGATGGACTGTCCACTAGAACTGTGGGCCATAATAAGCCCTTCCTTCTTCAAGCTGCTTTCATAGTTTACTGCAGCAACAAGAAAAGTAACCCACAGAGTTGCTGACTGGGAGAGAAACACCAGCACGAGACGAAGACGTGGTGTTGGATACTCCGCCTTCAGCACAGTCAAGCACAGAGATTTTTAACTGTGCACAGCTCTGGTCAGTGCCTGCACTCTCCTCCACATCCTCATTTACCAATGCCTCCTTCAGAGTCAATCCATCAGCCTGAACTGCCCCAATACCCTGTGTGGGATTTATCCAGCCTCTACCTCTCTATTCCAATGGCACCAAACATGGATTGAAACAACCCACATTCCTGTACTGATCAGTTTTTTCTTTCTGGTTTACCTTCCAAACCTTCAGGAGAAGTTGTGTAAGCTCTAAGTCCCCAGGACAATTCTTGGCATGTTGTAGACACTAAATCAGGTTCTGCATTTTGGTTCAAATTCTCTTTGCAGGCAAAAGGGTTTTGCCTATGGCAGAGACCCAAGAAACACATAGAGACAAAGACATGGCCCAAAACAGTGTAGCTCTGGTTGGGTTTATTCATTTATCAATTACTACGATTACTATTATTAGTTGTCTTAGTAGTAGTAATAGTAGTAGAGGTGTGTATGTGCGTGTGTCTGTGTATACATGTATGACACAGTGCAAGCGTGGGGGACAGAAGACAACTTTTCGGAGTTGGTTCTTTCTTTCCACCATGGGCTGTGGGGATCACACTCAGGCCGTCAGACTTGTACAAGTGCTTTTACCCACTGAGCCATCTCACTAGCTCCTGACTGACTTTTGAAAGCCAAGGATGCACTAGCTGAAGAGCTTGCTGGGATTATAAAGCAGCATTTGCAAATGCACCAGTGTCCAGGAAACTGCAAGAATTCCAGGAAGGAGGAGCAAAGGCTGCAGAATGGGAAGAGGCAGAAAAAGGTAGCTGAGCCAGACTGTGGAGAACTACACCAAAGACTGCCAACTTGTCACAGAGCTGAAGAGGTCCATGGCCTGTAAAAAGAGCAGTGAGGTGTAATTTGAATTTCACAAAGGTCATTCTTCTGGCAGAGTGGACCATGGCCTGATGGAGAGGCACGAGTCAGGATACTCTTGGCTGCAGTAATCAGAGAACAGGGCTGCGTGGAGAGAAAAGAGCAAGTAGCTGAGGTTAGGTTAGCAGGCTGAGGCCAAGCGATCGATGTCTCTGGATACAATTAATAGCATCTAGGGAGGTGCTCTGGATAACTCTGGTTTCAGGAACTAGGGAGAAAAAGTAGTGGCTTCCATCAACAAGTAGCCTCCCAAGCCCAGTGTGGTGATGTACACTGTAATCCTAGCACTCAGGATGTGGAGGCAGGAGGATTAGGAGTTTGAAATTATCCTGGATACAAGGGGGTCTGAGGCCAGCCTGGGTCCTCCTGTTTAAAAATAATCATAGTAACAATAATATTGTAATATGGAGCATGTGTGAAGAAGGAAGACAAGGACAAATCAGTATGTTTCTGCCGATGACTTTCTCTTGCAGGAATGTTTGGAATCTGCACCATCCCTGCGCACCAAACAGAAGGACAGCTTTCCACCACGTTCCAGTCCCACTCTTAGGCCAGTGTTGCTGCTGCTGACTAGTGTCATGCTGTTGGTCCTCCTCCTTTGCTGCAGTACACCACGTTTCTCCACAGGGTCTTATTCTGCTTCCGAATGCATAGTTTGGTTTTGTCTTCTTCTGAGCCCTGAGGGCTTCCGGATTTTCTCCCTTCCATCTGCTATGTGAATGTTCTATTCATTAATTTCCTCTTGCCTGAATTTTTCTTCTATTTTGCCTTTTTAGGGTTTCTAGGACACTGGATTATCCGTATCAATTTTGTTTCCATTCATATTTGCTATAATTTTCATATTTCTTACATTTTAAGAGATTTCCTGGACTTTATCATGTAAGTAAAATGTTTTGTCATTAGGTGTAGTAGCACACACCTTTAATCCCAGCACCCAGGAGACAGAGGCAAGTGGATCGCTATGAGATCGAAGCCAGCCTGGTCTACATAGTAAGTTCCAGGCCAGCTGGGGCTACCTGGAGACCTTGTCTCAAAATAAAATTTTTGGTTTATTTGCTGTTCTAGCAGTCATTTATTTTCAGTCCCCAAATCTCTCCCTCTGGATGTTCTCATATCACTCCGCTAACAATTATACATTTATATTATATAGATTATATGCACACATGCTAGATGCACTCATGTTAGATGTACACATGCACACATATGTGCTTCAATAATCTTAAAACAATTATTTCATGAACATAATATGATCTCATTTTGTCTATAGATACTAATCAGAGTTTTGTCTATAGATACTATCAGAGTTCACTTTGCAGAATAAGTTTCCTTCTGTTTTCTTTATTATTATTATCATTACTATTGTTTTCTGAGACAGAGCCTTCTTATGTATCTCTGGCTTTCTTTATACTCTTTATGAAGCCTAGACTGGCCTAGAATTTATAGTAATCCTTCTGCTTCAGTGTTCCAAATACTGGGAGACGTGTGTGTGTGTGTGTGTGTGTATTTCCCTTTTTCACACATCTTCAGTGGCTCCCAGGCTCCTTGTGACTGGTTGTGCCTTTCTCTTGTCTGCCATTGTCCACGGCTCTGACCCTTAGCTGTCTGAATTCTTGGAGTGACCTCCTTCCTCCTTCCTGGGTCCGCCAGCCACCTCATCCTTCTTCCTTCTGCCTCAGACATTCCTTCTCAGCAACCCTCCAACTCCTCCCTGTCCTTATCCTCTCAGAAAGTGTTTTACTAAAGCTCTTGCTGAATTCAAATTAGATTCCATATAAGGTTTTCTGTATTTTACAAAACTCAACACATTTCTATTTATTTTTAAGAAAGACCTTTTCTTTTCTTTATTTTTTAAATAACTAATTTATTATTTGTGTGTATGTGTACACACACGTGCATGTGTCTGGTGAATACTCATGCTTATGGAGGCCAAAAGAAGCCACAAGATCCCCCTGGAGCTGGAGTTATTGGCAATTGTAAGTGACCATGAGGGTCCTGGGAATCAAACCTGGGTCTCCTGCAAAAGGAGTACATGAGTTTTTTTTTTTCTGGTACTGTGAATAAACATAACATCCAAGGCAAAGCACAGAAGGGTTTCTTTGACTTATAGCTCCAGAGGCATGAGTCGACCATGGCGGGAGGCACAGCAGGAGGCAGCTGGGGCAGAAAGCTGAGGGCTCACGTCTTCAAGCAGGCACAGGGTGGGAGCAGAGACAGACAAATTAAAGTGGGACAGGGCTCTACGCTCTCAAAGCAGCCCCCAGTGACGTACGTCCTCCAGCAAGGCCACGCCTCCTGAGGGTTCCATCTACTTTGCCCAAGCAGCCCTGCTAAATGACCAAGTGTTCAAATGCTCAGACATCTCTGGGGGACATTCTCATTCAAACTACCACAAGCAGCGAGTCCTCCAAGTATCCAGCCACCTCTTCCCATGTCTAATCGCCCTTCTTACGTGGAATGCTTGACTCCCTGATGGTTGTAGGATCCACAAAAGTACAAAGTAGATGATACTTTCTTTTTCTCTTTTAACTTATCCCCCAAAGCATTTATTGTTTGGGCCCATTTCCTGGGACGGCCAACCAAAGATATCTATTTTTATTATGATATGAGCAGGTAGCATGCAACTCATCCTCCTTGCAAAATTTGGTGCACAGTGAGATAGCACTAATAACAAGCACGATGTTGTGCAGATTTATCACAGCTGCACACGGTAGGTTATCCAGGAATATTTAAGAAACTGTCTTTGACCCCCAAAGTCATGCAGGAAGATTCTGCCTCTGTACGTCTTTCTCCCTATCTCCTAAACAGAATCACGATGTTCCCCAGTGTCCGGGACAAGGAGCTGGTAGGATACAAGGGACGGGTGTCCTTAGCAGAACTCTGTCCTTTCTTTGAGGCAAACAGTAGACAGCTGTCTAAAGGCGTTTGTATAGCACTGTGTACTGTGAGATCTGAGACAGAGACTTGGGCTACTGCTTCTCCCTAGGAGGGGGCTGGGAGAGGGCACTGCTGCTCTCTGGAACAACGAGGATAGAAGGGGCAAGATAGTTTCTTCCCAACTCCTGAGATTAGAGCCGGAGGAGCAGGGCCGCTCTGCTTGACTGGGTGAGAGACCAACCTTAATATAAATACTTCAGCTCAACTGACTGACCTTAATTATTTTATGGCTACAATGTATTTCACATTCTCCTGGAGATACAAATTAAAGTTTTCATTTCAAAAGGCTTCCTTCTGCTTTCATCATTACTATTGTTATTGTTGGACGGGTTGTTTGTTTGTTTGTTTGTTTGAGACACAGTCTTGCTATGTAGCCCTGACTGCTTTGGCACTCCCTATATCTTCCTGAATAGCCTTGAACTTGCATTCTTCCGCCTCAGCCTCCTGAGTGCTAGGATCACAGGCATGATTCATTGCACCGAGACTCATTCTGCTTTACTCAAGTGTGTGTTTCCGTCCTTGGTGAATCTTGGCCGCCTTTTTTCACACCAACTTCTTTGGTGTTTGACTGTTCTGCTTAGGGATCTTGGAGCAGGTGAATAGTCCGCACTGACAGTCAAAGGAACTTTGCAAAGGAAGTCACTGATTAGAGTGTGCAGAGGTGTGGGGCGGCCTCTCTGAAGAAATACGGCACCTGGAGGGTAACAACTGTTGGAAGGTGTGACCTGCCCTGGGTCATGCATGAGGAGAAAGACACATGGAAGGTGGCTGCCCAGGAAAGGCTGTGACAGGAGCTGTCGTCTCTCTCAGAGGTACACAGCTAACACATACCACTCAGAAGTAAGGGATCCTGGGACAGGCTTCATCTGACCTCACTCTTCCCACATCCACCCATCTCCTATCAGTGCTTTCTGTTGACAGTACCCAACAGGAAGCAGGGGTCAAAGAAGGCTATGAATGCTGTCCACCCAGGCCAGCATCCTGGCACAGGACAGGGGAAAGGGCAGAGCCATGACATGGACAGACAGAATAAGACTGTCCCAGCAGCGACGTTCAGTTCACTGTTCACCTAGAAAGTCAAGACAATGAAGGACTAGGGCTCTGGGGCATTATGTGTGAACTTTTAAAATATTTATTTTTAAATTTTTTATGTGTGTGAATGTTTTGTCTGAATGTATGTAAGTGCTTGCAGAGGCCTGAAGAAGGCATCAGACTCCCTGGAACTGGAGTTACGGGCAGTTGTTAACCCATGTGGGTGCTGAGAACCAAATCCAGGTCCTCTACAAGAGCAGTCAGTGCTCTTAACTGCGGAGCCGTTTATCCATCTTGTGCTGACAGAAGGTGGAAGTTGTCCATACTGCAAGGACACCTGGAAATCTGTACACATTTTTTAGAAAAGCATTTTGACAGAATGAAGAGTTCTAAACTGCTTCAACTTTGAGAAGACAACTCCACCCCAAGAAATGTATCCTGCAAAGAATCCGCGATGCACAGAGAGACTGGTGTGCAGGACTCTTCCTTACATCGTTATTTATAATGACAATAGTTTGAAAATAATTGTACCGTCTAGAGAAAGAGAGTTGGTTAAATAGATGGTACATCTATAGGACATCCAAAAGCATGTTTCAGATTAGAAAACAGTTCTGTATTGTGGACACTGGCTATGTGCTTCTAGAGGGCCCTGGAGAGGTGGATGTTCTAAACTGAGATGCACTGAAGTTCTGACAATGTGGCATTAAGGGGCTGGGGCAGTAGCTCAGCTATACAGTGCTTGCTTAGTGTGCAGTGAGGCCCTGGGTTCAGTCCTCACAACCACATGGACTGTGCACGTGGAACTGTGCACACCTATAATGCCAGCACTTAGTGAAGAGGCAGAAGGACCAGAAGTTCATGGGCATCCTCAGTTACTTAGTGAGCTAGAGGCCACCTGAGCAGCATGAGATATCCCAAAACAAGCAGAGCCAAACATGGTATCACTCACCTCTAATCCCAGCCTTAGAAAGGCAGAGGCAGGTAGATCTCTGTGAGATTGAATCTAGTGTGGTCTATATAGTGAGTTCCAGGCCAGGTGGGGCTACAAAGAGACCCTGTCTCAATTACAAAACAAAAAAAAAACAAAAAATAAAAAAAACAGGGGGACCTTATTATACAAAAAGAAAAATATCATATTATAATTTTATATTGATTACATAAGATATGCAGGTGAAGTAAAATATATTGTAAAAACCAATTTGACTTGATTTCTGTTACTTTATAAGTAAAACTATTAGAAAAATTGTAATCAATATGTGGTTTTTGGTATGTGTCTATTGGACAAAATAATTATTTTTAAGAGATTTTTCAAAGTTTATGTGCATGTGTGCGAGCCTGCATGAGTTTATATGTACCTTGAGCTTGTAGGAGCCACAAAAGCCAGAAAAGTGCACCAGATCCCCTCGGTCTGGAGTTAGAGGTGACTGTTAACTGCCATGTGGGTTCTGGGATCTGAACTCAGGTCCTTGGCAAGAGCAGCCAGTGCTGTTGACTGCTGAGCTATATCTCCATCTTGGATAAAATGATTCTTAATTAAAAATCAAAGATGGGGGAATGGCAAGTTTTCAAACAGTATCACACAGCAGGATGTTTTGATGGTTTAATATCATACGCAATTCAGCACACACCTGGTAACAGGGCAGATGGCATCATTAGACTCCTAGTGAGAAGAACCATGGACACAGTGTCACTCAGGAAGTATCCCTGCCCCAAATATATGACCTGAATCTAATCAGGAGGAAACATCAGACAGTCCAAATTGAGGGACACTCTAAAAACTGCTAGCCTCTACCCCCGAGTGTGTCAATCGAAAGACAAAGAAAGATGAGAGATGGTTATTGACTGAGATTTTTAAACAAAATCTTTTTTAAACATTTAGAGAAATTTAACAGTCAAATGGCACATTTTTTTTTTTTGATGCCATGAAGGACATTGTTGGGACAACTGACCAAAATCTGAATATTCAGTGCCTAATATAGACAGCCATAGTCTCTCAGCATTAAATGCCTCATTTTAATCATTGCATTGTTAAGTAAGAGACAGCCCTTGTCCACAGAAAATGCTCACTGGGACTGTGGAAGTGGCTAAATTAGCAGAGTGCCTGCCTTGAAGATATGAGGACCCGAGTTTGGATCCCCAAAACCCACTTTTTTCAAAGTCAAGAGCAATGGTGCCTGTTATCCAAACAAAGGCAAGACAGGGAGGAGATCCCGAGAAGCTCAGAGCCAGTTAACCCAGTCTGCGGGGCGAGGGTCAAGGTCAGTGAGAGACCCTGTCTCAGACAATCAAACAAACAGACAGATGTCAATCTGAAAACCTATACCAAAGTCACCCTCTTGAGTTCTGTGCATTCATGAACTAGTGTATATGTATATGAGCAGATGGGGCTGGAGAGATGGCTCAGCAGTTAAGAGCACTGACTGCCCCTGAAGAAGACCAGGGTTCAATTCCCAGTACCCAAATGGCAGCTAACAATCATCTGTAACTCTAGTTCCAGAGTATCTGACACCTTCTTCTGGCCTCCACGGACATTACATGACACGGGTGCACTTACATACATGCAAACAACACACTCATACATATAAAGGCGTGTATCACCACATCTTGCCCTGCAGGAGACTTTTACTGAACCCATTTATTCACATAAAGAAGGAAAGTAGAGCCTGGCGTGGTTGGTGCACACCTTTAACTCCAGTACTCAAAGGCAGGGCAGGCCAATTTCTGTGAGTTCGAGGCCAGTCAGGTCTAAATGGTGAGACCCTGATTCAAAAATAAAAAAATCAAAAAGAAAAAATGAAAGTAAGATTTTAATTCATTAAGTATTTTGGAATCTTTTCTATAAATGTTAAAATTTATAAGAATACATATTTAAAACATTTTTAGTTTAGAATTGTCCTAAAGTCCAGAAAAGGCAGTACCATGGAAAATGCCAGAAAGTTCTCATTCTTAACCAGTCATGTCCTTAGATTGTGGCAAAAGGCACCATTTGGATCTTGCACTTTGGAGGGTCCCTTCAACCTTTTTCCATCTCGGTCCTGACATAGGGTGTCCCCTGCTACACGGTCAAAGGGATGTGCCTACCCAGAGCCCACCCATCCTATTCTAGAGCATACTTAGTCCACAGAGTCTTGGGTTTCCTCCCGAATGACTCTAGTCACTTCTACATTTGCATATGCCTGGATGTCTGGGTACATCCTTCTGAGAGTGCAGGACCTGGTGCTGTCACTTCTAGGCAGAGAGACAGATGTTTGGAGAGGATAGTGGATGGTGTGAAGCTTGGCAAGACAGGCCAGGATGTCCACATGTAGTCATGGGCCCTTGCTACCTTTGCAGTACAGGATGGAGCCAGGCATGGGATGAGAAGGGAGTGGGCTGTAAGCTGTGGGAGGCCAGAGCTCCTGTTCTGGTGTGGAACTCTAAGAAGTATGAATTCAGGCCTGACCTTGTGGGTTACTACGAATCTAACTGCAGTTGGACTAAGGCAGGGCTCAACTACATTTTTATATACAATTTGCCAGCCTGATACGTAAAGTCAAGTATTTGGACTCGGAGTGTGTGGGACTTTGCCTCAGCTCCCTTCCCCAGGTCCCCACTGAGGGCTGTGAGCAGGAGGAAGCCCGAGAAAGCTGCCCACTGGTCTGGCGCTGACCTGAGCCCTGTGATGACATGGGAAGACTGGCTGGAACCTGGACTGCATACACGGGGTGGGGCTGAGATAACCCGGGGCACTTGCTGGGAAAACAAACACTTTCTAAGAAAATCTCTCACAGGAGAGTAGGTCAGAGCTGAGAACAGAGCCCTCTCTGTCTGGCAGGGATCTAACGCAGGGCAGGTTAACTGGAAAACTCTTTTGAAGTTTATCTAACATCACAAGAGCAAGTTAAAGGTAGACGAGCAGCGAGGATCCTAGAGTGAGACCAGGAGCTCGGGCAGGCCAGGACCAGGTGAGCTCCTTGGACTTTATGCATGCTGAATCCTCAAGGGGACACCCAGAGCACTGGAAAGACCCCTCTGCCTGGGCTCAGTTCTAGCACAGACACATGCTGAGCCTCGCGATGAAGAAGGCCCGCAGAGCCTGGGAGCTCATCTCTGTCTCCCTTTGTGCCCTTCTCTCACCTTCCTCCCTTCCCCGTTCCTCTCCGTCCTCCCTCCCTCCCTCCCTCCCTCCCTCCCTCCTTCCTCTCTTCCTCCCTCTCTTACCCTTTGTTTCCCCTCCCCCCACCTCCTCTCCCCACCCTTTCTTTCTGACAGGGTCTCTCTGTGTGTTCCAGGCTGGCCCCGAACTCAGAGTTCTCACACTCCAAAGTGCTATAGCTGAGATTTCTAACTGCACGGCCGGGTCTTTTTTATCTCAGGTCTCAGCTGCAAGCCCCCAGTCTTGGTTGCTTCGCTGTTGCTGTGATGAAACGCCGCCGTGACCAAAGCAACGTATACGAGGGAGAGTCCACTGGGTTTACGGTTCCAGGGGATAGGAGTCCATCATGGTGGAGAGGCATGGCAGGAGGCGACCAGAGCAGAAAGCTGAGCACTCACATCTTCAAGCAGAGACAGACAGGAAATGGGCATGGCTATGAACTCTCAAAGCCCCCCACCCCCACCCTGTGCCCTGCCTCTCCCAGCAAGGCTGCACCTCCCCTCCCCAAACAGCACAAACTGCGGACCAGATATACAGATGCTAGAAGCCGGAGGGGGACACTCGTCCACACCACAGCCCCCTCAGACGCCTCCCTGACTCTCCCCGAGCCCCATAACTTACCCTCCAGCCCTCCCCGGCATTCCTCACTCCACCCTCTTAACGTCTTCACAGCTCTAAACACTTGTGTAATCATCTTATTTATACCCTTAGTTATTTTTAGTCTCCTCCTTTCAGAATATAACTTTATCAAAACAAAGAATTCTCCCTAAATTCTTTATGGCCATAGCCCCAGCCCAACGCCTGGTAGATGATCGGCATTCGGTATTTGTTAAAGGAATAAAGTGCTTATCTGTCACTCAGCCCTTCTGCATCATACATAGCTCAGGAAGTGTCCCTCCATAGGACATGTCAACAGCGGTTAGTCTCTGGTGTCATAGGACCTGGGCCCAAACAGTATCCAGCAAGCCAGACTGTAACAGGGAATATTTTAGTTTCTAACTGTCAATAGTTTTTAAAATATTTTATTATTATTCCTGGCAGGGGGTAGTATGTGTCATGGTACGCGTGTGGAGGTCAGAGAACAATTTTGAAGTCAGTTCCCTCCTTCTACCTTTACGTGAGTTCCAGGAATTGAATTCAGGTTGTCAGGCTTATGCGGCAAGTTCCCTTACCCCCTGAGACATCTTACCAGCCCCAATAGTTTAGTTTTTCTATTGTTGTGTAACAAGTCACCAAAATGCAGAAGCTTAAAGCATCAGTTTATCATCTCACGGCCTCCATAGGTCAGGAGTCCAGCACATTTGGCTGAGACCTGTGCTCAGGGTCACACAGGAGTCAAATGAAGATGTCAGCAGCTTGCATCTTCACCTGGAAGCTCAAGCGGAGAAAGATGTTTCAAAGCCCCATCCCCCACCCCCAGTGTTGACAGAACTCCGTTCTTAAATGATCTCGAGTGAGTGCCTACACTCTTGCTGGCTGTGACTGGTTGCTAGAGCAGGCTTTCAGGACCTTGCTGCATGGTCTTCTGTGTTTCAGTAATGGAGAACGTTCTACACATTGGATTCCCCTCACATTTGAATTTCTCTGCAGTCATGTCTCTCCTTCCACATTCCTGGGATTGAACTTGGATCATCAGGCTTGGTGGCAAGTGCTCTTACCACTGACCCACTGGATCTACCTGGCAGCCTGTTGGTTTTTGTTTGTTTGTTTGCTTGTTTGGTGTGTGTGTGTGTGTGTGTGTGTGTGTGTGTGTGTGTGAGACAGTTTCACTATATAAATCAGACTGGCTTTCAGCTCATAGTCGTCCTGCCTCTGCCTCCTGTGTGCTAGGATTACAGGTGTATAACAGCAGATCTGGCTTTTTGACTTCTTGAAGCCACAAAATTTATGTATGGTTCTTGAGTGTTCCTTCTTTTTAAAAATATCTTATTACTTTTGTGTATGAGTGTATTGCCTGCATGTGTGTCAGTGTCACACAGTGTCCACGGAGGTCAGAGGAGGATGTCAGATCCCCTGGAACTAGAGTTACATACAGTTGTTAGCCACCATGTGGGTGCTGGGAACCAAACCCTGGTCTTCTGCAAGTGCAGCCAATGCCTTTAACCACTGAGCCATCTCTCTGGCCCCTTTGAGTGTTCTTCTTAGAACACATACCAGAAACACAGTCCTCTGAAGCAGTGTACAGCAAAGTATGTGCCCGCAGGAAGGATTCACTGCCATGTGCCGGACTTGTGTTTGGTCGAACTTATGTGTCACAATCAGTTTGCAAAGGATGCTTTCCATAACCTCACTCAGAGCAATTTCCCACTGTTATTATGATGTTTTGATATTTGATTTTAGTGTGCGTGTGTGTGTGTGTGTGTGTGTGTGTGTGTGTGTATACAAATCCCAGGGGGAACATTGCTTAGTTGAATACATCTGAGAAACACATTATTCGACTGCTCCCAGGGATGGACATAGGCACACACAGACACACAGACAGACAGATACATGGAGACACACAGACACATATCCAGAGAGATGCACAGACACACACAAATGTTCATATTTGTGCAAAACCATTTGTGTGTACATGCGTCTGTGTGTGTATGTGTGTGTATGTGTGTGTGTGTGTGTGTGCATGAAGTGGGAATGCAAATACCCAGGCAGAGTTCAGAAGAGGGTCTCAAGATCTTCCTCTGTTGCTCCTCCTCTCCTTTCTTGGAGACAGGGTCTCTCCCTGAGCCTGAACAGGCTGACTGGCCAGCAAGCTCCCAGGATCCACCAATCTCCAGTGCCCAGTGCTGGAGTTACAGGCACCTGTGGCCGTGCCCAGCTTGTATAAACCAGTTTTTAAATGTGACTAACAGGGTAGGAAAATGGCAGCAGGGTCTCCTGTGCCATTACATGCCCTCTGCTCATAGCTACTCCACTCCTGGACTTGGAAGTCCAGATACAACAGGTCCCTCATAGAGTTGCTACAAGCATCAAGGAAGCAAAGACGAGAGAGAGGGAGGGAGGGACGGAGGGAGAGAGAACTGAACCTAGCATATAATATTCACTCTGTCGATATTTGCTCAAGCTAAATCTAAAGCCTTGGGCCTCCCGGACTTGGGCAGGTCTGGGGCGCATGGAATGGTGGTCTCAGGAAACAGTGATGGCCGCATGTGGGGGCAGCACAAGCAACCTAATCTGAATTATTTTATCTTAAAATGAGGACAGCTGGGGCTGGAGAGATGGTTCAGCGGTTACGAGCACTGGTTACGCTTGCAGAGGACCCAGGTTCTATTCCCAGTACCCACATGGCAGCTAACAACTCTCTGTAACTCCAGTTCCAGGGGATCCAATGCCCTCTTCTGACCTCCGTGGGCAATGCACAACATGGGTGCGCTTACACACATGCAGGCAATACACTCATACACATAAAAAAATAATAAATAAAATACTTATTTTTAAATGAGGACAACAGGATAGGTCATAATAAGCACCAAATGAAGTGTCTGGGGATGTTCTTCGTCTGGGCCTCGGAGCAGAGTAGAGGAGTCTGTTAATCCCGAGGACTCCAAAGCAAATTTCTCCACTGTGCTAAACCTTTGACTTTACGCCTCACAGAGCAGAAAGGTTTTCCTGGAGTCTGTTAGACCTTCACCTTGACTCTGTACTCCTGACTGACCATATTGACAAATGTCTTCCAAAAGGAAAACCCTTTGATCCTAATCAGCCCTCGTGATGAGAGGGAGACCCTAGCTGAGAGCTGCTGGCAGAAGAGATGACTTCCGGGGTAATCAGGATGTGTCAGACAGTCCTGGAGCTCAGGACCTGGCAGACAAATCCAGGGAGGCCTGAGAATCTCTTCAGCATTGGAAACTTGCCACATTGTTCCCTCCACTTCTCCCCAACTGGCTGGAGCCATCTTCTTCCATCAGCCTCTCCGCTCTGGACTAGTCCCTTTCCATCCACTGCCCCCTCTCGACCCATCTAGCAAGCAGATGTCCATTCTACCTTATAACTCAGTCACTATTTATTTAAGACAGGGTCTTGCTATGTAGCAACATGGGCCTCAAAATCTCAGCCCGCCTATCTCGGCCTCCTAAGTATTGGGATTACAAGCGTGTGCCACTATGTCTGATCACTCACCCCGGTTGGAAGAGCTCTCACAACACAGAGAATCATCACAGTGACCAAAAGTGACCCACACTTCCACAGGCACAAGTTTGTTTGTTTGTTTGTTTATAGCAGTGGGAAAGGGAGCTCAGCCTATAGCCAGATGTGATGCAGGGGAGAAAAGTCTGCCCTGGGACTCCAGAGGTTCTGGGAGGCTGGAAGCTTCCACAGCTAGGGAAGAGGTCATAGGAAAGGGAACACGGGCTGTCTACACATTCCTCTCCCTTTGGGTACGTGGCACAGTCGGCTTCCTCTGCTATTGCATTAAGACTAGAGAAAGGAAAGAGAAAAGGGAAGGTCAGGGACAGAGAAGGGGAACATATCTGGAATGTTTGTTCTCAGTCTTTACAAACTGCGAAAACAGTCAATGAAGAGGAAAGGGGAGGGATGGAGGGAGCAAAAGGAAAAATGAGCACGCCCAGGAAACCTTGAAAACTGGGTCAGGACCCTGGCTGACTCAAAAGCAGCCAGGCGTCAGCTCAACTCAGAGATAACAGCAGGGCGTCTATCCTGCCCAAGCCTGAGACCAATTCAAGCTCTGAGTTCCAGCATTGCTTCCGGAACTGTATGACTTGTAACCACATCCTGCTGATGAGAGTCCCCACTGACCCACTCCAGAGGCATTCTTGCTAAGAGGAAGGCTGTCAGTTTATGAAGAGTCTCCGGGGTCTTAGAACATAGCAGTCCTTCCTCTGAACACTGGATCCCATCAGGGCCACTGGTGCCTCAGAGGTGACCCAGAAAGTGGAAAGGACAACTCCCTCTCGCTAGCCAAGAACAGACAGAGTCTGTGGTGCAATGTGAGCCTATGAAGCTACCGTAGGATTGTTCGGAATCAGCACCAGTTCTCAGATACAGAGTGCCTCCACACCTTGATGACCTGTGTGTGTTCTGACCTCAATAGCAAAGTCTGTAATTATCCAGATCAGATTGTAGTTAGCACATGAGCTAATCAAGTGATATGATGATGGCTGTAAAGCAAAACAAACCAAACCAAAAGTGTTGAGCTTGCGTCTTGTGACTTTCATTCCCATGAGTGCTGGACCTGCATATTGTGACCTGTTTTTTCCACTGTCCAGCCCGGAGAGGAGACTCCTATGGGTGGTCAGCAACCCAAGAGAAGGAAGAGGAAAGTGTGGTGGGAAAGAAAGGTGGGAGGGAAAGATGGAGCCAGGGATGATATGTCCGAGCAGATAATCAGAATTCTGTAAACAGTGAGGAGTGGTGGGAAGCTGTCTGCACTCAGCAGACAATGAAAGAAGGAAAGAGGATCTAGAAGGAGATGGCACTGGGATGCCTGCACAGCCTTCTCTCTTCCGCTGGTACTTTGCACCAGAACAGAATCCAAGCATCCTGGCCCTTGATAATAAGGAGGAACGAAAAGGACCATGTCTAGGATGTCTGGAGAAGACACCAGGAGAAGCAACTTGCCCTCTGAACTGCCCAAAGAAAGCAGCTGGGCACTGCAATGAGACCCACAGTCCTGGGTGGGCAGAGAGTGAATGGGTGTGAAGTGACCAAGAGTGGGGTTTGAGGGACCTCTGCAGCCAGGCCAGGAAGTGCAGAGACCAGGGCTCTGCTCTGTGAGGCAAGTGGTTTCAGATTCAGCTCCCTTCCCAACTAAAGAGGAGTAAACTCTCTTCTGTTGTGTAATGTGTCCCTCAGCACAGAGCAACAGAAAAAATGGAGACTTGAAGCCTGCAGAGAACAGGCAGGAGGCAGGCTCCTGAGTGATGCCGGGTCGGGAAAGCACTGCATGCAACTCTCTCTCAGCAGGACAAGGTTTCTGGAGTAAGGATTGGCCATGTCACATGGCAAACTGAGAAAAGAAAGGCGTTGGGGCAGATCCTCCTCTTCCACCTCCCTTCCCTCTTCTTCCCAGTGAGCCTCTAGGCCAGCACCATGCTGCAGGTGCTGGCCTTGCAGCAACCCAAACTCAGGCAACACAGTGGTCACTGACTTCCGCTTCCCTGTCTGTGATCCTGCGGCTCAGTGACAATCAGATCGGTCCCAACAACGTTTTCTCTTCACTGTGATCAAGCACCCAGCAAGGTCCTGTAAGGAGCATTTACTTTAGCCTACAGTTCGAGGGGTTGGAGTCCGCACTGACAGGAAGGCGCGATGCCAGAGGATGAGACAGGAGAGAGAGCAAGGCCGCTGATCACAGTATGTCTAAGCCAGAAAGCAGACAGGAAGCAAGGCCACACTATGAAATTCAAGGCCTGCCCCCAGTGACCCACATCCTCCAGCAATGTTCTACCGCCTAAAGTTCCCAAAACTTTACAAGCCAGTGCCACCTGCTATGGACCAAACGCCTGTTTGGGGACATTTTACATTCAAGTCACATCTTCCAAAGGTTAGGTACACAGCTGCCTCTAAGTCCTCTTCCCTCGTGGGTGGTCATGCTGTTGTGGTTCCTAAGGCTGAGCAGCATGGAACCTCGAGTCCTGATTGGTTACACTGCCTGGTTGTCTCTCTCTGTTAAATCTTAGACCTGTACGTGGGTTCCCATGCTCTTCTGACACGTGGGACCTGACTGTTCACTGGCTCCCCGCTGATCTTCACCTTCTGTAGACTGCTGCGTGTGCACCATTTCTGTGCAAAGGTTTTCACATTAGAGAGAGAAAGGCTCCTCTGACCTACGTTTACTCCGGAGGTTACTCTCCTAGAACCGGAACTGTGCTTAAGTTTGGATAGAGGTCCCAGTTTAGGCATTCACATTGGACAATCCAGAACACTGAAGACAAGATTAGAAACACCATAAAACTGATGTTTTAAGACTGTTCTGGGTTTGTTTTCTAATGAGACTCATACCCAGGAAATGTAAAGGACACTGGGACTGGGGTTCCCCCTTCCATTTCCAGCCAGTGGGCCTGTGGCCTTGGCCTCATGGTGTCTATCTTCTAGTGAATCCTAATGTGAGTTGGGAGCCCACCACTCATTTCATTTTAACATCATTGCCCCATTGTTGTGGTCTGAATGTGAAAAGTCCCTCCAAGACTCATTTTTGAACTCTTGGTCCCCAGAAGTCTGAAGAATCTTTAGAAGGCAGAGCCTCTCAAGAGGACGTGGATCACTAGAGGTGGGTCTTGAGGTTTTATAGCATAGTTTCACTTCCTGTCCACTCTCTGCTTCCAGTTCCACCAAGATGTGAGGAGGTACGACATCTCAGCTGCTTCCCACAGCCACTGCGGAGACGCCTGCCTCCGTGCCTTCCTCTCATGATGGATTACATGCCGTCTGACTATGAACCAAGAAAAACTTCTCTTCCTTTAATTTGCTACCTGCCAGGTGTTTGGTTACAACAAGGGGAAAACTAATTAATGCACTCACAGATCTGCTTTGGCCTCAGAGTCTTGGAAGTGCTCCTTGGGAGAGTATATTTATCCATCTACCTGTGCATTCATCCACCTAATGTGTAATTCCAGGGAATGACCACATCAGAGACCCTGGCCTGAGGCTTTCAGTTTATACAGGCCCATAGCAATGCACAGTGGCTATGAGTATCCACTTATGCATGAATTAAATCCTGGGATTGCTACTCATGATCTTTGATAGTCATCTTTGATGTAATCAATAACTTTATGAGCTTCGGTTTCATCAATAAAAGTGACAGCCGTGCCAGCTCATCGAGTTTTATAATATGTAGTATATAGTGGCTGTTCAATATCTACTATTACATTGCTTTGCTCTAATCCCACTTGGGTTATTAGCAGTTGTCAACCATGAAAAAAGGAAGTCTCTGCCAATAAAGTGATGAGAAAGAGAAATCTGAGATTCCCCTTTGTCAGCTGAGATGGTGTTGGGCTGCTAAGTGCTTAAGCTCTTCCCACCTTGGTTTGTTTCTGTTCTACCAAGAACAGAGAGGCTTCACCAGTTAGCTAGGGACGAGAGGGACTTTCAGAGGAACTTTTTCTGTGATCCTAGCAGACACGAGCCACTTCTTTGCCTCCTACCTCGCCCTTCTCAGCCTCTTAATCTGGATATGATCGTGCCTCCCAGTGCATGACATCATCCAGAAGGAAGCAGAACACTTTCCAGTGACCTCCAGTTTGTAGAGCTTCAGACGTAATTACTGTCCAGCTTTGGGTCTAGCATCTGGTCCTCTGGGTTAGAGATACCACAACCCCTGCTCTAAGTCTCCTTTTATCCCTCTAGATGCCTCAGCTCCTGGACTAGAAGTAGCTGTAGGCACCTGAGTGACCTCCCTGTCTGTCACACGGCATTTCCCCTGTTTCTGCTCCTGCACTGGCCCATCCCAAAGACAAAGCCTTTGCCCAGGCGCCTTCTTTCCACAGAGGTCCCCTCCGCTCTAGAAAACACGGGCCCTGCTCTGGGTCTCAGCCAGTGGCCAAGGCCCAATTCCTGACCTAGATTCTGGGTCCTCCTCCTCCACGGTAAAGTCTTCTTCCCATCCCATGCCCTCAGATCTATTTGCATACTCTCAACCCGGGTACCTAGATCTGCCTGCCTGCTGACTGGCATGAATTTGGAAGCTCTTTCCAACTCCATGTTTCCCCTGTTTCCTTTGGGACTGACTGAATGCGTTGAGTTTGCATCAGGACCGTTTCTCCAGCCCCAGCCCATGTATTGCAGATACACACGGGTTTTTAAGAATCTAGCTCCTGGGGCTGGAGAGATGACTCAGGGGTCAAGAGCACTGGCTGCTCTTACAGAGAACCAAGCTTTGGTTCCCGGCGCCCACATTGCAACCCAGAACCGTCCATACCTTCAGTTCAGGTGATCCAATACCCTCTTCTGGCTTCTATGGACATTACATGATGTGGATGTACTTCTATGCACATAGACAAAACACACATACATGTAAAACTAAATAAATCAAAAAAATTTCAAAGAATCGAGTTCCCATGAGTGGTATTATTTTAGGACAATTACTTAACATTTTTATGTACTTGTTATATCTAGTCAACAACTGGAAAAGAAGGCCTCCCCTGGTGGGTGGACCTACTGAGAGGGTTAAATGAGGGAATATGTGTAAACTACCTCAATGCCTGGCATATGTAAACTACCAATAACAGACAATGATCAAAAGGTTTATAGAAATAGATGAAGGCAGAGTTGGTCTTCGGGGACACCGAGGCGTTATATGTTACAGTTCTCACTGCTCCCTGGGAAGCTGTGATGACCCCCCTTCTCTGCCCAGTCTTCACTGTCCCCCAGCTAACCTCCAGAAGCCAAAGGGGAGTGGAGGGGGAGAACCACTCTGAGGTACCACGGCAGGGATTGTGCTATTAGGTACCAGGCAGAGCAGCCTGAGGATCCAGCCATCTCTTGGACCAAAGATGCTCAAAACTCTAGCCTACAGGCTCTGGGCAGCAGCACCAGGACTGGAGGGGACGAGGGGAGCAGATGGCAGCAGAGGCAGGGACCCAGGAAAGGGGTGGGGCCACCCCAGAAAGGCAGACCAGCACACTAAAAGGCACCTCTGCGCAAGGACAAGGTTTACCCAAGCCAGGACCCTTCCCCTTCATGTTCCACTCTGTCAAGTTCAAGGGCAGGACTGGGCTGGGAAGCTGTTTGCTCAGCCCTTAGCCTAGGGAGCTTCAGCCCTCCCAGGCCCCATCAGGCTCTAATTTCACTTCCCATTAGACACAAAGCAAGTTTGAAGAATCTTGTTCTTCTGCTTTCAAGAAGGTCAACTTCTACAGAACTTAACTGGACTTTTTTAAAGCATGGTCAGAGAACCTGTTGGGATGAGTATTAGATGATTTAAATTCAAGGGCAGTGGCTGCCTCCGACTCATGATGTGAACAAGATGGAGATACCAACTATCATCAGCATCAGCCATCATCCCCACCATCATCCTCACTGTCAGCCACACACATCCTTACCACAACGCAGTGAGGTCACCCCAAGGTGAGGCGTGCTGTCTGCCTGTCCCTCACTCTCTGTCCCTGTGCCACACTGGTTTAGTAAATATCAGAGCCTTAATGGTGGGTTGCAAATGAATATAGGTGTTGGCAACAATAAAATATTTTTTAATATCTAACAGCCAAAAATTAATTGAAAATCAAACACAAATGAATCCAGGATGTTTCTAGTGTCACTGGACTGCCGTGCAGGCTTGGTTCTGAACACACCAACATACACTTTGCACTACAGGTACCTTCGTGCCGCATAGAGCCAACAAGCTCAGCCTGTGGCACCGTGGCTCAGATGCGAGGCTGCTGTGTGCTATGAATTGCAGTGTTTGTTGTGCATATACAAAGTGTTTTGCTCTTACAGACACATAATGGCTTAATTATAGAAAACAAAGACTTGGTATTTTCCTACCATCACGCCTTCCTCAGTGTGCAGGCGTCAAATTATCCTATCTTTGGACTGTATTGTGTTATGGTGTTTGTTTTTAGAAAATGCTTTTTGAGTTGCTCACTTGAGTTGCATAAAAATTGTTCAATGGAAGTTGGAGAGATCGCTCCTCTGTTCACAGCAGACATGCTACTCTTGCAGAGGACCTCGTTCCGTTCCAGAACCCACATCCAGAGCTCACAAATGCCCAGCTCCAACAGGATGTAACGCTTCTGGTCTTTGCAGACACCTGCACTCGGGTTCACATACTCACAGATAGTTTAAGGAAAATAAATTTGATCAGTCAATGAATTTCATCTTTGAATTAGGACAAAATTGCCAACAATTTCTGAAGTGACTCTAAACATACCTCTGCCATTTTGTACTACACACTTACGCAAAGCCACAGTCATTCTGGGCACTGACAATTATGAAATCAAAATATCCATCAGCTCTGAAAAACACTGAAGATGCCCTCCACTCTGCAGTGACAAATATTCAGTCAGGATTTCATTCTTCATGTAAAAATAAATAGGCCACCCATTTCATTGCTGTGCAAATTTGGCTTTGTCCTTAATAAATTGTAAAATTGCACATATACTAAAGAATTGTTTTAAAGTGGATTGCTTTATGAGTTATCATCAGTACAAGTTTGACTTGCAGGCCTATTTTTTGTTTTCCTTTTGTTTGGCTCTTTTTCAGACCCGGTCTCCCTTTGCATACCTATTTTAGGTACTGAAGTTCTGGGGTTGTGGCCACTGCTGATAGCAGACAGGACCAGGTTTCTGCACTTGACCTCGTCAGCGTCTGTGGAATTGTGGCAGCTCTGCCACCCTGCCCACTGCTTCACAGTCTCCTCAGTTTTTAGATCCTAACTACGCATCAGAACCACTGAGAGGACTGGAGGGATGGCTCAGCAGTTAGGAGCACTGAATGTCCTTGCAGAGGACTTGGGTTTGGTTCCCAGCACCTACAAAGAGGCTAACAACTCTCTGTAATTCCAATTCCATGGGATCTGATGCTCTCTTCTGACTTCCCTGGCCATTGTACAACACTGGTACACTTCCATACATACAGGTGATACACTCATACACATAAAATAAAAATAACAAATAAAATATTTTTAAAATACTAATTCCAGATCTTACTGCTGGGACTCAGTTGAAGGAGACTTGGCATTTTTGTATATATATAAAAATATATTTTTTTAATTTGTGAGGGCCTTTTTTGTGTGCGTAGCACATGTGTGTGTGTGTGCATGTGCATGGGGTGGTGGAGGGGTACTATGTCACTTGCCCATGCAAGAGGGTCCATGTGGACGCTAGAGGTTGACGTTGGGATGTCTTTTGTCTACATTTCTCCATCTTATTTTCCGAGAGAAAGACCTTTTATTAGAACCTGAAGCTTACTGTTTTACTACACTGAGTAGCACCAAGTCCCTGGGTTCCACCTGTCTCTTTCCCCCTAAAAATCTAGAGTTAGAGGCACATGAACTCCATGACAGGCTTTGTGTGGGTGCTGGGGATCTGAACTCAGGTCCCCGTGCTTACACAACAGACCCTTGACCCACTGAGCCATCCCTGAGGCCAGCATTTGTCTATTTTTCAAATAGTTTAAGATGATCAATTTCTTTGGTGAATCCAATCGGTAGCAACCCTGGGAGGCAGCACTCAAGGGAGGCAGTCCCACAGGGACCCTTGGGAATGGGCACAGAGACAGGACAAAACAGGGCTCGGGAGGGGGACAAGTTCACCTGGATTCCTGCAATGTCAAAGCCTTTGTAATAGACATGTCAGAGTTGAGGTGTGGCTTTCCTTTGCTGAGCTGACAGCAAAAGCTCGTTGCCTTTTCTCCCATAAGCCCAAAGCTCTCACAGTCCCACACGTCTTCTAGCAGTGCACTCGGGCTGTGCTGCACCCGCTGTGCCACGTGTGACCCCCAGGTACAGTGTGTGACATGGACTGGTCCACCTGGCTGAAGTTCCTCTTCTTAATGACACCTAGGAGAACTGTTTACTGAAGACCACAAATTAAAGACAACAGACTATCTGTCACTAAGAAATAAACCCACACTGTGAGATAAACTATGAATAATGTTTATAAAAACAAGCACGCCTCCAGTCCTCCACACCCCGGTGACAAAGCCCAGCCACCACACAGAACTGGTGTCATCTGCAAACCAATACATTGAAAGGACAGGAAACAGTTTAGGCTTATCACTGCCTTCAACCACACCATGACTTTCCTGCCATGACTCTGGCCACTTTTGTGGACACAAAGGATTGGGTCTCGTCTAAACTTGGTGGCTGCTGACACTCTGTCACTGTCCCTTTCCTTTCCCACCTCCTGGCCTTCTGCTGTTGATGAGTGTTTTCCTAATCTGCTGTCTCTTGCTTTCATGAAACACCATGACCAACTCCAAATAGGGGAAGAATGGGCTTACTTGACTCACACATCCCAATCACAGTTCATCACTGAGAGAAGCCAGGGAAGGTATTTGGAGCAAGAACCAAGAGACAGGAACTGAAGCAGAGACCGTGCGTGCTGCGTACTGGCTTGCTCTGCTGGCCCATGCTCAGCCTGCTTTCTGATGCCAGGACCACCTGCCCAAGGGTGGCCCCTCCCACATCACTCAACAGTCAAGAAAATGCCCCATAGATATGACCACCGGCCAGCATGGCAGAGGAAATTCCTCAACCAAGGTTTCCTCTTCGCAGGTGTCCCGAGGTGACAACTGAAGTTATCCAGCCCCCGCGTGTTCCTGTTGCTACAGATGCTTTCCTCCTTCCTGTCAGTCCCTCTGGGAGCGTGGTGTTCAAAGCCTGGTCCACTGCATGTCCATGGAGTCCCCTGGGTTCTCAGATGCGGGGTGCAGGGGTACAGTTTCTAGCCAGTGTAACCCCTTCAGAAACTTCTTCCAACAAGGCCAGCCACAGCCCTTCCCCTTACAGTCTACACTGGGAGGTCCCAACTCCATCCCTGTTATTTTCTCAGGGTATGAGTTTTGTTTGTTTGTTTTATTTTAGTTTTTGAGACAGGGCCTCATGTAGTCTAGGTCATTCTCAAACTCTGTGTAGTCAAGGATGACCTTGAGCTTGTGATTCTCCTGCCTGTACCTTTTGAGTGTTGGGATTGCAGATGTGTGTCACTATGCTCAGATTATCCGGTGCTTGGGTTTGAACCCAAGGCCTTGCTAGGCAGGCACTTTGTCAACTGAGCTACCTCCATCCAACAGGAAAAACGTACACTTCATTTTACACAGAAGCTGGCCTGTTTCCTGCTCACCTTCCTGATCCTTAGTGAGAGACTTCAGGACCCTCTTGCCCTCAAGTTTCTTGCAAGGCTGGCAGGTGGCACCAGTCTCTAAGTTCAAACTCTGAGAGAGGCTCACAGGGGACTGAGATTCCTGCCCTCCATTTTTCCAGGGTCAGTGTCTGTCAGAGCCTCTCTGGGTATGGAGGTAACAGGAAATGGACACGCCAAGGCACTTCCTGCAAAGCTGACAGTCCTTTACCTCAATGCCTCTCCTAAAGGGACCCCCGCTTTCTTCTTGTGCATAACCTTGAATGGGTTACCAATTGTTGGATTTATTTTTGCTAATCTCTGGGAAGCCCTGCATGGAGAGACATCTGCAGCAGCTCCTTTCAGCCTGCATGTGTATGTGTGTAGAGTTTTTTCTATGGCTTTAACTTTAAGACTTCTTTCCCAAATTTTGGGTCAACAGAGATTCCGTTTAACATCATTTTGGGCTGCCAGCTCGGATGCCCTGGTACCTCAAACAAGGAAATCCTTGTGGTGGTCAGTGCTGACTCCATCCTGGGTTGGCATGCTGATTGTGCCTTGGCTATACCTGCTGCCCACTAGGACCAGAGTCCCTGGTAACTCTAGCTGACCTGTGTTGCACAGGGGGCCACTCTGAGCCCAGATCCTACTGCCCAAGCTTCTCAACCACACAGGCCTTACCAAGTTCTATTGCTAGGTGTATGTTGAAGATTTGCTCTCTTTTATAATGTATCTTGATACAGCTTCTTCGATTTAGTCGAGGAAGGAAGGAAGGGAGACAAGTAAGGAAGAGGAAGAGGAGGGAGAGGGAGAGAAAATAAACAGATCCCAGGGTTGAATGCCATTCACATCCTTTCCCCCACAATGAGAGGCCTGCTCTGGGGCTGCCTTTTGTCCCACCTTCCCCGTGTTCACCAGCTGTGGCACCCATGCCACCCCTCTGTCTCCTGGGAACCCTGGCTCCGTGTTTCAAGCCTGCTTTCCCGTGGTCTTTCTCTCTCCATCTCTTGTCTGTTTGTCTCGTCCTGTTTATTTGCTGCTTTTCTTACCTGTGCCTCAGCGACACGGGGACCCTGAAGACCAAAGGCCTGCCTGAGTCCTGACTAAAACCTGCATCAGACCCTGGTTCTGTTTCTTCTGGTTCCAGGCCACCTGCACACCGTAATCACTTTGGCAAAGGGCTTGAGTGTCCCGCCTGTAACCCTTCTGCCTGTTCCATCTCTGTGCTTGCCAGCCCGCTTCCAGGGGCTACACCTGGTCTCTGTGCCTGAGGCTTCCTCCTGAGAGTACACCTGTTCCAGGTGCGGGGAACCAACACCCTCCCTTCTCCACAGCAGCTGCTCTCCAACAACTGAGGGGGCTGGTGACCAAAGACCCCATTTCCCATGCTCCTTAGGTGAGAGATCTGTATTCTGATCCCAGAGCTGCAGAGGGGGGTTGGTGTCCCACAGTCACACTGTCCTTCTGTGTTGTCCTCCAACCTCTGTCACTCGGGATGCTGTCTCAGGACATGCTTCCAGGGAAGCCCAAACCAAAGTTCTACACGCCAGACAGGAAATGATCGTGGACAGATGGAAACAGCAATAGACTCTGACCCAGACCAGGGGCAGACCACATTTCAGTCTCAGCTCTTGGTCTGAGGCTATGTGTGGACAGGGAATCTTTCACAGGGCCAGCCTAGACACAGGCACCCAAGAAAGAACAAGAAGAGACCACCCCTTTAGCAGTCCCCTTCCCCCCTTTCCTTTCCTGCCCTCTCTCTCCTTTGTCCCTCCATAGACTGACCTTCACCTCTGGAACCCAGGCGAACTCTCCTCACAGAGCCCAGTCTGGTGCTGACCTGCTTGGGGCAGGGAGGGTCTGTCTCTCTGGGAACCAGTTTACCAATGTCTGTGGTTCACCCCACTTCGTCAACCATTGTCTTGGATCTTTGGAAGGAAGTTCACAAAACTATTCACTGACAACAGAATGCTCCCAGAAAATACATCCAGAGTTAAACCTACACAATCTTCTCTCCCATTGGATGACAGGAAACTTATTATCTCTGCCAGCTGTGTCGATCAGAACAGTGACTAATTCACTTTTTAATATTTGCAAAAGTGACTTAGGGACCTCTGAGGAGGCCAGGAAAATGCGTACTACAGCAGTGATGGGCACAGGAGGAGGAATCAGTCACCCCATTCTGCCTCCGAGGGGTTGTGTTGTTGTTCTAATCACATTCACAACGTTATGCAGAACTCAACCCTCTGACTGGGGTATGGGTGACCTAAGGGAAGGGACTATGTCTGCAGCAAAGTCACACCCATTAAAAGCCAATGTTTCCTGCACAGCGTGGTAACCCCAAGGTTCAGATAAGAGGGCAGGGGATAGGGGCTGTCCTGGCACACCATCACCACTGCCATCTTGAAACCAGAGCACCTGTGATCTGCTAGCCTTCCTTCTTGCAGCTTTACGAGGGCCCTCCTCTTCCTGATATATAAGCAATTAACAATTGCTGAGAGGACTCGTGTGTGTGTGTGTGTGTGTGTGTGCGTGTTGGAGATAACTCTTCTTTGGTGGTACAGTTGCCTGCAAATTTCCCTATACAAAACCCCAGAGACATTCATTGGTTCAACAAGCTAGACTCAATTCTTTGGCCTGTTGTTGCCTTCTCTGTCTGGGTGAATAGCAGTAGTTCCCCGGAGAGTCATACACGCCTGGGGCCTGAGCAGGGACAAGACAGAGCCAAGGGTGAGTTTGTGAGGAACAGTTGCATGTCCCTGGGATGGGACTGAAGGTTTGCGACTGAAGCAAAATCACTTGGGGGCGGGACATCTGCGGGCAATCCTGATGTGGCTGCCCTCCGTCCCCCCCGCCGCCCCAGTGAGGTATGAAATCCTGTGTCTCCAGGCTGCAGTAACAATTCCATTTCCCTGGCCACAGGAGTGAGAGGTGTAACTGAGACTGGTTGGTCTGAGGTGGTACATCTGTGGAGTGGAGGGGATTCCAGGGTAGTTGTTTTAGTTGGCTTTTCTGTTGCTGTGATCAACCACTTTGATCAAAAACAATGTGGGGAAGAAAAGGTTTATTTGACGTATACTGCCGGGTCACAATCCATCACTGAGGGAAGTCAGAGCAGAAACTCGAGCAGGAACTGAGCACAAATCATGGAGGAACGCTGCTCCTTATGGACTCTCTCCTTGGCTCATGCTAGCTGGCTAGCTTTCTTACAAAGCCCAGGTATGTGGATGCTCTCTCCACAGCAGCTTCAGCAGGAAACATAGGGAGGAGGAGGAGGAGGAAAGAATCAGCCAGAAAGGAAGGAGACGATGAGGTGGATATGCTAGAAGACACCGCTCAGGTCTGACCTTTAACACAGAGGAAGGGGAGTCTATGGTTCACCTGCGTAGGGATGGTACCACCCACAGTGGACTGAGCCCTTCCATATCACTCAGCATTGAATGCAATCTCTCACAGACGTGGCCACAGACCAATCTGATGAAGTAAATTCTTCGGTGGATGCTCTCTCTTCCCAAGGTGACTCTAGGTTGTGTCAAGTTGACAATAAAAATTTATCAGCACACTGGCCACCTTCTATGCGTATAAAGCACCACACCTCCTTGATAAGTGGTATATTGCTCTGTGACCCCTCAGGTCAGATGTTTAATACAGAGGAAGGGGAAGTCTATGGTTCAGCTGCAGATGGGAGTCCTGATAACGGCCTGGTAGAGGAAATTCTGACAGTCCAGAAGTGCTCTGCTTCAGAACTGCTTGAATTGGGAAAGTCTTTTCAAAAAGAAATGGATGAGCCTCTTGCAGCCTGGTTTCTGGGTTGCGGCACACAGGTGGACTCTGAGTGCCTTGGAAGCAGAGGAACTGAGTACTGTAACTATGTGTCCCTCCTTGAGACAAAGGCTGCACAGCCTGAGACCATATGAGGAAAGTCCCTGAGCCCAGACTCAGAAGTCAGTAGGGCCATTTGGTTGTGGATGCCTGAGGCCTCAGAAATACCAGGCAGGGGACTGCAGGACAACAGAGGAAGGTCAGGTATTACTGAGGGAACTGAGTGTGAAAGAGGACTGATGCCCTGCTTACTGGGCAAGACAGAACTGTGTTCAAGGGAGAGTTAAGGAAGAGGTTAATTCATCAGGACCTATGGAACTTGTGTGGCTTGTCCTCTGCTGGGTCATGATCTTTATGACAGAAGGGCCTCTGGCAGAGCTGAAGGACAGATGGGCAAGCAAATCAGGCTCATAAAGAGCTAAAGCAGTCAGAGGGGATGTGAGAATGAAGCAGCAGACAGACGAGCCTCTCCAGGTCACCAGAAAGCAAACGTGGCAAGATTTGTGCCAAGACAGAGTTCCTAGGGAAGAAACCAACAGAAAGCCAATGCCATTCATGAGAACTTCAGGAAGGCTCTAAGGCCTAAACAACAATTCACCAAAGGGGTGAAAGAGATTCAGATAATCCTCCTGTGCCTGCAGCTGTGGAAGGAGATCTCAGAGGATGGGAGCTACCTTGGACTACTCCTCTAAGGAGTAAGCTTGCCTACAGGTGAGGACTACAGAGGTACCAGAGGCCCCTTCTAGAATCATGACTTTATTGGTTTCTTAGTAATGTAAAGAATATTTGGCTTGGGCAGCTACTAGAGCAGGTGTGCCTTGGACCCAGGAAGTCTCCTGGAACGTGAGGGCGGTGGGCATCAGTGGATAGCTATGAAGACAGAACTGAACAAGCTTCTACCAGGAATGGGAAATCCCCCAGAGTAGACTGTGTGCATTCCTCCCCTGAAGGTGAAGATTTCTCCCCCACTGACACCTCCATTGCACAGGGCCCTTACAGCAGCTACCTTTCGGATAACCGAAAGGCAGAGCCACAGCACTGGCCAAGAACTGTCAGCCCTGGAGAGTTGAGTGGGACCAAGTATCTGGTGCATAGGGATAAGCAGAGCTCTGCTTCCCGCTTAGCCCCTCCAAGCCTGTGCCGGGAGGGACATGCACAGCGGCCTCACGATAGGGCCCAGGATGTGAAGTTCGCTAGCTCATGGAGACTGAGTGTGGATTAAAGAGAGGGTCATGCCACATGCTTTTTGGAGGAAGCGGTTGATCACTGGGGCAGGATTCTTTTAGGCTACACTGAACCTTGCTAAGTGTTTTTGTGAACCGTTGGCTGCTGACCCTGAGGCCAATTCTCACTTGTTTGGAACAAATGGTAATGTATCTTCAGAGATCCTGCTCACCCTCTGTGAAAAGGATTTGTTCCATACTGCTAACCTCAGTGTTTTACTCATCTAGAAAATCATCTGCAGGCTATCCAAGCACACCTAAAAGACTGAGATATGAAAGTAGTCCACACAGTGGTCCACTCACTGTGAATTTTCAGGAGGTTCAGATGATACGGTGATTGGGAAGATACAACAGTCTATTCCTATGAATGTAAAAGCATTAGTAATAGTTTAAAACTCCAAAGATACATTGTATGAATTGGAAAAGGCATACCTAGAAGATACAGATTTTATCTCCGTGTCAGGGCTGTGCTATGTCTATAGAAGTTGGTCGAGGAGAGCCCTGGGCCACCTCTCAGTACAGGCTATTGCCACTGCTGTCGGTCACTGTGATGGTTTGAATGAGAATGTCCCCATATGCTCCAAGTATTTTGACATTTTGTCCCCAGCGGTGGCTACTATTATGTGAGGTCCTTGGAGGTCTGGCCTTGCTGGAGGAAGCACGCTACTGGAGGTGGGCTTTGCGAATTCTTAAATTTTGCCAGATTTCCAGTGGCTCTCTGCATCCTGTGCCTGCTTGAAGATGAGACTGTTTGGCCTTCTGCTCCAGTCCCCTCCTGCAGCCGTGCCTCCCCATCACTTTGGACTCTGACCAGCTGGAACCATAAGCTCAAATAAAGTCTTCCTTTCTTATGTTTCCCTGGTCGGGTTGTTTTATCACAGCAACAGAAAGCTAATTAAGACAGTTATGCACCAGAATTAGAATGCAAGGCCTATTTCTGAAAACACTATACATTGTAGTCGGAGGACATGGAGAAATCAGACTGGGCCAAAGCTAGAAGCTGCCTCCCTACTGGCTAGCATTCGTAGTGCCAGAGGGAACTAGGCAGCTACTGGGGTGGGGGAATGTTCACTGCTTAGCTATCGATCCTTTCAAGCCAGACAAGATGTGTCTCTGGTGCGACAGTGACATGACCGATTTTGGTGTCCCCAACTATTCCCTGGTAGGATTTAAGACCTGCTACACGGGACAAAAAAAGCCATGTTTGGAACTACAAGCCAGAACATAAAAACATATCTATGGCTGGGGAGGTCATCAGCCCAAGTGGGGAATCTACTGCTGTCATTTTGCTGAATGAACAAGCATTTATGTTCACACTAATAGATTATTGATGCTGGTTAGGGAAGCTTCTTTGGGGAGGATGGAGGCTACTGCAACGACAAATAATTGGTCCAAGTGCTGAGAATAAATGCCACTGCCATATGAAATGACCACCCACTGCTTAGCCCTAAGTGGAGAAAAAACAATCACATTTATCTAAGGTTCAGGGAATGTTTCTGAAAAGGGGAACAAAAACAACAACAACAACAAAAGGACTATGGGAAGAAGTGCTGTGGAACTTTCCTCCCTGAACACACAAGGCCATTGCTGTGTTGAAATCAGAGCAGCTGTGATTCCCCACATGAGACCCTCACAGATTTGGGTCCACTGATATTCCATTGTGGAAGAGGGAGAGAGGGTTCACAAGGCACATGAGACTCTTCTCTTCCTTCAGGATATATAATGTTAGCAGTTGTGACAGGCAGTGAGTGTGTGTGTGTGTGTGTGCACGCGCACACTTGCATGTGCTCTTCTTCAGCAGTGCTCCATAAGTCACCATGCTCCTGTAAACAGCCCTTATCCCCCTGTTCCTATAAATAACTACAATTAAACTCATGGGCTCACCAAGCCAGACTTGGTTGGAATCCTTTCTTCCGGCTGTCATTGCCCACCCTATCTGCAGTGAATATAAATACACTCCCCAAGAACAGTCACACACACGGTCAGAGGTAGAACACAGAATAACATGGATGTGTCCCTGGACTGAATCTCCAGCACCCCAAATCAAAAGCACAGGAGATGGAGGTTGAGACACTCCACGACAGCATCATCCTATGCCAAGTCCCCACTGAGCAGGTACTGACTGGAACCCACCTAGGGAGTGTTTGGATGGGGCCTGACTTCCGCTTCTGGTCCAAGAACGAGGTGGGCAGGGCTGTCACAGAGGGGGGTTCCCGAGCAGTAATGCTGGTCCCAAAGGTTGCAATCCAATTGCACTGGGCAGGTCCGAGCACTGTGTTCAGAGCGCATTAGCCGCAGGGAAAGTTCTCCTGCACGTTCTGCCGACACACTCAAATTTTCACTGCCAGGCAGGATGATTTATCTCTATGTCTTCATCGAGGGCAATTATTTTTTAGCACCTTGCTGGGCATGCTGGGTGATCTCATCCCAGGGAAGAGCCCGTCTCCCTTGAAGCCAAAGAGGAGCAACCACCTTTTTACCTCAGCCAGAAATTCTCTCCTCTCTCTGGCCCCAACTTAGAGGTGAGAGTCATCCGCCTTTGTCTCAGGCAAGCCACCGGTTCGCCTATAAAACACACTTGGCATGGGATTCCAAAAGCAACTCCCTTTTGGAGAGAGAGGGCCTTTCTTTCAGAAAGAAAGAAAAACATTTCATTTCTGCTTTGCAAGTTGAAAACAAGTCACATAAAACTTTATTCAGTGAGTTACTTACATGACCAATACTTCCAGTTTCCAGATACAGAAAGTGGGGTGAGGGGATGGGAGGGGAGATGGCTCAGCTAGGAACCTGTGGAGAATGGAGGGATGAGAGCGAGAGGGTGGACACTGGGATTGAGGGAAGCAGGGCTGGAAAACCAGGGGTGGGCAGAGAAGACTCTAGACAGAGGCAGAGGAAGGGAGGGAGGCCGAGGGGGGCGGAGGGGGCCAAGAGTCTTCCACAGCATCCGGCTCCTTTGGCTCACTGACCAGTTTCTCTTCCAAGCATTGGATCCCACCCCACTCCTTATCTCCGTTGGATCTCTGCATCCCTCTCCTCAGGCCGGGGGTCTTTTCCTTGCCTCTCAGTCGACACCAGATCAGACACTTCGCTCCTCCCCGCTCCTTAAGTGATATCCCACCCTCCTATGAGGGCTGTCTGGCTCAGCATGCAGATTTCTGTTCCACTTCCGGCCCTTAGCAGTTGTTATACCTGGAGCGTTTCCTCTGCCCTCGACGGGATAATGAGATGGAACTTCCCACCAGAGGCTTCAGTGGCTGTGTGTGTAAGGTGTGCATCTGTAGGTAGGCAGGAATTGGCGACTGCTGTGAATCGTAGATGATATTTAGTTATCTCTCCGGTGAACCATAGATGATATTTAACAGGAGTCACCTCTGCGTTTCCTCCGCCTGCTCTCTCAAGTATCCCATGCTCTGTGAGGAACCTTTCCTGAGGCTCACCCTTCTTTCTCTCGCTCCTCACTTCCCTTTGCCTGTCTACTTTCACCTGCTCACTTAAAGGTGACCCAGAGCGGTGACTTCCCAGCCCCACCACCAGCCCATGCACTCTAGTGCCAGAGACCAGGCTGGGGAGTCCATGTATGTCCACAGCCTCAGATATCCCAGAAGTGATGGATGCCCAGGAATGCCTGGGCTTGCTTCAGACTAGGCAGTTGGAGGAAACAGGTTTCAATGGACACACTCGGCTCCCAGTCCTACCGTGCTGCAGGTGTGATGCCTGAAGGAATGTTTGCTCATCCACAAAATAGTCATGATAAACCCTGGCCAAGAAAGGCCAAGAGACCCCTTCATGGCACATGCCGAGTGACAGCACTCAAATGGTGAGAACACGGAGGTATATCAGGGACTGGAGAGTCTGTGGGCACCTCCCAAGCACCAGAGACTGCAGGGCCTCAGGATGACACACCTGCCAGTGAAAGATTTGACTGGCACGTTGGCAAAATAACACAGGTTCCAAGCACAGACGCAGGAGTCAAATCCTGACTTTCCCACTCACTCAGCTGTATTATATCAAGCACACTTCTTAACCTCTCCCTGCCTTAGGTTTCTTGCCTATAAAATGGAAATCATAATGGTCATCTTATGAATTTGACATCATGATGAAATCAGATAGGTTCGTGTGAGAAGTTCACAACAGTGCCTAAAGGGAAGAGCGGGTCAAGCAAGGATTTATCTAATTAATGCTCTGTTCAGTGGAATTATTTATCAAAGACTGCATATGTATTTCTACTCAGGAGGCTGTGGGCTGGGGGAGCTGTGGCGTCTAGGAAACGAAGGGCCTGAGGACAGGCACACTGAGCCTCCTGCCAAGGCCGGTTTCATCCTTCTCTGCACCTCATCCTCTCTTTGAAGTCCTCCTCCCCTGCCCGGCAGTCCTGGGCATCAGCCACTTTCCATGGCCCCACATGCATCCACACCAGTGACATCACCAGGCCAGATGGCTGTGCCTGTCCGGGCAACAGGATGATGTACAGGGAGGGATGGAAACTCCCTGACCCTGCTTCCCCACCCTCTGATGTGCTTGGAGCATCTCCTGGCAGTACTGTGGCCAGGAACGATGGTGAGGAATCGGGGCCTGGTTGAGAGCCGGAAGTGCTGTGGCCGAGTAGATGTGACGGGGCAGGGGTTGTCTTGTAGACTGGGATGCACGTCACCTAAGGGCACGGAGGAGAGATGGGTGGGGGGCTATTTCCCCTCAACTTGCAATGGAGCCCCATGTCTCAACAGACCTATCACAGGTCACAGATTTTGTGACTGGTTAGAAGCTGTGGCTCATAGTCACCAAAGACTCTGACACATTTTGCTAGTTGGGAAAGGAGTAAAATTCAGAATACAAAACAAGATTTGTACTGAACTGATACCACTTTTGTCCCATTGCAACATCAACAGGCTGGGAGGGATCTTTAATACACGCGCATGACACAGAGAGGAATGTTATTCAGTCTTTGGAAAGGACATCCTGTCAAGTGTGACAGTATAGTTGGACCTGGAGAATATTATGTTAAGTGAAATAAGCTGGACACAGAAAGACCAACAACATGATCTCAGTCCCATGTGGAATCTAAAAAAGACCAACTCAAGCCAGGCATGATGGCGCACGCCTTCGGTTCCAGCCCTGGGGAGGCGGAGGCAGGCGGATCTCTGTGAATTCTAAGCCAGCCTGTTCTACATAGTGAGTGCCAGGCCAGCTAAGGCTATAGGGAGACGCTGTCTCCAAAACAAAAACAAAAAAATAGTCTAATAAAAGCAAGCGGTGCATGTGGGACTTTGAAGGGATGGGAAGATGTCACTCAAAGGGTACTAAGTTTCAGTAATGCAGGACCAGTAGCTCTAAAGTAGTAGCATGAGACTACAGTTAGTAGTATCACATTATATAGTTGAACTTTGCTAAGAGTAGATTGGGGTTCTCACCCTATACCCAAAAGACATTAACCACATGAGATTATGAGTATTTTCACTGGTTTGATTGTGGCAATCATTTCACACCATATATGCATACAAATACCATTCTGAATACTTTAATACAGTTTCTATTTGTCAGTAACACATCAGTGAGGCTGGGCAGGGAGAGAAAAAGTCAGAACCAGAGAGGAGGACCTCCCAGTCATTGGAAGTCTGACACCATGCACCTCCCCACATTGCCTGGGAAACTTTTATGAAAAGCAGGCACATCACTGCTCTTACTGGAACAGAACCCTAAAGTGAAATATAGAGATTAAGGTCCTGACTGAAAGTCACGCAGAAATGAGGCTGGCCAGGATTAAATGGCAGGGGGCTGCTGTCTGGGCCCTTACTTCTAACCACCACCATCTTCCAAAGCCTCCCACCCCTGGCTGGGCAGGACCAACTCCTACTGGGTCAACCATCTAAAGAAGTCATTCAGTTCCATGTGGCTTTCCAAAAGGGAAGGGCCACAAGAACAAAGTGTGACACCTCTTCCTGGTGTGGCCCCAGTGCAGCCAGGTGGTGAAACGAGAGCCAGTCGAGGATGCTAATCTGAGCGGCATCTCTGCCACTCCTAGAGCCACCGCCCAGCCTCGGTAAGACCTGGACTGCCATACAGGAACTCCTCCAAGTCATGAACCTTCTGGAGGGTATGTGGAGCACATACTTTGCCCTGGAGACTAATAGGAGACTCGGCCTCATCTAGCCCTCCTCCCTCCTTCCTAACCCCAAGCCCTGCAGGAGTGTCCCCGGTGATCCCAGCCAGAGCTTCTGCCTGAAGTTCCACATCTCTCCACCTCAGGAGCTCATTCAGCCACAGATCTAAGCCTTGAGTAAGTCACTCTTTTCGCTGGAGCCCTGGAAGACTTGTATTCGGTAGACGTGGAACTTGGGCTCAGAGAAGACATCGAGGTAAATGACAGAAACAGGTGTGATATCCAGGTCAGTGTAATTCCACATTCTCTTATTTCTGGCCCAAGGAGAAGTAAAAATGTCAGAAAACACCAGAGTACATTTGCTGCCTTTCTTCTGACCATCTGAAGCATAAGTAGCCAAACTAAACCAGTAGTCAACCCAATACCAGGAGTCAAGTTCTGCTAGGCAGGAGGGTTTGCCCTGCACAGAGCCAGAAAACTGCCATCTCTGTCCCTTAAGGTCATTACTAAAGACTTAAATCTGTGTGAGTCTCTACCTGTCTTATGAGACTACATGGTACGTGTGATTCTGTGTGTGTGTACACAAGGTGTGTTCACATACACATGAAGGTCAGAAGACAACACCAGGTACCTTTCTCAATTGCTCCATCCTTTTTTAGATATTTATTTTATGCAAATGAGTGTATTGCCTGCACATGTGTGAGTGCACCTGTGTTGTGCAATGCCCACAGAGGTCAGCCAAGGGGGTCGGATTCCCTGGAACTGGAGTTCCAGGCAGTTGTTAGCCACCATGTGGATTCTGGGAATCAAACCCAGATCCTCTGGAAGAACAAGTGTTCTTAACCGCTGAGCCATCTCTCCAGCCCCCTCCTCACTCTATTTTTTGACATGGTCTCTCTCTAAACATGGAGCTTGCTGATTTGCTTAGGCTGGCTGCCTAGCAAGCCCAGGGATCCTGCGTTACCTCCCCCAAGTCCTGGGATTACAGATGAACCCACCACATTCAACTGTAGTCTTCAGTCAAGGAGCATGCAGCTTCTCCCTAGGTACAAATGTTGATAAAGAACTCGAAATGTCAGGGGTTGGGAAGTGCCCTGGGACATGGGAAGCCTTCTGCTCTGATACAGGCTCAATGACCTGTCCTCAACCTATCGGAGGACCCGGCCAGTGGGACGTGTGGAGCCAGAGGTGCTGATGGGCACACACGTACTACACTGCAGCATGTGCCTCTCCTCTAAGCTGTCCTTCTGGAACCTTCTTTCTCAGAACTGGAGCCATGCCTTGCAGTACCCAATTGCAGAGTTCAAAGAATGGCATCCTCTTAATCATCCAGCCACGCAGTCACCCTGGCAGCAGCTGGTAGGCCTTAGCAAACAAGACTGAACACGGTGCCTGCCCTCTCAGGCTCTGGGCAATGACAGGTTTAGAGACGAGTAGTGCAGCCTCCCAGCCCCGGCAATGACAGTCAGCTCATCTCGCCCACCCCTAAACTCCCTGAACCTTAGTTCCCTCAGGTCTGAGACACACTCAATGATCCCTGCCTTGTGGTACCCAAGGAGATGGAAAGATTCCAAAATGAAGACTACATGAAAGGGCTTTGTAAAGACAGTATCGATCTGTCAACAGGGCCTGTATGTGATTAAAGTTAGGATCCTTCTTCTTTCCATCCACAAAGCTTCCTCTGCTGTCCCGCCAGTGGTGCCAGGAATCTGCCTAAGAGTTGCTTTTCACAGCAGACTCTAGGAACATGGATGGGTCTGTTCTGGATCACTAGACTCTTAGAAACAGCTGTATTAAGATATAATTCACATGCTATGCAATTCACCCACTTAAAATACAAAATTCAGTGTTTTTACAGTATGCTCTAGGGATGGACTAATCATCACTGCAAGATAATTTTAAAACATTTACTCCCTTTTAAAAATCCAATACCTGGGACCTGAGATGTAGTTTCATTGGTAGAGTACCTGCCTAGCATGGATGAAACCCCAGGTTCAGTCCCCAGTACTACATAAGCCTGGTGTGATAACATATGGCTGTAATCCCAGCACATGGAAGGTAGAGGCAGGAAGAGGGGAAGTTCAAGGTCATCTTCAACTACATAGTAACTTTGAGTCCAGCCTGGGCTACATGAGATCCTGTCTTTAAAATGAAAGGAAGAACAAACAATAAAACTTCCTATCGGTTAGCAGCCACTCGCATTCCCTCTAAACACCCTCACCCCCAAATATAAGCTCTATCCTTTCTCTTCCACTTCCAACATTTCCTATAAAAGGAAGCATCTAATACAGGGTTAGTTATGAGCACAATGGTGTTGGTTATGCAGCCCAACAGTAGAGCGTTTGCTAGTAGGTTGAAGGCCTTAGGTTCAATCCCCAGCATTGCCCAAAACCAATTTCTCTGTATTAACCTAGTCTTCAACAGTTTTATACATGTGTATGATGTATTCTGGTCACATCTCCACCCTTTCTTACCCTCCGCCACTCCCACCAACCCCTCCGGATACCAAGCCCCCATCTTACGCTCATGGGTTTTATTTTGTTTCATGTTTCCACTTTGTGACCCACTGGTCTACCCAGGGCTGCCCCTGTGGCTTGGATGTGCAGCTATCCCAGGAGCCTGGGGAACTCACCATACTCTACTGATACAATGACTTTCTCTCTCCCAAGAGCCCTCCCTGGGTGGCACAAGACCCCAGGAGCCCCCTCACACCGTTAGGAATGATGCCTAGTGCTCGGTCTTGTGCAGTTTCTTACTTCAGTGGTATAGCCACGGCTAAGCTGTCCTCACTCCAGTCAATAACTCCCCACTCGCACTCATGGAGACCATCCTAACTACATTCAGTGGGTCCCACACAGAAAGGGACATGAAAGTCAGAGGGGGCTTGTTGGAAAGAAGAGTCCAGAAAGAGGAGGAACGGAGGGTCGGAGAGGATATGGGGTGAATCGTAACTAAAATTCACTACACATATGAAACTATCAAAGAATTTAAAAAATAAAGGAAACATGTCTAGTAATATGCTTTTGAGCCTGGATTCTCTCACTTACCATACTTTCTAGATTTGCCCAGGGTTGTCATGAGTCAGGAATTCAGATCGTTTATCACAGAATAACACTTCACTTATAGATTAAACACGTTTTGTTTATCCAGTCATCAACTGATAAGTACTGGACTATCTCCGCCCTGGCGATTATAGAAATGCTTTGTGACCATGTGTAAGTTCCTATGTTGTTTGTTTTTATTTCTCTTGAGTACACACACAGAATGGAATTGCTGGGCAACCATGGAGGTCTATGCATAGCTTCATTCTTTCATTCATTGATTGATTTGTTTTCTTTTTTTTTGAAATCCTCACTACATAGACCTGGGTGATCAGGAGCTTGCTATGTAGATCAGTCTATGGCATCTTCCTGCCTCAGCCTTGAAAGTGCTGGGATTAGAGGCATGCACCATCAACATCACATCTGGCTTGTGTGGAACACTGAGGAAGTCCAAGACTGTTTTCCAAACCAGGTGCATCATTTGCAATGTTCACCAGCGGAGCGTGAAGACTTCAGCCTTTTCACACCTTCACTATCACCTGTTTCTGTCTTTGGTTCTCATCAGCCTAGTGTGTCTGGAGTGGTATGTGGTGGTGGTTTTGATGTGCATTTCCCTGATGCCTAAAACGTTCATATTTAGTACCCATTGACATGTTTTCTTTGGAAAAGATTTATCTAAATCCTTTGTCCATTTTTATAATTGGTAGTTTGGAATTGAATCAAGGGCCCCATGTATGCCAGACAAGTATTCCACCACCAAGCTATATCCCCATGGCCCTGCACTCAGTTTTAAACGCAATTATTTTCCTGATGGTGAGTGTAAAAGTTCTTCATATCCTGGAACTGGTTTATCAGTTACCTGATTTGCCAGTATTTTCTCTTATTCTCTGAGTTATCGTTTTACCTTTTTAATGCTAACATTTACAGCACAGAAAATTTAAACTTGATGAATTTATCTATTTTTTTCTCTTGTTTAGATTTTTGGTCCTACATATTAGAAATATTTCTTAAATAGGTCTTATCATATTTATTTATTTACAGCCAAGGTCTTAAGTAGCCCAGGATGGCCTTAACCTCCAAATATAGCTAAAGATAACTCTGAACTTCTGATCCTCTTGCCTGTGCCTCCTAAGTACTGGGGTCATAGGCATGTGCCCAAGACTGAACCCAGAGCTTTCTGCATCCTAGACAGGCACTCTGCCAACTGAGTTACCTCCCCTGGCCTCTGCCTTTTAAAATATCTATTATTTGATCTTCTTTATAAAACTTCATTTGTGATTATTTGTGTGTGAGGTGTATGTGTGAATACAGACATAGGCATGCCATGGCATGTGTGTAGAGGTCAGAAGACAACTTTTGTTTTGTTTGGGGGTTTTTGCTTGCTTTATTTGTTTTGTTTTGAGACAGGGTCTCCCTGTAGCCCCAGCTGGCCTAGAACTTGCTACGGAGGCCAGGCTGGCCTCAGTCTCACAGAGATCTACCTACCTTTGCCTCCTGAGTGCTGAGATTAAAGGCATGCCACACCACACCCAGCTCAGAAGACAACAAGGGGAGTCTGTTCTCTCCCTCTACGGTGGGCTCTGGGGGTCAAACTCAGGTGGTCAAGTTTGCACAGAAAGCACTTTTACCTGCTGAGCCATCTCACCAGCTCATAAATGTGCCTATTATTTAAATAAAAATTTTATATGAAATACCAATTCCATGAATCATTACTATAATTTAAACAAGATAGATGTAATTGAATAAACCTAATTGAAGTCTTCCTGCAGGGAAAGAAATGGCAAACGGATAGAATATTCCAGCTGGGCAAGACGGCAGATGAGATGGGCTAGGGGAGAACATCTGCCCTCCCACGACCAGCAGGAAATTCGTGTGGGGACTCGAGAGCTGTGCAAGAGATGCGAGTTTTTAAAGGCAGGCTGAGAAAAAGTGGGCGGGCTGAGAGTATCTGCTCAGTTAAGGAGAAAAACTGGACTCATTAAATAGCAATTGAGCCGCACATGCTCTCATGACTAGAACTTGACACTTGCTGCCTCTCTAAATTTAATGGTTAGCAGCAAAAACAGCACAAAGTGAAACCCCAACTTGCTCTGCTTCCTCATCCTGCACAAACAAACGCTGATGACTCCGGACAGAGGGAGCGTTCTGGCACGTCCACAGAAAATCCCATGTCTGAGGACAGTGGGAAGGAGAGGAGGGAGATTAAAGGGGCATTTGACATTCTCTTTGGTGCTCACTCTAAGGCAAGCCATCTCTGAAACAAACGCCACTTCCCATTGTACTTAGAACAGGCGTCGCTGGCCGTCCTTAGGTGAGAACCACCTCACCCACTTCCTTCCCTGTCTCCTCTCTCTTAGTCCCAGTCTTGCCCCCTACTCACTGTCCCTGGAGCTGGCAGAGGTGGCTCCCTGCAGGACCATCACCATTTCTGTCCAGGCTGTCCCCACCATCATAGCTCCTTCTCTGTCCTCCAGTCTTTACCTGCATGCTTCCTGCCACAATTTTGACTTCAGATGAAATGTGTAATACACTTAGGACTTCTCACCCATCTCGAGCACCCTCCACCCCGCAATCCAGTCCTCCCATGAGCAGAGCTTTTCATTATATAGCACTGCATTCAAAGGAGAAGCAATGAACGTATAGAAAGCAAAGAACGTATATGTGCATTACAAAGATGGTGACATCTCAAACTGAAACTGTCACATCTGCACCTAATGCATATTCATTTTCTGCCATTCCTCCTGAAATGGAAACTTTGCTGTCTGTCTGTATCCCCCAGGTCCTAGAGCAGATACTAGAAACTAAACATTTACAAATGAATAACAGAGTCAGGCTGTGAGGCTGGAAGAGTGGGGTGATAGCTGGCTCTCGTCTGTCTCCATGCAGACATCCACCAACGCACTGGACCCCACAGACAAGCTCCTTCCCATCTCATTCCTCCACAGTCTAGTTAAAGTTGTGTGTACAGTTTCCAGAGATGTGTACAAAAAACACTTGTTTCTCCATTGTAAAGATTTAGTCTCTGCCTCTGGCAATACAGAGACTGTGACACATGCTTGCAGGACACCAGGGTCAGACAGTGTCCTAGTTTGCCTTCAAACTAGTATCAACTTGGGGAGGAAAGGGTTTATTTGGCTCACACCTCACAAGTCACAGTTCATCCCTGAGAGAGCCCAGGGTAGAAACTCTGGGCAGGACCCTGGAGGCGGGAGCTGAAGCACAGGCCATGGAGGAGCTATGCTTACTGGCTTGCTCCTCTGGCCCATGCTCAGCCTGCTTCCTTACACAACACAGGACCACCTGCCCACGATAGCACTTCCCACGGTGATCTGGGCCCTCCCACATCATCCATCAATCAAGAAAATGCTTCACAGGCATGGCCACAGGTCAGTTCAATGGAAGCAATTCCCTAATTGAGGATCTCTCAACTCAAGTGTGTCAAGTTGACAACTAAAGCTATCCAGCACAATTGACCCCTTGTCAGCTTAACACAAACACTGCTATTAAACCACAACCTTTCCATTTCCTGTCCCCAAGACATGATGTCAGTATTAATATCACAACATAAGACAGTACAACTTTAAAAGTTCCACAGTCCTTAAAAATCGAAACACTTAAAAATTTCAGTCTCTTAAAAGTATTTTAACTGTGGGCTCTTGTAAAATCCAAAACAAGTTAAGTACTGTCTTATTTCAAAAGGGAAGAATCTGGCACACCTAAACAAAACTAAGTCCAGCAAGGTAGCTCGACTGGACATCCAGGATTCACTCATGATTTCTGGGCTTCAAAAGGTTTTGGCAGCTCCACCTCCCTGGCTCTTTGGTCTGAAGCACATACAGCTCATCTCCCAAGCCCAGGCTGGTTCCATTCCATACCTGCTGCTGTCCTTGGTGGTCACCCCATGGTCCCAGAATCTCCAAAATGCTGGGGTCTCCACGGAAACTGAGGCCGCACCTTCACCAATGAGATCTTCTGGCCTCTCAGTATGCAAAGCCTCAGATTCTCTCCATTGACCCCTTCAGTCCTTGGGGTCTTCACTGCAACTGAGGCCGCACTTTCACCAGCAGCCTTTCCTGGGCCCCTTCTGGATCACAGCTTCTGTGTTGCTGACCTTGAGGAGATACTTCCTAGATGATATCACCTCAATGATGCTGGTCTCTTATTACTGACAGCTGATTTCTAGTCCCAGTTAATCATCAATTGTGCCAGTAAAGTACAAAAGGTTTCACTTCTAAAAATTCCTAATTTGACACAAACAGCCCTAAAGAGTCTTTGTTTACCTTAAGAAGTCACAAGCCAGGCCTCCATTGTCTACATTTCTCCACAGCAACAGCTCACAAAGTTCTAAACACTCAATGGCTTTTCTAGTCCAAAGTTCCAAACTTTTCCATAATCTTCCCCAGAACAACTGGGTCAGGGCTATCACAGCGATAGCCAACTCTCTGGTACCAATTTCTGTTCTAGTTTGCCTGCAGTTACTGTGACAAAACACTCTGACCAATACCAACTTGGGGAGGAAAGAGTTTATTTGGCTCACATCTCCTGGGTCACAGTTCGTCACTGAGGGAGCCCAAGGTAGGAACTCAGGGCAGGAACCTGGAGGCAGGAGCTGAAGCACAGGCCATGGAGGAGCTATACATACCGGCTTGCTCCTCTGGCCCATGCTTAGCCTACTTCCTTATATAACACAGGACCACCTGCCCAGGGTGGCACCACTCAACAATCAAGAAAATCCCCACAGATGTAGCCAAAGTCAAGTCCAATGGAGGCAATTTCCTAATTGAGGCACCCTCAGCCCAGGTGTGTCTAGTTGACAACTAAAGCTATCCAGCACAGACAACAAACATTCACAGCTCACCCCGTTAGACAGTATCATGCTGGCTCCCAGCTGTCTCTCTAACCTGGAGGTCCCTCACTTTCCACCCCTGAGCTTTAATTCTCTTGTTCTAAATGCTTCAATTAATTATTTCCTTCTTTTAAGCACCTGGGATTATCTAGGGACAATCATCCTCTTCCTCTTCTCCACAATGACCCAAATGCTGTCAGAGAAGTCTGTCCTCACCTGAGTCCAGGAGGGAACTCTCAGAGTCAAGGGGGCCAAAGCTCTGAGGGGACCAGGTAGGACCACCTCTCCTACAGGCCAGGGGAAGGTGAGGGGTGTGGCAGATGCTCTGGCTGCTCCATTTCACAAGCTGTCCTCTCGCATGCCTGTACTTGTCCCACTCCTAGACTATAAATAGATGGTATTATGTTAGCCCTGCAGGGCTCCAGGAGGTGCCACAGACCTGCACACTCTGAGCAGAGCCTCCGTGTGTTCAGAAAGCACAACTGAAACATGCAGACCAAAGGTTAGCCCAGTTATTTATGTTCACAGTACCTCTCACACTGAGCCCAGTATGCATTTGAGATATATACATGCAATGTCTTAAACTGGTGTCCTTTTTAAAAACACAATCTATCGTTTATTGAAAACTTTCTGTGTACAGTTTTGGTTAAGTGTAAGAGATTTTTTTAAGATAAAGGAGATACAAGTATTAGCCTTCAATGTTTATGTTGCTAAGTTTGTGTTGAAATACCGTGTGCACACCGAGAATGGAGGTGCACGCCTTTAATACCAGCACTCAGAAGGCAGAGGCAGGTGAATCTCTGTGACAATGAAGCCAGCCTGGTCTACTGTGAGTTCCAGGTTGGCGAGGGCTATGGGAGATGATGTCTTTAATATAAAAAGAAAAAGAAATATTGTATGCATTACAAGACCCTCACTGAATCCAATTTAGGAAAATTCAGGACCAGATGATAATTCAAATATAATCCCAGGTACTTAAGGAAGGAAATAATTATCAGAAATATTTAAAAGAAGAATATTAAGGGACCCAAGAATTCTTTTATTGATCAAAATTTAGTTGGTATGCATCTGTATGCGTGTGTTACCAAGAACGGAACCTAAGCTTGGTCGCATTATGCAAGCACTCTGCCACGAACTGCGTCCCCAGACCCCTTTCTAAAACCTTTTTATTTTGAGACAGGGTCTTGTTAAGTTGCACATCTAGATTTGAACTCACTCTGAAGCCCTAATAGGCCTTGAACTTGTAATCTTCCTGCCTTAGCCTCCTGAGTTGCTGACATCCCAGGCCTGTGCTCAGATTTTTTAAAACCATAATCCACAGTAAGAAATATGTTTTACACCACAACTCGATACTCACGTATACATGCACATGTAACTGAACTCCGTCTCACCCTTACTGTTGGAGACGCATGCTCATACAGTCTATTTATTTAGGTGTTGAAGTACTGTTCACAGTCTATTGTGTTGACTTCATTAGTGGGCCATGATTTACAGTCTGAAACATATTAACTTAACCTCTTCCACCATAACTGCTGCCTAGGTGGGTTTCAACCTGCTAACCACTCCATAAACCAAATATCTTGACACTGTAGGCCCCAGGAGGAGGGAACCCTGGGTGACTCCACGCACCACAATGACTGCGCTGGTACACAGTAGATGCTTAAGAAATAGGTTAACTGGATGGATATAAGCCACAGGCTGGTCCCACAGCCACTTAGCAGCAGAACAAAGCCTCCCTTCAAAGTCAGGCTCTAAGAGCCACACATCGTTCGTTGGCTGTCAGGCTGTGGAAGAAATTGTATAACCCCACATGAGAACAAATCCTTACAAGTGATCGGCCTAGCACTTTAATAGCTACACACAGTTTTCTACATGTGCGTCCCCATCTATCTGTCATACCTAACACACTGGCTTGCAAGCACCTGGATGACTGTCTTTGTTCTTTGTTCCACCAACCACCTAACACTGGGCTAGACCACGGTGCTGCCAAGCTTTGAGGAAGAGTCAGGGAAATCTCCCTGTTACTTGAGAGCAACTTTATGGAGTGTGCCTAACAAGTGATATACTGCACATTTAAATTTTGATGTCAATCTTTTCAAAAGATCTGTTTTTTTTAACTTATGTGTGAGTGTGTCTGTGGTGGGGGGTATTTTCATAAGCCTACAGGGAGACAAAAAGATGACACTGAGGCTGGAGTTATAAGAGGTTGTGAGCTCTGCCCAACATGGGTGCTGGGAACTAAACTTGGGTCCTCTGCGAGAGCAGTATGTACTCTTAACTCCTGAACCAACTCTCCAGCCCCTTTCACCCTAGTTTTAATTTGCATTTTCATCAGATATTAAACATCGTTTTGTACCTACTTGTGTCTACTCTAATCTTTTATACTGAGCTTTGAAAGTTCTAGATAGTTCTACTCTTGACATTTCAAGCCTGTTCTTACTAAATATTAAACATCTTCAGGTTGGTCTACAAGTTACTGGGGATCCCTTTTTAGGTTTTTGCTTGGTTGGCTGTTGGATTTGTTTGGTTCTGTTTTAATGATTTTTCTCTTGGCATCTCTTCTTGTTTAGTTCCCAACCTGCCATGAAAGACTCTAGTGTATCTTTCATCTCATGCCTCATCATCTTCATCTTTAGAAGTTTGAGTCTTTTAAAGTTTCCATGCATTCACTTAGTTTTTCAGATGCATGGACTCCATTCTGCTAACTCTCACTTTTCTTTGTCTCTAGCAATTATGTCCATTCTGGACTGTTTCTAGCTGGTTCTCTTGTGACTCCTGTTTCTACTTATTTACAGTCTTGGAATGTTTTTATTTTTCTTTCCTTTTCTTTTTTAATTTCTATACTGGACGTTGAGCCCAGGGCCTTTCACATGTCAGGCAAGCATGGTGCTACCTCCTTTTGGCCTTTTCAAAACCGAATGTAAAACACTGTAAATTCTATCATGTTGGGTATGAATATTTGCTCTTTTTTTTTTTTTTTTTTTTGTCTTTTTGAGACAGGGTTTCCCTGTAGCCCCAGCTGTCCTGGAACTCATTATGTAGACCAGACTGGTAGATCCACCTGCCTCTGCCTCCCGAGTGCCGGGATTAAAGGTGTGTGCCACCACACCTGGAGAATGTTTGCTTTTTAAAGATTTATTTTTAGTCTTGGGGGGAGGGGGCGGCGTTGTACATGAGTACAGGTGCCTGAGGAGTCTAGAAATAAGTGACAGATCCCCTGGAGCAAGAGTCATATGGTCAGGCCCCAGTGTGGGCGCTGAGAACTGAGCCCAGCACCCTCTGTAGGAGTATAGCTTGTTCTGAGCCATCACTCCAGTCCCTCCTGTGCATCTTCTTAAACTGGGCTTCATTTTAGTGCCTTGGAAACATTTTCATCTTTTGAGGTCTTGCCTTTGTGACTCATCAGATGGGCTGAGAGCAAAGCTCAGTAGAGAGTTAATTACTCACTACTGAGACGAGACCTTGAAGAGTCTGTTCAGCGCCCTGTGAATTACGCATTCCCCCTGTGTGGTGGGTGGAAGGGCTGGCACTGGCCCTTTGTACGTACTGGGAACTATTCTTCTAAGCTCTTTACATAGTCTTGTTCCAGACTGGGGTCTTTTCCTCATAAGTGTCTGCTGGTCCTTCCTGCTAACCACTTGAGAGAGATGCTCTGCAGAGCTCAGGGCCTCTCTGAGACGTTCCTCTCCTTTGTCTCTACTCCTTCCTCAGCTCTAGGAGTCAGCTATGTTTTCCCTGGCTACCCCAATCTGGGCCATGGCTAGGGAACAGCATGTGGCCCAAAGTCCGGGTCATACAGACTTCCTGTTTCTCTTTCTCAAGATCATTTTCTCCCATTGCCTGCTTAGCTCTGTCTTCACACCTTTTCTTTTACATATTTTATATATTTTGTCTTGGATATTTTGAGGGGATATATTCAGGTATACCCTGTCCTTCTTACTCCATTTTGGTCAGAGGTAGAGTCTCTCCATTTTTCTCCTTTTCTCTGGACCATGACTTGCATAGAAAAATTTCTTAGAATTCATGCATAAGGTGTCAGAAGAATGGTGATGTTCCCCACTGGCCCAGACCACCTGGATAGTATGACTGTTTTTCACTGTTGAAGATCAAATCTAGGGCTTTACATACACTAGGTAAGTGCCCTGCTACCAACCTATGTTCTGGGCTGATGACATTTGAATAAATATACTATAATATAGCATAATATATATAGCAAAATATAATATAGTTAATATAATATAATATAATGTAATTGCAGTCACACATCTCTTGACTTTTTCGGAAGCTTGAAATTTTTTCTAAAAGAATACCACTAGGGTTGATAAGATGGATCAGTTGGTACAGGCACTTGCTGCAAGGCTGACAACTTGAATTCAATCCCCATCTCTTTTCACATAGTGGAAGGAGAGAACCAACTCCCACAAGTTGTTCTTTGACCACACACACACACACACATAACACAAATAAATAGAAAAAATTTGATAAAACATGATTGACATTTGATAAAAAAGTTACTGACATCCAGAAACTCAAACCTAATGGAGCTATGGCTATATTAACAATAATGACAACCAAAAACCAACCTCCAAACACACACACAAAAAGCTTCTAGCAAGACAAAACACTCTGTCATCTTAACTGTGGAAAACTTGACATGACATCTCTCCCTGTAGCCTGCAGGCTCAGAGTAACGCAGGGTGGGGCCTAAAAGGGACACCCAATCCAGCACATTCATCCCTAAACTGGGAAATTTCAAAAGGCTGGCTGTAAATAGAGCCATAAATGTGTCTGTGATGTTTATCTTCAGAGATTTAGAGCAGGCTGGTGAGGCACAATACAGATGTCATCTAGATTCAAACAGTGTGAGATGGCAGCTGGACCTGAGATAAAAGACTTCTCCCGCCCCTGAAAGCCCCTTCCTTCTTCGGTGTGCTTGCCTACGGGACAGCCCCCGACCTAGTGGCTCAGGTGGCCAACTGAGCCACAGGTGCCAGTGTGGGACACAGGTGAGCATGAGGCTTTGAGGGAAGACAGCCTCAAGATGAAAGACTAGCATTGCTTTTTCCCTCCCCTGGCCAGACCGGTAGTTCTCCCAGATCCTCAGTTTCCCCAGGCTGTATTTTCCAGGACTGTTGGAACCACTATGCCTGGCATGGTGAAAGAACATGAGCAATCCTCTCCCTTTGAGGTCTCATTACAATTATCTTACTTCTGAGGTCTGTGGAAAGAACGCAATCCATGTAAATGGAGGTTGTGGTGACTGGGATGGAACACGTTCCCCATAGGCTCTGATGTTTAAACACTGTCTGGAGCTGGTAGCACTGTTTATGGAGGTTTAGGAAGTGTGGCCTTGGTAGAGGAAGTACGTCACTGGGGGCGGGCTTCGAGAGTTCATAGGCTGGTCCTACTTTTTTAGTCTCTCTCTCTCTCTCTCTCTCTCTCTCTCCCTTCCTTCCCCCCTTCTTTTGAGAGCTTTCTGCTTCAGCTGTCTCCCTGTCCTCCCTCCCCACAATGGGCTTTTATCCCTCTGGAATGGTAAGCTCAATAAGCTCTTCCTTCTAGAAGCTGCCTTGGTCACGGTGTTTTCCGACAATAGCAGAAAGGTAACGAATAGAGGCCCAGTCTGGACTTAAAGCCGCTCTTGGACTTAAAAAAGAAATCATTTCACTTTCTGTTAGTAGTTCTTTGTAGTTTGGTGGTATGCCGTATGGTATTTTAATTTTTAAGTTCCTTGTTTGCAATAAATAAATAAATGTCCAGGTTGGTAATCGCTTCCCAAGTCTGACTGGAGCTGGTTATAGGGGTGAAGGCCTGGAGTTCAGCACTTAGAAGACTGAGGCTGGAGGACTGTGAATTTGAAGCTAACCTGGGCATCAGAGTGAGACTTTGTCTCAAGAAACGAAAAACACAGGCTAGAGCCTAAATAAAGGGCTGCTCCTTACAGAGTCCACTGAGTTGGCTTTGTGAGTTACTTTCTGTCATTTCTCCAAGAGGCCAGCACTCCACACCAAGCATCTCAGAGCTGCCAGCACCTTCTTCTATACCTTAGGAAACATAGTGGAGGAGCCTTTGGGAAGGAGGACGTGAGCAATGATGAGGTCAATGGACCTGATATCTGGGACTGAAGACCAGCCAGCTGACAGCCCTGTTAGGAATTATAACTTAGGTCAATCAGGACCTGAAGAACAACAGGAAATCCTGTTGGAGCCAGCATGCAGACACCCTGCTAGACATACCAAGGCTGAGTCCAATTCCTGGCCCTTCCATGGTGTAATAGACTGAAGTGTCTCACCCTCAAAATCCACATTGAAGCCTTCGCTTGCATGACCGATTGAGAGAATTAAATACTTTAAGGTTATATGGGGTCATAGGTACAGAAGGGCCATGCTTTTACAAGAAGTGGGAAAGATGCCAGAGAGCTCTGTCCCTTCCCCCACACACAGCCACACACAGGAAAAAGCCACATGAGGACTCCAGCAAGCAGAGAAGTCACAATAAAACCCAGCCTTGCTCATAACGCCTACTTGGATTCCTAGCTGCAGGACAAAAAGTAAATGAATACTGGTTCTTTTTAAGCCTCCTGGTCTGGGGAATTTTGTTTTGGTGGCTCAAGCTGACACACACACACACACACACACACACACACACACGCACACACACTTTAAATGGTTGAACTTCGACAGGTTATTTAATCCATCTGAGATTCAGTTGTTTTTCAAATGCAGAAAGGGAGAAGTAAAACAGTGGACACCATTCTTGTTCTTCACCAAAAAGTCTAAAGAAAGAGCCATTCCGAGAGCTTAGATGATGACTTCCCAGGACACAGTTGGATCTCCAAAGGCACAATAAGGGACAAAGTCTGGATGACATAAATATTACTAGTTTCGTAGGCAAGAAATAAACCCTTGTAAACCTAAGGCCCAAGTTGGGGGTGTTTGTTACCACAACAAAACCAAGATCATTCTTACTGATACAGACAGTCATAGGTTATTGCAACAATTATATGCAAAGTTTCTAAACTGTGTCTCTTTTAAAGTCTTAGTGGGCTTGAAGTGGCTGGATTGAAAAGCATAAAAATAAGATTGAAAATTTTCTAGTTTGAAATTTGATGAGGCCGTGTACACCTGTGTATCACTAAGAAATACACATAGAAGCAGTTTCTAAAATATTACTATCAAGCCAAATATGGTAGCATAAACCTGTAATTTCAGAAGGCCGGAGGATCAAGAATTCATGGTAACCCTCAGCTACATCACAAGTTCCAGACCAGTCTGGGCTACATGAGACCTTATCTCAAAAAATACAAAGAAAATAAAATTTTCAAACTATGCATCATATGGACCATGCTGATAAATATTTGTCTAAGGCTTCTTCTTAGGGCTAGAGAACATCTTTGTGATCAACTTCGAGGTTTGGACTGAGTCCAAAGTGATAAGATCCATAGGAACATCAACACTGAAATGGGAATTCAGGAGGAAGGATTATTAAAGAGCCCAAGTTCAGTTGATAGACTTAGACTGGATCACCACATCTGCTGAGGCTTGATGGCAGATTCTGTGTTGCTCATTTTCGGGCACAAATTCTTTCCTGTTTTTCAGTTAACCCCCAGTCTTTTTCAGTCTTCCATCTTGCAGTTCTTGCTACCTCCCAAAGTTCCTCCATCACCTGTGGGGTAACTTCTATGCCTTACTGATTTCATCCGAGGTGTGACTAGTTAGGGTATGGCCTCATTTCCTTCGCAGCCTGTGGGCCTGTCTAATTGCTCAAACACACTGGACTCCTGCACACATTCTAGTCAAGCGTATCCAACCTATCGTGTGCATTGTGGAGACTAACTCAAGTTAGAGCAAAAGTGTAGAAATAACTTCTGGACTAATGACTTACTTTTAATGACCTTGTACCCAAAAGCTACCGTTTGTAATGCAAACAAGCTCACTGAGCCGTGTGCTCTTGTGATCTGGGTTCTTGACCTTGATCTCTCGGGAACCCCACTTTGCCCTCCACCCCACACTCCCATGAATGAGTGTGCTTGAATTAGCACATCAAAGCTCCTCATTGGAAGCAGTGAGAATTGAGAAGAAAACTTGCCATTTGTGTGTATGAGATATTTTAGGCCTAGGGATCAAAGGGCAAGATTCTCTGATAAGGATGGATCCAAGTTGTAGTTCCCCAACTGAAGCTGGAGAAACTGCTTGAGTAAAAGAATGGGTGAGGCCTGGCTCGGGCACATATGAGAGATATGAAGGAGCCAACTCTCTGGGTTCCGTTCCACTCTTGGCTATTAAAACTTAACACGAAGAGCCAGGTTGATCCGCTATTCAGGTAAAACTGTAATGCTTAGTAAAGGTAAAATCTAGTGTGGTGGAATGGTAAACAGATGATGTATTTTTTAGCTATGTGTACATTCTGGGGACGGGGGTGTGCATGTGTGTGAGGCAGAGGAGACAGCTCTCCCCTTCTACTCTCCGCTTTATTCCCCGGAAGCAGGGTCTCCCCCCGAACCTGGAGCTCTCCATTCTCCAGCTAGGCTGGTGGCTAGCACACCCCCGTTCTCCTCCTGTCTCTGTCCACCCCACAGCACTGGGATGACAGACACAAGCACACCCAGAGTTTTACCAGATGCTGAGGGTACAGCCTTGAACTCAGGTGCTCACGCCTTCACAGGTGCCCAAGGAGCCACCTCCCCAGCTCCTCGATGGTCTTTCTAAGAGAGGGATGTCAGCACACAACTCTTCTTGGAACCAAATGGTGTGGTGGTGTGTGTGTGAGTGTGCGTGCGTGTGTGTGTGTGCATGTGTGTGTCTCGCACGCACGTGCCGTTTTGCCTGGACCCTTTGGAAACTGGTGCTTCTGCTCCCTATTGTGATGGTACCTACAGGAAGTAGAGGCAGCAGATAGCCGCCAACCATCAGCTCCTGCCCAGACTGCCACTTTACCTGGTCATACTACCCCAGGGCGTCACGTGCCACGTCGCACAGCTACAAAGCCTGGAGCCTGTCGTTACAGCTCCATCTAGGGTCTGCCCTACCGAGCCAGCCTACAGCAAGTCTCTCCCCACCCGCCTCTTTCCTCACACTGCAGTCTATTTACTGTGTATGTGAAACACTGTCACTACCCTGCCTAAGCCCCTCGGTACTGCCTCAGTGCTCTGAGGTAAAGACCAGCATCTTGAACACGTGTGACCTGATTCTTCTTGTCCGCCTCACTCCCCTTCCTCCCCATAGCGCAGTCAGTCACACAGCCTCTAGCAGACTCCCAGGGTCACCATAACAAAGTCCCATAGGCTGAGTTGTTGGGTTTCATTCCTCCCTGTCTTTGACATTGTGGGTGTTCTTATTTCCAAGCCAATCAAGACAGAAATCTGCAGGGCAAACGGAGAAGGTGAAGAAAGAAAATCCTGGCCGTGGTTTTGAAGTTGATTCCCATAAAAAAAGAGAGAGAGAGAGACCATATGGGGGCTAGAGAGATAGCTCAGTGGTTAAGAGCATGTATTGCTTTTCTGGAGGACCTGAGTTCAATTCCCAGCACCCACTTCAGGTGACCAACAACCACCTGTGATTCCAGATTCAGGGATTCTGAGACCTCTGGTCTCTGTGGGCTCCAGTACTAATATGTACACACACATACAAAAACACACGATTAAAAATAAAAGAAATTTAAAAAATTTTAAGAGGCCATATTTCTAGTAGCCAGGGCTGTCTTCTGGGAACAAGTTGAAATTCTTTGCTATTCAACATGGAAGGTGGGTCAGGACTAAAATACACCCCTACATTCAGAAGTCTGCGGAAACCTGGGCTCCTCACTGGGGCCTGTCAGAACACCTGATGAACGAGGGGCCCCGTGGCTCCTTACATAACCTGTTGAGAGAGAACAGGATCTCTCATTCATCCAAGAGATTCTAGACGGCACAGCATTGAAACAGTCCAAATGCAGGAAATAATGATTTAGAAGAGGATGAGAACAGGGTAGAGAATAAGATCTAGTTAAAACTGTTTTCACAATACCATGTATTTACTAAATGAGGGCTCTTTTTGTCACAAGCCTCAGGCATCCTTGTCTAGGACCAGATTTATTCTGCCTCTTGGAGCTACACATTTCCTAAGGGAAATGTTCCCCACACACCAGATACCAGTGGGAAAACCATTCCAGAGAAGCAGGTCTGTATTTTGAATTCTTGTACCTTCCTGAGTCCATGGCTTTTAGCATTGATTGCCTCAGGAAGATGAGCTTCAATGGCAGGGAGAATGCAGTTTCTCAAGAAGCATTTAGCTCTGAAAGTCACAAGATAGGCCATCGGATAGAAGCTTTGAACCCAAAGCTACTGTCTTGAGAGATGGCTCTCCAAGCTTTCGTCTTATCTTCAGTTATCAGGGTATGAGTCGAATCTGAGAACCCTCCCCTCATTCTTCCATTATACAGCAGGTGCACTTTATGCTAAAAGAAGGAAGAGAAGAGGCTGAGTCATGGGTGAGACTCCCACTTTCCAGCCCAGAGAAGCAAGTGCTGAACAATTTTATCCAATCTAGATTAATATATCTGTCTGTATGCCTGTCTGCCTGTTTATTTATCTAAAGAATTATAGAATTATTTTACTTTTGTGTGTGTGTGTGTGTGTGTGCAGGTACATTTAGAGACCAGAAGAGGGCATCAGATCCCCTGAAGCTGGAATTACAGGCAGTTATGAGCTGCCCAAAGGTGCTGAGAACTGAACTTGGGTCCTCTGAGGGAACACAAAGCACTCTTAACTGCTGAGCCATCTGTGGTGGTGGGAATGAGAATGTTCCGGCTTGACAGCACTGTTTGGGGAGGTTTTAGGAGGTGTGGCCTTGCTGGAGGAAGCACGTCACTGTGGGCAGGCCTTGACGGTTCTTAAACCTTGTCAGATTTCCAGTCATGCCCTGCTTCCTGTGCCAGCTTTCTGAGCTGGTCACCTTGGTACCATGCCTCCCCTGCCATGATGGACTCTAATCCCTCCAGAATCATAAGTCAAATAAACTCTGCCCTCTATAAGTTGCTTTGACCAGTGTTTTTATCACAGCAGCAGAAAAGTAACTAATACCCCATCTCTTCCCATTGACGTGAGTGTTAAGCTTCGGTTTTGCCATTTAACTCTTCTTTGGGTGTAACCAGCTTAGTGTGGGATGGGGAGAAAAGCTACATTCCATGTAGAAAAACAAATATGTTCTCTGAGGGCAGCCAAGAATATAATGTGAAGTTAACATGGCACTGCTGTTTCACAGGAACTAAATCATGCAATCACTCGTTTGGAACCACAGCACTATTCAGAAACCAGGCAGTGGTTTGCCAGGGTCCATGATCCCCTTCTTAAAGCTCCCTCAGGGAGTGATGCAGCTTTCTGAATGGTAGAAAATCTAGGAGATCCCAGGAGTGAACCAGGCTGGCTGATGCCCCACTCAGCCTCTGACCCCCGCCTGAGAGGCACGTGTTCGTACAGAACCTTCAGCCAGGCCCAGCCTTCGAGACGTGTCTCAGCCCACCTGCCTGTGTGGCACCAGGCAACCTGCACCACGGCAACAAGGCATTTCTCCTTGGTAATACCTGTAGGGGTGTGTCAGCAAAATCTTTGTTTAAATAACTGAGTCTACAACATATGGTAAACCATACAAAACTGTTCATTTGAGGATAAATATAGTTAGAGCAGGAAAAAATAGCACGCAATTAAAACGACCACATGGGTCTGGTGTTCATGGTCCTCCCTGTTAGGGTAAACCAAAGTGATTTTGGAAGTCTGTTGCCTGTTTCTGGTCTAAATTCCCCATCTGAGGTTATTCCTGTCTTCCCCAGGCTGTGCTGGGCAGCCATCTACCATTCTCCTGCCTGGTCCAGCAGATACCTTCTTTCATTGTGTCTGTGTACCACAGGAATTGCCAGAGGGCTTTGATCCTTTGGCCCACAGAGTCCTCACCTTGCATAACTCTGGCTGTCCCAGTCCTTATTTCTAATCACCCAAGGAGCTCGAGATTGACATTGACGGCTCTTCTCTATTAGAAATGCTGTTGGTCAAAGGATAATGCACATTTGTTTTTTAACCAAGCAAGAGGGTGACTTCCAGGCTGGTTCCTCTGCCGTGTCCGCTTAGTCCCCATGTTGAGAAGTGTTCACGCCAGAGACATGCACACCCCATTGTCCAGCATTCTGTCATGGAAAGCGCAGGGATTTTCAATGGCCCACTTGCTTATTCTGTTTTTTTCTGTTTCGTTCTGTGATCGATCCCATGGGGGTATTTAGGTGAAGCCCACTCTTATTCTCATACATACTCATTGTTAGCAATTTAATATTGTCATTAAAAACTTGCCAGGCATGGTAGCACATACATGTAATCCCAGCATTTGGGAGGTAGAGGCAGGAGACTCAGGAATTCAAGGTCATCCTGGCTATATACTGAGTTCATGGCTAGCTTGGATTACATGATATCCTGTCACAAAAGAGAACAGCAAAATAAAACAAATTATTACTCAAATCTCTCGAGAATGTCTCAGGGGAAGAGATGTTGCTTTATATTCTTGTTAGAATTCCTTCACTGCCAAGCAGCAGTCACAACTTGGATTTGGGATCACGTTACATCCACTTCATATATGACATCTAGCTGTGGTTGTTGAGGGCTTGTAGCCAGCCTGAACCTCACATCCATTATCTTAGTCTTTCCACCATCTTGGGAATTATGGACTATGCTACATGCTCAGCTGTTTGACAGAAGAGAAGATGCTGATTCTGAGAAGTGAGGTGAGCGCCTTGCCCTGTCCCTCAGCTAGGAGGGGATGCAGGATCAGAACCTGCTCTCCGCCTTGGACGGAAGCTGCATTCTACAGCACAGCTGCTCTCCAGTGATTGGTCTGCGCATAAAAAGCTTGATCTCGAGGAAGTCTTTGCTGGAGAGCCAGGAACCCTCACTTCCTGGAACAGGGCCCGGAGACACCAGCCTATGACCAGAATCAAGCCAGCCGTGTGCAGGTCTCTGGTTTTAACAGAAAACAGGTCCCTAAAGCAGCATCCTCCCTCCCTTCCTCCCTGCCTCTCTCCCTTCATTCCTTCTTTCCCTCCTCTCTTCCCTCCTCTCTTCCCTCCTCCCTCCCTCCCTCCCTCCCTCCCTCCCTCCTTCTTTCCTTTAGACAGGGTCTGGCACGTCATATAGTCCTCTCTGTCCTTGCGCACTCCATCGTCCTGCTTCTGTTCCCTGCTCCCAGGCAGTGGTGTCACAGGCATGCAACCCTTGTCCTCCGCCTAAATAGTTTCTGATGCATGTAGTGGGTCAGCTTAGCACATCACACTATTCCTGCCAGAGATGGGGTAGAGGAGCCCAGGTCCAGGCCAACAGCTTTAGCATCGGCCCTTGATGTTAAGGTGACATGGAATCAAGACCTCTGACATATGAGGGTGGGGTGGAGGTGGCAAATGGACCCAGGACAGCCATAGTGTGAGAGACACTCCAGCTGTCCTGGATCCATGATCATGAAGAACACCAACTTTTGAGCTTTGAGCAAGCTGTGGTCATTCATGTTATGTGACCAGACCTAAGAGGAATGGGCAGGGCTGGGGTCAGCTAAGACCCAGGTAAGCCTGGCCTACCCTGACTAGCAAAGAGCTCTATGAGTGCTCCATGGTCTCTGCTCCCCCCAGGGCCTTGAGCCCTGTCTGGCATATAGGCAATCAACAGATATATGCTTAATGCATGACTGTAAAGAGAGGAAAAGAACTAAAAGTCTTGGGGGATGTGCATACATGACATCTCCCCTGCAAAGGAGGCCTACACACAAGCCTTCTTTTTATTTCAAATGCACCCCCCCACACACACACACGCCTAACCCCCCCTCCCCATTTTCTTGCACCTCACCAATCACACACTCTCTTCAACATCCAATTTCCTGGGGAGGGGAGGGGAAATCTCTGCCTGATCTCAAGTTTTACCCTAATGCTGGCACCTTCTTTAGCAAGGACAAGAAAAACTGGTCTCTCCAGTTCCCATGGACTGGAGCAAGAGCCACTGTCTACAGCCTCAGAGCCAGGAGTGGCACTTCAGGTTCACATGCTGCCCTGTGCCGTCTGTGCTCAGATCCCCCAGCTACAAGCTGCCTGCAGCAGTCCAGGCTGTGGAGCTGGGCCCCATGGTCATCTGATGACAGGTCATCACAGCCCTTCTGGACTTAGCAACTGGCCTCTGCACCTCCGTCCAGTTTCTCTGTCCCCAGGAAGTCTGCAGTACAAATGCCAAGAGTCTTACAAGCCTTTGACTAGACACAAGTTTCCTAACTTGGCCAAGCCTTAATTCTCTTACCTATGAAACTGGAATAAACGTGATGTCTGCCTCTTAAGGGCAGTGTGAATATAAGTAACAGAATAGATGCGAAGTGCTTATGTCTTACTTGGGCTTGTTTTGCTGGGACCAAAACACCTGACAGAAACAATTTAAGAGAGAAAATATTTACTTTGACTCCTGGCTTCTGTCCATCATGGTGGGGAAGGCATGGATCAGTTCACAGCTACCGGATTATGTGACAGAGGCTGTGCACAGAAAGGAGAGCACAGGAACCAGGGCTCAGTACGATCCTTAGTGGCCTCTTCCACTGACTAGGCCTCCCTAAATAGCAACACCAGCTAGGGAACAAGAACTCAAACCATGGACCTGTGGGAGACATTTCAGAGTCAAATTGAAATGTTCTACCCCCAGCTCCCAAAGGGACATGGTCATCCCATAATACAAAAAGGATTTAGTCTAACTTCTAGAGGTTCTGTGATTGTTATACTTTACTGTCCATTTGACTAGACTTAAATCGTCTAAGAGGTTGAGGCACAGCTTTGCATTTGACTGGGAGGGTATTTCAGAGGACTGACTGAGGGGTAAAGGTTAAAAAAAAACCCTGAATGTGGTTGGGAGCATCTCTTGAGATGGGGCTTGGACAGAGTAAAAGCAGAAAAAGAAGAGAGTGAGCTGAGTTTGACATTCTTCATTTTCTCCTTCCTGACTGTAAGCCTAACAGGACCGGCTGCCTCATGCTCCCGCCCTGAGCTTGCCTTCCCACGACGCATTACATGCCCTCAAACAGTCACCCCAAATAAATCCTCCTCCCTTCAGTGGTTTCTCGTAGGGTTTTGGTCACAAATAACTAGTACAGTCCCCAAGGTCTTAACCATGTCAATATCGTCCAAATACCTAAGTCCAAACTCTACTGAGACTCAAGCAATCTCAGCTGTGAGCCCTATACAGTTACAAAGAATGGTACACACATTCAGCATACAATGGCACAGAGTACACATTACCAGGCCAAAAAGGAGGAGCAGGATGACAGCCAGGAAAGGCTGGATGACAGCTAGACTGACAGCCAGCAGGGCAAACGTTAAGTCCTGTAGCTGCGAGTCCAGTGTGTAGAGCATGCAGTGTCGTGATGTGGGCTCCAGCAGATGAGCACGCACCTCTTCTGTCTCGCCACTATGGCCAGGCAGGTTTTTCTCTGGGGCTGACTTCACTCACTGCCTGTCCTCAGCACAGGACCCGGTTCCTGGCAGCTTCACCATCTTAGGGTCTCTCTGACAACTTGGGCTTCACCCTCATCATGATATCATGCCCAGCCCTCGCAGGGGCACCCCACAAGGAATTCATCCCTGCTACACATCACCTGGTCCCCCAGGCTTTTCTTAAAATCTCTGATAGAATCTCATAGCTCCATGACCCTTGAATTCTTCACACCTGCAAAGCAGCACCACACACAGAGCTGAATTCTACAGGTACCTTGAGTGACTGTAAAGACCCCATGGGATCACAGCTGCAGTGGCCTCTGAGTGCCACTGATTGGGCCTAGGAAAACACTCCCTTAGGCATCTCTGTGCATGCGGAGTGTACAGCAGCACCCTCTTTTTAAAGGAAAGTCTTTCAGATTAATTTGCAGTTTAACACTCTAGAGTAGATAGAAAGTGGAATTCTGTCACTTCCCAGAATGCCCTCAAAGTACCTTTCCAATCATCCCAGTGAAAACTGCTTAGTGCCTCATCAATGGCTCTAGCCCTTTTAAGAACTAAGGTCTGCTTTAACTAATATGGCAAGACCCATCCCAAATTGTAGCAGCCCAGATAGAAAGGGGTGTGGCAGAAGGAAGATCACCCTCCTTTGCTGCCGAGTTGTTATATCCTGGATTCTGTTCCTCTAGAGAATCCTAATACTGGCCTGGAGGAATGCTCATTCGAGTTCCTCTTCTCATCTGAAACCTCATGAGCCTGGCCTTCACTGTCCACAGTTCTACCAGCATTCTGAGCTTCTAAACTCCAACCAGAATTTCTCATTAAGTTCTGCCTACAGCATCGAGGATCTCTTTAGCCTGTATCTCTAAACTCTTCCAAATTCCTCTCAAAACCAGCTCCAAAGGCCCAAGAACCCCATTGTCAAGTTTGGTCATACAACAACCCCATTTTTGGTACCAATTTTCTGCATCAATTACTTTTATGTTGCTAAGACCAAAATGCCTGAAAGAAACCACTCAAGGGAGCAAAGATTTACTTAGGCTCATGCTTCAGCCTGTTGTGGTGGGGAAAGGACACAGCAGAGTGGTTCATATCATGGAGCTCAGAGCACGTGGAGGAAGCTATTCACTTCACAACAGACAAGGAAGCAGAAAGTGTGGCAGGAACCGTGGGCCAGTTATAACCTTCAGTGGCCCTTTCCCTAGGGGCCTACTTCTGCCAGCAAGGCCTCACCTCCTAAAGGTTCTACAACCTCCCAGAATAGTGCCAGTACCAGCAGCTGAGCAGCAAACATCAGAAACATGAGCCTGTGGAGGGCATTTCAGATTTAAACTGAAACAACTCGGCACAAAGTAAGAGCTGAGTAAATGATAGTGTAGGGAAATCACTTTTCTCTTTTCCCTTTGAAGGTTTGATCATTTTACTCTGAAATAAATTGGCAATTGATTACCAGGTGGGGGAAATCAAGTGTATTAATGTGCAGAAACATGAGAGCCATGAGACTCAAGGGAGGACTAGATATTTGGAGCTTTGACAGTTAAATGAAAGGACAGAGGTCTGGGCTTCTGGGAGGTAGGCTGGGCTCTGTGTGGCTAAGGAAACTGGATGTACAGCATCAAGGACTGTCTTGTCATGTAGATAAGGGCACAAGGCACAAGCCTAAGGCAATCTCAGCCGCTTCTTATACAGGGAGGGATCTTTCCCACACAGAGGGAGAACCTCTCTAGGAAAGCCCTTGTCTGCATGCACTGTTTCCTGATGTGGACAGCTCAAGTTTCTCTCTGAAGAACCACTTTTCAGCACTCTCCCTGGGGCTGTCGAGATCTGAATACATGTCAAAGAAATATATGTCAGTGAGATATTACACACACACACACACACACACATACACACACACTACAGCTGCTGTTCTTTCTACTTAGTGTAGTTTGTTCCATGTACTCTTATAAATAAACACACACACCCTACAATACACATAAAAGAAAAGATTCATCTATTGTTATTAATGCATTTAACAAATACCATTCCAGGTCCTGTATTGGGTTCGGCTGGGACAAGGAAAGAGGTAGAAAATGAGCAACGAGTTTGAAGTCCTCTGAGACTTCCCTTAGGTTGGTCCCTGGTACAAATCACACACGCCCGTCTCACTTACAGTTTCTTAAACTCCGCCTCCTCCAGGATGCTTTCTCTGCTGGTTACACTGCTGGCTCCAGCCTCTAAGGGACAATTCAGACAGCAGCTCACAGGAAGTTCCTATGCAGGGGTTCTTGTCCAGGGTACCTGGAGAGAAGGGAGGAAAGCTGATGGAACAGAAAGGAGGAGTAGGCACTATGCAGTCCTTTGGAAGGCCTCAGTGGCCTCCAAGGCATGTCTCTAATGGAAATGAGTGACTGGGCTTTATGTGCCCAAAATGGGCACCAAGTACAAGCTACCTCTGGAAGGTGTGAACCTGGGTAAGATGGTTTCTCTTGAACCTTGGGCCATCTACAGGCTTCCCACAGCTGGGGAATGACCTCCATTTACAAAAGGGGACTTGGGGATGCCAGTCCCAGGCGCTGACCTATCTTTGATTATGAGTAGGGATGTGTTGATTCCACCTCTGGGCCTGCGTGCCTATGTCTCAATTGGGTGAGAAAGGTGGGGGATTTACAGATCCCCCAAACATTCAGTCCCATTGAAATCTGTGTGGGAGAGTCTCTTCTGTTCTAGAGTTCTGGGCCCATTCTCCACTGTTAAGCATTCCTGACACACGAAGAGTGGAAGTCAACTAAAAGGAGAATTTATAGCCAATCAAGCAAGTCAGAAGATACAAACTAGCATTCATAGGAACATGGCGGAGGCATGGACTGGGTACATTTCAGATGGGTCATGACGTGGTTTAAGACGCCCCTGCTGCCTTTTCTGAAGGGGGGCTGGGCTTGAAGAGGGCTGCTTCCTGGGGCTCTCTGTCTTCTGCTGTGAGCAGTTCAGTGAGGCTGATCAGGAAGAAATGCGCTTGTGGGTCTGCTGTCGGCTGGCATGCTTCAACAAGACCTACCACAAGACATCCTGAGCATAAATGCCTGTTTGAGTGAATTCTGGTACTGCACCGTAGATTTGCAAACATGTCTTCAGTTAAAAGCTGTTCCTAGGAAACTACAGCTGCCTTCCTACCCCAGAAAAAAACAGCCACAATCCAACGCCTAATGAGGATTGGAATTGCGTTTAAGGCTGATAAAGGTTTGTGTTTTTTAAGATTTTATTATTTACGTAAGTATGTATGCGTGTGTGTGTGTCTCCTGCTTGTGGAGACCAAAAGTTGGTGTCAGATCCCCTGCAGCTAGAGTTGCAGGTGGTTGTGAACCTCCTGATGTGGGTGCTGGGAACTGAAGTTGGGTCCTCTGTAAGAGCAGCACGTACTCTAACCACTGAGCCATCTTTCAGCTCTGATAACAGATTTTATTGTTTCTGAGTCCCCAGGAAGTTCTTCAGATTGACTAATTTTAAGAATCAAAAGGAAATCTTATGTTTCCGTGAGTCAGTTTGTCTGTTGGAATGGTGCAGGGGAAGCCATTCCGAGCTACTGTATGTATAGAGAATGAGGAGCCTGGCAATGCTGCTGACAGCCAGGGGCTCCCTGCGGAGTCTGGAACACAGGCCTCCGGGACATCTGGGAGAAGGGAATAATCCTAGCGTGGAAGTGGAGATATCAGTGCACATTTGTGACTCCCAAAGTACATCAAGGACAGTCTTGTCCTGCAGATAAGGGCACAAGGCACAAGCGTAAGGCAATCTCAGCCGCTTCTTATAGAGGGAGGGATCTTTCCCACACAGAAAAAGAACCTCCTCTAGGAAAGCCCTCGCCTGCATGCACTGTTTCCTCATGTGGACAGCTCAAGTTTCTCTCTGAAGAACTACTTTTCAGCGCTCTCCCTGGGACTGCTGAGATCTGAATACATGTCAAAGAAATATATGTCGGTGAGATATTACACACACACACACACACACACACGCACGCACACACACTACAGCTGCTGTTCTTTCTGCTTGGTGTAGTTTGTTACATGTACTCTTATAAACACACACAATACACATAAAAGAAAAGATTCATCTATCATTATTAATGCATTTAACAAATACTATTCCAGGTAAACATGTGTATTCTGTGCACACATGCATATGTTTACTTGTGTATGTTTATATACAGGTTCTGTTTCCTAACACTGGAGGAGTCAAGAAGAAAGACACCGCACTAGCAGAAAGCTCAGTTGGTACCCAAGCTGGATCCTTAACACCATCCCCCTCCACAAAGAATCGGGTTCTGTAGAGCAATAGCTCATTCAGAGTTGAGGGGAGGGAGGCACAAAATGATCCTCAAACATCTTATTGTGTTAGAAAGTAAGATGTCAGGGGATATCAGAAGGACAGCAGCCAGATGAGAGGGACAGTGCTGGTCACATTAATTAAGAACAGTAGTGAATTATACATCACTGAAAGAAGTAAGAATTCCAGAGTCTTCACCAACAATGGATGGGTGGATGGATGGATGGATGGGTGGATAGATAGGTGGATGGATGGATGGATGGATGGATGGGTGGATGGATGGATGGATGGATGGATGGGGGGATGGATAGGTGGATGGATGGATGGATGGGGGATGGATGGGGGAATGGATGGACGGGGGATGGATGGATGGATGGATGGATGGGTGGATGGATGGATGGATGGATGGGTGGATGGATGGATGGATGGGGGATGGATGGATGGATGGGGGGATGGGTGGATGGGTGGATGGATGGATGGGGGATGGATGGGGGGATGGATGGATGGAGGGGGGATGGGGGGATGGATGGATGGGGGGATGGATGGGGGGAATGGATGGGGGGATGGATAGGTGGATGGGGGATGGATGGGGGAATGGATGGACGGGGGATGGATGGATGGGTGGATGGATGGATGGGGGATGGATGGGGAATGGATGGGGGATGGATGGACGGGAGGATGGGTGGATGGATGGATGGGTGGATGGATGGATGGGGGATGGATGGATGGATGGGGGATGGGGGATGGGTGGATGGATGGGTGGATGGATGGATGGGGGGATGGATGGATGGGGGGATGGATGGGGGATGGATGGGGGGATGGATAGGTAGATGGATGGATGGGGGATGGATGGATGGGGGAATGGATGGATGGGGGGATGGATGGATGGGTGGGTGGATGGATGGATGGATGGATGGGTGGGTGGATGGATGGATGGGGGATGGATGGGGGGATGGGTGGGGGGATGGATGGATGGGGGGACGGATGGGTGGATGGATGGATGGATGGATGGGTGAATGGATGGGTGGATAGATGGATGGATGGATGGGGGATGGATGGGGATGGATGGATGGATGGGGGGTGGATGGGGGATGGATAGGTGGATGGATGGATGGGGGGATGGGGGATGGGGGAATGGATGGGGGAATGGATGGGGGAATGGATGGACGGGGGATGGATGGATGGGTGGATGGATGGATGGGGGATGGATGGGGGATGGATGGATGGGGGGATGGATGGATGGATGGATGGGTGGATGGATGGATGGGGGATGGGGGGATGGATGGGGGGATGGATAGGTGGATGGATGGATGGGGGGATGGGGGGATGGGGGAATGGATGGACGGGGGGATGGATGGATGGGGGATGGATGGGGAATGGATGGGGGATGGACGGATGGGGGGATGGATGGGTGGATGGGTGGATGGATGGATGGGGGATGGATGGGGGGATGGATGGATGGATGGGTGGATGGATGGGTGGATGGATGGATGGGTGGATGGATGGATGGGTGGGTCGATGGGTGGATGGGTGGGTGGATGGGTGGATGAGTGGATGGGTGGATGGATGGGGGGATGGATGAATGGATGGATGGATGGATAGTTGGATGGATGGGTGGATGGATGGATGGATGGATGGGGGGATGGATGGGTGGAGGGATAGGGATGGATGGATGGTGAGTGAATGAGAAGTAAAATGCCAAGTGGAGAGAGGCCTATAGCAGGAAAATGCTCATTTTGCAAACATCACAGTAATGACAGGGTTAGACAAGAACCACCAATGGAGTTAAATCTAGGGAGAAATTTGGACTAAGAGGAGGATATTCTGAACTATCTTTAAGTGCTTCCTACAGACTGTTTATTATTTGCAAGAAAGAAAAAAGGAATAATTATGAAGTGGAAAAAATCAAACAACACCTCAAGTGGGTGATGAAAATTAACATCTCCAAGGATTCAGAGGGATATCACAGCTTCCAGAGGGGACACACCACCCCACAGTGCCCTGGCAGGAATGTTACAACAAAGCAGCAGTTCAGTCTACAGTGAAGACCATTCTAACACAAAGAGAAGAGCGGTTACATTCTCCAAAACTGTCCATTTCCTAGAAGACAAGGAAGAGCTGAGGATGAAGGATCTGGGGAGATGGCTCAGTCAGAAAAGTAACTGTCACACAAGCGTGAGGACCTGAGTTTGGATCCCCAGCACCCATGTAAAAAGCCACACAGCTACAATCTCAGTACTTGGAGAAGGGAGGGAAAGGCAGAGACAGGGAGACTCCGGAAGCTTATTGGCCAGTCAATGTAGCGGAATGAATGAATTCGGTATGTGGAGACACTCTGTCTTAAAAAATGTTAAGTGCATGGGGAAGGAGAACTGCCCAGGGATTAAGAACTCTTTGTCCTTCTCTAGAGGGCAGGAGCTCAGTTCCCAGCACCCACACTGGGTGCTTCACAATCTCCTGTAACTTCAGTTCCAGGGGATCCAACTCCATCTGGCCTCCTCAGGGACCCGATATGCAGAAAATTCACATACATACACACAGACAAAACACTCATATACATACACATAAGAAAAAATAAAAAATTTTTTAAGTGGAGAGGAAAGGCATCTCATGTCCACTCTGGCTTCTACACATATGCACAGACACCTATAAAGAGAACCACATGTGCACGTATACATAAAGAAACTGACAAGTGCATACACCACACCCACAACTCAACACACACAACATACAATTAAAAAAAAAAAAAGGCTGAAAAACAACAGATGTTTAGAGAGGTTAGAGAAGTCCCCACACATTGCCAGTGAAGCATAACATGGTATGCAGCCTCTTGCAAAACACCCTGGCACTTCTTCAAATTTGAAACATACAGTTGCCATGCGCCTCAGTGATTGTATTCCTACAAATAGATATACCCAAGAGAAATGAAGACACACGTCTGTACAATAACTTGTTGGTTTATAGCACCATTGTTCATGATGAGCAAAAAATGGATTACTCGCTTGTCAAACAAGTAGGTAATAAACAGAACATGGTATATCCGTTCAGCAGAATATTACTTGGCCACAGAAAGGAATGATATGCCAATACATACCACAGCATTGATGACCACTGAAAATACTGTGCAGAGGAAAAGGTTCAGACACAAAAGACCACATAGTACGATTCCATTTACATAAAATGTCCAGAGTCAGCAAGTCCCTCCAGACAGGATGAAGCTTAGTGACTTCCTAGAACTAAGAGAGAGGGGGGGATTACTACTTACTAACAGTACTGGGCTCGGGTGGGAGGGTGATAAAAGATGCTCTCAATTTGGGCTGCAGTGTTGTGTATACAGTTCTGTGACTATACTAACAGCTAGGGCTTGCTGTTACAAAGGACTCAAGTTCAGGTCCCAGCAGCTCACAACTGACTGGGACTCTAGCTCCAGGGAATCCAACGCCCTCGTCTGACCTCCACGGGTATTGCACTCATGTGGTGTACACTCACACGGACACACACAAAAATAAACATGAAGTAAAAAAATATATATTAAAACCATTGGTCCACAAACCTTTTCTTTGTGTGTTGGGACAGAGTCTCATGCATTTCAAGCTGGTCTCAAACTCAGTATGGAGCTGAAACTGGTCTCGAACTCCCGATCCTCCTGACTCCACCTCCCAAGTGTTAGGATTACAAACATGCACTCCTATACTTAACGATTCGTATACTGTATGGATGAATTATATGGTATGTGAATTATATTTCAATAAAGATAGTTTTTAAAGTCTATTACTGTTTGTTTAAAATGCCTGGGTAGAGCTAGGCATGGTAGTGCACACCTGTAATCCATGGGAAAGGATCACTGCTGTTGTCCAAGGCCAGAATGGTGACTACCTCTCAGCTAGGGCCGCATTGTGAAACCCTGTCTCAAAAGGGAAAAATACAATGAACTACTTGGGGAACAACATTTTGTGGTATGCTTTATCTCTGAAAAGCAATCTCTAGAAATAAAACACATACATATGAAGATGGAGAATCATGAAGACCAGTGAAGCCTTTTCTGTGAGTGGTTCTAAAGGAGCTGTGTAGGCAGAGAGCAGAGGGGCCTGGTCAGAGCGGTGGAAGTGAGGGGTGGGTGGACACAGCTGTGGTGTAGACAGTGCCCTAAGAAGCACCCATGTGAAGGGAAGTGGAGAGACGGAATGGAAGCCCAAGGCACGGGAGGCGAGAGAAGGGCTTTCCAGGGTGGGAAGGTGCCAGCGAATAACGTGGTGGGAGATCAACTACAGGAGCCACAGGAGCTGAGAAAAGATGGACCAACAGCCAGTTCCAAGAGAAGTTACAGGACCCAGAACCCACTGCATAGTAAGTAAGAAGCCGGTTTCCTCCACAGAGCTGGAAGAAAAGGAACTGGATAGATGATGCTTGAACACCCTTGTTATTTGAGGGCAGTAAGATGAAAGAGTCCTGTCAGTTGGCTTTGCACTGTGGGGTGGGGACATTTCATCTCCTGAAAGTTCACCACGTGCTAGCCTGGGTGCTCTTGACAAATGTGGTGAGTTTTGTAAAGTGGATGACACCTTAAAGGACTTTTGTGAGCGTAAATGCTCATTACGCCAGGCTCTCAGCAAGGCGGAGCTGACCTTCGAGTTTGTAAATATCCTTGTCATTCTGCTCCCCCCAGTGCATGCAACAGCGCATTCCTTTGAGGTAACAGCCTTCTGTTCATCATCATGCCTCTACTACCTACCAATGCCTGGTACATAGTAGGTGCTCAGTAAGCATCTGTTAACTAGATTTCCTGTTTCCTGAGCTCCCATGGCAGCTCCACAGAGCTGCTTTCAAAGAACCCAGGGCTCCAGAACATACCGTCTGTGCATTCTCTGAGGTGTGAACACCAGTGGTGACTGATAGCCCCCCACACACGCACCAAGCACACAATGACTGAGAATACTCTTGAGAGGCTGGGTGAGCTCACTCAGCTTGTCTAGCATGTACAGGGCCTTTGGTTCAAATCCCAGTACTGGAAAGAGAAATCTTGAGGTCAAGGCAGAGAGGGCTGGGAGCTTGTGGCTTGGAGTGAAGGAAAGCCACAAAAAGGCTGGGACTCGGGACAGCACGGGGGACTGACCTCCTTCTAGAGTCCTCACTGTTCAAAGGCAGATGTCAGTTTCCTCTACTTCCATGAAACTGGTGCTGTTAAATCCAATGGTGTTAAGACAGGTTTTCTTATTTTTAAAAAGTGGGGTTCCCCCTATGTAGCCCAGGCTGCCTTCTTACTATCCTCCTGTCCCTTCCTCCCCTATTGCTGGGATTACCCACTGGTGCCACCATACCCAGCTCAGATTGTTAGTATTAGGTTTTAATTGTGCAAATTTATGGGGGTGCAGGGGGACTAATCAATATATGTATGCAGTATGTAATGATCAATGAAGATAGTTAATATCCCCACCTCAAAGTTTAAAGATATTTTATAATCACATACCAAGTGTATAGTTACTGGATACAGTGTGATATTTCGGCATGTACATATCAGGTGAGTAATGTTCCCATCTCCTCCTTGTTATTTTGCATTTAAAATCCTCAAGCCTCCTTCTTCTGGTTGTTCAGATAGAATGATTTACCATGTGTATGTGTGTACATGTTCATTTGCATGTGTGTGGAGGCCAGAAGTCTATGTTGGGTGTCTTCCTCAATGGCACTCCACTTTACTTTTTTTGAGGCGGGGTCTCTCACTGCCCCTGGAGCTGGCTGATTGGCCACCCCAGCCTGTCTCCAGAGGCAAGGATCGTCCTGCGAGTGCCTTCCTGCGAGTGCCTTCCCAGCACTGAGATTACAGACGCGTGCTGGACCCTCCTTTTCACACTGAGTACTGGAGATCTAAACTCAGGTCTTCATACTAGCACAACGAGCACTTTACTGACCACATCATCTCCCTAGCCCACAGATAACAGAATTTTGAAGTATCTGTATTCAAACCCCTTTCATTCCTTGGGAACGGAGAGTCCCTACTTTATAAAATTTCGCATACAAAGTCAGAAATGCCAATTCCCCATTGGATTATGAAGTCCTGTTGCTCAGGATTCGAACCTGCTCACCACCAGCTCCGAGGGAGAGCAAGAAGCTTGTGAGAAGCCCCTCCAGGAGTCTGGAAAGCTGCAGACACACAGCCCAGGCCAAGTCTGGGAGGTCCTCAGCAATTCCAGGCCTTGGCTGATGTTTCCAAGGGCTTATGGGGCCATGAAGCTGTTCTGCGTTCCCAGATCTCTCAGGGGCAGGAAGAGCGTTTTAAATTGATCATTGGCAACCCTCATCGCAATGGGGTGACAGGCTCACAGGCGGGACTCTGGCGGTTGTTTCTAAGTGAATTACAGGGCAAGGCTCAGTCTGGCTCTCAGTAGCACAGCACAGTCACTGGGCCTCCTGGGCCCACCAATCTACGCGGTTAGGTGGCACTCTGTGGGCACCCGTGGCAGCTGCACTGCCCACACGGGATGCATACGCTGAACGGCTGCTCGCGGTGCGGTTGTGGACGTACCTTTAGAAAGGAACCAGAGGCGTCGGTTGCGAAAGCTCCCATTCCCTAGCTAGCTCTGGGTCTGGAACATTCTTTCCTCCTCCGCCCTGCTTCTCCATTTCTGACCTGGAAATGGAAACAAAAGAAGCATGAGCTTCCAGGTGGACTAAGGAAGCCGGGGGGCACAGGCCTCTCCTAGAGACCCCACCCACCACCCGAAGTCGCCCTGCAAGGGCTCATTGCAGGGCCGGGCTTTCACCAGAGACCCAGATCTGAAGGCAGTTCTGGAGAAGCAGAGGCGGGATTGGCCTCCTTTGGGTTGGCACTGGAGCTGGGCCCGCTTCCCCGGCCCCTCCCCAGCCCCGTCTCCCACTTTCTTCGTGCTCTTGGTTAACCTTACATATCTTTGGCCCAAGTACAAAATAACTCATTGGGAGGCCTCTGAATCTGTTTGCTTGGAGATTTGTGAGAATATTCTCCGTGAGGGAAATGCTAAATTCCTACGGCTGGGAAGGTGGCCTTCAGGGCTGAGGTCAAAGACTTGCACAGTCAGCATCTATCACAAACCAGGTGCTTACAAGGGCCTGGAGGCCACAGAGGGTGACTGGCAGCTACAATGGGGGTCTGCAAGGCCACAGCGATCTTCCCCTTCCTCTGCTCCCTTCTGAGCTCAATAAGACGTTGGTTTATTTACAGGTTCACCCACTAAATGTACAGATTGATGCTTTCCTTCCTTAAGCAAATCTGCTGGCTGCTCTCATACAGGACAGGGGTTGGGTTGGGAGCACACCCATGGTGGCTAACAACCGTCCTAACTCCAGTTCCAGGGAATCCGACGCCCTCTTCTGACTTCCGTGGGCATTGCACGACAAGGGTGCACTTACATACAAGCAGAAATAAACTCATACACATAAAAATAATAAAATCTTTTTTTAAGGCGGGGGGTTATAAACTAGGTTGAAAGAGAATTAACCGGTAATTGATGAGGAAGCTTTAGTTAGGATTCATTAAATCAGTGCAGTGATTGTGTGCTAATCTTGATAGTCAACATGATGCTATTTAGGAGACAAACCATTGGGTATGTCTATGAGGGTGCTTCCAGATTGGTTTAACTGTGGAGGGAAGACCCACTCTGAATGTGGGTGACTCCATCCCTCAGACTGGGGTCCTGGGTTAAATGAAAAGGAGGAAGCCAGCTGAGCACCAGCATTTGTCTCTCTCTGCTTCCTAACTGGAGACATAATGTACCTCACGATGCTGCCGCTCTGCCTACCCCACCGTGATGAGCCAAAAGAAACTCCTCCTTAAGTTGTCTTTGTCAAGTATTTTGTTACAACAACAAAAGTAACTAATATAATAACTTTGGAACATGGACACAAAGTTCAGCTTGTTGGGCTTAAATCCTGCTTCACGTGACCTTGATGTGTCTGTTCTTTGCTGTGTCCCAGCTCCATCATCTGGAAAGTGGAGTCAGTGACAACCTCTGGGCTGTGGGGGTTGAGACAACAACCTTTGGCACATAGTAGGGGCTCAATAAATTTTAACTACTATATTCCAGAGTCCAAGAGGCACAGGAGTTGGAGTAAGACTGCATTGTGACTTTGGCATCGTGAAGTTATTTCAATTTTCACTTGCATGCACACACACACAGAGGAGAAAAAACTGGTCCATTAAAGGGCTATTTGGGTTGAAATGTGCTGTCATGAGGCCTGTTTTTTGTCAGACTCTGGAAAGTTCTGTTTAATCTCCGACCTGTGAATTTAAATGGGTTACCTTCCCACTCTAAAAAGTTAGCACAGCCAGGGCTTCTCCCTGGACAATGCAAGCTTTTGTTGGAGAATGACATTTAAACGTGTTTCATTGTTCAGTGCACAGTGGTTAAAGAGTTGCTTTACTACAATTTAATGGCAAATTCCACTTTGGATTTCCTGCCAACAAATGTATAAAGCTTTGCGTCTGAAAGCTTTCAGAAGTTTTGTTTTGTGTTTTGTTTTTAAGCTGGGGAAAGAATGGATCAACATTACAAAGAAAAAGGCAAAAAAGAAAGAGGAATGTCCTCTGGGTGTAGCGGGAATGTTTGATGACTCCAGAGGCAAGGAACTGAGAAAGATGGGAAAGGAAGCAGAGTTCCATCACCTGCCAGCCCGGAAGAGGTGTCCCCAGCCGTACGCTGTACCTCAGATTCCGTTCTGAACCCACAAGACAAAGCAGCTTCTAGCACCTTCTTACCATGACGTAACATTACATAACACCTGCTCTGCCAGAGGCTGAGTGTGTACCTATGGTACCAGTTCCCACAGCCAGCATTCCAGGGCCAGGAAGTAAGCACAAAGAGCTTTTCAAGCCAGTGTTCACAGAGGGCACCTGGCTAAGGAGGAGTTCCCGGCTACGTCCCAAGGTTGGCTCTGTGTGAGCCATCCCTACAGTCTTTGTAGTAATATGAATTGACAACGCATTGAAAGCTTCCATCACAAGCACTTATTCTTTTTAAAGATGAGTAACCATCACAAATATCCCTGAGTGAAAAGACAGACAGCAGGGTCTGGAACAGCAGGAAACAGTATAAGGAAATGTTGCAATTTTTAAAAATATTACATTTTTATTCATTTGCTTGTGTGTATTATATGCATGTGCCGCCTTTGAAATGTGTGGAGATCAGAAGAAAACTTCTTTAAAAAAATATTTTATTATTTTTATTTTATGTGTATGAGTCTATTGCCTGCATGTGTCTAAGACACCATGTCGTGCAGTGCCCAAGAGGGTCAGAAGAGGGTGTTGGATCCCTTGGAACCAGAGTTATGGATGGTTGTCACTGGGTCCTCTGCAAGAGCATCCAGTGCTCTTAACCACTGAGCCATCTCTCCAGGCCCCAGAGGACATATTTGGTCGTTAATTCTTTCTTTCCACCACGTGGGTCCAGGGGACAAAACTCGGGCAGCAGGTGCCTTTCCCTACTGAGATGTCTCTGCCCCACCATGTACGGGAATTTTAAAAACTATAGTGCATGTTGTTGAAAGTGACAATTCTGATATTGTTTAGGAAGTTCAAATGCACACCCAGAAATCATGTGTTCTGGTTTCACAGTAGTTAGTTAGCTCTGGAGAGGACTGAAGAAAGGAAGAGAGGGTGGGTAGGAAGGGATGGAGCCGAGGCTGAATTCCATGACTCCAAAAGAGAGGCGGAGAACTAACATGCCTGTGTCAATATCCACTAAACCTACGTATGTGGGTCTCTGCTACACCTAGCCTACCTTGCTCATCAGAGTTTGAAATTTGAAAAATAACGGTATATGCTTACAGTGGAATACCATGTAGCCATTAAAAACATGTCAGCATTCTTTATTGGGTATCAGAGAAATGTGAATATGGAATATTTGAGATCAAAAGATCGAGTTGCTGTTTAGCAGACACTATGATCTCTTTGAACTAAGCATCACACATCACACAATCCCTTTGGACCTGGTGTCTCTAGTCCAAACATCCCATGGGCTCCACACTCCTGAGTTCAGGGACCGAACTCTCCATCTGCAAGTCATTCAGGCAATCCAACGCCTGCTGGCTTCCAGTACTGGTTACTTTTCTCATTGATGTGAGGACAAAAGTAACTTAGGGGCGTAGCGGCTTACTGGAGCTCATGGTGTGAAGGGGCACAGACCATCAGCCTCGGGGAGACATGATGGTGGGAGAGTGAGGCAGCCGGTCATGTTACATGTGCCATCAGGAAGCAAAGAGATAAGGTTGCTCAGTCCAGGCCCTCAGTCCAGGGGATGGCACTGTCCACATCAGAGCTGAAGCAGGGGTCCTGGAGGAACCTGCTTACGGGCTTGCTTAGCTACCCTTCACGCACAGCCCAGGCCCACTTGCCCAGAGATGGCATTGCCCACAGCAGACTGAACTTTCCTACATCAATTAGCAATCAAGAAAAGGTCCGACAGACATGGCCACAGGTCAGTCTGATGGAGGATGGCCATCAGAAGAGATTCCCTCTTCCTAGGTATATCTAGGCTTATGTCAAGTTGAGAAAAAAATAACCAACACAATACCCGAAGATGACCTTGAACTTCAGATCCTCCTGTCTCTGTCTCCCAAGTGCTGGGGTTACAGGCATGAACCACTCTATCCAGTTGATTAAACGTGGGGCTCTGTGCATGCTGGGCAAGCATTCTACCAACTGAGACACACCCCAACCTCCCTGTTTGCATTTTGTAACCAGGAATAACTCATACTTGCAGTTAAAATCTGCACCCTGAAAGAAGATAACATTTCATTGATTTTACTGGCCTTATTTCTTTCATATTTACAATTACTTTGACTGTGATAAACATCCGTGGACTCCCAGCCATGTCCTCAGGGCCGTTCCACGTTCTGTTTCCCTGTTCAGCTGTCGCCTCTGCATCCACATCACCACAAGCTTTTCTAGAGAACTTTCCTTTTAATCACAATTCGGATGTGTCTGATTGAGCATGTCTCTGCTCCATGATGGGAACTCAATGGAGATGCAAATGCTCTCTCATGGGACAGGAACTCTCTGATAACAGTTCTAAGCCATCATCTTGGGAACGAGGCTAAACAATACTTGCTCCCCAACAATCCACTTTCTTCTTACCATCGGTGGCTGTAAGTCTAAAACCAAAGTGAACTTCACCACCATCCCTTGGACACTCAGTCTAAGACCTTGGCATCTGCCCATGAGTCACTCCCTGTTGCTAACTTTTGCATCTAGAAGGGTCACTGGGTGCTTGCTGGGGCGTTCCAGACCTGGATCCCTCTATGAACAGTTTCTGGGGTACACAGTGCATCCCGCCTGTCTGTGCAGCCTTGTCTCCTGGAGCACAGTTCTGAAACCTGACTCACTTCAAAATCCTTGGGACCAAAGTCTACAAAGATAGTGCATATGTAAAACCAGAATGATCTGGGTTGATTACTGATATTAACTAAAGTCAATTTCTTTTTTAGTTTTCAGTTTCTACAAAAGATCTGGGTGTGCAAAAGGATATTTAGTGAACATATCATCATGAAATAAATGGGTGTAGGTTAGCCCAACATTTAGGGCACCACATCCAGCCAGAGAAAGCCTGCTCAACACATTCATTTCCTTGAAACTAACACTTGCGCTTACAGACAAACTCCTACATAGTCGTCAACACCCACCTTACACATCACTTTTGGGAAAAAATCATTTTCCCAAAGCAGCCAATCTGAGGAGGAAGTTCTTACCTTCTTCACGGAGAGCCTAGGACATGTCTGTTATCTCTAGTTTAGCAGTGTCCATGTTGTCTTTTAATTATTCCTTTACTTGTGTCTTCCCCTAGAATAAGGTCCTCCAAGGCCAGAACCGTGTTTTACTGCATTCGGCACAAGCTCTCTCCTGTGCAATAGCAGCCAAATATGAGTGCTCAGGGACAGTAAAGCCTAGTCTCAGGCCTGACAGCACTTTTGACTTCCTATTTGGCCTTGGGAAGCAACGTCATCTGTTGGTTTCCTGTCTAGAAGACAGCTACCTCTCAGGGTTGTGGAGAAAGTGAAATCAGTCCTTGCACAGAAATGCTGGACCCAGACGGGAATCACTCAAAAAATATGTAATTCTCATTGCTATTATTTTCCATCAGCCGGAGGAATGAATGACCCCAACCTGTGAGCACCACCGCCTCCTGCCGAGTGAAGGCTGTGCAGTGGAAGAGGCGCACAGGAGATCTCTCCAGGAACACTGTCCGTCTTTTAACAGCTGAGAACATTCAGCTATTTAAAATGGCTCCTTATGGACTTGTTAGAAGCAAATAGGCTGCCCTTTTTAATCACCAGCTTCTGAAATTCTGGGTCACGAGTTCTGGGGTCACATAGCTGAAAGTGGGAGTCACAAGACATTTGGTGATAATAAAGGGTTTTTGAATGCACGTGACCAAAAATGATTTCAAAATCGAACACATAATGAATCCAAGGTGTCTCTGAGTCTGCTCACCTGTGTTGCATCACACACGATCACTGCAGTCTTGGCTCTGAACACAGAGCATGCGGACCTTGCACTGTGCAGGACGTCACACTGCAAACAGCACCAGCGAGAACTTCCTGAAATACCTCAGCTCAGATTCCAGACGACTGTGTGTCAGCAATTGCAGTGTTTTTACTATAGGAACAAATTTTCTGCTCTCATAGAAACATTTAATTATGGAAAACAGACTTTTAATATATCCCTATTGTCATTCCTCAGCAGGTGTTTAATTAATAGATAATGGATTGGATTGTGTTTGCAGGATTTTTAAAATTATTGTTTGAGTTGGTGACTTGAGTTCAAAAAAAGATGTCATGACATGAATTTTGACTTGAGATTAGGACAGAATTTCCAACAGTTTCTGAAATGGCCTTAAACATACCTCTGCCATTTTATACTGGATCTTTACAGGAAGCAATGTTTTCAGCATTGATGATGATAAAAAACAAACATTAATCAACTCTGGAACATGTCGAAGATGCTCTCTGTCCTGTAGTAACAACCATTCAGCCAAGATTTAATTCTTTTTGCTTTGGTTTCTTTTTCTGAGACAGGGTCATGTAGCCCAGGCTGACCTTAAACCTGTTACATACCTGAGAATGACCTTGAACTCTTGATCCTCCTGCCTCTACCTCCCAAGTGCCAAAATTACAGGCTTGTACCACCGTGCCCAGCTTACAAGATTTAATTCTTTTGTTTAAGAGGCTAGAGAGATAACATAGTTCTTATTTATTCTTTGAAAATGTAATACATGTATACAATGTATTTTGATCATGTCCACCACACTCTTCTCATCCAACTCCATTTTTTCCTCTCTCAACTCATGTACTTGTTTAAATGTATTTATTTATTTTTAGTTTAAGTGTTTGAGTGTTTTTTCTATCTGTATTTAAGTGTACTGTGTGTGTGCAATGTCTTTTGAAGACCAGAAGAGGGTACTGGATCTTCTAGAACTGGAGTTATAGATTGTTGTTAGCTGCCATGTGGATGCTGGGAACTGAACCCAGGTCCTCTGCAAGAATAGCCAGTGCTTCTCACTGAGCCATTTCTCCAGTTTCCTCTTTTATTTTTCTTCATAACCATAATTGAGTCCAATCAGTGTTGCCTGTGCTTACGTGAATGGGGGTGGCCATCTGTTGTGGCACTGGCCACCTATCAGGGGGTAAAGTCCTGAAGAAAATTCACTCTCCCCTAATAGCCATCAACTGTCAATAGCTCCTCAGCTAGGGATGGGGCCTTGGGACTCTTCCGTCATCCATGCTGGAATCTGACTGGCTAGATCTTATGCAGGTCTGTGCAGGGAACGCCAGCTGCGCTGAGCTCATGTGTGTAAAGGCCCCCTCATGACCAAAAGATACTGCTTTGCAGCAGTCCTCCCCACCTCTGACTCTCACAATCACTGTGCCCCCTTTCGTGATGTTTCCTGAGTCTCTGAAAAATTATGTGATATAACATAACCGTCCCATTTGGGGTGGAGCATTCCACCCACACTTACTCTCTGTATTTAAAGCCGTTGAAGAGTCTCTGGATTAACTGCCATGCACCGCAAAAAGAAACTTTCTGATAAAGTTGAAAATGGCACAATCTATGGTTATGTAGTTTTCAGAAAGCAGTTTGATACTATGCACATTTAACAAAAAACTAGAGTAGTAGGTTTTCCTCTGGGGCCCATCACCTCCCCGTCCTTGGGTTCTTGCCCAGGTTTTTAGTACCAGGTAAAAGTTTTGTCCTATAGTGAGGCCTTAAATCGAAATATTTAATTCTTTATGTAAAAACAAACAAGCATATCTATCTCATTAGTATACAAATTTATTTTTGTCTTAATCAATGGCAAAATTGTATATATATATATATATATATATATATATATATATATATATCAAAGAATGATTCTAACATATTTGTGGAATCTCTTCCAAGAAAAGGGATCTGGAAGGGAAGCACAGGCAGAGCTGCTCTGGGTGGCTCTCAGCCGTTACCCACTGATCGTGCAGTGGAGAAGGTGCTGGAAGGTGGTTTCATGTTGCCTGTTTGGGCAAGTGAGTTCTCTCTGGGAGCCGGCAGGAGACGGCTTAATTGGTGGTCATTAGAATAGATGCATCTGATTACGAGTCACTTGAAAGCATTTCAGCTGTGTGGTGCTTTGTGATCTTCTCTCCTTATCCTTCCCTGGCATCTTTTCTGCTTACTCCTCATTGAAGTTCCAAGATAGACACATTTTTTATAAAGATTTATGGCCTGTTATTCTGCCTCGGAGGCTTCGCTCTTTTTTTTTTTCCGTTAGGATCAGAGCAGCAGCAGCAGTTACAGGTAAACCTACTATGTGCTCACTGGACAGTGTGGCAAGTACCAGGCAGCCTCCCCTCTCTCCCCCCACCCCCCGAGCCCTAGCCCAACCCTGCCACACAGAGGATCATTCTTCAGTTTCACTGTGTGTCGTCTGGCTTTCCCTCACATTCCTAGGAAGTCCAAAGACAAGGTATTTTTTAATTTTTTTAAATCTAATTTTCTTTCTTTATTTTCTTTTATGTGTAAGAGTATTTTACTGGCATGTATGTAAGTGAACCATGTGCATTCAATGTTTGCAGAAGCCAGAAGAGAGCCTCAGATTCCCCAAAGCTGAAGTTACATACAGCTGTGAGCCACAATGTAGGTGCTGGGAACCAAACCCAGGTCCTCTGTAAGCCAGGACTCTTCACCACTAAACCATCTCTCCAGCCTCAAATTTTTATTTTTAATTATGTGTATGTAGGGTGGATGGATGTACGCACATAAGTGCTGATTCCTGAAGAGTCCGGAGACAGCACCCTAGAGCTGGAGTTACAGGCAGTTATGAGCTGCCTGGCGTGGGTGCTGAGACTCGAACTCAGGTCCTCTGTAAGAACAGCAATTACGTTTAGCTCCAACCTCTTATTTTTTAATTGTGTGTATATGTATGTGCCTTCATGCATTTATGTGTACAACATGCCTGCAGGTGTCCACAGAAGCCAGAAGGCTTTGAATTTCCTGGAGCTGTGGTTACAGGCAGTTCTGAGCTGCCTGGTTTGTGTCCTGGAATCCAACCTGGGTCCTCTGCAGGAACAGAAAGCATTCTTTAACCTGAGCCATGTCTCTGGTCCTGGGACCAGATCTTTCATTTTTTTTGCTGATATATAAGACAATAGATGTATGAGATAATTTTTTGTTGTTGCTGTGACAAAATATCTGACCAAACAACTTAAGGAAGGGTTTGTTTTGCCTCATGATCTGCAGTGCAGACCATCCTGCTAGGGAAGGCTTGGCAACTGGAGTATGAGGCAGCTGGTCACATATATCCTCAATCGGGAAGCAGAGAGGGAGGAAGGCTGATGCTCAATTAGCTTTCTGCTGTTTATTCAGTCAGGACCCCATTCTATGGGATGATGCCGCCTACCATCTAGTGTGATCTTAATTAACCTTAATTAATTAAACTACCTCAGAGACATGCCCAGAGGTGTGTCTTCTAGGTGGTTTCTAGAGCCTATCAACAATCAATATTAGCCATCGTAGTAGAACAGTGTGTAGCTTGTAGTACAATAGACACTCAGTAAACATTGCTTGAATGAACACATTCTACAACCAAGTAGGTACTATCTGTTAGATCACAGACCTTCTAGCTGCCTCTGGCTCCTGAAAATCAGGCCTCTCCGGGGCAGCCTCTCCCTCTGCAGATAAGAAAAGGGACAACTGCTGTAACCCGCAGTTCTCCACCTCCCCGTCGTCGCAGCTGTATCTTCCCACCCCCTGAGATGGCCTTGAATTACAGCTAGTCCTCACCCGTGCCTTCCTGAGCTCTGTTGCACAGCCCAGGCCGCTAGCACGGAAGCTTCCCTCACCCCAGGGACACTTATGAGCCAGAAACTCCCTTTGCCTCTGGGGGACTGGGGGAACTGAAGGCTGTCTTGCCCCCGTAGGATGACCGGTGAGATTATGGCTATTTCCGTTAATGAAGCTCTTCCGGGACCCAGAGGCTTGTTCCCTCCTGTCAGAGGTTTCAGTGCAGCTCTCTGTGATCTGATGTCAATAACCACCCTAATAAAGTTCTTCTGAAGGGCGATTCCTCTCGGCTTCCTTTCTACCAGACCGGGAAACTGCGGCCCAGTGATCACGGTAAGTGGCCCAGCATCACACAGCCGGCGAGTAAGCACCGTCTTTCTGACCCAGCTCTGATTCTGTGCGTTCTCCACCTTGACACGAGCAGATCTCCCAAACACACGTGACCGGGGCTTGTCGGAGACCAGACTTGAGACTGAGGACTTGGTGGCACCAGGAAGATGTGTCTCTGTGATGTCAATTCTAAAAGATGCAGAGGACAAAGCAGACGGAGGACTTGTAATGAGAGGTACTGGGCCCTCATGCTCTCTGCTCTGTACTTGAGCCTTCGTCAACCTTCTCAGAACCCCAGTTTTTTCCTGCACGTCACAACTTAATATAAACTGCCGTGCCTTCACAGACCTCCCAAACTGAAGACACTGTGCCCAGACTGCAGTTCTTTGGAGAAAGGCCAGACGTTATTGAACTATTAACTGTGTCCAAGCAATCATCTCTAGCCTTTGTTCCATTTAAATATCAAGTTTTCAGCTTCCGGTCCTGTCCAGTTCAAACTCCAAGCCTATTTCCTTCCCAGCACATTTTCTATATATGCCAAAAGCAGAGAAACAATCATTCTTTCAGACAAGTGCTGGAGAACGAGGCCAGGGCAAGTGCCTGTCCTGGGTTCCATCTCCAGCCCTTCGCATACCTGTTCTGGACAGGAATCCGGGGAAGCAAGACAAGTTACAAAAGTGTGCTCTTCTGTGGGAGGCGGACACCATCTCTTCTTGCTTGTGTGTCCAGGAAATCTCCCAGGTCCTAGCTTTGGTTGCCATGCACACATGGAGTTTCCCAGTCACCATCACACTCACATGTTACTTTCTAAAGGCATAACTAACTCACCTAGGCAGCCACCTTGTGTGTACCTGCCTCCAAGGTGGATGTTGAAAAGATCACACAGCCTACCAGAAGCCAAGACAGGATTGTTCTGCCCACATCAATAGCATCTGTCACCACTGACTCCTGACATGTCCCACATCCTTATTAGGCACCATGTCCCAGCCAGGCATCAAATCCTGTCCCTTCCTGGTCAGAACTGGCAGTTTCTTACTCTCTGTTTACATTGTGTGACTTCCTAGGGATTCGTGAACAAGTATCGATTTGCCCCAAGATAGGGCAGCAATGACAGACCGAAGGAGTGATTCCACCAAGTCCAGCTTCATTGGAGTTACGTGGGAGCATCGGGGAGGATGGGAAAGGATTACATGTGGGGGCGGGCAGCACACTCAAAGACAGCTGCGTTACCAGGGCCGGAGGCTGCTTTGGGTCTGTTGTCCCACCGAGAAGGAAACTTCACTAATTCAAGTTTATCTAATTACATTTTGTAGCCAGCTGTCTTCCAGACTGCCCTTCTCCCTGAGTCTGTTAGTTCCTGAGGGCTGTCACTAAGAACCACAAATGGGTGCCTTGAAACAACTTAAAAAGTATCGTCAAATTCAAGGTGTGGGCGGTGGCAGTGACAGCTCTGGGGTGGGACCTTCCTCTGCCTACGCCACCCTGCCTACCCCAGTGTCTAGTGTTGGCTAGCAGTCCTCAGTGTCCCCTGGCTGGCAGACATGCCAATCTGGTAGGTAGTGGTCTTCTCTCTGCATCTGTCTCCAGTCTAAACTTTCCTTTTTTGTAAGGACACCAGGCATCTGTGGTCAAGGTCACCCTCCCTAGTCACCTTATTTTAATTTGATGGCTTCCATAAAGACCCTGTTTCCAAAGAAGGTCATGGGCATTCTCCTCTCTCCAAAGTAATATTTATAACCTACTAAGGGTGATGGGGCCAAGAGGCCACCCTTGCCTTGAAACTCAATGTCTTCCCTGAAGGGTAAATAAAACAAAATACATGGTGTCCTAGTCAGTTTTAATTGTTAGTTTGACATAGCCTACCGCCACCTGACAGAAGACTGAGGACTAGATCACATTGGCCTGCAGGCATGTCTGTGAAGGATAGCCTTTATTATTAATTGATGTAGGAGAACCTAGCCCACTACAGGTAGTACCCTCCCTGGCTGTTTAAGAAAGTCAGCTAAGCAGGAGCCTGTGGGAGAGCCACCAGGCATTCCTCCATGGTTTCTACTTCAAGCTCCCGCTTGAGTTCTTGCCCTCAATGCTGGACTGTGACCTGGAAATGTAAGCCAAATGCTACTATCCCCAACCTCTCTGGTTTGATCAGGGTCATAAAATTAGTAGGTGAAAAAGCCTGGGTTTGAACCTTTTGGTGTTAAGTCTAGAACTTTCTAGAAACCCATGGAGTCTTTCTTAGCAATTGCATTATTTTTCAGGTGTTACTGTTTGGTTTGTTTAAATTATTTCCAAATAAAATCTGTTAGCAGGTTACATTGTGTCTCTCTCTTTAAATATTTTATTTTATTTTCTATTGAACTTTTACACATTTCATACAACAGTTCTTAATCAAATTTAGACCCTGTTATCTGGGAGACAAGTATACTGTATACCACTTATCAAAGAAGCTTCTTTTTGCAACAGGTGGGGGCTACTGCAGTTCCACAACTTGTCATACATAGAGAATATATGTCTGAGAGATGCCCAGTCCTAAATATCTTGTTTATTATTTTATTTTATCTGTATGGGTATATTGCCTCCATGTAGGTAGGTATACCCCTGTCATGCAACACCCATGAAGGGTAGAAGAGGGCATTGAATCCCTTGGAACTGGAGTTATGGACAGTTGTTAGCCACCATATGGGTGCTGGGAATCATACCTGGGTCCTCTGCAAAAGCAGCCAGTGCCCTTAACTGCTGAGCCATCTCTCTAGCCCTACACTGTGTCTCTTTTAATCTGTCATAGAATAGTTAAATCTCCCTTCTTTTAGGTGACTTTTGACCTGTCACTTACCCTGGATATGAATTTGGCTGATGATATATTGAGAATCACATGGCATGTGTTCCTTTATGCCCCCAGACTCTTCTTCCTCGGTAGAACTAAACTTGGGGTTCTATTCAACTCACTTGTGAGAAGAGGATTTGTTAAGCATGACCGGTTTTTGCTGTTACCAAACCAGGAGGTACAGTGAGACTGGACAAACCACAGGTCTCCGTGCCTTCAGCTGGCCCTCAATTCAATGTCTCCCTGACATCTATCTACCAAACATCTGTCAGTGCTCATGGACCGCATTCATTCACTGGGAATCATAGAAAAGATGTTCTAATTCACTCATTCCCTCCCTGCTTGCTTGCCGACATTCTTTTGAAAAGAACTTACCCTCATCAACTCTTTGATGACTTAGAAACATGGGAAAGGCAGAATAAATGTTCTTTTTATTGTTGATGTCTAGAAAAACAAGTTGGTATCCTAGCAACTGCAAACGTAATTAACAAGCTAATTTCTTCGGAACATCATTTCAAATCTCTGTGTTTTTATATTTTTTGATGAATCCATTATAGTTGCTATGATTGTTGAAACTCCAAATCAGGATTTCCTTAGGTTGATGCCAAGTTTGTTAGACATAACCACAAAGTTAGTTTAAGACTTCTTTTTACATTTATTTATTTATTTATTTATTTAGAGAGAGAGAGAGAATGTGTGCGTGCGCGTGTGCACATGCATGGGCTCTGGATAGAAGCCCATGATAGAAGACCTCTCATAGAGGTCAGAGGACAACTTTCAGGAGTCAGTTCTCTCGGTCCACCATGTGAAGTCAGGTTGTCAGGCTTGGTGGCAAGCACCCTGACCTGCCAAGCCATTTGTCAGCCCAACCACAAACATTTTAAGCTTCCTTGATTTCTAGTATCTAAGAGGCACAAGCCCACCTCACCTCTTTTGTGTTTTGGATTCAGAATCAGTCATTGGATTCAGAAGCCCTGTTCTTTTTCATGGAAAATGGTATTTAGATTCCACAATACAGGTGTGAGGGAGGCTGGAGACTGCCAGACGTCACTGAGTCCATGCTGAACAGCACTAAGAAATGCATAATTTATAGAGCTTCAGAACCCAGTAGTGAGCTTATACTGCTCTTGTTTTTTGTTTCATACTATCTTGTAAATGCTCTTCCAGATTAGACTTACATGATTTCAGAAGCCACGTGTTATGACTGAGTGAGGCGTGTCTCCCGTAGGCACACTTGGTCAGTTAGAGGCACTGTTCGGGATGGTCATGGTACCTTTAGGAGGGTAACCTTACTGAAGGAGGCAGGTCACTACGGGCAGGGCTGAGAGGTCATGGCCCTGCCCCACGCCATGTTTGCTCTCTCTGCTTCCCGCACACACTGGAACTGCGATCTCTCAGTCCTCTGCTCTGGCCTCTTCCTACCAGGCCTGTCCTGCAGTGATAGACTCCCTCTGGAACTATAAACCCAAGTAAACCCTTCCTTCTATAAGTTGTCTTGGTCATACTGGTTTATCACAGCAACAGAAAAGAAACCAATGCACCCTACGACCAAAAATAATATGACCGTAATGATTCATAGGCCAACTTTCCATTCCATTGAGATGATTTCTTGCTTTCACTATTCCAAACACCTCTGCAATTTACACCGTGAATTTACACCCTTACCCACATGGACAAATATTCTGGTAGGTTCTTGAAAGTGGAACTGTTTTAAAAGTCAGAATGCAATGAGTCGAATCTGTCTAAGCATCCAATTCCAGAACCTCCTGGGCATCTTTCAGGGCACCATGCTCTCTGTCCCCCTGCTTTACAGCCTGAATCCCAGGCCTGGCACACAGCAGACATGTGGTATGTATGTGTCCACCCCAACCACGTGAACCAAAGCCCAAAGAAGAAGTTGTAAAAGAAAGAAAAGTGAATTCTAGCTTGTTCCTCTGTGAAAAGACCACGGGCCTCTGGGGAAAGTCCTATGCCTGTGATCGAAGAAGAAAAAAAACATACTACCAACTGGCAGACTGGAGCCAAGTTCAGCTGAATCCAGCCTTTGTCAGCTTTCCCATGGCTGCCTCACACAGACACACAGTTGGGAAGAAACAGCCCTTTCTTTAAGATTTACTGGATTTTGGAGTGATCTGTTGTTCTGTGAAGTTATCTTGTTTTTTTTTTTTTCATCTCTCTCTCTTTCTGTGTGTGTGTATGTGTGTGTGTGTGTGTGTGTGTGTGTGTGTGTGTGTGTGTGTAGGCAGGTGTGTAATACAACGTGCCTGTGGAGGTCAGGTCAGGAGACAATCTCCGAAATCTTTCCTCATCTTCCAGCTTGTTTAAAGCAGGGTCTCTTCTTGCTCTCAGCCGCCTACATCAGGCTAACTGACCTGGAAACTGCTGTCTCTGCCTCCCATCTCTGCGCAGGACCACCGAGCTTACGGATGCGTGCTACCACTTCCAGTTTATGTAGGTTCTGGGGATTTGCCTCAGATTCTTGCACTTGCATGGCAAGCACTTTCTCCCTGAACATCTTCCCAGTCTTATTATCCTTACTTTTTATTTGAATGTCTCAGTCTCACGACATTTTATACTTCATGTAATCTGGAAGAAACAGTAGATATTGGTCTTTTCTTTCAAACTGTGTAAAACTTGAAACTTGGTTTATTACAAGGAATTCTAATCTTTTAATCACACCACGCCCTGTAAGACTTTTGTTTTAGGAAAGGCCCTGATGCATTCCTGAGCCCGATCACCTGGAGTAACGGAGTTCTTCTCCCTTCCACTGATTCTTTAAAGTAGCCAGCTGGGAAAGACTGTGAGGTCAGACCCCAGTTAATGGGGAAGGACACAGTTCTCTTGCATTAGGGATAAAAACCCTCCAAGCTTCTGGGTCCAGTGTGTACTTGCTGGATCTGACGGATCACGAAAATCACTCGTGGATCAAGAAGATCACCCTTTTGCAAAAGTGAAATTTGCCTTGCGGAGTTTCTTTCCACTTTGTCTGATTGTTTTGTGTGGCATTGATGGGTCCTTGGACCTCAGATTTTATTTCAAACATAATCGCAATAAAATACACTGAGAACAGTTATTACTAGTTGAAGATGACTCTCTGGAACTAAAATTGTAGATGACACAATTATGAAAAGAGAGAGGAGTCAGAGAAACGCGCGCAGGGTGTTACCAGTCTTCTCTGGCTTTAGGGCAAACATAGGTTTAATAAGTTTATATAACGGTCAGAAGAAAGAAACCTAAGTACAGTTCTTTGTAAGTTTGGAGAAACACAAGAGCAAAATTAAAGGTACAGCTTTTACATCAGACAAAGAAAATTCCATCCCTCCACTGAAAGAAGAAACAAGAAAACATCCTCTTCTTCTGGCAGGGGTGCCCTAGAGAAGGACACAATGGAACCCTCCAAAAGGCCACCATGAGTAAAAGCAGCAGGGCCACAGGCAAAATTCTCCCAGAGTTATGCAAATCAACCAACAATCCAAAGAGAATTTATTAAGAATTGAATGACAGCTGGGTATACACATCTGTAATCCCAGTACTTGGGAGGCAGAGGCCAGCCTGGGCCTATGTGGTGAGACCGTGTCTCAATAAATATATATATATAAAGAAAAGAGAAAGAAGAGAAGGAGAGAAAGAAGGAGAGAAAGGGACTGACTCAGTAAAAAGAAGTCCAGCATGCTCTCTGGTGCTCGCACCTGTCGCCCCCTCCTTCAACCCCACAGTAGCCTTGAAAACCAGCAGCCCCAGAATCACAGGGAAACCCTCAACCCTGCAATCAATCACAGTACAAACCAACCACCCTGTAATCACGGTACAGAACAGCAGCCCAGGAGAGCACTGGAGGGACAGATCGGGTGGGAGCTGGTTAAAGCACCACTGTCTGAGCAGCAGCATTCAACCTGTCTGGCTGGTTGTTCTTTCGACTGACTCTTTTTCCCTGGGAGCATTACAAGGACAATATAGGCAATTGTTTAACAACCCAATTGCTCCACATAGAGATCACAGTGTAAAACAAGAAGCTGACAAAAAGTAATTAAAAAGGAAAAGCTAAAGAATAAGATGCCCGTAGTGACACTTTTCTAGAAATCCAGACGGTCTCATCTCAAGTAGGGTCATGTGCAAAGCCAGGGAGCATCTGGGGGGTAGAGTGATAACTTCTCAACTGACTGACTTCGGGTTCTGGGTCAGAGGAATACGTAGTTGGTTTGGGGTTGGGATTTTTGTTCCAAACATTTTTAATTGACTTTTTTTTATTTTCATACGATGTAATTTGATGATGTTTAGATCCCCTCTCCTATCTGCACCTCCTTTTTCTCCTTCCACCCAATTCAATGCATTCTATTATATATCTAAAATAAGGTCTATGGAGTCTGATTTGTGTCTCCGATGTCCTTCAGTGTGGGTCCATCCACTGAAACCTGGTTAACCTACCAAGAGTTCCATCCTTGAAAGAGACTCTCTCTCCTACTCCCAGCAGTCACTGGTCACCAATTAGGTGCAGAAGAGATTTTTTTACCCACTTCCCCATGTCTATGCTGGGATTTAGTCTGTGTTAATCATCTGCAGCATAAGAAAATTTCTCTGGTGACAGTTATATAACAATAAGTCATTAGGAGTCAGTTTGAATACTAGTCTACCCACAGCTAGGCCTGATATCAATGTCAGGTGTGGCCTCCATCTTAAGAAGTGAACCTTGGATTCATTAGAGCATGCAGAAATGTGAAGCTTTAAACCAAGTCTCAAAAGGACAAAGACACAATCTAACACACACAGAGAGAGAGAGAGAGAGAGAGAGAGAGAGAGAGAGGCTCTTGGGAAAGGCTGGGAAATGAATTAGCATTTAAGGAACTCTCTCCAATCATTAAGGACACTAGATTACCTATGCAGGGACTCCTGTAGCCACATGACAAAAAAAATACAGAATTGACTTTAAAAAGTCACTAATCAAAGCATAAGTTATGAAACAAAATAGCCAACAAAGACAAACAGCAACAAAAATATAAAAGAAGACTCTGATCTCGAGAGTTGTTACAATAATTCTAATTTCCAGTTTTTAACAAAACATTCAGTACATGAAAAAATAAAATGGGGGGCATGGTGGTCCATACACAGGAAAGAGGCAGCCAAAGGGGACTACCCATGAAGATGCCCATGTAGAAATTTCTAGAAAAAGACAAAATCAGTTGTTTTCTCTTTTTTTCAGGCAAAGGGCTTGAATCAGTAAATCCAAGATCTCCCTACAGAGATAAGTCCCTGGATCACGTGGCTTCACTAGTGACCTTTTTAAATAGAGTGTCTTTATTTATCCTTTGGTGATTAACGATGCGTCTTGATCATATGCACCCCCAGTCTCCACCCCTCACTTCCCGCCAAGTACTCCCAACACTTCATCTCCTGCTTCTTGTCTTTTCCTTTTTGGTTAATAAACCACCAAGTCTTAGCGCTGCCTGCTGGAATGTTGACTGACCTAGTAGTCTTGATCTTGTGCAGGTAACCATAGCTGCGGTGAGTTCACAAAGGCAACAGCCACGTCCTGTCCTGAGAACGGCGTTTCACAGCCCTCCTCCTCATCCTCCAGCTCTTACATTCTTTCAGCCCATGTCTTTCTTGACGTTCCTGGAGCCTTAGGGTGAGAACTCAACAATCATTTATTCTCAGCACTTTGACCAGTTTATCAGACTCTGATTAACCGAAGCCCACTGCAGGGAGAAGGCTCTCTGGCCAAGGCTGAGGGCAGTGCTAGTCTATGGGTGTAAACATAAATGTTTGAAGGCAGTTTGACAAGTCACTTGGCAAAGCAACAGTAGTAGGTTCTTCCCTAGGGCCTGTGACCTCCCAAGTCATAGGCTTTTGATCAGGTTCATAGTATAAGGCCTGAACTCCTTCCTGTGGAGAAGGCTTCAAATCCAGCCCCGAAGCAGTTGGTTTAGCCCCACAACCTTCATGCCACGTTGCAGCAGTGGGCACATCTTGCCTGGCAGGTGAGTCCTGTAGCATGGAGAATTGGCTACAGGGGTACCACTGTCATAGAGTCAGCTTCGGTTGTCAACTGGACACCCCGGAGAAAGGGAACCTCACCTCAGGGATTTCCTCCATCAGATTGGCCTTTGGCCATGTCCGTGTGACATTTTCTTAATTACTAATTAATGTGGTAGGGAGAGATTCACCCACTGTGGGCAGCGTCCTCCCTGGGCATGTAGGCCTTGGCTGAGCAAGCCAGGGGGACACAATCCAGGAAGCAGCGTTCCTTCATGGTTTCTTCTTCAAGCTCTTGCCTTGAGTTCCTGCCTTGGCTTCTCTAGATGATGGACTGTACTCTGCAAGCTGAAAGAAACCCTTTTATTCCCAAGTTGGCTTTGTTCAATGTTTTATCACAGCAACAGAAAGCAAACTAGAACAGCCATTGATGTCCCGACTCTACAATCTTCTACCACCTTCTAGCATGACTCTAAAAGCTAGTGGGGGCGAGGGGGTGGAGGTTCCAGGTCAGTTCCAGCGTGACATCTACCAAATGTTTAAAGAACCAACACCCATCCTCCTCGAACTCTTCGAAAATGAAGGAGGCATGAGCAGTCCCTTTCTAGATCAGCATTACCTGGTATTAAGTCAGGCAAAAGCACTAAAAGATTAGAAAATGAGCACCAGTATCCTCTGTGAATACTGATGCAAAATTCCTCAGAAAGCCCTAGAAAAATCAAAGACAGGAATATATCAAAAAGATTGTGCCAAGGTCAAGAAATATTTGTTCTTAGATTGCAAAGACGCTTCTGCATAGGAAAATCAATCAATGTAATATACTACCTTAACAGAATGAAAGGCACAACATGGGACCATCTTGAAACTGATGCAGAAAAAGTAACTAACAATGCAATGCTGCGGGCACAGCCCAGTCGGGAGGGTACTCGCCTTCCACGGGCAAATCCCTGAGTTTGATCCCCGGTACTACAAAGAAATCGAGCGTGGTGGTGTATGCTTGTGATCCCAGCACTTTGGAGTTGGGACGGGAGAAAGTTTCAAGTTCAAGGTCATTCTTGGCTATAAAGTGAGTGTGAGGGCAGTCTGAGATACATGAAACCCTTCCTTAAAAAAAAAGAAAAAAGAAAGAAATCATAGCTGACAGATATCAACATGCTTCTTTCTTGAGATATATATATGTGTGTGTATATATATATACAGATTAACAAATTCAGCGAATTTTCAGCAAAAATCAACACACAAAAACTCTAGACACTAACAATGATCAATAGCCAAAAAAGGAAACTAAGAAAAGATTATATTTGCCATATCATCGGGAATAACATATAATAAAATACTTGGGGATAATTTTAACAAAAGAGTAAAAAACATGGGCACAGAAAACTATCAACCATCGCTGAAACTGAGGACAATATAAATGGAAAAGCATCCCACTTGTTCATGGGTTAAATTAAGTACATTAAGAGAGTTTCTTAGTTACTTTCTTGTTGCTTTAATTAAAGACCCTGACACAAGAAAGGGCTTGTTCCGGCTCCGAGTTCCAGGGCACACTTCATCAGGACAGGGCAGAAACAGAGGCATTCATGAATGCCTGCACTCAGGTCATTTTCTCCTCTTTAGACAGTGTGGGATCCTGGCAGGGGGAATGGTGCCACCTTCTGTGGGTGGGTCTTCCCATCTCAATAAACCTAATCAAGATGGCCCTACACAGGCAAGCCCAGGGCTTCTCTACCAGCTGATTCTAGATCTCTTCATACTGACATTTGAGATTAACCATCCAGATGGAAATACTGACTACCATAGTTTGGATCTGCAAAGACCTCCCCAAGGGCCTTTGGTCCCTTTCTTGGTGCCCTGGGGAGGTTGTGAAAACTTTAAGAGGTGGACTTATCGGAAGGTTTTAGGTCACTGAGGGAGTGTCCTCAAAGAGATTGGAGGGCCTTGGCCTCTTCCTGGCCCTTTCTCACTTTTACTTCCTGGCCATGATTAACTATTTGTTCTACCATGACCTCCCTGCCTGAGCACAGACCCAAAAGCAATGGCTCTAACTGATCATGGACTAAAACCTCCAGAACTGTGGGCCAAAATAACCTTTCCCTTTTCAGTTGATTTTCCCAGGTATTTTGTTACAATAATGGGAAGCTAATTAGCATAGAGAACATGCAGTCAAATGATGCAGACGAGTGTCTTTAAGTAAATGGAGGGTGAGGTTTAACCTATTAGCCTGTGGCTATGTCTATCTGGTGTTGTTTTAAATTGCTAATTGATGTAAGAGGGCTCAAACCCCTATGGGCCCTAGGAAGGTGGGCGGGGTATCTGAGAAAAGCAGCCCAGCAAGCAGTAAGATTTGTTCCTCCATAGTTTCTTCCTCAAACTCTTGCCTTGAGTTCTCACCTTGAATTCCCTCTATAATGGACTGTTAGGTGAAACTAACCCTTTCTCTCCCCAAGTTACTTTTGGTCAGTGTCTTATCACAGCAACAGAAAGCAAACTTGATCAGCTGCAAAACCAACAACATCAAAAAACCTGCTAAGAAACTATCCCTGAAAGCTACAGGACATCCCAGAAGTGTCTGAAAGATGTGCAGAGGAATGGGTAAGAAGGCAGAGGCTGAGACATCTTCATGCCAGATGCCTGCATGGGCAGTGGGGTCCACAAGGCCAAGGATGCCCTGACCTATGAGTGCAGGCCTAACTGTGTGAGAACAGGGCCCTGGAAGGCTCCAGGACTCCCTCTCGCACCTCTTCCCTGATGTTCCTGCACGCAGCTGTTTACCAACAAGAAGATCCAGTTCAAAAGGTGCCAGTTGGTCTGGGGTACAGCTCAATTGCTAGAGGGCTAGCCTACCATCGATAAGGCCCTGGGTTCCATCTCCAGCACCACATAAACATAGCATGCATGCCTGTAATCACAGCACCAAATTAGAGGCAGAAGAATTGGGAATGCAATGACATTCTTGGCTATATAGAGAATTGGAGGCCAGCCTGGGCTACAGACCCTGTTTTTAAAAATAAACAATGATAAAACAGAGCTCGAGAGATGGCTTAGTGGTTAAGAGTACTGGGTACTCTTGCAGAGGACTCAGGTTCAATTCCTAGCACCCACATGGTCTATAACTCCAGTTCCAGGGGAATCTGACACCTTCTAACCCCCTCAGGCATTGCATGATACGGGTGCACTTACACACATGCAGGCAATACACTCATACACTAAAAATTAAAATAAGTAAAATAAAAAAGTTTTAAAAAGTTAGAAACAGCTCTGGCACAGCTTGGGTTGGTGCCACCAAGGATTCCATATGGCTGGCCACAGGGCTGTGCTCTATGGAGCAGTCACCCCTTGGGACATTGTCAAAACCTCTGCTAATAAGAGAGGTGTTGATTTCCTGCAAGAAGTCTTTTTTCTTTTCCAAAAGACTCACTTATCATCTTCCAAATATTTACACAGGAACTTCTCACCTCTGTCTTGTGCTAAATCTTCACATGATAGATAATTAGTAGTTCTAGAGTGTGGGGAAAGCACTTCGCCTCCCTGTGAAAACAGCTGAACAAGACTTGGCCAATCTTTAAGCCTCTCCCAAGCCCTTCTAAGCAGTCACTGGACCACTCTCAAGCCTGAGACGGCTGTGCAGGTGTCTAGTGTGTGTGGCAAGCTGGGCACTGGTGGGGGTCAGGCTTAGGCTGGAGTCAGCTCTTCATCAGTTACACAGACTTAGCTTCTTTGCCTGTAAAAGGTGGAGATGAAAAAGTTCATCTCACAAGAGGAGTGCAGGGGAAATTGTCAGGAAACTGCACAGAGTACCTACAGGAAATTCACATGGAAACCTCAGAGGTACCTATAGGAAATTCACAAGTTGTCCTCGGACTTACACACACACACACACACACACACACACACACACACACACAAACACCATGGCATCCACTCCTCAGAAAATAAATAACAAGAAAAAGAAAACATTTAATAACTGAAAATATAAGCTAACTAAAAATAAATGTTTTTACAAGAAATTAAAAATAAGGCCAAGTACAATGTCCTAGCTAGAAAAATATTCCTAGGCAAATCTGAATGGTCAGAGGCTGTGAATGAACAACTTGACCCACGTGTTTCTTTTGTTTAGATTACATTTCAATAGAGGTGCGTAAAGAGAAACATAGAATCAAACAGGTTTCATGATATCACCTTCTAAGAATGACTCCTTCTAGACGCAGATAAAAAAGATGATATTTTGCTTTTATAAACCTAGTTCTATTTGTTATCTCCTTGATCCTGGCTCCTGGGTAGTTTTGGCCCCTCCTACCCCTCAGATCATTGGCCAATTCTGATGGGAGATGAGATTGCTAGTAAATAGAGGTTCGGAGAAGAGAAAATGGAGAGAACACTGTGCATTCTTTCTCTTTTTCTTTGCAGACACTTGTGTAGTCCAGGCTGGCCTCAAACTTGCTGTGTAGCCAAGGATGACCTTGAATTTTTGACCCTCTACATCCACCTCCTGATTGCTAAGATTACAGACTTGGAACACCGTGCCTGGATTTATGCCGTGCAGGGGATGGAACTCAGGACTTCATGCAGGTAGACAAGCACTCTAATCAAAACCAGCATTTAGACAATAGCTCTACCACAGAGCTGAACCTGAGTCCTCTAAACACCTCTATCAGCTGATCCTCCTGGTGTTATAAGGGTATTTTAGGAGAGTTATGGCCAGCCCCAATTTTGAGGCCACAATGAAAGAATACATTTTGATGCAACTATTTTCTTAACCAAAAATAATATCTAATGAAAGCTAATTGGGGCACTCTGTGTATAGCATGTTGTAATTAGAATAAATTGTTTGAAGAGCATTTTGGCAATAAGCATCAAGCTTTCAAATGTGTGTGCTCTTTAATGTGAGAATTCTCTTCCTGGAAATGTTTTTCAGGAGGAGAAAGGGAGTCTAAGAAACATTACTACAAAGCTATTTTATAATAGTTGGGAGGAGGGGCAATTTGTCAATATTATGGTCTATTCACCAGCTGAATGGATCTGTTTACAAGTACACTGCCAAAGCCTGGGGTCAAAGCATACGTGCTCTCTTATCAAAATTACATTGTATGAGGCTGGAGAGATGGTTCAGCAGTTAAGAACACTGGCTCTTACAGAGGACTGGGGTTCAGTTCCCCGTACCCACATGATGGCCAACAACCACCAGTAACTCCAGTTCCAAGGGATCCAACACTCTCTTCTGGCATCCATAGACATTGCGTGACACAGATACACTGATGTATATACAGGCAAAAGACTCATACAAATAAAATTTTTGAAAGTTTTGATTATGTTGTGTAACATTAAAGCAAGATAGGGAATCTTCAAAATAAAAAAAATTTTAAAATCCTGAAGGAAATTTGGTAAATTTTGGCGGAGACAGGCTTTTTGTGGTGAGAGATTTGTGGTGGTTTTTCTTTGGTTCATCACCAGGACTGTAGAATACAACTTTCCTAATGAGCTAAATGAACAGACAATCACATTTTTACATTAGTTTATTTGTTTTGTGTATGTGCACTTGCGTGCGTGCACAGAAGTCACACTAGCAGAAGTCAGTCCTCTGGGGGATGGAACCGGGGTCACCAGCCTTGCTGCCAGCTTACCCACTAACCCAGCTCCCTGGCCCAATCATCACATTTTCTATAAGGAAGTAAACAAACATAGCGATCGGGGTCTTTGGATTTGGAAGACTTGTGAATGGGACCAGACAGTGGCTGATTTTAAAGGGCAGGGCCGGCAGGGCAGGGGCCTGATGGTGCCCTAATCTCTACAGGCTTACTGCTTCCTCCCCTGGCCTGCAAGCAACTGGAGAGCAGGAGTCCCTTTCCCAGGGACGGTGACTGCACGTTCTGGCTCATTCCCGGTGCCATGGGGGCTATAGAGACACAACCCACTCAGCGCTGATTAGGCATTACTTACGCACACTGCCTCGACACTTTTTATACTTAAACCTTTCTAGGGCTTGCAAAAAGTCTTCACAAAAGGAACTATTGTCTCTCCTCCTGCCCCACACTCTGCTGTCTCCTACTCACACCGAGGGTGCCTTTTAGGAGTATAATTGATTTGGATGAAAGCGAAACTGGGCAGACCAAGCCGCCCTTTATCACAAACAAAGCCTCCCCAGCCGCCTGGAGAGTTAACTAGGGAAACATCTTCAGGTGGTCAGGACAGGTGCCCTAGAAACAGGGCACCACAAAGCCCCACAAACCTTCTTCCTGTGATGTGGCTTGTTTGCGTACCGGTTTCGGGCATATTTGCTGACGTCAGCAGCCCATCAAAGTTTAAAATAATAATAGCCAGAAGGAGAACAGCTCCTTTCTGCCAGGCAGTTGTGCCCTGCCAACTTCTGTGTTCTTTCTGAGTTAATAAACGTCCAAGAATCACCTTCCCTTCAGCCCTAGGGGAAAGAAAAAAAGCACGATAATTTAAAAAACCTCCAGGGCAGCCAATTGCCAGCAAAAACCATTCAGACAAGTGGCATTTGTCACACTCTAATGAGGATTTTACCTCTGCTGCAGAAAACGAAAGCTGTCATTAGGCTTTGTGTTTATGGAATCAAACAGGTTTCTTTTGATCCCTTCCTCATTTTTCTGATGCTTAGGATCAAGCATGTGGCTATTTTTCTGTGCCAAATGAAACTTAAAAACAAACAAACAAACAACATAATTATGCCACGTAGGGTCTTTTGAAAAGATCTAGAAAATGGCGTTTACCCTTTCATTCCAATTTGACTTGAAAAATCTGAAAACAGGCACACGTGTTGTAATTCCACAGCAACAGCAGCGTTGGGACTCTGTAAGAACTTGGAGACAGCTCAAATGGTGATTGGAGGAGTTCGGGAGGGCATGCTCCTATTGGCGACAGGCAGACAGATGATCTTGAATAAGCCAAGACCTCTGAACTTATCTTCACATGTTGGTTGTGGGAACTGGAGTCAGCACCTCACCAGTTAGGTTGATACCAGTCTCCTGCACTTCCCCTGCACCACACACATACCCCATTGTTACCTCCTCGGGAAAGATTAGATCCACATTCCTCAGAAGTACTGGGCTCTATCGGGAAATGGGCCAACAGCCTTCCAAGGGCCCAACAGCCAGCTACAACTGATAAGTTTTAATAGAAAAACCTCTGGAACAATTACATTGAATGCCCCCACTCTATCAGCAGCGCCGTGAGACACGTCGCCCTCACATCTCCCCTGCCACGTGCGGAGAGGCGCAGCCAGGACTCAGGTCCTTAGCTCACTTTAATATACTTTTGCCAGGACTATGTGCTATGGATTATCAACTTGCTTACTCCAGATGTAATCCCACCGGATTGCTTCGTGTCTCCGTCCTTCCGTCCGTCCCTGCCCCTACTCTCGAGGCCTTAACTAGTAAACCCTGATGTTTGCACTTGAATTTATTGAAGTCAGACTTGGTTCTGGGTAAAATTCATGAAGTCATGGTTGCCTGTAATCACAGAGCTCGATTTAACAGCTAAACACTATGCAAAGAGCTTGGCTTTTAAGTCTTAGTTTACGCCAGAGTGCTCGTTAGAACAGATGGAGCTGTGCACCAGCTCTGCAACTTCCCTTTTATTTTTTCTTAAATAACTGTGATTGAGTCAACAGAGAGGCTACGGGGGTCAGACAGCTCACCTGCCCTCACAAGCACTGAACCCAAGGAGCCCAGATTGAATTTTAACCCAGGATTATGTTTGCCAGGATTTTCTGTATCAAAAGGGCTAAGTTTGGCTTCCGTCATGATAAAGGGTTATGGGGGGGGGTGGATTTTTAACACATTGTATTTCAACAGGGGGAAACAGAGTTAGTTCAATACAGTTTAACATTTGAGAGAAAGTAAAAGGCGAATGAATGATTTAGCTGACGGGCAGTTCCCAAACCTGCAGGATTGTAAACAACCAGGATTCAGGTGACTACGGGTTCCATCAAAGATGTTAAGCAAGGCTGAGACCAACACCAATGCATCCTCTTTGGCTAGTTTTAACACGTTTACAGTCACAATTAACATTCAAGGAATTTCCTTTTCATCCAAGTGTTTCTTTCAAGAGCACTTTATGCCGCAAACCATAGCTCTAGCTGTCATCCGTCCTTCCCACACAGAAGAATGATTAAAAAAAAAAAAAACTCCATATTTTTTCTTGTTTTGAAAATGGGATTGGACCTCGTCGATTTCCCTAAGGTGTTTTGTTCTGTTTTAAATCAGGAGGGAGTCTTGCCTCCTCCTAGCTCCTTTTTTGTTTTCCTTAAAGAGCTTAGGAGGCTCTCGGGGCTTCCCAGGCCCCGACCCTTCACACTCACCCTGGAGTCAGAGGAGCAGCTGAACTGCTTGCGTCTCCCACCCTCCCCAGAACCGACGGATGGGAGTGCTGCTGCCTCCTGGACGAGCCCTGAGCTCACATTTCAAGTCTATGAGCTGACCGGGCCAGTGCATACTGCAAGCAAGAGAGACAAGTCCGTCTGGGCTCCCTCTCTGGCCCTCCTACACAAGGGATTCGCACACGGGAGGTACCGAGTCCGAGTCTTGGCTGTGCATGGAACTCAGCCCGGTGTCCGAGTCCTCGTCGTTGCCCGGACAGCTCTTGGCAAGTCCACGGGCCTGGTCTACCCACATCTCTGAGATCTGAGACCGAGGTTCCTGTGAGGGCCCGTCCGGGCCGGGAGCCCCATCCTGCACCACCGTCTGCTCCAAAGTGCGCAAAGTCTGGAGAAGGCCCTGCAGCTCGTGTTCCTTGCTGTCCCGCTGCTGCTGGCTGTAATCCAGGTCGGCCTTGACCGCCTCCAGGTCGGTGCTGAGCCGGAGCCCGATGTAGAGGCTGGTGCTGAGCTGCGTGCGGACCCGCTCCTGCTCCAGCTGCAGCTCGCTGTCCGGACCGCCGTCGGGCTCCGGGGGCTCCTGGCGAGCGGCCAGCTCCTCCCTGCGCCGCCGCATCCAGCGCTGGTTCAGCTCCTCCTGGATCTCGGTGGACAGACGTTCCAGCAACTCCTCCTGCCGGGCCCGCTGCTCCTGCAGACGCAGCAGGTCCTCACAGCGCTGCGCCAGCTCCTCCAGCGCGGCCGCCTGCGCCTCTCCGTCCAGGGGCGCCGCCGCCTCCGCCCCCTTCTCCGCCGCCGTCACCCCCTCCGGCTCCTCCGCCGCGCTCGGTCCGTCAAGCTCGATGCCCGCCCCTACCAAGTAAGTATCCTGCACGTAGTTGACTCCGTGCCGCCGCACGCGGTCCAGGTGCACCTTGGCCTCAAAGCGGTCGATCTCGCGGTCCAGCTCCTGGAGCCGCTGCACCTGCTGCCGGATGGTGTGGTCCTGCGACAGCACCAGGTGCACCAGCGTCTCCATGCGCTCCACCGACGCGCTCTCGTGGGTCCGCGGCGGCGGCGAGCAGGACGAGGCGGTGGACGAGGCGGTGGACGAACCGGGCGACGCCGCCTGCTGCTGGCGCCGGCGGTTGAGCTTGGCCAGCTTGCGGAAGGCCTTGCGCACCACCCGCCGCTGCTTCTCCTGGGTCAAGGCCAGGCTGGGCCGCGCCGGGGCTCCCCGGGCCAGGCACGGGCGCTCGCGGCTCAGCACCACGCGCGCCTCGGCGCTGCGCGGGCCGGCGTTGGGCAGCGACGCCTCGCTGCGCACCAGCACGAAGCGCACATTCTCCTGCTCGTCGCCCCAGGCGGTCCAGAGGCGCAGCATGCGCGTCTTGCTGGGCAGGATGCGCTCAAAGCCGCGCCACTTCTCCACGATGCAATAGCACTGCGGGGGCCCGCACAGCAGGCCCTGGGGCAGTGCCTCGTCGTCGTCCTCGTCCTCGTCGTCCGGGGCTTCGGGCAGCTCCACCGGCCCTGACGGCTCATCCGCCACCCCGCGCCGCTGGCCCTGCCGCGGTCTCCGGCGCCGCCGGCAGCCGTCCTCCAAAAGCACCCGCACGACGTCGGAGCAGGTGGTGCGGCGGGAGAGGCCGGACACCAGCTTCTCCTCCTGGCAGATCCACACGGATATCTTCTTCTCCGCGGGATCCATGGCGCGGCGGGGACGCGAGCGGCCGGTCCGGCTGGGCGCCGCTGAGGCCACAGGGGCGGCGCGGGTAACCTGGCCGCTCCGAGACCGAAGAAGAGCCCGCGGCTGGGTCTCCCGCGACGCTGGCCTTCCTCCCCACGCTGTGCACCGAAGTCAGGCGGCGGCTCCGGCTGCGGCGGCCGCTTGCGGCCGGGACGGCCGGCTCTCCCCGGCAGCGCGCCCGGGCTCGGGCTCGGGCTCGGGCTCCTGCGGCTCTGGCTCTGCCCACCGTGCCCGAGGCCTCCGCGTTTTGCTCCTCCCCCCGTGGCTCCACCTCTTCCCGCCCCCAGCGCCCTGAGCTGCGGCGCCCAGACTCGCCCCTCCCAGCTCCGCGGCGCCTGGGCTGCCCCGCGCTCGGGTGGCCAGAGTCCCGGGTCCGGTTCGCAGCTTTCTCCACCCCGCGAGAGAAGGGACTCCGCGACACCTCTGCCGCCGGCCCGGAGCCCGCGCTTCATCGGCTGTAAGCTCTGCGTCTCCCTCTGCTCAGCAGCTCCTCTCCCTGAGCCTAGAGCTGGCTGGAAGCATTTTCACCTAACTCCCTCACCTTCCCCGGCGTGCCTAGCTACGACTCTGGCCCTTCCGAATAACACACAGACAGGGAAACTGAGGTACCCAGCAGTTTCCAACAGAGACGTCGTGAACCATTGTCTGACCGTCTCGGAGCTGTAAGTGCTGCCTTTAAGCCAAAGTCCCAGCCTCAGTGGGCTCCATGAACAACTGAAAGCATGGAATGGTCCAGAGTCAGATCTGTGGTGGCCCGGGTGCCTCGACTTCCCCTTCTTGACGGGGAAATCCTGTTACAGTGGGAGTTTGGGGCCCAGAAGTAAATGACGAGCTCTTTCAGGAGTCCTACTTCATGAAGGGAAACTGAGGTCATTACCATGACAGCTTCCACTGTTTTGTGGTATCCAGAAGTGTCACGACCCAAGAAATCCGAATTCACAATGCAAAATGAACTTCGTTCATCCTCGGCTGTCTGTGACGACAAGAGCGGTCCTGCTCCCGGAGCCGCTCTGAGCATGTCCCTGGATGCACTGACCTGAGGGAGCTCATTCCCCTACCTCGAGTTCCATCGTTGTTCCTTGGGGAATATTCCTGAGTTCCCACTGTGCTGCAAGGGATCTTCTGATCTGCAAGGAGCTCACCATCTAGTGAAGTGCACAGCTCAGAAAACGTTTCCATCACCCGTTTTCTGTGTTGGCAGTCATGGGGTGCTAGGGCCCCGGGCATCGGCCCTATCTCCTACAGTCCTCAAAGGCTTCCCCTGGAGGTAGCATCTTGGGCAAGACACAAAGTACTGTTTGAACTTGCCAAAGGAGCAAAGGGGTAGAGGGAGAGACAGGCACATTGCAGGCAGAAGGTACCAATGTGTAAACCCAAGGACTCAGAGGAACATGGCAGTCACTGTGGGGGCTGTGAGGAATTAAATGGCAGGAGTGTCTCACAAGGGTTGGGTGGACTAACAGGAACCAGATCAGACAGGGTCTTTTACTCTGTGTACAAATGTCTGAAGCCTTAGGTGAGACTGGTTGCTTTTACTAGCTGTGACTTTCAGAAAAGGATGTAATCACTCACTGAACCTCATCTGTATCTTCTCATCTGTAAAATACCTGCTTAACAGGATTGTTGTAAGGATTAGATCCAGGACTTGGTAAGGCCACAACAGTTTTATTGGAGGCTAGAAACCTGAAAGGTATATATTTACTATTGCTGTATAATGAGTTACCATGAACTTGGTAGCCATGGGGATCCACAGATCTGACCTGTGGTGGGGATTGGGCACCAGTCTAGATCATTCCATGTTCTGCAACTGAGAAAGCTGGAAGGCCTTTGGTTTAGAGGCCATGCTTACAGCTCCAGCTGGTTCAGGCAGTGTGGATCACAACTTTTGTAAAGACCACAGATCTTGCTTGGCTTGACAGTTGGGTGGTCTGTTCAGGGTGTTCCAGGCTAAAGGCATGATGTTGACTAGTTAGAGCTCAGATCATGGGGGAATCTACTTCCAAACCCATTCAGATATGTTTCCAGAAATCATCTTCCTTTCTATTGTAGGACTGAAGTCCCCGTCTTCTTGGTGGCTGCCATCAGAGCCTCTCTCGGCTTCTCAGAGTCTTCCCAAAGGGCAGTTCCTGTCTCCATTTATAGCAACAGACCGGTCCTCTTGATGTCTAATCATTCTGGAATTCTCTTTTGCTACTGGGGGGAGGAAATTCTGCTTGTAAAAGGCTGGCTTCATCAGGCAAACCCACCTGAGAAAGCTCTGTGTTAAGGTCAACCTGAACTGTAACTGCACAATTTTTTTTGCTATGTAATGAAACAGTCACCAGGGCAATGCCAGGGAGTGGAGATCCTGGGGCCATCCTGGAATTCTTCCTACCGTGGAGCCTTCTAGCGTGCTAAGACCTTCACTTGAACCATCACACTATATTGAGAACCATAGGCTGGGGGAGATGAGGGGTGACAGGCTAGAAGTCCCTTAGAAGAATATGCCATTTATGCAAGGAAGATAGAGTGATGTGTATTGAAAATAACAGTGAGGAAAGGACTGGACAAAGCTATTGTCTCTCCACTGGGCTAGCTAGGATTTGGTGACAGACCGAAGAGGGTTCCTTCTCCCCTGCATGATATCAAACATCTTGCCCCAAATCCAGCCCACTCCCCCCACTTCCTCCCTCACATGCCTAAGTATCCCCTCTTCCTTTGTCTCTCTGCTTTTGAGACAGATCTCATGTATCCCAAGCTGACCCCAAACTCAGTATATAGGCAAGGAAGACCTCTGGAGGCCTCCACCTCCAACTACTGGGATTACAGGCATATGCTGCCAGGCCAGGTTTCCACAATGCTAGGGTTTGAACCTAGGGCTTTATGTATATGTCAGACAAGCAGTCTACCAATTGGGTCAGTCCCAAACTCCACCCTTTTCTGCATCTCATATATACTTCTTAGAGCTTTGTGATCCATCAGCTTTATCCCTAGTGAATTTTAAGCAACATAAAAATATAGACCAAATCTGTGTCATTCATTGTGTGTGTGTGTGTGTGTGTGTGTGTGTGTGTGTGTGTGTGTGCAGGCACATGTAGGGACAAAAGGACAATTTTGAGGCAGGGTCTCTCATTGGCTAAGCTGGTGCTGGCATTGCAAACACATACCACCAAGTCCAGATTTTTTTTAAATATGTGTGAGTGTTTTGCCCAAGTGTATGTAAGTGCACCTGTGCATGCAGTACCTGTAGAATTCAGAAAAAGGTGTCAGATCCCCTGGAACTGGAGTTATGGGTGGTTAGCTAGTCCTCTGCAAGAGCAGCCAGTGCTCTTAACCATGGAGCCACCTTTCCGCCCAAGCCCAGATTTTTTTTTTTAAATGGGTTCTGGCAATAGAACTAAAGTCTTCATGCTCATAAAACACGCAGTTTACTGACTGAGCTGTCTTCCCAGTCCTGTATTGACCCTCTGTGTATAGCGTATTGCCTGGCACGCTTGAGGTTCATTCCCTAGCTGTTGAATAAATAAATGTCTGAATGAATGAACCCCACATTCTTCTAGCAAATCACTCACTCATCTGGACAGCCCCTGCTGCTTGAAGCGGCCACACTTCTGTACAGGCTTCTCCTGCTCACTGGGGCACCTCTTAAACTAGGGACTCCCTGCTCATCTTCAGAAGGCTCAGGTCAAAGGTCATCTACAGCTGCTCTCACGTCCTTTCTTCCCTTCTCCAGGAAGAAATGGTGTCTTGCTCTCTGCCTCCATTAATGCAGACCTTTCATTTGTTGCAATGCAGCTTTGTTTTTTTTTTTAATGTCTGCTCCCCCCCCCCCCACAAGGCGAGAACTTTTCTAAAGAAAGAATTCATTCTCTTATCTCTGTGTTAGTCCTCAATGCCTGCAGCACTCCACACATGGCAGACTCTCCATCTTCTCTGATCATTTAGGGAAACATGGTGCATAACTAAGGTGCCACCTTCACCACAACTTCTTTCTAAAGGCAGACCGTTAGACAGAATCCCCGCTGTGGGAATGATACGTATGAAAATTCTGCCAGACTAATTAAAGGGATGAGTGATTGATGGGTCCTAGGAAGGTTGAAGAAGTCGGCACTCAGTAAATGAAGAGGAAGGATGAGGGTACTCTTGGTGGGAGGGAGTACATGAATTAAAATGTTAAAGTGAGGAGCCCAGTGTGGTGGCTCAAGCCTGTAACCCCAGCTCCTCCGGAGGCTGAAGCAGGAGGGTCCCAAGTTTAAGGCCAACCTGGGCAATGTTGCAATACTCTGTCACGAGAAAAAAAAAATATCAAGATGGTTATGTACTGGTGTTTCAGAAAGCGGGCTATGAGGTCACCCAGCTACATCTGCATTTTCCTTCAGCCAGCCTGAGGATGAAGGAATGAAGCAAACTTGGTTTCTCCTGTCTTCTCACTCAGCAGGAGCAGATGTGTGCCGGGCTTCCCTGCCACCAATCAGTTCTGCAGCAGACACCAGGGTTTCCCTGCCACCAATCAGTTCTGCAGCAGACACCAGCGAGGCATCTGCTAGCTCCATTTCATTTGCTGTCTACCTGGAGAGAGTGTCAGATTACACAGGTTGAGAGCTCTGTCCTGAGACCAGGTCCTACTCCACTTCAGATGACAGTCACAAGCCCTGGCGAAGCCCTGAGCATCGGATCAAGAGGCAAATGAGGAGAGATGTTGGAGAAGGGGTCGGGTGATCCTATGCTGTGTCTGGAAGCAACCACCCTCCATGTGTTCAGCTATCCAAAGCTCTCCAAACCAGTGCTTTGGGGAGTTTTATGGAAGCCTAGGCAGGATCACTACATAGGCAGGATCAATGAAGGCACTGGCCATTGATATCCAACTTAACCGTCTGACCTTCCTCCCTCCCAGAGGTTGAACAGCCTTCTGAGCCTATGGCTGGATCCTCTGGCCACCACACTCCTGCCCAGTATTTATTGTAGCCGTCCCAAACCATCACCTCATGTGAACTCAAAGGGCTCAGGAAAAAAATCAAAGCTTGTCACCACTTATCTGGAATTGTTTTCAGGAATCAAGAACAAAATAAAAAAGGTTTCACCCTCACTCCTCAAATGCTCTTCTTGCTCTAAATCATGTAGGAAATTAGGAAGACCTCAGTGACTACCAGCCAGGAGCTGCTGAGCAGAAGCAGTCTGTGCAGTCACACAGTTCGTGGTGACATCGCCATCAACGGCAGAATGCATGTAGAGTGGTGGTCCCAAAAGAGCAGATGGAGCTCGAAGGTTCCCACTCCCGAGGGCTGCAGCATCTATCACACTCCTTGACTCGAGTGTTTGGGCGATGCTGATGTAAACAAACCCGCCACACTGCCAGCACGATAAAAGCAGAACACATACAATTATGTACAGTGCATAACACTTGATAATGGTAATAAACAACTGTGTTTGCTTTGTGTTTATGGTTTGTATTCTTAGCATGCTCTACTTTTAATTGTTATTTTAGAGTGAACTTCTACTTATTAAAAAAAAAAAAGTTAGCTACAGAGCAGTACACTCTGTTATGCAGGTGGCTGCCTCAGACATCACCTGTTTACCACACTGCTGGGTTGCAGTGTTTTCCCTTAGGCTTGATTTAATCTTACATCATTTCATCTGCTGTGTTTCAAGCAGCAATAGGTGCCTGTGTCTGTGTGTCTGTGTGTGTGATGGCCTGGATGTGTAGCATGCTATAACGTCTAGATTTGTGTGAGGGCATTCTATGATGTTTACCCAAGGACGGAATCACCTGGTACTGCACTTCTGAGTGTGTCCATAGACCCACTCATTCAGCAATGTAAAACTGTAAGTCGTAGAGGCTGAGAGACAACTCGGCAGTTAAGAGCACTGGCTGCTCTTGCAGAGGGCTTGGATTCAGTTCCCAGCACTGGTGAGCATGGTAGCTCACCACTACCTGTAACTCCAGCTCCAGGGAATCTGAAGCCTTCTTCTCACCTCCACAAGGTCCTGCATGTGTGTTTTGCACATAATCTCGTGCACGCATACACGTAAGTAAATGAATAAATACGCCTTTTAATTTTTTATGTATTTTTATTTTATGCGTATGAGTGTTTTATCTGCATGCAATGCCAACGGAGGTCAGAAGAGAGCATTGGATCCCCATAACTGGAGTTACGGATGGTTGTTAGCTGCTATATGGGTGCTGGGAACTGAACCCATGTCTTCTGCAAGAATATCCAGTGCTTTTAACCACTGAGCCATCTCTCCAGCCCCTAAACACATCTTTCAATAAAACCACATATCACAATATCACTATAGCTACAGGATTTCTAAACCTCGATTTTCTCATCTGGAAAAAGGAATGATAACAAAACCTTCTCTGTACAGTTGACATTGCATGAAATCAAACCGTGCACAATATACAAAATACCTGTGTGATGGTTAAACATCATTATCCACTACACTGGATTTGAAACCTCCTAGAAGACACACCTCTTGGCTTGTCTGAGAGGGTGTTTCCAAGGAGTGCCTGAGGAGGGAAGACCCACCCTGAACACAGACAGCAGCAGCCCGTGGACTTCAGTCCTGGGCTGAATGAAAAGTGGGAAAGGGAAAAGCCACCTGGGTACCAGCAAGCACCTCTCTCTGCTTCCAGACTGCAGACACATGTGCTGCTTCGTCCTCTGTCACTATACCCTCCCTCCGAAGCGTGAAAGACGGGATCCCTCATAGCATGAGTCAAAACAAACCCTCTCCTCCAGAAGCTGTTTTTGTCAGATATCTGTTCAGAGCAATACAAAAAGTAGCTGATAGAATCTGGATACAGTATTGAAAGAACTTTCCATTAAATGAGGTAAAATAGTGTACTGTGTACACCATATAAAGTAACATCTAATGAATAAAGATGCCTGGCACCTAACAGATGCTCAATAACACAGCTGCATCCTGAGCAACCCTTATGAATTCTGACTTTGTGTTGTGTCCTGGGTCTGGGGTTGAGGCTGCACCAGTAAACTAGATAAACATGGTCTCTGCTGTTACAGGCAGCATCTGTTTAATGTAAGGTGAGATTTGATAGGTCAGACTAGGCTTGTAGCAACAACCAGAGTCACATGTGTTATGTGTCCACACATAACAAAAGTTTATTTTTCTGTCATGTAACAGGAAAAGGAGCTCTTTCAGCTAATGGGTGGCTGCATTCCAAATGATGACACAAGGACCTCAGTTCTTTCCATCTTCTGCCTCCAAATCCCACTGACAGTACCATCTACCCCCGGCTGTGGAGGAACAGAGAGTTAGTGCAGGGACAAACACTCTTCTTCAAGGCTTTGACCCAGAACAGAGCACATATTTCTGCTCAACCACATTGGCTAGAAGTCAGTCATATAGCCACTTGTAATGGCAAAGGATGCTGGGAAATGCAGTGAGTTTTGACCCCTGCTTTCATACAGAAGAAGAAATGAGCCTTTGTGGTCAGCTAGCTGCTAGCTATTTATTTTATTTTATTAATTTTTGATAAAAAATGTGCAGAAATCCCCAAAGTGGCAAACCAGTGGCCCACAGGCCAGATCTGGCTGCCTGAGACTGATTCCCTTCTAGTCAGCTTTGAATCCAGCACTGGGTTTCATGCATGACCCAGTTTACCTACAGGGAGTCTTTGTGGTGCTGCATCAAGCAGTACCAGTATCTAAGAGGTGGAGGCAGGAAGATCAGAAGTTTAAGGTCATCCTTGGCTGCATAATGGATTCAAGGTCAGGCTAGAATATGTGAGAAGAAAGCATTCTTACTACAACTTAAATGGTACCCATTAAATTTCTAAGGACCCTTTTCAGTAGGAGCAAGCATTCAACAAAGGATGTATGATTGCTTCCTAGATAGGACTTAAGTATCTCTGCTCACTGAGCAGTCTGGATGACATGTGGATATTGGCCACTGTTCAAGGCCAGAAAACTGCATGAGTATCATAAGAGAGAATATATGAAAATAAGTCCCTGACCTGTGGGTAGTTGAGGCATTCATAGGCAGACTATGACAAAATAAAATTTGTAAAAGAAAATCTCAGTAATATAATCACATAAAAATCACACACATTATACACAGACACACACAAAAGAGAGAGAGAGAGAGAGAAAGAGAGAATAAATAACATGAAAAACTCAAGTAATAGGAGGGAAGAGTGGGATTCAGGAAGCTTAAAGGACTCCTATGTTTGGCGGCTGGAGAGATTGGAGAGATGGCTCTGGGATTAAGAGCACTGGCTGCTCTAGCAGAGGAACTGGGTTTGGTTCCCAGCACCCACATAGTGGCTATCAACTGTTCTTTGCAAGTCCAGTTCCAGGGGATCTCATGCCCTCTTCTGGCCTCTACTGGCATTGCATGACATGGGTGTACTTACATACATGCAGTCAAAACACTAATACACATAAAAAATAAAAATGTTTTAAAGAACTAGGCTTTGCTTTATAAAAAATTCATGGCGGCTCTACTGGGAAGCCCACACTCAAGCTTGGGTGCAGACTCTCCTTGTCCTGAGTGCCTGCCCCCTCTCTTAATGCTGGTGCATAAATCCATAGTAAACTCTTAATATATTTTATAAATAAGTATGCCATATTTATGGAAAGTGGATAAATAGATTATAGTATTTTTAGATGTAAACAGCCAGCAAACATTGAAGTAATGTCTAACCAGCAATCAGAAAAATACAGACTTACAACAAACCAGCACTGTGTTTGAATTGCATGTGTGCAGCAGCCTTGGCCAAGAAAAAGGAAATGCTCTCTCACACATCATAGGCATATAATGCATCTATTTGAGGGGGCACACTTGGGTAAATGCTATTAAAAGTAAAAATGTATATCCCTTGTATGCAACGAAGCAGTGCAACTTTGTAGGATCCACTTTTGGGAAACACATGTGAGCAGAAGGAGGAGCACCTGAGGTGCTTGCTGCCCCTGCAGTGCAGTAACAGGAACAGTGGAACGCTCATAAGGGAATGATGTCACAGACCAGAGGGTGCCCGTGATCTGAAGGTTTGCAACAGATAAAGTAGATTTGTTTATCCAGAGAACACAAATTTCCAAGATGTGTTGTTCAGTACAAAATTCAAGTTTTGGAAAGATGCATGCATCTTATATTTTAAAAGACATACACGAGGTCCAGACACATGCCTATATGGGCACGCATAGAGAATGGTCTTAGTAAACATTCAGCCAAAAACAGTGGCTCCCTAGTGGAAGAACAGATGTTTGCAGGAGGAGTGTCAAATTCAGCTTCATGTTGAAATCTTATAAGATTTTAATCATCTATCAACTATGAAGCCACAATGAGTACTTAGCCTGTTTGCTTGCTTGCTTGCTTGCTAGTTTGAGGCAAGGTTTCACTCCATAGCCGGGGCTGGTCTTGAACTCAACCATGATCCTCCTGCCTCAGCCTCACAAGTGCTGGTGTTTCAAGCATGCATCACCACTCCAGTCTCTGCCATGTGTAATCTTCAAAGTGAAGGGGCTTGGGTTGAGATCAGTGCATTCTGGCTCTTCTTTAGGCCTTTCCTTGCCCGTCTGTGTCTCCTTTCTGTGGACCCAGCCACCAGTCTCTGTGTGCTCTCTCCTCTCACAAGGACCTTGGGCAGCCCCCTACCTCGGTTGACTTTGTGCCAAAGTGCAGATGAAGACGCTCCGGCAGTGGGATGGAAGGCAACATGGGACTCACAGTGTGTGATTGACAGGGCTTCCCCTCTCTCGCCAGGGAAGCTTTTCAAAGAAGACTCGGTTCTCAGGCAGGTGGCAGAACCCTTTGCTAAATTCCTACAATGGATCTTAAAGGTGGTGTGCCATTTGACCCTGTGGGTTTTAATTTTAGTCATTTACCTTCTTAACACCTATGAGTGTTAGTTCTCTTGCCCGTGAGAAAAACTGAGGCCAGAGGGGAGGGACTGGCCTGCTTCCCCGGCTCACACGGCTCCATGGAGGGTGGCATTTGTCTGGACTGTCTACCTTTTCAGTCTGCCAGTCACGGTTCACGGGATCCCGGAACACCCCAAACGGGAACTTCCGCCCTCAATTATGTTTAGCCACAAAAAAACGCTACTGGATTTTACTGCCTGAATCAGTTCCTTGTAATGATTCCTCACAGAAAACAGTCTGCAAACTGTGTTTACAGAAACTTGTAGCTCTTCTCACACTCAATAAGGAAGGAAGCCCGAGGGTGGAAACTTCAGTGCAAGGGAGCGAGTCCCTGAGTGATTCTCATCTACGCTGAAGTTTGATCCTAACTCTCTGGGGAGGAAAGAACTAGAGGTAAGAATGCTCGTGATGAAAATGCTCTTCAGCCATTTGGCCCCATACATGACAAGGACATACATCAATACGTGTGCTGGACAGCTTTAGTTGTCAATTTAACACACCTGGGTTGAGGGAGCCTCAATTGGGGAGTTGCCTCCTTTGGACTGGCCTGTGGCCATGTCTGTGCGGTATTTTCTTGATGGCTGAGTGACGTGGGAGGGACCAGCCACTGTGGGTGGTGCCACCCCTGGGTAAGTTGCTCTGTATTGTATAAGAAAGCAGACTGAGCACGGGCCAGGGAGCAAGCCAATATGCATCATTCTTACATGGTCTGGGCTTCAGCTCCTGCCTCCAGGTTCCTGCCCTGAGTTCCTACCTGGGTCACAGTTCATCACTGAGGGAGCCCAAGGTAGGAACTCAAGGCAGGAACCCAGGAGATGTAAGGGTTTATTTAACCCTTTCCTCTCCAAGTTGGTATTGGTCAGAGTGTTTTGTCACAGCGATTGAAAGTGAACTAGAACAATATCCAAAAAGATGGCAGGAGAAATGGCAGGTGAAAAAGATGTTCTGGGGAAGAAGAAAAGAGAGCATGCCCACAGCAGGGGAACATGAGTGTCCATCCTCCTCTTGGGAATTCCGAGTGTTGGTGGAAGCCTAGGCTATAAGCTGAGAACACGGAGATGCTCAGATAAGAGACTCACAGCACCCGAAAGGCATTCTTATGCCACAGGGGAGGCAGCGTGCTTCGTCTTGGCTCCAAGCAGGTGAGTCTAGTGTCTGTTTCACAAACCTGAAAGTTTACAGTGCATATAGTCAGAGCGCAGTCTCCAGAGCACAGCACATCACTGCCAATGACATCACCCTTGAGCACTGTGTCAAAAGGGAGTTGTGTGGTTAATTTTCATTATCTGTTGTTACTCACTTGGTGAAAGGTGATACTGTTAACAAGTATGTGAACAGGACAGTGTCTTCAATGCCACATCTGAACCATTCCCAGCCTTTTCAAGGTAGAATAGAGCCGACCCTACGTATGGCCTTTCTTCAATATAGGGAAATACTTCTCTCTCTCTCTCTCTCTCTCTGTCTCTCTCTCTCTCTCTCCAAGTGGCTCTGACACCAAACTAGTATGCATCAGCTGCTTGCCTCCCAGAACACAATACAAGGCCTGTGCTTCAGTTTCTGCTGTTTATACAGAATGCTCACTTTCTTTCTGCAACGAAGTTGATTGAGTTAAGAAAAGTTTCAATACCATATTGATTGGCTGGACAGTGTAGCTGTTTTAGAAGTTGTTGTGAGCTCTATTTAAGAAATATTGTTTAGAAGACATGAAATTCGATTGAGTGGAACTTTTGATGCAAATTACTCTGAAACACTGAAACCATGGTCACAAGATGGTCTGATTTTCTCCAGTGAGGAAGAGATGGAGATATTTTTCGATCATTGTTACAACCATCTGGATAGAAAAGTAAGACTTCGGGCTGGATAAGGAAAACAGTTTACGTCCAGCACCGCAGCATGCTCTTTCCTGCTTGCTGAAGAAGCATCTCTTTGTTCTGTTCCTGAAGTACAGCGTTGTTTTCTTGGGCCTGTGCTCCGGGTTAAACCTGGGTTAGACTATGGATCCCTTACACTTGATCCTGTGATTGAAGGCCTGCCTAGAACACAATCAGACCCCTATTAGCTTAAATCTCCATGAATAGCAAAGAAGCCACTTGATCTTATAAAAAGAATTGCCTGGAGATTTTCTCTTTTGTACCAATTGTTAAGTTTCAAGATGAAATCCGCTGAGTTATCAGCATGTGAGTACTTTCTTCTTTAGGATACACCTTTAAACACTTTGCAAAACAAAACTATGCATGCCTGCCTTAATATGTACTTTCTCCGTGGACTCAGCAATTACCCTTTTGAACAGGCATATACCCCCCAAAGAACTGAGAACAAGGTCGCAGAGAGATGTTTGCACTCCCGTGTTCCTTTTATCTACAATACCAAATATGGAAGCAACCTTGGAGTTCACTGAAGCAGAATAAATAAAATAAAATAAATAAAAAGATAAATACCATGCAGTATATATCTATATACCTACAATGGACTGTTACTTCGTCTTTAAGAAGATGGGAATTATTGTAACATCTTGAACCTTGAGTATATGATGCTACATAAAGCAAGGCAACTACAGAAAAGACAGACTGTTATAGCTCTACCTTAAGTAGAGAATACCCAAATTCATGCCCAGAATAACCAAATTCATGGAGACAGAATTCAATGGTGATGTAAGACAGACGGCAGAAATGGGGACTTGCCTTAAACATAGCTTCACTTTTGCAACATGAAAAGAGCTCTGGACATGAATGGTGGTAACAGCACATAGCATGTGAACATACTTAATGCCACTGAACTGCACCTTTAAGCTTGGTTATACTGCTGAATTTTAAGTATATTTTACTGCTATTGAAAATGATCATTTTTAAAGACTTTATGCCCCGTTTCTTAGAAGAGAGACTTCAACTTTTTCACGAGAAAATGTAAAATATGTTACACCTGACTTTCAAAGTAAATGCAACATTTGACTAATTTGCAGTGTCTTTAGGGGAAACCTAATTCCTGGTCACGACTCATCTGAAGAAAGCATTTGACTTCTTTCATTCCATTTCTCCTCAGTTCTATGTAGCAGTGAGTTTTGTGAGTCATCGACACTGTCTGCAACTCCATTGCTCTGGTCTTTATCAGAAATGTAGGTACATGCGTTGTTAAGCTTGATAAATGATGGCTGGGTACCAATAACTCTGCATTAAGAAGCCCAAATATCTCTATGTTGACATATTACTAAGATTGATTCCCCTCACACCCCAATTCAGAAAGCTGTAACCCAGCATAAAGCCTTCTGGAGACTGTGGACAGAAAGACATGGTCTCAGCAGGTATTTGTTTATTCAGCAACAGCAAAAAGGAGGGTCAGGTGGAATCAAGGGGCTCCTCTTTATCCCTGTCATCTGGAGTGCTCCGTTTCCAAGCAGGTCTCTCGGGAGTGACAGAAGACAAAAGTAAACCTTCACCTCTAAGTCAGCCAGAGAAGCTGCATTTGTGCGTGTTTTGTGTAGTCGGCATTGTTTAATCATGTGGATGCATTTTGAGACCCCCATTGGGTGATGTCATCACTGTGGGAATATCGTGACCTGAGTGGTACAGGCCAGTCACTACAGCCCCTGATGCAATCAACAGACAAGGAAAACCCAAGTGCATTAGTTGGCTTGACACAGAACCCTGTTCAATAGTGACAGCGACCAACTCAGGGGTTCAGAAGGCATCTCCAGTGGGTTTCCAGAATCTTGTTCTCAGAACAAGGGATTGAGCAGAGATATACAGAATCAATGACAATTTATTAAGAAAAATAATCCAGCTGTGGTGATGCACACCTTTAACCTCACCACCTGGGAGGCAGGGGCAGGCAGATCCCCATGTGTTTGGGGCAGCCTGGTCTATATAAAGTGTTCCAGGCCAGCTGAGCTGCATAGTGAGATTCTGTCTCAAAAATATATGCTTCTAAAGAAGAACGTGGGCCAGAGCAAAGGGAGAGTTTAGTAGTTCAAGCTGCATCAGTGTACAAACGACAAGGCTTTAATCACACAACGTGGACTTTTCCATACTCTGTTCTATTGCACATAGTTCTACATACAACTTCATGTGTCCTATGTCTCATTAGCATTTAAAATCTCCACCTGAGGATGTAGGGTTTAGTATTATAATGAGCCATGGGCCACCTTCAGACACCCTGGAGTGCCCTGGCACCAGTGAGGCTTTAGTCAGTGAGCCAGGGGTTTTCCAACCTTCCTCTTCATCAACTTTTTTTTCACACACTAATTTTGTAAGACTGCACAATGCTTGGGGACTGTGGTGGTTTGGATGAGAATGTCCCCCACAGAACATTTTGTTCCCAGTTGGTGGCGCTGTCTTGAGAGGTCTTAGAAGGTGTGGAGGAAGCATGTCACTGGGGGTTGGCTTAAAGAGGTCTTGAGACTTGTAGGATTTCCATTTGCTCTCCACTTCCTGTGCCTGCCTGAAGATGTGAGCCTCCCCGTTCTGTTCCTGCTCCGGCACCTCCTGCCCCCACATCTCCCCACCATGATGGACTCTAATTCTCCAGAAACCATAAGCTTTTCTCTCCGAGTTGATATTGGTCAGAGTGTTTTGCCATAGCAATTGAAAGCTAACTAGAACAGGGACCTTGTTCTCAACTTATTCAGCCTCAGTCACCTCTGCCCGACCCCCACGGTCTGTCTCTAGCTCAGCGGGGTCTCATGTAATCCAGGCTGGCCTAAAACTCACTATGTAGAGGATGACCTTGGACTGACCTTGAACTTCTGGTGCTCCTGCTCCTCGGTGCTGGGATGTAGGAGGGGTTATAGGAGGGGCTGGGGATCAAACTCAGGACATCATGTATGTTAGGCAAGTGCACTATCAACTGAACCATATCCTCAGGCCCCTTTCTTTTTTTAATTAAAATTTGTAGTTAGCATACAACATAGTGGGCTACATTGTAACATTTTCTTTTGTGGATCTGCATATGTGCATGGGTGGGTGTGTGGAGGACAGAGGTCGGCCTCCAGGGTCTCCCCCAATTGTTTTTATTTTTGAGATAGTCCCTTACTGAACCTGAAGTTCACCAGTTTGCTGGACTGGCTAGCCAGCAAGCCCAGGGATCCTTCCATCTCCACTTCCCAGCACGGGGACTGCAGGCCCATGATGCCTTAGCTGCCGTTTTACATGGGTGCTAGGATCTGAGCTCAGGTCCGCATGCTTGTGCAACAGACACTTGACTAACTGAGCCATCTTCGCAGCCTCTCATCACATTTTCATATGTATGTACTCGTATGTACTCCATCCCCCTCCTTTCCCATCTTCCTGCCTTGCAGTTCACCTTCCTCACCATAAAGAGTCCCTTTCTGCTTCCTGTCTTCTATATGTATCTATGTGTACATATGCATACTATTCAATTGTATGTACATATTACTAAACCTAGATCTAACACAGAGAGAAAACGTGACATTTTGTATTTCATCCATTACTCTACTTTGTTTCTATCTCTTTTTAAATATTTTGTGTGTATGTGTGTGTGTGTGTGTGTGAGTGCATTGCCTGCATGTATGTAAGTACACCCACGTTGTACAATGCCTACGGAGGTTCGAAGAGGGAGTTGAATTCCACTGGAACTGGAGTTATGGACTGTTGTCAGCCACCATGTGGGTGCTAGGAATTGAACTCAGGTCTTCTGCAAGAGGAAGTATGCTCTAAAATAATGTTGAAATCATGAGCAATATAGTAAATATATAAGCAGTATAGTAAATGCATGAGCGGTATAGTAAATGCATAAGATACACAGCAAATAGATGAGTGGTGTAGTAAACACAGGAGCAGTGCAGTAAACGCATGAGCAGTAGGTCAAACAGGTGAGCTGTGATGACATGTGCTTATAATCCTATCACTGGGGAGGCAGAAACAGGAAGATTCCTAGAGCTCACAGGTCAGGTAGTCGTGTTGAATCAGTGAGTTCCAAGTTCTACGAAAAAGCCTCTCAGAAAATAAATGTGGAGAGCAATAGCGAGTGTCCCTGATGTTAGCCTCCAGCCTCCACATGCCCACACACCTTCACACACACAGGAACATGAATTCAAGTATACACCACACATACACACACAAATAAAACAGTACTATGTCCTTATATAATTGCATGTGACTGACTTTTAAGCACTGGCCATGTGGCAGGCTATTTTCCCCGGGATCACCACAAATGTGGGAATAATTCTTTTTGCTAAAACGTTGCTAATTCATAGGAATTCTTCAGCTCCATTAAAATCCTGGAATTGAGACCACTTCAGAAGAGGGGACAGAAAGACTGGAAGAACAAGTGCTGTGGGGCACCAGAGCGATACCATGTCTTCAGGCTATGACAGGACCACAGCACTCAAACTCAAAGCAGCTGTGGTTGCCTGCACAAGATCAAGCCAGCCAACATTCCAGTATGGACGGGAGAGGGATTCTGCAAACTCCACTCCTAGCTGAGGAGCTGTAGACAGCTGATGGCTTCTGGGGGAGAGAAGGTCAGTTTTCTTTAAGAATTTGACCCCTGGTAGGATCACCGCACTCCAGGGGATGACTTCACACCTTCGAGTGCACAGGCCGCACACAGTGGAATCTAAAAAGGAGCAGATGGGACTGGAGAGGTGGCTCGGTGGTTCAGAGCTCTTGCAGAGGAGCTGGATTTAGTTAACAACTGTCTGAGACTCCAGTTTCAGGGGAATCTGACCCTTCTTCTGACCTCCATGGGTGTTACACAACACAGATGTACTTACATACATGCAGGCACTACACTCATACACATAAAGTAAAAATAATAAATAATTTCTTTAAAAAAGAGGGCATGAAGTTAGAGCGGTAGGGAGGCAGGGGACGGATCTGGGGGAGGTAGGGGAGGAATGAAGGATGGATATGATCAAAATACACTGTATTCATATGAAATTCTCAGAGAACTCATAAAATATTATATTAGAAAGTAAAAGCTCAGACTGGAAAGATGGCTCAGTGGTTAAGAGCACTGGCTGCTCTTGCAGAGGACCGAGTTTGGTTCCCAGCACCCACATGGCACCTAACACTTGTCCCTAACTCCAGTTCTAGGGGATTGAATCCCTCTTCTGGTCTCCACAGACACTGCATTGCACGCATGGGTGCACTTAAATACATTGAGGCAAGACATTGATATTCAGAAAATAAAAATAAATACATTTTAAAAATTAAAAATCACCATTTGAAGCCACTATTGTGGGTCAGACTGACTTGGAACTCAGAAAGGTCCTCCTGTCTGTCCCCAATGCTGGGATTAAAGGTATGCACTGCCACACTTGGTTGGAGCCACTACAGGTGAGCAGCCTGTCCTTGACCAATCGTTATTGTGTGACAAGACTGTATTGGGGTGCCACTCACCCCCAGAATATGTGTAGTCTGACTCTCCTCCTTCCTTCTCTGTCATAATTCCCTGTGCAGCCCGGGGAGACTGGGTGACGAACACCCAGGGATGTCCCCCAACAGCAATGGGAGGGGACCTCGGGATTGGCTCAGGTGGGCATGCAACCTAACAGGGTGTGGTGGAGGAAGTTACAGCACTCCTGCTGATAACAGTATCACCAACGTGTTTCTTGTCCTGCTGTATCTGACTGTAGGCACAGAGCCCTGGAAACTGCTAGAAACCATTCCAAAGCCACACAAGGATCTGCCCAAATCTGCCTAGAAGAGGCTCCATCCAGGAAGCCCATTCAAGAAATGGTGAGGGGGATAGGGTCCTGGTAAATAGTATGGGCTAGCCTCAGGCTTTTCCAGTCTTTGTGAACTTTTCAGTGACGTGAGTCAGTAAATTCCCTCATTGCTTAAGTCTGATGAGTCAGATTTTTCTGTTACTGAGAACCAGACACTAACTGAGGCACCACTGATCCACGTCAAATGGCCTTTCCATTTTACAGAAGAGGACACAGGCTTGGGGATGCTAAGTGGAGGACCAATTGGGGTGGTCCTTTTTCCTTTCTGCTCTGCTAGTCAGTTAGTGGGAGTTTGAGTTCCTGGTGGCTTTCCCAGCAAAGGATACGATGTTAATTCTCCTTTCACTAGCCACTGGACAGATGTGTTCTGAAATACTGAACTGATTTCCCTGAGGTTGGCATCTGGCAACCGATTGCTTCCTAGGTACCCTCATGATCCGTGAAAAAGACAAGATTAACTAATTGCAGAAAGTGCAGGAACCACATTTTAATTAATTTATTATTTACTTATTTAATTAGTTAGTTAAACGTTATGCGTATGAGTGCTATGCCTGCATGTGTGTAAGTGCACTCGTGTCGTGCAGTGCCCACAGAGATCAGAAGAGGACACTGTACTCCCTGGAACTGGGGTTACAGATGGTTATTAGCCACCATGTGAATGCTGGGAACTGAACCTAGGTTCTGCAAGAGCAGACAGTGCTTTTAACCACTGAGCCATCTCTCCAGCCTAGGAACCACATGTTTTCAAAGCTTTCTTCCTAGTCTGCCAGCAACAGGCTCGGTGCCAACCCTGCCTCCCTCCACTGGTCTTGGTGACCACCCTCAACGCTACTTCTTCCGTCTTACCATGTGTCTTCTGACCCTGAAGACTTCCTTTTATGGCTAGAATTTCCAGGTTGTGGTCTGAAAATTCTTCCATTTTTGTATATGAATATTCACTTTCTCACCCAACAGTGATCTGTCCTAAAATTATTTCAGAAAAAGCTCATCAGGTTTCCAGGGAAATGACCTAGAAGGGGAAGAAAACAGAGGGGAAGTCACATGTATCATGTTAGCAGCAGTAACTGGAGGCTCTACATGTATTTTCTCCTTTAATTCTCCCAGTTGCACCACGGGAAGTAAGTTCAGTCTCCTAGTCCACCAATAAAGAAGCTCTGTCTACATGAGTTGCCAAATCTCGGCGTGCACAGCTGTGAAGATGTTTCCTCGTACCACTGGGGTTGGGCAATAGGTTCTGCTGCTTTTGTGTGAGTTCCAACTGATTATGACCTCTTGGATCTATTGAGAAGTACTGAGAAGAACAAAGCCTCCTCCAGGCGGAGGAGGAAAGATGGGAGATGTCTGCCAAGCCACACACCACACACTTTATACCCATACAGGTCCGTTCTTGAGATTTCTCAGGAAGGATCAGTCTACCAGGGAATCTAGCTGCTAAGTTTGTCAACTGGAATCTGTTGGGGGAAAAAAAATTATCTGAGGTTGAGTTTGAATTTGTAGTTTATGTCTTGGAAAAGAGGATGTCAGATAACCATTGTCGGTGTGGATGTAATCAATCAGAGAAGCCAGCAGTCCAGGTCTGGAACTGACCAGTGCATTTCTGTGTAGAGGCCACTAGGGCATCCCTACATCCCTTCCCAGAACAATGCCAACACCTGTAAATCCACGGATCTCACACTCTGCAGTGACTTGTTTAGAAGAAACACCTCATAGCACTGCCTAGGCTTGCTCCCGGTTTCTGTCACAGCACACGGTGTGGCATGTAAGCAAGCAAGGAGAAGTGGCCCAGACTGAGACACCAGCAAAGGGGAGAGTTCAAGTGAGCAGGTGTGGAGAGTGCCTCTCCGAGGACTCGCTCCCCAGACACCAGCCTTAGCTGCGTGGCAGTCACAGAGGAGGTTCTTTGGTGCTGTGTCTGGTGGTTGCAAAGATGGTGCAAAGATATTCAGAGAAAGGAGGCTGAATGTGTTCACAGAAAGCATTCTATGAAAAATGGAGGGGCTGGAGAGATGGCTTAGCAGTTAACATCACTGGTTCCCCTACAGAGGACCGAGTTCAGTTTCTAGCATCTGCATGGCAGGTAACAACCATCAGTAACTCCAGTTCCAGAGGATCCAACATCCCCTTCTGGCCTCCAAGGGCACAGCACTACACCGTGCACTTACACACATGTAGGCAGTACATTCATACACATAAAATAATACATGAAATATTTTTTAAATAGCGAGATGAGGCTGGGCATGGTGGTACACATCTTTAATCCCAGCACTTAGGAACAGAGGCAAGTCAGTTTCTGTGAATTCAAGGCCTGCATTGTCTCCAGAAAGAAAGGTGAAGTGGCTAAAGCTAGCTAAAGGTGAAGGTGCTAAGGTGTTTGTGCCCAACCTGGGTAGGGTCCACATAAAAGTGGAAGGGGTGAAGTGACTTCTCAAAATTGTTCTCTCCCTCCCCGCAACAATAATAAAATAAATTTAAAAATAATGAATGTGGGGCTGGAGAGCTAGCTCAGCAGTTGAGAGGACTGGCCGCTCTTGTAGAGGACCCAGGTTCAATTCCCAGTACCTACATGGAGGCTCACAACCATCCATAACTCCAGTTGCAGGGGATCCAACGCCCTCCTCTGACCTCTGTGGGCATTGCACGACATGGGTGCACATGCATCCATGCAGGCCATACACTCATACAGATAAAATAAAAATAATAAATAAAAATGTTTTTAAAAGGATGAGAGCCAGCAAGATGGTTCAGTGGGTCAATGTATCTGCCCCTAAGCCTGACAAGCTGAGTTTGAGCCCCGGGTTCCATATGGCGGAAGGAGAGAACCGATTCCCACAAGTTGTCCTCTGCCTTCTATGTGCCACGCACATGCACCCCCACCTTTAAACAAATAGATGTAATTAAAATGTTTTAATGAACGAGTGATTTGATAAGCAAGGCCGTATACATTAGGCTACATTTTGAGTTCAGAAGATCTCAACCATGCTCACTGCATTTCCTCACCTGATGGATAGTTCCATCCAGTGGTGTGGGGCGTCATCTGTGATTGCAGAAGGTAAGGAGGTGAACTCAGAGTCTAGTTAGAGGTGTGGGTTCTGGATCCAGAGCAAGTGAGTGTGCAAATGATGAGTGTAAGGGAGACAGAAGTGTCTGTCCAAGGGATGGATGCTGAGACGGACTGGGAGTCCGAGCTGGTGGAACTCACCGCTGGGGCAGACCGTGGGTTTGTCTGTGTGGTGGTTTAAATGTGAGACGTCCTCCCTAGGCTCATGTATTTGAATCCAGTTGGTAGTGCTGTCTGGGGAGGTCATGGCATCTTTTGGAGATGGGTGTAACCTTGCTGAAAGAAATACAACCCTGGGTTTTCAGGGGTTTATAGCCTCACCTCAGTTCCTGTTTCCTTACTCTACTTCCTGTGTGTGTGAAAAGGTGGTTAGCCAGCTTCCCAGTCCTACTGCCACACTGGCCCTGCCATTATGAACCTCTGGAACCACAAGTCAATAGAAACTTTCTTTCTTATCTTGCTTCTGGTCCTGTTAGTTTATGAAAGCAAAAGAAAAGTGACCAATACAAGTCTGATCATAAGAAAAAAGAGACCGAGGGGCTGGAGAGATGGCTCAGCAGTTAAGAGCACTGGCTGTTCTTGCAGAGGACCTGGGTTTGATTCCCAGTTAGCAACCATACATAACTCCAGTTCCAGGGGAATCTGACACTCTCTTCTGACCTCCGTGGGCATTGCATGACATGGGTGCACTCACATACATGCAGGCACTACACTCATACACATAGAAATGAATAAAATATTTTTTAAAAAAAGAAAGAAGAGACCGAGACCATTTCCATGAAAGAATAGCAAAGATAGACCTTTTTTTTTTTTTTTTTTTGTCTTCTTGAGACGGGTCTCCCTGTAGCTCCAGTTGGCGTGGAACTCATTACGTAGACCAGGCAGGCCTTGATCTCATAGAGATCCACCTGCCTCTGCCTCCTGAGTGTTGGGAATAAGAGCAGGTGCCACCATGCCTGGCTGAAGACAGACTTAAATGTACAAGTTAAATCTATCAGATCTTGCCGAGAATTAAGTATGTTCAATAGATTATAGAGCGTGAGTTCTAAGCCATGGCTATACTCTAGGATCCAATGGAAGTTTTTCAAACCTAACAGTGCCTGAATCTCCACCAATCCTGAGATTGGGATTCAACTGGTCTCAAAAATGGAACTCAGAAATCAGTATGTTCCAAAAGCTCTGGAAGTGATTGTGTCACCAAGACTGAGAACCAGTCATAACTCATCTTCAGGATTTCATGGCTGGATATGACATTCTGAAGGAACTCAAAGAGACCAGTTAGGGATTATGGTTGTACATCCTTAATTTCTCACCAGCCCCTGTTCTCAAAACTGACACATTGCCTAAGAGTGTGTCCCTGGAGGGCTCAATGGGAAGCATACTCTTGGAGCCCAGCAGGGTAAACTCAGACAAAGAATATTTCAGATCTGTTTGCCTGATACTCAAGGGAAGGGCAGTCGCTCTGGACACTTGGCATAGAAAACAGGGCACCAGGCCAGGCATCAGAGACCCCTTCACCTGTGACTCTGTGATCCTGGGCAAGTAACTTCATCTTCCTGACCCTATATTGTCACATGCCACTTGTATCTTGGTTTAACTCTACTTCTATGACTTCCTGAGCCTACCTTTATTCCTAAAACCTCTGCTACCATGATTTGAGTCTGAAATGTCCCCCGGAGGCTCATGTGTTTGAACACTCGGGCCCCAGCTGCTGGCACTGTTTAAGGAGGTTGTGGAATTTCTAGGAGGTAAGGTTTGACAGGTAGAGGTAGGTCAGGGGAACAGGGAGCTTTAGGAAGTTATAGCTCAGTCCTGATATGAGTTCTGTGCTCCGGTTCCTGGTCCAGTCACCATGCAAGGAGCTCCATCACAGGCTCCCACCATCACAGACTGAACCTATCCCTCTGCAAGTTCTATTTTGCCTTTTGGCCATAGTAAACTCAAAACGCTCCAAAACCATGAGCCAAAATAAATATGACCTGCTAAAGTTTCTCTGTTGAGCATTTAATTGCAATGATGAGAAAAGTAACTAATAGACCTGCCCATTGGAAGGTCTGGGTTGTTCAGTTTACTGGCTTTGGTAGGGTTGCAGGGGGCGGGAGGCAATGAAATCAAGGATGTACATGGTATGCATCAATAATTCCTAAGTGGTCTCTTTTGAATTCCTCAATGAAAAGAAAAGTAGACTAACAGGAGACTCCAGTAAAGATTGTTTGTGCTTTCAAGAGACATTAACAAGGTACTTCACCAAAAGTATACAAGACACTGTAAAATGTGCTTTATTCTGGAAAGGTTTACTTAGAGAAGAAAAGATGACTCAATGTGCACTTCTGTCAGAAAACAACTTAGCAGCAGCATCCTCATTACCACCATCATCGTCAAATCATAAGGGACGTTTAATAGCACTTGGCAGTTTACAAAGTATTTTTATACAAGAACAACAGTAACAATAACCACTATATAGTAGTTTATAGTAAACAGCGATATGAAAGGTTTTCCACATGCTACTATAGAAGGGTGCCAGATACAGATGTGAATGGGCTCATTTCTAGGGATGGAGAGACTAACACTGCAGAACAGGCGTCTCGGAAGGTGGCCAGGTTCACATCCCTGCACGCCCTTGTATTCATCCCATGCTCAGCAGCAGGACTTGGACCACAGGACCTCACTACCATTCCAGGCAGTCCAAAGAAAAGAAACGTGTGCATTATAAGTGCAGTATTGGAGTGCCAGCTGCTTATATCTCAGCTGTCTTCTTTGACCTTCCCTCAGAACAAATTTCTGGGTCTTTCCTGCTTCATGACCGAACTAACAATCATCCTGTCCTTCTCTCAGGGAGAATCCTGACCTTCAGAGTCAGAAACCCCCGGATCCCATCCCAGCCTTGCCTTCTCGCCCCACATTCATCCCACTCGATGCCTCCTTCCCTCACTTGGAGAAGAATGGAATCAGCTCCTGTCGGCCTTTTGAGGTCTATGTGAGTCTCAAATCCAATAACCTTTGAGGGCTGGAGAGATGGTTCAGTGTTAAGAGCACCGAGTTCTGCTCCCAGCACCCACATGGGGGCTCACAGCAATCTGTAACTCCAGTTCCAGGGGGCCTGATGCCCTCTTCTGACCTCTGCAGGCATTGCATGACATGGATGTACTTACATACTAAATACAGACAAAACACACACACACAATAAAAATTAATTGATTAAAAATAAATAAAAATAAAATAAAAGTGGTAATGGGTATTAGAAATGTTCAGAAACACAGAAGGATCAGGAAGTATGCATACTTTCCTAATTTGGGAACTTAACAGAACTAGGAATTTGCTTTTGTTGCCCTGAGGTTGTTGCCTTGAGGTGGTACTGACCTCGTGACCCTCCTGGATCCTTCATCCCAGTCACAAAAATTTCTGGGCAGTTGGTCCTGGGGATGTCCAGAGCACATCAGGGCTGGTCTAGCCTCATGCCCCCTAGGTTGTGTCCTTTTCTAGACCCTGTTTTCGTGGCTCCAATGCTCTGTCTCTCACCTGCATCTGTCCTATGTCTCCTCTGAGTTAAATATTTCCTCAGGGAATATTAAGCACTCTTCCTAACGCCCTAGAGTCCCACTCAAGAAGAGAATCAGCAGTCCAAAGAAAAGAAACATGTGCATTATAAATGCATATTGGAGTGCCAGCTGATTATATCTTGGCTGTCTTCTTTGACCTTCCCTCAGAACAATGACCCTCTTTTAAGTATTCTGAGAGAGGGCTGAGGAGTTGTCTCCAGAATAGATTACTTTTTAAATTAACTTTTTATGTGTATGAGTGTATTGCCTGTGTGTGTGTAAGTGCACTCATATTGCAAAGCCCGTGGAGGCCAGAAAAGGGCATTGGATCCCCTGGAACTGGAGTTATGGACAGATGTTAGCTGCCATGTAGATGCTTGGAATTGAACCCTGGTCCTCTGGAAGAACAGCAAGTGTTCTTAACTGCTGAGTCATCTCTCCACCTCCCTTACCCCCAAACCCCGAATGGGTTCTTTACCTGGTAGAATGAGCCCATTTTCCCTTTCTAGGAGTGTGAACTTTCAGTGGTTCTACCTACTTTTTTTACATCTTACGATTGGATGTAAAAAATTTCCATTAGAATGGAAATGCTAACAGGTGTACCCAGGGACCCCCTGGGGTCCAGATAAGGCTCCCATGTCTTCAACATCCAGCCACAGTCCACAGCCACAGTGAGAACCAGCCAGTCAGCAGGCAGAGTAACTACCTCTCTGCCTAGTCTAATGTCCTGAGGAGCCCCTGGTGGCCTGAGGTCGTGGAACAGGTGTGTCCCTCAGTGGATGAATTCTTCCCTTGGTCACTCAGTTTCCAAACATCACACACAGCCCTGAGGGGGAGCTATTAGAAGAAAGAGCAGCCCTGTCCCCACTTCTTCCCTCTACTTCAGGCCCCAGGTGCTTTGTCTCTGTACAAAACGCCAGCATACCCCACTGTCAAAGTATTTACTGCATCCTAACAGACAGAACTCAGTACCGTCGGTGGTCGGTGCACTCTCCCAGTCAGTGCTGTGAACAGATCTGCAGTAAGCTGTGCCCTCCACTGCTGAGTCCCAACTCCTACTTCTTGTAAGATGCGAAGCACAGCATGCAGGTGTGTATCTACACTGCACTGAAGTGGGACAGGCAGAAGACTGCAAGTTAGATGCCAGCCTGAGCTGTACAGTGAGTTCCAGGCCAGCTTGAGATACATGGGACCCTGGAAAGGACGGGGAGCTGGGGAAAGAGAGAGAGAAAAAGGGAGGGAGGGAGGGAGGGAGGGAGGGAGGGAGGGAGGGAGGGAGGGAGGGAGGGAGGGAGGGAGGGAGGGACAAAGATTCGATGAACCTGGGTCAGGTCCTTACCCTCACCTCTTTTGCTCTGAAATGTGTCCCTTGAAGAGATCTAACCCTGAGAAAGCCACGCTGGGCAATAACGTACTCTACAAGCTGGTAGAGTTCAGACAAGAGCCTAGTATGGGATATAATTAGCATTACCTGGAATCAGCGCCTATAGGCTTGAATGGACCAGAGGAAGAAATAGTGTTTCTAGGCCAGTGAGAGTCTCAGAGTGGACACCTCCCAGTCACCCCAACTGTGGCCCAGGACAAGGATGCAGCTACTACCAGAAACAGACAGAGGCAGAGAGGATCTATAAGGACATCTTCTAGTCTGCTCCCACTGCTGCTTGGGAGTGGGCAGGGACCGTCTCAGAGAAAGAGCAACTCGGGCAAAGGAAACCTGAGGGGACTTTCCTGTCATTTTGAAGTCCTAGATGGAAAACTGAAGTTTAGGAGCTGACACGAATGGTTACAGATATGAAGACCTGCAGAGGCTCTGCTACCTGCCAAGTGGTACGCAGGACACCCGGAGACCCTGGACATGACTACTGAGATCTGCCCATCTCCAAGGCACTGATCACATTTTCAAAATATATTCTTTTCTGGAAAAAAATGAAATATTTAGGTTGGCAACTTGTCATTATGGGAAGAGCTAAACCCACATTCTCCTCTCGTGTGTGTGAGCAGGGTAGAAATGTGCCCAGCTTGAAAATCAGGTCATGAGAGATTTGCTCTCAGATGGTTCATTCTGCAGAAAGTCACTGCCACATCATGAGAAAAGGCCCTATCGGTGAGGAGCCCACGCATCCTGCCCAGGCCACAAGAATGAAGACTCCTTAACCACATGAGCTCAGAGCGGGGTGCTATAGCCCCACTCAAGCCTTCAGAGCCCTGAGGTGCCTCCTAACACCAGTCCTATACCCTTATCTAGAATCACCAGCTGAACCACACTTGAGTTCCTGTCCTACAGAAACTGTGCACTAACCAGTGGGTTTACAGCTTTAAGCCACTGAATTTGTAGATAATTCTTTATCCAGAAATAACAGTAAGGTATTATTATTACAACTGGAACACAAGCTCCAGAGTCAAATGTCTTTTTGCAAAGTCCCAAAGTTTCCAATCTGGGTCTTGAAGGATAAGCAGACACTTACCTGGAAAGAAGGGCAAAGGGCATGGCCTGGGCAACTGTGGGATGCCATAGCTTAATATTTGAGACCCTTGAGATAACAGAAGTGAGCTATTCAAAGAAGATGCTTAGGAAGTAGAGGGAACTGTGAAGTCAGGCTGCAGGGCCACAGGATAGGAAGCTCATGTCTTATTTAAAATCTTAGGACCCCGAGCTATAGGCCAGAAGGAGTCAGCGACCAGTCACAAAAATGTGTAAGGCCATGACAAAGATTTGGAGGTGGGAGGATCAGGAGTTCAAGATCATCTTAGCTACATAGTGAGTTCAAAGCCAACCTGGACTATGTGAGACCTTATCTCAAAAAGTAATAAGGCTGCATGTGATGGCACACACCTTTAATCCCAGCACTCGGGAGGCAAGGCAGGTGGATCTCTGTGAGTTCAAGGCCAGCCTGATCTACATAGTGAGTTCCAGGTCAGCTGGGGCAATAGGAGAGCCTGATTCAAAAAGACCAAAATAAATAATAAACAAATATGCTAAGTATGGAGGTGCACACCTTTAATCCCAGCACTCCGGAGGCAGAGGCAGGCTATTTCTGTGAGATCAAGGCCAACCTGGTCTACATGGCCAGTTCTAGACCAACTTGGGCTACAGGGAGATCCTGTCTCAAAAAAGACCAAATAAATAAATAGATAAATAAACAAACAAATAAATAAATGCCTCCCAAAATGTAAGACTGTAACGATGGAAACTGTTGGGGGTTCTGTACTAATGGGAAACGCTCAGCTCGTGAACTTGCACAGGGATCACGGGAGTGGAGAAGGGATGAGACAGAATCGACTTGGCAGGAAAAACAGACAAGTTTGACACGAAGGAGAAAGAGAGAGTGAAAGAGAGGAAGAGGAGGATGAAGGGGGAGATGTGATGGCACAAGGGACCTGATGTGCTGGTATTTTATTATTATTAAGACATAAGTTAAGCCCTGGAATTAACACACCAAAAGAATGTCTTTCCTGCCTTTTTCACACAGAGGACTATCTAAGCTCTCCTAAGTCTAAGTATGAAAGGCCTGTGCTTCCAGGATGCTCACAAGATCTGGGGACGAGACCAGGAGAAGAGGAAATGGGAACAGTCAGTCTCCTGGCTGCACCAGTCAGGGGTTCAGCAGATGAACTCCCTGGCTATGAGGAGGCTGCCCAGGGGCTCCATCAGCTGGAACAGGACTGTCAACTCTGGACTCCAGCAGGGCTGGGGCATCCGGCAGGGAGGGAGCCCTCATCTGTCACCAGCAGCACCTCCCAGCGTCCTCTTGATTTGAAGACTTTCATGTGGTCTCATGTTCCTTTGTCCACAGCCTCGGAAGAAGCCCAGCTGCCAGCAGAGGTGAACGCAGGTTCAGGTTTTATTGGTGACTGTTTCACCTGGCCTTGATCACCACCCAGCTCTGCTTTTGTTTCTAAAGGTCACATGTGGAGAAGCTTCCCTTGCTGTGTTGAAATGAACAGAGAGGAGTCTAGATGAGCAGAAAGAACATGGAAGAACGTGTGTGTGTGTGTGTGTGTGTGTGTGTGTGTGTGTGTGTGTGTGTATCTGCAAGGCATGAGAGGAATGGAAGGGATTGTGGCTGGCCAAGACATTCCCAGTCCAGCCAGGTGGCTCCGTGGGTAAAGATACCTCCAAGCCACTTCGTGAAAGGAGAGAAACAATTTCTGCAAGTTGTCCTCTGACTGGTGCATGTGTGCACACACACAAATAAGTGTAAAATATTTAAAAAATAAGACATCCCCACACATATTCCAAAGCCCCATTTGTACCCAATTACCCAAAACAGACACTTAGAAGCTGCTGGCTGTGGGTCACAATTTCTTAGGTGGGCTTTTTTTCTTACCCAGAGTCCTTCATGGCTGAGCAAAAGTTTCCTAATATGTCCTTGAATAGTACTGACTTGACACAGGGTTTTGTTTTAAGACTTTCTTCTAATCCTTGAATGAGCAATGAAACCCAGAGTTCACAGGCTGCCTCTAGGGATGACCGAAGCATCAGATACTTCTGGTTTTGACCCTTTTTTTTTTTTGGACATTGAGTTTTCCTTCCTAATTCCTTTTCTCTGTTATGTATCTGAAAGTGTGTTACACATCCATCATTTCTAAGTGTGGTATGGCAGTAAACACACTGCAGAATTGGATGGCCATATTACTTTAATGACTAGTCTCTATAATTCAAGGTAACTAGAAGCATACTGTTTCAAAAGTCAGTCAAAAGTTTTTCCAAACCATAGAGTACTTGAAAGCATATAAGATGTCTAATGCTCCACGCATGTAATGCAAAGAGGGTGAAATACTCTGCCTCCTGTATCCTTAAGCATTTCACACATGCTGTCTTGTCTTATCCTCATAGCAGTTTTATGAGACAGTCACTATCCCTATTTTATAAATAAGGAAAAGTGAGGCTCCCTTTGCTGAGGGTAATCAATAAAAGAGTTCACCTTAAACCCGTGTCTCTCTCACTGAAGTCTCTGCTTCCCAGTTCATAGTCTGATAAAGAAGACATGGCCAAGGCAGGAGAGATGGCTCAGTGCTTAAGAGCACTTGTTGCTCTTGCAGAAAATGTGGGTGCCCAGCACCCATATAGCACTCACAACCATCCATAAGTTCAGTTCCAGGGGATCCAATGCCCTCTTATGGCCTCTGTGGGGACTGCATACACATGGTACATATGTATACATGTAAGCATTCACACACACACATAAAATATAAATAAATATCCACAGACCATGGGATAAAGTCTAATAAAACAATTCTGTTAAATAGATACAGTATTAAACTTATTTCTAATGATGTATTGTTACACTCGTAGATTAATGCATCTCTCAGCTCTTGGCAGAGAAACACCCTTATGCAGCAGATGGTGATTAACACAGAGACTCACAACTAACCAATGTGCAGAGAATAAGAGGCTGCAGACTGCTTATCTCTGAATAGGACACCTATATCAAGTTTCTGCCTCCCAAGGCTCAGGGATCATTGTGGAAGAAGAGGTGGGAAGATTGTAAGAGCCAGAGGAGGTGAATGACCACCAGGAAACACCTGGTCAGTTACTCATATGAACTCACAGAAATGGTGACAGCATGGAGAAGTCCCCCACAAGCTCAAGCCAGACAAAAATCCCAGCATAGACATGGGGAGGGGGTAAGAAACCCCAACCTGGGCTGGAGAGTTGGCTCAATGGTTAAGAGCACTGCTGCTCTTGCAGAGGACCGGGGTTCTATTCCCAGAACCCTCACGGTGGCTAATAATCATCTATAACTCCAGTTCCACGGGAATTCGATACTCTTTTCTGACCTCTGCAGACATTTCATGACACAAGTGCACTTACATACATACAGGCAATACACTCATACACATAAAATAAAAATAAATAACAACAACGAAACAAAAACACCCCAACCCTACCTAAAGAACTATTGGCAACCAATGACTACTGGGAAGGGGCGATTCAGTGCATTTAAAGGTGAGACTCTTAATAGGTTGACAAGGCTCCAGTGGACAAACCCAAATGTAGGACATTTGGGGAAACAAACTTGACTCTACAGGCCTTTATATACATACATGTACATAAACACACACACAAAGGTGCAAATATTTGCTGCGAGTTAGAAAAAGGGGTGCAGATACAGGAGAGGTTCTAAGTATGATCAAAATAAATTGGATGATAGTCACAAAAAATCATTAAAAATATAACTAAATAAATAATCTTTAAGAAATAAGACATGGTCAACAAAACCTCAATGTCAGAGTAAGAATAAATCAGAATATCAGAGTAGAACAGAACAGTAAAATCTGTCACTAGGAAACACAGACATGTCCAGTCGCTTGTTGAGGGGACAGGTCTGGAGGCTATCACTTCAGAATAGGCTGACATCTAGAGACTAAAGGAAGAGAAAGGAGAAATGACTCACCCCAGGCTTAATGACACATCATCTCAACAGAAAAAGAGGACCAGAGAAACAAGCTCAGGGGCCAGAAAACATGTGCATGTCAGGAGCTCTGCATGTAGACCACTCATGGTCAGGTATGAACATGCTGGGACATGAGTGAGGGATGTTTGAGACCAAGTGTGGAGGGCCCTGTGGAGAGAGTGTACTGGGTGGACAATGAAGCTCCGTGAAGATTGTTGGCTGGAGGACGGCTCAGCAAGGCCATGCTTTAGGGATGTGTATACGGAGAGCCAGGAACAAGGTAGACTGGCTGGAGAAGAGTGGATGGGAGAAGGCCCGATGCAAGGAACGGGCAAAGGAGCGAGAGTTAGACACTCCACAACATGGGTTCGAGGCCACAGCCTAATTAAGCTCTAGAACTGGTGATTCAGTGGGAATTTGCAACATCATCAGAGTAGAGGATGGAAGATGACATGGTCAACAAAACCTCAATGTCAGAGTAAGAATAAATAAGAATATCAGAGCAGAACAGGAAACACATGGAAGACTGTCATCTTCCATGGACTTGACCCAGCCAAACCGCTGGGCTGAGTTCCTCAGGTCGGAGATGGTCCATTGGACACTTGGCTAAAGTTTCCAAGAAAAAGGAGTCAGTATGGGCTACATCCTGGAACCAGGACTGAAAGTTAGTTCATCTCTAAGCTCAGAGGAAAGGTGCAGGGCGAAGGCTGAAGGACGGGTGTGGGAGTATTTAAGTTAGTGGGTCCAGCAGCCATCCATAGGCTCAGGATCGTACTCATTGCTTTACAGTGTCTAGTATGTTGCGGATGACCTTAATTTAAAGGTAGGTAAGCAAGGCTAGGAAAATGGACCAGCTGGGAAGTGCTTGTCACCCAAGCTCAGATACCCAGAACCCACATTAAAAAGCAGGACTGTGTGCCTGTCCTCCTAGTGCTGGGGCACTGGAGACAGATAGATTCCTCAGGCTTGCTGGAAGAAGAGCTTGCCAAATCAATGAGTTCCAGGGTCAGTGAGAGAATCTGTCTTTAAAAAACAAGGTGGAGGGGCTGAAGAGATGGCTCAGCAGTTAAGAGCACTGGCTGCTCTTGCACAGGACTGAGGTTTGGTTCCCAGCACCACATGGTGGCTAACAGCCATCCATAACTCCAGTTCCAGGGGAATCTGACGATCTCTTCTGACCTCTGAGAGCACTGCATGGCATGGATACACTTATACATGCAGGCAATATACTCAAACACATGAAATTTAAAACTAATAAATAAAATATTTTTAAAGTATTTTTGAAGTGAGGTGTGGTGGTGCACACCTTTAATCCCACACTTGGGAGGCACAGGCCAGCCTGGGCTACATAAAGAATTCCAGACCAGCTGCAGCTACAGGAGACCCTGTCTCAAAAAGACAAAAAAAAAAAAAAAGAAAGAAAGAAAAAAGAAGATACCCAAAGTTAACCTCTGTCCTTCACACACATATTCAGTGAGCACATGTATACCCCCTACACACGAGAACGCACACACACACGCGCACACACACATACATTCGCACGCGCGCATGCGCACGTTTGGAGGAATAGCTTTAACATCTCAATAGAAGAGTAAGAACAAATTTTATACCTTGACCTAAATGTCCGGATCTGCCACAGCACTTACCACAGTGCATGATGGCTTTAAGCTTCGTGTCCACCTTTCCCAGCAGACTGAGCAAGGCAAGGATCAGGCAAGGCAGATCCACAAGCAGGCATGGGGTGCAAAGGGCAGTGCAGAAAAGACGCCGGAGTAAGAGTTACTGCTGGCTTGGGCTGGGGTAGAGCTCTGGGAACAGTGGGAGATGATTAGGCTCCAGTTGCATTTTGAGGGTAAAGTCAGAAATGAAAGAAAAGAATGACTAGAGACATGGCTCAGTAGTTAAGAGTACACAGCACTCTTGCAGAGGACAGGTGAGTTCAATCCCAGCAGCCACTTTGGGAGGCTCACAACTGCCTCCAGAGGACCAAATGCCCTCTTCTGGACTCTGCCAGCACCTGCTCTAATATGCACATACTCACACACATACATACCTATAAAATAAAATATTTTAATTAAAAAAAGTAAAAGAATAACTTAAGAGTTGAACTTGGGAACCCAGAAGGTAAAATTGGAATCATCAGAATGGAAAAAGTTGGAAATAAATCAAGTTTCAGAGAAAAGATAAGGTTTCTCTTTTGCAGAGGTGGATTCTGGGTGTCTATTAGCACTCCAAGTCTAGAGGCTGAGTGACAGATGAAATTTGAGAGAGGGCGAGGTTTATACTAAAGATATAAATTTGGGGATTGTTGGTGTAAAAGAGAAACTTTGAAGCTGTGTACTCTCACCGAGGAGCTGAGTGTGGAGTAGTCCGAAGTCTGAGCCCTGAGATATTACAATACCAAGAATCTGGGAGAAGAAAAGACAAAACGAATGAACAGAGACCAAAGATACAAGGGGTGGGGCAAAGGAAAGAGGGAGGACTAGAAGCCGAGCAGAAACAGAACGTCAGGGAAGAGAGCACTGGCTGCTCTTACAGAAGACCTGGATTCAAATGCCTGTAAATAAGCGGAGGGCCGAGAACTGCCTGTTGGGCTTAACACATGGGCACTGGCAATGACCACAATGAGCGGGATGAGACGTTAGCTACGCGTCAGGTAGCAGCCTGGGTGGTAAGTTTGAGAGAGGGAAGGAGAAGCCCTGGAGACTAGAAAGATTGTTCGTCACGCAATGCTGTAAGGAGGAGCTCCAAGGTGGGGACTGTGGCCAGCAGGAAAAGTTGGGCAATGGGAAGCCGGGCAGTGGGAAGCCAGGCCCTTATCCTGATGGGTGAAACATGTTTGGGTACCACCTCCAGTGCCAGGCTAATGGCTACACTTTCCTCGGCTTGAACAGCCTTCCCCTTTCTAGGTCTGACCCCTAAATTGTCCATCAAGGCTAGAGAGCACATGCCTTTTTTTGACTCTTACAGATACAGAGCAGACGCTTAGCAGATATTTAGCAATCCCATGAGCGATGCTCGTCTGTTCCAACAGTCAGCTTTCTGAGCCATGGTTGCATCCACCTTGGAGGATTAAATAAGATAAAGCGCACGTGATATATAGAAAGGGGCTAGTGCTCAGTGTGTGTCCAGTGAGGTTTCAATACGAGTCCAACATGAGATAAGGAATCTAAAGTCCAGAAAATAGTTTGTTCAAGGTTGTACAGCTAGTGACAGATACTAGTCTCTTGAATTCATCATTTTAAGAGGATTTTATTTTTATTATATTATGTGATGTGCGCATGAGTGCAGTGGCATCAGAGGGCAGGGGATCAGATCCCCCTGGAGCTTCAGTTATAAGTGGTTGTGAGCCACCTGACATGGGTTTGGAACCAAACTCAAGTCATGCAGAAGAGCAGCACGCACGCTCAACCGACCGCTGAGCAGATTCTCTAGAAAAGGAGTAGATGGTGCTCTTAAACACTGAGCAATCCTCCAGCTCTGGATTCATCACTCTTGACTCTTTCCATAGAACCAATAAATAAATCAATCCCCTGCAGGCCTCAGGCTACGTGATCTGCTTCTGCAGACTGGGGTGATAAGAAGCTCAAACATTAGGGATTAAGGGGAGCTGCGAAATCTCTCTCTGACCTTTCTACATAACTAGCATGCACCTGCCTGTGTCCTGGTCAGAAAGCCCTGCCACATGGTTCTTCCCACAATGCTTGGCATCCCTCTCACAGTCCCCGCCCCCCGTCTGTCTCTGTCTCTGTCTCTCTCTCTCTCTCTCTCTCTCCTGCTACCCTTTTCAAACTCAAGTCCTCAAGTCAAAGGACAAAGCTATGCTGCACACCTTTTTCATTTACGATGAATGGTTCTGTAAGTTCAGGTGGCTGATTCTACAAATTACAACTCCAGATGCCGATCTAAACATAGACCCAGCCTAAGTTTCTGGACAGTACTAATGGGAGCACTATGAGCGTACCTCTGTCTCTGTCCCTGCGGGACATGAGCAGCCTGCCCTTTCCAGGATGAATGGGGGATGTTTACTTTGTCAACACTTATTACTGGAGCATTATAGCATTATATGTAGTGATACCTTTAATAGGACAATAAATCTTTAGCACAGTTTATAGGCTGTCTTTCATCCAAAGACCTCAAAGAAATTTGCTCACACTGTCATTATTAATCATCCAGCTTTGCCCAGGGAGCCAAGCCGTGATTGTTTCAAAGAGAGAAACTGAGGTTCCAACAAAGTTTATATGACTTGCAAGGGTCATGAACAGGGTCAGAAGAAAGAGCTGGGCACAGAGCCCAAATTCCTTTCTATCAGGCCAACAACCCAGCCCTCCCCTCAAAGCTCTCCAAACATTCCCTTTTGGTAGAAAATATGATTTGTTACCTTGATCTATTAAGCAGGAATGAACTCTGAACTCTTCTTCAATGACATGGGGAAACCAGCGTTTATTTTTGAAGTTCCTTCAAGTCATAAAAAGCTTGATTCACTGTATTAAATACTAACATTGAACTAAGTAGATAGCTTTGTAGTCCTAATGATAGCCTGGATTTAAATGATGCCTTTGCTCTCAAAAGCAGTGCAGTTCACAGGCTTCTGAAGACCTTTGGTCTCTTTTTGACTTTGAGTGTGTACCTTCTTCCATCTGCCCAAGTCTTCCCCACATCCCTGTTCCTTCACATACTTCTTTCTCTTGCTAATAGTTCCTGCCTAAGCACCAGGAGCTCTCAGGATTTAAGAAATACTAGCTTTTGGATGAACGTGAAAAAAATCTTCTGGGACCCCTGGAACAGAAGAATGGGAAATCATGAGATCCTTCAACAGTCCCTTAAGGGGTTGTTCAGATTTAATCTTGCTTGCAAGAACGGGTATCAGTCTGGGATTAGTCCCCCTGACTGTTATTTGATTATCTCTGATCTAGAGTGTTAGGCTAAAAGAATATTGTTTGTGTTACTATCAGTTGTACTTGGCAAGGAATTGTGGTCAAGAGATAAGTTCAGAAAGTACTGATTTGTTTGCAGGAAGAAATTAAAAGAGAGGAACCAAAGCTTTAGGTCTCTGGTCTCTGCCTTCTCATAAACAGCCCTGAATTCCCACTCAGATGTAGGGAAGAATAAACGCACAAGGAAGAACATTCTGGAAAGCAGAGCTCGAGAGGCCAGTTTGGGGTTCAGTATTTAATAAAGACCTAAAAAAAAGATGAAGGAAAAACTGGTAGATTATGAAAAACAGTAACTCCAGTTCCAGGGGATCTGACGTCCTCTTCAGGACTCTGCAGGCATCATACACACAGTAGACTTGCACAGAGGCAAAGCCCATACACATTAAATAAAAATAAATAAGGAATTTCAATATATAATTGCTGTTTCAAAGATATTTTACCTTACTTTTTTCATAATTATATTGTCAGGCTTTGACCTTTCAACATTTAGACTTTCAAAGATTTTGATCTTCTGAAATTTCAACAATTGAGGTTATGGCTGTGTGGGACTGTGGCTCAAACCTGTTAGCAAACCTGCTAGCAAGGTCTCCCAGGTCTCCGGTACCCATCCGTGACCACAGGGAGCAGCTTTCCTTGATTGACAGCATCACAGTCTCCAGGGAACACAGGGACTACAAGGTGCTTGGAAGTGTGTTCTAGAGGTGTTGTCGCACATACCCACTGTTGCGGGGTTCCACACTCAAGCTCAGCCCTGATAAGGGCTGTGGAGTGAGGCTTGGGGCAGAGGGAACAGGATCGGAAGGAGCTTCCAGGATGCTTTCGGGACCTTTCCTTTCAGTGGACATTCCTGTTCTGTCCTGAAAGCGTGGGCCTGTTTCTCTTAACATTTAGTACATCTGAAACAAGACAGGGCCTGAGCTTCAAGCACAGAGTGGCCAGACAGGGTGACCCTGAGCGCCCTGTCTCGTCCAGTCCCCATCCCTATCCCAGTCCCTGCCCCCCCACCTCCCCTGGGCAGTTCAGATGGGCTCTTTGTTCCTGTCCCCAGAAGCCACCTGTGGCAGGCTGCACTGTTGACAGGTCATTTCTAGCAGCCTCAGAAGGGCAACTTGCAGCAGCCGGTGAGTGGGCAGAGGGCACCACACAGGCTCTTTTCCTCTTGAATTGTTCCTGCTAACCTACTTCAAGACAAATTTTCAAACTGAAGGGAGAAAGTTCCTCACTCAAATTCTGTGAACAAATAACAGGATTTAAGTGTGTAATGGGTAGTTACTGGGCTTTGAAAATTTGCCCCAAATTTGTGCTTCACTGGAAATTAGGAGAGGGCTGTCCTTGTAGAAGGAATTTTCAGCCCCTGGAATTTTAGTGGGATCAGCAGGAGACTGCTGTGGGACACGGACTGGGGACAGTTCTGCAACTAGGGTGTTCCTTTCTGTGCCAGCCGGGGAAGGCTGCCACCCCGCCCTAACGTCCAGCTAACAGACGCCTGCCAGGACTGGCTGGAGCCCAAGTCAGGGGAGTGGGCTTGCAAATTATTCCCCCACCCCATCATCCGGGTTGGATCATATCACAGAAGATGGAGCTGGGGCTGCAGGTGGAGAGCCTGTAGGAGCTCTAAGGACAACCTGTGACCTCCCAGCAAATTCTGCAGGGACCTACGGCGTCTCTCGCTGCCATCTCAAGAGCCTCAGCTGAAAGCTGGGGAGCTGTGCCCCACCCTGCCTGGCTGTGATTGCAGCTTTCTTCTTTATGCATTTCATCTTATCTAGCTGCTATCTATTCATCTGAGACAGGTTCTCAGGTGGAACTCTCTGTGTGTCAAGGATGACCTTGAACTTCTGATCCTCTTGCCACCACCTCCAGAATACCGGAATAGTTCTACCACTGTGCGTTTATGCATGGCAAGGATTCCAACGTATGCGTGCTAGGTGAGCACTCTACTGACTGAACTATGTTCCCAGCCCCTGCATTTCCTTTTAATAAAATACTTTATGAAGCCCTATACCTGAAGAAGCAAGGCCAACACTACCCTTCAAGAAGGCTGTATACAGTAAGTGCTCAATATTGGGATATGTTCAATGTCAGTTAAAGAGGCTGGTACCGTTAGGGCTGAAAGGGGACTGTCCCCATGCCAGCCAAGCACCGAGGACTCTCGGGTCTGCCTCCTCTGGGGACAGGTCCAAGTTTGAAGGAGTACTTGTGGAACAGGAATTCAGAAAGCATTTATAAAAGGAAGATAAAATTGGAGGTGGTGGGGCAGGTCCCCACAAAGGCAAGACGCAGAAGAGGGCTTCAAATTTCCTCTTGAGGGGCACCTGACCTGTGGGCAGAGAGCTGCGGACCAGGGGAGAGCTGGAATGTCACTTGAACTGCTTTGGAGCTTCAGAGGTGTGGGAGGGAGGACAAAGGCCGGAGAAGAAGAAGCAGGAAGAGAGAGAGAGAGGCAGCAAGGGTTAGGCTCTGAAGTGCCCTCCCCTTGGGGGCCACTCAGTCCACCTTCAACTTCCTATGCCCTTGCCCTGGTGGGCTTGAACTTCAGCAGGCCCTGCAGCCTGCCCTAGGCCACCCACCAGCAGGGACTCAGAGAGTTCCAGAAGGAATGTGACTTCAAGACCAGCCCCACCGCAGCCCTTATCTCCCCTTCAAATCTCAAAATCAAAGCGTCCATCTCTACGACCTGACCACTTGGGTTTGTTTGGGTTTGGGGGGTTTTCCTGCATGAAGCCCTCTCCGAGTCAGTGCTATTGACCCAGTTGGTGGTGAGCTACATTTTCATGATAATATTTTAATCAGATTTGCACTTATCCGTTTTCATACCCAGCCTCATTCCAAAAAGGATTGGAGATGGCTTCTAATATTTCAGGTGATGACTGCTTTGATAAATCCAGCTCTCCGCCCTTCACAAACACCTGTATCCACAGCCACAGAGTATACATGCAACTTGTTCAATTGCAAAACCCCCACGAAGCACCTTTGAAGCTTAGCTCTGAGTTTTAAACTGTGCCCGGTATTTAGCATCCTAAGACTATTAAACAGGGTGTCTTGGCTACAGAAAATAGCCTTGAGAGTGACTTTGGTGTGTTACCTTTGAGAGGTGTTTCTTACATTCTGGGCTCCCCCAGTGTGACCCTCCAGGCAGGAGGATCCTTGGGCTAGGGTTTGGATCAGGGTTTGGAACATGTAAGGTGCACAGCAAAGAGGGAGAAGGCTGTATTCAAGAAGGTTCTGGAAAGCAGAGATTCCCCTCTTAGGAGCACGTGCGGTGCTCAGTCTCCATCCCCACCCCCAGCTCATCCCTGCCCACAGGGTTTCAGCTGACCTGAGCTGCAACCAGAATCCTTTGCTAAGAGGCCTCTTGGCTAATACCCAGCTTAGCAGGGGAGGGTCCAGCTTTGTCCTCTGGGGGCTTCTGTGGGAGTCCCACCCTGAGAGACTCCCTTGCCACACTGTGGGAAACTATCAGGCGCCCCTTCCCACCTTTACAAAGAATTTGAGAATCCACAGACCTAACTGACCCTGGGAAGGAGCGCAGCTGCTCTCTGCCAGGGACCCAGGCATGGTCTGCCGGCTCCTCGGCCCAGGGGCTCAGAAAGGTCTTGTATCATTTTGTTTTCATTGCTCGTGAATTTAGAACATCTGCCTTTCCTCTGAAAACATCCGGACGGTTTAGGGAAAGCATGGCACAGGAGGCATGAGATGAAGCTGGCAGGCTAAGCAGAGATGGGACTGACAGGAGGGCTTCTGTGTTGTCAACGTTCTTATGCATGTTTGCAAAACCAATGGATAAAGGTCACCACCACACTCTGGGTGTCGCATGAAGCTTTCCTGGGGAGATGTAAACATACATCGAAGGTCCTCAGATAAGGCACCAGCTGGAAGAGCCACGTAAGGATTCTACCAAGTCCACCTTGGCAAACTAATGAGTTTATTGAGCGTCCTTACAGATATGGGTGAAAGATGGCATACAGGAGCATGGGTGACCCCAAAGCTGCCACACCACCAAAAAGACTCACCCCAACATGGATGGTGACGCCCCCATAGCTGCACAGAGTATCCCTTCAGCTAACTGTCCAGGCGCCATCTCCTCCATGACCTCCTGAGATCCTAAGACTGCATGCTGCTTGGGCAGAATTCCAAACAGCTGGGAGGGACCTGTAGGAAAGAGTGGCAGGAATCTCAGGTGACCGTCTAGTGACCTTCCCTATCACCTTCTTCTATAAGGGAACCTCAACAGGCCTGATATTGAGGGTCTCCTGCAGGTAGTCAGCTGCCTACTAAAGATGGTAATGGCTGTTATGCTCAAAGGATAGAGTTCTACAACAGGAAAGGAAAGTGAGGCTCAGAGACCCAAAGTGATGACCCAGAGACACACAGCTAGTCAGAGGAAGAGCCGAGTGTGAGTCCACACAGGGTGACTCCAGTCCTCCCTGCGTGGTCCCAATCATTAGACACACAGTCCTGTATGGGAGCACTACTAGGAGAAAGCTAAGTCACCTAGGCCATGCACCCTGCTCCTCGGGTGGAGGAAGCAACCCTGCCTGTCCTGCCTCTTAGACTGATTCTGCTTCTCGAATTAATGAGTTCTGCCCAACCCTAGTGTGCCTTTGAATCAGGACACACATCGTACAGGGAGGAGGACTAGAGTCACCCAGTGTTGACTCACACCTGACTCTATCACAGACCAACCAATCTGAGCTCCTGAGAACCACTGAGCTTCACGAGAGGGCCGATGAGACTGGGGATGCCTTCAGCCACCAAGAGATTGGAAATGCCCTTTCTTTGAGACAAGAGAGAGCTGATGCCCTATCCAGGCATTCAGTGGATGCCAGCTGTTTGCATATGTCCACTGTCCTCAGGAAAAGTTGAGGTACAGTCTGAAGAATCACTGTCTCAAACAGGAATTCCACTGTCACAAAAAATAGCAAGGAAAAATTGCATTTTTATTTCTGTTTTCTTTTTTCTTTCATAGAGGAAATTAGATTGGTAGAGAAAGCGTCTGTTTAGAAAGTAGGTGGATAAGGGTTCAAATCCCTGATCTTCCACACCATAACTGTGTGGCCTTGAGTCAGTTGTGTTGGGTTATTTTGAGTCCAGTGTCCTTGTTAGGGAAATCTAGACTTTGGTGGTAAGCTGAGGGGATGAGAGGCAGTCCTGTGGCTGACTCCGTGCCAGGTACCTTAGAGGGCTCTGTAACAGGTCTGTTTGTTACAGGAGCAGTGTGGCACTGGGCACTCTACATTCTGCCCGACTTCCACTGTCAAGGTCAAAGAAACTGCTGGAATTCAGGAGCAATGTGTAGGCTTCAAAGGTCTAGGAGTACCATGCGCCGCCTCAGCTGAGGGGTTCTGGGAGCTTTTATTTTATTTTTTGGAGGGGAGAAGGGTCTGGGGTTTTTTTTTTTTTTAAGACAGAGTTTCATGTACCCTGGGCTGATCTTAAAGTTGCGAAGTAGCTGGAGAGGATGTTGAATTTTTGAGCCTCTGCCTTCCCTCACCAGTGCTGAGATCACAGGTGTTACAACCTTGCCTGGTTTGTGGGGTGCTGGGGATCTAACTTAGGGCTTCATCTATGCTAGGAAGCCTTGTTTTTTGTTGTTTTTAATTTTTATTTTATGAGTATGAATGTTTTTCTTGCATGTATGTAAGTGCACCCATGCATGCAGTGCCCCAGAAGAGGGTGTGGATCCCTTGGAACTGGAGTTACTAGCAGTTGTTAGCCTCCATATGAGTGCTGGGAACCAAACCTGACTGCAAGAGCAGTCAGTGCTCTAAGCGGCTGAGCCATCTCTCCAGCCCCTTTGTTTTTTTGTCATTTTGTTTTGGGGTATTTTTTCTTTATTTGTTGAGGGTCTTGCTACGTAGTTTAGGTTGATCTCATTTCACTATGAAACCCAAACTGGCTTCACATTCAGGATTTTATTGCTTGGGCTCCAAGAGCCCTGTGATTACAGGCAAGTGTCACCATGCCTCAGTCCTCCGGGATGAACAGCACTGATGTGGCAGTTTGCTGCCCTCTGCTGTCCGCATGGGGAACTTCCTGGGGCGCTTTTAGATTTCCCAAGAAGCCTGTGCCGGGACACCTGATCCAGCCCCACTCAGACTTGCCCAGTCCTTCTGAAAGTGGCCCAGAAATGATAGTGTCCAGCATGGCTACATAGCCCAAGGGGCCCAAAGACCTTGCTAAAATGTATTAAGAAATTCAAGAAGGGGGCTGGAGAGATGGCTCAGCAGTTAAGAGCACTGGCTGTTCTTTCAGAGGACCCAGGTTCAGTTCCCAGCACCCACACAGCATCTCTGTCACCACCTTCCAGACTTTACAGATATGACACACGTACAAGTACACACACAGGTGATCAGAAACACACAAATAAAAAAATCATTTTTAAAATATAATTTTTTTTAATTCAAGGGGCGTAGGCATTGAGATGGCTTAGTGAGCAAAGGTGCTTGCTTTCAAGTCTGGTGACCTGTGTTCAATCCCTAGAACTCACAAGGTAGAAAAGAGAACAGATTCCCACAAGTTGCCTTTTGATCACCACATGCATGCTGTACACACACACACACACACACACACACACACCCCAAATGTAATAAAAAGCTGAATTAAAAAGTTTCTTCTGCTCCTGTGAGCAAGAGCTGTGGTCCCCTCACATGCCCCTGTGCCTGGGGTCCCCCACCATGAGCCACAGTTCTGCATGCCTCTGGCTGTAGGCTGATGGTGGCGCAGAGTGGAGGATGGCGGACTTCCCGTGATGGGCACACCTTCAGCCTTCTCTGAGTGACTGTATTCTGCACACCCCACTTCCCCAAGGTTTCAGATTGTACATGGCAGGGCTCTGCCTCTGTGCTGGGCTTATGCTGGGGACAGGGGAGGTCTCTGTCATTTGCAGATTCTAGTCTTGGGAGAACTGATTCTCTAGAACGGACTTCTTACCTCCCTCAGGGCCAGTTGTGGTCTTGACTCCACACGTGGTCCTGAGTATCCAGGCCTTGATGTCAGTACTCTCCCAGTCCCAGGCACCAAGAGGCTTCTCCACTCTGTTTCTATTCCTCTTCTACAGCCCCAGTGAGCCTTCACCTGTGCCCTGCAGAAAGTGTAAACCAGCAAATTGAACTTCTTGAGATAAAAATCATAGTCTAGGAAGTTTTAAAAAGTACTAATAACTAAACCAATATAATTCTCTGCCAGAGCCCGCCAGCAGAAATCAGACCATACCCAAAGCGGGGAGTGAGGATGAGAAAATGTAGAGATAGATAAAGAGAAAATAGGACAGACACAGGAGGGCTGTCAGTCACACTGAAGCAGCTTGCCTTTATTCAGTCCCCCCTATTTATACAGTGAGGTGAGCAAAACAATACTAACACAGGCAAAATAACTTAGGACATGATTGGCTTCCTTCAAAGATCTTCATGTGACCTCAGTCTTAGGTGAAAAATAAACTTCTCAGATGTAAATCATTTTGCCTAATGAAAACTCCTGCTTGCAACAGCACTTCTGTGCATGAGATTGACTTCTGCCTAACCCAAAACTAGGGCATAGTTCAAGGCAGGCACATGGCCCCCGACATCTCCCCCTTTTCTATATTCTAAAGATACCATAACCTTTCTGATTATGGCCAGAAAGACCGTGCCTGTCTTAGGTCATTCTCTCAGAAACACAAGCCTTACCCGTCATTGGTACGTGAATGCCCACCATCCACGCCCTGTCTTAGGTCAGCTTAGTTCGAGAGAAAGTTGCCCGTCTTTGGCTGCCAGCCTCTCCTGCAAGGGGCAACTCTATAGAGTTCGAAGCCGAACACTGTGCAGGTCAGCTGTAACATCCCAGAATGTGCTGAGGACATACGTCCTATGGAAGGAGTATGCAAATTTTTAAGGAGAATAACAATAACGTAGACCCAAGATCATACTATTTCCTGATCTGAGGTCAAAGAAGATCCTGAAAACAAAAAGACTTTTTAGCTTATCTAACAAATCAGCAGCAGTTTCTGCTGCGTCAAAGTCAAATAATTTTTTTACAGTTAACATAAATCTAAGGATATATGTTCATTATGCCAAAACCTTGCAACATTTATAACCCTCAAACCACACATAACATTTGCAGAAATCATAATAAATGAAAATTACTGAGATACCATAACTTCCATTCACCCATGGAAACAATTGAAATGCAATTAATCAAGTTACATTAAAACACAAGAAATACATTGAACACAGAAAACATTGAAACTAGTACCATTATGAGCAATATTTAAACTGTTCAATCAAAAGTATCTATAGGATTGACTTAGGCAAGCTATCACATGTTCTTAACTTTGTCCATAGTTGTTGCCTGTTTCCCCATATAAGTCTGTGGGAAACTGTCATCTGACCACCAAAGTCCTATACTTAGTTCTTCTTCTCGTTCATCAGCATTCCCTGCAGTAGAATTCTGATTCACTGTTGTTCTTCTCATGTAATGATGTCTTGATAGGCGAGTATCATTCTCCATCACCGCAATCTCTTTCTTCCCATATGGCTGGATGCAGCATAGTTGGATTTATTACGTAAGTCCAATAAGTCCATCAGGAACTGATTCCACAGCAACAGCAACATCACTCTTTCCCCGTTCCGTCCCTGCGAACCGGACCAGCCTCTCTGGCAGCCACCTGGCATTCTCAGCGTCCTGTGGAAAAATACAAACATGCCCTCTTCCCCATATTAGTACTGGGTCTGGGCCATTCCATTTCCCATCAATCGGATCCTTCCATTTCACTTGTGCATAGGTATCCAAAGTCTTAGGATGCCACAACCTATCTGCAGCAGAAAGACCAAAAGCATCCATATTTTTAAAATTCAAAACAAAAAGAACATGATTCAAAGAGTTCTGTGGAGATCTGGGATATAACTCCCCCTTTCTTATTTTTTGTAATTGATTTTTTAAAGCTCCATGGGCACGTTCAACAATCCCTTGTCCTTGAGGATTGTAACATATGCCTGTTTTATGTTTAATGGATAATTGAGCACAGAAACGTTGGAGAGTTTGACTAGTATAGCCTGTGCCATTATCTGTTTTTATTATAGATGGTAAACCTACTACAGCAAAACATTTAATGCAGTGTGCTATAATGTGCTTAGTAGCTTCTCCAGTTTGAGCAGTAGCCATAAGAAAACCTGAGTAAGTATCTATAGACACATGAACATATTTTAATTTTCCAAACTCCGGGATGTGAGTCACATCCATCTGCCACAATTGATTGGGCATTAGTCCACGTGGATTAACTCCACATTGAGGGACAGAATGAAACTCAGAACATAAGCAACACTGTTTAACAATTTGCCTAGCAGCCTCCCTGGTAAGTTGAAACTGCTTTCGTAAACTTTGGCTACTTTGATGATGAAGAGCGTGAGATTTTTGTGCTAATTCCAATTGAGATAAACCCACGAAACGTGTGGCTTTATCTGCTAAATTATTCCCCAAAGCCAAAGACCCTGGGAGCCCAGTATGAGCTCTAATATGCCCTACAAAACAGGGTTGAGAATGGGCACGTAAACACCTTTGTATTTAACCAAATAATTCTTGAACCTGAGTGTTAGTTGCCTCAATGTAAGATACAGTTTCAAGTACCTGCAAGGCTCTAACAATATAATGACTATCAGTATACAAATTAAAAGAAGTAGAGGTCATAAGCTGAAATACAGCAGCCACAGCCCGAAGTTCTACTACTTGAGCTGAAGCTGGAGAAGTTTGAAAAACATGGGATTGTCCTTGTAACACATAAGTAGCCCTACCATTAGAGGACCCATCTGTAAATATCACTAAAGCATCCTTAATAGGATCCTGTTTCACAATTTTTGGAAAAATAGAAGCATGACTATTTGCAAATTGTAATAGCGTGTTTTTTGGATAATGACTATCTATGATGCCAGAATAATAGGCAAAAGCTATGGCCCATGAATCCACATTTTGAAATAACCAATCTATCTGTTGTTTTATAAATGGAAGTCCTATTACAGTAGGTTCCTTTCCAAAAAACTTACGAGACTCAGCTCTAGCCATTTGAACCAAACACACTACTGCTTCATAATAAGGAGTTAACACTCTAGCAGGTGATACGGGTAAATACAACCATAGCAAAGGTCCCTCCTGCCATAAAACTGCAGTCGGAGTATGAATAGTAGCCAAAATATATGCTGCCCATCCCTGGGTATAATCTATATATTGTATTTGTTGATTTTCAATAGCCCGTTCTACCTGAGATAGTGCCTTTCTGGCTTCCTCCGTCAAGCTTCTAGCCGATTTAGGATCTGAATCACCTTTTAAAATGTCGAAAAGAGGCTTCAGTTCTCCTGTAGCAATTTTTAAATGAGGTCTAAGCCAATTAATATCTACCAATAATTTTTGAAAATCATTCAACGTTTTCAACCCATCTTTCCTAATCTGAATTTTTTGAGGCAAAATTGTTTTAGGATATAATCTATAACCCAAATATAAATACAGAAATTCGTTTTGTACCTTCTCAGGTGCTACAATTAGCCCTTGCTCTTTCAGAGCCTGCTGCAAAAGAGCATAAGCTGCTAGCAAAGTTTCTTGTTTATGAAATTTCTGTATGCTATGCAGCTAAAACTTGGGCAAAAAACAAACATTCCTAAATAAACCTTGATTAGACATATTTTGTTTTATTAGGACCTTGCTTCACTTGATGTCCTGGTTGTCCATACCCAAAAGAGCTTCCTGGGAACATATTATCTAATTGAAGCTTACAGCACTAACTGAGAAGTTTTTAGGTAGAGGTTGCCATTTACCTTCTCCAGGAACTGTACATTGTATTAGTGACGTTTTGTTGGTGTGAGAAAATAGAGAATTCCATGAACTAGTTTTGCTATAAACATGTCACACCATAAAATGAATAACCATCTCTGTTAAAATTAGTTTATTCCTCAGTTACTCTCAACAGCACAATGTCCTTACTCTGAGGCTGCTTTGCACAGGTCAGGTGGCCAGCCTCATCCTGTGTAAACAGGATTGAGTCTGAAACGAGATGGCCAGTCCAGCTCCAGAGTCAACCTCTCAGTGTTATCAATACGATTTACTCGCAGACACAAAAATGTCTGTTTCGCTTTAACTCAGAGTTTACAAGGAACAGAAGAGCTGCCGAGTTCAGTAACTACCAGTAGGAATGAAAACACGTGTCCTATTTCTGTTGCCATCACCTCTGCTGAGTAGCAAAATAATAGTACAATTAATACCAAGCACTGTTAGGACAGGAACCAGCTGTCTGATTGCTGAAGTCGTGCTTGCGTTGTTCAAATAAGAGACGTGGATGAGAATTGAGCTCACAGCATTATGTATGCTAGGTAAGTATCCTACCACTAAGCTATAGTCTCAACCCAGCAAACTGTAAACTGAAAAAAGAACTGCCTATTTAGTAGTTATTTCAGAAAACAAAGCACCCTAGGGCTGGTGAAAATTATGTAATTCACCTGGTAATTAAATAGTAATTAACAAAACCTGACATCATGGTCCTTTGACGTTCTAGGCTCTAGCCTCCTTGACCACAAGCTGCTGTAGGAGGATGGACTTATAAAGATATTCAACTACACCCTGTAAATGCCACATTTCTTCTAGATATTCCTTGCTTTGGCTCAGTCTTAAGCTTTGCTTATGCAACAAATGGTGAAAAATCCTGCTCTCTCAGACATCTAGCTGCTTCCTTTTCCCTCTCTTTTTTTTTGGGATCTAATGACTCTTGAATAATTGCTTGATTTCAGGTTTCACAAAAGCTAGCTCCTCAAGCAAAACAGCTTGAGGCTCGATCCTATTTCCATTTGCTTTTTTTTTTCAAAAACCTTTTTTCTCAAACCTTTTCTATCCCGTGTCCAAGATCCAAACCATTCCTAATCAAAGCCCCGTTAGATCACCACATTAGTAAGAAAAAAGATCACAACTTATTCACTACTTATAAACTAATTGCCTATTACCTATACTTATACATTGTTACATCTTACAAACTAGTAAACCTATAAGACTTAATTACTTAGCATGGGCTTCTTATACTTATGAATATAAACTATTTAATACATAAACTCATCTTAAACCTATGGAACTCCCAACATACTTACAAAAAGCAAATGACTGTCAGATTTCTTACCGCATACATTACTTTTCCTTTACTGTACATTCTATTACTTTTTCTATTTAAGATCTAAACTATTCCTAATTAAAGCCCATAAACGAAAGGTGTCTACTGGAACCTTACTCAGTCCATAAACATCATAATACTCCTGAAGTTTTCTTCCTACTTTCTTCCATGTTTTTGAATCTACAGACGTATCTTCAGGGAACCAAGGACAGACTTTTCTACAAAATTCAAAAATTTACAAAGCTGCTGATGTTTTACACCAACCCCTTGAGCATAAAGCATATTTTCCAACATATTTACAAAAAGCAAACAACTGTCACCCTCACCCATTTTACTCCTGAGATTTCTCACCACACTCTTTTCCTTTATTTTACTTTACTTTCCTTTACTTTTTCCTTTACTCTTCCTTTTACTTTACATTCTTTAAGTGAGCTCACTCATACCGCGGTGTCCTTCACTTTACCCCCAGTCTTCAGGTCCAGGCGCCACTTGTGTTTGGGCGCCACTTGCCAGAGCCCACTGGCAGAAATCAGACCATACCCAAAGCGGGGAGTGAGGATGAGAAAATGGAGAGAGAGAGAGAGAGAGAGAGAGAGAGAGAGAGAATAGGACAGACTCAGGAGGGCTGTCAGTCACACTGAAGCAGCTTGCCTTTATTCAGTCCCCCTTATTTATACAGTGAGGTGAGCAAAACAATACTAACACAGGCAAAATAACTTAAGACATGATTGGCTTCCTTCAAAGATCTTCATGTGACCTCAGTCTTAGGTGAAAAATAAACTTCTCCTCAGATATAAATTATTTTGCCTAATGAAAACTCCTGCTTGCAACAGCACTTCTGTGCATGAGATTGACTTCTGCCTAACCCAAAACTAGGGCATAGTTCAAGGCAGGCACATGGCCCCCGACAATTCTCAAAGTGAAAACAGGTAATTGTATTTAAGTATATAAATTCACAATTCTATGCCTACTATAATTTTGGAGTAATCTTCACTGACTAAACTACATTACAAAGTTTCAACAATACTGTGAAATTTGTCACTGTTGCTGTAATGTGAGTTTGGCATTCACTCCCTCTCCCAATTCTCCAACCTATACAAGGTTTTTCAATGTAATCTTAATTTTAAGTAATGTTAATAAACATTTTAATTAAAATGCCTGCTTATTTTATTTTTAAGTATTTTATTATTTTTATTTTATGTGTATGAGTGTATTGCCTGCATGTATGTAAGTGCACCTGTGTCATGCAGTGCCCTCAAAGGTCAGAAGAGAGTCTCCTGGAACTGGAATTACAGACGGTTGTTAACCGCCAGGGTGCTGGGAATCAAACTTGGGTCCTCTGCAAGAACAGCCAGTGCTCTTAACTGCTGAGTCATCTCTCTAGCCCCAAGGCTGATTTATTTTTATTTATGTATATGAAGTTTTGCCCGCATGTATGTAAGTGCATTAATGCATGCAATACCTATGGAGGCCAGAAGTGGGCAGTGGATCCTCTGGAACTGGAGTTACAGATGGTTGTTAGCTGCCATGTGGGTGCTGGGAACCAAACCTAGATGTTCTGCTAGTGCAGTCAGTGCTCTTAATCACTGAACCACCTCTCCAGCCCAAGTTGAATTTTCTTTTTTGTTTTTATCAAGAATTTCTCAGGCCTGGAGAGATGGCTCAGTGGTTGAGAGCACTGGCTGCACTTGTGAGGATACGGTTCCATTCCCAGCACCCACATGGTGGCTAACAACTGTCTGTAAATCCAGTTCCAGGGGATCCAATGCCTTCTTCTGACCTCTTTGGGCACTGCAGGACATGGGTGCCCTTACATACATGCAGGCAATACACTCATACACATAAAAAATAAAAATAAAATATTTTAAAAGAAATTCGAGGTAGAACGAAACATTAAGCTAAGCTCATTTGAAGGTGACGTCTTTACCCGCACACGTGGTCCTCACATGTGCCCCAAGCTAAGCTGTCCTCACTTTTACCTGCCCTGACATTAAACTCTGGGACTTGTCACATCGTTCCTCTCCTGAAGGACTTTCATGCAGCGAAATTTTGGAGAGAGGAGACTGAGGCAACCCTTCCCTCTGACAAGCCAGTCTCGTGGAAGAGACTCCCCTCAAACAGGCTGTATTTGCATCCCATTTTTCTATGTATAGATCACTGTACTTGGCTTATATTCACCCCCTGTTTTCTCCCCTGTCCCTCCTCCCCTGCCAGTTCCCTTCCTCCCCTCCTCTACGGCCATGTCAGATGTGTGTGTGTGTGTGTACACATATGTACACATATGGTAGTTGGAATGAGAGAAGTCTCCCATAGGCTCACGGCTCATGTGTCTGAACACTTGGTACTCTGTGGGTGGTGCTGTTTGGGAAGGTTATGGAGCCTTTAGGAAGTGGAGCCTTGCTGGAGGAAGTACGTCACTGGGGGTAGGCTGTGAGGTTTTATAGGCTCACCCTGCTTCCTGTTCATCTCTTCCTGTGTGCGGATGAAATGTGATCAGCCAGCTTTCTGTTCCTGTTGCCCTTCCAAGTGTCCCTTGCCTTTATGGCCTTTTTTTCCTCCAGCACCGCAGCCAAAGCAAACCCCTTCTTCCTCAAGTGCTTTTGGTCATGGTGTCTTATCACAGCAGCAGAAAAGTAATTGTATATTCCATGAAAGGAAACATAGAATATTTGTCTTTCTTTCCCTCTCATTGTCACCCCCTTAAGTCCCTTCCCCTCTCAAAGTTCCGCCTCGACTTTCCCATCCTATCTGTACGTGCATTTTTAAAATATTTTATCTATTATTTTTATTTTATGTATATGAGTGGATTGCCTGCATGTGTGTAAGTGCACCATGTCGTGCAATGCGTGTGGAGGTCAGAAGAGGGTGTCAAATGCCCTGGAACTGGAGTTACAGACAGTTGTTAGTTGACGTGGGTGCTAGGAAATGAACTTGGGTCCTCTGTAAGAATATCCCGCGCTCTTAACTGCTGAGCCATCTCTCTAGCCCCTTGTACATGTATTTTTAAACCTAGATTCTGCATATGAGAAAATGTGTGTGACATTTGGTATTCTGAGTCTGGTTTATTTCACTTAGTATAAGGATCTCCACATCCATCTGTTTTCTTGCCAATGACATAATTTCCTTCTTTTGAAACAATTTATTTTTATTTATGTATGCATGTGTATGCCACATGTGTGAGTACCCATGGAGGCCAGAAGAGGACATCAGATTCCCTGGAGCTGGAGTTACTGCAGTTGTGCGCTCCCTCAGGTCCTCCACAAGAGCAGTATATGCTCCTAACTGCTGAGCCATCTCTCCAGCCCCACGCTCCTTCTTTATGGCTGAATAAAACTGTACTGTGTTTATATATTACATTTTCCTTATGCATTCTTCTGTTGATGGACATCTAATTCCCCTTCTTCATAGTACCTGGCATAGCCAAACTCATGAAGGCAGAAAGTAGAATGGATGGTGGTTGCCAGGGTTTGGAGGGGAGAAAATGAGATTATTGTTTAATGGGGGCAGTTTCTATGTGCAGGATAAAGAGTTCTGTGGCTGGACCAGCCCGACCCACGGTGGCAGTGGGAGAAGGGGCTGCCCCTGCGCCTTGCCTGGGTGTGTGGCCGTGCAGTGGGGCGTCCAGACGGCGAGGCCAGCGCTCCTGCTGGGAGCCAGGCCTGTGCAGCCTCCAAGCCACACACCCATGCTCAGCCGGTCTGACCAACCCCAAGGACGATGAGGGCCAGTTGCCAGGCACAGGTGAGGAACTAAGAGAAACAACTAAGAGAAAACAACTGGAGAGCCAAGATGGTGGCAGTGGTGGCTGTTGGCAAAACATGACTGGGTAACGAAGGAGATGCGAAAACGACAGATATCGAAAAAAAGGAAAGCAGAACCTCGACCATGGTGGTGGGAGGAGAGACACACATGCAATCCATCTGTCTACTTGAGCAAAAGAGAAAAGTGTTTTTCCCCAATACCGACATCCCTCTAGTGAGAAAGTCAAGCCACCAAGTAACTGCTGCACAGAACCCAAAATGCGCCATCTTGAACACAAGTATAATCATGTGGGCCGAGTGATGGGGACAGGAGCAGTAGGAACCTGCACGACTGAAATTATGATCCCTTCCCAAGAGCCGGAGCGGCGGTCCCCTCCAGTGAGCCTGGTACTGTGACTGCCTCCTGGGAACCTGAAGCTGTGGTCTCACATGAACCTGGAGTTGTGATCCCCTCCCGTGAGATGGAACCGTGGCCCCTCTGTGAAGCAGAGCTGTGGTCCCTTCTGGAGATCTGGAGTTGTAATCCTCCCCCTGTAAAATGGAGCTATGATCACAACCTGGGCACTGGACGTGATCCCCTCCTGTGAGCTGAAGCTGTGGTCCCCAGCCGTGAGCCGTGACTCCACGCTCCTCCGGCTATAGGATGATGGTGGGGCAGAGTGGAGGATAGCGGACTTCCAGATGTTGGGGAGCAGTTCCCGCCTTCTCTGAGTGTCTATACTCCCAACTATGCCCCCCCCCACGGTTGCCTCTGTGTTGGGCTTATTGTCATACTGGTAAAAAGTAACGCTTTCTTTTTATGGTACATCTTTACAAAATGAAGAGAGATTTATACCAAATTTTCCAAATATCCACATACAGGATAAAAATACCATTGGGTAGAGAATCCTAGTAGTCAGGAGCTATGAAGAACAATACTCAGGAAGTCTTTCATGAAACATGTGACCACTATCTCTAAAACAGCTCACTGAATGTAGACAGGGGTCACTTGTTTATATCTCTCTCAATCTCTTCACTAAAGAGTGCTTACAGTTGTACATGCCTTTAATCTCAGCACTCAGGAGGCAGAGGCAGGTGGATCTCTGATAGTTCAAGGACAACCCAGTCTACATAGCAGTTCCAGGTCAGCTGGGGCCATAGGAAGACCGTGTCTCAAAAAGACCTCAAAAAGATTCTAGTCTTGGGAGAACTGATTCTCTAGAATGGATTTCCCATCCCCCCTGAAGACCAGCTATGGCCTTGACTCCACTAGTGGTCCTGGGCATCCAGGCCTCGATGTCAGTCCTCTCCCAGCCCCAGGCACCGAAAGGCTCTCCATCATTTTTCTTTTTCTCTTCTACTGCCCCAGTGAGCCTCCACGTGTGCCCTGCAGAAAATGTAAACCAGCAAATTGAATTTCTAGAGATAAAAATCAGAGTCTGAGAAGTTAAAAAGCACTGTGATAACTAAACTGATATAATTCTCAAACTAAGAATACGTAATTCTATTTTAAAATGTAAGTTTGCAATTCTCTATGTCTACCATAATTTTTGAGTATTATTTACTGACAAAACCGCACTGCCAAGCTCCGACAACACTGTGAAATTTATCACTGTGGCTGTGATAAGGAGTTTGGCCTTCCCTCCCTCTCCAAATTCTCCATCTACACAAAGTTTTTCTATGTAATCATGTCCTTTTTTTAAAGCAATGCTAAGGTGGTGGTCGTTTCACAACATAAAAGTACTGGCGAATTGAAATTCACCCCGAAAAATGACTAAGATTTAAAATTTTACATTTTTCTTAATGTCTCAAAGTGGACTCTAAAATATCAAGCAGTTAAAACATTTTTAAAAACTTAACTTTAAAAATAATTGATAGTTTGGGCAGGAGTTGGGGCTCGATGGCTAAGAACACTTGTTGCTCTTCCAGAGTGCCAAGTTCCCAGCCACCAGGTAGCTCAGAACCACCTGTAACTTCAGTTCTAGGGGATCCAGTGCCCTCTTCTGGTCCCTTAGGGCACCTGCGTGTGTGCCCATTCTCTTCCTCTCATTCACATAAATGAAGCAAAAATAAATACATACTATGGAATTTGTATTCGAAGTCAAAGGGTCTAATTTGAGAACATAAATGACACAATAATTGCAAGAGTATTTTACTGGCAGAAGTATACACACAGAGGTCAACAGAACAGAACGGAAGTTCAGAACGCACTTGCAAGCTTAGCTGATTGTTAGCAACGTGCCATGGTGATTTCATGGAAAAGTATTGTCTTTTCAACAAGTAGTGCAGGAACAACTGTGTGTGTCTGTATGTGCACGTCTCTGTGCATGTGTGTGGGTGTGTGCATGTCTGTGTCTGTGTGTGTATCTATGTCTGTGTGTGCATGTGTGTACATGCGAGTGTGTGTGTGTGTATTATTTTACATCATATACAAAAATCTAAATGGGGCCTGGGCAAATGGTTCTGTCAGTAAAATCTTGGTCTTCCAAATATGAGGACCTAATTTCTATCCTCGGCACCCACGCAGAAATCTAGGCACGGTGGTGGTACCTATGACGTCAGCACTGTGACCCGCTTAGCTGAATCCGGGAGCTCTAGGTTTGATGAGAGACCTGGTCTCAAAATCTAAGGTGGAGCATGACTGATCTCTGACCTCCACACACATTCACATGTGCACACACACAACACACATACATTTCACTGGGCTAAAGTTCTATCTGTAAGCACAAACCATCAAACTTCTAGAAAAAAACGCATAGGGACATTTAAGTTGTTTTATATTTTGGCTGAACTAGACTAAGCAATTATTTCATAAATAGGGTTCAGAAAGTACAAATCACATTTAAAAAAAGATAAAATAGAATTCATCAAGATTAAAGCTTTTGCTCCTCAAATGGCAAAGCTAAGGAAATGGAAGACATGCCACAGATTGGGAGAGAAGATTGGCAACACATCTATTGGAGTCCAGGCTTGTATCCAGACTATACAAAGAACTCCTGAACTCAATGATTAAAAGAAAGAAAGAAGATACACAAGTCGCCAAGAGGCACATGAAAATCACTTGGCTTCACAAGGTCATCCAGGAAGTTCAAACTAAAGTCACAAGATGCCTTCATATATCTGCTAAATTTACAAGAGACAATTCCAGAGGCCAGCATACAACGCTGGAGGCAGTGCAAAACGTTAGTCGTGGAAAAACAGAGGGATATGGTCCTATAAAGGTACATGGGCCAGTGACCCAAAACCCTCCTAGAAAGATGGTCACAGGCTCTCACAAAGACTAGTGCACGGATGCCCAGAGCAGCGTGATTCATGCATGCTATGGACACCTCTCAGCAGGGAGAGCTGAGCAGGCTACTGCTAAAGGAAACGTGATGGATGAACCCGAAACAGGTTTTGCTAAGTGACAGGAGACAAGTAAGGACAGCATACCACGGGGTTTGTTTACATGGAATTCTAGAAAAGACAATGGTGCAGGCACAGAAAGCAGACCAGTGCTCACCGAGGCTGGTTTGCAAAGATGTGTGGGAAGCTTTGGGGGTGGCTGATGGATATGTTCTGTATCTTGGTTGTGGTGATGGTTATACAAACTGAATACAGCTTCCCCAACTCATTGTAAGCCTCAAACCAGTGCACTGCAAATCATTTAAAAAGCTGAACTTAAAGGTGAACGGTACGGGCTGGGGAGATGGTTCAATTGGTAAAACGTTGACCACGCAACCATGAGGTCTTCAGTTTGGATCCCTAGCATCCGTGTACAGTTGCGGTGGGGTCATGCATCTATAACCCCAGTGCTTTGGGGGTTGGGAGTGGAAATGTGGGAGGGGCTCCCCAGAGCTTGCGGGCCAGCTAGTCTAGATGAAGGGGGGCACCTGTTTCAGCGGGAGATTCTGTCTCAAAAATAAGGTGGAAGGGCTGGAATACTAGCTGCTCTTGCACAGGACCTGGGTTGGGCTCCGCCCACCCACATGGCAGCTAACAACTGCCTACAACTCCAGTTCCAGGGGATCTGACACCTTCTTCTGGCCTTCTTGGGCATTGCACAACACAGGTACACTTACATACATGTAAGCAGACACCCATATACATAAAGTAAAAGGTGGACAGCAATAGAGGAAGATGCCTGACCTTGACATCTGGCTTCCACATGTCCTTGTAGGGGTCTGTGCACCCACATATATACATGTGTGCACTCACACGCATGATCAAATAAATGAATAAATAAAATTTAAAAACTCAGACCTCACAGATGCAAAATACTGGATTCAATTCTGTGTTCTTTGTAGTCATATAATGGTCACTGTGTTAATAAATAAGTCCCAGGGCTTGGGAGGTGGCTCAGAGGTTTAGAGCACATCCTACTTTTGAAGAGGACTCAAGTTTGGTTCCAACACCCACACTGTGTGGCTCACAACTGTCTTTAAGTTCAGTTCCAGATGTCTTCATTTGATCTCCATGGGCACTGAACTCACATGGCAAAGGTGGGGGCGGGGGAAGAAGGCGGGGAGGGAGGGGAGAATAAAATCTTTAAAATACAAATGAAAACATTTTAAAATAAGACTCCAGGGAGTCTGGAAGCAGCAGGTAAAGAAGGCATCCACTACTTCCAGACGGAAGACCAGAGCAGCAAAGGAGCTAAAGACTTGGAGGTAGCGCCTTAGAGGGATCTACTTCACCATCTGATAAGATCTGTACCTCTTGAAAGAGGAAGAGTGTGCAGTTTGCTATTAGAACATTCAACCAGGGCTGGCAAGCAGACACGGCTACCACTGCCACAGCGTGCGGGTGGAAGGGAAGCGAGGGTCCACTTGGTGGGGCAGCAGGTGTCTAGATGCATTCTGAACAGCCGTGGAAATGGCCTGCTGTGCAGACACAGCCACGCTAACAGGTCAGGGAAGTGGTCTAAGGGTACCGCTGACGTTGTTCCACAAAGGTTTCCGATAACGGAGGCCTGATCTTCCAGTGTAAGCTCAGTGCCCTCAACTGACAAAGCTCAGTATTGCACAAGAAGTGCTGTTTCAGGACAAAGCTCCAGCACCACAAGGCGGAGCACAGGAGGGCTGCTTTGGAGTGGAGAGAAAAATCAGCTGGTAACTGATATGTTCTCCTAACTTGCTCCTACTCCTCAGTTTATTGTTCGGGCCCTCTGCATTTCCATACACACGCGGGGGTGGGACACAGAGGTAAAGACACATCGAACTTCCACCTGAACTGCATTTAATTTACAGATTTGGGGGGCTGGAATTGATTGTTTTAATTTATGAGTATCTTCCTGTGTCCACTGACTTTTATCTTTAAAACATTGAGAACATAGTACTTACTTTTTTTATTTTATTGTATAGAAACAAAGGCTTGTTTGTTTCTGAGACTATCTGGATAGGTCGCCGAGGAGGAGGCTCTCATCCATTTGTTTCTGCCTCCCTAGTGCAAGGACTGCAGGTGTGCACCACAACACCCAGTTTATACAGTTCAGGGGATCAAACCCTGGGCACGGTGTATACCAAGCAAGCACAGTACCAACTGAACAGTACACAGCATCTCCCCATATATATTTTGGTATGAATACATTGTTTGGCATCTACAACATTCCCAAATATCTTCATGCCAAATAAAGATAAACTACCTTTTTAGGGCTATTGAATACAAGACTTGGCTTTATGGCTTATGTTTGCTCTCACCCTGCAAAAGTAAGATAATTACTTTAGATTTTGTACACTCTAGGGTCTCTGTCTACTGTAGTGTGAAAAAAGCCAGGGGAGTAAGCTAATAGTAACAGGTACGTTCCAATATAACTTGACTTACAGTGGGCCACTGTGTATTGGCCAGTGTCCTAGCCTCCAGCTTTGCACTGTCAATGTCCACAAAAATTCCCCACGAGAAAAAAACGTACAGCCTCCACTTCGGAGTCCATGACTTTGTATTTAGTAAATTAGAACAGCATATCAAATTATGTTGTTCAGGCCCTCTATTCCGTGTGTGTATGCTTTATAACTAAATGTGTTTGTTTAAAATGCTCTCAGGTGAGGTCATGAATTTGTCCAGTTCTGCTTTAGCTGTGTTATTAGGTGCATGTGAGTTTACCATTCTATTCTTCCTCATTAATCTAAAACTTGCATCATCACCAGGTGATCCATGTGGCTTCTAGTGACAGTTTTTATCTTGAGCTACAGCAGCAGGAGATCAATAAAAGCCACATCAGCTCTCTTTGGGGACTTTGTTTGCTGGCACAAATTTTTCAGTCTTCTAAAAAAACTTTTTAAAAATTACATTATTTCTTGTGTGTGTGTATGTGTCTGTGGATGACGGAGGAAAATCTGTGGGAGTTGGTTCTTTCCTTCTGTCATATGGGTCCTAGAGATTTAAATGAGGTTGTCAGGCTTAGCAGCAGACACCTTTATCTTGCTAAGTCCTCACCAGTCCTAGTTTTCATTCTTTATCTTCAATCTTTCTGTGCTTTAATATTTTTGTTTTTTAAAAAAATAACAAATCTTTTAAACATTTTTGATTTATGTGTGTCAGTGTTTTGCCAGCATGTAAGTGCAACTGTGTGCAATACCTGTGGAGGCCAGAAGGGGGCACTGGATCCCCTAGAACCAGAATTGTGGATAGTTGTTAGCCACCACGTAAGGTGCTAGGGACTGAGTCTGGGTCCTCTGCAAGAATAGCCAGTGCTCCTAATCACTGAGTCATCTCACCAGCCCGTTTTGTTTTTTGTTTTATTTTTGTTTTTATCAATGATACAGAGCACAAATTTTAAGTCTCAGCCTTTTGGAAGTTAAAAGCAAACATTTGTTGAAAAGATGGAGTTAGGCTGTCAGTGCCCTATTTGTTAGTTACAACTGAGGCATACCGATGCACAAGACACTGAACAGAACAAAGGTGCCTTTGGAAACAGTTTTATAACTTCGCACAATGGAATTTTGTTGGATTTCCTTGTTATTCAGTGATTACTTAACAGCAGCTAATTTGGCTTCAGGAAGCTGTGCTCACTGGCACCCTGAAGCAGTGCGGCAGGGGAACCAGTGGGGTTCTCAGCAAAGTGGCTTGTTCTCCAGAACACCTTCCCCTGAGCTTCCTGAATGAACTTAATGGCGTTGGGTCACCTGCTGGGCCACACTTTGCTGAACTCCAGATGGCTGGAACCCCTGGCACTAACAAAGGATGTGCCTGACAATCAAAGGTGCCAAGTTTTAGGAGCTGGAGTGATGTCTCAGCGGTTGAGAGTGCTTGCTGCTCTTGAAAGACTAGACAGTTCAGTTCCCAGAGCTCATGTCAGATGACTTACAACCTCCTGTAACTCCAGTTCCAGGGGATCTGCTGCCCTCTTTTGGACTCCAAAGGCACCTGCACACACATGCATACATCTAAGAGTGCCAAGTTTTAGAAGAGCAGGAGGAGGCCTTTCTGCCTTTCAATCCTCACCTCTCAGCAGCTTTAAAGACCGAAGAAGGGCCCGTAACTGCCTTAGACTTCATTTCTTTAGAGGAAAATCAGAAAGGACTTCTTTCTTCCAAGAGTGTTAAGGGTTAAATGGCAAGGGAAGGGGCCTCTCTGCACCGGACTGCCCACAGAGGCTCTTCACCAAGCGGCAGGCAAGCATTTCTGTACTCACATGCTCCTCTGGTGCTTCTGGGCTTCCAGGAAGACTTTTGTTTCAAAGAAGTGAGAAGGACCCTGAGGCCTAGTTCACAAACTGAGGGCTCCCAGTTATTTTCTGACTGCCAGAAGTCCAGGGTCATCACGATTTAATAACACGCATTCCCCACAAGCCCTAGTCTTGACCTGCTTCTATAGTGCAGTCAGCCAAGATGCAGGGCACCAAGACATCCGGGTGAGCACATTTAAGGCCTCATCATTTGAGAGTCCTGACTTTGGAGGAACTAGTGTTTCTGCGCAGGTCAGATCAGAATGTAGTTAACAGTCAACCGTTACGAGCACACTGCCCACACATATGGACATCAGGGACTCCTCAGTGATGCTGGGGCTCAAGGGTGCAGCTCAGCACGTAATCAACTGCCTGGAACACGAGCATCATGTCGGAAGGCCACAGTCCATGTCCCTGCACTCCCACCCCAAGCTCTCTCTACCCTTGGTTCCTGGCATGTGCACAGTAAACTGAGTTAACAACATATGCCCAGTGGTTGGGCTGGCATGCTTTTTGTTCTGAGGCTCTCCTATTCTTCATAGGTCTGGCTTCTCAAGGTGTATCCAGGATCCATGGACAAGTTATTCTGCAAAACGTCTGCTAAAACAATTATTTTGAGACAGGGTGTCCTGCTGGCCTTAAAACAGTATGTCGCTGAGGATGAACTTGAACTCCTGATCGTCCTGCCTCCACACCCCCACAAGTGCTGGGATTAAAGTGTAGCACCATACTCTTTATGCTCTGCTGGGATTGGAACCTAGGGCTCTGTGCATGCCTAGCAAGGACTCTATCGACGAGCTACATCCCCAGAACACTTCTGTTGATTTAAATAAATCTTTTAAGACAGACAGGCAGAAGAATGACTTGTGGTTTTGTTTGGTCTTTTTGAGTCAGGGCAGCCTCAGCTGCTAGTTCCAGGCCTCCATCACATAGAGACCCGCCTGCCTCTGCCTCTCATGTGCTGGATTAAAGGCATGGACCACCACACCCGGCTTGACTTTCGGTCATTTTTAGGAAACCCTGTTAGATACACCTATGCTGCAATGATCAAGCTTTGTGGACATCACCACAGCTTCAACTCCCTTCCTTTGTCCTTCACATTAATGTCCCCACATAGGGCACATTTTAGGGCAGGCAAGATGGCTCAGTAGGTAAAGGTGCTTCCTGCCAAGCCTGAGGAGCCGAGTTCAATCCCCAAGACTCGTGCGATGGAAAGAACCAACTCCCGGGAGTTGTCCTCTAACCTCCACACCCACAGGAGGTCCTGTGTGTGCTCCCCACCCCCTACAAAACAAATGTAACTTAAGAAACAACAATGACACAAGCTTTCACAAATGAGAAAGGTGACCCACACTTTCATTTTCTTTATTTTTCATTGATACCGTATGAATACAAAGTTTCTAGAAAGCTACAAAATGTCTACCACTTTATCAAGAAGGCATCAAAATGTGTCACTTTGCAAAGACATGAAAACACCTGCAGAAACTGACACAAAAATAGCATTTTTAGAGTGATGAAATAATTGCACTTAACTGTCATGGGTATTAAAGTTATCACACATATGTACCGCGAAAGCTAGAATACATTTTTTTTTTTTACAAAGCACTTTATAAAAAAATTCTCTGCACACAAACCCTATAATTTTCATATAACTATCATACTAAAGATAAATTCACTTTAAAGCCAACACTTAGAACATTTTTAAACAAAACGGTACCAGTACCTAAACACAAACGTTAACAAATACAAGAATACTGTACTGCCAGGAGGTTTAACCAAATGCCTTTCCAAAGTTTCTCAAAGAGTTACGAAAATGTGTGCGAATGAGCCACCCCACCCCTTTTCTGTCATTTCTTCCCCCAAGAGGAACCCAGAAGTGGGCTCCGGCCCAGTCCCAGCAGCAGTACAATATCAAAGGAACTACTGACCAGATGAAACACTTATGTCACAAGCCCATTCTATACATGTTACACGAGAGACAACAAACCATGAGAACCCATTAAGTCACTTAGAACACGAAAAACACATGTGGCAAAACCCGAGTTACGTAAAATTTGAGCATATCAAAGAAGTAAAGGCTACTCAGGTTTCTTAATGTTACAAAAAGATTGTTTCTGTTGCTGTTTTTCAGGCACGTACTGTTTTTGTTTTGACTGTTTCTTCCTTGTCTTCAGTCAAAACCCCACTGAAAAGGCCTGGAGAATCACTCTTTCGAGGAGGTAACAGGGAGATGTGTCTCTCTCTTTTTTTTTCAAGAAGTGCAGATGGTAATTTATACAGTGAAACCCATCACAGAAAACGATTAATGCCAAAAACATAGAAGAAAACAGAGACAGGTTTCCAACCGATGGATGTGTGGACTCCACCTGTCTCTCTTCGAGAAAAGGGAAGCTGAGCAAGCCCATGGAAGCTGACAAGGGTCAGGCCAGCAAGGGGGAGTAAGTGGGATCCGGCCCATACTGACGGGCAAAGGAGGGGGCATACATGCTGTCTGCGTCTAAAATGATGTAGTGTGGACACAAGAGACTCAATGCAAAGTCACAGAGAACACAGGTCAGGGCTTAGGAAGCACAATAAACACAGATACTTCATCTTATTCAGTGGGGCTTGAATTCAGTGAAACTACCTTTTGCAATGTAGCAAATTTTAAACACAAAACCTTCATTCTTAAAGATACAAGCAAAGAGTTTATGAGAGAAAACCATAGCCAAACAAGACAGTAACAACCAGAAAGAGATTCAAGAAAACACATATTTGACTAATTTCTTCCAAGTTGTGGCACAGTCTCATAGGGAGGGGTCTAGACCATCCGACATCTAACTATAACCTGTGCTGAGTCACTTCCTTTTCATTTGATAGTTTTTGCTTTTCAAAACAAAAAACAAAAACAGAAAAACCTCAAAACTTTTATAGATACAACTTGGGGTAGATACAAATCACTTCTGAGATTTTGGAGCTCAGAGAGCCTATTTCTGAGATACCAGGAGAGACAGAGATAACTTATGGAGCAAGAATTTAGAGGCTAACCTTCAAAGTTGTCTGATGTTATTTTCACACTTATATTAGCAAAATGGAAAAAACCCGCCTCTCCCCCGACCTCTTTTTGGCTTTTTTCCCCTTCTGTTCTTTTTACTCCTGCTCCTCACTGGTATCGGTTTTTCCCAATGGACAACGGTTTTGCTCTAAGCTGACACAGACTTTAAAGAGGTGGCCCTCTGAGGGCTGGAACATTCTTTGAAAATGCCAAATTGTGAATGGTGCTCTTTGGAAGTCTCTCATGACACATTCAAACACAACACTGAGAGCCAGCAAGTGGGCTGTAAGAAGAATCTTCAATTGTAATGATTCTAACCTTTTTTTTTTTCTGCACTGTCATCTCAATCTGAGGCTTCCAATGATTGAAATGGTATCACTGTGTAAAGCGGGTAAGTGCACACTGTCATCTGAACGGACAAGAAAGTCTCCAGAGACTGGATCTGGACACAAGAAGGCGAAAGCCGCATACCGCCCACTGGCCGGGATTCTGTTGCTCGTGTGCAGGTTCCTTCCCAGGGATGCAGGGCTGGGTGATGAGTTGACATGACACGCCGGGGGGTCAGCACACAGACAACAGTCTTCGGGGTCCGCCTGCCCCAGTGTGCTATGGTTGAGTAGTGGTGGGGCCCCCACTGGCAGACGGACTTGCAGTAGGCAGGGCCCACGTGGTATTCTCTGAATGGAGGCCTGTGGCTGGTTATCATCCCGGTTAACCAAAGGCATTACGGTGATCTGGAAATATTTTTGGTCTCTACAGGTCGTTGTTACTATGGCGGCACTTTTCTAAGCTGGAATCTCAAGCCAAAGGCACTTTCATGCTGGAGTGCAGAAGATTCACAAATAGCTAAGTATTTGGTCATGAATTTAAAAAGGCATCGATGAAAAGTACAATTCACTTTTCATAGTAAACCGCAGTTGCAACCTTTAGTTTTGGTGTGGATATATATTTGAGAATGTGGTCAAAGAACTGACTTGGGTTCCATTTGAGATTTTTTTTTTTTTTTTAACCAAGTCGTCGTCTCCTAGAGAGGTGTATCTAAAAATGGGCATTCAAGACAAAAAAAAAAAAAAAAAAAAAAAAAAGATAACCATTTTGGCTGGTCCTGCTTCGGATACTGGGCCAATTAGCAAATGGACACCGAGGCAGGTGTGAGCAAAGGCTGGCGGCGACTAAGGTATTACTAAGGCACTGCTTCACCGGGACACTTTGGCAGCTGTGAACTGAAAACTCCCTTAAACCAAGTAACAGTAGAAAGAGAAACGTTCCAGCTTACAAAAGGGCTCAGGGTTCCGAGGCAGCCTTTTGCACTGACACCCTATGACGACGACAAGGCGTCTCCAAGATTTAAGGCTTTTCAGAAATGACACGTGCAGGGCTTAGCCACAAAAACGTCAACATAAAGAAGTCAGCAATGCACGCATCCTCCTAAAGTCACAGGTGGGGACACCACACAGTTAGTTCTATCCTTCCTTAGGACAGATGTAGTGTACCAGAGCATACACAAAATCAGACAAATTATAGGTACCTGGTTTGGAAAACTGACATCACATGACTTCAATCATTTACAGTTGTAGAAAAACAACGGCTAAAGCCACCATGGTATTGAACCCTAATGAAGACTTGGGGCTAAAAGTCCTCGGGGAACTTTTAACACCAAGAGCTATGTTTTGGCTGGTGTGTGGGCAGGTCTTTGCTGCTGGGATGATTGGCAAATAGAAATTTGACTCAGAGCCTGTGGCCAGTGAACTGTCCTCTGAGAAAGCAAAAAGGCTCACCAGTCTCTGCACCTGCTTCTGGTCCCCACAGATAGTTACAGCTCTTGGGCGGGCATGTCACTCTGGGCAAAGCTGGGAGTCTGAACTCACCTTGTCCACCATTCTTAGGGATCACTTAAGCATAGAGCACCGAGGAAAGATGGCCTCCACCCAGGAGGGGCCGAGGATGAACGAGAAATTGCCACCCTTGTTCTACCACTAACCAGTTGGAGGTTTTGGGCAGGTAAGTACCTCATCCCCTCAGAATGTAAGAAAACAGAGTGCGCTTTCTTTTAGTTCAAGAGTGAACAACCTTATAAGCCCCCTTCTGGAACAGATCCCTGCCCAGTCCACAAAGAAATTCAACACAAAAACAGACCGTAACAGAGGACATAAACTCCAACAGTTGAAGTCTGATAAGGAGACCCAACCCAGGAACTTATAAGAACCAAAATTGCAGGAATTAAAAAAAAAAAAACAAAACCACAAAGCAACAACTTAGTAAAGGCTAAAGGCCAAGTCAGTTGATTACAGGGATGGTGACAACCAGCTGTCCCCAACTCCCCCAGGGCTAAGTAAAAGAGTACAGCACAGAAGACATGGCTGTGCAAGAGAAGATCTGGAACAGGAGGGAACACGGACATGGCAGATGAATGATCTCTACCTGATTCTTTGTGACCCAAAAAAGACTCCTAGGAGAGCAGCTTCTACGGGGTCCAACGGAAGAGAAGACAGTCACCAATATGCTAACGTGACCAATAAGGGAAAGGAGGAACATTTTCTGAGGTCGAACCTGGCACCCCTCAGGACATTTGGTCACGCATGAGGACACAGAACTGTGACAAGTGTGGAAGAGGCCAGTAACACTAGGAACAGGGAAATCACACAATAGACAACTAGCTGGTCCAAAATGTCCCTAGCATCAAGGGGTAGAAAGCCTAGCCTTGTGTCATCTGGACTCTGGGTCCAGGACATGTTCTGAATAAGTACTGGTTTGACTTTAGGTCTCCCCTACAAGGTCATGAACGCCAACCAAATACAGCCCTCACTGTCCCCTTCCAGAGGAGAGCTGGTCTCTAAACTATGCAGTCACGGTGGAAGCGATCTCCACAGACCTGTCCTGGAGAGTCACCGGGAAACAGAGCACCAGGAAGGGTGTGGTGAGGAAGGGGCTCAGCAAGGGCTTCCACAAAGTTTAGGAAGCTGTGAAGTGGTGTGTGTGTGTGTGTGTGTAATAAACAAGGAGGAGGAGGAATCAAAGAGAGATGGGGACTAGATGTCAAGACACAAATCCGACTGGAGGGTCTAGTCTGGAAACAAAACAAGAAATCTGAGAGTTTGGGATAACTGGATCACTACTGCTTAAGGCAGGGAAATGCTAGGGGATTTAAAAATTTTCATAATTGAAGAGGTGGATAATCAAAAGAGTCAAAGGCTGGGGGAGACTGGAGTAAAACAGTGCTTCCTGAACATGACAGGACCACTGCCCTCATGAACTTGCAGCAGCTACAGCCACCTGCACAATACCAAGTCAGGCGACACTCCAGCACGGGGGTGGGGCCTCTGAGGAGCTACTGAGGTCTCTGGGGGAAGGAAAGTCAGTTTTAGGAGCGTGGCTTTCACAGGCCAATTAGTCCGGTGGATGGCCCTACCTCCATGAATACTTGGGCAGCCCAAATTGGATGTGGTGTTTTTTTGAAGAAGGCGTGAAGTTGAGGCGGGGATGGGAAGAGTTAAGTGGGGGCTGAGTAAGATCAAAGCACTCGGCACGAAACCCTCACAGAACAAATGCACTGTATTTAAAATCTTACAGCTGTTTTAAGAGCAAAAAGTAAACCTAGGGGTCCTTCCAGTCTCCCCCACAGCCCACCTAAAAGGCATGTGGAGGAAGATAAGGGCCGTGAGAAAGGACCCAGCCTGATCAAGGGAGGTGGGCCAGCGGGAGCGCACAGCCAATCACTGCCTCCAGAGTGGGAACATAGCACACCTCTCTCCTTGTTCTGGAATGGCTTGACTCTTAACCATAGGAGATCATTTGCACCCATCCATCTAGGTCTGGATCCCGGAGAAGGAAGGATCCTTTGAGAGAGGAGGAAATTGGAGCCAAAGAAAGACCCCTAGGAGGAGTGTCCAACAGAATAACTGTAAATATCAAGACCGGGAGAGATTCCTAAATACTTGGTCTGAAGACTGGATGGAGGGGTGGAAAGCCAGGGCACTCCTTCCTTTATGGAGGCTTGGCCTAGAGCCAGGGAACAAGGGTGGTTTATTTTGAAGACACACACAGAGAACAACGCCCTACCAGCTTATGTAAGGGAGATGTACTTCTAGTGAGAAGTCTCCCATTCTGCTCTGGTTTTCCCAGGGACTGTCAATGCATCTGAGAGAAGTCAGACTCGGTCTAGTGTGGTTCTTTCGGCCACAAGCCAGGCAAACAAACCCACAGATTCATGACCACAAGATGCTGAACACTATACAATCAGAGCAAGAGCTGGGACAGAAAAAGGGGCATATGAGCCACCTCAACATGGCAGAAGGGGGTTTTTACTTTACATTCTTGGAGCAAAACAAAACTGTCATGTTTTATAACTTACAAAACTTATTTCACGTTCTATTGTGTCACATATTCCTAACAGTTATAAAAAAATACCTCATTTTCCTCTGGGAAGTTGAGGGGTAATCCTTCTTCCCTTCTTAATGAGGAAGCACTTATGGAAATAACCCAAGACAAGTGGCCACATTGGGCCAACTCTGCTGGGGAATGCTTTGGACTTATTGGGATTAGAAGGTTGAAATCCTATTGGTAACAGAACTTCCTGAATGAGGGAGCCTTCTTAAAAAGATAAGAGAGAGAGAGAAAATTCTTGAACCCAAGTTGACCAAGTGTCACTGTAGCTTACTGAGCAATCAAGGAAACAGTTATCCTTATAGAGAGAAGAGATCCACATCCACAATGCACATCAAGATCTAGAGACATATGAGGACCTAGCTCACTGACAGGAAACATATTCAGAGTTGAAGGTCCACATGTACATGCAGTGCACACACATGCACACACACAGAGCTACAGGCATGGCAGCTTCTTACACATGTTGGGTCCACAGGCTAGTGAGGGTGCTTGTGACATTCTGGGGCAGAGAGGCTAGCCTGAGGAGCCTTTTCCTTGTCTGGCTGATGACAGTTTTCTCCTGACCACAGGACTCGATACTTTGCAATTCACAGTGCAGTGTGCACGCCAATTTAAAATTTTTTGCTATTAAATTTCAGTGGTTCATCTTGATAAAAAATTTGGTTGACCATATAAAATATAACTGCACACACAAGACTATAAACATTGTAAGCTTAGATTTTTCAGTATTTATCTACTTATTGCAAAAGAGCCATTTTTTTCATTAAATAATCAATTATCACATTAGTACAATACAATTTTACATTTTTAAATATACTATATATGTTAAGAATAAGGGGTGAAGTCTTCTTTTGTAATACCTGTTTCAAGAGTTTAATGAATTAGGAGATTAGTTTTAACCTTGAGGAAAAGAAAAAGTACAAATTTGTCTCATTAGGATATTTCTACCAAGTATTTCTTAAGGCTATAGTTTAACATTTGGTTTCAAAAAGAAAGGTTTCATTTAAAAAATAATTTAGTGAATTACATTCTTTCATAACTTCCACCCTAATTAGTTACAAAGATAAGTCTAAAGAGTCTTAGTTTCCGTGTGCTAATTTACATTTATATTTAAAGATTAATTTTACTTGTATCTTAAAACAAGAATTTTATGTTGGAGAAAAAGAGAAACTAAATACATCTGTATAAAGGCAGTCAATGTCCCATGGCCAATCCTCTGTCTCAGTATTTCCTACCACAATAAGAAACAAGTCTGTAGAGAAAGAGAGAGAGAGAGAGAGAGAGAGAGAGAGAGGGGCTTAGGCTATTCAGATTCACCTTTCCCAAGGAACTGTGGGCTGCAGATCTGAGGAACACATAAAACAACTCGATTTCTCTTTTTACAACTGTACCAAAACTTCACAGCTACAATGATGGTGTGAACACATGGAAGAAAAAATGACTTCACTCAAACAGGATTTAGAAAAGTTGGGGTGTGACCTCGGGGCCAGGGCACCACCCTGTTGTGGCGAGGTTTACAGTCAGTCGTTTGATAATGGAGAGTGTGTGTGTGCACAGAGGTGTGTGTATATACAGACATCTATATATATAAATAACCACGCTCAGTCCTTTACAAGCCTGTAAATATGATGCTGTGCCCCATGTTCACTATTTGAGACTTCAAATACACAGGCCATGCAGAGAAGAGTTTCTTGTGTGTCCCGGTTCGTTACCACCTGTTTAAGAGAAAGAGGAAAAAAAGGTATAGACATATCACAGCACACGGATGAGAGCATGTTCTACCTGTGCCCTGAGAACTCTGATTTAATTAGAGAGGGCAGTCTTAATCTGATGGGTAGATTTGAGTTTCGAGTTCAGCCTTGGTCTGCATCCTCTAACACGTTTAGGAGATGACAAGTCCCACTAGACCACCACCTAGCATGGTATCACATGGAAAGAAGACCCTATAATCAGGTCTTGACCATCACATGCATCCAAGAGGTCACCACAAGGACTGGTGTGTCTTCTGTGTTTAGCGATGATTTCTTTACCCTCCAGGGAATGTTCAATAATAATCTACAGGACAGACACCTGTCTTAGGTGATTCTCACCTATCTTAATGTTTTTATCTTATTTTAAATTGACAAATCTACACGTTTCTCGGGTATAATGTGATGCTAGGATCCACCATGGAATGGTCAAAGCATGCTGATTATTACAATCATCACCTCACATACTTATTTCTTTGTGGTAAGAACGTTTGGAATCTTTTTCCTGTCTTATATTTAAACATGCCACACTAATCGGCAGGACCTGGATGCAGACCGAGCTCCACCTGATGGTGAAGCCTTCCACTGTACCTTGTTCAAGTGCATTAGAAACACATATCCGCGAGTCACATCTCCTGAATCCTTCTCCCTTGGCCTCCTTCAGATTCCAGCTCTGGCTTCTTCTCCTCACTCTGGTCTCAATCCCCGAGGCCACCTCAGAAGGAATTTTCTCAAGGCAAGTCTGATCAAACTTACCTCATCAAAATGCTCCAATGACTCTCTATGACTTTGGTGTTCAGAAACATTTTGAACTTGAACTGGCTTGTCCAAGACCCAATTTCCCCCTATGCAACAGACTGGGTCACCCACTTGAGTTCTGCTTGCCTTCAAGGCATCTAACTTCATGGTCCCTGACTAACGAATAAAATCTCAACGTGCTTCTGATTTTCTCTACAAAGTTATGTGATTCATAGATATGTGTGTATTTCTTCTAATATCCACCTCACCTCCTGAACTAGATATTTCTGAAGAACAGTGACCAGCTCAGTGCATGGCATGCACTGAGTGACAATTCAGCAGCCATCATACACAGTGCTCAGCACTATTTACACTGACTGTCTCATAGGACACCACAATTCTGTGAGTGCAGGTTACCACTCCATGACAGAGACAGGGCTGAGGTGCTAACATGCTCTAGACTATAATAAGCTCAAAATTGTCTAGTCACTAGGCAGGTCTTTCCCTCAGGAGGTCCTCTCCAACCTCAACAGCTAGGTCCTGTAATCTCAGCACCACGTCCCTCTGCCAGGCTCTGGGTACCATTTTACTTTCCATTCATTCATTTCTGACAGGATAAGTGCCCACCTTTCTCGTCAGACCCTGGGATGTCTGCCCCATCTGTCCAGTCCGTCTCAGTATTCCCAGTACCTGACATAAGCGCATGCCCACAGAATAATCCTTGCTTGGTGTGTCTGAAAAATGTCTGCTTATCTTTCAACGTAAGCATCATTTTTGCCATCCTTGAGGACCTCTCGCCTCCCTTTGGCCTTCCATGCTGCTTAGGTCAGAAATACCCATAGCTTTCAAGACCCTGCATCATGATCTACCTTTCTCTCTGACTCAATGGGCCTGTGTGGTACTGGGCGTAGCTTCTCAGCAGTCAACACAGCTGGTAGCTCAGAGAATGGAAACATTCTCACGGGTCACTTTGGAGGTAGAGGGTGCAGGCTGTCACATCTATTTATTAATGAAAGTGGACACTGAGGTCTGAAAAACCACGTGGTTGGATGAAGTCATAAAGGAAGACTGTCTTTACCTCAAGCTTTCTGGTTTCATGGCCAACTACTCTGCAAAGTCTCTTTTGATTGACTCAAGTCACAATCTATGTCAATCACCATGATTTTGAGTAGGCCTAGTATTTTTTAACCACAAAAACGATGTGGAGAGATGGCTCAGTAATTAAGAGCACTGGCTGCTCTTGCAGAGGTCCCAGGTTCGATTCCTAACATCCCCATAACAGCTGATAACCATCTATAACTTTAGTTCAAGGGGAATCCAATGCCTTCTTCTGACCTCTGTGGGCACTGCACAACATGGGTACATTTACATACATGCAGGGAAGACACTCATACACATAAAATAAAAATAATAAAATATAAAAAAGAATGTGGCTTACAGTGAGAAATTTATAATAAAACATTTACAGTGGTGCTTGGAGCCTGTCAGACCTACCCCACTTTCTTGTAAACTTTTTCTTCTTCTTTGTGTTGGTGCTGAGGATTGAACCCAAGGTAAGTAATCTATCACTAACTACATTTTTATTGTGAGACAAGTTCTTACTAAGTTCTCAGTGGCCTTGAATTCTCTGTAGCCCTCAGGCCCTGATTGAACATTCTCCTGCCTCAGCTCCTGAGAAGCTGGGAAAAGAAGCCTGTGGCACCAAGTCCAGCGTCTTACAAAGGTTCTGTGAAGGAATGTATCTAGATGAGGTTTCATGATTGAGATTCAAAAGAAAAAGAAGCACGTGACCTCAGGAGATACCAGGCCTGCCTGGCTCTTGTCTCAGCTGTACCTTTCCCTGTCTGCCCATGGCCACTGCCCAACTCCTGATGAAATTCAGTGCAATCAAACACCTTGAAGCTGACCCCACCAGTCACCATGCTTTTGAATTGGCCTGGATGACCCTACTTTACACCCAAAGTGCTTGGAAAGTGTCTTCAACCTTACCCAGTGGCTGCCAACAGTCACAAAGTGTAATTTCTCTTGCTCATCAAATAGATGGCTTTGTTTTCAGAATCCAGAAGTTCAATTTCAGGTTTTCTAAGGCTATATTAATTCTAGCAGATGTTTCTTGCCAATTATTAATTACTTATATCAAAATAATTTAATTGTTTAATTGCATTTTAGGGTTTTGAGAAAGGGTCTCCTGTAGCCAAGGCTGGCCTTGAACTCCTGATCCCACCACCTCACTTTTCCAAGTGCCGGGATTACAGACATATGCCACTACGCCTGGCTTTAAATACACATTCTGGAGTTAACCTGATCTGATGAGGTCCCAGGACAGCTTTGCTGGTAGAAGTCTAAGTCCCAAGGGATTGTCAGGGTCAGAGATGAGGGACATCACTAGGGACATGAATGTGCAGTCACAGACAGAGCTAGATTCTAAGAACAGCAACTAAAACTCTCCAAAGATAGAGGTGGGCGGTCATGCACTTAAAGAGTTCAGGGAACTGTCTGAGGCTGTTTTAAGGTCCCCTAAGTCACACTACCTGTTGTATGTGTATGCATGTGTGTGCCTGTGTATGTGTGTGTGTAGGTCAGAGGTTGACAGAGTGTCTCTCCAGGTCTCTCATTAAGCCCAGACCATATCAATTAGGCTTCACTGACTGGTCAATCATGAATCCTCCTGTCTCTGCCACCCCAGTGCTGGGAACACAGGCATGCTCCGCCATGCCCAGCTTTTTATGTGGTGCTGAGTATCTGAATCGGGGTTCTCATGCTTGCTCAGTAAGCCTGTTACTGACTGAGCTGTCTCCCAGCTGCTGCACCTAGTCTTAAATATCAGGGAAACATTTCGAAGCCAGGCACTTGCTCCTCGTCACTCCCTTTGCTGCAAATTGATCACCTTCTGGATATTAATGAATAGTTACTGAAGAACAGGACTCCAAATCTTACCCTAGATCACCAATTACTGAATTTCAGAAGCACACAGGCACGTCTGAGACTGGACTGAGACTCTCTAGAATAAATGAAACTTGGATGCAAAATCCCATTTGCCAACTGCATGCTGATCCTGCATGGTAAGCTCTGAGATTCCTGGCCTAAACAGTGGCTCCTAGTTTTGGCCATGTGAACAGCTTGAAAGAAACAAACAAGACTGGAGAGATGGCTCAGTGGTCATGAGCACTGGCTGCACCCACACAGTGGCTAACAACCATCTTTAAACTCCAGTTCCAGGGGATCCGACACCTCTTCTGACCTCCAAAGGTAGTGCAAGACATGGGTAGACCTACCTACATGCAGGCAATACTCTCATACACATAAAATAAAAATAAAATTTAAAATATAATAAAAGAAAAAGAAAAAAAATATATGTATATGATGCCAGGCCCCAAGATTGTGAAAACCTTCCTGGATAAATCTAATACATGAATTTTAAATATATGAATCTAATACATTTTAAAATTTGATTAATTCTTTTACAGTGGTATAAAGGAGCTGACTTGCCGAAGCATTAAAGCCATTGTTGAATATCAAGGAATTTAATGAGATAGGCAACCACTGCTAACCGAAACAGAGGGCAATAGGCAAAAGGTACACAGAGTGTCTGTGGTATTACTGTGTGTGTGGATGAGATGTGTGAGCATGCATGCCATGTGGAGGTCAGAGGACAATTTACGGAGTCAGTTCTCTCCTTCCAGCTCAGTGTGAACTCAGGTGATTAGGTTAGTGTGCCAAGTACTTTTACCTGCTGAGCCATCTTGCTGGCCTTTATTTATCTGTTTGTTTGCTTGCTTGTTTGCGATAGGGGGTCTCACTATGTAGTCCAGCTTGGCCTTGATCTCTTGATCCTTCTGCCTCGGTTTCCCAACTAAGGGATTACAGAGTACATCACCATACAGAATTTAAACCGGGTTTTTGAACAGAAAGGAGCACAGAAGGAACAGACAACACAAAACAAAAGCAGCACATCTGACGGCAAAGCACTGCAGTGAGGGACGGATGCCAGGCACAGAGTTCCTGCTGTGAACACCAGTTCCTCACTCCAGTAACAGAGTAAGGAGGTGGGCCTTCAGAGGGCTATCCAGTCACATTATGCCCTTGTCATTTTGTCCAGAAAAACTCTCCACTGAGTTTTATTTTGGTATTTTGCTCTGCAGTTTGACTAAGAAAAGCTATTTTGCCAGGCGAGGTGTCACACACCTTTAACCCCAGTACTTAGGGAGAAGAGGCAGGTGGCTCTCTGTAAGTTCAAGGCCAACCTGGTCTCCCCAGCTGGAGCTCCAGGGAGATGCTGTCTCAAAAAGACTGGGAAAAAAAAAAAAAAAAAAGCCCTTGCAAAGCAATGGATTTAGAAGACGGGCGTCTCCTGTTCCCGAGGCCTGCTAGGGCCTCGTGATGCTGTTCAGTCCACAGAGACTGCTGCCCACCGCCTTCCCTGGACCCTCGTCTACCTGTTACTGTTCCCACCTATGAGTTTCTCTTGTCCTATTTTCTTTTCAGAATGTGTCATGCTCACATGGGTACAAGTGCACATGTGAAGGTCAAAGGGCAACCTTGGATGTCATTCCACAAGTGTTTCCACTTATTTATTGTTTGTGTTTTGAGTGTTTTGCCTTCATGTATGTAAGTTCACCGTGTGTGTACAATGTCTGAGGAGGCCAGAGGCCGGCGTAACATCCCCGGGAACTGGAATTGTGGATGACTGTTAGGTGCCATGTGGGTACTGGGACCCAAACCTGGACCTCTACCAGAACAGCCAGTGCTCTTAAGCACTGCATTCTCTCTCTAGTCCCCATCCTATTTGTTGAGACAGGACGTCTCACTGGCCTGGAATTTAGCAAGAAAGCTGGGCTGGCTCACCCATAAACCACGTCCCAGGGATCTGAATGTCTCTGTCTACTGGGATTGCAACTATGTGCCACCACACTAGCTTTTTATGCGAGTTCTGGAGACCTGAAGTCAGGTTCTCAAGCATTTTATTGACTGAGCCATCTCCCCAGCCCTACCTTCCTATATTAGTAACACGCTACTCCACATAAAACCTTGTCAGGCTTCCATTAAAGTTCAGGTAAAACTATCGGGTCAGCTTTGGCCCATTAGTTAATCTTCATACTACATAGTGAGTGGCTGAGTCTCAACTTTGGCTAAACTGGAATATCTATGGGACTTAAGGGAAAGTATGCCTGAGCCCCGCTCTCAAGAGCCTGATACTGATCAAGGGGTCAAGACTTTCACAAGTCCCTATGCCTTCTCTGGAGTCTGAAGCCAGGGTGAAGAACCCCACCATGCTTTATACTCCTCTGCTTTCTGTTTGTTTGTGAAGTCTAGTAACCCCAGACAGGTGAGCCATTTTCCTTCTACCAACCGAAGCCCAAATATAGCCCAAGTGTGGATGCTGCCTAACCACCCAACAGCCAAGGCTCTGGGCTGAAACTTTGGCAACTTCCTACTACCCTTCCTTACTGTCTGCACCAAGCTCGGCTCAGACCAGAACAGAACAGAATTGAAAAATCATTACCAATAAAATTGTGAAGTTTTCCAAAACACTGTTCATCATGTATTTCTCCGGTAAGTGTTTAAGCTTGTGGATGAAGTTGATCATATATTCACACATGGGTGAGCGGTTTATTCGGTACACAAATCGGCCATTCTCAAATCTGGCATACTCCGTCTGTGAGGAAAGAAGGGATCTGAGCATTTTTACACTTCAAACCACAAGAAACCAGGATCCGAAATACTTCCTCTAAAGCACTTACCTTTTCAACATGAACCACCTGCTGTGTTACTTATATTTAAGTTTAATTAATGTATACACAGTTAAAAAGAAATCCTATCTCCAAACTTACTGTCATACACAGAATCCACTGTTTTTCTGGAAGTTAAAAAAATTGTTGAAAAGGTGACAGCTTTAAAGCATTTGATATTCGTTCAGCAAAGGAAGGTGTGTGTGTGTGTGTGTGTGTGTGTGTGTGTGTAGGCACTCCCTCTCTCTAGAGGAACAGAGTCTAGCAAATTAGAATTCCTCAAAGAGCCCAAAGAACTCCCTCTTACTGTAATGCTTCACTGGCCACCAGCCAGGGCGGCTAGCTAAGCCACTTTAAGAAAAGCTGGTTGGATACCCGGCACTGATCATGAACTCTGGATGAATGGAAGGATGGACAGGTAGGCTGAGGGGATGCTAAAGTAGCCGGTTTATACATTTTTCTTGAAAATTGGTTATCTTTTGCAATCATGAACCCATGGGTGGATGGATGGATGGATGGACGGACAGGTAGGTAGGCAGACAAATTGGAGAGAGAGAAAAGAAAAGAAGGCGGAAAGAAGAGCCAGTGGCAGATGTACCTGGAGTCTGAAAGTCCAATAGCACTTGGAAATAAAAAGAACTTTGAGATCACCTCAGGTGAAAATCAGGCAGAAAACCACAAGCTATCAACAACCAAAGAGAAACACGGAAGAGCTGGTGTGTGGTTATGAGCATTTACTGCTCTTCAGAGGACCAGAAAACAGCTTGTAACTACAACTCTGGCCTCCATTGGGCACCTGCACACATATGGCATAAATGTGTGCAGACACAAACACATAAAAAAGGGTTTTTAAGGCAGTAAGAAGGAAAATGCTTTACACAACCAAAGCTATGGGGTACGATAATACTCTCCCTGAAGGGAATTCAATGAAGTCGCCTCATACATCTTCACCATTAAGGATCAAAAATTGCAGAACTAATTACACACTTAAAAAAAAAAAGGCAGCCCACATACCCCAAATTACAAAGAAGCCAAAGGAAACCAGAAATAATTACAATAATAATAATTATAGTAAAAGACAAGGGCTCAAATCAATGAACAAGAAACTTAAAAGGACACACAGGATAAATTTAAAATCGGTTTTTAACAAGACAAAATAAAACAAGCCCTTTCTACACATAAAAGCATAAGAAAAGAGGCAAAGTCATAGGTATAGCCGAAATTAGAAGGAACACAGGAGGCGGTAAAGCTCAAGGGTAAAGCAAATGCTTAGAATACACTTCAGCCAATGCTAGAGGATGTGCTGGCCCAGAAAAAATCCAGCCTTCTAACAGGAACCTAGAAGAAGGAAAGTCAATAGAGAACGATGGAGCTTGGGAAGCAGAGACGGGCGGACCTGAGAGTTCAAGGCCAGCCAGTGAGACCCTGCCTCAAAAAAACAAATAAAATAAAATAAAAAAGAAAGAAAGGCATTCCACAAATGTTTCTAAACATGTTGTTCATGGTAAATATGTATGATTTTCACTTGATGATAAAAGAAATGCTGGAAAAGGCACCAAGGGCCCTCTCTCATGGGTCAGTTCTCAGTGATCTCTGAAGCACAGCTACCTCCAGTGTCATATCATACGAGGCCATAAAAAACAGCTGTGCGCACCCCAGTGCTTTTGGATCTGCACCCAGTGGTGAGGTATGTTAGAGATTACAAAAAGAACAGTAATGCTTATGAGATGTAGAACTTTCTCATAAGGAGCCAGATCCAGCAGAGTATCTGAAGCAGGACCCGGAGAAGGCCATGCGTCCACACAAGGTGCTCCATGGACTGAGCTGTTATGTCAACAGACTGGAGAAAAATCACAAAGCTCGAGCTTTTGGAAAGCCCTTTGCTAAATATAACGCAACTAAGTGAAACAGAAAAGAAAGCACTGTGAATAGAGACCAGCGTCAGATGCCATCTTAAATGGCCACATCAGAGCTATTTTTACTAATGCACCCATGCAAGGATATCTACCATGCTATATGTTTTTCTCTTTTCTATGTGTGTGTGTTTGTGTGTTTACATGTGAGTGCATGGCACCACGTACGCACGGAGGTCAGAGGACAATCTTGGGTGTGGTCCTTGACTTCCACCTCGCTTGAAATGGTCTCATGCTGCTTCTGATGCGCACACCAGATGAGCTGGCTTGTGAGCTTCCAGAGACTCCCCTGTTTTGGTGTTCCGCCTCGCTGGAGGCGTGATGGGACTACAGGAACTAGCTATTGCGTCCAGCTTTACATGGCATCTGGAGAGTCAACTCAGGTGCTCACGTTGATGCAGCAGAACTCTTCCCACTGAGCCATCTCCTGAGCTTCCCTGAGGTGTCCTCTAACTGTGCTAAAGATTACTCTGAAAACGTAAGTTTTTTATTTTTTTTAAGGACAGGATCTCACTGTGTAGCCCTGGCTAGCCTCAAACTAACTACGTAGAGCAGCCTGGCCTCATCAGACTCACAGAGATTCACCTGCCTCACTCCCAAGTACTAAGATTAAAGGTATGTGCCACCATGCCTGGCTCTGAAAAAAACAGATCTTTGATACAAATCATCAAAACAAGCTGCAAAACCCAACCAAGAGCTGTCTCTGTTTTACAAATCAGAACCTAGAAATACAATATTGCCACAAATCATAAAAGATTCAGAACTATTTAATAAGGAACAAATCCATAAAATCTTATTAAAATGCCCAAGACAGGAGGGCCAATGGGTGCTTGATTGGAAGGATGCAGGTGCCAATCAGCTGCAGATCACCAGGCCCCAGGGGGCCTCTCCCCAAGGTGACCAGCACTGGTCAGCTGGGCAGGGCTGACTTCCCACACCGTGAGGGGTAGCTAGCACAGAGCATCCTGTTTGCCTTCAGGTGTCTCCCAATTCTCATGACCACTGAGTAGTAACAGAGGAAGGAGGAAGTGGACGAGAAAGACAGTGCGCCGTCCTCCACCCCCCCACAACCCTCCTACCCTCCCACCCCCACCAAGTTTAAAGGCAGGCATGCGCTGCCCCGAGGGAATTTCTAATGCACAGAGGCGAACTCACCTCTACTTTTTCTACCACTTGCTTCCCAAAGGAGCACACTTTGGTGGAACAGGTGACTGTCATGTTTTCAGAACTTTCGTACTGACTAGTCACACCGTAAAAGGCCCCGGCGTCATCTTGAATATTGCAGTTTAAGTCGGCCTGTTGGGAAGAAATGGGAGATGTGATTCTTCATGGTAGCGAAGGGCAGGGTAAGCCATGGAGTAGCTGTGCACCGGGGGATGGTGGCTTGAGATGGGGGAAGGAGATACTGCCCTAGAAACACCACACACCTGGAAGCCGCTGTCTTCCCTGGCAGACCTCGAACCTGCTATGTAGTCAAAGATGATCTAGAACTCCTTCCTCTAAGTGCTGGAGTGATAGGCAGGCACAACCATATCCAGTTCATACATGCTGGGACTCAACTCAGCTAAGGACTCGTGCATGCTAAGTAAGCATTCTACGGACTAACTGAGCCGACAGCCACTTTCTGAATGTTTATTATGGCAATCTTTCCTTGCAAGGGCATGCTATCTGTATCTGTTAGATTTCCTAACACTCTGTACTGCAACAGCATTTCATCTAAGCACTGAAAGTGCTAGAGGTTTCTAAAATGTATTCAGAAAGCAGGACAAGAATTGGCTTTGTATTCCCCAACCTTTAGAGATACTTGAAAAACTAAGAGCCTGAAGCAGACTGGTCACTGTTACATATATAAAGCAAACTGCGCCGGAAATGTCCAGATCCACAGAGAAAGTACTTCCGACTAATGACGGCCCTACTAAGACACTAATCCATGATGACTTTCCTAACGCATTCCTAAGAACTACCTACCATGTAGTGTAAGGCTCATGCTAGGTCCTGGCGTGGAGGACAAAGATACTGCAATCTCAGTTAAGAGATGGTTAGGGTGGGCAACTTCAGGGAAAAGCTGAGAGAACAGAGTGAAAGAGGCCTGGAATGCTTCTTTCCAGCTCTGGAACACGGACTAGGACTAAGGAGAGCAGGAGGAACGCAGCCTGCACCCAGGGAGGCCTGGAGTGCTTCTTTCCAGCTCTGGAACACGGACTAGGACTAAGGAGAGCAGAAGGAATGCAGCCTGCACCCAGGCCGAGGAGGGCTAGATAAGAAGTGTCCGTTGGGGACTATCGAGATGGCTCGGTCTGTACTGCTCTTGCTGACTAACCTGAGTTTGGCTCCCAGCACCCACATCAGGCAACTCACAACTGCCTGTAACTCCAGCTGCACCAGATCCAACGCCCTCTCCTGGATCCAGAAGGCATCTGCACTCATACATGCACAGATCACACACTGCACACACAGACATATGCATGTAACCAAAAAACAACAACAAAGACTTCTTTTAAAAAGAAGTGTGCATTGTATTTTGAAGGAAATGAAGAACTCTTGTTAAGTGCTGGTGGCCATGGGCTTAGGCCACTGCCCTAGTCTGGCTGTGGTAGAAATACCATCCCTAGAGCAACAGTGTTGGGATGCTGGGTTTTGGCAAGGTGGTTAGGATTCTGCCTTTGTAAATGGATTGCACCCTCCACAACACGAGACCTGGCAGGAGGTTGAAGCACAGCTCTCTCCAGGCCCCGGAAATGCAACTAATATGTTCTGTTCTGTAAACCCACAGTTCCCAGCACACAAGGTGGGAACAGTGTCAGAATATGAACACCTGTACCCACCATTCAGCACAGGCTGGAAGGAGTGAACAACAGACACAACCAAGAGGGGAGGCCATCGCAGAGGTCGCCACCAGGTGATGCCACGCCAAAGACCACGACTTCATATCGACAGGTCACATTAATACCTTGACAGGTATGTTAGTACCATAAAATCTTGAGCCGGTGTATGAATTTCCTTTTATTGAGACAGTGTCTCAATATATGTAGCCTGCTTGGAACTCACTATGTAGACCAGGCTGGCCTCAAACTCACAGAGATTACTTGCCTTTGTCTCCTGGGTGCTGGAATTAAAGATATGTGCCACCATGCCTGGCTGAATTTCCTTTCTGAATAGAGTATTGGGGAAATGTTCATTTCCTTAATTTCTGCCTTCACACAAGGTGAACCATGCCAAGGAATTCAAATCGAAATCAGGGGCTCAGGGACTGCAGGTGGTGTCTAAGAGTCTGCACTCCTTTCACTGGCTCCCAAACTGCTTCTCCTTGTACTGTCCAGGCTTTACTCCGTCTGCAGGGGAAGCTATCAGACATCTTGCTCTTTAGAACTATGTGGGGCACCAATCATTCATAAAAAGACCCAGAGGTGCATTTTTCCACAAAGGCTGAATTTGAGCTGGGTGTGCTAATACACACCTTTAGTTCCAGCTCTCAGGAGGCAGGAGGTTCTCTTTTAAATCAAGGTCAATCGTCTACATAATGAGTTCTAGGCCAGCAGGGGTTACTGGGAGAGCCTGCCTCAAAAAAGGGGTGGGGGTGGGGCTTAATTTAGTTCCTTAAAGAAGAAAAATCTGTAGCTTTTAAAAGGAGTAACAGTAAGCCAGGTGTGGTGGCACATGCCTGTAATCCTAGCACCAGAGGAGCAGAGGTAGGAACCACCATAAGTTGGAGCCAGTCAAGGCTACATAGTGAGATTCTATCTCAAACAAAACAAAAAACAGCAACAAACAGGAGTAAGTATGTGCTAACAAGAGACTAAAAGCTGTGGCATAAGATTCCAACTAAAACCACCCAGCTGTTTCAGGTGTCAAGAAGTTATTTTGAAAGAATAATGAACAAAACAAGGAGCTGGGTGTTTTGGTAGGAAACAGTTGGCTGGAAGGATAGGAGGGCTGATTGGAACAGTAATGAATGTATTCATTACTCAACAGTTACTTAGAATACACACAATAACCTGTCAATATTAATTCTGAAAACATTAGTCAGGTTTAGATGGACAGTCATTATGATCTGATCCAGCGAAGTGAGGGACAGCATTCACAGGTGAAGTCATAGTCAAAGGTGCCGTCCAAGCAGCCGTACACCTACATTCCACAACCAGAGTGGATCATCAGGCTCCCTCCTTTCTTCACTCCCAGCACTCTATTTCAGCTGTTAAAATTTCAAACACAAAGATTCCAAAGGTAGAACGGAGGGAGAGAATAGAATGACTCAGCCCTGCCTCTCGATTCTCATCACTAGACAGCTGTTGCTGGTTTACAAACCTGTTTAAGGAAACCAATGGATAAAGTGGTACTCTGGGCACTGCTCCACTCAAGCTGCAGCTGCAGCAGGCTGAGACAGCTCTAAACTGTGCAGAACTTATTCTAGACATGACTCTTGTGCTGTATCCCCCTACACAATGACTAACACAATGGATGACATGCGTGCTAAGTTGAAGATCTGTACGCTATATGTGTGTGTGTGTGTATATGTATATATAAAGTTAACTTCTGGTACTATCTGAAGTATTTAGCAATTAGGCAAACAATGGTGGGTTATCAGAAGTATTAGAATTGTGGGACATGGTGATGCTAAAAAGGAATCCTTTTCCTCTTTAATGGTCTCTGTCACTGTCTGTCAGTTCCCCATAGACAAGCAACCCTCTTATTTTAAGCCTGCACATGGACCAGATTATGTCAACCCCCTTGCCCCAAATCACTGTTGTGGTCTTAGGACCATCCAGACAATGCTGATACACTTTTATGTAGACTAGATGATCTGTAGTTACAATTACGAATCATCAAAAATTATTAGCTGGATGTGGATGTGATGGCACTGGCCTGTAATGCAGCATTCTGGAGGCTAAGGCAGAAGGACTGCAGTAACCCTTGATGTCAGCTTGACCTACAGAGAAAATTCAAGGACAGCTGGGGCCACATAATAAGGCATAGACTGAAAGAACAAAATTTACTAAAGAATATTCATGATTGGGGTTGGAGAGATGGCTCAGAGATTAAGAGCACTGGCTGCTCATGTAGAGGACCTGGGTTCAATTAAAGCACCCATATAACAGCCAACAACCGTCTGTAATTTCAGCTCCAGGGGATCCGATGCCCTCTTCTGACCTCTGTGGCCACTGCATGACCCTGGTGCACTTACATACATGCAGGCCATACACTTATCAGATAAAATTTTAAAATAAAAATAAAAAAACAGAATGTTCATAATGAAAATTCACCCAAGGAAATCATGCTGACAAATTATCTTTTAAAATTATCAGAGCTTTTTTTTCCCATCTAGTAAATTGCATCATGCATTCAGAGAGGGGTTTGGCTCCTAAGTTTTCAGCTTCAGTGATCTGCACATGAACTAGGATCGATGAAAAAGCCTCCCCCATACATGTTTCAGTCAGTGACCTCCATACCTAATATTACAGCTTATAGTTTTGTCTTTTGGTTATTTAAAAACAAACAAAACCCAAACGTTAAGTAAGGCCTGGTAGCACACACCTGTAACCCTAGCACAGAGGAGGCATAGGCGGGAGGATCAGAAGGTCAAGATCACCCTCAGCTACAAAAGGAGTCTGAGACCAGCTCAAGCTACATAAGACTGTCTTTAAAAAACAAACAAAACTTTTAGGGGTTAGGGATGTCCCTTAGTCGGTAGCGTGCTTGCCTAGCACGCATGAGGCCCTGGGTCCCATCCTTAGCACCTTATAAACTGGCCACTCAGGAAGCAGAGGCAGAAGGATTCCGAGTTCAAGATCATGTTCTACTACACAGTATAGTGAGTCTGAGGCCAATCTGAGATTATTTGTTGCTGTCTTAACAAAACAAAACAAACTTTAAGAGTGATTTCATACGGTGTTTACTCCAGTGTCTCTCCTGGCGTTTTACATGAGGTCTGTCTACTCAGCTGTGTGTATTTAGTTCCCTCGTAACTCAGTGAAAAAAGGCCGTGACTTACCCATTCTTCTATCAGTGACATCTGTGACAGTCCAGAGTGTATCTACTATGCCAAGTGCAGCAAGAACATTGCAGGTATGATGGTGATGAACACCTGGATGGTAAGGTGCTCCTAGAAGGTATTCCTATAATGGCCCAGCCATAAGATCTACAATCTTAGCCTTCATTCATAGGAAGCAGAGAAAGAATTCTTATAAGGGGCTGGAGAGGTGGCTCAGGGGTTCAGAGCACTGGCTGTTATGGCAAAAGATCAGAGTCCAAATCCCAGCACCCACATGGCAGCCAACAACTATCCCTAACTTCAATTCCAGAGGCTCCAACACCCTCTTCTGGCTTCCACATGCACTCCATCATGGGTACATTTACATATATGCTGGCATAACACATATAACTAAAAAAACAAACAAAGAAATCAGAATTCTTTATACATACCTTGCCTTTTTCTTACATTTTAAGAAAATTTTACATTTGAGGTATAAATTCACAGGTTAGATTTTAAAAGAATTCCTAACAAACAGAAAATAACCAATTTGCAAGCAACATCACAAGTACTTCACAAAAATTACCCTTGAACAGGAAAGATAATCATGTGGCTACCCAACTGCATCACAGCTGCTCTTCAGAATTTCCAGGAAGGAAGCACTGATGTGAGAAGTAACTACTGTCACTTGGCATTAAACCATTCTAGAAAGAAATGAGGGTCACTGAACTCCGAGAGCAAGGAAACATGTAAAAGAAAGAATATGAACATTAAATCCACAAAGAAGGTGCACTCCTGTGTACCCGGGGCTCACACGAAGCTCACTACCCACCCCAGGGCCATGCTAACCAAAAACTGAGAGTGTAAAAGCATGCCCAATCCACGGACTTCCAAAGGCAAGAACACAAGGGTTAGACATACACTGCTCTTAGAGACTCAAACTGTTTCTGACAATTTTTATCTAACCACAGGATGTTTTCTGAAAGCACTACAAAAATCCAGAACAGAGTGGAACTTTCTCCTCTCTCTTGTCAGCTCCTGGCCAGCGTTCCTAAGTATTTCCACACTTTTCTCCAGTAAGGTTGCTGGACAACTCTTTTTCCCGCTGAATGTGCTTTCTGTTGCTGCTGCAACAACAAACTGCCACCGAGTTTGAGGCTTCAGGCAACATTAATTTCGCCTTGGATGGTCAGAAATCCTCCTGGGTCTCACGAGGCTAAAACCAAAGTATTGATCGCAAGCCTGCTTCGTGCTGGAGATTTGGGGAAAATCTATTTCTTTGCCTCTTTTATTGCCTAGGGACTAGGGACTACCTACATCCTTTGTCTATCCCCTGCCTCCAATCAGGCCCACCGGGACCCTCTCATCTCTTTGGGTGTCTTCCTTCCTTGTTTGTCCGTGTCTATAGTGGGTTCCTGTGGATATTAAAAGCTAGCCTCCCACCTGAGACTGAGTCCCTCTTGTGTACTGTGGCAGTCACAGATCTCACAGATACAGATGTGGCCCCTCCCTGGGGAATTGTAAGTCTGACTAGAAGCGGTGAAGATCCCTTCATAGAAAACTATTTCCTTCTGGTCAAGAGAAGGAAATCTATCATTCTGGTCAGACAGGGTCTATGGCCTGGCTAAGGGACTGCCCCTCAGGAAGGCAGGACTACCCCTAGGAACGTGGTTTCACCTTAAGCAAAGGGAGGAACATTAGTCCTTTAATGAGATAACATACTTTTCCTTGTCAGAATTCCTGCTCTTCTGAATGGCCCAGAAGAGTGTAGCATTTCCTTTTCTTCTTTCTACCCCTGTCCTGAGCAAGCCTTCTCTGGTACTCTGGGCTTCCTTACTTTCTCTAAAGCTCCCCTCTCTGTCCACCATGTGCCCAGCTGACCTTCCAAGCCAATTTAACTCAAACCGCATGGCTCTTTCCCCTGCTCCTCATTCTCCTCCTCCAGGCAGCTTGCCTGCCCTGGGAGTTTTGTCTTTTAAACTCTGATAAAACTGTCCTCAAGCTTCCATTAAATTCTTTTATTAATGACATTAAGAACCCTAAGAGGAGGCCTAGATTGCCTGAGTATCACTGCTAAGTCGAAACTGCTGCTCAAAACTTCCACCCAGATCCTCTGGTGTTGCAGATCTGTAAGACAATTCTGAGATGTCTTTCCCTCCCCTAAATTGCCTCTTCTCTCCCAGCCTTCCCCATGTGCTGTATGTACTGCCATGATTCAGACTCCTGTTCTATCTAGCCCAGATATTCTGAGTGCTGTCTCCTGTCTGTCATCACCTCACCCCAACATCTGACCGACCGTATGGATGTTGGGGTGGGGCCTCATGCTTCTCATATCTATTTTTTGAGTTTTGTTTGAGACAGGGTCCCCTTGTAGCTCCAACTGGCCTGGAACTCTATGTAGACCAGGCTGGCCTGGCTCTGCCTCTGCCTCTGCCTGCGCCACTATGCTTGGCGATGTTTCTCATCTTTAATCAGAGGAGATGGCCTGTGGGAAGGAAGGGCTCTGCACAGCACCTCATCTTCGAGCTACAGGGTGCTCTACCACTGGCAGCTACTAACTCCACAACTGAACTATTGACCAGTGCAGAGCCAAGTCCCATCTACAGAGAACTTCCCCGGCTAGAATCAAACAAGATGAAGCCCATCGTGACAGAGCCAGGCTGAGCCTCAATCTATGTGTATGTGTGAGAGACACAGTACAGGCTTTTCTCAAATAGAGAAAAGTAAGGCTCTACCTTGGCTTGTGCGTTTATGACAAATCTGACATACTGGGTGTAATTGTGAAACAGGTTCAAAACAGCTACCTTTCCCACAAAGGAATGATTAGAGATGCCATCGAATCCCTCTGGAAACAAACAAAAGGCAATCACTGGCATGCTTTGAGTGAATTAAAGACTCCAGGGTTTATTTGCAGGCACATTCTGGAAATTAGGGTGGAAGCAGGGACAGGTTTCAAAGGCAGGTCAAGGAAGCAAAGAAACAAAAATATACCATGGGGCCAGAGTGCTTACCAAGCAGGATGGGCTCCATCCCCAGAACTTCTTAAACCTCGAGTGATCACACACACCACTTGGAAAGTGGAGGCAGGGATCAGAGGTTCAAGGCCATCCTTGGCTGCTTGGTGACACTTGATCATCCTCTTGAACAGGCCTGTTTACTCCAGAATGTGGTCTAGTGTTTCATTTCATAGTTGTTTTTGTTCTGTTTTTCTGTTTTTTGCCTCTTTCTGGTAAATGCTAAAAATGCAATCTTCTTCAAAGAATGACACTTCACATGTAGCCCAGGTGTGTAGGTTCCAGACTCGGCAGGGAAGGACAAGGCCAGGGCATGGGTCAAGAACACAGGACTGTCCCTATGAAGCTCAGGCCTCTGGAGAACTGGTGCAGGGCAGAAGGAGGGCTGGGAGGGCAGCATACAGCAGAGGCCTTGATGACAACACTGTCACAGCTTGACAAGGGAAAAGCTGCTGGACCAAAGGAAGGGGAGAAACCCAAGAAGGGAGGGACGGGAACATAAGGGTCAGGAGTGGGCTGTGACACTCCCTTCTGCCCCGAGGCCTCAGAAGGGCTGGGCAGGAATTACTTGGTTATAAAAAAGAAAACAGTCCAGGACTCTCCCTGACAAGAGCTGGTGTAATAGGCACTGACGGATGGGCTGTTTTCAAACCACCACTTTGAATCTCTCCTCTGCATCCTCTCTGAGCCATGATCAAAGGACCAAGATTTCAAATTGTGAAGCAATTTTTACCAATGGCAGCATCTGGCTGCTTGGCAGGCTGCACTGGAGCTGGGCCCTGCCACAGGAGGAGGTCCAGGCCTGCCACATGGTGAAGCCAGGCCAGGCAGGACACGCCTTTTGGGCCTTGCAGCTGCTCCCACAGGCGCCAAAGAACAATTGCTCTGCACTGGGGCAGAAGGGCCCCCAAAGAGACAGTGCTGACCTGGGGGGTTGGGGGATCTCGAGAAAGCTGGCTCCTACCTACCACCCCTCCCCGGCCTGCTTCATTTGCATGCATCTGCACCTTAGCTCAGACACTGAAGCCAGCCCCACAGGGTTCAGAACCTGGGCAAGGGAGGATGGAGTGATGCTGGACATCGCTCCAGCTAGACAGCTTGCCTGTGGGACAACAAGGGAGCTGTGGTGAAGCGGGCCCTGGAGTGCATCCATTTATACCACCCAGAGCATCCCTGCCCCATACAACCCAAGCAGCAGAGGCAGTGCTCTGGCCACAGCTGTTTTAAATAACAACAGGAATAAGCTCAGTCTGCCCAGCTCTTTACGTTACTCCCCACTAATTATGGCATATATTTACATCCACAAAATAGACAATTTTTTAAAACACCACAAGGCCCCTTTATTGTGCAGATTCTGCACCCCTATTTGAATTTCATAAACATTTAGTACTTCAAAGAATCTTAAAAGCTTGCTCTAATTACAATAAGCTGGGTTTGAAAAGGTTGTCTGTTTGCATTGCAAATCTTCCACCAAAACTGCACTCATTTGCAAAAAATTCAATTGCTATCACCCACACAACTCCAGGTAAAGAACACTGGCAACTCTACACAGGGGGCTGTGATGAAAGACTCAAGGTCTCAGGCCCAAGTACAAAGCAGAAGCTCTGGCCAGTGCCTTCCACCTGAGGCCCAGACCACCAAGTCCCATAGGGTGTGCCAGCACTGTCCCTCTCCCAGGAAATGGAACTATTTTCTGGTTTGGAGTTTTTGAGGACTTAAGTGTCTTTCTTAGATAAACAACAACCCCAGAGCAACCAATTTTAATTATATAAGTTAAATTGCAAATTATATGTAGATAAACTACAGGCCACCCAGGAAATTTTACACTTCAGATGAACTACTTGCAGTGCTTTCTGCACAATGCTTCCTGCTCTTCGCTGAAATAATCCCATTATCAGTACTCAGTTCACTTAAATGAGAACCATCTCAGAGCTGAGAGACCCTTTCTCACCATAGCAATTCAAAACACGTGAGGCACATATTCACAAATGACTCCACACTCCCAACTTCCTCTTCCACAAGTAGCAATGGAGACACTTGGGTCCAAATGATAGGCTCAAGTCTACAAGTCCAATTAAAATCACAGATTCCAACCAGAAAAGTCCTAACACCCCAAAGAGAGGTCCTTGTGCACCCCCTCTTCTTCTTAAAGACAGACCCACTGTTTACTGACAGCAGCTGTTGTTTTGCTGAACAAATGTGATTTCACTCCTACAAAGATAAATGAGTCCTCCAAGGCTGCTCTGGGGCCAGGTAACTTATCTCTCCTTTCTCTGTTTTATAATTCTCTCACATCTCTGAGGTAAAACTAACATTGCTTTTTGTTCCTTTCATAAACAAAGTGGTTAAACAAGTAAACTGAAGCTAAACATAATGTTAACTGTTTATGATGAATGATTATATTTCTAAGAGTTAAAAGAAAAGTATTATTGATAACTATAAAGTAATATATATCCCAGTTCCTAAAATATAGTTAATTTAAGTGATTTGTAAAGAATACAATATTAAATATATATTAAATGTTATTATGCTCAACAAGATTACACATCTATACAACTAAATTTTAAAAAGATTCATCTTATTTTTATTTAAGCATGTGTGTGCACGCACACATGAATGCAGGTACTCAAGGAGGCCAGATCCCCAGGAATTACAGGTGGTTGTGAGCTCCCTGATGTTGGGGACGCCTGGAACTGAACTCAAGTCCTCTGCAGGAACAACAAACACTCCCAACCTCTGAGCCATCTCTCCAGCTTACAACTACAATTTTATATTACTTTCTCATTGCTCTAATTTAAGACTGGACTTTTATCAAACTGAATTATCAAATGAATAGTTTGAGGCAGTAAGGCTTAAGATAACAGGTTGAAACATGTATCTGTCTTTAGATGAGTATTTCCAATCTTGACAACCTTGAACCCTATTAAGTCAGGAAGAACTCTGAGCCCCTTCAAAAGCACTAGTTTCACTTGTAAACCCCCAATTTCACCTCCTTTGTAAATCTCACAGGGCTCAATGCTGCAGTGAGACCCAGCCCTGTCTATCCCAGCGTGGCCAGGCTCCACCTTGTCCCCTCACAGTGCTTAACCCTTCTTCTATACGGAAAAATGAAAGATGGGTAACTGGGCAGGGCCAAGTGTCCACCTCACCTGTGACACTTCTCTCTTCCGAACACAATGACTTGAGTGCTCTAGCAACTATTCAGCGTCATTTTTCCTGTTTGGCATCTTTGAAGCAGGGTCTCCCTGTAGTTGTGGCTGGCCTGAACTGTAGACCCAGCTGGCCCCAATCACTCAGAGATCCACCTGCCTCTCCTTGCTTTAACAAATATAAACAGCTCAAAGGAAGTGACAAGGGGTAGGCTGGTCTTTGGCACTGATTGGTGACAGGCACCAAAAATGATGTCAAACCCTTCTGCCCCAGGGTAGGCAAGATGCTCTAACGTCAGCTCTAGGGCACACCGTAGCTTTAGGGCAGTGAAATGGAATAAATGGAAGTCCTAGAACAGAGTGTGGGGCACCCACCTTAATGCAGTGGTTGCTTTAATGAGAATGTATAAAGATTAAAGGCTTTTGAATTGAAATAAAAAAATAGCTGCAGATGTACGGGATCTAAAACACCCAAGACTCAAGAGAAAGCCTCCCCTTCGCCCGCTTTAGTATTTTTGTTTTAATTATACCAAAGAAGGTGATGAAGATGACTAATCTATTTACTCACGGCTTGAGGGAGTAACCTCTACAGTTATTCTGGAAATTAACTTGGTCATTTATACACATAAGACATACACATATGTGGAGTCAGGAGAAGAGGTGCTTGCTGCCAAGCCTGATACCCGGAGTTCAATCTTCAAAATTCATACCATAGGGAGAACCAACTCCCAAAAGCTGTCCTCTGACTCTTTTCATGTCCACACACACACACACAATGGTGAGATGTGAAGACCTGTGGGAAGGTGCATTTACACACATGTAGGAAAAACACTCATACACATAGAATGAAGATTAATTTAAAATTTCTCATTCCCCAAACTGTCTACACTATCTTTTGTTGCCTTTAGAATGATGAATCTATGGCGCTCCTCACCCCCAAAGGCAGGTTATAGAATTTCATTGACTGCACTGTTAAGTTTATGACCTCTGGGATTAGAAAGATAGCTCAGTTTTAAAAGTTTAAGAGCACTTGCTGCTCTTGCAGAGGACTGGGTGTACTTCCCAACCAAACCTAGCTCTTGATTCACTTTCTGAATTTTCCCATCCATCAAACTTTCTCAAACAAACACCTTGTCTCTCGTCTCAGTGCCTGTATCCTCTACACCTTACCCAAAGCAGCTCCTGTGACCTCTCCCTATTCCAATAACTACAGGAAGGCAACTGAAGGAGAACCCTGCCCTCCTCCTCCTAAATACAATCACAGACACAGACATACACACAATAAAAGGGAGCTGGGTGTGGTGGTGCATGCTTTTACAACCAGCACTGGGGAGACAGAGACAGGGAGATCTCTGTGAGATAGAGGTCAACCTGGTCTACAGAGCAAGTTCCAGGCCAGTTGGGGCCACATGGAAACCCTGTCTTATATAAAACCAATAAATAAAACAAATGGCACCAGTAGTTCTTCAAAAGAAAACCTACTGGAGGTCTTGCTTCATTAAACCCAGGTCAGAGGAGAAAGACATTCTGAAAATGTCAATTTTGACAACCCAGAGATCCCAGGCTCTTTGAGAACGAGACTAAGAGGAAAAGAGGCTGGGTGCAGAGTTTCCACTGTAATTTACTAAATTAACACGAAGAAGAAAATCTGCCAAGCAAACTGCTGACACAAAAGCTGTTTCAAAGGAAGTGTTAAACTTTCTGAAGCATCATCTACTGCACCAGCACCTGCTGATACCCAAGGACAGAGACACTAGGTGATTCATCCTCACCAAGTCATTACAGAAGCCAATGAGACTCCAAACCGCAAGCACGATTTAAACTGCTTTCTCTCCCGTCACTGTTACAACAGAATTTCTTTACGAAGGTGAAGTACTCCCACAGCAGTGCTGAAGGAGTGGTATTTTCTATCATATTCGTGGAAGTGTTCAATTTTAACCCTATAAATATGAATTTAACAGAAAAGTATCTAAGGTCACAGAGTAACCTTTCTGAGTTTGCACACCACACACTACCCGCCACACTACACATTTGTGGTATAGGCCTCATTATTAGAGGAGCCATGACCGAAAGGCCTCCAGAGGAAAGCATTTGTCAAACTTATTCACACAAAGGAACAATTTTGGAAGCTAAGCCAAAACAAAAACAAAACCCTAAGTATCTTCTATACCAATCCATATTCAAACAAGATGCTAATAATAAGAAATCTTATCATCATTAAAGCCTACTCCTGTTCAATGTGAAAGAATTGAAGGTGGTTTCATTATCTGACTTTCCACTAACTTTCTAACTTAGACAACAACCTCATCTTATATCTTTTATAATGAATGATACTCTCCAGTTTAGGCTTTTAAAAATTAGCTTTTGCTTTATGTTTCTTTTTTTAAACATTTTATTTGTATTTTGCCTACATGTGCTTGCAATGCCCATGCAGGCCAGAAGAAAGTTAACAGATCCCCCTGGAACTGGAGTTATGGATTACACTCACCATGTGGGTGCTGGGTACTGAACACAGGTTTCTCTACAAGAACAGTAAGTACTCTTAACCACTGAGCCATTTCTCCAGCCTCAGCTTTTGTTTATGCTATACCAATCTATATTTTCTGTATTATAAAGTTGCCTTACATTATAGTAACCTTGAAAACCAGTAACCTTATTATATGCTAACAGACACCTTTCAAAAATTAAGCATGCCTGTATTTGTACTGAGGAAGTGCTGTTTTACATTCAGGCAATCAGTAATTTTTCTTTGACTTGACAATCAAAACTCTGCAAGCCAAACTTTCTTTCTGGTGGGTATGCAGGTGTGCCCATCGTGGCCAGAAAACAACCTCTGATGCTGTTCCTCAGAAGTTGTTCATCTTGCTTAATTTTTGTTGTTGTTTGTTTTTGAGACAGAGTTTCACTATGTAGCCCCATATGGCCTGTAATTCACTATGTAGACCAGGTTGGCCTTGAACTCAATAGAGTTCTACCTGTCTCTGCCTCCTGAGTGCTGGCATTAAAGGCACATGCCACCATACCCTCATGTTTCAAAAAATAATATTTTTCTTTTACATTTATTTTGTTGGAGGGAATGAGCAGCATGTGCCACAGAAAATGTACGGAAGCCAAAGGACAACTTGCAAGAGGACAATTTGTGAGAGTCGATTTTCTCTTTTCTAAACCATTGGGTCCCTGGGATTGAACATAGGTCCACAGACTTGGCTGCAAGCACCTACACCCACTAATCCATCTTGCCAGCCTCACCTGGCTTTTTGAGAAAGGGTCTCTCGCTGGCCTAGAACACCCTGAGGCGGCCAGAGCTCCAGGGAACCACCTGTTTGTTTCCTCAGCACTGGGATTACAAACATATGCCACTGTGCCTGGCTGTTCTCACAGGTGTTGGGAACAGAATTCAGGCCCCATGGCAAGTACTATACCAACTGAGCCATCTCCTCAGCCCCAAACCACAGTTGCTTATGGGTTAGCTGTAATATGGAATCTGAATTTACACCAATCAAGTTCTCCCACCCTCCTACATCAAAACCCACTGGTCTAGTCAGCACAGCATCCAATCACATTTCTCACCATCACAATGGGTCTCATCAGAGAAGCTATGATGGATAGCCTCCACTGCCAACTTGACACACCCGGGTTGGGGGAACCACAGTTAAGGGTTTTCCCTACTGGATTGGCCTGTGGCCATGTCTCTGGGACATTTTCTTGATCACTGAGAGATAAGGGGAGAGCCCAGATCACTGGGCAGAGGCCCTGTGCGGACTGAGCAGAGACCAGGGGAGCAAGTCATTTAAAGCCGCATTCCTCCATGGCCTGTACTTTGGTTTCTGCTCTGAGCTCGTGCCTTGGCTTCCCTCCATGAACTGAAAGCTGAAAGTGAAATAAACCCTCTCCTCCCCAAGTCGGTTTTGGCGAGTGTTTTTATCACAACAGAAAGTAACTAGACTGAAGCCTTTACGCATTGGTACTTGGTAAGATCACAGGTGTGATGACAAACCTCCCAAAATTCTACTTTTCCTTTATAAACCTAAACTTTATGTTTGGCAACAAATATTATCTGTATTCCTCCATGATATGACAGACTCAGTGTACTCCTTTCCAACACGTACTCTATGTCCAGTTATGACCAAATGCACAGGTGAGATTCTTTGCTTGACTTGTGTCCTTTCCGCACTACGGTGCATTTCAGCATCAGAGCCAAAGCCCTGGGTTCTTACATCGCCTATCTTCCCCTACTGCTTTATTTATACATATAAATTTTTTTTTATTTTATGTGTATCAGTGTAATGCCTACATGTATGTAAGTGTACCCATGTCATGCAATGCCTGCCGAGGTCAGAAGAAGGCATTTGATCCCCTGGAACTGAAGTTATGGATGATTGTTAGCCACCATGTGGCTGCTAGGAATCGAACCCAGCTTCTCTGCAAGAGCAGCCAGTGATCTTAACCACTGAGCTATGTTTCCAGAAGAGGTTCACTGGCCACACCTGAAAATCGCTATGTTTTTGTATAATGACCAATCCCCAACCACTCCCATCTCTTCAAAGCAGCTATGGCTTAGAAATACAGCTGAGACTGCTTTCTCAGGCTTCCCTAAGCATGCATGTGGCCATCTCCATCCAAGTTTCAATGTGGACACAGAGAGTGTAATCCAGTCATTATGGAAGGATGGAGAGCTCCCCCAAGGATTTTAAACACACATTTTTCTTTAACCCACCCATTTGTTCTCACACTGCAGGGCTTTTTTTCTGCAGGGTACCTGCTTGTTATCACAGTTTTAGGGTGATAAATCATGTAGCCAAACAGGGCCCAAAGGGAGCTAAGCAGCCCACGAGGAGGGGTACTGAAGTTGGTAGATCTGATTTCAAGCCCAGGTCCCCAGCCCTAAGCAGCCTGTCCCTTTTCATCCCAGGCCTCTTTCTTAGTTTGATATGAGACAAATTCCACTTAAAGCATGAAATCCATGTAAAGCACTTAGCGTACTCCCAGCGCACAGCAGGCATCCACTAAATGGAAGCCACTCTGTGAATCAGGTCTCCTGGGAACAGTCAGAGTCCAGAGGAGAGCAGAACACACGTTCCAATAATTATGACCCAGCATGGGAACTGATTAACCGCAAAAAGCAATAGCACTAAAGGAAAAAATCGATGGTCTGCTTCTATGTGAGATGAGGAGTTGGCTGGGTGGCCCAGGACGAAAGGAAAGGGCATCTAGATTCTAAGAGGGTACGCAGGACTGACAGGGGAGAAGGGCCTGGGAGAACCCAGGAGGAAAGCAGCCTCGAAGCAGGTTGTCTAATGAGGGCTTTGAGTGACAAGCTAAGGGACCCAAACACTTCAAGCAGTTTCCTTTTTATTCTTGTGAAGACGGAAGATTCATCAACCCTCAACCCCAACAGGTTACCCTGTCTCCTATGCCAACTCTGTACCCACATTATAGCTATGCCTACTCTGACCCATTAGCAGGCCACTGGGGTCCACACTTAGTGACTAGTGCAAAAGGGATGGCAAAGCTTCTTGTAGAGTCTGTGGAACATCAGCAAGCCTCAGTGTTGATTCAATTGATTCTTTTAAAACAGAAATGAAATTTTTCTGTGTGTGTGTGTGTGTGTGTGTGTATCAGAGGACAACCTCAGAGGTCATTCCTCAGTAGCCATCTGCCTTGTTTCTTGAGACAGGATCTCTCTATAGCCTGGGGTTCACCAAGCAGGGCCCCAGGGATCCACCTGTATCTGCCCCCTGAGAGCTCAGATGACAGATGTATGCCACCACCTGGATATTTTACATAGGTGCTGAGGATCAAACTTGGGCCCCTGTGCTTGCATAGCAAACACTTACTGACTGAGTCATTGCCCCAGCCCAGGAGTGAAGTATTTATTGGCAAAGCCATTTTGTACCCTATGTGACACTGACAAGAATCTTGAGGCATCCAACTTTATCTTCCTGATTCCAGGTTCCGTGCTCCAGTGAAATTCACCAGCTTCTTTGGTTAATGGGGTAAAATGCCAGCAGAAAGAGAGCAGTGTCCAAGTTTTCCACTGTGACTCCATCTGTGAGTCACACTCAGCACTGAGACCCAAAGAGCCTCACTCCATCTCCCCCTTTCAAGCAGACTGCACCTGCCCAGGCACATCAGGTAGATGCAGGAGGTCAGGAGAATAGTCCACAGATGGGAGCCTGCACCACACCAACCACAGTGAGGTTCCACTGCCAGGTGCATGGCATCGTGTTCCCAGGTCAGACTCCTTCATTAGACACAAACCACAGAAATCACAGCCCAACTACTTACCCAGAATTTTACGAGGAAGAAAGCATTTTGAGGGCCCTTTCCAAACAGCTCCTTCAAGCCACCTTTCTTTTCAGGAAATTTGTCATAAATCTGACGAATGTCCACGGATTCAAGCAATGGGTCACTGTAAGAATGATTAGCATGCCCAATGTGCACGAAGAGGTGTTTGTTGTACTGCAAGAAACCAACAGAGACATTCTCATTACAACCCTGGGCATGAACTGGGACTCAACAATGCGAGCTGGAAGAGGACAGCAATCTTGAAATCCCACCTCTGAAACATGCATGTTTTTTAAAAAAGCCATTAGAGCTCAGACAAAAAACAGCCACTGTCTTTTCTTGGCATGGTCATGTATTTCCCCCGAATGCCTAAAGAAATCTTTTCACAGACAAGGTCTTAAGTGTCTGACAGCAAAAGCCCAAACACCAAACCAAGAACCAGTTCCATCACCCAGTTTCACCTGACTCAACAGAAAACACCACCAACATTCCTTGGAGCTCCTCATCCCCAGTGTGAACCTAATGAGAAATCCATGTGCAGCTGGCTAGGATTGTCACCCAGAATGCACTTCTAGCCCCCAGCTCCCCAGGACTGTGGGTACAGCAGTCTGAGCAATGTTACCCCACTTCCTCTGTGACACCAGTCACCTTTGGATTCCATCTAAAACTTCTCTGTGAAGGGCTGGGCAACAAGTGGCTGTTGGTGCAAAGTTAGGACCATGGGTGTAGAATCTCCAAGGCCATATAGGGCCAGTAAGAAAAAGGCACAGGTCACATAAGAATAAACAGATGGAAAGCTCAAACCCTGCGGAGCTTGTCTGCTTACAAAGGATGCTCTTCAGTCACCTGCATTCATATAAACTTTAGAAGGAGAACACAAAGAGCGCATGCTGACCCCCAGCAATTATTAAAAAATTGCCAACGAGGCCAGGAATGAATCACTGAATATTCCTTGATGAATTCCAATGTGTAGCTGAGTGAGGCAGCTGTATAGAAACAGACAGACAGCAGATCCTCCAAGCTGCCTCTCCTACCAAGAAGGCAGTTTCAGCAACTAAACATGGCCCAGGTTGGTCCAGGGGGCTCAGAACCCATTAGGGTTCATAAGGGAAACCCCTTCTTCACCTAGCAAACTCTACTCACCTTCCAGGTTTAAATCAGTAGTTCACCAACTAAGATCCTGAGTAAGCAATCCCCAAATGACAGAAGGTTTGGGCAACATGCCTAACGCATGCCCACGGGTCAAGAATGTGGGATACAGACTTAATCATCTCAAGCAGAAAACTCTGTGCCCAGGGCCTCTTAGTTGTGGCAGTGGGCATGCCTCCTTAGCATCCAAAGGGTGGAAATGATGACATCAATCTCACAGCATTGACAGAGGGTTTAAATGTTACCATGTATGGGAAGTTTACCATGGATGCCAGAGCCAATGAAGATCAGGTACTCATTAAAGCTATTTTTAAATTTTTATTTATTTATTTTTATTTTATGTGTATGAGTGTGAGGTCTATAGGTGCGTAAGTATACCCATATCGTGCAGTGCCCAAGGAGGACAGAAGAGGCATCAGATGCCCTGGAACTGGAGTTACGGGATGGTTGTTAACTGCTGTGTGGGTGCTGAGACTCAAACCTGGGTCCTCTCCAAGAGTAGCCAGTGCTCCTAAACACTGAGCCATCTCTCCAGCCCCACTACAGTTATTTTTTTAAATGAAACCTCTGAGATTCAGAGTTATTATTAGTAAATTAAAAGTACTACATATTCTTGAACTGTGCATAATCTACTTTCCTCAACTTGACTAGTCATAAACCCTGTAAATACACCCTGGAGAAGTGCTGGCTTTAATTCAAGACTACTATCCAAACCACGGTTTTCTGGCCATGACAATAAATGGCAGAAGGCTGGACTAGGTAGGTATGAGGACATATGGCCAAGACATCTCCTAGGTAACTTCTGAGTAATGACTTCATTAAGGCTTCTGAGTCCTCATGGATTCCAGGTGAGATGGAAAAAGGACCCAGTATGTAGAACTCTCACAACAGGGACTAGATGTCTGGTGGTCTAGAGTCGAGACCAAGACCTGCAGACTTAAAAGAGCATGTGCCTGTATTCAAAGAGATGTAAATGTCAAAGGCAAAGCCAACAAAGTCACTGCTTAGGAAGGCAAGATCATACCGGAGTGTCCTTGACCTTTTTAATAGACCGTCTTGAAGGCTGCCAGACCATCTTCTCAATGACAAGAAGACAAAAGCCACAGAAAGAGGTCCCAGTGATGGCTAAGGAGCTTCTAGCAACAGTGCAGAAAAATACCCCAGGCATATCTGGGGCACAGACAGTGTTGCAAAAGCCAGAGATGAAAAGCTGAATGTGCTACCTCACTCCCCAGATGCCTATCTATGTCAGTGTGTCCATTCGTCCAATGCTAATTTACCAGTAACCAGGGCTTACAGCTAGTGCCCTGTTCACCCAGGTCTGAGGTCCTATTTCCACCAGCTCAGCTGCCTCTAGTAGACAGTGAGTCCAGGGGAAAGAATGTCACACAGGAGAGCCCTGGGGACAACCCATGGACTGAATCCAGATGTCCTGTGTGAGCTCCCTGCTGTCAGCTCTTCTGCCTCACATGTTGGCTACAGGCTACAGTGGGAATGAAGTCAACAGGCCGTGAAACTTGGTCTTTTTGCTCTTGACACTGAAATGTCCCTGTACTATAATGCTGAAGCTCAGGGGCCATCTCTGTCCACACCTTGTCAAGAATTGGAAAGGTGAACAGGAAGGTGACTTTCCCACACTGGTAGGCCCAGAAAGAATAGCCATGTTGTGATACAACCACCATAACCATCTTAATCAGCACAGCTATGATGACCTTCAAGAGACCTTCAAGGTCAGGTCTGCTGAGGTTCTCTCATAGAAGAGGATGGGGCGGGCTATCAGACTGTCACCTGAGATCCAGTCACTGCTTCCTTACTTTCTCCCAGCTGTGTGGAACTCTGCCCACATTGCAAGTGGTCTCATGCTATCTGGAGGTGCTGGGGTGGATAGTGTCCATGGTTAGATAAGGGGGAATTTCGTCCCTACAGCTATGGAACAGTTATCTATGCTGGGGGGAGTCTTTCGATGGGGCTGGCTGTTTTAGGCTCACCCCACCTCTCTCACCCATGCTCTAAAGTCAGCCCTGTTAACTCATTAGTTTGCCCAGTTGGACTTCAGTGGACTTGCTCTGCTCATTCACTGGTGCCCTGGCTTGCACTGCAGACATTGCTCTCTCATTGATGGGCTATCAGCTGCTGGCTGAGATTTGTTTGCACCTTCCCAGGAAGCTCACTCAAGAAGCTGGAAACCACGGAGCAGCAGGAAGAACGAGAAGGCCGCAGCCAGATCTGCCCCGAACTACTTATGTGCTGCAGGCATGCAATAAAGAGTTCTGAAACAAGAGGAAGTAACATGTAGAGAGAGCTTGGCTGACGCACTGGTAGTCAGTCAGAGCATTCCATATGCTTGCTAAGATTACTACTGGTCTGGATTATGAAGATTATCACAGGAGATTAATCCACCCTGGGGTAGAAGTGAAAAACAAAAACAAAACCACCACCAACAAAATGTTCCTACTTAGGTTGTCCTTGGTACCAGCAAGGAAAAAAAAACACGCCAAGGGCTAGATGCAAGCTGAGAAGGTGTGTGCTGTACTAGTTCAGCTGCTGGATAATGCCCCGAAGAGCTAGATGCTCAGGGGGCCTCTAGCCCGTACAAAGGGAAGGACCAGCCTTTGGGCCCCTAGGTGTTGTGACTGCAAGTAATCCTTGCTGTAGTGGACTTTACGGAAATCACTTGTCAGAGGAGGAAATGGGAGCTTAGAAATAAACTTGGCTGCCTGAGGTCACACACCCCAGGATAGGCCAGAGTTCAGATAACACTGGGAACTGATGCAGCGTAGCCCTTGCATCTGCTGTGGACATCACCCCACTATCTCCCAGAAGAACACCTAGGCCCTTCCAACCCCGTGCAGTCAACTGTTCCCAAAGCTGACTTGAAAAGAATAGTTCAACGATATTTCTCAAGTCCTGTGAAATTAAATCGGAATTCTAGACCAACATACCAAATCGCAAGCGCAGCAGACCAAGTCTTCAAAGGTTTCTATTTTAAGGACTTTACCTCTGTGCCCAAGGGGCTGAAAGGGACAGAGAACGGGATGGCACTGCCTCTCAGGCTGGGGACTTGAAACCAAACCCTGGCTACTGGCGCCTGAGGGCTTTCTTCCTGCCAAGAGGTGACTTCGTTTCTAAGAATACAAAGAACTGAAGAAGGTGTCCTGGAGACCACAGCCATAGAAACAAACAGACCTCGCTTTCCCCTCAACTCAACCTGGGTCGGTCAGGAGTCCCTCAGGCTGCAAATCCAGAGAGCAGAAAGAAGAAATGGACCTGGCAGGCTTGCAGTGAAAGTTTTAGCTTTCCATATAAGGAAGAAGGCTGGGATGGAGGTTTCACGCGGTCCCTCCATCCCAAACACAGACAGAAAAAAGCAGGGCAGAAAATGAACGCTTTCAAAAGAAAGTAATTCTTGGGGCATGATATGAGCAGAAACAGTGAATGTATTATGAGGTCAGCTTCACCTTTGTTCACTGGCAAAAAGTAAACTAAACATTCCGGGTGTAGTGGAGAATGCATTTAATCCCAGTACTTGGGAGGCAGAGGCAGGTGGATCTTGGTGAATTCAAGGCCAGCCTGGTCTACATAGCAAGTTCCAGGACAGCTGGGGCTAAAGGGAGACCCTGTCTCAAAAAAGACAAGAAAACAAAAAGTAAATTAAATAGCAAAATGGGGCCTCTGAGATTGCTCCATGGGTAAAGGTACTTGCCAGCAGCCTAAGTTCAATCCTTGGAACTTATAAAATCAATGTAAAGGTACAAGAAGAGAATGGATTCCACAAAGTTGTCCTGTGACCTACACACACACACACACACACACACACACACACACACACACACACACGCAGTGGCACAAACCTGTCAACAATCACAAAACGAACAACTTATAAGAGTAAAGTCTCCTAGGCACTTTCTACAGCAATGAGAGAAATGTAATTCTCTGTGCACATTTCCTCCACGGGCTTTACGCCAGCACGCCCCACATCTATCATCTATCAAGCACAGTGCTACGGACACAGAATTCATGAGCTAACACTACAAGTTACTTGTCTTCAAACTCTGCCCAGAGTGTGTGGAGCTAGCCTCCTGTGTCTACAGTCAGAGCCATGACATTCACATAAGCTTTCTCACAGATGTATAAGAAGATGGGGACACCCCACTTCTCTTACAAGCCACAGTTAGGCCTACTCTTTTAATAAGAATGACCTTATTCTCCAGCATTAAATACAGAGATGGATGGATCAAAGTTAACACAGATGAAAATCAGGATATGAACATACATGTGCACACACACACACACAAAGAAATAGTTGCAAGAGCCGTGCGTAGCTGTTAATAAGTGGGACTAGGTGAGGAAACACTGGGTAGTATACTGCTGGTTCTTCCTTATGGGCCACATGGTTCAATTTGGCTTATGCCTGATGCATATGTATTACTTTATTAGCTTAAACAGTCAAAAACTACCTTGGAACATCATGGATTTTTGAGGAAGGGAAAGAATTATAAAAGGAAACAGAAACAGGATTTCAGGATATTTATTCCATATTGACTATGACTGCAAAGCCTTCCTACAGTCTAGGTACTGAAGATGGCTGCAGAGTACACGGTGGCCCCTGTGTATAGAGAGCTCCGAGACAGATGAGGCACAGGCAAAGCCACTCAGCCTGAGATAGACACTCAGGGCAGTAGTGCCAGTTCCTGTCTTGGGACTCGAGGAAACTCTCAGCTCCTCTTTCTACTGCTGGAAGCCTTCTCATATGTCTTCACTGCAGAGGCAAAAACGCCTGAGTGAAATGCTGTATGTATTTCAATTCATAGGATGGGAGGTTGGGAGGGGTGAGCAGAGGACCTTCCTTCTCCCTGGACTGTATCTCACATCCCTGTCTTCCTACTCCAGCTCCACTTGCTCTTTGCTACTTATACAGACTGTACAGGGAGTGAGGAGATTGGACCATGGAGTCAGCTGGGATCCAGGTCTGAATCTCTGCTGACACCACTTCCCAGGTGAGCCTTCTGGGTTGGGGAATTTCAGCCCCAGATCCCACAGCTGTCAAGGCAGGGACAACAATTGTTCCTGCTGGGCAGGGCTGTCAGAGGATTCATGGAAAGAGTATTATTGATAGCAGTATGTCTATCACAGAATTTGTCATGAATGCCATTTATTCAAGTAATCGTGACATTTCTACTTGGGTCAAGATAATTTGAAATCAATGTCTTTCCTTCGACAGCAACAGAATACGAAGCATAAGATTGAAAGCAGAAACGGAGGGCGGGAAGTTTCAGACTCATCAGGGTAAGTCCTACTGTTCCCAAGTTCCCATCAATACAGAAACTGGGGTGGGGGTTGTGACCTGGCCCCTGGATTTCCCTCAGGCACGCTGACCCCTGTACCCAAAGCAGCCTTGGAGGAAGCATGCAAGTTCTATCCTCAGGAACAGGCTGTCTTTCAGTGATCCCTGGGGCTTCATTCTCCCCTATACAAAAGGGCTGATAATCCATTCTATTTATAGGCCTCTAATGAAAAAACAACAACAAAAAAAAAAAACCTTACAAATAAATCTGCAGGACTGGGATAAGCCACAAAGCTGCACTGCACTTTGTCACCTGAAGATGGCGATCTTATCCTAAAGTTCTAAAAATTCCAAGTATTTGAAGAACGTAGTAAAATCTTGAAAAATGACTGCTGTCAAATCATACAGAGAGAAACATTATAATCCACTTAGGAATTTAAAGAAACCGAGACAAATAACTCATGTCAGGGGATGCTAATGACTAAGTCAAAGCAAAGAAAGGACAAATCACCTATATTTGATTCTTGTCACAGTCTTGCCTGGGCTGTCTATATAGGCACCCGCAGGGCAGCCTGGCCAGCCTGGGCAACCTCTGATGGCTCTTAGACCCTCAGGAACAGAGAATGGCTGTGGAGCCAAGCCAAGAAAATGACTTGCACATTCTGCCAGGAGAGCTGCCGGGGCTCTGTGCTCCCGTCAGGAAGAAGGTGGATCAGAAGCAAGTTTCTCCTAAGCTCACTCACTATTCAGTCCACTTGGCCCAGAGGCTGCTGCATCCCTTACACTTCCAGGAGGCCAGGATGCATGCTCACATTTCCTACTTCTACCAAGTGCAGCAGAAAACTCCAAAAGGCTGAGTGCTGGGTGGCCATGGGCAAGGAAGGCGGGTGGGGAGCTGACCCGCCAAGGAGAGCAGACGGAGCCTGGCTGGGGCCTCTGTGAAACGTCTATAAAACCTGCACTTCCAGATGCTTTCAACTGCCTCCTCCCCAAAGGCTAATGAAGCAAGGGGGTGAATTCCCAGACCAGCTCACAGACATGCAGCATAAACCACCAGCAGCCGGGCTGCAGTCATGAGAAACTGTGCTGGGCGTGGGACAACCCAGCATCATTCAGAGTTGCAGGGAGCTGGGGAACGAAACCACTCCCAGCAATCACCCTGAGCTTTGGAGGCTACTCCACCTCCCAGGTTCTCCTAGAAGACTGTGCTTGGTAGACCATATGTGGAAACCTGGGAGAGGTCCAATGGGACCCAGTCAACCATCAAGTCAGCCAGTTATAACTTTCCTCCCCAGACCTGGAGGGTCAAATATACTTTTGGACCAGCCTGTGTCTGACACATTAATGACACACAGGTCAGAATCTCTAGCTTCATCATCTGAACACAAGGATGACATCTGCTTGGGTCACCTACAGGGACAATGTGAAGGGCAGGTGAAACGGAAATCTGAAAGCACTGTGCAGGCCCTAGAGAGAGCTGCCGAAGGACCTGAAACCAGATCTACCCACCCAGCCACACCCTACTTTGAGACACAGAGGCCCTCCAAGCTTCCTAGTGACACTGTGCCCTTCTCCAGACACCCAGGCTACAGGCGAACATCTGCTTAGGAATCTGCAAATGAAATTCTGCTTCTGCTCTTGTCTTCTCCAGTCAACTCCCCAGTCAACCCTCGGCCTCCTCTCACACACAAGGCTTGTCAGTGTCAAATTTCCTTAGACATTTTCCAAACCAAGGTCTGTGGCCTGACAAAGGAATTTTATTTGATCTTGGAATTTGGGCCTCTGAAAGAAGCTATAAAGATAAGAAAATTAAATCATCCTTGGGCCCACGCTAGACCAAGTGCTTTATGGGAAGGGGTCCAGTTATCTGAGGATGGATCTGCAGAGCATCAGTGCAAGCTGGGCCAGTGGCCCTGGTCTCCCAGAGAAAAGAACATGGGTTCCCTTAGGCAAGGACAGCTGGTGACTCCCACCTGCACTTCCCGGAGTCCCGAGCTTCCAGACTCTTCCAACCACTTACATAAAGATAAGAGCCAAGCACTGCAGAAGACGTAACCCTCTTCTTCCATACAACAACCTGTGAACCAAATGTGCATCCTAGGCCTCCTGCGTCCTCATTTGGGGTCAGTGTCACCCTTACACTAAGAGACAGTGTGTGCAAAGGCACATGTCCAACCAAAGACCTCCCTGGGTGTTAGTTATTTACTGCTCGAACTTTCCTGAAAATGTCTTTTAAGCCACTGGCTTTTGATTCAAATTCAAAAGGCCAACCCCACCATCCATCTATAAACTGCTCCTACACCAAGCTATATAAACTCTGTGTCCCAGGTTCTAATCCCAATGTCAACACCTTGCTGAGTTTGAAGATGAGAGGACTCTGAATCATGACCAGCAGCTCCCTGCTTTCTTCTTCTGTCCCATGATTCCTCAGCACTGCATCAGCACACTCAACCACTCCAGGCACCCTCTGCCTCTTGAAGCTGGCTGATCCCCAAAGCTCCTGTCCTCAAAACCCATCATCTGGCCCCATTTGCCACCGTATTAAGATAAGTTCAAAACACACTTGGGCAAGGTTCAATATGAGAGCACCAAATGTAATTCATAGTCATTCAGCCAATGACCCTTTGATGCCCATGTCACAGTCTGGGAACTGAGGCTGAGCTGTGAAGTTATCTGCCAAGGTTCCCAGGACTGGTAAGAAGTCAGACAGCTGTGTCTCTGCATGAGAAAGGGATGCGACCAGACAGAGCATGGCTGGAGCTCAGGCAAGGCCGTTCGTCCTTTGCTTTTCTTGCTCCTGCTCCACACCCGGAGACCTCAGAAGGGCGAGCTAGAAAAAGGCTGGCCCACCGCTCCGCCCACTGACCAGGAAGCTGCTCCACCAAGCCTGGCTCTAACAGGCAGCTCTCACTTCTCAGTGAGTCTGTCTTTGTTCAGGAGTCAAGCAAGACGGTTATATATACCACGTGGGCCAAACCTCAGCACAACCACAGCCCCTGGAGTGCTTCTTGATTAAAATGGTAGGAACTGTGGTTCCCAAGTCAGAGAGCTTTAACTGCAAACTGGATGTGGTCAGTCTGGGTCAAAATGCCTGGTGCACCGTACACAGTGTGGCTCTAAGTGCTAGTGATGTCGCACATAAAGGCAAGCTTGGGAGGGCCTTGCCTGGCCAGGGGTACTTCAGTACTCCACAGAACATGACCGAGTCATCACTCGTCCCAGTGTCCCCTTCTCTAGCTGCGGGAACTCTTAGCTTTCTTTCAGCTCCTGACCATTCTGGCATTCTGGCCACAGAAGGCAAGAGACATCCTGTCTGGTACTTGGAGAAGAGCAGGTTAGAGAGGTGGCTGTGGAGCAGGAGAGGGCTGTGCCATGGGCTGTGGGGCATATACCACGAAGGGAGCATGTCCCAAGAGGGAGGCGGGATCAGAGAAACCACCCAGGCCTTATTGGGTACACATGGGATACAGCATGCAACTCCCTGCAATGAGACGGAGTATATAAAAGCAACAGCTGGCTAATTCCCCCTCCAGAAACTGGCCCTCCTAAACTGTCCATCCCTAGGTGGAAGATTCTGTTTTTATACTTCCGGTGTCACTTGATGTTTAACACTGAAATCATGTAGAAAGTATCTTTTCAAGCCTTACTAAACACTTCTAAAACAGGCTTTGTTTTTTAGACTATTCCTTCCTGTCCTTTCCCTCTGCTGTTTTTCTCTTAATTTCTAGTAGAGCCAAAGGTAACAGAGGGACCCACTGGTTTTCTACCAATATAAACAGCCACTGACTCCAGAAAGTTCTGCTTCTGGTGTGCACAGGACCCAGAGCCAGCAGGGGGCGTGCACCCAGCTATTATTCTTCCATTAGCTCCTCACAGCCTCAGGCCTCAGAAACAGGGGACTCCTCAGATACAAATGAACCAGACAGCCTTTCAGTCACAGTCTCAGGACATGGGGTCAGCTGATCTGGGTATGAATCCATTTCCTGTATCAGCTGGCTGTCTAACATCGGACAAACTACTTCGTAAGGATTAAGTAAGATAATGTATAGTGTTGGGACGTAGAAAAGGTTTAAGAGATATTGGACTTAACTGCTACTGGTACTAACACTGTCATTTTAACAACAGAGTTGTGATGACAACAGTGTGTATGAAGTGAGTCAAAGGAGTTTCAAGAAACACTGGTAAAAGGAGGCAGCCTGGACTTGGGGGTAAGGGGAGAACCAGGCTCTTAACTCCTGACATTCGTTGCTAGGTAGCTAAACAATCACTGAACAGGGTTCAATGCAGCTGCTTCAAGCCTCTTCAGCAAGGTGACTTACCTCATGGCTGAGCCATGGACTGCACAAGCTGCCCAGCCCTGTACCTAGCTGGCTGCCTCCTTTGCTCCTTGTCCACAGTGCCTGTTAGGTTCGACTCTTCAACTAGTATCTTAACACCTCCTGATTCCAATAACCCTCCACCATTACAAAGAATAGGAACGGAAACGTGGAAATGCACATGTGGGCTGGCTGGAAGCACAGATTAGAGACTCCAAATGAAATGTTTAATTTGGGTAAGGCCCTTGAATTATTGGCCATGCTGCTGGTTTCCTTATCAAATTAGTGCACTTAATGTTTTCATGTTAAATTTTAACTACAGCATTTCCAAATGTTTTAGAATGTACCAACTGAGTATATTAAACGGCCTTAACTTTCCTATCATTGGAACAAAAATATAATAAAATTAATGTCCCGGAAGTCACAAAAAGTCTCAAAGCCAAAGAAACCATTCACATGTTACAAACATTTCTGCCTAATCTTGATCCTGAAGCACCACTCTGTTGGTCCAGGGACAGTGGCTGGCGTCTGCCCAGGGAACAGTCCATGAGAACATTGGAGAGGATGGTGCTTGAGATGTTGTCAAATAATACTTTAAATAATTTTAATTCCACCACCTTCCTCTTCTAGCACAAAAGCCACACCCTGAGCCTTCACATCTTCATTGCAATCAAACTGCCCAACTCCAGCTTGTCTGACAAACTTTTTTTTTTTTAAATAGAAAAGGGTAACATGTAACCCAGGCTGGGCTACCCAGAATGCCTGCTTAGGCACCGCTGCCTTCGGACACGCCAAGGGAGCACTCAACCCACTTCATCTCTAATTGTTGATATGTGGTATGTGCTCAAAAAGTTCCAGCTGCTCTGCTTCCCCTAACATGAAACAATTATTTTCTTGAGGGGTCCAAGGCCATCAAATCAGAACAGCCCTTCCATTTCTTTAAGGGCCCTTTAAATCACCTATGGGAGGAAGGGTCTACTCTACACAGCAAGCCTTTTAATGCAAACAGTAAAAGGTTGAAACTAGTTGAACCATTTAGTTTGTCTCTCTGTATTACTCTGAGACTTGGCAAGACTCAACTTTACTAAAACTCACTCTCAAGGCATGGTGGCAGAAGCTTTTATTCCAAACAGAGGCACAGACAGAGGCAGGCGATCTCTGTGAAACTGAGGCCAGCCTGGTTTACATGGCAAGTTCCAGGTCAGCTAGGGCTAAAGGGAAACCCTGTCTCAAAAAACAAAACAAAGCCAAAATTGTCACCAGCTTCATGTATTGCTAATTACACTTTAGAACTCTGCTCTCCAGAATGATGTTTGTTCTTATTCTTCCTCTGTCCAAACCTCCACATCTCAGCAGAAAGTTCACTTCTTCCTGTAAGCCTGTCTTGTCACCAGTCCACAATCCCTGACAGCTTTCAGGAGCCTTCCTCCTTGGCAGGCAACATGGGTCACATCCATCAGGAGACACTCCACAAGGGCAGAGGCGGTGGCTGGCTGGGTAGCTGTGGCCCCTCTTCCCTACAGGTCCTTGCACAGAGAGCCATGCCAACATTTACAGACTGGATCAACTAAATCTACCAGGTTATCAAACACCAGGAGCAGGTACACACCAGCAAGGGGCCCCTCCATCTCTCTTCATCTAAAGCAGCTTTTTGATGTGTAAGTCCATAGTCTCAACCAGGGAAACACAAATCACCCTGAGGCTTTTCCTTCCTGGGCCTGGGCACTCAATGCCTCAGAACCTATATCACGGGGCACTACAGGGAGAGAATGAAATAATCGATGACAGAGCACTCTGTAAAACTTTGAATTACAGGGAGTGGAAGGCCAGGGCAGCTTCACCCCAAAACAAGGTAACTGGTCTGCGGTCATCACAATGCCCCGCCTGTGTGGATTAAGCCCCTGCTCCCGCCCGCCGGTGGAGAAGAGCAGACCAGAAGGCCTCCTCCTTGCTCGGGTCTCAACGGTGCACTTTCTGTTACCAAATTCATTTGTTTCCCACTCTAACTCCAAAGTAGCTCTATTTCTACCATCAGAGTTAATAATTCGTAACTGGACCCGTCAGAGGGGTCCAGTTGGTGTGCACTCTGGTGACAGGTGGTCCAGCAACCTGCCTAAGGCACCTCCTCACCTACCATGGATGCTTCCCATCCAGCTAAAAACGGGCTCCAGAGGCCACTTCCAATGAACGCTCAGCATCGTAGTTATTTATGACAAACGCTGTGTGCGTATGGCACTTTCTGTTGATAACATATTCCAGCAGACTTGCTGTGAGCCAGGGACCCACACGCTCACTTTGCTTCCAAGTGGTCAGGGAAGGGAGATGCAGGGGATGAAAAGATGCTGGTGAGGATCCTAAACACAACTCATGACTCCTTCAATTTCTGCCTGGGACTCACCCACACACAGATGCAATGCTCACACTCACAGCCAAAGAGTGGGTGTGAACAAAGGGTACGGGCTTCATGGGGCGGGGAAGGAGGGAGGCTCCCATATGCATATGGGGGACCATGGAATGATGGGTACAAGATGGGGTGGGTGGAGGAGGAAACGAAGAAAATTACTAATAGAGTCCAGATGCTGCCTTCCTGGTATTTACATGACAATGTGCTGCATTCTATGGGAAGCTATCAAAGTAGGACTGTTCCTTTTCTTGAAGACGGTAACTCACTATTTAGAGAAAAAACAAAACAAAACAAAACAAACAAACAAAAAAACCCCACAGACTTGGAAAAGCAGGATATGACTGATTGTTCCTTGAGTTTGAATCTTCAATCCGTCAGATACTAACTGTGACTGGGGAAGTCACTAAGCCAGGGTCGTCATTTATCAAACAGTGTCTGTGCTCACAGGGTTTCTCTGATAAAATGCCCAAATACCTTTCTTTTTTTTCTTCTTTTCTTCCTCCCATCATACCAGCCACACAGGAAGGCTCAATAAATGGTCCCTGTTGTTAAACTTTATCAGACACAAGAGTCCAGTGAGGACCTTTCTTCAAGCTGTAGCACGCCCTGGAGCTTGTGGTCCAAGGAGCAGTCAACATCCAATTCGGAAGTTGGACCCATCGACCCAAGGAGTTGGGTAAAGGGTCACCTGTCTGACCCAAGTCTGTTTTGACACAGGACATTTCACACTGGCATAAGGGTTGGGAAAAGACAGGAAGAACTCAACAAGAATGAACGTACATCCTGCTGGCCACACCCCTCTGGGCATACTCACCGAGTCTGGGTCTCGCTGCTGTTCTAAGAAAGCTGAGAATTCCACCAGGCGAAGCTTGGTTGTGCCAATGGAACGGCCCTGCCAGGCAGGGACTGAGGGAGCTGGGGCAGACGCAGGCTCAAACCCTGGAAAGCCAAGCACCAACTTCACACCTGGTCATGTACCTACCCTTCCCCCACCAGACTTCAGGACAACAATGACCCAGGGCTCTGGACACAGAGGACCTAGAAGAAAAGGCCAGAACTCTCTCCACCTGCATCAAGGAGCAGCAATCAGCACACAGTGGTGCCATTCTGGCTGAGACTCTTAGAGACAGTGACCAGATGAACAAACTCTATGAGGCTCCTTACGAAGCCAGTTTCAGCTAACGTTAAGGGATGTGGTAGCAGGACTCTGTGAAGCTAATGGTTAATGTCTACTGTACTTGACTGGATTTAGAATCACCATAGAGATACTTCTCTGGGTGTGTCTATGAGGTTTAACTGGAGGCGGTGGGCTCCTGAACTCTATAAAAAGGACAGAAAGGGAGTTGAGACCAGCATTCATTGCTCTGCTTTCTGTGGATACCCTGTGACCAGCTGCCTCCCACTCCTGCCCCATGACCTCATCATCACACTGGGCTGTACCCTCAAACTGAGAACCCCAACACATTTTTCTTCCTTTAAGTTGCTTTTGTCAGATATTTCATCACAGCAACGAGTGATCAATATAGGTAGCTAATTCTGGATAAAGGAGTCCCACTGGGGACCAAGCCAAGGATGACTTAAGTGTCCAAGTGAATACTTTTGATATTTTATTTATTTAATTTTATGTATATGAATGTATTGCCTGCCTGTATATAAGTGCACCTGTGTCATGCAATGCCCGAAGAAGTTGGAAGAGAGTAAGATTCCCCTGGAAGTGGAGTTACAAACGGCTGTTAGCCACCATGTGGGCACTAGGAATCAATGGAGCCATCTCTCAAGCTCCACCAGGTGAATATTTCTGAAGACATCCTGTGAGAGACCAGGCCATGTGGTGTGCTGTTTCTGTTGGCCCATTTTCTATCTCAAGACTGTGCTCACCAACACTGTAGTACTCTCTCAGGATACTCCCTGGGACTGGTGCAGAGAGCAGCATGGGATGGCATTTTTAGTTTGGGGAATTAAAGGGACAGAGGGAGGGTTTAGCTAGCGCGCATTTGGCAGAAGAGGATGCACTGGGGTGGAGGGGAGAGTGGGGGGTTGGGACCCTAAAGGCCAGCCACATTCACGTTGTCTATGTTGAGTGCCCTCGTAAGCTCTTTTTTTACAGAAAGGGTACGAGGATGTGAAATCTAAGAAAGGGTGAGTAAATTATCTGTGCATAACACACAGATTGCCCAATGTGGCCAGTTTTAAAGAGAAGGGAACCACAACAACTTCCGCTTCTAAGTGGGACCCAGTATCTTAAAAGTGACCAGGCTTCCTGTTTTCTGACACACTCACCAGTAGAACTCTTGGCAGGAAGGGGCTCTCAAGTAAAAGGCCCTGGGGCTTAGTGGAAGATACTTGGGCCTTCCTAAACTCCAGGGCAATTCCACCCTTGGGAAAGGGACCACAGGAGAGATAGCCACAATGTTGCTGGTAAGAAAAAACAAGGGCCTACGACTAAGACCTGCACGTGTACTCTGGGGGAAAAATAGGCCTGGAGACCTGTCACCACCCAGAGAAGAAGAAGCAAGGAGACTCACCTGGGATGGGGGCTGTGACTGCTGGCTGGATGGGGTAGGCCTGCTGCACAAAGGGCTTGACGCTGGGAACAAACAGGTGACAAGAGACAAAAATTACGGAAGCAGTGATGGTTACTGAACAGCGGCCTCGGCCTCCGGTGGGTCTGTGCCACCTCACTGCATGGCTCCCGGACCCCAGACAGCAGGCTGCTGGAGACCAAACCTCACATCAGTTCTGTGGGACAAGTGGGACAGGCCCCAGCTTGACCCCCTCATGGGTAGCGGCTGTCACTGGACCTGTCCAGCGTGGAAGAGACAAGTCAGTCATCAAATGTCCAGAGGGTCTGGGACATGCTTCAGGCTCTTCTGCAGACCACATGGTTCAGGGTCTTAATGTATATTTCAGTCTGATTTATTCCCAGACTGACCTTCTCTTGTTGGCTGAGCTTGCTCCTTGGCCACAGAAAGGCTCCTCTAGGCCTTCCTATTAAGACATTCCTACCACATGGAAAGCCATGATGGAACAGGAGGTAGCCGTCTGTCTCCGCTGCCTACTCTCCAGAGAGACCCAAATGCTGCATCCAAAGTCAAAAAGGGTCTGACTCTCAATTCTAGTTTCAAGCTGGGTCACTGCTGACACTTACGGCAGGAGGGAGGTACACACACCCTTTCTAGCTCTGAGAGGAGAGCCTGTTTCCAGATCCTAGCTTCAAATGGACATGAGGAAGGACAGCCTGAGGGATCTCCATTTAACTGTCCTTTCTCCCCCAAAGTCCTGAGACAGTCCAGTGAAGCAAAACTTTCCCCAGGCTGGGCCATGACTTATCCCTGCTGTCAGGGTACTCCCCAGACTTACTCTTGAGAGGATCCTGGCTGTCCCGTTTGTATCATTCCAGGCCAGAACTAAAAGGCAAAAGGCAAAGGATTCAGGGTTATTCTAAGTTCCCATCAAGGCACGATTTGGGATGTGCATAAATTATAACGCCAGCTGAAGGACAGACGGCAGGTTCCACCCATTGGGCAGCTGGGGCACCGCCTTATACAGGACCAGAGCTGACCCCTGACCTGGTTTCCGGGGCTCCTTCAGCCCCCATGCCCTTAGGCCTGGTGGTCAGGTGGCAGAGGGGTTCACACTGCAGGGACTCGGGCTCTCCCTCCCTTCACTCCCGAGTGTTTTCTGCATAGCCCAGAGTGTGCAGCACTAATGGAAGAGATAGACACTGCAACAAGGGAGCCAGAAGCATGAAGCACCTCGAAGCACCCTCTTCTGCTATCAGCACATAGGAGGCCCCTGGCACCTGCTGTTCTGCATCGAGAGGAGCAGCCCTGAGGATGAATCCTAACATCACTACCCATCTGACTGTGACCAAGGACCCGTAGTGGCGCCTGGCTGCTAAGTAACCTCAGCCTTCTCATCTGCCAACAGCAATGACACTGCAAGCAACTGAGGATGCCCTGGGTATGAAACGAGATGCAGCACAAGGCTTCTCAGCCCCTGACAGGTCCAAATGAAAATACTAAAAGAATGCTTTGCCCCTTTGGGGACTGGCTGCCATAAAGTGACCCTGAGGACACAGGAACTGAGACCAAGAACCAGGATAAACAGAGCGAGAGAGGCAATTCACAACTAAAAGGGACACCAACACCTGTTCAGTTTCACTACTCATTTCTCCCTCTGTTTCCTTTCTAATCCCTTCTCCTCCCCTCACTCTCCGATCATCTCTTCTCTTCCTCCTTCGTTATCTATCTATCTATCTATCTATCTATCTATCTTCTATCTACCTATCATCTATCTATCTACCTATCATCGTTCTATCTATCTATCTATCTTCTATTGTGTGGTATTGTGGACAGTTTCAGGGGCCTCATACATGCCACCACATCCTCAGCTCTTTTTCATCCTCACAAAGTTGACAGGCTGGTCCTGAAGTTGCTATGTGGCTTAGGGCAGGCTTCCTCAGTAGCTGGAATTACAGGACTGTAACATCATACCCAAAGAGGCCATCACTTGTGGATGTGGACTTACCCCCGGTGCCCCCGGGAAGGTGGGGCGTGGGATCCCAGGCAGCCCCAACTTGTTGTGGATGGCAGTGGCTGAGACGATCTGAGCTGAAGACATGGCCGCCATGTGCTGCAGGGCCTTGTCCTTGGCAGTCTGATCCTTGAAGGTGACAGTGACACAGTGAATTAATACAGAACACATGGCTACCAGGTGGCTTCAACAGACACAGCCACAAGCACGGGGACTAAAATACAGAGGCCAGGAAGCACACATGCATGGAGAGAGAAATCAACAGGGCCAGAAGGTTGTGAATCTGGCCTGTGGAACTCAGGCCGCTAGTTAGCAACACCCAGTGGCAAGGCTGGGCGTTAAAATTGTTATCCAGTTTCTAACATACAGGAAGTCTCTGAGAAGAGCAGACAATGTATTTATTGTTTCTGTTCTTAAGAAGATTCTCAATGACTCAGTACACTAGGGGTGACGACAGCCCTGCTTTCAAGTGAAAGGTGACTGTGGGCAGGGGCAAGACCATCCACAGAGGGCAGGCAGCTCTGTCTGTATGCCTGCCACCACTGGGCCACAGTCCCAGGCGCTGCTGGGGTCATGCGAGGCTCAGAGGCCCTGGCAGACACCTTTAGAGAGCAGCTCAGAAGCAGCAGACAAGCAGGGGATGGCCAAGCAGCATGCTGGCAGGCACATGCTATGGGGCTGATGCTCCAGTGGCTTCTTTACTGAAACTAAGGGGGTGGGTTGCGGGGGGGGGGGTCCTCTCTTAAATGGGTCCTGTCTACAAAGCCAAGACTGGTAACATAAAGCTAGCCAGAAAAAAAAAAAAAAAAGTCTGCCAAGCACAGCTAAAATACAGAACACTCGGTTTAGAAATATACTTACCATGCTTGTCACCTGGATACAACAATAAACAGTTTGTTAAAAGGATTGCATACAAAGGCAGGGTTTTCTTCAGTTACAAAAACTACACCAGGATATCAATAGTACATCTGGGTACCACAAATGCATCTGAGTGGGGCTGTTTTACACATTTTAGGAGCATACCATCCAGATAGCTAGCCAGGAAAAGAGATGGCCATAAAGGCACCCTGTCACCAGAAACAGCATCCAACTCCTCTGAGCTGGCTCTGTGGTGTCCCCAGTACACATGGGGCAATAGTCAAATCTGTGTATAGCAGGCCCCACAGGTGCAGGCAAGGCTGAAGAAGGAGGGGTTATACTCCAGGCCCAGAGGCCAGCAGAGAAGGAACAAAATGGTGACACCAAAATAAATTCTGGAACCTTCCTGGGCTGCTACTCAGAGTTTCTGGTGAAGGGCAGTCAAAGAGAGATGTGGCCAAGACCTTGAGTGCCAGCCAGGAGGCAGGTCCCATGATTACAGGGCTAACAGAAGGTGAGAAATAAGCAGGCTAAAGTCTGGGCATGGTGGTACATGCCTCAAAGGCCAGGACAGGGGAGGCAAAAGCAGGCAGATCTCTGTGAGACTGAGGCCAGCATGGTTTATATAGAGTTCTGGGCCAACTGAGGCCACAGGGAGACCCTATCAAAAACCAATCTGAATATCCAAAGTTGGTGCTACTTTGCCCCAGAACCTCATGTGAATTTTTCAAAAAACAATTTACAAGAAAGAAGGGGGGTGCAGGTGGGGGATGAGGAGAGGCTAAACAGTACAGCGTACAGTTTTACATCTCTGGTTTAAGCTGGAAGGCTAACAAGGTCTGTACTAGCTGTCCAGGCTGCACACGGTCACTGTGCACATCTGACTGACACAACACTGCAGCTGAAGGACACCATGAGGGGCCAGGAAGACTTGATGGACTACTGGGCTCTGCTGGAATGGCCTGGGGTGACTCAGTGATGGCCAGTAGCACCTCATCAGCTGGCACTCTTCCAGGCCAGGCTCCAAAACTGGCTAGCCAGTCCAGCACTCTAACCTGAGGCTGGTTTCCTCAGGTAATTCTTTAAAAGGGTGTGAAACACTGAAGATATTGTGGGAGGGAGGGAGAATCTTGAAGGAGGTGGGATATATGATAGAGTGGAGTAGTTGGGAGCATTCATGAACCTTTTTTAGGCTGAGCCCAAGTTGTCGGTGTCTGTCAACAAAATTTGATGGCCATGTGGCTTCACCTGGACCCACCCATCCATTCACAGAGGAACTTGTGGGCTCTAGTCCTGGTGAAGAAGCCTGACATAAACCTGACATCAATACAAACCTCATCATTTGGGGCCCCTCACTCCACACTCCAGTCCTGAAACCACTTAACCCCTAAAAGAGGCTATAAATGCTCTTAAGGCAACTCCTAAACCTGAGGCCATCACAGAGGAACAGCCAGGAGGCGCCATCCCCAAGCCTTACACCTCCTCTGGGGCGCCAGCTAGGGTGGTTTGGAAAACAGCAGCCCAGACTTCTTGCCTGCCTGACCAGTGTGAATTCTGAACATCAACCGGAGGAGGAGGACCTGGCTCAACGCCAAAACGCCACGCAATCTCTCAGGAACCTTCGAGTTCTTGTGTTTATGAGACGCCGGTGACGGGAAGTTCTGCAGGACCCAGGGTGGAATCTGTTTGGTGCATAGGTGCTGTTAATCTAAATCCAAATCCAGACGCAGACTGACACTAGCTCTTTAATCTCCAAGACCCATCTGCTATTAAGACTTGCTTGAAACATTCCTCTTTGTTAGGTACATTAAAAAGTTTCATTTCAAAATGGTTGCAAAGCTTAATAATTTCATTAAAGCGTTATTCTTTACATTCCTGTAAGGGCACGCATGCGCAGTGGTGCACATGCAGAGGTCAGAGGACAACTTGTGGGAGTGGGCTCTCTCCTTCCACCATGAGGGTCCCTGGGAGCAAACTCAGGTCACCAGGCTTGGCAGTAAGTACTTTCACCTACTGAGCCATCTTACAGGCCCCATTCTCCTTTCGTTCAAACAAGGAAATAAGTCTGGAAAGAAGAAAATAAACCATCTCTGCTGCTTTTGCCTCCGAGCTTCTGAACAAGATCTTTCTCATCTGTTTAAAGACTGAACCTGCTTTTGATGTGTGAGACAGGATCTCACTTTGTAGTTCTGGCTGGCCTCAAACCCAGAGATCCATGTGCCTCTGCCTCTGAAGCGTTAAGAGGTATAACTGACCTCTCACTCTACCAGGTATTTATATAAAAATGGGGGTTCAAAAGCAGGACAGCAAATCCTCGGCTTCTACAGTTTCTGTGACATCACATGCTTTGTGGAAGGAGCCCACACCTTGCTGTGTGGAGCTGGGTGCCTGGCTTCCATCCCGAACATGCCTGTATGACCTTGGGCAAGTCGTTTCATGTTCTCTAATTTCTGCACTTACAAAAACTCGCACTTTAATTGCTTACATCCTTCTGGCTCTGTTATAAAAGTCTTTGGATTACCCTGGTGGTGAGTTCTATTATGAACCAATACATCATAATATAGAAGGTCAACAAACAGACTACTGGAGGGAAGAGAGCAGTTTCCTAAAATCTAGCACCTCTTAGCTGCCTGACCTGACAGATCAGACATCTGTGGGGATGGAAATTTTATCTCAAGTAGTGGCTCCTGCACTTGACCCACATATTTGAAAATAGGCAATTTTCTGTAAATGGTGGAAAATGTTCACACCAGTGATTTCAGACCTTTTGCAATAGAACTACTGTATTCATTTAATTTTATGGTATTGCCTCTTCATCTACATATATGTGAAAATTAAAAGGGTTTTTTAAAAGTTTTTTTTTTGTTGTCTAAAATCTAAAGTCACTCTGGAGACGGTAATAAGTGCCAGCAGGGCTGTGTAAAAATCAGGGTGAGAGCCTCTTACCCTGAAATGGTAAGTTCAGAAAGAAGATTTCTCAACTGTCATTTGCAGCCTGAGACACATGCCTGACTTTAGAAAAATCACAGCCCCAAGTGTCAAACCGGAATCATATGCTCGCCTGTGTCTCTAAGGGCTGCCATCCTGGCATTTTATGCATTCCTCTCTGCCCTCACCCCCACGTTAAAGAGGAAGGGCTGATGGATCCAGTCAAGGAGCCTAAGAGCGTGTAAAAACACGATCTCCACTTGCACGCTGCATTAATTTGACTCTAAGATGTATCACCCCTTTCAACATTTCTGAGACGTGGCTGAGATTTATGAAGGATGAGCGCTGGTTTGTCTTGAAGCGCTGGTGGTGAGTCAATATTGAGTGATACTCCACCACGTCTCCCAGCCGAGAAAATACTCGTGTGTGTGTGTGTGTGTGTGTGTGTGTGTGTGTGTGTGTGTGTGTACAGGAGAACATGAGCAGGAAAAGGAAAAAAAAAAGTCCCAGAAAAAAACCTTGAGCAAGTTTGCACTCCCTCTTCTTTAATGGTTTCAAGCCCCCCAACCCCCAATTACAAAATATAGGTCCACAAGGGGTTAGCCTGGGGACTCAGCATTTCAGTCTCTCTAATCCACTGGAACCTGACTTTGAGCCCACCACCTGTAGTCAGCTAATACTGCAGGGAGCAGTAACCAACAGTAACACTGCTGATGCGCAGACAAGATGGGTGCAATGCACAAATGGCCCCCTAAGACTGAAGGTGGCCAAGTCTGGGCTTGGGTGCCTGTCTCATTACCTATCCACACCATCCTCACTCTGCAGTTTCTGCCACACTATACCACTGATGGTCTCACATCTCCTGTCTTGACGGCCAGCAGTCCAGGTCATGCATCAACTCTGTCCCTAGGCTTTTCAGATGGTCTGTTGCTAAGTAAACAGGCTTTCATATTGCACGAAGCAAAGCACTGCCACCACTCTGTTCTGCTGATCGCCCTTCATGATCGAAATGGACAAAATGTTTGGAAAAAACTATGTGATAAACAGAACAGGAAAGTGACGGTGCCACAAAGGCACTCACCTGGGGCAGGGGGCTTTTAAACTCCAGACCAGCTCATGGACCTGACTCCAGAAACCACCTGAGTCTTAACCTTTGCAAAATAAATGATCTCATATTCTCTAGGCATTATTCACTTTAAAGGTTAATATAAAAAGACCTCGTGCCTCAAAATTTAATGTATCAAAGCTTCCATGTTAATAATCGCGTGATACATGCATTCTTTTCAGAGTTCTTCTTTAAAATTTTTATTTTGCTGGGCATGGTGGCACACACCTTTAATCTCAGCACTTGGGAAGCTGAGGATCTCTGTGAGTTCAAGGCCAGCTTGGTCTATATAGTGAGTTCCAAGCCAGCTTGGGCTACAGGGAGACCTGTCTCAAAAAGACCAAAAACAAACAAACAAACAAACGAACAAAGTTATGTGCAAGAGTGTTCTGCCTGCATTTAAGTGCACCTGTGTGATGCAATGCCCACAGAGGAAAGAAATGGGCATCAGATCCCCTGGAACTCGAGTCATGTTAGATGCCATGTAGGTGCTAGGAACCCAATCCAGGTCCTCTGCAAGAGCAGCCAGTGCTTTTAACCACCGAGCCTTGCTACCAGGCCACTAATACATACTACATACACATAGTAGATATATGTGCTCATACTATGTATTCTACAGCTATGTATTCGTGAACTATCACCTAAGAATTTAAAGACACCAAACTAATCTGTTCAGATGCAAATATTGACAATATACTGGAGGTGTGCGGGGGGGGGGGTGTCAAAAGAGACCATGGACTCAAACACTCTTGCTAGCTATAAAATATACTCCTCCAAATATACTTTCCCCAGCAACATAAAAATATGATGCAAGGAAGGAAAGACAGTAATTTGTGTGAAAAAGAATAAACACAAAATATTTCCCCCAAGTAATACTTTTGCAGATGTTGTTTCTGATCTCGCAGTGTGGATTCACATGACCTCTGTAATCAGCCATGGTCCTTGAGCAGATAAACATCGCAGAGCTATACAGTGGCTCTGGGAAAGGACAGGGCACTTCACTGTTTTCTGGGCATCATCTTTAATTTGCTTATCATTAGAGAAGGCAGGAGCAAATACAAAAGAGTGATTCCAGTCAGGCACAGCTACCATGGAGGAGAGGGGACACATTCATCCTCTCCTGACTGGCCGCCTAATGAGTAGCAATTAATTCATCATATTGTATTTCAAAATGCTGAAGACTCCATTCACATCAAAGAAAAAAACTGTTCAAGGCTTTTACACATTGTTCATTTTTAAATGCACTGAGCTACATTTGGCATTGTGTAATTGTTCACCGGGGTTCCTTTCCTCCTGATATGGGCCTCAGATTTCACAAAGGACTACAGACGAGGAACCTGGTAGGTGAACTGGGATGTAGGCTGGCTCTGAGCAGGCACTAGGTGCTAGTGAGTGTAAGGTGTGACTGAAAGGAGGAGATGCCCTTCTCTGGAGTCCCTGTTTCTCTGGGAGCTGGCCAACTGAGCTCTGAAGGGAGCATTAGTCCTTACTGCTCATCTTCTGTTTCCTTCAAACTCAAGAGGATGCCCGCCATGTGGAGGGAGACCATGTGCAGTACACCAAGTCAGGGACAGGAACCCTTGCACCTCCTCGGTCACTCTGGTTCTTGGCACCAGACAGGCCCAGGATCATTTCAGATGTGTAACCCTTGGCCAGTCATGCAAGCATTCTGAGCCCCTGCTTCCCCTATCCTAGAACAGGGCTCGATCAGTCTGGCTCGGTACTGCAGTGACCCGCTGGCCCACCATCCACTGCTCACCACCTGCTGCTCAGGAACCCAGGCCTTCACTGTAGGATCTTGGAGACCAATGTTATGTATGTCAGGGTATTCTCCAGTCAACACAGGAAACCGATGAGTAAAGGGATTTTTTGCTTTGAGGGTAAACCCCTGGAACAAGCTCTTCTGTGGCCCTAAAAAAATTTTCCAGTCTTGACTCTCAGTTTGCACAAAACAGTGAACACAGTGCTGGGCTCACGTGGCCAGTCCAGTATCACCACAACGCCGGTGGCAGTTCTAACCCTATCCCACCTAAGCCGAGTTTTAATTCAGTTCAATTAACAATTAAGGAACAAGGGCACACTAGAAAAAGCTGGTGTGGGGCTTCCCAAACCAGCACATGGCCAGGAATCTTGAAGATGTCACAGACAGACAATGCAGACAGCCATCCAGGGTTCAGGCCCTCACATCTGCTCAGGGCCCACTCCTTATGAGCAGAGTGGCTGAGGGGATAGGCAGAGAGTGGCAGCGCGCTGCCTCCCCTGGGGTAGGCCTCAGTGCAGGTACTAACTTGACACAGCAGGGTGCACTTGAGCAAAGCCCCGGGGAGGTTCTTGAACTCAAGAGAATTATATCAATGATTTGAACTGTAAACTCTTCGCTTGTTGGAAGGAATGGATGATTTGGAAAGTAAGGGCCTCCAGGGGTAGCATGAAGAAAATGGCCTCAAGAGATTCTAAGCAGCTTGTAATTCAGTTACCGACTGGATGGATCAGAGACGCTCTGTCTTCTTCTGCTCTGCCGAGGGTTTTGTTTCTGTTTTCATTACTTGTCAAGGCCAGGCCAGAACACATCTTCTGCCTGAAACAGACTCCTGCTCAGGAGCTGCTCTTCTCCTCTTCATACAATCTTCTGCCAAGCAATCTTTTGAACACAAACATGAGGTAAATGTGGCTGGCTCCCTCTCCCAAGAGGAAGGTGGCAATGGTGTATTATTGCACAGTCGGGTATAGGTCCCATGCATCTCTGACATGGGCAACTCAAGGGTGGTATTTCTGCTGATGATTAAGGCAGGCACTAGACAACCTCACAAGACAATCTCTCACGTGGAGAAAGAGACCCAGGGCAGGAACCTCTGGGTGGGAACTCCAGGTAGGAAAGGATGCTTAACACCCAGAGAATTCAGACTGCATTCTTTCTTTGGTGTCTCCAGGGCAGACACTAAACCCTGATGCTTCAAAGTGGCTTTTGATATATCTGTGGTGAGTAACATATTTCAGAGCTCAGAATAATTTCTAATGTTACAAGCTAGTCCTCAGGCCACACCGCTGCCTCCTCCAACTCAACTGGCAATTTCAGCACAGGCTCACCTGGAGGAGAGAGCCGCCGGCAACAAAAGCAGTATAGGAGCGATGCCGCGGTGCATCCGTGAATTCCCACACACTTACGCCACAGCCTAGAAGTCACTTGGTCTCATCTACCCGGTACTGAATGAGACGGCTCCAATGTTCTGGGTCACCTAAAACACACTTCCAGAGGAGGTCAGAAGGATTCTGTCGAGCAGGGAGTACACAGACTGCACCGGCAGGGAACGACTCCTTGAAGCCTGGCTTACCCTGGCCGCTGGTGAGCGCCACTGCTGCTGCTGCTCAGACACCTCGGCTGAGGTCAACTAAAATCCTGAGTGCACAGTGGCCCCTATCCTGGTGCTTCGGCCTTCTACTCCTCTCTCCTTCGGGAAGCTCCTGTGGCCAGGAAGCTGTCACCGCCTTCTCACTGCTCTCACACTTCGTATTTCTTTTCTCCTCTATGCAGTGTTAGGGATCAAATCCTCTGAGCTCCATTCCCAACCGCTGTCCACTCAACCATCCTTCTGGGAGCTCCCTCCCCGCCCCGTATCTTCTTGCCGCTTGCACCCTTTCCCCACGTTCATGGCCTGTATCCTAGGTCGTCTGAAATTCCACTGTCTGTCTTCTGAGGCCGCTGCAAACTGCAGGAGAGAGTCTTGGGCTGGTGCAACGGTGACAGCTGGAGCCAGTGGCTGACAGTGGGTGACATCCACATTAGTGTTAGGCCAGGGACAAGATGAGTTTCCACTCCATTTTATTTTCTCCAAACAACATGGGGAACATGTGGGGAGACTGGGTTGAATTGTGGGAGGATGGCAGGTGGAGGGTATTAGAAAAAGCACAGAATGATGTTTTACCATTTGATTTCATCCACTTTAAGAACTTGAATGTATTTCAAAACAAAAAAATGGTCATTTCTAGGGTAGATAAACGTGAATGCTTAATATAGTCTTGTTTTTTTTTCTGAGGTATAACTTTGGCCAGACCCTGAACATGGAGTGATCCTCCTTTCTCCCCAGAACCATGACTACCTTCAACCGCCTTTTATGTACTTAAAATTCAGCAGTAAAAATGCCATGGTTAACTCTGGTGAACACTCTCAGCTAACTGCTGTCACTTTAAGAAATCCAATCTTGATGCAGCTAAGGGTTTGTGCGCATGGGTGCACATGCACCTGAAAGGCCAGAGGTCAGGTGTCTTCCTCAGACATTCAACTTCATATCTTGAGGCAGGTATCTCACTGAATCTGGACAAGCTCTAGCATCTATCTGGTAGACTGAAAAACAGAATTACCATTCGTAATTCTCTCTTTAAAAACAATGAGGGGAGGGGCTGGTAATATGGCTCAGCAGTTAATACAACTGACTGTTTTTGCAGAGGACCCAGGTTTGATTCCCAGCACCCACATGGTAGTTAACAACTCCAGTTCTAAGGGATCCAACACCTTCTGACCTCTTCCAGCATTGCATGCCATAGGTGTGTTTACACACATGCAAGCAACATACTCATACACATAAAAAAATATATAAACATACATATATTTAAATTAAACAACAACAACAACAACAACAAGGAGAAAGCACAGAGCCATCAAAGTAGGCTGCAATGGATGTCAGCTGAGGCTTCCTCTATGCCTGGTTCTAATGGTAGGTACACCATTTGTGAAGCTTTCTTCAGTGTCCCACTCTGGGATCATTCCCACTATCTCCCTCTGCCAGCCCCCAATCCTGTTTCATTTCTATGGCTGAGCCTTAGCTGTGGGAAACCCTCAGGGAATTAGAACAAAGTTTAGTGTTTCCCCAGAACAGAAGCTCAAGAAGGCCTAGGGTGCAGCGGGTTCTAGACAAAACATCAGAGGTTGAATGAAGTAATCATTCCTGTGCTTTTTAAAGTTCAAATCGAGGTGGAATTCACATTCACTAGAATCTTATTTTCGTTGCTAAGATGAAAATAAACAAAGTCTGCATATTCCGGGGATGATCTGGCCCACAGTCACTCAGAACCACACAGTCATCGGTGACACGGTTGGTCTTTGGAACTCGCACTAAATGATTTTCAGGATAATGACTGCAGCCAGGATGACTCACAGTGAATGTGACAGGCAGAGGACACTACCTCTGTTTTCCTCGCAGTTAGAAACAGGCATTTTAAGTGGGACGCTCTAAAGGTAGGAAATACCTGGGAGATAGTGCCTTCTTTTGCCTTCTGTCTGGGGCAAAGGACAGTGGTTTCTCAAACTGTATTCCAGAGAACAGCTGAAGGGCCACTGCTAAGAATGCATTCATCTTCCACAGGAGCCTCTTCTGCTCTCCCATACATTACAGTTTCAGTAAGATTTCCACTTAAAACAAAAATTTTGCTGCTTTCAAATGGGCTGGGGAAATGATTCCATAAGCAAAGTGTTTGCTATACAATGTGAGGACCCAAGTTTGAATCCACGGAACCCACATAAATTCTGGGTGGGTATGGTGGCCCTCCTACAATCCCAACATACAGGAGGCAGCGACTAGATGCCTGAAGTGAGCTGAAGAGCCAGAGCAGGCAAGTAAGTCAGCTGAGTTCAAGTGAGGGATTCTGCCTCACTATGTAAGTCGGAAAGTGACTGAAAAAGACACCCAGTGTCAACCTCTGCCCTCCACAAATGTGAACACACATACACATACAAGAAGGAGGAGGTTGTTTGAAAACCAGTAGCCTAAGAATTCTGTCACAACCTACTCCAGGGAGAAACGAGGGGCATAGAAGCTTGGAGAGGCTTGGGCTGGCAAGATCACTCAGTAGATAAAGGTGTTTGCCACCATGCCTGACAACTTGAGTTGATTCTTGGGATCCACATGCTAGAAGGAGAGAACAGATTCCCAAAAGTCATCTGCTGACCTCCACATGTGCTTCCCCTGACTCCCCTTGACCCCCAACACACATATACATACACCCAAGTGGGCCAGGGGGAACACATGCCACTTTTTCAAGCTCTGTAGGAGGATGAGAAAATGCAATCAGTTTTCCCAGGAGAACTACAGACTTTTGTCCCCTACACCACCACCTACTGTGACTTCTCAATCTGTAGACAGCAAAGTGCCACCAGAGGCAGAACCTGAAAGGTCAGTCATCGGACACCTTCTCCAAGGAGCCTCCTACATCTTAGGCAAAGCGCATCTCCTGCCGACCACCTTAACACCTTCGAGTCGGGGAGGCTACAGTAGGACCATCAGCCCGTTAGGATGATGAATTCTGGGCAGATGTTTGTCCCTATGAACTTCCAGTGCACTGCCAAATACCAAAGTCCTACAAGGAGAGCTGAGACGCAGCCTTGAGACGCAGCTCTCTGTAGGACCCGCAGTCCTGAACCCACGTTCTGCAGGGTTCATAGGACATGTGCATAGGACAACCACATGATTCACAAGCAGGTGAAATGACACCCGCCTTAGTGTCCGTCACCATCCTATGGCCTTCAGAGCAGTAACGGAGCAGCTCTGCAGCTAGGACCACATCACGGCCCGCTAAGTTACTGACCACCAATGTCCACTCCAAATTATCTCCACACCTTGACCACAGGCTCAGTGGTAAAATGTAGGCATTTAGTGGAAGGGCTGAGTGAGCCCAGCTCTAGGAACTGAGGGGTGACACCTTCTACACAGTGTGCTGGCACGAGGCCTCTGGCTGGAGAGCACTCTGTAACCACTACTACAGGAAACCTGACCAGCAAGAACAGTGTAGGTCAGAACTGAGTTGGGTTTAAATTCTGTCTTTTTTTCTTTATAAGCTTAGAGTTTTTGTCAAGTCAATTCTACCCCCTGAACCGTAACTTCCTTGAAATCAGAACAATGTTCTGTTCTTGAAATCCCAGACTGAGGAGGGCATCCTTCAGGTTCTCAATCCCAAGTTTCCGTCCACATGACATCGACACTCTTTCTAATAACAGCCATGTATGTGGCAAGTTTAGGACAGGTGGTTGGCTGCCAAGAGCCCACTATGATGGGTGTTGTGCTGGAAACATTTGATGGGTATGAGCTGATGGAGAGTTAGAGGACTCTAAGTTTCCAGGAATAGAGTGAAAGGGAGGAAGGAAAGGAGCCACAGGAAGGTGGAGGTGGTTCTTGGAGCTTCAAATATGGAGGCAGCTGCTCCTGGTGCCTGTCCCCAAAGAGTGGGTTGAAGGTGGGAACGTGCCTTCTTTTGGGGTCATTTGAGAACAAACACAACCCAGCTATGCTGTCTGAATGCATGTATATATACAAAGCTGTAACAATTGGTTGTTGGGGTTTTTTTTTTTAGGAAGAAAATTCTTCAAATCACCAAGTGATATTCTTGCATTCCATGGGATTCCCTTCTGAACAGGACATTTTCATCACCTTCTGGAACCCCAAGGACCCCACCTACCCACCCCCCACCCCCACCCCCCACCCAATGAGCCTACAGGAAACAAACACACACTAAAGAAATAGAGCAATCTGTAACATTGAAGATGGAAACATAAATGGCATCTGTAAACTTCTTTATACATTATGACCTCATTAGCCCAGAGAAAACAGAAACAGAGTGAAGTGAGCACGGGGCAAACACGAGGTTACATCCAGAGAGGCCCGCACCTCTGGTTAGAAAGCAGGATCTAAGAGTTACCTCAGCTTCCGACTCAGCCAGTGCAGCTCAAAGCCAGCCACCATCAGCCACACATGCCAGCGAGCGAGACAGCATGCTGCCCACCGCAGAGCGGACAACCATGCCCCTTCCTACCCTAGTCCTGCGTCACAGCTAGCTCGGTTTGTGTTTTAAAAGATGAAGGATTTGGGGGAGAGGTCCCAGTGCTCAGCACTGTGAAATGACACTCTTAGTGAGGAAAAAACCACGGATGTAATGAGTGTATGGGGGAGAAGTCACAGGAGAACAGCAACAATATGATCCTAAAGTAATTTTTACTAGAAACTGAAGTTCTTCTAAGAGAGTCTAGGTTAGAGCACTATAGAGAAATGTCATACATGCTTTACTATAAAGTTTGGAGCAGGAAAAGGAGCTTGGGTTTAAAAATTACCAATGCCTTCATTTTGTTATTACTTTTTTTAAATTTTGCATTGGAAATTACTTTAACGGACTGTAAAAGAAGGCAAACAATTATGTAACAATTCTTAGCAAATCTGTAAGCATAAGCTCAGAGCTTTATCATCTATGAGGTTCACTGTGTGATCACCTCATATATGCACTTTCATCTCTATATGCACTTTCAGTATTTTGAGGCAGTGTCTCACTATGTAGCTCAGGCTGTCCTCGAACTTGGGGCAATTCTCTCTGCCTCTGTAGTCTTGGGATTGCAGACATATGCTACCACGCCTGGCTCAGGCTTCTCTATCAAGAGAGCCATTCACTTAAAAAAGAAAAGAAACGGTCCTGCAGGCGATATAGAAGAAATCTGACTAAATACAATGCTTTGGAGGAAACATGCATGAAAATGACCTTTTTTTCCCTGAGGATTCTTGAAAATACATCAAAAGCATAAATTAAAATAATTTCAAGATATGTCCTGAAAGTCATCTGAAAAATTTTAAATGATGTCTTTAAAGTAATGCTGCATCTCTAGACGCAAACTGCTAGCCCAGGGCTCCATGGTAGACACTGAAGTTTGGAGTTTTTTTCTTTCTTTTTTTCCTTTCTTTTTTAAAATCATGTTTCTGCGCTGAAAAGTTACCAAGACCAGCTCTCTGCTGCGTTTGCGTTGTTATTGAGAAGATACACACACACACACACAGACACACACACACATAGAGAGAGAAAGAGAGAGAGAGAGAGAGAGAGAGAGAGAGAGAGAGAGAGAGAGAGAGATATTAATATGAGGCTAGTACAGAAACAGAGAGATTAGACACAAAGAAACATAACCAGCTCTCACATGCAGGAAACTAGGTTACGAGAGATCCCGGCACCAGGCATTCGCCAGTCACCATGGAAAACAGGAAGTGAGATGCATAGCAACCACAAGCCAAAAAGCAGAAAAGCGCATACCTTTAGCTTGGAATGAAAATCACGAGATTTCCTTCTGGCAAGAACCTGAATGTGGCTAGACACCTGCGGGGCAGGGGAAGGAGGAAAACAAAGGAAAAGCCTGTAACCATGGAGATGAAAAGCCCCCTACAACTGGGCAAGCCAGACGTACCTTAATGGCGGCTTGAATTTCTCGAACTTTCTTTCTTGCTAAGACCTGTATATGACTAGACACCTACATTGTTCGGGTTTATAAGGGGAAACAAAACAAAACAAAACAAAACAAAAAACAAAAAAAAAAAGGAAATCAAATATAAAATCGCTACTCCTTGGGAGGGGTTGGGGAGGGTGGGGGAGGTTATCTGCATGTCAAGAAAGCTCTGCGGTTAGGAACATACAGTCCCAGCCAGGCACCAAGCCCCAGCACTGCTCTAAGCTTCTCAGACGGTCATCCCTGCAGTGACTTGATTCAGGAAGTTAGTTCAGGCTAGCTCATTTCGGTGTTCCCACCTGTAGATACCATGGGCAGGAGCTGGGAAAACCTCATTTAGAGAGGGGGAGAGAAGGGGCACTTTCTTTATGAAATTAAAAAGATAGGGGTAAAGGAAAATGAAAATATTTATAGCTTCTCAGTATCGGAAGGGAAAATCCCTTTTTCTCAATTTAAAGGGGTCTGTCCATAAATTAGTAGATTCTACAGAATCAAAGCTGAAGCTGTCTTTGGATTCTGCACTCATGGAGAGCTGTAGACTTTGTGGCAAAAGCTAAAATAATACTGACATGTAAATTAGATCTCAAAGAGGAATGGAAAGACCCAGTTAGCAGAGCCCCACCACATAAATATCTTTAATCCTTCCACTCCTTTGGGTATTGACTGGGTGCCAAGTGGATTTGCATATTATTACAAAGCGAAATGTGTGAATACAGCCAGCCAGCCAGCTAGCCTGTTAAAAATCTGGGTTGAAAAAAACACACGGATTTGCTGGACAACGATCTCACACCAGAGATAGATCGCCAACCATGGCCAACAGACATCCCAAAGATGCTGGGTGTGGAAATACAGCCAGGACACCTGACACACAGTGATTCCACCAAGCAAACAGATCTGCATCTCTTTCCGTGGGACTTGGTAACATTTAGAAGAGTTCCCCAGTGAAGGGGTCACCAGGCAAGTGACCAGAGCTTGTGGGCCAGCAGACAGCCCAGCTCAGCACTTGCAATAGAAAGAGGATTCCCTCTGTCTGTAAATGGAGGGCTCTAAATTTCCAAGTACAGAGACTTGGGGTTTATGGCAATTAAGTCATTTCAGACTCTCTGAGCTCTAGCAGGACTCATGATTATCAAAGATCTGACGGTTAAGTTTATCTTTGAGTTTCAATGACTCAATTTCTTCTCCATCTCCATTCAAGAGTCCAGAGAAACAGGGTTCCCTCATCCTCTTCACCCTCCATCTGGCCCCTGCTGTTACTTATTTTCACCCAGAATCTTGTCTCATTCTCTGACTTGATGAGGGCCAAGGCTGGGTGCATCCCGGAAGACAATACAGGCCTCTGCGTTGGCAGAAGGCCACGCCCTTCTGCTGACTCAGCACCAGGCCAGCACAGGCAGCCTTAAAGAGACACGGGTGGACTGGCCTGTGTGTGGGCTTTGGTTATAATTTTCTGGTTCCAGATGAGGTTTCACTACATTGCCCAGCTGGTCTTGAACTCCTCATCTCAAGCAATCCTCTTGCCTCAAACTCCCAAATAGCTGAGATTACAGGCGTAGACAACACCATGTCTGGCTAATTGCAGCAGCTGAGCTCTGCGGCATTTCATTCGATAAGTTAACATTAAAAAAATTTTTTTTTCCTGTTAATGACCCACATATCAGGTGGATTCTTCCTTGGGTTGCTTTGGTTTCTTTTTCTGTTTTTAGACACTTTATTTCTCATCCACTCCAGTTGTGAGCTGGGTCAGACCAGATATCCCGGCTGCTTTGTATCCAAAAGAACCAGGTAAGGCAGAGCTCTGGCCAGAGGCAGAAGAGAATTCCTATCCCTGCTCTGCAGCTTATGCAAGTTATAGCTGCCTTACAGCTGCAGCAGCGGCTGACAAAAAGCCATCGCTAAAGAAGAAGCCACAGTGCCCTGGAAGCGTAGTGTTCAGTGCTGTACTTAAGCCAATGCTAAAGGCCGCACCGCTAGCATAACTTCACTGAAAGATGACTAATACGTAATCGGTCCAGGATGCTATAAAGCACAGAACCTTCAAATCTCTTGGCTTGCATGGGTAGGTGCACCTGCAGCCTTCTTCAACTTTGGCAGATGTGCATTAGCAGAGTGAAACACAGGGGAGGTTCAGACACTGGCCTTAGCAGTGAACTTTCCCACGTGCATATGAGAGCACAGTGGCGCATGCTCGGGGCCAAATGATGAACAGTAGGAAGTAGCCACTCCAGAACACCTACAGGGCACTGGGACGGGGGCTCCTAGAGCTGAAGCACAGCAGCCCGGGCAGCCCAATGCCTCCGAGGCCATTCGCTGACATGCACACCTTGCAGGCGGGTACTGTACCTGCTTCCTGGTCCTTGTCTTCCCTGTCCTGAGTTTGATGTATCTGGCTATCAATTCATTTCTACCTGCAAGGAAGAAGAATTTACAATAAGGTGGGGTTATTTATGAATAAATAAACAAACAAAGCCCCTGGAAGCTTAAGACTGGTAATAGGGATCAAGAATTTTGACATGGTCAGGTCTTTAATCCCAGCACTCAGGAGGTAGAGGCAGGTGGATCTCTGTGAGTTCAGGCCAGCCAGGTCTACATAGCAAATTCCAGGCCATCTGTGGATTATAGTGACACCCTGTTTGATGTGGATGGGCAAGGGGTGCAAATCAGTTGGTAGAGTACTAACCTAACCCTGGGCTCCAGTCGCAGTACCACGTAAACTGAGTGGTGGCACCCTAGTACACAGGAGATGGAGGCAGAGGATCAGAAATCTGAACCCCGCTTTGGTTATATGAGACCCTGGCTTAAAAAAATATTTTTCTTTTAATTGGAGCTAAAGTTATTCATGACAGAGAAACAAACAGCATGATCGTTTGCAAAAACTGTTTATTGAGAAGTGCTACTAAGAAAAAATATGATGAAGACCAGTCCTCTAATCAATACTCCAGTAACTGTCCTTTGTCTGGCTTGCTTTTGGAGCTTGGGTATGCAGAACTGGAAATAATCTTGGTATGACAGTACAGAGAACTTATCATCTCCCTGAGCTGGAACAGTCAAAGTCTGCTGATGTGGTATACTAGGCTTTAGGAGTTTCAAGTTCCACCACTGGTCTTGTTCATGGGCGCGGCTACCCCTTCCGTCTATCCTTTACCCTGTTCCCAGTCCCTTCAGACACCAAACCACAGAACTTTTCATGTATTTCTACCCCCATTTCATCCTATTAAATTCAGTCTATCATTCCAGCCTGTCAAAATCTTTTCAGGTCCTGAGTCTGTAACTGAATGTTCCTTTTAAGGCACATTTAGAGAAAAGGACTTCTGAATTCAGTTTGGGGGATTGCCTCTCTAAGCATTTTCTTTCAAACTTCTGAGAACTACCAATATCTTCTGTAGTGTCATTGGGTCTACTTGTCTGTTTCTCAGATGGCTGTACAGATTTTGCAATTTGTCATAAAGGCTCGCTGACTGCAGAGCCTGTTAGGAGTGCCTAATTACCAGAAGCCAGACCAGAAAGACAATGTCTCAGACCAGTTGAGCACCCTCCAGCCCAGGGCCTCTTTGGGTGCCCATTCAGGGCTGGCTGAATGGCCATGGCTCTATTCGACATGCAATCTCATCCGAACCTTGTGCGGGTGGCACAAGAAAAAAAAAAAAAGCTCTGTCTCAAACTTGCTTATTTGCTGTGAATGCAGACAGGGGGCTCAGGAGATATGATGCAACTTACATAACGGCTTTCAATTTCTCGTAGCATTTCATGGAAGGAGAAAGATGGTGTCTATGAACCCCACAGTTTATGCAAATGGCACCATGCTTTAATTGCACTGTAAAGTGCTTCTAAAATTCCCTTCTACAACTGAGAGATGTGCCCAGCATGCCTCCATGGTCATGTCAATAAAAGCTTGTCTGAAGTCAGGTATGGACTGCATGCCTGTAATCCCCAGCACTAACAAGGCTGAGGCAGAAGGATGAGAGTTCAAGGCCAGCATGAGCTACATACGGAGATCCTGAATTAATGCTGAGAAGAAGGAAGCTTAAGTCTCATCCAAAGCCCATGTTTTCTCTTTAATACCAAGTTTCAGGAATAATAATTATGTAAGTCTTTTATTAAAACAGTCTGTTTTAACTTACAGAGCGTCTTCCCTTAATGCCTAGAAGCCTGATAAATTCCCTAAATGCCCTAATATACTTATAAAGACAGCAGATTTCAACCCTCTCCATCTAATTCAAATTACTGCAGTGCACATTTTAATTTGGAAATGTAGACTAAACTGTTACTTACATCAGATTACTTTAAATAATTGAAAATAGCAAATAGAAATCTATTCAATCAAAATAGCAAATAGAAATCTATCCCACCAAAATATGAAAATTTTCTACATTTATTTTCTATATTTATTTCTAAACCTTCCGATATTTAAAAGGCATTTACCCACTAGGGAAACAAAGACAGCATTCAAAATGAATTCTGAAGATACTTTTGGCTACCTGAGGTTATAGCTCAGCTTCTTCTACAAGTCTTGTGATTCTAATAGGGCACACCGAGTTCTACTTGTGTGTGTGTGTGTGTGCGCGCGCGTGCGCCCGCGCTGGGTGTTGGGGCGGGGGGGGGTAATGCATATGTGTACACATGTGTGCATGCCCATGTTTGCAAGCCCCCAGGCCAGAGGACAACATTAACATCCTGCTCTATCTCGTTCCACCTTAATCCCTTGAGATGGTCTCTTGATGAACCTAGGGCTCCGCTCACCATTTTTCATCTAGGCTTGCTGGTCAGCAAACCCCAGAGGACTTCTTGTGTTTCAGCCATTCTACACCCAATCCTGACAAGGGTTATAGAGTCACATGCCACATTCAACTTTTTAAACGTGGTTCTGGGGATCCAAACTCAAATCCTCATGATGCACAGCAAGAACTCTCATCCATTCAGCCATCTCCCCAGTCCCCTAATTATATTTCTGTAATAACCTCTCTCCAAGCAGTATGTACCTACAGTCTGAATGATGCAGGTTCCCTAACCAAGGGCCAGGACGGCAGCATAGCAACCCAGGGGTGCTGTAGCTGGGAGGAGTCTCCAGTCTGCATTCCCAAGACTTGTTTTGAACACTGGTGACTAGCAATGTCCTCCCTTGGCTTCTCTAACTCTTCTGAATGAGCCTCCGACCCCCTCTCTCAAACACAGTTGCTTAATCCCAAGGACAATGCATTGTAAAACTGATTTTCAACAAGGTTAACTCAGTTTTACAGCACACGCCATGCCCCCACATAGATTCTACTATAGGTTGAGTACCCCTTCTCTGAAATGCTTGGAACCAGAAGTGGTTTGGGGTTATAGATTTATATGCATATGGAGTATCTTGGGAGTGGGGCCTAAATTTAAACATGAAATCCATGTATATTTCAAATGAATACACCTTCTGCAACTAGCCTGAAGGAAATACAGTACAATATTTTTAACAGACATGTGTTTTAACTACAACCTGTCACATGAGGTCTGACTTGGAATTTTCCACTGAACTTCAAATGCTATTCAGATTTTTTTATTAGGTAGGATGGTCAAACTATATTCACTTCCTCTGTTCTTTCTGTTTGTTTAGGTTATCTGATATGGGGTCTCATGTATTCCAGGAAGATGACCTTGAACTCCAATCCTCCTACCCCAACTCCCAAGAGCTGGCTGAGATTGCACATGTGTGCAGCACCACACTGGCTCACTTCTGCTCTTTATCATTCTTCTCTCTACCTAGCTATCCCTCGATCCACCTACCACACTGTGTTATTTTGTTGTTAGGCTGCAGGCCTGGTGACACGTCTCTGGAATACTTCAAAGAACATATCATTACCTTGAGTGATAAGACCAATCTGGCAGGCAGGGTGGGTTGCTGACCACTTTCAAAAGAGAAAACAGCATTCCTTAACAAAGAGGATCCTGGGGCTCTTGTATAAACCACGCTGGCTGATGCTCAGGCTCACTACAATTGCTAGCCCACTCTCTGGGCTTGCCTTCTGAAAAAGGGAGTCTCCAGATCCCCCAAGTTCCCTCAGAAGCCCTCAGCATTTCTGACACATCCCATACCCTGTGAGCAGTCCAGAGCTTACAGAGCTGAGTGGTCATGCCAACTTCATCACTAAGTGTCACCACATGATATAACTCCTACAGAGACACAGAAACAGACATCACACACACACACACACACACACACACACACACACACACACACACACACACACCACTCCCTCTATCTCTGGTCTGAGACCCTCTGATCTCGTCTGCTTCTTTCACAGGCAGGAGGCAGGGCCAGAACCTACAAACCTGCTACCCTCCACAGGTCTCAGATCTCTCTAATTTCATATTGCTTGGAAGTAGGCCTGTCACCAGCTTCTTGTGCCTCTAGACTGCCCTGCAGCTTTCTGCTAAGAGACAAGATGGAAAAGACTGCTGAAAAGCACAGAATTCACACTGGGCTTCTTCTGTACCCAGACACAAGACTAGTCAACACTGTTGTGGGTTGTATACACCATGGGAAGTAGCCTCAAGGACATGTTTGAGGCATAGCAAATGTAGGGTCTGTGGCTACAAATTGTAGCCCATAGACACGCAGCTTTAACAGTGTAAGAGCCACTTTGTAACTGAATGGAGTCAGATTGCCAGAGACATAGAGAAAGAAAGAGAGGGGTGGGGGTGGGGGGGAGGCAGGGACAGGACGTTCTTCTCCCCAGCTACAAGCAATCTCAAGTAGACATCCCCCCCCCCAATACAGGTCTCAGAATGTGGAAGGGCTGTGGCCTTCACTCTAAGGTCTCCAGTGGAGACCTCCCACCCCATCTTCTATATAGTCAAGATGCAAGCTCTACCAGACCAAGGCTGTGTCAGATAAGCATTGATACACTTATGGGTGTGGCTGTAGGGTTATCCACACACATTCCAAACCCTGATACAGCCAAAGAGCTATGAGACGGCAAAAATGTTCACTAGAACACTTTGAGCTTTCTAATCTGTGTACCTGAGTGAACACTCTCACAGCCTGGAATGTCCTTGTTGATTTCTACAAGTCTGGACTCTACCCTCTAACCCACGTTTTGAGATGGCACAAGGCCTCCATGCCTCCCCTTTCCTAAATACTCTTGGCCCTTGGAATGATAATATGTAAGTCTTGCCTCCCCACTCCCAGCAGCTTGGTGTTGGTGGTACGTGCCCTCATCTGGACAGAAACATCCTTCCAAGGAAGTTATAGATATTCACTATAAAGCCAAAAAGATAAGCTTTCCAACAGGGCCATGGCCATGGAGTGGGGGTAGGACTGTCAGGTGCAGAGACCCCTTGGCTCTGTCCTCCAGTGCAAGTAGCAGCACACAACACAAAAGAGGACTTTTTCAGACCCGATGCTGAAGGATAATGCTAGCACAGTTTTGAGTCCCAGGACCCTTTTCCATCAGCTGCAGTTCATGTAAACTGGGGAGACTAACCAAGGCACAGGTGTGGGGTACACTGCAGGAACCAGGTGTCACCAGCTCAGCCGATGGCTACAGAACAAGAACACCAAAGGTGTATCTGTCCTGAAGGTCTAGGGGGTGGATGTGTGGACCTGGCCAGAGGAGGCAATGGCTGGTCTTTGTTCACTAAAATATGAGGTGTTAATAATTAGCCTTTCTTGCACTGTTACGACACTGCAACCCACAGAGGCATACAGGGAAGGAAGGAGGCAGACTAGAAGAGCTCGAGACACTCAGCCCTGGTGGTCAGAGTGTCTGGTGACTTGACAGGATGGTGACGGTAGACAAGGCCACCTCAGGGAGTTTGTGGTGTTTGTGCCTACTGTGTGCTCTCACGGTGCCCTTTTTCTCAGCGGGCCAAATGACTGCATTTTGGAGACCCTTCCCCGCCCCCCGACACACGCCAGGTAGGGCATTCCACAGGAACAGCCCAAACAGATGCAGTGAATGGCTCCAGGTGAGGGATGCAGGATCAGCGAAAGGGTGGCTTCACGGAAGCTGCATTTCAGTCAGTTCCCAAGCACTGCCGAGGAGGAAGCAGGGCGGTCAACGTCTCGGTTAATCCTCAACATAAATCATTGACCAAAACCCAGTGCCAACATGGAAAATCACCAGGAAAGGCCAGGCCACCTTTCTAGGTTGTCAGGGGCTAGGACAGCATGTTCCCGAGCTAAAGGTTTACGAAAGGACTGAGGGCCTTCATGTGAACACTGGCAGTCCCCTGAGGTGACCTGTCTCTTCACGCAGAAGCATAAGATAAAGCTCCAAAAAAGATGACAAAGGATGATGGACCCACTACCCACTCACACCCTCCTGGTCAGTCAGAAGTTTTGTCTAGAATCTCTGCGAGGTGCCTGACATTAAGTGACACTTTGCCTTCCAGGAATGTTTGTCAGTTAACCACGCTGACAGCATTATCAAGTGACAGTCCCACAGACCATCATGTTTTCCTTCTTCTATGTGAGACAGCTTACATTTGTACTAGACTGCGCCTGAAAACAGTGAAGCAAGTAAAAATGTCTAAGGCTGTGTGCTGAATGTTCTAATGTTAGAAACAAGTTCTCTATGTAGTAGGTCATATTTCTCCAGATAAATGCAGACAAATGATGTTTACTAATGGCTCGTTGTCTAAGAAAAAAGAAGATAGGCCACTGAGTCACCTTCTTAATCCTCAAATGAATAGTTAGTTAACTAATCTTCATACTTCCCCTGGCTCTGAGTCGTTCTCCATGCCTCATAACAGTGACTTACAGTGTGGCTCTGGATTAGTCTTCACTCCACCCCTTCAAGACCTTCAGAGAGTCCCTGCCATCCCCAGCCTAAAGGAATCAACAGCTTTAGTGGGGTGTGCCATGCTGTCTCATCATCTGGTCCCCACTTATTTCTTATGGCACCTTTCCACCACAATTTAATTCACTTTACCATCAAAAGGCACAGCCAGCTTCAAAGTCCCTGAATCTACTCTGAAGTTACAGCTTCAATAACCCAAAGACTATCATGGTTAAGCTTGACAACCAGGCCAAACCTAAATCACCTGGGAAGAGAGTCTCCATGAGGGATTGCCTATAACGAACTGGCCTGTGGGAAGACCCAGCCCACTGGGGCAGGGAGCTGAACTGATTACAAATGTAGAAATCAAGTTGAGTGGGAATCAAGAAAGAAGCACGCATCCGCTCTGCCTGAGCCTGTGGACGGGAGGTGACTAGTTGTTTCTAAGTTCCTGTCACCTTAACTTCCCTACAATAATGAGCTATAACCTGGAACTGTGAGCTAAAATAAACCCTTCTCCCCCAGTTTGCCTTTTGTCCGGGTATTATCACAGAAACAGAAATGAAAATAAAACAGACTGTCAATCAAAAATCTTTCGGGTCTGGCTCAGAAGGTGTTTCTTCCATGAAACCCCAATTTGAAACATGCAAGGCAAAGTGCTGTGGCCAGCAAAGACATAGGGTCACAAAGCAAAGTGAGACACAAGGCACTGTAAGCTCAAAACAAGTCACTTAGCACATAAGGAGAGACGGTGTGGCCGTCACTAGGAAAGTAGCCTGAGAGTCACCATGCTGTCCTGGTCTCATAGTTCTTCACTGCCTGTGGGTCAGGACAATGTCACGACCTGACTCCATTATAAGTGGCCATCTAACAGACTAGAAGCCAAAAAAAGGCATACTCCACGTCTTCCATATCCCGGCATCCCACGTGCTCAGGAGCCTCAACTGTAACGCCTGTTTACGAGCTCTGGAGTGGACCGTTCTGGTGGTCTTTCCCCTCATCTCCTTCAGGCCCTCATCTGATTAAGCTGTGTTCTGATGTGGTTGAATGTGAGATGCCCCAACAAGCCTGCATGTTGGTGGCACTGCTTTGGGAAGTCTACTAACTGAGGGAAGTGGGCCACTGGGGGTGGGACATGAGGCTGCAGCTCCACTTCCACCGCCTCTGCTTCCTGGCTGGGGCCACTAACAAGCAATTACAAGCAACAGCCCTGAGGCTTTCTGGCCACCATGCCTTCCTCTCCATGATGGACTGTAGCCTCCAACCACGAGTCAAACAAATCCTCCCTTAAGTTGCTTTGGCTAGGTATTTTACCATAGCCATGTGAAAAGAAACAAGCACCTTCCTACATCACCACAGGGCATCCACAAAGTCCTCAGAGCAATCCTGCAGAGGGCTAGTGCAGTGTTCGAGCACAGGTACTGCCCCACACCGTGGCTGTTTTCTGCACCCATCTGTACCTGTACGCAGCCATCTTCCATCAATCATACTTTCCCTCCTCCTTTACTTACAAACTCCTGTCTGTCCCTGTGAGCCCAACTAGACCATGTTTTCCAGTCTGGGAGCCACAGAAATGGGGTCAGTCATGTCCCCCTTTACACCGGCCATTAGGAAGCATGCATTCCCCTCCACTGTGTCCTCCCTCCCACATCACAGACTACTTCATGGAACAGCCCACCTGCTCTCTCTGGTGAGTCTGCACCTGACACCTTCCAAGTATATGCTCCAAAACATGTTTTAATACATGAGCACAGGAGCTCTCTTTTGTGTGAGGGGAAAAAGAAAGAACTAAAGGATTATCAAAGCTGGCCAGCACTGCCAATATCACCAGAACTCAAAGCCTTTTTTGGTTCACAATACCTGACTCATAATTTTCCAGACCTTCCTTCTGGTGTCACTTCACTCTGGCACCAGTGTGGCCACCACACACCACATGCTCTTTCCTTCTTCATGTCCCCCACCCACCACAGTCCAGTGAACCTAGTCCAAAAAAAAAAAGCTAATCTCAACATTATCCCAGCAAACTCTTGTTAATGAAAAACTTTTCTAAAAACAGTGTTTATTAATGATTTGGCCTTGGAGAAGTGTGAAATCCACCCATTAGTGCTAGAAAGCCTAGTCTTCATGAACTCAGTAGTGGGGTATTAGATGCAGGCTTCTGGGCATGCATGTTTGCAGAGTTGGGACTATACCCAGACTTCTGTGCAAGCAGACCCCTTGGCTATATTCACATGTATGATGGCTTAGATCTTTCTGGGGGAAAATTATTAGCTAAATGAACTTCTCTGGGGTCTCTGCTTTCCTCTGTAAAGCCATACAAACTCTACAGGATTGCTGTACTCATTATACCAACCCCAATGTGAAGGCCCTGGCACCTTATACTAGGCCCATCACTGTCAAGTAATGTCACCTCACTGGGTTTTTAATGTTTCAGTGTTTGAACTGATTGATACAGAAAGTCTTCAGGAGGGCTAAAAGGCGTTCTATCCAGGACACCACCTCACTAGGCATCTAATGGAAACCAACTCCCTTACTTCAATGTTACTGAAACTGAACATCTTATATTACACTGAAAATGTAAATGCCTCATCCTCAATTTTCAAAACGTTACAGTTTCCAAATAAAATAAATACTTTATTGAGGCAGTATCAACAACATATTATACAAGCTACTTGCTGAGCATGATAATCTCTTAAATTAAAATAGATTCTTCTAGGCTAGTAAAATGGCTCAGTGGGTAAAAGCACTTGTCAAGCCCAATGACCCACATGGCAGAAGGAAAGAACCAACTCCTACAAGGTATCCTCTGACCCCCACACACCTTGGCATGCATGCAACCACCCACATAAAAATAAAGAAATGAGAAAAAAAAAAATAGTACCGAACACACCTTTAATCCCAGCACTTGGGGGCAGAGGCAGAGGGAGGTGGATCTCTGTGAGATCAAGGGCAGCCTGGTCTACCTAGCAAGTTCTAGGCCAGCTGAGGCTTCAGGGAGACCCTGTCTCAAACACACAACAAACAAACCAAACCAAACCAAACAACCCAAAACTCAGAAAAAAAAAATCTCCCAAAAACCTAGGGGAAAGGGGCTTGGAGAAATAGCTCAGTGGTTGAGAGTACTGGCTGCTCTTGCAAAGTTAAGTTCGCAGCAGCCATACAGTCACTAGCAATCATCTATAACTACATTTCCAGGGGATCAGGAACCCTCTTCAGGCCTCTACAGGCATCTTACAAAACTCTCATACACACAAAATAAAATAAATTTTAAAAGTTAAACAAACAAACAAAAACTAGGGGACAAAATGCTTGTAATTTGTGACAGTTTATAAAACCACCTCCATGAAGAGGAAGGAGAATCACCCTAAATAGCAGAGATGCACTGGATTTCCACTATTTAGTTCTATGCCTGAAAACATAAGCCTCACCAGAAGAATTAACAGTCAATTTCTGCAAGTACTAAACAACTGTTACACAAAGGTGAGTCACACAAGCCTTAGATAGAAATGACCCTCAGAGGAATTATCTGTGCTAAGAAAGCTTGCCTAAGAAAAACACCTAGATACTCAGAAACTCTTCTAAAGATCTTTAAAAAGCACTCATAGCAAGAAACTAGAAATTGGAGGTTAAGCTAAATATAGCATCACTGTGCAGATGAAGACATGGATGAAAAGTGGTAGATGCAGGGCGACCAAGCACTCAGAGTATCCACTGTGCTGATACCTGGCAAAGCTTGGTGCTTAACTATGCACATACTGAACCTTCGTCCTCACCTGACTCCCCATTTTATAGATGCTGACAACTAAGGTTAAAAAGAGTTAAACTTTCCCAAGTTCCCACACTAGCAACTGTCTGAGCTGGGGTGTGAGACCAACAGAGTTTTCCAAGCTCATTATTTCTTAAGTTCCACCAACTGTTCAGAAATTAGCCCCTGTAACAAGATATCTCCTCACAAGACCATTCATTACTAAGTGCAGAATCTAACCAAGAAACGGACTGACTCACACATGTCTCACCTGCCATATAGCACAGGACGCAACTGCTCTCCAATGAATTCAAGGCCTTCACAAGACACAAGATATTCCCTTTCCGTCACAACCTGTGCGCTACACAACAGCGCTATGTAAGAGATGTGCACACTCTGGACCCTCGATGAGTGCCTCAACTGAGCCAACACTGGCCACAGTGCGAGTACCAGAGCCGCTCACAGGCAGGGGAGACACTGTGCTGAACAGGGGAGCTCGGTGCAGAGAAGATTCCTCTGTGGCTGCCCTGCTCATTTAAGTGGTCTGGCCAGGCTATAAGGTCAGGAGCAGTGGCCTAGAAAATGTCCTTCCATGTCAGAAGTGACCAATCACATTCAACACACCACCGATTCTATAGGTCACCTGTCTGAGATTGAGGAGAAACAACCATTTTTATTCACCTTGATATTTCTAATTGCCTAGGCAGCTAGCACATACACTCCCCTCCCCTAACATGCACAAAATAGCACACGTGTGTTCCCCCTTTTGTCCTCTTACCGACCACTCTACAACCTTTCTCACCATCTCTGAAGCATGCTTATTCCTCAGAACCTATGGGTGTTGTTCCCTTTGTGTGAACAACCTGCCTCGCTCTTTCCTGGAGCCATGGTTCACTCAAATCTGCTAAACAATTATTTCTGAGTTGGCAAGACACTGTGGTCTGGCATACCCTGATCACCCAGCAGAGAGGTTCTACCCATGGGCTCAGGATGCTCTCCACACACCCCCAGCATTGGTATGCTGGAATTGCCCAATGACGCTTACTATGGATTTGCCCAATTTCTTTGGCAAATGCTGAGCTTCATGAGGGCAAGGGCCACATTCTGTTTTCTCAGTCCACTATCCTCCCAACTCCTAAGTGCTATGTTAGGAAAGTGGTACTTAACGATGGTCATTCTGCTGCTGATTTTCGCCCCTTCCTTTAAAAAAAAAAAAAATGAAAATTTTACAAAAAAAAAATTTATTTTAGAGGTAGTGACTGCAATCTTGACGCAGGAAAAAAAGGGAGTGCTCAGCACTAGCAGACCTGAGCTAGCACAGGAAAACAGGGCTCCAGTCTTTGAGGACAGAAAGTCTGATGGAAGCTCATGGAATGATGAGCCATCTGTGATCTTTCCTCTTCCTTAGGGAGACTGGTCTTTGCAACCACAGCTGAGACAAAGGGAGGGTGACCAGCCTTGTTCTCTAAGGGACCAGACTTAGAACCTTTCTTCTTCAAAATTACCCCATCCATCCTCCACCTGTCCATCAATCACAGGGTCCCACCATGATACTTGTCCTGAACCTATGCACTCAAGCAGTCTTCCAATCTTAGCTTTTGGGGCAACTGGATGGCAGGCTTGTGTCAGTGCATCTGGTTACCCTGATTTTAATCTGGGGGTCTTCCTAGTTTTCAGAATTAGCATCTTCCTTCAGTCTACCATAGACACAAAGGAAAGCATTCAGTCTTATAAAAAATGTATTTTCCCAAAAATGTGGAAATTCACAGGTGGAATAAGTAAGAATGAAAGGGACACGCACAGACAAGCACTAAAATCAAGGAATTCCTGGTAGCCACAATGCTTTCTATAGATGGAAGGAATATATGTCCATATCCAGGGAGGCTTCATCTGCAGCCTCCTTCAACACACTCAACTTTGATTTTTTTTTTTTTTTTTTTTTTTGGTCTGTTTGTTTCTTAAAGGCAAAGCCCAAATGATGTATCCTTATGTGGCTCCAGCCTTGGATGCTGCTTTGTAAAGATATCTCACAGTGAAATTATCCAGCAAACCCTTGTGTGGATATAAGGTTCCACAAGTCAACAACCGCTTAAGCAGTTTAAACCAACAAGCAAGATGCCTTCTATTTAAATGCTATGAGCGAATCTATTTTAAGCCTTTAAAAATCCTTTGGGCAGGTGTTTAAGCTATGTACAGACTGCGCCTGTGGAGGCTCTGGGGCTGGGGGAGGGCAGGATCCACTCTGCAAGCAGGCACCGTTTTGTTCAGGCAATCTTCCTGCTGCAGGTCATGTGACAAAGGCCAAATAAACAGCATCTGGGGGTTTTCAATTACAGACCTTCGCCCAGCATGCCTGCACTGTAATCTCTACCAGATGAGGCCCAGGCCTCCCTATTTTCAATAATTCACACACTGTGTACACATAACATGACAATAAGGGCATTCATGGTGCGGCCTGATTCGCAGATCAAAGCTAGCTGAGGGCCAGCTGTAAGCATGCTCGGCTGCTGGATGCTTCGTGCTTTTCACAGGCTTGGAAAGGGGCTCCCTGGGACCTGGCAAGCTGGTCTCTTTCCTGAGCTGTACTGCTGAGCAAACCCTGAATGAACACGAATGGGGTGCCCGAGGGGACTGTCCAAGAGGCCCCGGATTCTGCATCTATTTGCAAGTGCTGGGAAAACTGCACAATTCAATCTACTTAGTGAGCTGCCTCACGGCTGGTGTAAGATCCCTGCAAAACCTACTGGGCCAAGTGGTACCTACAAATAAAGACTGGATGGCTCCTGGGCTGGCTAGCCCCTTGGTCAGGTGCTGTGTGTTTCCATTCTGCCTGCAGGAGCACACTCAGGCACAGAAGACGCAGAGGCTCATTTTAAATGCACATCACAGAGCCTCAGGTCTGGGAAATGAAAGACACTCTGTTGTTCCTACCGAAATCCCTACGCGTTAACTCAATTAACTCTCATGTGTAGACGGCGAGTACATTTAGCCACTGGGTGTGCGCACGCGCACAGAGGCCCTCTAAAAAGGCTTTCCGATTCTCAAGTCTACAACGTTCCAAATGCATCTTGCCCTGCTAGCTGCAGGGAGAGTTTCAAGTAGAAGTAGGAACATGGCTTCCTCCTAAAAAGATTTTACACCCGTCAATCAGGGCAGGAACCGGGAGAGCCATAATGGTGACTTCCTCTGTGCAAACACATGCTGCTCACCAGCTGTGGCTGTGTGTCCTTCCCCCTTTTCTCTCTCATTCAGAACAGTTTCCTCCTAATCACAATAATCCCAAAAGTGCTAAAACATATCAATCGTTGGGTAAGCCATGCCTACAAAGGGCCAGCCGGCCAGCTTTTATGACCTTGTCCAACAGCAGCTGATACCTCATTCAGTGACAAATCCAATTTAGCAGTTACAAGAGGTTTAGCATCCCTGAAAAAATATTGGGGTTGATCTGGCACTCTGGAGTCAGCAAATGTTCCCCAGCTACACGGGTCTGTGTTTCTTGCCTGCCATATTCAGATGTCTGGAGGCAACTGTCCCATACCTCCCAGCACACCTTCTCCCGACCCCAACCCCCACCCACCCACACACAAAATCTGATGGTGGTGGTGGAAGAGGCAACAATTTAATCTCTGGTTTTAACAGACAGGCAAATTATTATTCATGGAAACTGAATCACTCCACACACACACAAAGTAGTAGATGACTCTACTTGGCACAAGTAGGAATTTCTAACACACTGAAGGAGAAAAAGCTACGATCTACAATCAAGTTTATTTTTAAACCTTTGGACTGTAGGTCAGCTGTGAAGGATACTAGCAAATGAGATTTTTACCCTTTGTTCTATACTAACTGTTACAGGACAAATAGGACTGTGTAATTAAACTTATTCACATTCATTTTGAACATCAAAATCCTGTCACAGTAAGGGAGAACATGAAGTTGACACAAAGAAAATTCATTTTTGAATGTTTTAATATATATTCTTACAGATAATTATGTAAGTTCAAGCTAAAAGCATCTCCAAAGAAAATAACTTGAATAATTCAGCCATAAAAGGAATCCACAACCAACAAAATGTCATTTTTAAGCCACAAGGTAATTTATAAAGTAAAATAAAAAGGAAATGATCTAACGGACATGGGCCGATTACTCCTTTAATATTAGGCTTTGTACTCAATAGTTGGATATTTATCCTAGCCACAGTTTTAATGATATGAAAGAAAGGAACCACAAAGACATCTGGTTTAACAGCATAAGATTTTTCGGTGCCATAAAGGAGACACATGCAATTGTGGCTGGCGAGTTATCACTGATGGAATATTCCATACATGGAGTTCTTATTTCATGTGGCTTTAAAAGTTTATTCTTCTCTGTGGACTTCAGAAAGCATAAACTGAAGACAGAAAGAACAAAACCCGAACCCCACAGACTGCAGACTCACTGAGCTTCTGCGGACAAGCAGCCCATTAGATTAATGTTTGTCAGTGTCACTAGTCCCAACAAAAGCAGCAGTTTTCTCGTTTACTCTAAGACTACTTTTAATTAAAATTCAAAAAACCACGACAAACCTATATTAAATTTCATTTGCCACATGGTAATTACTTATTTTGTAGCTGACTATAAACAGTATTTTATTACATCCACAAAAATGCATTTAAAAGCTAACAGTAACTAGTAGACACTGGGAAAAGTGATGGTACAAGTCCTGTCCCTTCCACTTGGAATGAAGAGCTACTTCCCATTAATGTGAGCTAAGAAATGAGGAGCTAAGAAATGACCTCCGTTTCCTGATGGTGGGGACCCACGTGCATGCCTGTATTCCCCTCGTTCACACCAGGGCTCAGATCCCCAAGACCAGAGTTTTGGCAGAGTCTGGTATGAAGCTCTCTCTCTGGAGATCAACAGAAAGAGTCTGGCTTGGCTCAAACCCCAAAATGGAACAATGGAGGCTGCCAGGCATGATGGATGACTTAAAGGACTTAAAACCACCATTTGCATCCTCCCAGATAAACAATTAGCTTGGGGGATAGAAGGGTGTACAGGGGTCTAGAAGCAACTTGCAATGCTGCTAAGCTGTTGAGCAGGGAACAGTTGCTTAGTGAAATCAGGCTTACATTAGAAACACTGGACTGAGACATTTTTCTTAAGGTGTCTCATTAGAATGAGAAGAAACAACCGTACTAGATTTTTTAAATGGAGGTTGCAACTATAAAAGTTAGGGTTAGGGTTAAAAACTTAGAACTCTCTTTAAATTAGTATCAGGGGTTTGTTCAATGTATAGTCTGGCTGCCTTCTCCATCTCGTCTATCTTCATTTCAATCCATATAATTTTAAAAGGCAGCATAACAATAATTTATTAAAGTCACTTATGGAACAAGGCAGGCATGAACGTGATTCAAACATGAAAGGAAACAGCCTTCAGACATGCTGGCCAGATATGAAGTGATTCTGAAACTGCATACACACAGTTTTTCTTGAGCTCAGGAAGACCTGGATGTTTGAGAAAGGACAGGGAAATATCTGAAAAGTCAACCTTGCATTTTTCAAAAATGATTTGCAGGACTGAGCAGAAGGACCTCCGGAAGTTCACCAGTTCTCTATTAGTATAGGAGTCGGCAGTGTGGCTTCCATGGCAACGGAGACTCTTGCTCAGTCAGTGAGCTTGGTGCACACAGCCGAAGGTTTCTCCTCAAATCTCAACTTCCTGTTTGCAGGTGCTGACAAAACCAGACACTTTTAAAGTCCAGGGAAGCAGTACAGGGACTTTTCCAAGGGGATTCATTATCAAAACCTTGTTTCAGAGCAGAAGTGACCTGGCAGGATCACAAGCTCTGCAGCTTGACCCTGCTGTGGAGACTGGGAGAACAGTCTAAAAGGGAGTTAAGAGCCCCCTGAGAGTGTTCAGTGAGTCAAATATATTTGCTGTAATATTATAATGTGTTATGACAAGCTATGTATCAACATAATAGCTCCTGTGATTAACATGAGTCCGGTTCTCCCTCCCCCATGCTCTACAGGAGTGGTATGGAGGTTGGGAACTGCTTGGATTCGTCAGAATTAGGAATCTAAAGAAATCTGTGTGCATGCTCTGGAGGGTGTACACGTTTGTGTCTGCGCATAAATGTGCCATGAATGTAGAGGCCAGAGGCTGATGCTGAATGCATTTCTCAGTCGCTCTCCACCTTATTTTTTGAGACAGACTCTCACTGAACCTGGTGGGTATGATTCTTCTGACTAACTGTTCAGCAAGCACCTGCCTCTACCTCCCCAGCACTGGACTCACCAACTGTGAGTCCAGCTGTTTATGGGTACTGGGATTGCAACTCAAGTCCTCGTGCTTGCACAGCAAGTACTTTACCTACTCAGCCAAGTCCTCAGCTTGACTTTATATTTCATGAGGTCATGATATATTTCTAAAGCTGTTTTTCTTCCTTGTGAACCAGGAATCGCAGGAAAATAACAGGCTAGAGTTCTATCAATGATTACTGACTTACGGGAAAGCTACTAATGTTTTGAGCCTTGGTTTCTCTAAAGGCCCAAGAGCCTACAGTGTTGCATGAGCTCTGGCTACTTTTACATATTTTCCAAATACATACAGACAACACCACACAGCACTGAGATCTTCCAATTAATAATCCCTCCCCATGTCCCTCTGAATATTGAGTTTCAAAAGTGCAAAGCAAGGAAGATGATCTCTTTCCCCGAAGAAATTACAAGTAGCTAAAGATTAGGGCAGCTACCATGCCAGTAGCCCAATGGAAAGGGTTCTGATAGCATCTGAGAAAATTCTCAACCAAGTCCTCCAAAAACAGCGTGAAAACCAACAGTCCCCCAACTTCCTTTGGGACTGAAAAGCTCTGGAGTAGGGAGACAGTCTAAAAAGAAAGACAACACCCTCACTTGTTACCTAGTGGCCAGTAACCAGTGACAAAAGTCACAAGCATGACTGGGGAAGAGGATGCTAACAAGACTGGAGGAAAGGTGGCACCCACTGAGCTCAGTTTCTCTGTACCACAGTGGGCAGCACACATAGGCAGAAGAAAGGTACAGCACTGGGTTTATGTATTGGGGAGTAGTTTTCTTTTTAATTCTGTCTCCCCCTTCCCTGATGTTTTGGTTCTTTTTTCAAATCTCAGCATAACTTCAGTTTTGAAGTCCCTCTCTGTAACCACGGAAGGTATAAGGTAGAGCCCCACAGGACACCCTCACATATAAGCTGCCTTTAGCAGGTTTTCCAGCTAAAAGGCTTTAGCAGACTGTAACAAGTTTCTGACAGCTACAGTCAATAACATGAGAAGAGAAGAAGTATTCCATTTCTATTTTCAGACAGGTCTGGCTCAGGGACAACACAGCTGACAAAGTGGGTAAATTTCCATATAGCTCTCTGGAAGTCATAAAGTTACTAGCAAAAGATAAGGATGCTGTCAAGTATCTACCAGAACTCTGAACACCATGGTATGCTAGCTAACACTGCTACACTCAGGCACTCACACGCAGGGGAGTCACTGCTTCCACAAGAGCTCCCTTCATATCAAATCTGCATCTCATTTCTACCTCTGGGGAAAATGAAAGCGACGATGTGAATGAGGTCCTCCCAGCCCTTGAGAGAAGACCTGTAGAGAGCCAGGTCTACCTAGCAACAGACATACTATGTCTCAGATCATGAAGTGTAGACAGCTAACCTCTAGACCTAGACACTAGCGGCCAATGGACACTGGATTAACTGTTCTGCAGTCCGAGGGTGCGCTCCGTCTGTGGTGGTGGGGGGGCATGGCAGCAGCAATGGGAGGCAACTGCCTACCTTGCAGGAACAGCGGCGACTACTGTGCACAGCAGGCTTTCTCCTTTCTGTTCAGTATAGGACCCCACCCCATGGAATGGTGATACCCATCCACATTTGGGATGGGTCTTCCCATCTCAATCTAGAAAGTCCAGATGTGGCCAGATGTGATTCACCCTGTATTAGCCATCAGAGACAGACACTTATTTCATGCAGATGAAAAAACGTGAAAACAGGAACGATTCCTGCACAGTTATCCAGCGCAGGAAAGCTAATGTCCTTTCCTAAGATTTAGGGTTTAAATAGCTTCACTGGGAGGAAAGTCAGAAGACTCCAGGGGTCCTGTCACTCATGTGGCATCTCAGCAAATGTCTATGCCCCAGGACAGGAGGGCTGTGGGAGGGCCACACTGGGAGATGAGGCTGCATACTGTGGAGGAGGGATGGTGGGGTCAGACACACCCCAGAAAGGAAGACCTAACACCTGGGTGCTAGACAAACCAAGACTAGGGACTGAACCAATGGCCAGAACTTTACATCTTTGTGACATGCTTGGTATGGACAGACCAAACGGGCTTCAGTCAGGCTCAGTGGCTTAAACTATTAACCCCAGCATTTAGAAGAGTCAGGCAGGATTGCCATTTGAAGTTAGCATGGGCTACCCAGTGAGTTCCAGGCTACTCTAGACTGCAAAGAAAAACCCTAGAACAGGAAGGAACAAAGGGAAAATGCACTAAAGAAAGGAAAGGAAAGGGAATAAGGAGGGATGGATTTTAGTAGCAACAGGCATTTTTGCTCCAAGATTCTTGGAAACAAGAAAATGTCGCAGGAGAAGAAAGAGACAAGAGCAATGGAGGCGGTGAATCACATGACGCAAGGCAAAGCCCAGGCCGGTAGGCAGCTGGCTGTGCGCAGATCAGAGAAGACCAGAGTCTAGCTGTTGAGGTCACACTGCTAACTACTGAACCCAGAAGGGTACAAGGTAACACCCAGAAAAACAAGATGGAAAAGAAAAGTGAAAGCAGGACAGAAGCTTGGACATCAAGAGCAGGGGTGGAAAAAGAAGGAACTGAGTGATACCAAGGGAGACACAGGGGGAAACCGAAACAGCAGCTTCCCTCCTGTGAACGTCGAGCTGTAGTCTCCTCCCATGAGCCTGGAGCTGTGAGCCTCACAGCAGCTTGTAACTGTCTGTGGTCCTGGGAGCCACAGTTTCACCGTTTCACATTCCTCTGGCTATAGGCTGATGGTGGAGCAGAGTGGAGGATTGAGGACTTCTCCATGTTGGGCAGCAGTTTCAGTCTTCTCGAGTGACTGAGTTTCCCCCACCCCCCACCCCCAAGGTCTCAGGTTGTATATGACAGGGCTTTGCCTGTGTTGGGCTTATGCTGGGGACAGAGGAGGTCTCTGTCATTTGCAGATTCTAGTCCTGGGAGGACTGATTTTCTACAACGGCTTTCCCACCTCCCCTGAAGGCCAGTTGTGGTCTTGACTCCACATGTGATCCTGGGCATCCAGATGTCTTTGATGGTCCTCTCCTAGTCCCAGGCACCAAGAGGTTTTCCACCATTTTTCAATTACTCCTCTACAGCCTCAGTGAGCCTTTATCTGTGTTCTACAGAAAATGTAAATCACTTCACTGAACTTCTAGGGACAAAAAAACAGCCTGGGAAGTTTTAAAAAGTACAGTAACAAAAAGTACTGTAATAACTATACTGATACAATTCCAAACTAAGAATATGTAATTGTATTTACAAATGTAAATTCTCAATTCTAAATGTATACTATAATTTTTGAGTATTATTTACTGACAAAACTGTGCTACCAAACTTCATCAATACTGAAATTTATCACTGATGCTGTAATGTGAATTTGTCATTCACTTCCTTTCCAAATTCTCCAACCTAAACAAAGGTTCTCCAGGGAATTTTTTTAAAGTAATGCAAATAACAAATTTTAAAGCTGGGTGTGGGGGCATACACCACCTTTAATCACAACACTTCAGAGGCTGGCAGATCTACGAGTTCAAGGCCAGCTTGGCCTACACAGGGAGTTCCAGGACAGCCGGGGCTGCAGGAGACCTTGTCTCAAAAAGACCAATAAATAAATAAACAAATAAATAAATTTTTATAAGTACAAGAGAAAGGGGGGAAAAAATCAACAGTTTACAATGCTGGGCAAGTAGGATGAGGCTGAGAGGCCGCTCTGGGACACACTGACACCTCTCAAATGCTAGGGTGCATCCTCAAGGCCCATCAGTTTCACGAACTAAGGAGAATTTTGTTCTGAAATGTGGGTTCTCAAGCCGGGATCCCAGGACAAAAAGCCCCTTTGGGGTTTATATGACTCAAATGGTCTCTTGTGCCTAGACCTGGTCACTGACCAAGAAGGTAGAGGGAGGAATGTAAATGTAATCTGAAAGAAGTGGCTGAGTGGTGGCCTGTAGTTTGGGAGGGAGGTGACAGTGTGGACCTCTAATAGAAGAAATAAGGGGAAGCAACAGGGACATCTCCCCAGATGTGTGCAAGGACTGGGGTGGTAGGAAGGCAGTCAAACTTACTTGTCAAGTATCACCACTGCTGACAATCAATAGCCTACATGGAATTACAATTAAAATGACTGCATGCTTTAATATTTGAAAAGTACATAGCACAGATGCTTGGAATTAGTAAAATTTCAAACAATATAATGTTGTTGTTTTATTATAAAATATTACATCACTACCTACAGCATCTAAATCCTAGCCACTCAGGAAGCAGATTCCTGAATCAACAAATGTCCCACTGAGCATCTATAGATCATCCTGCTTTGCCAGAGAGTTCCTAAAAGGTGAGGCAATCAACTAGACTGTCACATAGCACCCTACAGCCTGCAAACCTTCACTCACCTCCCAAGATTCAGCTGAAATAAAGTCCTCCCTATGTGCAGTTAGGGATTCTCTAATGGCACTCTCTGTCACCTTCCTTGCTCTAAAATTTTATTGCCAAAGTCACCTGACTACCCATCTGAGGTACAGGGCAAGTGTGTTTCCTATAACTTAAGTGTCTTCCAGTCCTCAGGACACTAGCAGGCGGAGCACACGACCAATAACTTGCCTGAAAGAATGAATTAGAAATACACATAGGACATCCAGTGCTTTCCTGAAGCTTAAAACTTTTTTTTAAAGTATGCTTTTCGTTTTACTCACTTGGTATGAAAAAGGATTATTTGGGACATTCCCCATGTCTGTAAACAGCAATGTTCAGAGTTCTTTCATGAGTTAACTGTATGGTGACATGTTTTATGCCAAAAAAAATTTACAAGCCCATTTTCCAAATCTGAGCCACAGAGATTTTTTTTCTGTTGAGAAATGCTGTAATTGTGGAGGGCGAGGAGGTGGGGAAGCTGTGCATCTCTCCAAAGCCTCCTAATTACAAAATATTATTATTCTAAAACCAGCATAGGACCAGTAGAACTACTGCAACCGTGTTGCCTCCTGAGGAGCCTCCAAGAGAAGAAGTTATCAGGGCCAGGAATCCAGGAATGCCTCTAGAAGAGACTTGAAGCAGGGTGTGGTGAGGTTCACACCTTTAATCCCAGCAGAGGCAGAGGCAGGGGAAGCTCAGAAGGTTCCTCACTTTGTTCTGGGGTGTGTGTGAGAGAGAGAGAGAGAGAGAGAGAGAGAGAGAGAGAGAGAGAGAGAGAGAGACTGACTTTGTGAAGGTAATTCTCTCATTCCATCCTTTAAGAAGTTCTAGAGGTCAAACTCAGGTCTCCAGGCTTCCATGGCAAGAGTCCTTACCTGATGAACCATCTTCTTGCCCACATGTCTCACTAAAGGTCCAATCTTTAATGCATGTTTCATCATTAATATTTAGGAAACATATTAACCTTATTTCCAATAAGATTCAAATCCAAAATCCTTAGAGAAAGCTAATCTGCGTACATCTGCACTTCTGTTCCAGAGTCAATGCTGATCAAAGTTACATAATCAGAAAATAAAGCCAGGTCCGTCCGTCCGTCCCCCCCCCCAACAGCATCAGAGAGAGGCCAGGGACATTCCTGAGGCTAAGTAGCACCTAAGCATTCAGTATCACTTCCTGAAGAAGTGTCCCAAAGCAATGGCATCCTCTTAGTCCCGCATTCCTCCAGAATGCTTCAGGAGAGAGAACACCAATTCAGTGTCTCTAGAATTCATGTGGATATGTTCTGTCATGAAGTAACCATGCTAAGTTCAAGGTCAACATCAACTACAAAGAGTTGGAGGCCAGTCTAGGAGCCAAAAGAGACACTAAATGCTATTCCAGGGCCAATACAAAGGCAAATCAGATCCCCACAGGCAATACTACAAAGGGCTGGGAGGCAGATTAGTTGCGAGAGTGTTAGCCTAGCATGCAGGAAACCTTGGCTTCAATCCCCAGCACCACATAAACTGAGTGTGGTGGCAGATACTTAAAATCCCAGAACTAGTCTGGTGGAAGGTAGAAGATGAGAGAGTTAAGGCCATCTTCAAGGCCAAACATAAATACTAGGTTTGAGGCAAGACTGCAGCACATGAGATTATGTCTAGGAATGAATGAACAAATAAAAACTGAAATTTTATTTTATTTTTAAATTCTGTGTATGAATATTTTGTCCAAATGGAATTGTGGACAGTTGTTAGCCACCATGTGGGTGCTGAGAATCAAACCCAGGTCTTCTGAGCCAGTTCTCTAACCCCCTAAAAATAGAAGTTTTAAAAACAAAGGAAGAACATTCCACAAATGTTCAAAGCTTAAATGGGAGAGCCTGGGTCTGAGCAGCAGGGGACCAAGTTCAGATTTTAGTTTCAATCAGTCTGACACTGTTTCCTTATCTGTCAAAAAAGTTTGGACCACCTGTATAGAACTATAGCGAGAATCAGTACAGAGCACTCGTAGGACATCAGTAGACAGGACCAGCGCACAAGACTTAACACTGGAAATATTAGCTGGATCCCAAATTAGATATAAAGAAATTCAGTTCTCATTACCACTATAGTTTCTCAATCATACTGTTTTAAATGTGATCTTAACATAATTATTCTCTTGATCAAACAGGCCCGTGCCCCGCCAGTATCCATTAGTGCCTGTTAAATGAGGAAACCTCATTTCTTTCCTGGAAACCTTCAGTTTCCTCAAGGCACCACTGCACCAATAGACTGACTGGCTAAAGGGCAAGGAAGGTTCTGCCTCAGAAGCAGGTGAACACAGGTCTAATGAAGGGAGAACATGCTCATCTTCCAATGTACCCAGTCAATACAAAGTAAACGATAAAGCCCATCACTGCCCATAATATAATGATCTTTTCCTTCCAAGAGCCTTTTATTGTTACTGGAGCTATATATATTGACTCAGGATTTTTGGATGGCAGTTTGATTATATGTAGCCTTAAAAAATAACTTTGTTCCTAAAGCAATACAAAATAAAATATGAAACTGGGGGAAGTGCTGAGGAATGTGTCGTGGTGTCTTAAGGAAGACAGAAAGAGGAGAGGCTAGAGGATTGGCTCAGTGGGTAAAGGTGCTTCTGGTCAAGCCTGAGGACTTGGGTTCCATCATGGGACTCATAGGGTAGAAGGGGAGAACTGACTCCTTCAAGTCATCCTCTAACTTCCACACATGTACTGTGGCACATAAACAGACATAATAAAAATTATCGAGACTTGGTAGAATAAAGTCACAGGAACGAAGCGCGTGACAATGCAGTCTCCAGCGGCCGTGTGTAGGGAGGTTTTCTCCCTCTTCATTGTCTTTTTGTTTGGGCAAATCTCTCACCTCCATTGTCACTGCAGAACTCCCAGCCTGCATAGGAGAAGCCAAATGCCTGGGGAGGTGGACACCAGGCCTATCAAAGAGAGGACAAGTCTCATTCTGCAATGGACACATGACAGTTCAACCCAATTTCATGTCCAACACTTCTCACAAATCCCAGGATCAAGGTCTCAAGGCCCTAAAACAGTATTTCCAAGTCCATCACAGTAAATTTCCCATCGTATTTTCTTACATCCTCTGGAGAACGGACATACTGGGGGACTCCCACCCAAGTCAGTGACTATTAACACAGGTAATGAATGGTCTAAATTCATGCTCAAGCCCCCAAACCAACAGGGCTGTGTTTAGAGACAGCTCCCTGAAGGAGGTCAGGAAGCTTAAAGTAGGCCATAAGGATGAGGCTTTGCTCCCTAAAGGGCTGGTGTCCTTATGAGACAAAGAACAGTACCAGGGAGGCCTGTGCTCTGAGGAAAGGCCATGTCAGGTCGCAGTGAGGAGACAACCCTAGCAAGTGGCCTCCGGAGAAGTCATACCTGCTGATACATTCATCTTGAACTTCTGGTCTCCAGGGAGAAGACGACTGTCTATGGTCATCATTGTGGAAGCCCAAAAAGACTAATCCAACATATCTGAAGCTTCTACACAGATTGAAACCTCAACAGTACAGCCACCCAACTGTCCTGTCCAGCTACTGAGGGCTCCATGAAAACCCCTGAGTGTTTGCAGTGCTTAAGAATTTTAAACACACAGTCTAAGAGCATAATGGGAGCAACTACCACTTTGCTTTGTTTTGAGCTGGTCTCATTTAGCCCAGGCTGCCCTCAAACTTATTAAATATCTGTTTTGCTTTTGGAAATGTGTGGTATGCATTAATGTGTATGCATACTTACATGTATGCATATGTCACGCTGTAGTACGTGTCCACCTTGATTGATTTCCACCTTATATATTGATCTCTCATCTGATTCCAAAGCTCACAGATTACTAGTCCATCAGGCCAGCTTATTCCAGGGATCTCTGGTCTCTACCTCCTGGATTCTGGGATTACAGGTAGGTTACCATACCCACCTATTGCTTATGTGAGTCTTGGGGATTCAAACTCAGGTCCTCACCCTTGTGTAGCAAGTGTTTTAGCCTCTTAGCCAACCCTAGCACCAGCGTTAAACTCTTGATGCTCCTGCCCCCACCTCCCAAATGCTGAGTCTGCAGGCTTGTAAGACTAACAGGTGATCAGCCAGAGGAATGAATGGGGAACAATCATGTTGGTTCCTTTTACCCTAAACAGATCTGAAAATGCTTGTAGTGTTCACGGATGAACAATATAAACAGGTAATTTCCAGATGATTAGACGGATGGAAGTGAGTTAATTAAGCTGTTTGCCTTTCACTAGGGCAGATGTGACTGCTTGGCTAGAAAAGAGAGTCACTGAGGGATATTCAGCATTAATTAACTTATGCAAAAGTTGCTGAACATAAAAATAAAGCACACAGATGTTGAGTTAAGTTGTATTAAAGGAAACTGCATTTCATAATCTGATGGTTTCAAAGCTGATCTTTGCAAGGGAAAAAGACATCTTATGGCAAATGTACTATGTTCAAGATGTGGTAACAGTTTATCAAAATATTTTTTAAGATTTTTTTTTTTAATATGAGTGTTTGTCTGCATGTATGTAGATGTACTATATGTGTGCTGCCTGTCTTGGAGGCCAGGAGAGGTCACTGGATCCCCTGGAACTGGAGTTACAGGTGATTGTTAGCCACCATGTGGGTGTTGGGAACCTCTGCAAGAGCAGCCAGTGCTCTTAACCACTGAGGCCTCTCTCCAGCCCCTGTTGAAAGAATTTTTAAAGGAAAAAAGTAGCGTGGTGAGCACCAGCACAAATGAGAACAGGCCTCTCAGGCTAGGGAACGAGGACTGGGGTAAAATGCTTATCATTCAAGCATGAGGATCTGAGCGTGATTCCTAGCACACATGCAAAAAGTCAGGTTTGTGAACTCAGCTCTGCAGAGGGGAAGATGGGCAGAAGCAGCCTGATTTCCAGCTGGTTCACAAAATCTCCATGAGCATCTATGTGCAAGGCAAGGCTATCACAGCAGGCCTTGGCCACTCTGTCAAGAGCCTAACAGGAAGCCGGTCACCTTCTGCTTCTTCTACCTGGTCCCACTTTTTTCTCAGACCCCAGCACCTCTTTCTTTAGGTCCCAGGTATCTGCTGGGTTCCAAAAGCTCTCCCTGTTCTCTGATCTAACCTCTCATTCTGTACCATGAGGAGCTCAGTCTGGGGTGAGGAGGAGACAGGCTGCTAGGACCTCACACTATACTTAGAAACCCTATCACCCATCACTAAGGAAGAGCAACCGGGTTCCAAGAAATTCATTTTCTTTTCAAAAAGTTTTAGTTTGGTTTTTGCTTGACAGCTTGCCATTGAGGTGCAGTGTGCTCTGACGACTCATGGGGCACTGCAGAGGATGGTGGGCACCTCCATCACTGTACCTGTTCATCATTTCTTAGAAATGAGCACATTGAGAATCTACTCCAGAATGTTAAAGCAAGGCTAGAGAGATGGTTCAGTGGTTAAGAGCACTGGCTGCTCTTGCAGAGGACCCGGGTTTGATTCCCAACACCCACATGGCAGCAAACAACCATCTGAAACTCCAGTTCCTAAATCTGGCTCCTTCCTCTGGCCTCTGTGGGCATTACACGACACAAGTGCACTTACAGACATGCAGGCAATGCACTCATACACATTAAACAAAAATAATAAATAAAACATTAAATATACAGAATACTAAAATAAAAGAATACTAAAGCTATCATTACCAGCTACAGTCACCACAATATTCAACAGCTCCTAGATCACACCCTCTTGGTTAAAGGACCTCCTTCCCTGTGGCCAACATCTCTCCGGTGATTATTAGAATTGCCTTAAAATGAAAGGCCAAATAGCAACAAGGAGACAGAGCCCCTGGTCGCCCTCTGTTCCGGAATTCTCTTGCCCTCTTGCTCCCCCTGCAGGTCATGGGAGAGTACACTATTTTTCTAGGTAACTGTGACCTACAAGTCAGAGGTTTTCGCCTTCACTCCATCACTTAAAAATCTCACAAACTTCCTACAAGTACAAAAGTGGCCCCAAGTGTAACATCTAGTCCTACGGTTGAACACTACTACTGTCATCAGATCTATCCCTCACTAGAGGCCTTCCAATTCCATCAATCACACAGCAGACTAGATGCTTTCTAGTTCGAAAGCAAGGTCTGTCGGCGCCCAGGTTTGAGGCTGCTGCTGGTGCATAGGCTCCTGCAATGCTGAGCTGTGAGAACAACCCTTGTGAAAGGCACATGGACTTTCTCAAATAATGGCAACAACACAACTATTAGAGGTAGGATAAAAAAACAAATCACAGAACTACAAGGTATTTTCTCTACAGGAACAGTATATATACTCTGTATATACCCTGCCTCTCTGAACCTTCTAGAGGAAGTCAAAACCTACCTTTAGAACTGGGAGTAGAGCTCTATTAGTAGAGTACTTGCCCAGCACTCTACATGAAGTTCTGGTTTCCATCCCTAACACCACAGAAGCCAAGCACGATGGTGCACACATGTGACTGCAGTACCAGGAAGCAAAGGCAGGAAGATTAGATGTTCAAGGTCCTCTTCAGCTGATGAGATGGCTCAGCAGGCAAAGCTGCTTGTGGCCAAGCCTGATGACCTTAGTTCAATCCCCAGGACCCACACGGTAAAACAGAGAGAACCAGTTCCCACAAATTGTCCTATAGCCTCCAAACACGCACATGCACACACATAATAAATTAAAAGTACAAAGAATTATTTTATAAGTCACTAATGCCACCATCACAACAACAAAATCTCATTTTTAATCAGCGCCAGTATCACTTTGCGGGGAGGCTACTGTGTACCCCAGGCACTGTGCAACACATGTCCTATGCCCCTCTTCACTAATTCAATAATTTCAGGCACAGGCTATCATTATTCCATTTTACAGGTGAGGAAGCTGAGCCTAAGACCGACAGGGGAGTTTGTGCTGATGAACAATGGTCTGAAACATCACACTTTTTTTTGTTTGTTTTGTTTATTTTTGAGTGTTATGCCTGCATGCGTATAAGTACACACGTGTCATGTAGTACCCTCAGAGAACAGAAGAGGGAGTTGGAGCCCCTGGAACTCGAGTTACAGACAGCTGTTAGCCACCATGTGGGACTCAAACCCGGGTCTTCTGTCAAGCCATTTCCAGTTGTGTAAAAACATATCCCACAGTGTGTTTTTAAAGGGAAGCTATGTCAACAAGTATCATACCAAAATGTCTGCAGTTACCTGTGCCGGCGACTGTCAAGCTCATAGCACATACAGCTAAGAGAGGTGAACAGTCTAAGCAACTCAATCTCCAGAAGAATAGGCTCTGCTCACACCTCACCATCTCCTCTCCACAATGGTTTGTTTTACACCAAATGGTAATAATCTCCCAGGGCTAGTGGCCAGCCACTTATTCATAGGAACTACGACGTGATCCAGATTTCACAACATCTAGTTTGATCCAAGTCATCCTTCTTGGACTCAAATTTCAAATTCTCCTTCCTCAAAAGGTAATGATTGCAACTCAATTCAATAAACATTTATTAAGCCCTTATATAATTACATGTGTCAAGCCCTCAGACACAGCCTTTCCCCAAGGCAAGCTCAAGGTCTATTTAGGGAAACAAGTAACCAACCTGTAAGCATAATGAGGGACCAGCTAATTTGGTTTGAAAATGCATTAGGAGGCACCTCAGGGGCTTTTGAAGAATGAGAGGGAATTTCTGAAATGGCTAGCAGGACAAAGAGCCTACCAAGTACCAAAACAGGATAAATTATCACGTGGAAACATCCAGTAAATCAGTGTGACTAAATAGGTAGGAGCAGATAAAGAGCAGAGGAAGGCTGTAAAACATTTTTCAAAGATTTAGGTTGTGTGTCTGTCTGTGTGTGTGTGTGTGTGTGTATACCAGCGCTCACAGGCACAGCTTTCCTCAGGCCAGAGGAGGGTGTCAGATTGCCTGGAACTGAAGTCACAGATGGTTATGAGCCATCCAATTTGAGTGCTAGGAATCAAACCCTGGTCCTCTGAAAGAGCAAGTATTCTTGACCACTGACCCATCTCTCTAGTCCTACTGTAAAAATATTTTCCACAGGAAAAAACTTTAGCCTTGGGGATTGGGGTCATCAGTAGCATGGCGACAGGAGACAATTCAGTTTCAGGAAGCTGAGACAACTTAGTCAAACATTCTGGCTCCCTCCTGAAGTGAGCAGCAAATAAATTCCACATGTTCAGATTTTACATGCCCAATGTGCTAAATGTTATCAACAGCCTCTATGGCTCTCCTTTGTGTCACATTCGTTCAGGTAGGAGAACATCTGGCTCTGCCTAGATTAGATCCAGTTTTGGACCTTGTCTTAAAACACTTCAGCACACGAGGCCCAGGTGCACCTCTGTAGGCTGGAACACAACGTTCATAGTTAGAATGGTCTGAATTCCCCTCCAATCTTTTTTCTTCCCACAATTCATTGATAAAGTCTTGATTAAAAACACAGACATTTTGTCATCCTCACTACATTAACCACATCTCCAAACTCTCCTGACTGGGTGAAAGCTAATGCTGCTGCCTCTGTCTGGTCAATTATTGCATGGACACAAGGGACCAATTAATGCCATCCATAAAGCCTGAATCATTCTGTCAATTAACAAGAGCTAACTATGTCATCAGATATATTACCGGTGAGCAAGTCTATTTGGTTGCAATGTGTCTTGGAGGAGAGCAGTATCAAATGAATCACAATTGACTTGGACAACTGCTAGCATAATTTCAGAAGATGAAAAGACAGATGTGGTAGTTATTAGTGGTCCCCTGAGGAATTACGGCCAAGCAATTGCGATGTGCTAAGGCTGTGCTAGCAGGTGCCTGCAGTACGAATCAGACGGAGGGTTAAATCAATATTTTCAATTTCTTAGGATCAATCTGGTGTTTGAATGAGATGGAAACTTGTTAGCAATTGGCAGGATGTGTAAATGAAAAGTCAAACTTCTTATTATTTGTTAAAAAGGAAGGAGTGTACTGCCTCATGCCCTTGGCAGAAAGTAACGCTTTCATGATCCAGTAGCCAGGGCATTCGCTGGGAATCAAGCGGTTCTTAAATTTTAATGGAGTGCAAAAGGTTAGCTTTATAAAGGTTGAACATTCGAGATCTTTACAAAATGATTGAAGTGTCAATGGGAAAGTTTTGAGCTGTGACAACAGTATAGTTATAAATGATTAGTGCAAGATGCAGAAGGAAATCTTAAACTGGACTGAAAGGGGAGAAGTCTTAGCAATAATGTATAGATTAAGCACAGCCTCAGGAACATCAGCACTTTTCTGTGTGTGACACTGTGAATCAGTCTAGACTTGAGAGTGGTTTACCAAAAGCTTGTTTGCTTTGAATCTGGGGACGGACAATTCTTCAGAAGACCACATTTATTAAGGCCAGCACACATAAAGAAAACTTGGAATTAACACATAAAATTTTCAACCTGGAGGCTATAGAAAGGGTTTAGCAGTTAAGCACTGGCTGCTCTTGCAGAGGACCTGGCTTTGGTTCCCACATGGCGGTTCACGTCTGTCCATAACTCCAATTTCAAGGGATCTGATGCCCTCTTAGGGTCTCACAGGTATTGCATACCTTGCACTTCAATACAGGCAGGCAAAACACTCATACACATAAAAATAATAAAACTTAAAAAAAAAAATGCAACCTAATACATCCTATGTGAACAAACAGTGGAATGGATGGAGAAAGGTCCAGAGTGATCCACTGAGAACCAGTAAGACTTGAATCAGAATCAGTTACCATCCGGTGGGGCAGGTGTCCTCTCACACCTGTTGAGGGCAGAAACCTGCTCCCTAGCATATTAATTAGAAGTGCAAAGGTTTGCATCTTACTTTCTATTTAAAATAATGTGACATATTTCAAAAAATAAAAGAGGAAGTGTATGCAGCATCAAACACAAGGCCAACATTAGGGCTAATCAACAAAAGTGAGACTACAATCATTTTCGTATTGGGGAAAAAATATCTCTAGAACCTACAAAAAACAAATTCAAACAAGGATGTCTTGACTATACACAAGCAAGATTTCTTGCAGACAAGAAGATGATGAGGCAGAGCATCGGCCAAGGGGTGTGAGGAGTGTGTATGCCAATTAATGGTAAACAAGGCAGATCTAAGATCAGAGCCAGGCACTGGGGGAATTCAGGAAGAAGAAAGCCCTCAGCTGGGTAGGGGGCAGGGAAGGGTAGGCTTTCTCAGGAAGAATTCACAGAAGTCACTTGAGAAGGGCTGTGAGGAAGGGTAATTGTAGACAGGCAGGGAGGGGACAGCGAACTGGGAGCCAAAGAAGTTAAAGGGGGAGGCTGGGGCTGTAGTTCAGTTGGTGCAGTGCTTGCCTAGCACACACCAGAGCCTGAGAGCAATCCCCGGCATACACCTATAATCCCAGCACTCAGGGGTGGAGGCCCAAGGGATAGGAGTTCAGCTGCATAGCAAGTTTCGGGCCAGCCAGGGTTACATGGGACCCTATATCCAAAAAGAAAGAAAAGGAGAGAGGGAAAGGAGGGAAGGAAGGAGGGAGGGAAAGAGTTTCAGGCAGAGAAAGACACGAATGGGGGACAGGGAAGACTACTACTTCCTGCCACAGCACTGGGCTCTGGGACAGACAAGGGGCATGCAGACATGGGAAAGTCTGTCTCAAGGAGCTCGTCATGTTGGTGCACACCTTTAATCCCAGCAACGAGGAAGCAGAGACAGGCAGACTTCACCAGGTTTGAGGCCAGCCTGGTCTACACAGCAAGTTCCAGGGCTATACAGTGATACCTTGTCTGAAGCAGGGTCTCAGTGGACCCATTCACTCTGCCCACAGATACTACATGGGTTTTCGCTTCTGAACAAGCCTCAAATAGAAACTAAGATGTGTAAGTATAATGTATATACCCTAATTATAAACATAACTAATCCAAAATTAATCTGTGTAATGTGATACAGAGCAATATGCAGTCATAGACATTTTTTATGTTTCATTTTAAAGGATGAACTGAGGTTGGGGAGATGGCTTAGTGGTTAAGAGCAGTAGCTGTTTTTCCAGAAGAGCAGAGTTCGATTCCCAGCACCCACATGGAGGCTAACAACCATCCATAACCCAAGTTTCAAAGGATCTGACACCCTCTTCTGAACTCTGCAGGCACTGCACAACACAGGTGCACTTACACACAGGCAGGCAATATACACATAAAATAAAAATATTTAAAAATTTTTAAAAAGAACATATTCTAGGTTGTTCATTTAACCACACAGCAGCAGAGGCTGCTAAGAGCAGAGAGGCTGGCCTAGGGTGTGTGAGAAGGCCATACTGTCCCAGATGAGCAGAGGCCTGGAACGGAGGCACCATTTCCCTGCCCATCTCTGAAGAGGATAAGGAGAGGCCAAGCCCCAGGCTGCCTACAGGACTGGCCAGGTGAGGCTTGTGTCCTCATGGGTACTCTCTAGTCCCCAGGATGCTCTCATTTTTTATCTGATCTTCGTCACTCTGGACCAGTGCATCACTCTCTGGACTGTCTTCCATTTCCAACAAGGCTAAGCTCCAAACTGTCATGAGGACAGGGGACATTCCTACATTTCCCCAGGCCCTTTCTCCAATGCTCTCTATCCCTCTATGTCCCTGGGCCTAACCTCCTTCAGTGTCTTTATCCCAAGTCTCAACTCAGTAAAATCATTCTTCAAACCTGTCTATTAAAGGCCCTTGAATTCTTGCTCTGAGTGGCTTGGAGAACTGAGGGAGGCCTCGGAGCATGATGAGGCCACCACACGTGTACCTGTGTCTCAAGAATAATAAAAGAACAAGGCGGGTACGGTCTCTAGACAAGGGCAGTACCAGGTATACGGGAACTCTGACAGCCGAGGGGTTTTACACATATGAGCCCAAGTTCTCTGAAACTGACTACGTGAGGGCAGAGAGGATAGCAGACACACACTGCCTGCTCATGCTTTCTCACCCCTCAGGCAGCCGTGGAGCTCAGAGCACAAAGGTAAAAGAAGAAAGGGTTCAGTCACAGCACTCGTATGAGCATTACCAGCTGCTGATCATGGTTAGCAAGAATGAGAGTGATCCTTGCAATGCTTGAGATTTGCGAAGACAAGCACAGGGTAAGCAAAGCCTTACACTTCAATGACAATGGACGATAACTGCTCAGCATTCAGTTCCCCAACCCAAGTCCAGGGCAGGGCCCAATGCACTGAGTGGAAAGTCTCCAGAGGCCCACGAGGTGAAGTGCAGGGGGACACCCCTGGGAGCGGGGAGATGAGGTAAATGGGTAACCCCACATCTCAGACATTTTCTGGGCTGGATATCAAAGTAGGATGTGTAAAGTCAAGGGTACACCCAAGACTGCCATGTGGAATCTTGGGGTACACTGGATCAAATATACCAGGCTAACAATCCTGCCCGCTGTACCACACTGGGAAGGCACAGGTGCCTCCACCTGCACTGCAGCAGTAACAGAGTGGTGGCATGACAGGGTCAGAAGGAGCTGGGTCTGGTGCTGCGCACACACCTGAAATTCCCAGCATGTGGGAGGTGGCAGTAGGGGGACCCAGAGTTGAAGGCCACTGCCAGGTGGGGAGAGGGCACAGAAGAGGGAGGGCTTAAAAGTGTGAGAGAGGAAGCAGGATATTTTCTTTTCAATATTGAGGAACCGACTGAAACATTTACAATGACTCCATGTGCACATGCCCTAATAGTATCATCTGTAGAACTGGTTTGCAAACATACAAAACAGAGTTTAAGAAATCTATTTCATTCCAACTTGTTCCTCAAAGGGTTTGTAACAGGTACCAAAAGTCTAGGGTGAAAAGAAAAATCAAGGACGCCCCCACCCCATCCCCACGCCCCGCCCCAAAGAGAAGACAACAGGAGCAGGTCTATGCAGGGAAATTAAATTCAGGAGGAAACAATCACTTTGACAGAAATCTGCAGTGCAACGGTGATAAAAGGCGAAAAGTCAAGAGGGGGTGAGGGAATATGAATATCAATCTGCCTGGTGCGTGCAAAGACCTGAGGTTGATGCTGGGGGTCTTCCTCAAGGGCTCTCACTCCATTGTTGAGGCACTAGTCTAGCTGGCCAGTGCCCCAGAGGTGCGGTCTCTGCTTCTCAGGTGCTAGGATTCTAAGTGGCTGTCACGCCTGCCTAGCTTTTTATGTGGGTGCTGGGGATCCAAACTGTGGTCCTTATATGTGCAGGGTAAATCTGCCCTCAGTTAAATTTATTAGTATGTGATTTTTTTTTAACACAGACAACATAGACATAAACATACATAAACCTCAGTGTTCTTAAAACGCACTGCGGTGAGCAATGGATACTGCAGTTCAGTAAAAAAGAAAGCTGTACCTTTAAGAAATTCAGCTCATAAACACCAGTTTTTGAAACCAAGGTTCAGCAAAGAGGAGCCAATAAAAACGCTGTAACTTGAAACCAACCCACACAGCATAAAAGAAAAGAGACCAACAGCGCCCAGTTTGCAGGACAAGAAGCTAATTGACTGGAATGTCTGCTGCATAAGCTATAAAATAAGTACATAAAGAAATAAAGAACAATATGAACATACAGAACCACTGGTTACACAAAGAGGCCTGACTGTCCGACGCCACACCGCACACCAAACAAGTGGGGCAATTGTCTGAGGAGGCTGCTGGAGGAAGAAGGAATAATTAGTGCCCTTGTGAATCGGAGTGTCTGCCAGGAAGAGGTCTCTATCCTGCAACGCTGGCACAATGGCACCTTTGGCCCTCAAGAGTCAGGCTGGGGGGCTGGGGGACTGGGGAGCTGAGGGGCTGAGGAGCTGGGGGACTGAGGGGCTGACTCAGTGAATTAGGTGCTTGCTATGCAAGCATGAGGACTTGCGTTCGGATCCACAGCACTCACTGTAAGTGAAGGCACATGTCTAGAATCCACGCTGCAGCTAGAGGGACAAGAGCGTCCCTAGAGCTCACTGGCCAGTCAGTCTAACTGAACTGGTGAGCTCCAGGTCCCCCAAGAGACCCTGCCTCAGAAAACAAGATGGAGAGCACCAGAGGAAGACACCCTACATCCGCCTATGGTCTGCAGGCGCTCATCCACCCACTGGCGGACACACCCACACTCACAGCAGACGCACAGTCAAGTTGGGATTTTTAACGCTTTTTTATTGACCATCATAAAGCAGGCAAGCATATTCTTCAGTCAAATAAGTCACTCACTACATGGTGGCTACCTCGTCTTTGCTGGAATACATGCTTCTCTTCAAAAATTTCACCAAACAGCTACTTTCCATGACCAAAAGTGTGATTTTTCTCTCATTTATTGCTTCACTGGCTGAGTATATAACAACCTGTGACAAAGGGATGGAGGATGAGAAACACATCCATTCCAACCACTCCACAAAGGAAAGGCTCTGCAACAAAGTATCAAGTCCATAAGGTGTTCAGACCACAGCAGAGTCCTGGCGTCTCTCACTCTCCAACTTAGTACCAAATCTTATCCTACCAGTGTGAGAACAAGACGGGACGGGTTCACCAACCGCTGCTAAGAGAGAAATTCCTTGACAGGAGCTTTCGGATGCCAGCATCATCGGAAGCAACCAGAGCAGCAGGTGCAGCAGGACCTGGAGTCAGCAGAGAGAGTTCAACACCCTGCCCTTTTCCTCACACCCACCCATCCTCCCCCGGGGTTGTAGAAAGCATTAAACTGAGAGTAAACCTTGGAACTGCATTTGTCAGGAATGTGATTCTGCAACTTCATCTAAGTAGAAACTCAGAAAATGCCTGGCACGATCTTGTATGTGCTGTTCTTTGCTTGGTATCCAGGAGAGGCAGACAATTAGAAGATGCAGTTTCTGACCAGGGAGAACCCGCAAGCTAGTTAGAGTTAAGGCTAAGAAAGTACACAGGTAACAAGTCTAAATGTTCTTCATTCACCTGACTTAATTCTTCTGCACTCAAGAAACTCCACTGGGTTTTACCCAGAAGGCTCACAGCCCTGAAAACAATAGCAACAGAATGGATGAGAGGCACCTCCCAGCCACCCAGGGGGGTTCGTGGAGACAAAGAGTGAAGAGGAATTCCCTCTAGTGCTTTAGTCACTCTATGAATTCAAGTCATGGGGAGCACCAGGGCCCCGGGGGAACTCAAGTCTGGAGTGACAATTGAACTGTATTTCAAAAGAAGATGTGGGCAATACTTTAGAAGAACCTGAGTCAGGAACCTCAGGATCTGGGCCCTAAGCCCCAGGGCCTGAAAACCAGTTAGCAAAGTTAATAATAGGCTTTTAATATGCCAGGCACAGTTCTAAACCTTTAAGCACATTTTTTTTTCATTTGATGCTCAAAGCAACCCAAGGGAAAAGTAATTTCCTCATCTCTTTTGCAGATGAAGAAAAGGAGTCCATGACATTAAGCGACTAGACAGGCTCAAGGTTTGCACCGCTTGTAAGAAGTGAACCGTGCTCTGAATCCAAGCAGACTGATTTCAAATTCCATGCTAATTCTTATCACCCCGTGATTATTTTATTTGTCTGGTCTCTGTCTATTTCACCCTCTACTGATTATTTCTTGAAAACCACTCACATAATTTTCTTTACAGAAGGACCAAAACCACGATGGATCCCAGACTCTGGGGGCCCCTTTTAACCTACAGTTGGCAGAGAAAATGTAATTCAATATATAACCACCACCCCCCCACACACAAATTCATGTTCTTTTACAAGTAAGTATTTCATCCTGAGAGGTTTGTGAGTTAAAGAAGATAAACCGAGATCTAGAAAAGATGAGAAAGTCTGGAGTGCTTAATAAACCAACATTCAACCTTATTAAAAACAAGAAAACACAGTTGAATACTTAACTTATTTTTCACGTACTGAATGAGCCATGGTTTTCAAAAGATAATCTTCAGTGTTAGCAAACCTTCCAGAAAGGAAGACGGCAGGTTGTGATTCTGATTTCATACCTAAGAACTCTAACTCAAAGGGCATGAAGATCTTGTAGAATGTTCTTGTGGGAGAGTAAGCGTTTTACTCTTAGGTCTGTGATCCATTTTTAACTCTTCTGTGTAGGAGATATGAGATAAAGTTCTAAAATTATCTTTTTGAAGTATTGCTATCCATCTGCCTAGCACTGTTGGTAGGAGACGATTGAATTGACCTCAATTACTTCTGAATTGTGTTGGCACCTTTATAGGAAAACTAACAATAATGAAACAGTTCATTTCCAGTCTAACAATTCTCTTCCACTGTCTAAGCTTACACCAGTAATGGTCTTACTGCTATAGCTTTGTAGTTAAGTTTTCAAACCAAGATTATCTGTGTCTTCTAACTTTTTTTCTTCTTTCTCAGAAATATTTTTACTTATCTTGAGTCCTCTCATTACTGCATGAATTTAGAAAATAACTGGCAATTTCTATCTAAGAAAGCAAAAATGCTCACATTTTTTTCTAAGGCTCATGTTGAATCTGTTATGCCAATTTGGGAAGAGTTAACAATATTTAAATCTTTCAATCCTCGAAAACAGGATAGCTCTATTTATATCTTTGCATTTCTAAGCTTTACAGTTTTCACTGTGGAAGTCCCTACTTATTTCGTTACATTTATCTGTAAGAACTTATTCTCTGAGTGGAACTATTTTTCAATTTAACACTTAGTGTGTGTGTCTCACACGTGCATGCCATGGCGCACATGCTATATATACAGTGTGGAGGAGGTCAGAAAACAACGTCAGTTCTCTCTTTCGCTGGTATATAGTACCAGGAATCAAACTCAGGTCATCAGATTTGGCAGCGAACAGCCTTACCCACTAAGTCATCCTGTCAGCCCCTGAAATGGATTTCCAGGTTTATAGATAGTATATAAAAATACTGCTGATTTTTGTATCTTGATGTTACATTCTTAAGTTTGCTGGATTGATAAGATTTGTATCCAATGCCCTCTTCTGGCCTCTGTGGGCACTGCATGCATATGGTATACTTACACATGTGCAGGCAAAACACTTATGGACATAAAAATATATTTAAATTTTTCTCCTTAAAAAAAGAATTCATTGGCTTAAGCAATAATCTTCCCCTGAATACTTCACAAACAGAGCTAGATAAATATTTTCTTACACTGACACCCAGGAGCACACAGATGAAAAACATATTTACAACCCAAAACCAAAATGTATCAGTGCATGGTTTAAGTTAAGAAGAACCAAAAACATCAGATTTTTTAAAATATATAATGCTACTAGCAACTGAGTATATAACAAAGCAAAGCAGTACCACCTCAAATAAAGTCAAATAAAGATCATTTGAAGTGGAGATAAGGGTATGGGGGCGGGGGGGGGTTAGGTTTGACCTGAGGAGAGGCTGGTCTCCTACCAGCTCGCAACAGGCTCCAAGCCTGACTGGGTGAAACCAGAAGCCCACTCACCCCAGCGTCCAATACTGGGAAGACTGGTGAGAAAGGGGCTCTAGCTACCCAGTCCAAAGCCTGTTCCCATTCCCCTGTGAGGCAGTTCCACAGGGGCCTGAGGACAAGGAGCCTCCACCCTCCACTGGGAGCCCACACTTGGCAGTTTTCACACAACAGACGCTTATCTAACTAAAACAACCAGACTGGGTTCCAGGATGGAGACAATCAGGCAGCATCTAGCACTATTTGAAAGAACACATTGGTTTCAAAAACCTTGTTTTCTCAGAAAGCATAGATGCCCCACAAGGAGCATGTTCAGAATGTACCTGCCAGCTCTGACACACTCTGACTATATCTAGTACACTGTACCTGCAGAGAACAACTGCTGTTTACACTAGTCAACCTGTTCACAGTGGCCGAATACCTACTATACATAGAAGCCTGCACCTACAGTGCGTCGGTATTTATCTTAATGTCAGACCCTCTATTGTACAGTGCAATAAATCTCGGACAGAAAGAAATACAAACAGAAAGGAGTTCCTTAAGGGACTTAAAATCAAGGAAAAAGGGAAATACTGAAGTTGGGAATTTGGGAAGAATACAGCTCCTCCCCCAGCTTCACAGTTCACAGGGTCTCAGAGTAGCCCTGACCACTTCCTCTCCCCGAGAATGAAGAATGCTCAGTGGGAGTGGGGCCAGTGGGCCTCCAGCTGCTCAAGGGAATACCGCTCTTGAAGGTGCCGGCTATAGAAAGCACCTCTGAATGAGACGGTACAGAGGCCAGGGTCACCTAAAGGGGTCTAAGTGCCTTCGGCTGTGCAGCAGGTAGAGACCCTATGAAACAAGATCATCTTATAGGCAAGGTGAACAGGATTCAAAAAGTCAGGTAACTTGTCCCAGATGGCAGGGGCTCATAATTTGGCTTGAGAATTAGAAAAGACCCCACAGTACCATAGCCAAGTGCTACAAGGTCTTATTCATCATAAAACCTATTCTAAGAAGCTCAGACACACACTCTGATAAGCAAATGAGGGAGAGCCATACAGCTGCCCCTCTTGTTATCTGCTACCAAAGATGAGGTGTGTTGGGGAACTGAAACTTTGAAATCAGAAAAATCTGACATATATTCTTAGGCTATTACTGGACAATTATCTACTAAGAATGTTGTCTTGAAATGCAAAAACTACAAATTAAACTCGAGTTAGGTTCTGAAGTGCTTTTTAGTTCACTTGTCTGTACAACATGTAATCAGGCCCTGCTCGAAAGATTACCCCAATAAGCTTTGAAAAGAGCAGTCATTAGATAAAATCATGAGATAATTGCGGGTTCTCAGGGTGGGGAGTTACTAATATGGATGCTAATTTCATCTGTGCAGCCATGCTGACATTACAGCAAGGTGCTCCTGAAATGGAAGTTCCTTCAATAGGGTTCCATGGCAAGGTACATGGCCAGGAAAGAGAGCGCTGAGGTTTCTGCTTGGCTCCTGGCAGCCAGAGGGCTGGTCCCTGTTAAAATCAGTGTATCTCTCTACAAGCCTCTGCCATCCTCACAGTTAAGACCCACGAAAGAGGCTGAGGAGATAGCCTAGGGGGTAAGAGTGCTTACTCTGTAGGCATGGGGAGCTGAACTTAAATTCCCAGCACCTGCATAAAAAGCTGGGCATGGGTGTGACCCCAGCAACAGGCACAGAGCAGACACTCTCCATCTCCCCCAAAGCCACTCTCTAGCAATGGGTTACCATGTATATAACTATTCCTTCAAAACTGGCATTTTCATAATTGTATCTATGAGGGGGGATCCATATTTCAATAGACCAATGAGAAAGGAGACCTACTGGTTCTCTGAAGCTGTGAGGGAAGAGTGAAGGGGAAGGAAGCTGGTATGGAGAATGGGAAAGCAGGGCTTCAGAAATGATTCAGAGGCATTGACTGTTCTTGGAGAGGACCTGGGTTCGGTTCCCAGGACCCACATGGGAGCTAATAACTGACTGTAATAACTAGTTTTGAGGGGTCTGATGCCCTTATCTGGCTTGTGCGTACATTGAATGACACAGGTGCACTTAAATGCACCAGAACACTCATACACATAAAATCCAAAAACATTTAGTAAAGAACAGAGAAGGGAGAAGGGAGGAGAAGGTGAAAGGAGCTGGAAACAGGTAGATGAGATTGGGCAAGGCAAGAGAATGTGCTCATCACACACTTGTGAAATGGCTGGCCAAATCTTAGCCAACTGATACCTGGCTTTGGGTTCCACCCAGGATGATGAATAGCTCTTAAAAAATTCATGGAAACTGTTCTGAGAAATTCTGATAAAGCCATTTACAGCATTTTCTGTCTACAATGTACCTAGAACCCGGAACCAGAAGATGAAAGTTAGGATCTTCCAGAAGAGCTCATAGTTCAGGGCTCTAAAATTTAGCAAGAAAGTTGTGTGCATGTACGAGTATTTAGTATAGACTTGGGGCAGGAAGAGGCAGAGACACACTACTGTGGTCAACTCAACGGCGGCACACACATGTGGTAGGGTGTCCATGAACGAGAGCCTTCAAGCAGGGAACAGTACACCACACATATTGGAGACTTATCGCCAAGGGGTCTGAAGCCAGATTTCCCGCTCACTAGCTTTGGGTCTTAAGTCAGTCTACTAAACAGAGACCTAACAGTACCTACCTCCTTGGATACCTGAGAGAATATAAATGAGTTAATCTAGATAAAATAAGTTATAAAAGAATATGGATTATGTTGGTGCAGACGTATGAGTTCCTCTCAGAATCCATGGAAGACTGGCTAGTTTCAGGAGCACCCCTTACCCAAGATCTGAGGTGTTTGTCTCCTTTACACATTTTCCCCTACTTCCCCTAATCTATCTCTAGATTACTTGGAATACCCAGTACAGTGTAAATGCCAGATAAACAACTGTTCATGAGAGGGCTCCAGGTAAATGGCAGGGAAGGCAAAGTCTGTCCGTCTCTATACAGGCATAGTTTCTGGTTTCTGAATATCTCACCTGCGGGTATTTGCAGAGCCCAGGTACACAGAAGGCCAACTGTACACTGTTTCCTCAATGCCAAGTTAGGGGCTAAACAAAGCAGACAGAAGGAACAGGGCAGGTCAAGGACCGCACACAAGCCCTCACTTTCAGCCAGCATCTGAAGTAGAGGCAGGCTCTGGGAGACACATCTTCCACTCCTGGGTCCTATGTTCTTTTCAAACTTGTTCTTATCACCTTGAAACTGCTCATTTTAATTTCTTTCAGCTCACAGGCATTCAAAACACAACAAAACATGGTGATGACCAGAGTTTAACAGGGAAAACAGCACTCAGATTCCCACAGCCCAACCAAAACAGGGGTCTTCACCCATCTGGGTTCCCCAAGGCTTCCACCCCCTTGAAACCTCAGCCATGACCATGAACAGAGACCACTCTGTATTCTGCTTCTTCCTGTAATTGCACTTCCTCTCTGAACCCAAGCATGTCCCATCACCCCAGCAAGTCCCTGCTCTAAAGTCCTCTTTTAGGGTGCTGGAAGTCCACCACTAAAGTAGACAACTGCTCCCAAACAGGCTCTGTAACATGTCTGACTTGTAACTCTCTGAGATCATGGTTTGGGTGAGAAGGAGAATGCTTTGAGAGTGGGAGAAGAAGAAAGAAAATACAACTGCGTCTTTCTTTTGGGGAGACAAAGTCCTATTAGACCAGGGCTGTGGATGGGCCGAGGATGAGGGCGGGTGGGGATGACACACAGTCATTGAGGGTGCTGTGGGCAGGAGGCAGCTCTTCCTCCCCCGCAACAGCAGGGTCCTATGAACTGAAGGAAATTATTGTAGGGCAAGCGCCCTGGGCATAAGGCATTCTATCTGGATCGTGTCATATCCGCCATCATACTTAAGACCTTTGTCCCAGGCTCTGACGAGTTTATATGTTGTGGCGTGCAGCACCTTCATGACCTGCCACCATGCCCCCATGTCCCTTTGCTGTCTCCCCTGACCACACTGTCCTGAACTCCTACCACCAAGTCCCTGTCTTCCCAGTCACTTACCAGGTCCCTCCACCTCTCCCTGAAGGAAGCATGAGCAGTACTGATGGCCCTCAAAAAACTCATTATCTGAGTAAGAAGGCAAAGATGTGAAGTTCATGTTTAACACTTTAAAAACCAGTAAGTCACTTCCTCATTGGTGGAACGAAGTCTTAGCTCATTACGTCTAATGGTCTAAAACTGGCCCGACATATTACACTGTGCTTTCAAACTTTCATTTTACTCTAATATACACAGCACAAAAGTACAGAAGGCATAAATGTACTGTTTGAATGAAGGATTATACAGCTAGGGATATAGCTCTATAATAGAGCACTTACCTAGTATTTGATCCCCCAGAAAAGGAAAGGAAGACAGGAATGGGGAAGGGAGTACAGAGAAAATATTCACATAACTCATTTAAAAGAAAAAAAAAAAAGGAAGTCCCTTTACATGAGCAATAGTGGGGTGAGCACACCATGTCCGCAGCATGGGGCCAATGCCCGATCTCACCAGTGTGTCACCTGTAGAGCTTTCAATGTCCCACTGTCTGCACCTCAGTCAACATCTCTTCCAGATTAACTAGGACAATCTCAGTTCCAATCTTTAGCTTTTCTACTCTTCAGAAATTCTCAAAGGTAACCCACATGCCTACAGATTTCTCAGACTTCCTATGAACTGAAAAGCAACAACAGAAGCCTGAAACATTGTGGAGTCTCAATTTAAAGTTCAAAATGTATTTACTGCAACTCTCTGTTGTCCATATGTGCTGCAAGCCCACGTGTCTGCTTCCTACTTGTAGCAAAACCTGGGAAGATCCAGTTGCTTCATACTGGTCCCAAGTCAGTAGTTGGCTGACTCACACAGGTTTTCTCGGTTCCAACCATGATAAAGGTTAAACATATTTCCGGTCCAATTATAAATTGTATCTGTACATCCAGCTTGTGAGCACCCCTGACAATTTCACACTGCTCGGGTTTACTGTCTCCTCACAGTCCACAAAAAGCTTGAGAAACCCACTAATATGGCATGTCCTTTGACAGCAAAGTGACATGGACACTTTGTTTGGGAAGGATGCCCAAACAAAGTATATACAGAAGGCAGTGCCTAGAGCTGGGTGTGACTGACCCTCTCTAATGCAATTTTCACCTCCCAAGAAGCTAGATACTTGACTCTTGATCCTTGGTTGCGGCCATATTCCCAGGACACGCCAAAGACTTAAACCTTTTGTCTCTGAAAGAGCTTGTATGATAACTATTCAAACTACACTGACTTGTATGTGTGCCATCACACAGGTGTGTTTGCCTGTGTGGACATGTTTGGACTTCAGATGCTGATGGCAGAATGTCTTCCTCAAAGGTTTCTCTACATTTGAGACCCGTCTGCCTCTTCCTCCTGAGTGCTGGGATTAAAGTCATGTACCATCATGCCCAGCTGTCTACCTTATTTTTTGAAATAGAGTCAGCATGAAACTCCTAGCTGGCCCAGGAGATCCCAGGGATCTTCTTGTTTCTGCCTCCTAGTGTTAGGGTTACAGGTGCCCCAGCCACACACAGCTTTTTCCCCAGGATCTGGGGATCTGAACTCAGGTCCTCGTGCTTCTGCAGCAAGTACTCAGTTATCTCCTCAAGTCCACATCCCATAGACAATGTCGGTGATGCCAAATTTAAGAGAAGCTGGGTACACAACTAGGAATGAGGGATTTATCAGTGATAAGTGACACCACTCTGAGCACACCAGCTGTGGACTGAAAAGCGAGCACTTTCTCTGTGAGAACAGTTTGAGACAACAGTTTAAAAGGTGCTTAGTAGTTATTGGATACTACTGCCCACATGCGTAGAAAGTAATGAGGGCATATCTTGTAATTTCCTATAGGTTTCGTGCCAAATTCCTGCCTCCTTCCTAGGACAGAATTTTCAATGTTTTCTTTGTCATCCTGATATACCCCATGTCATTATAAACAAACGCCGCTTTCTTTGCAGTTAATAACCACAATGTGTGGGTAAGAAACCTCTCCAGTATAAATCCGTGGGGACAAGGCTGCATTGTGGGCATTAAATAATTATAACAATTCGACATGAGTCAGAGGATTGTTTCTCAATGGCCTCGCTGCACTTCCAACTTTAAAGCCACCCCAAACTGTTTCCTGGCACTCTGTCGATGTGCTCGGCTATGGGGAAACAATTCTCATTCTTTATAGTTCAGCCCTACTGCAAGGAGCTGGCAACGTGGGCACTCATGAAATATTAACACGATACATTGATTTTTTTTATAAGTGTGGCCAACAGTGGATCAATTATATTACTATGAAAAGCTTTTCATAATTCATTTGGGGGGCATCAGGATCTCATTTCTGGATGGCACTTGGATGAAGAAGTCAACAGTTTTGAAAAGGTTGGAACTTGTGGGCAGAGAACACATTAAATGTGACAGATGGAATAAACACGGCGGGTGCAGTAGATGGAAGATGTTTGTATCTGGCAAGAAGACTGGAACGGGCATAGTGGATCAACAAGTTGGTTATTCAATCCTAGTTTCTCTCCATAAACAAGAATAGGGAAATCCTTAAAGCTTCTAACTTATTCTCCCTCTGGCCAACCACTGCATGCTCATCCACATCTTCCTCAGAAGTAAAATTTGCTCATCTTTCCGTTGTCTGTTTTGGTTTTCAGGGATATGATCTCACTCACTATGAAGCCCAGACCTGAAACCCACAATCCTCCTGCCTCTGTCTCCCTTGCCACTATGGCTGACATACACTCTGATTTGAAGCATATGGGAGTCCATCAGCGTAGAATAGAATTCAGTCCACACAGCATAGGATCTGAAAGAACCAGAGTCTCCTGGCTAGTGTGAGTTCAAGGAATGCCCAGCCCAAGGAGCCTCGGATCCAAATGCTGGTGACTAGGAGTGAGTTTCTCTCTCGGCGGGTGTTGTACACAAACTTCATATAGCCTGGGGAGGAGAGGTATCTCATCAGTCACAGGAACAAACAGGGCTCCAATCCGCACTAGCCAGAGAAAGCATCTTGAATGTGAGGGGGAGAATGAAGCCGCAGTTTCACTTCTGTGGTCCCTCCTTTCTCATTCTAATGCACTGGATGCATCTAGAAGGCAGGCCTTGCTCAGTATGAGACCCCCTTCTGTGGCACTAGAGATGTGCATGGATGTGCGTGACATCTACGACTCTCAAGGTCTTGTGTGCAGAAGATAAAATTTTCTTTCTTGCACTGGTCCACCAAGATTTTTAAACGTTGCCCAAATAACCTCTTCTTAATTTCCAGGATTAGGGCTTCACAGGGAAATGCCCCTAAACACATAGGCAAATGCTTTCAATGACTTTGAGCTTGGACACCAACAGGAGACCCCGAAAGAAAGGAGATGGAGAGAGTCAAACAGTTGGGCTAACCGTGAAATTCCCTTAAGAAACATGTGCATAAAAGGGATCCCAGTCTTTACAGATGGTATGATGGTAACATGACCATACAGACTTTGGGATGAAAGCAAGGGATGGCCAGGCAGGCAGTGTGCCTTCCACCTAGACCCAGATGGGACAAGGATGCAGTGGTGCCAAATTGATTTAAAACTCACCAAGCACAAGCATGAGACACCAGGGACCAGCCCCCTCAGTAGCTATTCACTGAGGAGAAGAGAAGACAGGACAGGCCCCAGCCTGTTCCATCTCAGTAGGGTTTGTAAGAAGTCTCTATCTTCTGAAAAACTGAAGATTTGTGTCAGGAGCAAATCAAAACCAAAAGTGCAGTAATGAGTATTTTAAAAGAACTATGTTCATCATCTTGGACTGCTGCCTTCCCCCTGAGCCAGGGCACTGTCAAGAAGGACTTCACAGATCTGTAAGGTAGGAAACAGCTCCTAAGTATTGGTGTGGCCAATACCTGGTCTATTATATACCCCAATGCTAAAAGCACACAGAAATATTTGACCCTGGCTAGGTTCAGAAGCACAAACAGGCAAGACACACACACCCACATGTGCACACATGTACATTATACAAACAGTCTAAAACTACTCGAATGCTTCCTAATATTACTACTTAGTGCAATCATCATCCAATTGTTAGTTACTTGATAACATTTAACTGAAAATTTTCAGTTAGAACTAATTATAGAAACGTGACATCAAATTGGTATCCCATATTAATTAAAGAAGAAAGTCAGGGCACACATTACAACCATGGGAGAACACTTTACATTACTGCATCCCTAGTCTGAAATATTCCTATAATCTCTCTTCTTCAGATCCCTCTATTAATATCCATACTTTCTGAAGCTTTTTATGCCCTACAATAAAACAGAACTGAAAAAAAATTATTTGGGGACAGGGTCTAGCTACAGCCAAGGCTGACGTGCAGCTTGTTGTCCTCCTACCTCAGTCTCCCTAGTATTAGGATTATAGGATTGCCTCACCACGCCCAGCTGAGGAATAAAAAAATTTGGAAAAACAAACCAAATGGAAATCACTGGAGCAGAGTCAATGCTGCTTCCAGAAACAACTGGGAATCCTGCCTCTGCCCCAAGGGACCCCACTACGAATGAAGGCAGTGGCCTCGCCATCCCTGAGGAAGAATAAAGGAAAGGTTCCCCAACGCTGGCAGCTTCCTGGAAGAGCGAAAGCTAGTTTCTTTCAAACTCATCTTTCTACAACTTGTGGAAAAAAGCTCTGAAGCCACAGAATGAAACCCACCCTTATCTACAAACAAAACTTGCTTTGATATTGCCCAGCCTGCCTGCATCTCGCCTTTTTTCAATGGGGGCTTATCATCAGCAGCATCTCCATTAAGCATTTAGTCAGCAGCCATTAGGGGGCCCAGCTCTGTACCAGGTGCCTCTCCAGAGAGGAATGAAAGGGAAAAGCACACGGCTTATGCCTAATAGGTACACAGACAGATACACAGAGAGAGAGGCAGACACACAGCCAGACAAGCACATAGGGAGAGGGAGAGCGAGACCACTTTGGGATAAACCAAGGGTGAAGATTCTCCATGGCTGTTCGGCTCCCCACTGCTTCTGAATCACCCCGATCTGTTCTTTCCCTCTGGGACACTAGCATCCTTAACAGGCTCCCTGAAGCCCACCGGTAACCTCCTGATCCAGAGTTCCCTTCCATGCCAAGTTCTCTGGCCAAGCTAACAGGTAAGGGTCTGACCAGTAGGGAGAGGGCATGTCAAGGACTTCAACTGGACCTCTTTAGTGCAGGCCAGAGCCCTCTGTATACTCTTATGCTTACTCCTACCACCTTTAAGGTTCCCAGGCACTGTGCATACATCTATTTCAAGGGAACAAACTACCTTCAAGAGCTAGGGTAGAAGCCAGCCTCCTCAAGCACAGTCCCAGTGGCCCAGGATACCCCGCACTTAAGACAGAAGGCCAGATGCACTCCTGGGACAACACAGGCACCTGAGACCTCCACTCTAGCTACCACCACCAGAGTGTAAGTCTCCAGCCTCTGCCAGACATCCTTCACACGTAGAGGGCACACAATGCCATACACTGTCGGCTAGGCCACTCTCCACTTCTCCCACATGTCAGTCCCAGGGGTAGGCCACAAGCAATGAGACTCTCAAAACAGCCTGCATGTTTCGACCAACTATTCAGAAGCCAGAGGCCAAGCACACCAGTGGGGCAAGAAACACCCTTCTTAGAGCACCTGTTCAGGGCTTTGGCCCAGTGGTCACCATCTCCTGACCATGACCAGAAGAGCCAGACCTGGGCTGAAACCACCCCTCCCCACCCCACTGCCACATCTCCCCTTAAAACAGCCCTGCTTAATCCAAACAAAATCTGGAGAACCCAAAAAGCTTGGCGCTCAGTGAGTGGTCCCTCCAGTACCACACCACCTGGAGCCAAGAAAAGGAGGAGAGTGGACAGACCTGGAGCGTCCCCTCTGAGCCACACCTGTGGCGCACACCATCTCGCTGAGTCTTCATGTGGCCTTGCGAGGCCAAGCACAGTGAGGTTTAGAGAAATGAAAGGGTTCACATACCACCACAAAGCTCTTACCTGGTAAAAAGAGGCCTCTCGTCTCCAAAACAAAAAAGCATATTCTTGGCCTCTATAGTGCAGTGGCTATCAAAGCACCTCTGAGAAAAAAATGAAACCCAGGTACTGACGGAGAGAAACACACAGGCAGGCGATGGTAAATGTCTTCCTCTCACCCCAAACTAGGGATGCACAGTAGGGAAGGCAGGACTTCCTCCACTTCATCCCTCCTCCCTCCCTGACACCCCCTAATGTGACTCGCTTGAAGCTCCCTAACCACATATCCTCATGGGTGACCGAAAGCTACCATTTCCATAGTCATTTCCTCCAGCTCTCCTGCTCAAGTCAACCATCTCCTCCAAGGCCATGTCTGACACTGGAGCCACTGGCAAAAGCTCCCCAGGATGTCCACCAATGCTCACCCTGTGTACAGACCAGGTGCCCTGGTAGTAACAGAACACCATGGTTACTTGCCAGACCCTTTCCTTCTGGCCACACACACTAGCCCTTTCTTCCCAGTCAGGCCAGGCACCTTCAAAGGGCATGGTTCTGCTGAGTCTCACTGCATTTGAAATATCTGCAATGAATACAGAGAGGAAAGACCATCCTGCTCCTGAGCCCAGAAGAACACCAGCTCCACCTCCCTAGAAATTCAGGGTTGATACCTAGTTTGGGGTTTCCACACTTTTTTATTTTGCATTGTTTTTAGAGACAAATTCTCATGTAGCCTCACATGGCCTAGAACTCCCTAAAAAGCTGAAGATGACCTTGAACTCTTGAGTGCTGGGGTTACAAGTGGGCACCACCATAGCCTCTGGTGTCTTCATATTCCTAAGAGAGATTTGAGAAAAACTATAGCCTTCCAGCATTCCTAAACAAAGCTTTCTCTTGATCAATTACATGGATTATATATTGGATTCTGTACTTGAAAGATGACCAACCATCACCGACAGTTCATACTGCTTTTGTAAAAGCAGTGGTGGACCACATCAGTGCATCCATTATCCCACCTATCTGTGGTCATATAAAGCAGTGGTGGACCACATCAGTGCATCCATTATCCCACCTATCTGTGGTCATATAAAGCAGTGGTGGACCACATCAGTGCATCCATTATCCCACCTATCTGTGGTCATATAAAGCAGTGGTGGACCACATCAGTGCATCCATTATCCCATCTATCTGTGGTCATATAAAGTTTGAGCTCTTCGGGATATGAAAAGATGTGGCCACCATTTCCTTTTCCTAATGACCAGCAGAAAGCAGGTGCTTTTGATTTCTTTTGAGGGATGGTCTCACTGTGAAGCCCCTGACTGCCTTGGAATTCACTGTGGAATCACTTGATTCAAGGATCACTTGAACTCACAGTGATCCTCCTGTGTGTACTTCCCGTGTGCTGGGATGACAGGTGTGCACTAAGTACATCCAGCTCTTTCAACTGTCACCATCGGGAAGTCTAATGATAATACGAGGTAGGGATTAGCTGTACCTGCTAAGATGTCTCTTCCAATTAACCCCTGAAATTCAGTCCTTTGCTCTCACCAAGTAAGTAGTGACGAGAGACTCATTCCCTACTGCTCTGTAAACCCAGGAAGCAATTTTCTCAGTCTGAAACCACAAGCCCAAAGCCCATGTGCATCATTAAGATGGTATTTCTGTGCTTGGCCCCGGTCCTGAGGTGAACACTGCCTGGTATAGGGCTGGTCTACGTGAGGTAGCAAGTCAATCGCAGGTCTGTATCAGCACAGACAACCCAAAAGAAACAAGGATAAGCTTTTTTAACGTAAGAAAGCGAAACAGGCAGAGGACACCTCATTGCTTCCTGACAAGTTGAAAATACCACCCTAAAACTGCTATACACGTAACAGAATTGAGGCTCTCCCCATCTCAGTACACAGATGTATACATAAAGTCTAAGACATCAGAGGCCCTGGCTGGGATCTTTGGTTCACTTGGGTCTACTCTGTGGTATAAGCAAGGCCACTCCCTTACAACTCCCACTGATCCATCCCCATCTATTCTCAGAGTCCCAACTCAGGCAGCCTTTCTTCAGGGATCCTAGGTAGATATCACTCACCAACCCTGACTCTTGCTTGGTTTACCCCCCTTGACATAAGGTAGGCTCCACAGGTACTGACTGCCAATCAGGACACAGGACTTGCAGCGGCTCTTGTTGCAAAATCTTCTATTCCCATTAGGAAGGATACCACACTACCATGCTCCAAGAAACAATACAAATGTCTTTCATGCAAAGGGCTCAATGACTCATTCAACTGACAAGTCTTGCTCCAGCAGCTACTCTGGCATCGTCAAAAATCTTCCTCCAACTAACTAGGCCAGCTACTAATTCTCTGCAGGGACCAGCCCAGCACACATGTAAGTTCCTTGAAGAGAAAGTCCAGTCATGTTACAAGGATGACTTCTGGAAGCTTCAGGCAGAGAAAGGTCAGCTTTAACCCCAAGCAGGGCAGCTCTTCTTCTGCTCTGGCTGTGACAGGGCACAGGCCATTCTTGACTGGTCAAAATGAGCATGGCTGTCTGGCTTCTGTCCACTGGGATCCACCTCTGGAGTTCAGGTGAAGCTAGTGCCACTCATGTCATCTGACTCCCAAGGAAGAGGCTGGCCTGAGTGTTTTGGCTAAGCAGAAAGCAGGGGCCTCGGAAGTTGACAGAAATGTCACGCAGTGCTGGGGATCACCTGGGTAGCTTCCAGCCACCTCTGTACAAGTGATGCCCAGTGTCCAGTGGCACAGCAGCCACAGGAAGAGGAAGAGCTAACAGTCCAAGGAATTCATCTTAGGGCCAAGGCAGCATGGCTAGAAGCTTCTTTAGAAGCATGGGCTAGGACCTCTATGGTCAAAGATCAAGCAAAGAACTTCCCAACAGAAGCCCTGTGGCAACACGTTCGGTGCTCTAGTTCTAAGTATATACTCAGGGTTGGTGACCCAGCCTGATCAGGGGCACCATATAGCATCCGGCCACAGTAGAGTACTAAGAATCTGAGTTTGGACAAGAAACCTCAGGTCTATAAAAACATCCAGAAGGTCAAGGGAAGAAAACAAGACTTAACCAATGTGGCCACAGACACAACTTTGCACCTTTCCTGAAAGTCAGGCCCAGTCCTCTCAGCACACCCCTCATCTGAAAGAATTGTGCACCTGGCCATCTTCCCAAGCTTAGCCCTCCACAGAGCAATGGCTCCAGCACCAACATCTGTATCAAATTCCCAACCTCCTGGGTTCCTAACAAGGCTCTCATCTGCTTCTGGTTATGGAAGATTAGGAAAGAGTTTTCACTATCTCTCCTCCCCCACCCAACCAAGGAACTAGAGAAGCTTCCTTTGTGCCTTAGGGGCATTTCCATAACCATAGGGCAGGCCAGCCTACCAGGTGCAAGCCCAGGACAGTGGAGCTGGAGCTTGGGCTTCACTGGCCTCTAAGGCAGACAAGTCTCATCCAACCTGCAGTGACGTCCAGGAGGCTAGATCGTGCTGACCCCTCCTTGGGCTTCAGTGGTGACGCTGAGCCACTGCCACAAAGAAGAGCAGCATTATAGAGGGTTAACACTGAGCGGGCTGGAGCTGGGTGTGGGACCATGGTAGAGCCCTTGCCTGGGGGGAGAGGAAGGAAGGAGGAGGGAGAAAGTAAAGGGGAGAAAGAGAAGGGGGAGAAGGGAGGGGGAGGGGGGACTGCTTGCTTTGAAGATTAGGGCAACCACACCAACCACATTGGTGGCATTCTTCCTTCTGACATACTTGACGAACTGCTAGATACAAGACCAAGTTCAGAGCAGACCAGGGATGAGTGAGGCCCAATACCTGGGCCAACCTCTCACTCTCAACAGACAGGGAAGGGACTTGAATGACTAGATCCAGATGCCTGTGCGCAGAGTGAGCTGAAAGGCTTTGGCACCACTGTATGATGGGAACAAGCAGAGCTAATCAGAAAGAGGAACCCAGAATTTGAAGGCCCACAGTCCCAGTACCCAGCCCTATGGAGCCTGTGGGGCCAAGGCAGGATGGAGAGAGGGTCTGTCAGTGCATCCGCACTCTCCCTTCAGATGGGGCCCTTGGATGCCCTCAGGTTCTGCAGACTCACTCATGCTTGTGAGTAAGACTTAACTCTAACCACGTCCACAGCCACTGAGAACCAACCCCAGGGCTTAGACCATACTTAGTAGACATCTGGGACAGGCCTCATTCCTTTCCCTAAGATGGCTCAGAATTTAAATTTCCAGTTCTGGTCAAATGTCACAGTTCCTTCCTCCTTTTCAAGTAACTCTACATTTGTTAGAATCTCAGGTGGCAGGGAGGCCAAAGTGATTACTTTCTATTCACTTTCAAGGCAGAAGCAGGCAGATCTCCGCGAGTTCCAGGACAGTCAGAGCTGCATAGTGAGATCCTGTCTATAAATCCACCCATCCACCAACCCACCTAGTCAGTCAGTCATCCTGGGCCTTTTGTCCATCCTGGGCTGGTAAAGTGTCACAGCCACCATGGGAAATGTAGCTCTTCTCATTGCACAAATAAATAAACGGCAGCTTAGAAGTTCAATGTTGTCAACACTAAAAATATCAACAGAAGAAGTTAATAACTTTCAGTTGGGTTTGTGGGGATAAAAGGTTGGAACAATGCTGCTGAAAAAGTCTATCAGCCACACTTATTGCCTGCTTTCTGCTGTCTCCCTTAATGGGGAGCTATTGACTGTCCACCTCTCCATAAACAAGAGAGGAGACAGCCAGGACTGGGCAGTTCTGTGCCTCTTATTTCAGTGTCAGAATAGCTCCCCATTAAGGCCCTCTTCCTGCTCTATTTCCAAAGGAGAGGGGCTCACGGAAGAAGGAAGAGATGCCGGAAACCACTTCCAAGGCAGTGACTGCAAAGTAAGTGGTTCAGCGGCATCATGGTGTGTCAGGTGGAGCCCACAGGAGAGGGCTCTGGGGGTCAGTCACTCTGGGGGCAGAAACGAAGTCCCTGGGAGGAAGGTTGCTGCCCCCACCACATCCGAGCTCCCCCACTCCCGGCCCTATTTACTAGCCTGCTATGACCTATAATTTCCCTATCTACATTTGAGGTCAGTTGGTGGTGGTTCCCAAGGGAGACCATTTACGTATAAATCACTATGTCCTAGGACAGTCCTGAGTGACTTGGGAAGTCCAGCGCACAATACCTTCCCTTCCCCATCTGTACTGAGACTGTAGGCTGCATCTTTTTAGAAGGAAGCTTCTAGCTTTTCCCTTCAGCTCACATTTTATATTCAAAGAAAAACGTGTGGTTCTCAATCCCTGGGTGAGAGATCACACCTTGGACTGTGGTCGCATGGGACTGTCTGCACAGTCACAACCTGCCACCTGGCGCAGAAAGCAGGGGCACAGCAACCGAAGGACCCGGAGATGCTGCTGGTCCCTGCCACGCACTTGATAGCACTGACAGTTCCACCAGGAGAGGTCACGTGGAAGAAGGGCTGCCCCGAGGGTATCTCCCTGCCAACCCCTGTACTGCTGATTCTGCTAAGCCCTTCACCTGTACTTTTTGATCCTTATACCCACCTCATAACACAAGCATTGTTGTTCAACCCATTTTACAGATGAGAAAACTGAACTCCAGTGAGTGGTTAAAGTAACTTGACCAAGGTCACAGAGGTCACCAGAAAGTAGCATAACCAGCAGTAAAAACAAGACTACTTCTAGAACCAGCCACACTAACCTCTTCTACCACACTGTCTCACCTAGTTACTGTTTATTGCACACAAAGATATGGGGAAATAAACTACAGAAGATTGCATCTGAGCTCGAAGAAACAGAACTGAACCCAGGTACAAAGAATTCACTGCAGGCTGACCCACTGCACTTGCCTAGGACAACTCCTGGGATAAACACCTCACAGGGCTCCAATGATAAACCACACTACAATTCTACCAAAGACCAACTTAAGCTAAAGAGTGTATTGAGCTTACTGACAAACATGGTGAGGATTATTTAAAGGAGTGTGGGTAACCCCAAAGGAGCTACGCCACCAAGTCTGACCCCAGCCTGGATGACAACTTCCCCAATAGCTGCACAGACTTCCCTCTTCCATTAACCTTTGACAGTTACATACTCAAGACCATGAGGCCACTCATGCAATTAGAGCAGCACTACATGTGAATGTCTGGAAGCTCAGGTGAGGGTCCAACAACCCTCCCCACTCCCTCCTATGAAGGAACACCAACAGTCAACAAGCCCAATCAAAGGGGTCCCTTGGAAGATGATGAATGTGATATGACTGTTACACTCAGAGGCTAGACTTTACACCTAATCAACTCAATAATGTATACAAGTATCACACATTCCAAACACCTTGGCAAAAAAGACAGCTTTCAGACTTGGGAGTTTCGTGAAAATTAGCATAACATTTCTGACTGGGCTGTTTTCTCAGTCTTTTCGCATCATTTTTTTAAAAATCTACAATGCAATCTGCTTCCCCCAAAAAACTGTGTTACATTTGATTCTTTCTGCAACCCACACATTACTAGTTAGTTACACTTTGTAAATTTTCCCCCTAAAAGCCTCAGGACTCTGCCAACCCACCAATTCACCTAGATGCTCAGCAACCTGCAATTCATGCAGGCAATTTCACAGTTGCAGAGATTGGACAGCACATGTCTGCAGGTCCAGAAACTGAAAATGAATGAATTCAAACACAACTCTATGATAACTGCCTGTTTTCCTCCACTGAGCTCTCAGACCAGAAAGACAGTGAGATAGCTTACATGGCACGATCAAAGGCCTTCAACTCTAACCAAATGGTGGGACCCACACTGTCAAGCCTGGAATCCTCAAAGCCAACTTGGATGTTGGTCGTGTTTTCACACGTTTAGGACCTCAGACCTGGGATGGAAGGCCACTGATGAGATGCTCTAGCCACACTCCTCCTACTACGGGGTCTTGGGGGACTCACTTTTCAGAACAAGGACATGAGATGTCCAGGATTTCTAGTCCAACTCTCTACTTCCAGGGCCCATAGAGCTTAGCTTCCTGCACCTGTTTCCTGAGGCGCAACTAAAGCCACTGGTGTACGCACCCTCCAGCACAAGGAGTGACCTATGGAGCTGTTTGGTGGGGGCTCCATGAATATTTTAGGAACAGGTCTAGCCCCATTCCAACATGAGAGTGCTGTCTTCATAACCAAACTAATGAGAATCTTACACAAACCCTCAATTCAAATATTAAAAAAAAAAAAGAAAACAACAAAATCCCTACTGACAAAAATAAAATAAACTTCCCATGACCACCCTACTCAACCTAGAAAAGCAACAGATGGAACTGTAGAATTAACTTGATTTAAATAGATCAATCCTCGGGAAGGTACGAGGTTTATCAATCAATGCTTCCACAAGTTTCTATGCCTACTAATCTATCTAATCACAGGGCACAGGATTCTGTGGACAATCTCGATTTCAAAACCTCCCCGAGGTTCCCTTAAAACCCACAATGCATGCCAAAAGGTCACATTAGTCTATCACTGGTGGCGAGAGGTGCCATTATGAATACCAACCATTTTGCAAATGGAAAGAAAGCAAAGAGGCTCAAACTGAGGCTCTGACTTCAGCAGATCTCAGGTGCCTGAGATTTTTTTTTTTTTAGTAATTGTAATGCCTTTACAATGACTACATTATGTTGCATAATCTTTACTTCTATATTCAAAAAGGAATTAAACACCCACAATGCATAATTATGATGTAACAGTTACAGTAAATTGGGCCAGGGCTGTGATTCTGAATAAATTTCTTATAGTAAAACCACCCACCTCATAAACCACACTTACAAAGATTCTAATGTCTCTAAATTTAAGTATCAACTTCCTTTCAAGAGAAAGGTAGGTGTGGAGATGATGTAGTTGGTAAAGTGTGTGCCGTGAGGGCCTAAGTTTGGATCCCCAGCACCCATGCAAAAATAGCCAGTACGGTGGTCTATGGCCTTTAATCCAAGTTCAAGGGAGGCAAAGACAAGAGGATTCCTGGAGCTTGTTGGCCACTAGTTCCCAGAATCCCTTGCTTCAGGTTCCCTGAGAAACCCTGTTTGTTTGTTTTTTTAATTTTATGTGTATGAGTGTTTTGCCTATATGTATTTAAGTGCATCATGAATGTGCAATGCCCAAAGAGGGCAGAAGAGGGAATCAGATCTCCTAGAACTGGAATTACAGAAGGTTGTTAGCCTCTATCTGGGTGCTGGGAACCAAACTTGGGTCCTCTGCAGGAGCAGCCAGTGCTCTTAACCACTGAGTCATCTCTCCAGCCTGGAGAAACCCTAGCTTAAAAAATAAGTTAGAGAGCAAGAGAAGACACCTGATCTCTGTTTCTAACAGACATGTACACACGCCAACATACATACACAGACAGAAACATACCATACCAAGATAGGTACATAAAGTAGGCATGTTGACTGTATTATGTATCTTTATTACTGCATGTGTTTCTCATGTAGATGGCATGCCTGCTCTGTGACAGCACGTTTGTGTCTACAAATTGTGAAGATTCACCATATCCACAGAGCAAATCACGAAAAACTCATGTGACCCCTGATGAAACATTTCTCAGCTCATACCAAAGCAGAAGTCTAATTCATCTTTATAGGACTATTTGAAAGTACTTTTAAAATAAATAAATGAGGGCTAGAGAGATGGCTCAGCAGTTAAGAGCACTGGCTGCTCTTGCAGAGGACCCAGGTTCAATTCCCAGGACCCACAAGGTGACTAACCACCATCCGTAACTCCAGTTCTAGGGGAATCCAACACCCTCTTCTGAGGGCACTGCACAGCACAGGTGCACTTACATGCAGGCAATACACTCATACACATAAAATGAAAATAATAAACAAAATATTTAAAAATAAATTAATGAGCCACAATCTGGCTGCATTTAAGATCATCCATTGCATCTGGAACCCACAGGTCAAACCTATACCTTCCTGACCATGAACACCTTGCATATATTATAAGACCACTTTTGTCTCTTTGCAGAATCCTTTCTAAACCAGATGTAACAGCCCCCGACGCCTTCGCCACTGGTATGGCACGTGGCTCTCAGCATTATCTGAGATGCCCCATGCTGAAGCAGCTCTGCAGTTTCTGCATTCTCTCTGACAAGGACTTTCTTTTGCACTCCCACCCATGTACACCCAACTATGCAAGGTACCTGGGACACGGAAGAAAAACCAGGGTAGAACCTAACTTCAGGCATGCGAAACGGAAGGCCCACCCAAGCCAGTATTCACTTCTGCAGGAGCCATGTGTATGAATCCTAAGTGCTCTCACAGTCAATAAAAATCCACACCAAGCTGGAGAGTAGTGTTTGTATCTGTTCTATACAGACTTCAGAGCACTTTATCCCTCTAATCCTCTAGACTACCTTCTTTCTTAGATGACCCAACTTTTCCAGCACAATAAGGTACCTTTCCTGGATTCTAAGTCAAAGCCCATATGAGGACTGCTCTCTCCACACTTCCGGTTATCTCAAGACACTACACACATGTCAGGCATGGCAGAAGATAGCATGGGCATCCCCAGAAAGACTTCCTCCAGCCCCACCTGCTCTCACCCTTGGTCGTAATCGGCTGCAGTTCAGATCACAGCCCATCAAATATGCCTCTATTTTTAACAAAGGGGAAACGATTAAATCATATCAAATGTCTTGTTTACTATATTAATTTCAGGTTTCTGCTTAATACGCTTCTCAAAGAAAGAAAAGAGGCTAGCCTGGAATGACTAGATCTTAGTGAGTTTATGCCAGGTCCTAGAGATCATCACTATGCAAAAGCCAGGCTTTTCAGTCCATATTTATAGGAGTTGCATACTCAAGAATGGGCCACTGAATTCAATTCAAAGCCTTGGAATGCAAACTCAGAAGGAAACACCTTCTCCTAATAAAGGTTCCCCTGATAGATTTGAAAAAATGGTATTTGTACTTAGTAGTCAAACGCAAAAGGTTGTGGGTTCAAGACCAGTTTAGGATATATAGCAAATTCTGGCCCAGTCTGAGCTATATGAGGTTAGAGGAGGAGAAGAGGGAAGAAGGATCATAAGCATGGTCTTTGTTTTAAAGAAAACGTATTTCAGGTATTAAGTTCTGGTGTGCGCCTCAAAACAATAATCTTAGATGTGAGGATGATTTAGCAGCAACATCTGTGATTCCACTGATTGCCAGGATTGAGTCAGCTGACCTGGCTGACTTCGTGGGTGTACCCTCCCTTTCTCACAGCTTCACAAGCATCTCTCAACTCCCCACAGGAGCACCTTTCTATGGTCAAGAGTACATATATCAGGAGCTGTATTCTTCTGTTAGAACCTCCGGGCAAGGTCTCAAGAATATTGTATCCTATTATCACTGGACTTAAGGCAAGCTCAGAAAACAGCTGGGCTTCAGTTTTCCTGGACTTAAGCACTGTTATAGCGCACACACCCCACCTAATTCTATCTGGCCTTCTTGGCAAAGGTCTACAACACACTGCAGTCTGCTCCACACAGACAAAATCCACCAACAAACTCCATGTTGACCATGGGGTAAGAGAGTCTATGCCTGGACTGAACTCCTTATCCAGGGACAGCCAATGACTGCAGGACCCTGGCTTCCCAGTAACAGAACTAAGTTGCAGGGTTGCTATAAACAGCCCAGGAGTCCCCATTCCATGAAGATTTGTTCAGTGTCTCTGAACCACTGTGTGTAACCAGGACCCACGAGAGCCTTCTTCCCTTCCCACTTCCAATCTGGTCTCAGGATACAATAACAAAGGCCCTTAAAGTCCCAGCTCAGCGGGCCACACACTCAGCACTCATTCAACAAAAGCCATGAAAATTATTATTATCTGTGTGGCTTATGAAAAGCCATAATTCTCCTTCCTATCTTACCCAAAGCCAATGAAGTTGCTGGTCCTCACACATGACCCACTTAAGCCGTGGAAGCTACAGATAGGAAAGAGGAACATGTCCTCATTAGGACGGAAAACAAAGCGGCAAACGGCTCTGATTTGAATACAGTCTTCTAAATCCACCATCCAAGGCTCTTCAGAAATGCCAAGACCCTCGGGAGGAAGTGAAATTTCCTCGAATGTTCAGTGGCTGAGAACACCTGGGGTTTCAGGATAAGCAATAATGGAAATTTACTATAAACAGGGAATAATAAAGAGCTTAGAAAACCTTTCAGGAAAGGGGAAAAGAGACTTCTCAATTCAGGGCCAGGTGGGGAGAATGGCAGCTTTCTGGCAAGAGATAGAGGTGAACTGTGAGCCCCGTGTAACTTTTGTTTTCTACAAATCCAACGGCCAGGATGGCCCTGATCAGGAGAAGGCTGCTCAGCTCCTGGCTACCACGGTGATTTTTCTATCTTGACAATTCACTTCCCCAATAGGCACGGCGCCAACTCAAATGAGACTCAGAGCACTGAAAAGCCCTTCAGGTAAACAGTGTGATAAGCTAAACTGAAAAACTAGACAATGTTTTTGGACTATGAGGTAGTTGCTATGGAGACAGTTGCTAATTAACTGCTTTCAACCAGGAGAACAAAGGGCTCCGGGCAGGCAGGCCTCTGTATCTCCACAGGAGCAATGCAGCAAGCTTGCGCAACAGCACGTCGCTCATATCTGGAATACCTGAGACCCGGCTGAGTCTGCTACATGCCTGGGGAATTGACAAAGTGCGTTTTCTTCATCTTGACCTGGATTAACAGCACCTGGCCACTAGGACCTGTCAGGGAAGCTGGAAGCCCAGGGAGAGGCAGATTCACAGGCATCAACAAGCCCAGTCTTTCCTAAACAGCACCCTTATCAGAATCTGGAGAAAATGGGGAAGTGTTTGGAACTTTTTTTGTTGGGGTTCGAACCCAGAGCTCTATATGTACACAGTAGACAAGAACTCTACCACTGAGTTCTATTACAAAACAAAAGCATAAAAATATCAACCATTTGTGTGTGTGTGTGTGTGTGTGTGTGTGTGTGTGTTTCTCTAGTGTGTGTGCTGAGGCCAGAGGTTGACACAGTGTCTTCCTCCATAATTTTTTTGAGAGGGTCTCTTACTGAACCTGGAGCTCACTGATTTGGCTAAACAGAGAACTTCCAGGATTTGCCTGTCTGTTTCCCCAGCCACTGCTCCTAGCTTTTACATGGGTGCTGGGGACCCAAACTCTGATCCTTGTGCTTAAACAGTGAGCACTTTACCCACTAAGCCATCTCCATAACACCCCACCAGAACATCATTTGCAAAAGTAAGTTTCATTTTTTATGCTTCATTAAAGAAAACAAAATAAAACCCAGGATTCAAAAACAATAGATCAATCTCTCCTTTGGGATTTGATTTCCTCATATAAACCAGTACTGAATATTTCTTAAAAATCAACAATAAAACCCATAATCTTGAGCCCCCAACATTATGCACACTCCATAAACAATCACAAAAGCCCAGCCACGGTGTCCCTTCCAGTTAGTGGGGCCCTCCTTTATCACCATTGCAGCTGACTGGGCTGGTTCAAAGGTAGCCTTGTCTCTGGAAGTTACACTATTCCCTAAGACAAAAGTGTTCTATTTTGAGGGGCTAGTCTCTGAACTACACCCTGTTAAAACCAGAGACCTGTGGCCCTTCACAAATACTAAAAATGGAGCTTCAATGAAGAAGGAAGCTTCACACATCACCTCTAGTGATCAGAAAATCTTGGTAGGTCTCTGTTGACTCTGTAGAGACCCAAGTAGCTATTTCATTCAGGTTACACTGAAGATATAAGCATTAAGTAAAAGTCAAATTCTAACAAGCTATTGTGTGATAAGTTTTGCCTCCCAGAATACATCAAACACTCCTGTTTATTGCTTAGAATCTTGTGTTGATGCAGCATCGTAACATCCACCTTCATTATTGGAGGCAGAATCTGGATTAAGTACATCATGTTTCTTAGAAAACATACAATAGGATTCTCAGCTGGACTCTGGGGCAACCAGGGTCATAAATATCCTTAGGAAAGCCCAGTGGTCTTGATATGGCTGATAGTTGTGCTGGGCACAACCGAGGCTCTGGTGCTATCTTGTACAATATTGGCCCCTTAGAGGTCTAAGAATTAGTCTGAGATAGCTTGGTGAATTAGTGTTCACTACAGTCCCTAGCCTGTAGGGAAGTACTCAAGAGACCACAGCTATTTACTACGTTTCATTAAAATGACCTAAAACTGTTGAAGTTTTTAGTTCCTACCTCTGCAATCTATTTCAAGGGAAAGGGGATTTTCAGTCTGATTTGCAACTCTCTCTGCCCCAATGCCATCCTCTCTCCAGAATACCAATCACCATGTATAATCTAAAGAGCTCTCGATGAACTGTAGAGACGGGTCTGTCACACCCAGCCTGAGGTACTAGTATAAACTCAGTCCTTTCTTGTGAAAGCAAAGGGTTAAAGTCTTGCTTTGCAGAAAGCTGTTTTTCAATAAGGCTTGCTGCCCAAGCCCCTCCCTGCCTGGGTTAAATTTCATCAGCCAGTGCCCAGGGACATCTCACCTCTTCTCATTTCAATCTGTTTCCTCTGTTAATTTCAGGCTGTGCTTCCATAATGCCCATCCATCCATCCATCCATCCATCCACATTCAACACAACTATAGTCATCAGGGTTGCACCAAACACAGCACACTGGAGGGCATGAGCACTAGGAACTGTGCTAATTCACCACCGTCACTCTCCGATTCATCTGCAACCTCATTCACATGTCCCAAGAAAACCCCAGTAAAGTAACTTTTATCTAAGGTCAGTAAGAAAAATCCCTCATAACACCTGGCAATTTCCTCCCCTCTAGAAAGAACACATTCTCAGCCCCTACCTTTCACGAAAACATAGGCATGGTTTTCAAGGAGAAAACAACTTCAAGACAGAAACTGAGGAGTTTTGTGTGTCATACACAGCAAAACAGTGCTCTCGGAGCAAAAGACTGGCAGGACTTCAGTTCAAACTGCAGTGTCTTGTTCAGGACACAGCTCAGTTTCTCCTCGTCTCTAAACTATTGATTTCATTTGTTGAATGAAAATAACTCTGACCAGGGTTGTTGGACGAAGCATCTGAAAAGCTAACCGTAAATTATAAGGCACCGCGGCAATCGCAATCATATGGTTTGGGGGTTGGAGTATGAGTATGAGTATGTGTGTGAGTGTGTGAGAGTGTGTGTGTGTGTGTGTGTGTGTGTGTGTGTCTTATCTGTTACCAATCTTAGAGGGAAGTAAGAGTACAGCCATTACCAAAGGAAGGACATTGAAGCTAAGTGTAATTGAGTGCACCTTGAGACCAAACACTCAAGAGGCTGGAGCAGCAAGATAGAGAGTTCATGGTCAGCATAGGCTACATAGTTAGACTCTGCAGAAGGAGACAGAGAAAAAAGAAACAGAGTAAGTTATGGGAATAAAGGCATTAACTGGACATCTAATTGGGAATAACACACATTTCAGTCACCTGGACAATTACTGGGAGTCAAGAAGTATGAAAAAAAAATCATTCTTAATAAGACATTTTAGGGGCTGGAGAGATGGCTCAGCAGTTAAAAGCATTGACTGCTCTTGCAGAGGACCCAGGTTCGATTCCCAGCACCCACATGGCAATTAACAATCATCCCTTACTACAGTTCCATTGGATCCGATGCCCTCTTCTGACCTCCACGGGCACTGCATGACACAGGTGCATTTAAACACACTCATACACATAAAAAAAAATTATTTTTTTAAAGATGACATTTCAACTGCCCTGAGTCCCATGTGTGGAAGAGGAGCATACCCACACCTACTTTTCAGCGTTATTTCAAAATTTAACCAGGTAATATGTATAGGAAAAGCACCAAGACCATTCCCCTGAGTTTCTAATTTGAAAGGTAAACAGGCAAGTAAACCAGAAAATAGTAGACACGGACTTCTCATTACAGTTGTTTCTTCAGACTCTAGTCCCCAGCGGTGAGGGCTGCCCAGCAGAACAGGACAGGTACCTCTGCTCTGATCACCCATCTTTCTAACATGATACCAGCAAACAACGCACCAAGCTTGTGGTCTGTTTGTGTATCGCTTGTTTATTTTTGTCAAGTGAAGAAGGAAGAGAGGGAAGAAAATAACAATATTATTGTTGCTATTGGGCAGCTGAGCCTAGAACTGCACCCCCTCGCGTGTGGCTTTGAGACATCTGACAGTGACCATCACCTTCACAGACACCTGAGTTCTTTTATAGACACAGAGCATTCCTGAACTAAAGGAAACTAGAACTGCTTCTTGGCCAAGCTCAACTGTAAATACAAGGTGTTTTCTCCTCTAGTAATCACATAAAAGAACTCTGCTTTTGACACATGCAAGATGAGACATTCTGGTTTACTTGTTTAAATAAACATACCATGGCCTCCAATTCCCTTCATGCATTTCTTTGACTGGACGCCCTGAAATCCTACCATATGCAGACAAATGGCCTTGCAACTGGGGACAAAAATGGCCTTTGAAAAAGACAGCTTAACCCCATTTGAGGCCTGACTTTGCGGAGCTTGGGGGAACAAAACACAAGCACTGTTAAAAATCATCGTTAGGGAAGTCACAACAGAGATAATGAAAGATGTTAGACAAATGAGCACTCTCTAAGCCAGAAGGAAAGACAAAGGAATCAAAGCAAGACAGAATGGTCAGGAAAGAGCTGGAGGAGGTAGAACCCAGAGTCCCAGCACAGGAAGAGGAGGGCTGGCTAGAGGATGGGCAGCTATCATTTCCAATCAAAGGTCTACACCTCATCAGAGCTCTAGGTCAACTGGTTTAGGGATGAGGCTGTTGTCATTATTATTGTTACTGTTGAATTGACCTTCCCAAGCAACTAACTCAGGGTGGAGAAGCACTTGACACCCTAACAAGTGTTTCATCAACTTGATTGCACATCCAAACCACCTGCAGACCTTGTTGAAGGCAAGTTCGGGTACAGTTGGCCTGCAGGGGAGCCGTAGGATCTGCATTTCCCAAACAGCTCTGGCTGGCTCTGAAGGTGTCTGTGCATGGACCATAGCTGGAGAAGCAAGCAGCCCATCTGACCTGCAGTCTACAGGCTGCCTATACTCCAGGACAGCTATGAATGTGGCCCAACACAAACTTGAGAAGATGGGGGCGTGGCGGGGGGGGGGGTTACAACTAGATTGTGAGTTTCTTAAGCGTGAACTTTGCAGGTGACAATGTTTTGTCAGGCGCTGGGCCTGGGTACTTTTCACAAGCCCTCAAGGTTGAGATGACCCTGGTGTACCAACAGTTAGAGAAAAGTCAACTGGCTTTGGGGTTGGGCTAAGTGGAGCTACAGTCCCAGTCCCAATGCCACCTACGTGTAATCGTGACTAAATTCCCAGTATTCCTCAAGCCTGCATACAGTACACTTACAAACAGCATAAATGTTACAGCTCTGTTCTGTCATGAGTGGGAAAAATCACAGGCTCAACTGGGCTCTTGGCTCCGGTAGACTCTGACACAAAGGCTGGAGGAGCAGATGCAAAGACTAAGGCGCCCTCCTGAATAGGAAAAATCAGTCACTACTAGTATTGGAGCCCTGGCTCTCACCTAGAAAGCCCCAGACAAGTCATGGAGGGAGATTCCAAGCCATAGGTGACACTCCAAATCCAGTTTACCTCAACCACCCTAGAACCACCAATGCTATGCAGTTTCAAAACAACTCTCCTCATCGTACATGTGTACCTAATCATCAAAGACATTTCACCACTGAAATACCCAACCTATCAGTGTGGGAAAGTAGGCATTCCTGTTATTTTTTAGTGGATTAGACTGATAATTTGGCGATATTACCAAAGCTCTTCCGGAGAATGACCCACCCTTTTGCTCTGCCTTTTCACATTTAGAAAATAATCAAGAGTACTGCTCGAGGGCATTCACGTTCACTACTTATGGGAAGCGAAGCCACTTTAACACCCAAATCGGGTGACTAATGAATAAAGCATATTCCAGCAGATAAGGACATATTTCCCTATGTACAATTCTTTTTTTGCTTGATTTTTGGAGGGTTTTATTTGTTTGTTCCAGTTGGCCTGAAACTAACTACATAGGCCAGGCCGGACTCAGTCTTACAGGGGGATCCACCTGCCTCTATCTCCCAAGTGCTAAGATTAAAGGCATATGCCACTATGCTTACATTTCTTGATCTATTCCTCTAAGCACATTTTAAATAATTTCAGCTTTTTCAACAATGTGTAAGTATAAAAGCTATGATCTTGATGTTCAATTACATAAAATAAGAGACACAAAAAAGGTTAAAAGGTGTAACAAGTATTGACTTGGCCAGGCTGTAGAGGCCATACTCTGTTCTGCTCCACATGCTGCTCCGGACAACGCACCAAATAAAGCTTCCTCCCTGCTGCACGGTCGGTGGGTAAAGCCACAAATATTAATTTCACCAATTTTCAGACAAGAAGCTTTCTACTTTTTCTAGTGTTCCATTCCAACAAAAGGAAAATGGTGATTGCACTTTAAATATAGAACTTCTGAATTAAAGCTGGGTGTGGTAGCACACACCTTTAATCCCAGCACTCAGGAGGCAGAGGCAGGCAGATCTTTGAAAGTTCAAGACCAACATAGTCTACAAAGCAACTTCCAGCCTAGCTGGCCCTACAGGGAGACACTGTCTCAAAAAAAAAACTGAATTACAATTTTCACTGGGAATCATCTGCCTATAAGATAAAGGCCCTAACATGGATGGGGCACCTCGCCATGTTTCTGGCATCCTCTCAATGCTTTTCTGGATCTTATCACACAGTTTTTCGAGAGAACTGCCTTATTTTTAAGCTGACAACACGCTGGAGAATTTGTACAGGTGCACAGACCAAAGCTAGTCTGTACATACCCAGGCATAATGCTCTAAACCAGAACTTCAAAGAAGACAACACAGAAGAGCCCAGAGTGTGCTCCACATGTAAGCATCTGTGAGCACCACACAGGCACGGGCTGCCTCCGTGGAAGACAAAAGAAAGAGAAGCAATACGTGTTCGAGTTGGGCTGGTTTTTTTATGCCTAGCCCCAAACATTCTTCACAGTACTATCTAGGCCACACTTGATTTACTTCCCCTTACTTCACTCTTCCTGTTACCCTTGGAGAGTCTTTAGCACCCTCTCTACCAGAGTCCATCAATGACAGGTGCCCCAGAGGGGAGAGGCACAGTGTTTGATGGAAATCTCTCTTTAATAAAAATACCTGCTTTCATCTTATGTCTGCATTCATCCACCAACGTTCTAATGAGGGATGCTCTGAGAGTGCCCCCTGCACCTGAAGGAGTGCCCCCAAGACAAGCCTGAGGTCAGGCATGCAATCTCACCTCCCATTCCCAAGCACTCCTGAGTAAGCCCACTCCAGTTCATTTGTTCCTTGGATGTTCTTGTTATTCCTAGATCCTTGGGTTTCTGTAATCATATGCCGTGGTTCACTTTGGAGTTTTGGTTTAACTTATTTTGCATATAATAAACATTTCCTCCACATCTATTTTTTCTGCAAACAAACAAAGCTGCTTCCTTGAGCTTTCCAGGGCCCCTTATGGCCATCTACATTTATCCTGAGAGCTGTGAAGGAACTACACATGCAAGAAATATCTGATTAGAGGATTGGCTTAGCGTGGCCTCAAATCTCCATCAAGAGGCCCCATCCCAGAAACTGATAATTAATGACTCCAAAGCTTGGTAGACACATCTAAGAAATCCCGCCTCTCAGCTATTGCTGGTTAAAGCCAGGAAAAGCCTGCTGCTCAGGTATCTAAATCATAAGAAACTTTTCTAAGTAGGCTCTGCCCACCCCTGAAACTGACAAGACACTTATCAGGCCTTTCAGAGATATCTCAGTCCTGACAGAATCTTCCATCAGCCAGGAATTCCTCTTCCAAAGTCTGCAACCCACACTGTAACAAGGAGTCCACCCATGCTGGTTCCAAGGAATTCGAGAGACCAACGCCTCAGAGACATTATATATCTTCCGTTGACAAAGGTTTCAACAACTCTTACAACACAGACAAAACCCAGGCTGTTCTCAGAGTTAAAAAGAAGGAAGATGGAAAGTTTGATGCTTCCAAGGTATGAGTCCCACCTCATAAAACCAATGGGGTTTGAGAAGCTGAGTGTCCTCATTCTCAGTCCCTAAGGGACCAGGGCACTCCAAAGCCACTTATGAGAGTAATGCTCCTATGCAAGTGTGCATGAGTCTGCACTGACACACATTTCACTTCTCTTGGGTAGATCAATACCTACCTACAAGAAATACTCCATGTTGAGTATTTCTGATACTGCCGGGCTCTTCTCCAAAGAAGCGTCACCACGTTTCATCTGTACCCTTAGCCATACTTGCCACTTTCTATCTCGCTAGCAGACGGAAGCTGTGTCTGGAGGCAAAGGCTAGTGAGGCTGACTCTGGTCATATGCCTTTTGGCTACTTAGATAACTTCCATGGAGCAATGCTTACTTGAAACCACTGGCATCCCTGAGAGTCAGAGTCAATAAATAGGCTTCTTGCTGAGTTTTGCTTTCTCTGATACTGGAGTCAGGAAGAGAAAAGCAAGGGTCCTTCAAAGATTCCCCTTGAATCTTCTTCTCTGCCTCACACAGAGGTGAGGGCATTATCGTCCCTTTAGAACAGATGTAACTAGTCATTCACGGGGCATGTATTATGCCCAAGGAGCATGGAGATGGACAATGCATCTGAACAGCTTCCAAGGGCTCTCCTGTCTACTGAGCGAACCAAGTATTCTGGAACGACAGAACAAAATCTCTAAGTTCTAGCCCTGCTGGGGAGAAGGTCCCCTGCTGTGGGTGGGTAGCAGGCACTGTAAGGGGCAGCAGGGCCCATCTGGGGATCAGGAGCTGCCCGAGGAAAGCAAGGCACTGGTGTCTTCCAGTGCCCATTATTCCTCTGCCCAGCAGCACAGGGACAGGGCCCTGCAGGGGTAATGAGAGAAACCTGTAGAGCAGACCACCAATGCTTAGGTGGGAAGCTGTTATCAGCAAGTGACAGATTTAAATAGCAGAGCAGGGACTCTCAGTCATCTCAGTCTAACACAGGCAGCACAGCAGCTGGAGGCCACACACCCCTACTGAGGCCCATCTGCTCCAAGCCCAATGGGCAAGACCCAGGATGTGGGCCAGTGTCTGCATACCAGCTGAGCCCTGCACAGGTCCAATTCAGGCCAAGGCTTGCACCGGCCAGCTGATGCAGGTCTCACCCCCCAGCCAGGCCTGGTTCTCCACGTGCCTCCTGTACCACACTCACAGCTCTCAGCCATTGATGCCAATTACCAAGCTGACTGAGCAGCCATCTGGAGGGAGATGGTAGGCAGAAAGGCACATTCACCAGGACTTGGGATTGTGACCTATTCTCTGTCTATAACTCTGTCCCATCTGTTTATCTCCCCCAAAGCATTTGAAGGATGCTGGTTACACAACGAAACCTGAATTTGGGTAGCCTTGAATCATAAGCTAACACAAATGCTCTGGTCTCAGTCAAGCAATCACAAAAACAACGCCTCTGAAAATGCTACCAGCCATCATGTCCTGGGAGCTCACTGAACACCAAGTACCATGTAAAGAACCACAGGAGTAAGCTCATTTACACAAGCAATTTCCCAGGCAGAATTTATTACGGCCACTTTAAAAACCACACTTATCGGGGGAGGGGGCGGCACTTGTCATGATGTGTGTGGTAGTCAGAGGACAGCTTGCAGAATCAGTCCTAGCCTTACCATTGTGTGGGTCCCAGGGGATAGAACTCAGGTCATCAGGCTTGGAGGCAAGCACCTTTACCCTCTGAGCCATCTCACTGGCCCTATTCCCATTTCACAGAGCAGAAACTAAGCTTAGAGAGATCAAGGTCAAGGGTTGCAGGTGGTAATCTTTCCAATTCCAAAGTCCACAGAACTCATCACAATGAGTTGCCTCAATTACACTTAAACACTTTAAATTGAGTTTTAACCCCTGCTTAAGAAAACATTATTTTTTTAAATGGCCTGTAACAGGTTTAAGCTATCAGGAGTCCTTCTTTTTAATTCCACACCTGCACCTAGATTTTGGCTCAGGGTAGTTTACTCGAGGCTGCTTTGTCACTTTGGATGCCACAGTGTCAGTGCCAGTGCCTGAGGCACACATCACATCACTCCAGAGTCCTCTCTGATCACTTAAAACATCAACTCAGCCTTCAGGTATGCTTCATAACTGTGATGAAACACCAGTCTGTTTTCATATCAGAAATATGTATACTACAGAGGTGTTAAAGTGTCTCTTTTTCGTACTTTCTGAAACATGTTTTGTGGGTATCCTGAAAATGTAGCTGTTAGTGCTTAGCAAAGCTCATTTGCCACCGTCTCAGTCAATAGGCTTGTCAATGGTATTTGGAAAATACTTGATGCTCCTGTCTGAATTCCTATCATCAAAACTGCCTCACATCTGGGATAATTTTCATTACTTAAAAGCCAAGCTTTTATAGACCTAGTACTTTTTTTCCAAAAGAACATAGTTATTTCATGGAATCAAATGAATATCATTTTTGCTTCAGAATATACTGACTCTGTGACTTTCTACATTATTCTTTTATATTTATTTATGTTTGTGTGTGCACACACACTACAGCAGGTGTGGAGACCAGAAGACACTTGCAGGAGCCAATTCTCTCCTTCCACCATGTGGGTTCTATGCTTCACACCTAGGTAGCCACACTTGGCAGCAGGTGACTTTACCCACTCAACCAGCTCACTAGAGTTGACTTTTGAAGCACACTGTGCTACGTGTGTAGCCCAGGCTAGCCTTGAACTCTCCATCCTCCTTCCTTGGCCTCCCCAGTGCTGGGACTACAGGTGTGTACCATGTCTCCCAACTGGTCTGTTTCCATTTTCAAATCAGACTATATCACAGAGTGCCAAATCACACAGACAGCTCCTGCCTCAATTCTTTTTTTTTTTTTTTTTCAGGTCAGAAAAGAAATGCCTTCAAGCTCATCAATCGTCTAGCAATTTCAAATGAAGCCAGTCCACTGAAAAACAACGTCCAAGTTTGAGAGATGACTCAACGGGTAAGAGTGCTACACAAGCAAGAGGACCAGAGTTCAGATCCCAGCACTCCCTGCAGCAGGCAGGCACAGCTGCACGTCTGTAAACCCAGCACTGTGGGGGCACAGACAGGACTGTGGGGCCAGCTCCAGGTTAAGGGAGAGACCCTGTCTCAAGGGGCAAATAGATAGAGCAGTGTCCTCCCGCCTCCATGCAGGCACAGGTGCGATTGCAACACCATTCTCCTCGCCATTGGTTCAAACATTTTGCTTCAGTGAGGTAAGTAGAGAAGAGGCCAGGAAAAGAACCTGTGGAGCAATGCTGGGTCCAGGCGGCCACGTCCCTTACTCCTGAGAACATATGGGTCTCAAGCCCCACCACCCACCACTTAGGACCAGGTGGGAGACCAGCCCCAGTGTCTGCTTACGACACACTAATCAGAACACACCCAACTCTGCCCAAAGCTTCAAAAGGCCTTCACGCCCAGGGAATGCCAAGTATGACAGCAAACCAGACCTGAGTCCTGACCTCACTTCAGAAGCCTCCTTGACCCCTGCTTTCTCACTGGCTCCACTTAGGTCACACTGACCTTCCCAGTAGGCCAACACATCAGGCCCACTGGGGCTTGCTGGTTGAGGTACCCTGGCCTAAAACACACATCCCCACCTGTCTGCTGATTCCTTCTACGGCTCCCACCCTCCCCATCCTGTCTCATTATCCCCAGCCGTGTTTCCTCTTTACCTTGGGTTATCTAGTTAGTCTACTTTATTTGCCTACCCCTCACTCCACTGCACATGGCACTGTAAGCTCTGCATGTTCAGGAGCTCCTGCCAGTCTGTACTCTCTACAATATCCCCCACGCTCTGCACTGTCCTTGCCACTCAATGAGCCGTCTGATGGAGAGCACCAGGCGTGCCTTCACCAAGCTGCAGCGGAAACCGGACCTGCCCCGCCCTAACTGGGCTTGCCATAGAGAATACAATAGATACATACTGTGAGCTTGTACTAAACAATTACTGCACCTGTCATTCAAATCTGAGTGAGCACCCCATTCTAACATAGCAATCTTAATCCTAACTGGAAAGAGAACAGTCAAATCCAAACCACCCAAGACCCACAAGGAAGGCAAAGCTCTGGGACATCATCTGAAGACCCTATGATCTTTCAAACCTGTCCCACTGAGGAACTGTGGTGATCTGAGTTCTGCCAGATTTGGATGATAACCTGGTCAAAGCTGGCTGAAATGGCCACCAAGTTGAGCCCTGGCCTCTACTCTCTGCTCGCAAAGACCCTTCTCAGCCAAGGGCCTCTCATAGAGGCCCAGCTGCTCATGGCCTAAACTGCTTCCTGTGGCTTTGTAAACCACACACAGATGAACACAGACATAGACACACACATGTGGTAAAGTGGCCCGCTCTCCTCTCCCCTCTCCCCTCCTGTGAGGAGGTCCCAGTCTCTGGGCTGTGCTATCTACATATGGCTCCATTTCTGGGCTTCGGCTAGAGCAGAGGACCCTGGAGTAGAAAGTGTCTCTTGTGATCCAGGCCACCCTACACTATGTTCAAGGGAAGCTGAGCCCATGTTTAGAATAAAAGCCTAACCTAACTGCTGGAAATCAAAATGCCTAGATCCAGCTTCTGCACCATTATGGGCCTTCAAATGGACATCCCTCTGGTTTTCCTAAGGTTTTCACCACCTCTCCTGGGCTCTAGTACGGAAGGGCCATGAAGTTTCTACAGACCTCAAACTACTAAGATTTGAAAGTCTCTAATACCTGAAGTCATATGGGTCATGGAAACTGAGGGGTAAGACCTGAGTCCAGTGAGGAGCCATGGAGAAGAGCCCCTGCCTGGGACAGTCCTGAACGATTCTGGCTCCCTGCTGGTATTCCTAACACTGTACTACTTATTCTCCAAAGTGTCCTTGTTTGGACTTTGAATTGATTCAGTGGGCCATCCTAGGTACAGGCCAAACTGAGAATACCCTCTGTGCCTTGGAACTGGGATTTACACAGCCAGAGGGAATAGCTATGCTAGAACAACTGTGCCCCGAGGCAGCTAGTGTGTCCCCAGAACTGGAACCAGAAAACGGCCTCTCTGGAAGCTTCTAGAGTGAAAGCTGAGGCGGCACTTTCCAGATCCCTGGCCCTCGGTTCCAAAAGCAGCTGCTGTGTGCTTGCCCTCTGCTCCATGTGGGCCCACACAGCACATGTGGGCCCATATGTCCCCAGAGCTCTAGGTCCAGGACCCCAGAAGCCCCAGCCCTGGATCAAGCACATCCTCCTCACAGGACGGTATCTAATGACTGGGAAGATGCTCTTTGATCTGACACAGAGAGGGCAGGCCCTGCTCTTCTGATGGCCTTGCCTGCCATCTCTGAGTTTTCTCTTCATTCTCCTGGACTCTGGGGCTTGCTCCAAACAGCAAGCTAGAAGAAAGAAAGTGGGTTTCCTGTCCTCCTGGCTGCTCAATCACACTTGATTGAGGGCCAGGGGCTGCTTGCTGGCATCCTCCCCCCAGGTGCAGTGCAGGTTAGACCACAGAGCTATAGGAGCAGCAGTACACAGTAGGCTGGAAGCTGCACAACCTAGAGTCAAACTCCCAGGGAGGCTGGGGCAAAGGAAAACCCTACATCAGGCGCAGAGCAGCTTTGGTATAAAGAAAAGCTAGGATCAGAGGGTGTGCCTTAGAAAGCCAGAGATGAAGTAGAGCAAGGCATTAGGCATCCGAGGCTGGCATGCAAACCATCGTGCCTCATCCCACCTGGCCAGGAACCAAGCCTGGTACACCGCAACATGCAAAGTATAGTCAGCACAGGACCCCAGGTCCTGCCCCACATCTGCAGAGATCAATGAAACACACAAAACACACGATAAGACACCCACGCAGGGTGAGCTGGCTCTCACGGCATGAGCAGTTCTTACAGCTTCCACTGAGTTCTCCCCTCTGTCTTCCTTCCTCTCCATCCTGTCCATCTCCCAACACAATCTCACCCTTTTCCAAGGTCTCAACCCCGAATCGTGTTGATGAGCGCAAACTATCTTATAATGCCAGGTGTTTATGGAGAATGCCAATGCAGTCTCACTACTTCAAGCTTGCCACCTAAAACCTGCTCCTCTGTGCTGCATCTATAAATGGCACCCATGCAGATGAGCAGCCTTCATCTCACCACAGCCCTCTGAGTACCAATATTGGTCTCTGTTACACTGATCAAAACGTCCTATCCTACCCTACCTATCCTGTCTGCCTTGCTCACAAAGCCTCTGTCTGGGTTCAAGCTCTCTTCATCTACTAGAAACACTACAGAGACAAGCTCACGGGGCAGAGAAATTCTCCTGAACAGCACCTGGATGCCCTAAATGTGAGGACTCCTAGTCCCTACCTGGGTATGCGCTGCACTAACAGGGGCTGAAAATCCCCTTTGGTATTTGCTCACAATCTTGGCACTGCTTTCACTTGTCTCCCAGCACATGACTTACTGCTCTGCCCGTCCTTAGAGACACCCCCACTCTAGCTCCACTCTCAACCTGTGCATTTCCTACTTCTATGGGCCGGCTGGTAAGCCCCTAAGGCAGGCTAATGGGGTAAGTCACCCTAACATCAGCTGAGCACTTTCAGAATGGCGTATTCAGAAGTGAATTGCTCTCTATCCCTAATGTCATCTTAGAATAACCATTCTTCAAAGACAACTCAAACTAAACCAGAGTGGATCTGGAAAAAGCAACATGCTTGCACACGAACGCCACATCTAACAAAGGTGGGAATTGGGTGCCAATGGTCCTACCCAAAGTTTTCTTTCATTAGGAACCTTTTCAAGATAAAATGATTTAACAGAAACATCCCCTGGACCTCTGTTTTTTGTTTTTGTTTTTTTCCACCTAAGAAATTAGCTGCCTTCACAATTTCATCAGAATCACGTTTTACCAAATGTAATATAAAGGGTGGAAATGTGATGAAGAAGACCATCCAAAGGTAATGATGAGCTTATTACCACTAACACCTTCTCCAAGTCAAGCATGGCCAAGGGTCTGCAGGGAAGCGGGTACTCTGCTAGAGACTGGGGCGCACAGAGGTCAAGTCACAGCATGTGCCTTAGAGAGTTTTAGGGATGGACATAGACGGACGGGGATGGGTGGGGACACAGACACACACACCCCACAAACTGAATGCAATAGCTCCTACCTTCATATGAAAGCTGTCAGCCTGGTGCTTTGACAGATGGTTAAGTAATGTGCTAGAGAAATAGAGAAGATGAGAAAACAGCTCTGCCTATGACCCTGAGGAAGGCTTGAGAGAAGATGGGGGCATTTTTTAAAGATTTCTTTTTGTTTTAAGTGAATGTTTTGGCTGTATTTATGTATATATGTATGTATGTGTGGCACCTGGTGGCCTCAGAGGCCAGAGGAGGGCATGAGATCCACCTGAACTAGAATTATAGACAGTTGTGTATTGCCATGTGGGTGCTGGGAACCTGTGAGGAGCACAAACTACAAATACAATTATAAAATGTTTGGAACATAGAACTAAGGCCAAAACGGCTTGTGTGTGTATGTAGGATAGAGACAGGGAACCCATGGATCTCAAGCTCTGGACACAGATAACCAGATGACTAAGCACAGACAAATCAGCAGCAGTGAAGACAACGGCCAGTATCGGGTATAAAAGACCCCAGCTGGGAAGAGCTCAGCAGAGTTCCTCAGAGCCCCTCATCTCCACACTTGGCAACTCTACCACCTGAGACCCAACCTCGTACACCAGTGGAGCCCTCCCCTAGAAGACCAGAAGCTCCACAAAGGACACGTCAAGACCTGTGCAGAAGAGACCACGACTGGTAAGAGCAAAGGGGGGAGAGCACTAGTATAGGCATAGGATTTGTGTGACCATGTGCAACAACAAATAATCAACCCACAGTTACTGGCTCTAGCTCTGTTTGTCCTGTGACTCATGCCTTGATGGGTATTCATGGACGCTCACAGTAGATTCCATGCTCATGACAGAACCAAACCCAGGTCCTCTGCAAGAGCAGAAACTACTCCTAACTGCTGAGCCACTCTCAAGCCCCAGACAGGGTATTTTTTAAACAAAGCCTTGAAGGTCCAGTAGAATTTTACCAGGCAGTGAGAAAGATGATGGGCGACCAGGCTTCAGGAAAGCCCCTTCTCCCCCTTCCTCTGTCTCCTGGAGACCAAGTTTACAGAGCAGTCAGAGACAGCAGTGTGGGAACACCAGCCTCTTGGGACAGCCAGGATACGGGCTCTTGACCCAAACTATATCTTGTGACCTGGTTACAATAGTCACCAGCTGTATAATTCTGGGCAACTCATTTGACTTTTCTGGGCCATGATTTTTTCAGGTGTATTATAGAAATAGTAACAGCGCTATTTGTGAAAACAGAGGCTTAAATGGGTATTGGGTTTTTAGAATAGTACATGGCACACTGAAAACACTGGATAAATACCTATGACTGCTACTACAGTTCCGTCACACACTTGCCCAGGTGAGTCCAGGTCTTAGTACTAATCATGCATTTCAAAAGACCCTTACCACTGCAAGTGTTCAGCCTACTTGACAAGTCCCTTTAGTTGACAATGTCTATGGGTGCTATTGTAGAATAGACAGACACTAAGAGAATGCTTCCCTATACACATGGTTTACAACCTGAGTAACCTAAATAGCATCTTTCATAATGAGATCATATCCACACTGGGTGCTGTGTGTTGCTGTGTGACAGAAAATACAAGGACACATCTTAGCACAGAGATCACAGGACAGTTGAGTAAACATACGATCCAATACCTGACATCTGGCATGCCACACTTCCCAAGACCTTTTGACAACCAAATGTTTAAGGTTACTTTCGAGTTACAAATGTCTTTATCAGGACATTACTGTGCATTGGACCTCTCAATAAATGTGATCATAAATACAGAACTCTCCTAAGCTGTCACAGAAAACTCCTGTACTTGGAATTGAACCATTCATCTTGAAGACACCTTGACACAACAGTAAGTCACAGATCATAGAGAAGAGGACAGGCAGGAGAGAGCTGCCAGAAAACTCGGCTTATTAACATAAGCTAAATGTTAACCTAGACACTACTGGGGTAGTCAGTCCAGTGCTTCCTTCCTCCAGAGAATTCCATTGTAGGTTGTCTGGAAGTTTCTCTGACACTTGCAAAGAATTAAAAATAAAAAATTTTTAGAAAGTTGTTCTACACAATGACCCATTTCAGAGCCTGTGAAAAAAGGCTGTAAGGCTGTGAAAATAAATAGCCAGGTAAGATGGACTTTAACCCGAGCCCTCAGGAGGCAGAGAAAGGCAGAACTCTTTGCGTTCCAGGCCAGCCCTATCTACATAGCAAGTTCCAGGCCAGCCTGGGCTATAGGGAGGCCCAGTCTCAAAATAAACAAACAAACAAACAAGCAAACTGAAAGACTCAGGCAACGGGCTTCATGGTCCCACCTCTCAGACTGCGCTCTAGAAGACAGGGGGAGGGGCACTGGTACAGAAGGAGATTTTAAAGAAATAATATCTACACCGGCTTTAAAGAACAAATATGACTTTGTTATTTACCTGGAACCAAAGCATTTAAGGAAAGGGAAGTGGGCAGATGGAATCATAACACAAATATCAGGTCAATGAAACCCATCTGTGAGGAACTATACTATAATGAGGGGTTATAATCAAGTGAGATTTTGCAACAAGCCATAAAGTCCCCAGAGTGTTTTCAGGTGCTAAATGCAGACACCAACTGTGCCCAAAGACAGGGCAAATAGGAGATTACCTGCCTGGAACATGCTACATAGACTACAAAAAAGCTACTGGCACTTAAAAAAATAAATAAGCACCCATGGCCCTCACACACTCCTAGAATAAACCAGGACCACTCTCAAGTGCAAATATGAACAACACAGAAACCTCAGTGACAGAGACCTGACTCCCTCTGACTGCACCAAGCCTCCAGCATCTCTTCCCCACCACCACTTTCCCGTGAGGCGCGATGTAAGAACATGGCGACTGCTCATCTGGACAGCTGACTGACAGACTCATATGGCCAGACACCTGTTGAACTCCTGCACCCATGTCCTAAAACCCATGATAAGAACACTCTGTTCTGATCCACCCATGACCCTGCTGTGGCTCCTCAGATGGGGCCCTGGGGACACCGTGCCACAGGCCCCAGGCACAGTGCCTCGCTTCCTCCTCCTTGCTGTTTTTCACAATTTTCTTTAATGAGTAGTTCTTACTTGGAGGAAAAATAAACTTGATATAATTATACCTCTTTTCCTTTGATTCCAAAAGTAACATATGTTCACTATTTTAAAAATCCCATTAATACAGAATCCTACAATAGAAATGAGCACTGTGCTCCTGTCTCCCCTCAGCAACCACTCTAAGTATGTCATAAATGCCTCCAGATTTTTCTTCTGTGATCCTACCTACACAATGCCTCTATAATACTTAAAATTTACTAAGCTGAATCATCTCAAAAGATAGCACCTTTACTTAGTAACCAACAAAGCACTGCCATCATTACAATAAGGACAATTACATTTGCTAACAGACCAAGTTAAGTTCAATATCAATGGGCTAGGTCTCAATTAACAGCCATGGGGCTGGAGAGATGGTTCAGCAGTTAAGAGCACTGGCTGCTCTTGCAGAGAACCTGGGTTCAGTTCCCAGAACTCACATGGCAGCTAAAAACCATCTATAACTCCAGTTCCAAGGAAATCTTCTGACCTCCATGGATATTGAATGATATAGGTGCACGTACATACATACAGACAATATATTCATACACATAAAATAAAAATACATACAGTATTTAAATAAATAACAGCCATAATGGTCAAGTAGAGGCAAACTGTCATGTCGAACGCCCTAGCGGCATCTGTCCCCTCCCCGCTCCTCTCTGGTAGTGCTGGAGACCCTCACTCCCTGCTACGTGGCTCCTCTATGACTCTGGCCATGAAAGTCTGCTCAGGGTCTTCCCTCTGGCCCAAATGAACTCTCTTCTTTAGCAGGAACACTGCAGAAGAGCTCAGTCCCGTCTCCTTCAACAAAACATTCCTGAAAGCAAGGCTATGAACTTAATTTTGCTTGATGGTCCCAACACTCTTTCTCAGTCTTCCACCCCAAATATCATTTTTACAATTCAGTTCAAAGCATTTTCTCCTACATATTTCCCAGTGCTGCAGAGGACAGCGCAGAATATACTGCTTTTTGGCCCCATTCTTCTGATTACGCCAACAAGTGCCTATATGAATGGCCCCAGGAGACCCCACAAGAATAAGTGGTATGGGACCAGACAGAGATCTTAGCCAGGGAATTTTAGCTAGCATCTATCTCTACTAGCACTAAAGTTCCTTCTCTTCCGCGAGTCTTCCATGATGTTTATGGGGTACATTCTATTTTAAGAATTCTAAACTACATTGATAGCCATGGAGTCACTTTGAAGTCCTCTGGTATCTGGGTGACTCTGGGACCTTATACACAAGTGCACACTTTCCCACTGTGAACCTCCATAATAAAGTCATTAATCAAAGCAACCCACCTCAGTCGGTGATGACCCCTGATACTCTGTTCCCACTCCATGGCCAAAGGCCACGCACATTCACATCACCTGCCAGCATTCACAGCCACATCTCAAAACTCATCACTCAAAATCTACTCATCCCTACCTCAGGGGCTGCCAGCCTGTCGTTGCTCCCACACCTAGCAGGACCTCAGACAGTCTCCAGTGCTCATGATTGGCCCCATCCAGTCTTCTCTTGTCCCTGTCCCTCCCTACACATGTACAACCACACACTTACTAGCTCCCACCCTCAGGTAAGGCTATTGATAGACACGAGATGCTCTGGTAAAGAAAAAGATGTCATTAAATCACCCCAATGGCCAACCTCGAAACACACTCCATATTATACAGAATTGAATTCAAAATGGATTACACACTGCGGTGTGAAAAGATACCTTTAAAATGACACATGAGAGAAATTCTTCAGGACCCTGGGTAGGCAGCAACAAAGACTCCCAAGTGGGAAAGCTAATGCACTGGCTTCAGTAAAAAACTGTGCTTTACTGTTTATTAAAAGTTTTACTCAACTGAGTGTGATGGCAAATATCTATAATCTCAGCACTTGGGAGGTAAGAGGAAAAAAGATCAGAAGATCAAGGCCAGACCAGCCCCGTTTCTAAAACCTCATTCCCTCGCCCTCCACACCCACCCCCAAGGCTTTATTCACCCTAAAGTTTTGTTTAGTTGGTTTGCAATAGGCCTTTCTTACTATTTTTTCTTTTCCTTATGTGAAGAGGACAGAAAAGCGAAGCTTCTGAGGAGATATGCAGCCACATATCCCACAAAGCCTTTGTATCTAGAAGAGTCTCTGACTCCCAATAGTGAACACACAGTGCACTCCACTTAGGAAGTGGACAAAACACCTAAGGGGGTGTCTCAGCCAGCGAGAAGGAAGATTAATCCCAAATGAGCACTGAAAAGATGCTCAACAGTTCTGGTCACCGGGGAAATGGAAATTGGAATCACGCATGGTATGGACACACACCTTTCACAGAGGCAAAGATAAGGGACAGTGGCTGCACCAAAGGCTGGAGACGATGCAGAGAGGGTGCTGTAGGCGCAGCGCTGGACACTCCAGTCACTCTAAAAAAGGGCTGGGGAGTTTTAAAAAAGAAAAGAAAATGGCAATGTCCCGTCTCCGGTGTATTTAGCCCTGCAAAAGAAAAACTTAAGACGCAAACGAGAACCTACAAATGTTCACAGTTTGTGGAAATAGTCAAAAACTGGAGTCCAGGTAGATGCCCTCCAACAGGTATTTAACCATTTTAACCTGGGCTGGGGAGATGGCTCAGTGGGTAAGAATGCTTGCTGTGTAAACATGAGGACCTGAGTTCAAATCCCAGTACCCAGTACTGAGGAGGGCAGAGACAGATTTGCTGGCTGTGAGCCTAGCTCCAGACATTGTCTCAAGGGAGTCAGAGAGTGACAGAGCAGGTCACATGACTTTTCTCTGGCCTCTACAGGTGTGAACATGGGTGTGCACACCCATACACACATGCGCACTCAATACACACAAAATGGTTAAACACATGTGGTACATACACACCATGAAATGCTACATAACAATAAAGAGACAATTACTGATATATACAGCTTGATCAATCTCCAGGAAATGACTAAGGCTGAATGGGTGGAAAAACTGCCACTGTCAAAAGACCATACATATGTATTTTTAAATATATTTATTTATATATATATATATATATATATATAATTCCATTTACATAAAAAATCTGAAAGAAGAACACTTCAGAAATAGAAGGCGGATGGCTCGTTGCAAGAAGTTAGAGACAGGGTATGGAAAAGGACAGGACTAGGGATGGTTGATAGAAGTACAACCTAGGGATCCTCACAGTGCTGGAACCGTTCTGCACAGGCAAGTGCACGCACACAGAGAAACACACACACTCACACACAACTGGGGAAATCTGAGTAAGATCACTGTGTTGTGTTGATGTCAATACCCTGGCTGAGTTCTGCAAAGTCTAGCCACTGGGGAAAATGGGCAGAATGCACAAAGGATCTCTTTGTGTATTATTTCTTACAATTGCATGTGAATCTATAATTATCTCAATAAAAATTTCAATAAAGAAGAAATAGCCTTCAACTTCCCTTGGGCCCTGCGTGGCTCGGCAATTCTTCTACTCACCCTGTCCATCTACATCCAGTTCCGCCACATCTGTAGCAAGCCTGCTCCACTCTCCACAGACCAGCCCAGACCAGACCAGCCACTCTAATCATTGCCAGTCCTCTGCTCCTTTCCTCCATTAAGCACGGGAACAGAAGAAACCCCAGTCCCATTCAGGTTCCTTCTGGGCTTTTGCTCCATTGAATGCATCCTGAATTCACAGACTCATCTCTCCAGCTTACCAGTCTGTCCCCTGCCCTAAAATCTGTCACTTGGTAGCCCTCAACAATATAGCTTCTTCCACATATGGTCAAAGCCCGGGCCACAGTCACTTTCCCTCTGGGTAGACTAGCAGACTGAAGGAAGCAGTGGACTCAGCTCACAGTGTGATTGGAGGGCGTCAGTTTGGTTGCTTTACCAACTTGAAAAATGTGGCCTTTTCTGCCTGGACCTGGCCTGCTGCCCAGCCCTGTAACATTCAAACCTGAGTGACCACCCATTTGACCCAGGGAATTCTTGAACTCACAAGTGCTCAAGAAAATACTCCCAGAGAATGAGGGTCACCCCTCTCTCCACCCAAGCTTCTGAGGCTGGTGGCAGACTCAGAAACCACTGACCTACCCCATTTTTCAGGGGAGGGGGCAGGCAATCACAGGTTCGAGTACAGTTCAGGAGAACTCGCTTAACATGAGCAAGGCCCTCGGCTCCACTCCCAGCTCTGCACACACTGCAGATGCAATCCTAGCACTAGGGAGGTAAAAGCAGAAGGATAAGAAGTTCAGGGGCATTCTCCACTACATAAGCAAGTTCAAAAGCAGTACCTAAGAATGAAAGGAAGAAGAAAAGAAGGAAGGGACAAAAAGGGGACAAAGGACTATTTCTTTTCTCTCCTCCAGAGCTATAGATATTCCATTTAAAACCCATGCCAGAGGGCTTGCAAGACAGCTCCACAGTAAAGTGTTTGTTGCTAAGCATGACGCCTGAGTTCAATCCCCAGAATGCATATGTGCATGATGGAAGCAGAAAACCGACTCCTGAAAGTCAGCCCTTGACTTATATATGTGCACGCACATACACACACTCTCTCTCTCTCTCTCTCTCTCTCTCTCTCTCTCTCTCTCTCTCTCTCACACACACACACACACGCATACAAATGTAACTTAAAAAATTTTAAGCCATGCCAGTTTTGTCCTTGATAAACCGTCAGGCAGGGAAGCACAGGCCATCCCGGCCATTCTTGCAGGGTGAGGGCTCACTTCTCTAAGGTGTCCCCAGATCTCTCCTGCATCTATCTTCACCCACCTGAGTTGCAGGTCTGAATTCCAACTCCCCACAGGGCAGGCCCACCTGGACAGGCACTTGGGACAAACAGGTACCTGACCAGACGTACCTCATTCCTCTCCTCTCTAAACCTGACTCTCCTGTCTCCACTCCCCAACTCATTTCATAGTCCACCTACCTCCCTACCACCCAGGAGTGGAACCCCAACATAAACCTCCTCCTATTCTTTCACAAATCACATCCAGTCAGCCAGTTCTGTGGGTTCCATCTCTGCAACCTCCCTGTCCACAAAGTCAGCACCGCACTGTCAAGCTTGTCGCCCACTGGATAGTTGCAAGAGTCATCGACCTGTCCTACCCAGCAGAGGTGGCTCTGTAACACTCAGGTGAGTCATGGTGCCTCTCCTGAAACTGAGTGACATCTTGGTGGGGCGCGTGTGACCTCCATGATGCAGTATCAACCTGCCCACACTGGCAACCTCTGTGCCACTCACCCAGGACACACCCTCACTTCTGGGCACATCAGAGCCATGCCTGCTCAGCCATGAACCTGTCAAACTGCTTCCTGAGGATCCCCCCACCCTCTAATCCCATTCTAAACCCAGGCTCCACAAGTCATCTAAAGTCACCTGCGACAGTCCATGGCATTCCACTCTGAATATGGTGTGAAGTCACTTGCCACAACCCCATAACTAAAGACGAATATGCATTTACACACATCTTCCGCACATTTCAGGAAGAGGTCTATAATCCAAAGGAAATTACAGAAACCACCAAGTGGCCTCTTTCCCAAAATTCATAGATGGAGCAGATACCTGCCTGTCTCTAATTCTCACCAGCACGTTCATCTGCTCTCAAACATACAGACACACACATTTTGCATTGCTCTATCACTAAACCCTGCTTGTCTCTGGAACAAAACATGCTTCCACATCCACATTACAGTTAGTTGTACTGACTAGTTTACTTGGATGCCAGCACCACAACTTATTTGCTGTGTGACCTTCAGCAAATAACTTAACCTTACTGGGAACCTCAGCTTCCTCAGATGTAAAATAGAGATAATCAGAGTCCCTTTGTCATTAGGCTGTTAGGAGCACTAAACAAGACTACACAGCTCTAAAGTTATGTAAGGGCGGCTGGCCCATGCTAAGGTTTCAAATAGGTCATTCATTTTTCATTACTTACTATCTGCTGCCCCCAATCATGGTCAGAACATAGATGAATGATTGTTAAAACTACATCGTCCTGAATCCCTGGTCACCCACTACCGCAGTAAAGACAAAGGTAGAATTTGGGAATGACTTCATATTCTCTTCCTTTTTTGTCCCACATGTGCCAATTTTGAGCCACTCACCTTGCATTGCACATAACCCCGGTATGCCCCCATACACACTACTTCCCAATCAAAATACTGATGACGATGGCTTTGCCAGTCTCATAGGATCCAAGCGAGGTCAGAATCCCCTGTTACTCATCTGCACGGACGAGTCCAGAACTCACCCTGACTCTACCTTGTATCCTTATCTGGATCAGACTTTCTTTCTAATCCTTTAATAGATAATTGCCAACACAAACTCAAAAAAACCAAGGCTCCTCTGCCTTCAACTACACAACAAAACAACCAAAGTCTCGCTCTTTTTCTTTCCCCTTTCCAGTCAGGTCTTCCCATAACAGAGGCTCCCAGTGCTACAAGCCTCACCACTTACCTTTAATGAATAATCTGTGTCTATGTGTCTGTGTGCACGTGTGTGTTTTCTAACCAATCAACCTGAAACAAGAATTCAGAAAGATGTCACCAGATACTCAGATGAAGAACTAGGAAACATATGTTTGGTGCAAACCCCAAGGGCCACTTTCCTAAGGATGAGAGATTGCTGGTCTTGAAGTCTACAACCATGTCCCTATCAGGGTCTCTGGAAGCTCCACAGATTTCAGCCAGCCTCCTCATCTCCTTTCCTGCTGAAGGAAAGACAGTTCTGTGTCTCCTTGACTGGTTCTCAGGGTCAAGTGGAGCCTAGAGGCCACCAGCATCAGCCTCTTTGGCTGTCTGGCTGGTACACAGCTGTCTGCTCATACATACTTTCAATTTTGATGCCCCTGGTCAGGTCTGCCATGACTCACTAAGCAAGCCCCTTCTTCATGTTAAAACCCAGCCAGCAGGCAATTCCAGGGCCTGCTCCTGGCTACCAAGGCACAGTTCACCAACAGAAAGTGGGGCCTAAACACATCTTCCCAGTCCTCATAAACTAGCTCTCCATGGCTGACAAGTATGCTTGGCATCCAACAAGAAAAGACTCCTCCCAGATACAGCTCAGTTGGTAGAGTATCTATCTTGCATTCATGAGGCCCTGAGTTTGATCCCCAGCACCACCAAAAAAGGAGTTCCCTCCTCAGAGCTGTCCTCAACAAGGACCCCAGAGGCATCTATCTGTTCACAGAAAGAGAAAGTCACTGCTGAGCCATGGCTCTGCCTTCTCTTTTTTTGGTCTGCAGGGTCCTAGGACACTAGAACCTTCCAGATATCTTCCTGGCCACCACCAGGGCCAGCCTTGTGATCTGGACTCTCCCTGCTGTGTTATTTGAGATGTTCTCTGCCTGCCAGCAGCAGGCCAGGTGTCCTGGGCTTTCGTAGCCAAGCACAGGCTTCAAAAGGCTAAGTGGAAGGTGACCATCTTCAAAGAGTCCTCAGACTTCCCAGAAATCTCTGGCACCCTGCCTTGACCTCGGGTCAGTTGCTGGCAAATGAACTTGTGAAAGCTCCATGAGGGCAGGGACTCTGCCCATGCCTGTCTGGTTCACTGCTGTCACTCTGCAACCCTAAGCATGGGGCTGGCATACAGGTAGTGTGCAACACTGATTTGTTGAATTAATGTGCAATGGCTTCTACCAAGAAAGGAACAAAAGCACATCAGGAGCCCTGGCTCCATAGTCAAGCAGACCAGGATTTGAAGCTTTCCAGTTTCACCATCTACATGAGCTATATACAAGCCAGGCTAGCCCTCCCAGCCCAGCCCCCTCATCTGTAAGTGAGGAAAACAGTACCAATCTCAGAGTGCTGCTGGGAAGGTTAGTTGGAAGTTTATGCATAAAGCCTTCAGCACAGCACAAGGCAGAGCACTCCGCTTAGGTTTCAGTTCATAAACATATATGTAGCGCTCAACTGTATGCCAGATGTTGTTCAAGCATGGCGGGCAATCCCAGATCACAACTCTTCCATTCCATTTCTGTGACAACCCTATGAAGCTGGAGCTACTTGACTCTCCTCCTTCACAGCTACAGGATTTGAGACACAGAGAACTAAGACAACTTGCCGGAAGCCTGGGATATAAAAGCGCAGGACCAGGATTCATACTAATTACCAAGTCCAAACTGTTAAGTGCAGCACCTGTCTGCCTCAAGAGCCAACCATCACTGAAAACTGGTTTCTGTCCCATCCCTTGTAGGATTCCAGGGGCACATGACCACACTGAGAGACTGATATCTTCAGTTACAAAAGAAGCAGATGTATGCCATGGTTTACTGCTCTGTTTCGTCTTGTTTCAACTATGACCTAATCCCCTGAAATCCAATGTGGGAGAAGTGTGTTGACAGAATTTCCCTCTCTTCTAGTCCTCCCTCACTACCCACCAGAAAAAGAAACACACAGCTAACCAAAAAAGAGGAGCCTGTGCATGGACAGAACAAAAGTCAGAACAGATCCTTCTTCCTTCCCACAATCCCTAAAACAACCACTACTACAAAGTAGAGTGCCCAAGGAAGAAGTTATTTAGCCAGAGGCCAGCTGCTCTGAAGACCAAGGTAACAGAGAGTAAAGCCATCTCCTCCAAGGAGGACAGAGAATCATAAAGAGCCAACCACCTCTTCCCTGCTCGCCTGCTAAACACAAATGACACTCATAACCAAAATAAATCACTTGACCTTGCTTCTCCAATGGCTCAGGATTAGTGACAAATGCTCAGCAACACTGGAATGGCCCTAAAGGAAAAAGCACATGGCGTCTTTCACTTAAGACTTGATTTTGACTGACGATATGGAATCCTAAATGCTCACAACACTTTTGATTTCCAGAAATCCTTAGTGAAAAAAGATGTGCTCAAGAACTGCGGATTCCTGGTCTGCTTTGTTCTCCGACTCATGTACGTATGACAGGCAACACCTGGTCATGACGGTCATGAAAGGTGGTTCCTGTGTCTCTATCCCCAAGTAACTGGGGCCTCACTGTGGGAAGTCAACTTCCTCTCTGATCTCATAGTCCCCAGCAGGGCAGAGGCAGCTCTCGGACACCTAAGGCCTTTCCTCTGAAGGGGCTCAGGCCCCACCTTACCCAGCCTAGTAACTATGCCACTCCCTTCAAGGTAGCAGCAGGCTTTCTGTCATGGACCAAAGAGAGGGAGCTTGGAGGGGAGGGAGAAGGGTGCTTGCTCACCCTGGAGAGTGCTACAAAATCTATCTCTTGCTCCCTAATCAAGAAACAGAATCCTATGGGCTGTGTACTCTGCCTTCTGAAAACACACAACCAGTTCTATCTAGACTATTCTTCCCAAGTGAGTTGTACTTCCTGATGCAGCTCACTGGAAAGGACTGCTTCATTTTAAATCAGGCCGGCCAACCAACAGCCAGTAATCACATGGCACTGACTTAAAGCAAAAGAAAAGCCAAACCCAAGAACACATACATACATCAAGGAGGCAACTCAGAACCTGAGTTGCCCTTGTGCTACAGATCAGTGCTACAGCCTGCACCATGTCTGCCAATAACCCATTACCCTGTGGAGTGAGAGGTCCTTCAACCACAGCATGACAACATGAGAAGTCCCCAAGGACCCATGGATATCATTTCTTTTACCATCTCTCCAGGGAGCCAAAAAACTGACTCCAAGACTCAGGGCAAAACTGTTGAACTGAAATCCGAAGCTTCCCACTATCCCGTTCCCAACCTGTTCTAAGACTTCATTTCCAACAAGAGTGCTTATGCAATCATTTTCACATAGAAAACTTCTTACAGTCAAACTGATCAGCGATGTCATGGCTATCTACAAAGGCAAATCTCAATTGGTGATCAGAAGTGGAGTTGACAAAAATTAACTTTCATTCTGAATTATGTTCCTGGCCCCGAAGCTTCCTTCTGGGAGAGGAAGCGCAGCTCGGTGAGAGAGGCATGGTTATTCCCAGGCAGGCTTGCCAACTTGCTTGGCATCTGTTTTTTCTGTTGTTGGTGTTTTTTGAGACAGGGTCTCCCTGAAGCCTCAGCTGGCCTGGAACTTGCTATGTAGAATGATCTCAGTCTCACAGAGATCAACCTGCTTCTGCCTCCCGGGCACTGGGATTACAGGTGTGCACCAACACACCTGGCTTGTCATTATTTTAGATTAAAACAATTTCCAAGTATACAAGTGATAGTTGTACCAGGCAGTGTCCCAGAGCCACCCTTCACTATATGTTACAAAGTCATCTTCAAAGAAAACCTTGGAGAACAGGCAGGCTGAGGAAGAGATGCCCAGGAAGAAAATCGGGGCATCCACACACAACAGCTGCCTCCATACAAAGAGGACTCTGTGGCTATAGCAGATCTTACAAGAGCCTAAAACAAATGCCACAGGTTTGGGTTCTCACTCCGTATGTATGACAGGCTGAAAGGCTCAATACAGCAGAAAGCAAAAGTGTCCTTGTTTCCATCACATCATCCAAGTTGGAGGGGGAGGGCAGGCGGGGCACAGCTGGCCGCAGCTGCACCACCATCTGCTTTCCCCTCAGCAGCCTGTGCTGATCTGAGCTACAGCCTCCTCCAGTTCCAGAGAAAGAAGCTCAGGGTTAAAGGTACAATGCCCTATTACAGAAGAGAACCCAGAATTACCGAAAAGTAAATCATTCCTGTAATAAATTAACAGTCTCAGGGAGTTGCTGATCCTATGTTCTCGGAACATAGCTGTTTGTGTCTCTTTAGACAGTGCAAACTCTGTCAACTCAATTAGACAAGCACTACATACAAACCACCACCTGCCATCTGCTTCCCCAAAGTTAAGTAGCCTCTAAAAAGTGCAGGTCTGCAGCTGGGTGCACGTGTAGAAGGAAGAGGGAGCATCCTGCTTGGTAAGCCTCACACTAGCTAGTGCATGGGCACTTGGAGCTGCCAATGGCATCCTGAGCCATGTGGAGAAGCTGCCCTTCTCACCCTAATGCAGTTTCCTTCTGAACCCACCACAGGACACCGGCCTGCAAAAAGGAGTCTAGGAATGAGAGAAGGGCAGTGTCTTAGCTGGCCATTCATCTCCAGGCTGAAAGCAAGGCTGAACCTGGTGGCTCAGGAGGCTGAGTAAGGCCATGCCTATGTTTTATCTGGCCAGCACAAGATTGTTTTAAAGGGGAGAAGTAGCTTGAGTTTTTTATGGGGGGCGAGTAGTGTTGAACAGGGTCTCATGTAGTCCAAGCTGGCCTCAAATTCTCTATGTAGCTGAGGATGACTCTGAACTTCTGTTCCTTCTGCCTCTATTTCCCGAGTGCCAAGATTACAGGGCATGTATCACCATGCCCAGTTTACAGAGTACTGCAAATTAAACTCAGGCCTTTGTGCATGCTAGGCAAACACTCTAGCAACAGGGTCACATGCCAACCCTTAAAAAGCAGAGCTAACTGATAATGCTCCCTCTTAAGATGGAGGCCAAGTGCTAGAAGAACGTGTCCCCGCCTGCATGTGCCACTGTGGCTCCTGGACCTGGAGAGCATCTGCCAGCGGAAAGTCCATGGAACGTTCTCGTGTGCTTTACCCAGATTCCTCAGATGAACAACTGCCATTCTACTAGATCATCTCCTCCGAGGGGCAGCTAAACATCCCCTCCCGCCATGGCAGGTGCAGTCTCTGAAAGGAGAGTTCCAGGCCACTTACCATACATTTTGCCTTCGTCTGATAAGATGATTTTCCTCCTCCCACAGGGCGGGTAGATAGCCAGGGCCTCCTGAAAGCTCTGCTCAATGTCGGGGCTCCAGACCCCCTCTGCGTCGTTGTCAATCGGCTTATCTGCCGAGTCGCTCATCCTTTCCATGTTTTCGGCAGGGCTCTCGCTGCCGCTCCAGCTGCTGGGCTCAATTGTGGCGGTTGGATTTTCCAAGCCGAAGCCTGGAGCCTTCTCAAGAAAATAAACCTAAAAGAGAAATCATAAACTAGTATAAGGACATGGACACTGTAAATACATTGGTCCTACAGGTTCTTGGGTCACCAGTGTTGCTTAGGGGCTTACTCATGGAGGAAAGTATGGAATTCTGGGAACCCTCCCCCACATGCAAGGTAATCCTGTTCTGTGTGTGGGGTGTGAAGCACCCTACAGAAATGCCAGCGGCAGACCGAAGCTGAGAGCTTTCCTGGATGAAATGAAATTGTCACCAAGTACAGTATGTCTGCAAAGCTCGCATGAGAACCGTTCGTAACAAGGGGCACTATGCTTAAGAGCTTCATAGCAGAGCAACTTGTTTGTAAGAAAATAAACCAAAAATACAAATCATCAGCCTCACTCTAGAAAATGGCATCAGAAGCAAAATGTCAAACCATCTCAATGAGATCTCCAAGATGCAAGAGGGGCAGGAGGAACCAGATTACTTTAGAATCAAAATTACTCATCCTACTGAGTCAGAAGGGCAGCTGACGCCACCTAACATATTGATCTTCGGTGCTCTTACCCTCTGGAGTCAGATCACTTGGTCATTTTTACAGTCCTAAACTACAACCCCAAAGTAGAAACCAGGACTCCCCTTCCTTCACCCACCACAGGTGCCACCGCCCTTCCAGGAATGTACCTGCCTGGGGCACACAGACACACAGCTTACTCTGATCTCATGGAAAGTGTGGGGCAATACTTTCCTTAATTTTTCTACAGAAGCAAAAGAAATCTTTCTCAAAAGGATGTGTTTGCTTTAAATTATGAGTACCACCGAGAGTCATAAAGGGGTAAGCTCCCTAAACAAACATCACACTGGCTTAACACCACAATGAAATGGGCTAACCCAGTACTCCCCACTGACTGCACACTCACAGTATCAATATTCCTTTGTAGAAAGGACATCAGATCATTTGTTCAAAGGACTCCCCAAAAAGGAGGAGGAAGAAGAACTGCTCCTGGGGACAGGTGGGAAAGGGAGGCAGGGCAGGAAGGGCCTCATCTAATCATCACTCTTCCCCTCAAGTCCCTGCCATCTCTCAAAAGAAGTGCCATGAAGCGTGTGCTGACGGCCTCATCCATGCTCCAGAGCTGTCAACTGAGTGCAAACACGTGACCTTCTTTCCCTGCCTCTCCCAACTGTACCCCTCATCTGTCCAACCTGTAGGTCTCAACAGAGCCCCAGTACAGAAACGTGAATACTACACAATTCATGGTCTAACATAAAGGTGCTTTTGGCCCCTCACCTTGACTTGTTGGTTTTTTAATCTGGCAGCACTTGCATCAAGAAAAAAAAAAATTCAAGTTGCTTGATTTTAAATGCTATTACTGCATCATCATCAAAAAACATGTCAGCAAAATATTTACTATCCCTTACCAACACATGTACACTTACACAGAACTTCAAAAATCACCGGATATCAAGGTATAAACTGTGCCACAAGAAAGTGTTTGGTGACTGACCCCTAGATGAACTCTGGGATGCCTACGGTACAGGTCTTTTGAATTCGCAAATGATTTCATGTTGTGTTGGGATCTAAGAGTCCTATAAAATTCAAGCTGAACTATAACCACGCTCACCATTGCTTACTGCAGAAATTACAAGAAAGGAAGGGAACTCTTTGATAGCAGCTAGCTCCCCACCCAACAAAATAAGAAACAAAACAAAATAACATATACAGAACCATAGGCCAGGTCTCCAGCCCTGGCCCCAGTTTGCCTACGAAAAAATTTACTGTGCAACTGAAAGCTAGACAGTCTCTAGAAGAAAACAGATCAACAATTCCTAAACAATGTTCAAAGCCTCTTCTAGAACTTCTCACGAGCTATTCACACAGGTTAAAGTCAGAACATCCCTAGGAAGAGGTAACAATACCTCTTCTGCACAGCCCCCTGGTCACACTGGTATGCTGAAAATGCCTCCTCAAATTAGGCCAATACCCAGTTCCTCACTTGACTTTACCCATCCATCCTTAGGATCTATCCATCCCTTAGGGCAACAAGTCTCTCCTCAAACACCTATTTCCTATGATGGGACCAACCCTCAGATCCACCATCTTCCACTCACAATCACAAATACATCTGTTATAGTACCCAGGGGCGAACTTATGATCCCTCCTATCTCCAAGTCCCCACTTTTCAATTACTTGAAGAATAGTATCTGTCACAGCTGGTTCTAGGGCTAAAAACATTAGTTTAAGTTACTTCCAATCAAAATCTATTGTTTTTCACTCTAGCCCCATGGTCCAAAGCTGGCAGTATCCTACTGAGTCCCAACTGCTGCCAAGCTGAGGGCACCAAACCACCTCGGAAGAGGTCTGGGGGCGGAGAGGAGAGACCCATTCTGTGTCATTAGAACACTCTAGTGTAAGGAAAACATGTCTGCTAGCCGAACTGTTCACCAAGGCTGGCCACAGAAGACCAGCAGTAGAGTCTTGCAAGACAATACCTACGAGTTACTTCTAAGGGAAACATACACAAACTCCTGTCTGGGAAATGCAAGGTTTAATTGAGCCTCACACTCAGGGAGCACAAACACTGTGAGAAACACTCCAGGGTTCTAATTCATTTACTGCAAAGGGAAGAACTCTGTGTCCAGCCTCTTGTAATTTGGTCCACTGGAGCTCAACAAGCTAGAATTACCTCCTCTGGACAAAGACCAGCACATGGCCTCAGAAACCAGCAGATACATAATCCCCAGAGCTACAACCCAAACGTAAGATGAGTCCCTGTATGGGCAGAGTTTCCGATCACAAGGCTGGTGGAGCTGGCTGAGAAAAGCTGTCCACACTAGATACCGAAATAACCATGGTGGCATTCCGACTCTCAGCTCCAACTGCCACCTCATCCTTGAAACTGTCCTCATCATTCTAGTGACTCTGAGTATCAGTCACACTTTACAAGCATCCTAAAATATGTAGAACCAGTTACCTACTACTCAATCTACCTTGATTTGAATGTCTAGCAATGAACACCTGCTTATTATCAACATTAAGATCTAATCAAGCTGGACACCGTGGCACACGCCTGTAATCTCAGCACTGGGAAGGTTGGGTGAGTGGAACGTGAGATCAAGGCCAGTCTGGACTAAACAGTGAGATTCTGTGTCAATCACCATCATCACCATTATCTAATAAAGTAGATAATATAGATATCTGCAGAGCTGATGTCTTCTTTCTACACATCTTCGGAATGTAAGGATTCATGTTCCCTCAATTTAGAATGAAGAATAACTCCTCCAGTTCCCTCCTCTGTGTGTGTGTGTGTGTGTGTGTGTAGAGTCACACTGGGGTCTAGGTTCCAAACCTGATTCATTCACAAGCCACACAGCTCAATTTAAATTAGTTAATCTCTTTAAAACTCAAGTTTCCACATGCAAAATGGAGATAACAAATTAACTTCAATCTTAATGCAGAAAACCCATGAATCCATAATCAGGAAGGGCCCGGCCCACAGGGTTGCCATGAGTCTTAGTGAGATTGAGAGCAAGGATTCTGACACCTGAAAACTGTGCACTGATTTTTGAGTTCATCCTCTCTAGACAGCAGCATGCAATGATGCAAAATACCGACAATAAAAAAGGAAAGGAGGATGGTGGGAAACTGAAGAGTCCCTCCCTGGCAGCTCACTTTGGGAAATCAATTTACACAAGACTTTCATCTTAAAAATCTTCACATGACTAAATAGAAATTTTAAAAATTGGTGACAAATGTCTCCAATACCCACCTAAATCCAAACTTCCTCCCAGATTCAACAGTTTTCATATTCCTTTGGGCAAGGTGGTTCATGGCCCAAGGAAACACTTATCAGTTGAAACAGACACAAAAACTGAAAACCTGTCTGTGTGTATAACCCCGAGTGCCTCAGTTTCCATCATGAATACCATTCTGCAGGCTCCCCATCCCCTGAAATTTTCCAGCCATGCTGTAATAAGCTCAAAACACAGCCGTTAACAGTGATCCAAGCACCCTGCTAATTGACTTCACAGCCACCCTCCCTCCATGGGCATTCCTTTTCCAGAACCCACCAGCATTAAGAGTCACAAAAGCACAGGAGAATGATGTCACGAGTACATCTGACCCACAGCAGTCTATTCTAACAGCCTATTCTGACAGACTCGGGGCAGTGGGGAGACAGCAAATGCAAGCACTTCTGACACCAACTCTACTCTGCAAGGGGTGACATGTGACAAGAGGAGGTGCTGCCCCTTCACCTTCATTCCCACGAGGCCCTCACCATGTCAACATTTCACCCCTTAGTTTAAAACTAACCCTTGTGATTAATGAAACATCACTGAACATGAGAGTCACCAAGAAAATCCATAAACCTTGTTTCAGCCAATATCTCAACCATGTATGAGATACCAGGACAAGACAGGTCTCTCAGAGTTAGGACTAGATATCAGTCCTAGACACTTCAGTCACCAGGATTGCATCTTATCCCTTGGGCCTGTTTCCTCTGTTAACCATGAAGGAGGCCAACTCACCCATCCACCATCTTGTGTGCCTATAGACTGTGGCTATAACAGAACTTAAGTTGTCACTGTGCCCTTGTCTGCATCCAGTACCTCTGAGGACAGGGACCGATGCACTTATCATAGTACCTGGCACATAAATAGCCAATAAAAGAAAGAAAAGATCACCCCAGATGGTCTGAGCATGCTTTGATAAGCCATAACAGCTCAAGGCCCAAACTTTGGCAAGTGGCTTGGTTTCTTTCCCACTCACCATGCTTACTTAAGTTCTACTATATAATAAGTGCTACAGGAAACCAATATCCACAAGGATACTGACCAGTAAGTAGGGTGCTTGTCTATCATGTTTGAGATCCTGGGTTCAGCCCCCAATACTACAAAGAAAACGGGGGGGGGGGTCAACATTAGGAAGATACCGAAGGAAAGATAAGCCAGACAGAGGGTACACAGTGAAAAACGGGCTGTCTCCGTCTATTGTTTATGTATCAGTCATTACTACTGACAACTAATAGTGGTTCTGTGCAAGAGAGACAAGTAAGGTCTGACTCCTCTAAAAAGGAAGCTACTTAGACCAGACTGGCTTCTGACTTAGAGACTAAATAAAGGGTATGTGCCACCACATCCAGCCAACAAACCTTATTTTGATAGAACATTTGAGATTCTCCATTTCCATTTTCTTCTGACCACTAGCGAAGGAACCAAAAAACAAGCTTCAAGAAAAGCAGGAGGGGAGATAGTGGTAAAGATGTAAAGACAGCACAAGAAGAGGCCAGGGAAGAAATTCAGAGATGGAAAGTAGAATAGCCAATCCTAGGCAAGCAGGGGAGCGGCAGGGACCGGAGCTGGGAAGAGAGCTAACAACCAAGATCTTTCTAGCTCAGAGGGTGCCAGAAGCATGCAGGGAGGCATTTTAAGGTTTTAAGAAAAGGAATCAAGCCAAGCGTGATGACACATACCTTCGGTCCCAGAACTCGGGAAGCAGAGGCAGGCAGAACTGTGAGCTGGAAGCCAGCTTCGTCTACATAGCAAGTTCCAGGCCAGTCAGGGCAACATGAGATCCTGCCTCAATAGAAAAAAAGAAAAACAAAAGAGAATAGCTACCCTCCAACAAAAAGGTCTAAGGAGAGAAGGTACTTTCCCACCAATGGAACCTCTGGACCCCATTTCTGACTCCAAATTCCAGGGCTTCTCGGTGACCCAGGTTTTAATTATCATGACAGAAGTTTTGGTTACAGCCACTGCTGACCTCTGGTATTATCTCTACCTTAGGAGGGTCAGGATGTAAATCTAGGAATCTCTGTCCAAATGGAGTACATATTCTACAAAAATTGTACTCCTCACTCACCACCAGTGGGAGGAAGGGAAGGAGCGAGGGAGGAATGAATTCCCATCTCTGTCCACAGCTGACATCACCAAGCACAGTCTAATTAATTCCTAATGAATAATGATGACGCTGACTCACCTCCCCGGGCAGCTGGGAGGAATGTCAGGCACTAATGATAGTTAATTGCTTTTGCATATGTAAAGTGGGGCATGTAATTATTTTTCTATCATTTCAGACACTCGCCAACCTTGCTAACAAGTGGTCTGAGTAATACACGTGAGGCTCTGCAGCCAGAGAGACAGAACCAAAGAACATAAGTCACTGTCAGTGACAGCAGAACTCTCTAGAATGCAGACACAAGAGCAGAGGCCATGTCTGCCACCCAGCCAGCGACAGCCAGCACACCTTGGGAGTCATGTGCATCAATTGTCACAGGTTCCCTCTGGAAAGGAGTGGATAATTACTCCCCTCACTTTCAAAAATCACTTCCACATCAACAGAATCCCAACAACAAGCCAGAGTCTCTTCACCAGGCCTCCAGTCTTGAGAGCCCCATTAGAGGACTTGGCAAGACCCTCCTGAGATCCCATCCCTGCAGCTCTACCAAGCCTAAGTACCTGCCTAGGTGACAGCTCAAGAATGGTGCCGACTAGGGGCATCTGGTGCAGTTCTTACCACCCTGGGTTGCTAGCCAGCAAAGAAATGACCTTCCTCATGGGTGAAATCTGAGAATAGAAATCCCAACCCCTTCCTCCAACCACCACCACCCCTATCTGAGATGACCACAGTTCTCCATCATTGCATTCCCTCAAAAAGATGTAGCCACATACCCAGTACCAGGCAGTCTGTCCTACCTGGTCACTCCAATGGAAAGATGTGAAGACACAGTCTGCAGGCTGAGTCCAACATCCCCAATTGGATGGTTAATACCAACTGTCAACCTGAAAGGAACTACAATCACCTAGGAGACAGGCCTCTGGGCATGCTTCTGAAAGATTACCTAGTTTGGGTTAATGGAGATGAAAAGACTCATGCTAAATGGGGTCAGTACCACTTCATGGGCCGGGGGCCCTGGACAGAATAAAAAAGAGACAGTGAGGTAAGCACCATCATGTTCTTATTCTCTCTCTCTCTCTCTTTCTCTCTCTCTCCTGCACCCCCCCTTCCTATCTACTAATGACCAGCTACTTCTAGTTCCTGTTGCCATGATGGCCTGCACTCTCAAACTATGAGCCAAAACGAACCCTTTCTCTTTAAATTGCTTTGGCCAGGTACTCCATCACAGCAAAGAGAAAATGCAACTAATACATTCAACCAAACAACTATCTTGGGGAAACGCATTTCAACCCAATACAGATGTGCTCTCGAGCTGCAAAATAAGATTGTGGTTCACCTCAAGCAGCCGTATTTCAAGTGAAAAACCAGTAACCCTGTCCAGAGGTTAACAGCCAAAGAAAACCCTATGACCACCTCCCCATTTCAAACAGGACCATAGAGCAAATGCGTGCTTCGGGTAGACTAACCAATGCTAAAATGAAGGAAAACAAACACCAGGAAGATCGATACTCCTTAGATACTAACCTATGCACAACCATAGAGCCAATTCCTCGAGAAGTCTGATGCACCCTCAGATTACCGGGATATCTTGGCATTTTGAATGATAGTATCTATAAGGTTAAAATCCAAATGTGGACAGTTCATATTTTAAAAAAACACAGCAATCAAATATATATACTGTCTCTGGTCAAATTAAGTAACAAGTACTTCAAGAGGGTCCATCTCAGCCTGCGAAGATGTCTGTAAAGGACCACCATCCTATGGGGCGCTGGCTTCCTGGGTGGCACAACTATAGGTAAATACTGGGGAGTCACTCCTACTTTCAGAAGGCTAGGAGACTCACCCAGTATTACTGCCTGTTGCCAACCAACTTAATGATATGTTGGCTGTGGACTCACAGCAGCAGTTGACCTGCCCAGATGCGGCCCACCTTGAGTGATTCAGAATTCCCACTGTGTTGCATCAGAACTGGCCCTCCCACTACCCTGTGTGGGGGAAATCACCCCAGGCCTTCCTCTCCTGCTCTCTTTTCTAGCGAGGCCTCCATCTGTACTGGATGTTTAGATGAACACACTGGAGGGAAGATAGAGGACAGACGAGGGAGGAGGGAGGACTGAAGATAGAAGACAGAAGACGGAGGAGTTTGCTTCTCCTGGGGTCCTAAGACAGAGAACAAGGAAACCTTGATCAAGGAGGCATTCTGAAGTGCTGAATGACAGAAACCAAGCCTTGCTGTGGGCATCTATCACGAACTCTGAGTGGCATTCAAATCTTCTCTAAAGATCCAGTGAATTCACAAGGGTCTCACAAGCACTTACATTAAAAGATCAAAATTAAGGCTTCAAAATACCCAAAAGGGAGAAAACTCTGCTTCCTGCCACCCTACAGTAACCAATAAATCATCCATCACAAGACATTTTTTTACCCCTTTCATCGCTCAACCATCAGAAATCAGGCCTTCACTTCCTCGAGGGGGTGTTGATCTGGACTACCCATCTGTCTTCACCTATTTCCAATGGATCTGAGCAGACATCCTGAAAGGTAACCCAAATTATGCATAGTTGCTGGGTTTCTTCTTGAGTTTCAAAACAGAATCATAAAACTCCTGGAGTGCAGAAACTAATCTAACTCTTGGGACAGTGGCACATTAGGAGACCGAATAAAAAATGGAGAAGATAGAGCAACAGGTACAAATAAAGTACTGGGATGGATCGAAGTTCTGAAGAAGCCAAAGCTAAATAGCTTATAATGGCCTACACTAGAACTCAGTGTAAGCCAGATATGGTGGCACATGCCTGCAATCTCCCACATTCGGGAAGATGAAGCTGGAAGGTCCGTATTAAGAGGCCAGACTGGGCTACATAGCAAGCGCAGGTTACACAGTAAGATCACATCACAAACATATGCAAAACAGAGCAATGTATCTAAACAGGGAGTTCTGAAACAAACTCACATACGTATGTTTTCTGCACTTGACTAGTGATGCGGACAGAGGTGGCAAGGCACTGCTCTTAGTTAAAGAGTGTTTTCTTTTATTAATATTTTATTTATTATTTTTATGTGTATATTGCCTGCATGAATCTAAGTGCACATTGTCATGTAGTGTCCACAGAAATCAGAAGAAGGTGTTGGATTCCCCAGGAACTGGAGTTATAAGTGGCTGTTAGCTGCCATGTGGGTGCTGGAAATCACACCCAGGTCCTCTGCAAGAGCAGCCATTTCTTAACAACTGAGCCATTTCTCCAGCATCAGGAGAACTTTTTCAATAAATGAGCCTGGGTAACTGATATCTCAAAAAACAAAATAAAATGATCCCTACCCACATCATAATGCCCTCCAATCAATCTGAAATAAGACTTTCAATCAGAATTTTAAAAAGCTAAACAATAAAGACTTTAGAACAAAACCTAGAAGATGACCTTAATGGAGGCAAATATTACTTTAAAAGAAAAAAATGGGGGTGGTAAGATGACTCAGAGGTAAGGGACAGGCTTGCCGCTCAGCCTCATGAACCAACTTCAAAGCCTCACCCAACCCAATCCCCACACCCATGATGGAAAGAGAGAACCAATTCCTACAGGCTATCCTCTGACCTCCATGTGCACACAGCAGCATGGGCACTCACCCACCCACACACTCACAAAATAAATCAGTATATTTTTTAATGTTTCTATATTTCATTTTTATATGTATGAGTGTATTACCTACATGTATGTAAGTACACCTGTCTCATGCAATGCCTGTAGAGGTCAAAAGTGTCAGATTCCCATGAAAGTGGAGAGTTACAAACAGTTGTCAGCTGTCATGTAGGTGCTAGGAATCGAACCCAGCTCCTCTGCAAGAGCAGTCAGCACTCTTAACCACTGAGCCATCTCTCCAGCCCCAGCATAACTAAAAATTTTACGAAGCCCAAAAATAAGATTAAAAAATGTAGCCAGATATGGTGTCAAGTACTTTGTCCCAGTTACTTGGGACGATAAGGCGGGAGGGAAACTAGAGCCCAGGAATTCAAGGCCAGCTTAAGAGACAAAGGAAAACACTTGGAGAGAGGGGGGCGGTGGTGCTGGGTGGGGGACGACCACAGTTTAAAACTTCTTTGGACTGAAAGAACCATCAAGAAAATAAAAATCGCCAGGCATGGTAACACACACCTTTAATCCCAGCCCTCAAGAGGTAGAGGCACAATGATCTCTTTGAGTTCAAGGCCAGCCTGGTCCACATAGGGAGTTCAGTCAAAAGTACATAATGAAGCACTATTTCAAAGAAAAAAGAAAAGAGAAACCAAGTCACAAGGTGAAGATGTTCGCAAAGCTACTCAAGAGACTATTCTCCTTAATAGATAATGAATTCTTACCAAATAATAATCAGACGGCCCCACAGGAACAACTATTTTTAAAATTATTCCAGGAGTCACTATGAGCACCCTGAAGATCCACAGAAGGGACATCCTCTAAGACAGGTTACTGGACCCTCTCCAGTGATGCTGAGGACCTCAGGATCACATATGGCACAGTGCTCTTTACAAAGATTCCAAAACAAAATTCTAGAACAAGCAAAACACCATGAGTTGTAGTTTGCTTGTTTGTTTAAACTTGTTGTCAACAAAGTATGCCTTCCTTCTCCCTCTCTGGCTGCCAAAGCACACTGAGCTACACTGGAGGGCCCTGGGGAAGATAGGACAGCTGAGGGGCCTCCAGAGTTAGTCTTTACTAAGCCCGCTTCATTGTCTACCCACTCCTGCCATCTCTTGCTGTACTTTTAATTTTGTTGCTTTATAGTCTTTCAAGGTAGTCTGAAGTTCATTCTGAGAAAATGTGGGATGTAAGTAAAAGTTATTTCAGTTTCCTGGTTGTAACTTCTCCCAACCCCAGAGAAAAGATGGAAGATCAATAAACATGCTATCTTCCCACCTAATTCCACAGGGTTATACAAGCACATGAAATATCCTTCAAGACTCCATCCTCCCCAGGAGCCTCACCAGACCCTCCCTCCCTGTTTGCCTGGTCAGTGTGTAATGGGGAACATTTCATCTGTCTGCCACTCTTGCTGGCTTGTGAGCCCTATGACAACTGAGTGTACACCTTTTAGGGAATTTTTTTTTGTCCTTTGACATTCAATCAAATATCCTGTGCATGCAAAATGACCCCAAATATTAGCTGAATGGATAACTAATGTACTGAGCTGATGGGTAAAAACATGAACAAATGAATGACTGCAGGAGGTCACACGCTGCAAGAGGACAGCTCAAAGCAGGGGGGAGCACAGGAACAGGAGCCTGGAGTACATGGAGCCCCAAAAGGCCAGGAGGAAAGGTGGGATATTCCACAAGGTAGGCAAGAAAACAGACTGCGGACAACTCTAAAAAGCATATGTGCACTGCATGAGTGAATCTGTATTCTTTCAAACATGTTTGTGCATGCACATGTATGCAGGTCACATGCATACATGTGTGGATGTGTCTATTTGGAGGAAGAATGGATGAAGAACAGATCACTGTATCAATCTGTAATCAAGAGTTTTTAAAGCAAAAGCATTTTTGGGGTTGTCTAGGCCAGAAGAGTTATCCAGATAAACTTGGTGGTACATCTCTGAAGCATTTCAGACTTACAAAAGCTTGGCAGTGACAGTTCAGACAGGTGTGCTTGTTTAAACAGCCCAAAGCTGGGGAATTAAATCTGCTCAGTGCCTAGTCACTCAGCTCTTCCAATAAAATGCTCACCGGACTTTGTCTTCAGGCCCTTGGTGTTATTTCCCTGGTCCACAAAGAGAGGCTCTGAGACCATATCCAAGCCTCACTGCACAGGCTGTGCTTACAGAGCCACAGAGGTGTGCACATGGGCAGTGTGCAAAAGCCAGTGGTGACAACACAAGCTAATGCCGAATTAACCAAAAACCTATGGCATGACTTGTGCACAAATGCCCATGGGCTCCAGACGAGCTGACCCCACCATTCAAATGAGAAATACAATCTGCCGCTGACTGAAGGCCTAATGATGAAGCAGCTGTCAAACAGGTCTCACACTAAAAGAGATGTATTAGGAGCCAATTAAAAAACCCCACCCTCACGCCAATCTATCCTCCACCTGATCCTTGGTTTATACATAACCCTGAGATCAAACTCAGGAGAAAGAATCTGGCTAAAGACTGGCTGAGGCAGATAAGGGAGGGCTGCTGTCGTCTTTAGGACAATTAGTCACTCATCCAAGAGAACACCTTCCACAAGCGCCATGTGCTGCACGGAGGTGCTCTAAGCAGACTACAAGTACTGCCAGGGCATGCAGAAGGGCAGAAACCCCGGCAGAGGTACAGAGAGAAAGCTAAGGAGCCTATCCATCAGCACCTGTTTCTGAAGTCAGGCCTAACTCCTCCTGTCCTCATGTCCACACAGCCAAGTGTCAGAGGAGCCGGTGGCTCCATCCATCCAACCTCTGCCTGCCTCCTTACCTCAGGTACCCCATCAAAGGAATCAGCTGTGCAAAATGCACAAAGGCCACATCTGATCCCATCTCATCTCTGCAGCTCCCCTGGGCACACATACAGAAGCGGGGGTGAGGGGCTACATTTTCTTCCAGCACCACTTCCTCCTCTAGACTCATCAGGAAGATGAACCCTCAGTGGCATATACTGAATTAAATCGCAGTGCGTTATACCTTTTAAAGGCCACTAGAGCAAGAGCTGATGCCCTCTCCTCTCATTCAACTGCCTAACATATAGGGTGTGGCTCAAGAAGTACCCCATGAAAACTCAAAAAGGAATTCTTGGGCCTTGGGAAATGAAATGAAGCTGGAACCCACATTCCCTCAGAGATTTTTACTTCTCCAAGAACCATCCAAGGGAGGGCTTGCTGGCTAGGCTTCTGCCTACCTCCCACCATGACTGGCCATGTGACCGCCCCGCTTCCACACTACATCACTAAATGTTCCTGCTTCTAGGAAAGCGACTCTCTGGACTGGGTTAGGCCCTGCCACCTCCCCAGTTACACTATAGCAACCTGGTACTACCTGGTACGAAAGTCTGGCTGGCAGGTGAGTAATCCAGCTGGGCTGCATTAGTGCTGGACTGGAGCCCCCAGGACAAGTCTCTTGAGTGCTAGTCCTAGCCTCAGCCAGAGAGGTTGCCCTAAAATACAAAGAGGACCTCTACTAAATGCTCACTTACAATGTTCCCACTAAATACCCACACCTTCAGTACCCCACTGCAGAGTATGGCACCCACAAACTTGAACACCTGATCTCAGTCGACTGCTTCAGTCACCGGTCCAGAACTCTCCATTCCAACCACAACCCATCATAAGATGCCTGCTACACAGGCCCTGTATCACTTCACACTGGCTAGTCTATCAAACCAATATCATCAGTCAGGTCGGTCTGTCTCTCTCCCTCCCTCTCTCCCTCTCTCTCTCTCTCTCTCTCTCCCTCCCTCCCTCTCTCTCTCCCTCCCTCCCTCTCTCTCTCTCTCTTTCTGTGTGTGTGTGTGTATGTGTGTGTGTGTGTTACTACACATGCATGTGGAAGCCAGAGGACAATCGTAGGTGTCATTCCTCAGGTGGCATCTACCTTGTTTTTTGAGACAGGCTCTTTGTTTGTCCTGGAGTTTGCAGATTCAGCTAGATTGGCTGGCCAGCAAGCCCCAAGATCGCTTGTCTCTGCCTCTTAGCACTGAGATTATAAGTGCCCATCACTACATCCAATTTTTTAAAAAAAGACAATGTCTCTCTGTAGCCTGGAACTCACTATGCAGACAGATCAAAGGCACACTACGATGTCCAGCTTTAACACCCCACTTTCTAAAACTTGGGTTTGGGGGCTCGAGCAGCAAGTTCTTGAATGAAGCTATCTCCTCACCTTCTGTCACTCCTTTTAAGACCAAAGCCATCAGCCCAACCTCTGGGAAGCCTCACTCCGAAGTTAATTCTGGGTTCCCAAAGACCCCAAACCCACTTTCAACAAATAACACATTGGGCAGCTTCCACTCTGATTTCCCTTAGGATACCATTTGTTTGTTCCTCCATGAGCTCTGAGGCGTCTGCACAGCTAACACTTCCCAACCCCTGACAGGTTACTGAAGCTCTCAAAATATTTGCTAACTGTGTGCAACATGCCACCCTCGCTCAGCACTCCTGCAGGTGCAGAGATCACACACTGCATCTGCAGAACCATATGGCAGAGAGAGGAGGAACAGCAAGAAAACACGAGGAGGCTGGGACGGGGGGGCGGGGCTCTGTTAGGAAAGCACGGGGCTCAAAGCATGAGGACCCAAGCAAGTTTGGATGCCCAGCACCCACACAGGAAGCCGGGCACAGTGGTAGCATGGGTCTGTAACCCCAGAGCTGAAATAACAGGAGGTGGTGATGGGAGGGTCCTTGCAAGTTCACAGGCCGACTACCCTGGCCTGCAGCTTGCCAAGTTCCAGGCCGACTAGAGACCCTACGTCAAACAAAAGGGGGAACACACCAAGGCTATCCTGTGACCTCCACATATCATGCGTGCACACACACACTGGTACCCACAAGATCGCTACATATATGATCCCAACACCCAGACACCCACACATACACTCACACACACACGCACATACAAATTAAGGCCACGTGTAGTGGTACATGCCTATAATCCCAAAACTAGCCAGGCTGAGCCAGAAGGAAAGCTCCAAGTTCAAGGACTGTCTGGGCTACACAGCTAGAACTTGTCTCAAAAAAAAAAATTTCAGAATTTCCTCCAAATTGGAATTTTTAATTCTGCACTTAACAGCTGTGTCCCCAGTTTTTATCCAACATTGCAATGGTATCACAGAATCAGAGAATTTACAGACAATATTAATAAACAGTATGTCTTTCATCAATAGTATATATTGCTTTAGCTGAATGCATACATATTAGCATATACAGTCTGACTATGCCTGACCCACTGCAGGTTCTCCAGTAACTGCTGAACATATAAAATTTTATTTAATAATGACTTCTTAAGCACCTGTCTTCCTCTCTTTATCACCCATTTTCAGTAGGCAAGGACTATTTTCCATCTGTTTTCTCACCCCAACCAACATCTAACACAGTTCAATAAGTAGCCATTCAATTTATTTAAACATAAAATATTAATACATTTTTATGGCTTAGGAAATCAAGCTGGGCATGGGGGTCATGCCCGTAATCCCAGTACTCCAGAGGTAAAGGCCAGAGGATTGCCATTTCAAGGTGGACTTGGGCTACACATTGAGACCCTGTCTCTGTAGGAGATTAAAAAAAGAAAGAAAGAAATCGGTCCTCATCTAAATACCCTAGACTTGACCCACAAAATTTGCCTCACAGCCAACTCTGTTCCCTTGACTGAAGCTGAGGCCCCACCTCTAGGTAGGACCCCCAAACTGCTGAGCTGTGGTTGCAGGTCTTCACTAGTGAAGCCCCCACACATGCTGGACCCCTTCACCAACCCACTCCGCCCCCACCCTCCGTCCCACCCCACAGCAGCTGGAGCGCAGCAGCTGCTTAGCCTGGGGTGCTGCAGCAGCGTGAGCCTGAGCAGCCTTTTCAACTTGGGGCCAGTCCACCTCCAGAGGCCTGGGGGCTGCTCAAGTATCAGGTTACCACAAAAATAACAGCAGTCCTGCCTATACCAGGGTCAAGCCAAGAGGGAAGCGTCCAGAGCAGAGAAAGAGAGGCCCAGGAGAGGGAGAAGCAGACATCTGACCAGGAGTAAAAGACATCCATCCTAGCTTTAAGAAATATGCTTTGAGATTCCTAAATGCCCTTAGCATCTCCCCCGTAGACCCTGCGATCACTCACTCAGAATCCAGAGGAACTTCCGAGCTGTATTACACTTAACTACTTTGAATATGTTTTTAGAACATTGTTTTAGGGCAAGTCAGATTTAAATCAAAGAAGGTTTGTACAAGGATTCCCAACTCTACAAATTCATAATGTTACTCAACTTTAATTTTCTCAAAATGAAATCCCAACATGACAGAGCTAATTACATCTATTGTAGGAGAGGCAAACCTTCAAGAAAGAAAATGCTCATAAAAAAGCATTTATTCACTGTTCTATTTTTTCTAAAATGAAATCAAAGTTTGCTCCCGTGCCGCCCTCGTGCGCGCAGGTACACTGCTGGCTTGATGTGGTCTGGCCCAGCCTGGCCATTTCAAATAAAGTGAACTTCAATCACCCTCGAGGGTTAGCAGGCTATTGATTCTCCTTCCATCATCCTTTCATCTTAGTCTGCCCCATACACTACTGCCTCTTTAATTGGCTCTTGGCAACTCTTTTATAAGTGGGTAGGTGTGGACCCAGCGACAAGGTGCTCCCCTGGGCCTGGCAGGCACACCTCAACATCAGGCCATCAACTGAGTAGATTACATTTCCCAATGAAATCCCACAGGTGCAAAAAGAAACTGGGAACACTTGAAATACCAGGAAGACGGAGCAAACTCTATGCTGTAGTCAAAACCAGCCTTGAACTCTCGATCCTCCCACCTCCAGCTCCTGGTGGCTAGGGTTACAGGCATGCACCATCACGCCTCGCTCTAAGTTATTACTTTACCCTTAATTTTGATGAGGAAAATGTTCCCGAAAGTCCCATTACTTTGTAGTTGATTTATGTTTTATGTTCAAACAGGGAGACAAGTGTTCTAAGACACAGCAATATTCTAAACAAGTCTTTTGCAAATACTCAAAATGAAAAAGGCTTTATGAAGACAATTTTAGTGAAGCCAGACCAGCAGCAGACACGCAGACAGGCAGGAACAGAGAGGGACGTCTGGTTTCTGTTTTTCTTTAGCTTTTAAGAAACAGCCCCTTTCCCAATCAAATCAATGAGAAACTTCACAGGGAACCTGCTTACAAGCAATCAATCTCATCCTCAAAAAAACGCACAGATCAAATCTAGTTCCGGGATCCGATTCACCTGCTCCTTCCGTCAGAATGGGGCACTTCATGCAGGGAACAGCACACCGTGCAGTTATCAACCACCAGCTAAAAGATCTGTAAGAATCCTGGGTTTTACCATAAACGCTCTCATGATTATCCCAACTCGCTTTGCCTGGTCAGCGTGCCTGGCCACTTACACGAGGATGAGAAAAACCGTGGGCTCAACTCATCTTTTCCCGGCCGTGTCTCCCAGAGAGCCGCTGGTGTCTCTGCAGCACAAGGCCACAACACTGGATGACTGGGTTTAAAATTAGCTGAGCCCTGGAGGGCCGTGGATAACCTTCTGACAAGGTTAGCCAGAGAGCCTTGTACTGCTCAGAGAGGAACATTAACAAGAAGCCAAGTGGGGCCTTTCAACAAGCCCATTAAGGCCTCTCCGAAGCCTGATCAGGGAGAGCCAGGCACAGCATGGGGAGGCTGACCTAGAGCTCTTATTTTTATCCCACCGAGTCAGTGGCTTCCTCCACGTGTGCTCCATACCCACCCACAGACTAGACAGTTGATGTTTAAGACACTTGACCGGATCTTTCAAATCCAGTACTTCTGGAATAGTTCTCAGGAGAAAGCACCCATCACAAGGGATGCAGAGGAAGCAGGAGACTATTACCCACATAGCACTACCAGGATACCCAGTCCGAACCACACACTCAATGAGAAGCAGATTTTTATACCCTGCTTTGTTGTTTCAAGGTTGTAATACCCATCCAACATCTCAGTCAGCATTTTCCTGAGTCTGAAAACTTTTAGTATCCATCATTTAGGAGGTGTATGATAATCAGGGCCACAATCACTTCACTACTGCCTTGTGGATGGCCATTTACACTTTTGCCCAATGTTTCTTGTCCTGCCACATCCTCGTAATCATTTCCTACGTCTATCCCTACAGTCAAAAGGCAGGAACAACTGGAAAACCATTGGTGCACCCCACTAGAGCCGATGCAGGACTTCCCACACACCCCCAGCATACTTTATGGCTCAGCCATATTGGCTGTCTGAACTATCAAAACACTTCCATAGCACTGGTAAAAAGCCAGGGCCCTGAGCCCCTGAAGGTTCTGCTTCTCTGCCCCACTGCCACGGTCCCCCAACCATTCGACCATAAAAGGTAAATAAAAGCTTGGCACAATAGGGCTTCCATGGTTCTTATTATACCAAAGCCCTTCCAGACTGATGGTTAAATATCCCTATTCATAGGCAATTGTTTACCCAAGACTTGCTTTCAAAATTATGTAAACTTTCAAACCAACCATCTCTCAAAGAGGGGGGATGGGGTTGCCTTGCCCAGGCTGGCCTAGAACTCACTACTTAGTCTAGGCCAGCCTCAAATTCAGTGATCACTTTGCTTCAGCTTCCAAGTGTTTTAAATCACTTCAATGGTATTTCTGAAATTCGCAAAATTCCCTAGTATTTTCTCTTTAAAAACAAAATTAACAATTAAGAAGCACTTACCAACATGCCTAACAGGGGGCTATTTCTAGTCCACAAAGTAAAAGAGTCAGAGGCAGGGAGAACCCAAGGATCAACTTAAATCTCCAAAGACTTTGACAAACTCTCAGATCTCCAACTAGAATCTGAACAAGCTTAAGCCAAAGCCACAAAATGCTGAGGTAGGAGAGGGAGGTAGTGAGCACTATTAAGCAGAACCGTCCTCCTAAGGGTTTACCTCAGCAGCACTAGAAGCAACGTTTACGGAGCACTGTGGTGGGCTGCGCACAGACACCACATCTGGAAGCCCATCTCTACATTAGCTGTCTCCAAAGCTCCCTGGTTTTCTGTGGAAGGGAACAGATAACTAGCATGTGGACAGAGTTTCATTTCCTCTCAATGTTTTTGTCTGTCCTCCAGTGAGGATGCCAAGGCAGGAAAAACAGCCAAGAAAGGGAAGAGACAAACAAGGGGCCTGTATAATCAGACTTTGAAAACGGAGAAGGTGCTAGCCTGGATGTGGTACAGCCCTGCCTTGCCCTGCCCAGCAGGCAGGTCATGACCCCAGCAGGAATAAGCATGAAGATGATGCTCCCATCTCCACTGCGGAGGAATACACTCCAAATTCAGAGCCACTGTGGAACTTAAAGGAGGAACTGCAGCTTCTATGTCAGACTAGCAAGATGCTAAGTAACAGAGGGAAAGGTATGTGGAGTTCAGAGAGAAGGAAAGTGTGGGAAATTCCCCTGCCACCGTAAAATTAGCATTCAGCTAACATTTCTGCAACAGTTTACATGAGGCATGGAGACTAGGGCTTAACTTTTTTTAATTTTCTAATAATATGTGAGGCCAATACACTGTGGAAAGATCCCAGCAAGTTATTAACATATTTATCACCTCAATATTGACCATTTCTTTGCGGTTCAAACGTTTAAACTCCAGTTTATTTTTTAAATGTACCTTCCTTTTTTTTCATGAGTGTATTGCCTGAATGTATATAAGTGTACCCATGTCATACAATGCCTGCAGAGATCAGGAAAGGGTGTAGGATTCTCCCCTGGAATTGGAGTAACAAATGGTTGCTACCTGCCATAGGGGTGGTGCTGGGAATCCAAGCCGGGTCCTCTGCAAGAGCAGCCAATGCTCTTAACTGCTGAGCCATCTCTCCAGCCCCCTAAATATACATTCTTTTTAAAAAAAAACTATGTGTGTGTGTATGCCCATGCATTCCACAACACACATAAAGAAGAAGTTCCGGGACAACTTAACTTGAGTGGGTTCTTATCTCTCCTCCTATCACATGGGTTTAGGGACCTTGGGGACCTAACTTAGGTTGTCAAGCTTATACCTGTTGACCTAGCTATACATTATTCTTAGCTATAGTCACTGAATTATCCAATAGATCACCAGAACTTATTATCCATCCGTAATGGAAGTTTTGACCCTTTGACCACCATCTCCAATTTCCCAGTCTTCCTGTCCCTGAACACCCAGACTCTGATCATCACTGTATTTCCTATTTCTGTGTTCAATTTTGGACCTTCATTTTATTACTCTGTTTAATTCTCATCACAGTTATGTGAAGTAAAGATGTAACGCTACTCTCCTTTAATCAGAAAACCAAGTAAAGTTTTAAAACACTGTTATTCGTCTGAAATCCTATAATTTAGGGTTAATGTGAAATTGAAGCCCAGGTCCTGTCACCCTGAACCTAAGGTCTAACTGTATGTATGAGGTAGTAAACCTCCATTAGAGGTGATCAATAAATAGCTGACAGCTCTCTTATCAGACATGTTGCAGAGAGGCTGGGAAGTGGGAGGAAGTAAGGGAAAGGGGAGGAAGTCACCTTCTGATCTATGAAGGCAGAAAACAAGCTACCCACAGTAGGGGAGCTCTGCATGGGGTGCTTGCGATGCATAAAGATCTGATGAGACTCAGAGTGATGTGAATACACCCTAGAACCAAATTCACTGGGAGCCTCAAGATTTTTCTGCTCTAAAAGAGGAGGAGGAGGCGGAGGTGGAGGTGGAGGTGGCGGCGGCAGCGGCAGGCAAGCAGATTCCTGAAGCTCACTGGCCACCCAATCTATTCAGCAATGCCCAGATTCAGTGAGAGACCCTCTCTCAATAAGCAAGGTGGTTGGGGGATGGAAAAAGACTTCCACAGTTAAGAGCACTGGCTGCCCTTACAGAAGACCAGTGTTTGGTTCCTAGCACCCACACAGTGGCTACCAACTGTCCATAACTCCAGTTCCAGAGGATCCGACACTCTCTTCTGACCTCCACACATGTGCCTTCTTCCCATGAGCATAAATCAATACATAAATAGATAAATAGATAAATAAATAAATACTGGCATCCCAGCAGAGCTGACCTGTCATGGCAAAAGCCAGTTGCCTGTTTCTGCTTCTTAGTGGCCTTGATGGTGAAGAGAGTCAATACTGCCCGGCCGGGAAAGAACTCCAGCCCTTCTTTTTATTTATTTGTTCCTGGATTTTCATCTCATACAAAACCAAACTTTGTGCTAAGGAAAGGATTAAATCTGTATTGGAAACTAGAACCCAACCAAAAAAGAGGATGGAACATCCACAGCAGGCAATGAGCATATGCATCTTAACCAAGAGGAAGGAAAAATGAAAAAAAAAAAAAAAAAAATCAAGCAAACTTAGGGTATTTCATTTTATTTACTATTTTTATTTTATGTTTATGAGTGTACTGCCTGCACATCTGTAAGTTCATCCTTATCATGCAATGCCCACAGAAGTCAGAAATGGATGTTAGATTCCCTGGAACTGAAATTACAGATGGTTGTCAGCCACCATGTGGGTGCTGGGAACCGAAACTGGATGTTCTATAAGAACAGCCAATGCTCTTAACTGCTGAACCATCCCTCCACCCTTGGTTCTGGTTTTGTTTGTTTGGGTTTGTTTGTTTTGACAGAGTCTCCCTGAAGCCCTCGCTGGCCTGGAAGTATGTAGACCAGGCTGGACTCAACCTCAGAGAGATCCACCTGCCTCTGCCTTGTCAGCACTGGCATTGTTTTAAACTGATCATCAGAGCCTTAAATGCAGCTCACACATCTGGAGCAGTAGTGGAGCAGCACCCTGGTGATAACCACAAAGATCTTACACGCTACATTTACTGGGAGCTTCAAGAGGCTCAAACTCTGAGACCTCCTCTGAGACCTCCTAATCATCACCCTAAAAATTTACCAAAAGGGAGAAAATTCTACAGAAGAAAAAAAAAAATCACAACCATAAAGATGTGTGTTGCAAATTATTTACCTAATGCTATAAGACAAAGAGAAAACCTCTTAAACATGAACGCAAAAAGAAAACAGACATTCGCTTACAGGAATCATCGAAAAGGCTAAACCGAAGTGGCAGAAACTTCAAGTAGATTACACTTTTAAAAGCAAGACAATACTGTGGTATATATCTAAGTGATCTTAACTTGGGTCTTGTGCGTATAGCTACACAAAGTGAAAATAAAAAGGAGAGCGCTCCCATGTCACAACATTGTCATTACAGTTCTGCCCCCAACTCCCAGTTTTGTTCATTTGAGCAATGGTCTCCGCCCAGGACTCTCCTGCCTCAGTACCCCGAGTGAGGGGATTAGCTGTCTGTCACTACAACCTTCTCTTTCTGCCTTTTTCTATTTTCCAGTGGTGTAAAAGACCAAAACCAGGCCCTTTTTCTTTAAGAAATGATTCTGGGGGCTGGGGAGATGGCTCCAAGTTAAGAACACAACACCTGTTAGGGTCTTGGAACCCACACACACAAAAAGCACAGCACAGTAGTACATATCTGCAATCTCAGGACTCTTACTTCAAGACAGGAAGAAGGACTGCTGGGCTGGAGTCCATGGCACAGCAACAGAAACAAGAAAGACTCTGCCTCAACAATGTGAAATCAACCCCTAAACGTTGTCTTCAAACCTCCACGCCTGTGTACTGTGGCAAGTGTGCACTCATCCATATACACACACATACACATAAAAACAACTTTTTAATTATTCTGATCAATTAATAATGATCTAAGAAAGGTGAGCTCTAAGTTGATCATCTGAGCATCTGACTACAAGAAGCTCAGAGATCAGATAAACGAATCCTTGAACCCTTCCCATCTCCAGGGTCGACACAGCCCACCTCTTTTAGTCACATCTTTAAAACACACAAATTGCTCATCATCTGCTTTAGGTAGATCAGTTAGAGACGGGGACAGGGACAATTACACAAGTAGCTTCTCAACGGGACAAGGAAGTCAATGGATGTGTTGTTCAGCGAATATTTCACATGTATTAGGAGTTGAGTATCAGTCATCCTTAAAAGGCAGGCAAATCCGACAACACTACAAATACGTGAACCCTGGAGAAATGCTGCTAAGTGAAATAAGCTAGGTACAAAAGGACAAGCTCTGTGGCTGGGCATGGTGGTGCACACCTTCAATCCCAGCACTTAGAAGGCCAGCCTGGTCTACACAGTTGCAGGTCCACTGGGGCTACATATTGAGGTCCTATCTCAAAACAAATAAAAAGGATAGGATAGTAAATTCTAGTTTATGTATTATATACCCCAGTTTAAAAAATAGATTATTAAAGTGAGATCTCAAAGTGACTGAATCAAGTCTAATAATGCCTATCAAGAAATACAAACATGACTCTTGGTCAGTGAAAAGGCCTGACATTTAATTGAGACCTGACATGCGCAACAGTTAATGGCAGGCATCTCAAGAATCAGCCCATTCTCCCGAAATTTCCAGACACCAAAGTCCATCTGGGCAGTCTGCTGCATGCTCCCATCCCAGTCTCACACCAGCATGCCTCAGGACCTGTCTGTCAAGTCTGCTATTCCAAAGTTGGACTCAATGAATGAACTCAGCTGAAGAACACCTATCATCTGTGTCCTCCTTGAGACCTGGCTCTGCACCTGTCACCTTTAAGCAACACTGGATCCATCCAGGAACTGCTCAAAGCGGGGAACTAGGTGCTGCCCCAATCTTCAGAGCCCCCACACAAGGCTACCTTACAGGGTAGTCAACAAGGCCAGTAAAGATGCACAGAGAGCAACCAACAAGCAAGGATCCCACTTCAGGAGGCATGCAGAGGTTCCCGCCATCTCCTGTTAGAGAAAAGTGTGGTATTCTTTGTGTGAGGCAATTTCCAGAATGTCCATTCACAGAAGTCAGCCCCCTGCCACCTTCTGAGATCTGGAGGCTAAAGACTCAGATCCCAGGAACTGTGCTGGGGACGTGGCATGCATCACCTCTCCATTTCTCTAAAGGTCAACGAAGCAGTCTCCTCTTTATAAGAACAGAAGCTGAAATTCCTGTTTGATCCACTGTCAGACACCTATTCTTTGGGCTAAAATTAGAGCATTTGTCCTAGCTGCTAAGTCTTCATCGATAGGAGGTCAGCTCTGAAGCACTGGGCAGTCACTGCTTCTCGTCCCGTGTTCAAGTTTCCGTTCTTTAGGGCGGCCGGCAGAGGTGCTGTCTTCCTCTTCCACATGGTTCCTGCTACAGAAATTTCTTAATCACCCCAAAAACTCTTCCAGGAGCCACACCTCCAAGCTTACTCTTAGTTCCTTTCAGGTAAGGGAAACAAAATGTTTGGACTGGTTCCTTCCACTACTAACCAAACAGGGGCAAGATGGATGCTCAGTCAGGAGCCCGGGATGCTTTGAGCAGCACAGCTGGGAGCAAGCCCCACATGTAGCTGCTCCCAACAGGAGATGCTCAGATGGCAAGGGATGACTGGACACACATCACAGGGCTGCCTGTACCATCCAGTCACCCTTGATCACCAAGCAGGTCCTTGAATAAAGCATCCTTTGGGTCTTCCTCGCTCAAAAAACTGAAGGACAACACAGAATAGGGAGGCTCTTGGTCTCGGGCAATGGACATGTTTTACTTGGGTTAGCTTTTCCCTTCTGTTTAACCACCTTTACGGAGGAAGTCCATGAATGACAGAAACTGGGTAAGCATGCAGCCTGACTCTGAGCTTACCTTAAGCTGAGAACAGTAAAATTCAGCAGTGACACAACTCTGAGCAATTCTTTTTTTTATTTTTTTTTTGCCCAGTCGAGACTATGGTCTCCTCTATATCTACAAACAAGAGGTTTTCGTGGAACTCTCCCATTTTCTGCTCTACTCATCTGCCCACCAGAACAGACAGGCCTCCCCACACCAAAGGACAGACTGCCTGAGAGTTGAAATTGTTCAAAACTCACAAACCACAACTGACCACCTTATACGTACACAGGTTCTAACACTATTACTGCCTCTGAGAAACAGGTTATCCTGACAAAACAGTAAGGGACAGCATGGGAACAGAGGCAAGATCACCAGTTTTAAGGCCAGCCTGGGCTATAAAGCAAAACCGTATCAATCAACCAATCACAATGTAAGTTATCCTTACATAAGACTAAATCACAATTAGTCTGAAGCAGACATACAGCCACCTGCATGCCAAGTTCATGGTAGAAATGAAGACAAGTGAAGCCTCCACCTTCAAAGACCACCCAGGAAGGGTGTGGGGGCAGCAACAGCTGGCGCTAAGGCATGCCAGAGACAAGGACAGGGAGAAGAACGGAGAACCGCAGAGCACAGCACTGCTAGGGTCAGGGGATGTGCGCATGTCAGCAGCCCAACACAGGCCACGTAAGTACCTGCCTTGGTCATAGCTGTAAGCCCAGAATCCACAACAAAGAAAAAAAAAACAAAACGAAAGAATGAGGTGGGGGAGATGAAGATGGACAACGAGGACAAGGAAGAGCCTGCGGCAGCAGCACACCAAAGACGGGTGTGTGTGCGTGTGTGTGCGTGTGCGTGCGTGTATGTGTGTGTGTGTGTGTGTGTGAGAACTACCCTGGGCGCTAGAGAAAATGGTGAGCTCCTCAGAACCAGGCTGCATGCTTACACAGGTTTCCATCATTCACAAAAGGACAGTTTAACAGGAGGAAAAAACTATCCGAAGTAAAAGTAAAAAGCACCCACTGCCTGAGACCATGGCCTGGCTCGACTCTAACCTAGGCATCCCGGTCTGAGCCACACTCCCCTTGCAGCTGTGCTCCAGGGCCAAGCCCTGCAGGTCTTAGTGTCCTCCCTGGGGGTTGTGACACGCTGTATGCAGAATGCTGGCTGTAGCAAAAGTGTTCACTGCAATCCTGCTCCTAGGAGGTGCTCTTCGCCAGGTGCTGCCTTCTGCCCAGAACAGGGGCAGGAATGACAGAACCACAGCCATGGGTTAAGAGGTTGGTGTGGGGAGGGGCAGTTGCTTTGATTTGTTTTCCTTTTGTACATTCTTCCTTTTCCAGTCCTTCTCGTGGCATCCCTTTCCCAGTGCTGACTCCAGAGTCTCGGTGAATGGGAAGAACTGGAGGAAGAGGGAAGGGGAAGAGAGGAGTAGAAAAGATGGTGTCTGAGAGACAGAACCCAGTATTCCCAACTGGAAAAGGGGGCTGAAAGATCCACACCCCTGAAACATTCCAACTGAGAGTTCTTGTCCCCAATCTCTGTACTTTAACTTGCTTTAACTTAAAAATAGCCATGGTTTAATACTTGATCAACTTGGAAGATCAAAGCAGACTAAGCTAGTTTAATATAATTTTAGATCTAACTTCTGACAAAAAACCAGATATGGGTTTTGGAATGTCTCTATATAAATGTTCTTTCTGAGAACGCACATATCTATGTATAAGTACCACTTACATGAAGGCACCTGGGAGGTAAGCCATGTCAGCAGTAGATATGCACCTGAATCTAAATAAAAACTTGCAGGGTAATGGCTAAGGGAGGTGGGACAGGCACCCCATGCACACAAGGGAGGCAGGAAAGTTTGACCTGTACACACACAAGGGTCTTCCCAATGAAGAGGCCATTACATTGCCCAGAGGACCACTGGGCAAGGCTCGGGGCTCAAACATCCCTATGGATCCTGTCTAGAGAAGTTCCCCTCTCATCCAGGGAAACTTCCTGGAGCTAGGAAGTTAAGGACACTAGAGCCATACATGGGCCTGGGAAAGACAGCAACACCAAGAAGCAAGAGCACGTTGCTCCGGCCCTATCTTCCAGGGATGGGAGACGCTGCAAGGGTCACTGCCTTCCGCTGATCTTCTAACACAATCTTAAGTGTGTTTCACAACCCCAGAAGGGAAGCAGGGCAGTGTTCCTCTTTTTCTAAGTGTGAAAGATCTGAGCAACAGCAATGCTGACGGGTCCCACAGCAGGCCCACAAGTTGAAGTGGGTAAAACTGTTACTTTGTCTCCACAATGACTGAGGAGCAGAGGAAAAGGTTCAGCTGTGACATACAGTCACTGATCATCGAACTGTTGATACAGCTCTGCTGGTTGAGTACTTGTATAGTGTGCACAAAGTCCTGGATTTGGTGCACTCAATTCTGCATAAACCCAGTGAGATAGAGGCTGAAGGATCAGAAATTCTAGGTTCTGGTTTGGGAATAGCCTGGACTACCTGAGACTCTCTCCAAAAAATAAATTAGGCAATTAATCGTGAGCAGGTCTAACTATGAAAGCCTTTTAAACTCAGTGATTTGGGAGGGGAGGGGAGGGGAGGGGAGGGGAGGGGAGGGGAGGACAGGGGAGGGGAGGACAGGGGAGGGGAGGGGAGGGCAGGGGAGGGGATGGGATTAGCTGCTCTTGCAGGGGACCCAGGTTCAATTCCCAGATCCCACACAAGGGTCCGGTTCCAAAGGATGACGCCTTTTTCTGAACTCCACAGGCACTGCACTACCTACATGCAAGCCACACACTCATATATATTAAATACAATGAACACTGTGGTCAAATATGTTGGACTCAGTTTCCTCAGGTAACACAAAGTTAACCAGCTGCCTTTGTGAAAGACACTGTGTGTGGTACTGTAAATCTGCAGTACATGGATATAATAAGCCACATCAACAATCTCCCATTATTTGTCCAGGCAAGCCCCTATCTCCGGAATCTAGTAAGAGAATATGAGCTTAGGACTAGACACCCAGTGTGTTCTCTACTGTGAGATCACTGAAGACGATGATGGACGGTCAACCATCAAAAGGCTTTGGGGTCTGACAGGGCTCCAGCAAGACACACCTAATCACAAGATCCCACAATTCTGCACTTTGCTCAAGCACCACTTCCACATAAAGCCCATCCACCCCTCTAGCCTTCCCCTGACCACTTATCACACCACACAGCAGAGTAATGGCTTCCCTCCAGTTTGCAAGGATGAGTCGTGACTTTTCACCATGCAAGGCTTCTATCTTTCTCCACAATCCCTAGCGCATCCTAAGAGAATCCTGCCATTTAAATGTAGCCAACAAACCGGCACTATTGGCAAAGTTTGGGAACTTCTTAGAAAGGCAAATGCTCAGATCCTGTCCCAGGTTCACAGAGTCTGAATCTGCATTTGAAGAAATGCCCCACTGATACATATATACACTACAACAAGGTGATGTTGATGCAGATGGTCCACACACTGGGGTCTAAGGAACTCTACTCCGACGTTCGGAACAGGGCCTCCTTCAGTCATTCTTTCATTCAGTCACTCACCTACTCCCGAACTCCATGTGTATTTCCTGCACCTTGCCAGGTGCCACTGAGAAGGGAGATTCCTTCAGTGTGAGATTCATTACAGCTACCTGCCCTCAGAATTCAGCTACACACAATGCAAGCTCCTCTGGATTCCGAGTCCTCAGATGCCTTGCAGAGGCTGATACCTCTGCCCAAGGCTGCAGGGACCCACCCACACAATAACCAGGCCCAGAAGTTAAGGCAGAGCCCCTTTCTATTTCTGCAGGTGCTACATTCCAAAAATGCTTCTTCTTGCAAAGCACGGCAAGAATTCTACACTCAGGGAGCCAAAGAGGTTAAGCAAGGGTCTCCTCTTCCCCTGGGGAAAAGAGAAGCTCAAACCTCTCCCGAAGAGGTTTACATTTTTAAAATGTATTTATTTTATCAACCACAAGCCTGCAAGTCAAACAGCAACTCAAAAGATATTTTGCAGACAGAGATATTCTGGGAACACACTGGAGGCAAGCCTATTTATCCACTGAGATTACAAGACTAGCCTGAAGGGACGAGCATCAGATGCTATCCACCGAAATGACTATGAGCCTGCCTGCAGACTGCAGCAGTCACAGCTACCTGTGTCCCCAGAGCACCTCCTGTTCAGCTCTGTCGGACTTCATCAGGAACGGCTGTTTGGCCCACCTCTGGGGCGGGTGAGACGCAGTGGACAGGTGCAGCATTAACACTGTGCATGGTCTGTGGTGCCGGAATCACCTGGAAGCTAGTAAGGTACTAGACAAACAGTCCAGCCTCAGAGTCCAAAAGGGAATAGCAAGAAACAGGATTCCAGGCAGCTGCAGTGGGTTGCAGGCCACAGCTCCTTCCTTTGCCACTTTGTATCCGGTCACCCTCTGTCGATCACGGGACTGTCTCCCACAGGCCTCCTGCTCACCTCTCCAGACTGGATCATGTGTTCCCAGCCTGCCATCCCTGCCACCCCACAGATCCCTGATCCAACCCAGGTTTCCAGGAAACAGCAGCAGAGTGGCAATTCATTTATCAAGCATTTAATGAGTTTGAGAAAGGCAATATTAAATACTTAAAGACAAAAAAAAAAAACATACACACCAAGGAAAAAAGACTATGAAAATCTAGATTCAAGCTTCGGTCTAAGGGATGAGGGAATTCCTGCGGTGAGCAAGCCAAGTGCAACAGAAAAGGAATTTTCTTATCCGCAGCACCTCACACAGACCCACTCCCAGTCTGTAATGCATTGTGCATGGACGGCATTTCCCACACACTAGACTCTGACTCCAGTGACCAACCTTCTTGTCTAACTTTGAAAGTAACAGCAGCACACTACACAATGCAGTATATATAACGTGTTAGTCTTAAACTGTTTCACTACAAAGAGAACCAGTTTTTTTGTTGTTGTTTTTGGAAACCAGTCTTCTTTATATAGTTCAGGCTGGCCTCCAACTCATAGCAATCCTCCCTCCCCAGCCTCCTGACAGGTGTGTGCCACCATGCCCAGCTGAATTTTTTTTCAATGGTTTTCATAAGTATTCAAGGTTTGTTCTCAACTGGGCTACAGGGAGGAAGCTTGCTAATAAAGCTGTGTAGAGAAAGGGAGGCTGAGGTTCAAAACGCCTCCACAGGCATTCTCACCCACCCTGACCTCCTTCCCAGGTCACCCCCACCCAATTTCACCACCCACAGAAACTCCTTGGCCATGTGCATCAATTGACACTTTCTAGTAGCCTCATTTTAAAAGGTACAAAGACAAGTGAAATCAAGTTTGGTAGCTTCTATCAGCCCACGTGGAAAATGTTATCTTTTTTTTCTTTTTTTTTTTTTTTAAACTTGGAACATTTTTAAGCCGGTATTCTGCATCTTTTCCGCATACTAAATCTTCAAAGTCCAGTGGTCGGGTCTCCCTGCAGCCCCAGCTATTCTGGAACTTGATATGCAGACCAGATTAGCCTTGAACTCACAGAGATCCACCTACCTCTATTAGGATTAAAGGCATGTGCTACTCCACCTGGCCAGTTGTTACTCTTGATGCATGGACACCTCAGAGTAGACTGGCCCTCCCTTTCCAGGACCCAGCGCAGCGCCCAGCACTGGTAACTCTCACAATGCATGGTGCAGGCTTAAGAGAGGGCAGGCTTGATTCACAGAGCCTACACCAGCTGCTCCTATGCACACAAAGCCTTTCAGAGGCACCAACTTTAGTTGAGAATTGGAAGGAACCAGCAGAGTTTTCAGTGGACACAAGCTCTCTATTTTTAACAGACCACAAGTCTCTTGGTGGGCTCCACTTCTCCAAGGAGTCCCTCTCTCACCTGCTCCCCACCGTCCCCAGTTATGAGCTCTCAGGTGCCTGACTTCATTCATCATTGCCCCTGACACCCCACCGTGTCTGTCCCTGCTCAGCTGTTATCCTCCACTGGCTACAAGTTCTTGGAGACAGGCCTTTACATTCCATTCACAGCCAGAGCCTTGCTGCCCACAGCCCAGCACCGGCTCAGTTAATTACTTAAGGGATGTATGGGTTGGATAAATGAATGGAATTCCTCCTAACACTCTGTCTGTAAAATCTCCATAGTTCCTTCTGGCTCTGAGTCAGGAAGGCTGTGCACTGTGCACATGTCTAAGCTGCAGACAGCAGGGGATGGGTCCTACTGGATGCTCACACTTGGCCCTCTGCACAACCGGCTCCACCAGGTTACTGACCCAAGAAACTTTACTTAAGACTGCACTTCGTGCATTTCTCTGAACCAGTGCAGACTTCTAAATTTTTTTTTCTCCTGCTTTTATTTGGGTGAGGGGTAGAGACAGGGTCCCACGCTACAGCCCAGGCTAGCCTCGAACTCACAGCAATCCACCTACCTCAGTCTCTCAAGTATTTGGATTACAGGCAGACTTTTAATTTTTAAGTCTTCAAAAGTATCCTGTGGCTTCCAGCTGGTTACTGAACTTTGGAAGATATATATATATTCAAACAGCTCTTCAGTATAAATAGTCATTATATATTCCTCAAGAGGAAAATGCATTTTGTCCTTAATGAATGAATATTACAGAAAGATCATAAGATCAAGTTTTGTACTCCAAAGTCTGGGTTTCCGAGGCCAGTACCTTCCCACATGATCATGAGCATGTTACTCTAACATCTGCCCACCTCCATTTTCTTATCCCTAGAACTAGAAAAGCAATACACCCAACTTACAAAGTTGCTTCAATGCCAGAATGCCTAACTAACTGTGGAAGCCAAACGCCCGTGCCATGCAGTACTCTGTAAACTACTTCTGAGACCCACCAGAGTGGGTGACAGGAACACACAACCAAGAAGGGCCACCCCCAAGACCCTGGCCTGGAGACACAAAGGTCAGAGGAACCCCATTATGGGCTCCCAGGCTGAGACAGATGGGCCCCAAACACTCAAGTCTCCATACTTGTAGCAAGAGCAGGATGGGAAGAGAGCAGGCCTCATCAAGAGAGCCAGCCTGGAGAACGGGGGCCCATACCCTGGGGAGGGGAGCACGGCTGCCTACTGAGCACAGGGCAGCACAAAGAAACCAATCCAGGCAGTAAGAGAGGAAGGGAGCTGGGAGTTCCCCTTGCAGAAGGGCAAGAGGAGTCCTGCCCTGCTCATGTCGGCAGGCTGGGCAGCCCAAAGGGAGATTCGCGCCTTTTTTCCTTCCTCTTTCTCCTGTGTGAACTTTCCCAAACTGGCTCTGCCCGTTTCACACAGGAACCAGGCTTGTGTGCCGCACATTTTATTATTTGGGAAGAAAGCATCTGCAGTCGGGTAGTGAGTCACTAGCAGGCCTTGTCAATCTGCCAGCAGCCTGCCCCTCTTCATTACAAACGTAAAGATAAAAGCTCTCGCTGCATTAGCTGGCATACGCCTCCACAGACAGCACAAATAAATTAATTGTGCCTCATCTCAAACAGCCGAGAGGTGTGCTCGAGAGGCAAATGCCCTCCTTCTTGTTTCATTAACAAATTAAACTGCAACAGAGCCGCCACGCTCTTCTGTACACAGATCCAGCTACACAGCCAACTTCAGAATCTCCTACGAGGCGAACACCGAGCCAGAGCCAGCGTCACTCAAGAAGAGCTCTCATCCATATAGGAGGGGACAGGGGAAGGGGAATAGTGACCTCAGGGGCCACTATGAGCCTGGGGAATAATAGCTGCCCATCAGAGGCTGGGCTCCGCTGCAGCAAAGGGAGGGTGTTCCCAGTATTTACCCCAGGCAAATAAACAAACCTGGTTCTGGAGCCCTGGTATGCAGGGCCCAGTGAGAGAGTTTGTCATCAAGGAGACGCTGTCATACTGAGGATGGTGAGCATTCCAGAAACAGAATGAGTCAAGACAAACTTGAAAAACATGTTGGACTTCCCTGCACCACCAGCTACGATTACACCCTCAAACACACCTTTCTAAGATTTCGTGGGAGAAAGAAGTCACAGGTAATTTGTTACAAAGCTGTGATTTCTTCCTCCTCACTCAGTACTCATAATTTAGGAAACCTGTGTTTTAGGAGCTGAAGGGCCATGACTAAAAGCGGATCCTTTCATGTTTTTATCTCCAAAGAGACAAACTCAGTGCATAGGAGGGGAGGAGGGAGACAGGAAATGGGGGTGGGGAGGGGAAAGAACAAAGAGAACCTGAAAAGAAGAAGAAAAGACTCTCTCTACTCTCCAATATCACCCTATTAACTCATGACCTATAAGGAAGTCAAGATCACAAACAGCTAATCCAACCATAAAATATGTCCAAAGTATTTATTATACAGAGGACTCTGGGTTTGGTTTTGTTAGTTTAGTTGGTTTGTATTTTATCTGTTCAATCCAAGAATCTAAAAAATTCTACACAGAAAAATTTGACCTCAACCAGCTAGGACCTATCTATAAAAAGCAAAGAAAATAAAACCTTTTAAAGAAGAAGAATAAATAAAGCCATATGCAGCCTCATGAAAGCCTCTGCCACTCATGAAAGACCAGTTGAACAATGTATCCCAGAGCCAAGCCTTTGTAGAAATGACAGTAAGGAAAGCAGGCCCAATGGCAAAACCAGGACCTTCATGCACTCACTGGTGGTGGCACTATGAAGTACAGACTCGTCGTTTTGGAAAGCAATCTGGCAAAATCCATCAAGAATCAAGAAATTACCTGTGCCTTTTAACCCCAAATCCTGCTTCTGGGAATTCATCCTAAGAAAATAATCTATAATAAAAATGAAGCTATATCTCAAATTATAATAGCACAAAACTACAAGAAAAAAAATCTAAATGTTCAGTAATAGATGAATGGTTAAATTCAGCATGTGGAATGGTGGACGGTAAGTCCATTAGATCTTTCTGAAGACTATGGAACCATTTGGAAAGCATTTACTTAAGGTTTACAGAAACGAGCAGAACACAAAACTGAGCCTCCATCTGATTACAGCTCCATGGAAATATGCCTGCACCCAGTCAAGGGCTGTGAGTTAAAATGAAAACAGTTGTGTCAGGATCCTGAGCTTGGGGGTGAACTTTTCTTTCCATCTTTTGTTTGATTTTTCTTTATTGTGGTTATAGTATTTTTTGTGAAATAAAGAAAAATCACAGGGCACAGAAGCAGCTGCTGGGCTTGCGTTCAAAGAATGAATCAGAAACCTGGAGAACCACCCGGCTGTTTACACCTAGCCTTAAAGCCTCTGGTGCACTCTGGTTCACTCTTTGCTTGGGCTGAAGAGGAAGGGATAGCTCAAAGAAGCTAAGCCATCTATCCAAGTGTTAGTATCTACCTGTGTTAGTCAGACTACGAGATGATGGTAATACAGAGATCTCAGATCTCCCAGACTCCGACTTCCGTCTCCTCACCACACGAAACTGCCAGCTGGATATGGGAGGAGGCTTATTTAGAAGAGTTAAGGTGTTTAAAACGGAAGGGTACATGGAACAGGATAGATGGCTCAGTGGTTAAAAGCACTGGCTGCTGTTGCAGAGAACCTGGGTTCAGTTTCCAGCACCTACATGGCAGTTAACAACCATCCATGACTTCAGTTCCAGAGAATTCAACACCCTCTTCTGGCCTCTGCGGGCACTATATGACATGTGGTGCAGTTACATACAAACAAACAAAACACTCAAACACATTAAATAATGTATTTAAATGGAAAGATACAAGAGTGACTGATTTCACCAAGATCAAGGCGTGAAAACAAATGACCCTGGGTTAACAAACATTACCCAAGTCCACATACTCCATCTTGCTTGGCATAGCTCTGAGACTGTAACAGGGGTTCAAAAACTGCTTATGCAAAAGACCAGCAAGTGAAGAAGTGCTGAGCTGGCAGGCAGCATCTGGATCCAACTGTGTGTAGTGTCTGCGTCCTCGATCGCACAGGAGGCTCAGGAATATGTGGACAGGAGTGTGTACAGATCCTCGCTCCAAGAGGACCAGAGGATACAGCCTCCATAAAGAAAGCTGTATAAATGAACAGGAGATACCAGCAAGAGCCAGAGAAAATACAGATGCTGCTGGACCCAGTCACCTCATCCATGAGAGGCTCCTGTTCCCACTGGACAAGGTCAAAGGGAATGGAAGGAAACACTTTTCCTTGGCACCCACCAAGCACTATGCCCAGCACTGGGGGTAGAAGGTTAAGTTCAAGGTCATCCTCAGCCCAGCCCAGGATTCATAGACCCTGCCCAAAAAAGACAGCCTAAGATACAACAGGAACCAAAGAGGAGAGAGGGAGAGAAAGGACGAGGAGGAAAAGGGAGAAGTGCAGAGGGACAAAGAACGGAAAACGCAAGTCTAGCCTGTGATTGTTACACAGTCACAGACAACCCATGGCACATGAGACAGAGGATGCTGGAAGAGCACAGAGCCAACCTGTGAGAAACCACGGACAGGGAAGCCCACTACCCCGCCCCCTGTGGATGCAGGGAGAGAGAGCCCCAGGCCATCACTGTACCTGGTCACCCTGGAGCAGTCACAGGTGCGCTGCTCCCCAAATAAGCAGCAGCTTGAACCCTTGAGACAGGTGCAACTTAAGCTCAGAACACTTGTAGAGCCCTGCTGGTCACATTTATTGAGCACCTAGAGAAGTACTGCACAGTTGAGTCCACAGTCAACTCAAAATCAAACTGGCCTGGTTCAAGTCCTGCCTATACCATGTGCTCACTCTGAGAGCTTCAGTCTCAGGCCTCAGTTCCCTCCTCTATAAAGGGAGTGATTACACTCACCTTACTGAAGGGTTCTGAGAATTAAGTACATCAATGCAAGTAAAGGGCTTAGTCACAGAAACCAGAACACCGCAGAGCTGTAAGTTCACTAGGACAGTTACCGCAAGCAGTATAAAATCTGATCTGCACTCTATTCCTAGGTTTCCCCAATTCCTCCGAACAGAGACCACCTGCAAGTTCCGCATTCTCTATGGATTTTTTTTCTTTTTAAATATTTTATTTATTATTTTTATTTTCTGTGTATGAGTGCATTGCCTGCATGTATGTCCGTGTTTGTGCAATGCCTACAGAGGTCAGAAGAGTGTTGGATCCCCTAGAACTGGAGTTACAGACAGTTGTTAGCTACCATGTGGGGGCTGGGAACCGAACCCAGGTCTTCTTCAAGAGTAGCCAGTGCTCCTAACTGCTGACATCTCTCCAGTCCTGATTTTTTGTAAAAGGTATCATGTATCAACACAGGCGTAGACTTTTTATTTCTAATAGGCATAGAGTAAGTAAGTACCTATTCCTCTCCCTGGGCACCTAACTTTTTAATGATTTGCACATTAGATTCAATATTTGATGCAAATTGATCCATAAAGGACTTCAATTAGAAATTAAGCATGTCCTAGCCGTTAGCCATGATTTCATTAGATGAACAACAGACACAGTGAAGTGTGTCCCACGCTAGAAGAAACTCAAGTCAAGGAGGGAGCACCACCTCAGCCAGTTTCTAGCTACTAGGTCTCAAAGTCACAGCCTGCCTGGGCCCTCACAAAATGAGGAAGCCAGATTTCAAAGACCCTTTACAGTCTTTGGAAGAAAGAAATCTTTCAAATTACTCCAGTAACTACCTTCAGAGCAGCAGGCTCCAAGGATGCAGGACTCAGTCTAACACCCAAAGCACTTACTGTTTAGAGAAACCACAGTCCATCATACTCTGGAGACATACCCTGCCACACAGAGTTCAGGACCCCAGTGCTTATCTCAGATCACGCCACCCAGCATTGTGCCCACTACTCTGCCTCTCCCCCACCCTGGGAAGTTATTTCCTCAATGTTTCTTCCACACTGAAGACTCCCAGAGCTTGCTAGCCAAGCTGTTTGCAGTTTGAACCAATATTCTTAGTCATTTTCCAACTCACAGCTTCTCCCAGATTAAATTCTGAAAAGTTTACACAGATACACCTCAGCCTTATTTGTCTTCTCCATGTAAAAACAACTCTTATCCCTTGCCTGGCCTTCAAACAAAACACTGGAAGAAAAAAAAAAGACCCTGAGAAGTACTGGTGACCGCCTGGAATAAAGCCGGTAACTGAGCATTTAAGAGGTGGGGGGCACAGCCTGAGGTTGGGACTGTTGCTGGTACACCAGAGAGAGCTCAGAGCAATCAATATCTGAGTGCACCTCCCTCTCAGAAAGTGCCAGGGACAGTTGCTTACCCATCTAAAGGTCAGTATCTGCAGGTCAGTGTCTCTCTACAAGATCCCATTACCACAGTCAAAGACCATTGACCACTGTACACAAAGTCTTCCCAAACTGCTGTTCTTGTCAACTGGCCAGGGTAAGTTTAACAGGGGCTACTGTTGTTTGGGGTTGGGAAGCAAGCTTCAGGGTGACCCAGACCTATCTCGGTTCTCAGTAATTAAGAGTTCTTACTACTCTTACAAAATACAAAAGTTCAATTCCCAGTACCTATCATCAGAAAGCTCACAACTACCTTAACTCCAGCTCCAGCTCCAGAGGATCCAGGGCCTCTGGAGGGTGTATATTCTAACATCGACAAACACACAGACATATAAATAAATGATAAAATAAATCTTTTGAAAAAAGACTCACAGACCAGCATAGATCTGGGGCACTCCTGCTACCTGACACAAACTCCACTGGACACTTCTATAAACATCAAGATCTAGTGACCTGCCTCAAAGCAGAGTGGGTGGGCAAGAAGCCAGGCAGCAGGGCCAGGTGCTGATCCAGCGACCACCGAGGTACATTGCCCACCAAGGTCCCAGCAGAGGGAAATGCAAACTCAGAGACAGGCTCTGGGGAGAGGGATGTGCACAGACTCCAGTCTACTGTTCCCAGCAGCCCACGCTTCCTGGACTTCCACATGCTTCCCCCTCTCAGAAACAAGCAGGTCACCACCTTCTCTCCTCTGCTCCCTCCCTTCCCATTATTGAGTTACTGCAGGAGCATCGTGTATTATTATGGTGAGCACTACTTTGACATAACCTAATAACCAGCTGTCTCCCAGCATTCGGCGAGAATGAATGCTGCATGGCACACGTGCAAACCCGATTCTCAGTGCAGGAGTGATTTCTAGGGAGGTGTAATTCCATTGTCCGTCTCATCCAGCACATCATCTATCCATAAAGCACGAAGCCTCCATCCGTCACGGTTCTCAGGAATGAAAGGCCTTGCCTCCTATCCCGGGCTGCAGGTGCAGCAAGTCCCACTCTAGCAACAGAAAGTCAACGCTAATCTGATCTTTCCATTTAGACCACACAATGGCAGGCATGCACAGGGCTGTGTATACAAGGTGGCCTTACAGAGGCACACAATCACCCAGCGTTCAGTTCTGTCGGTTACTTATTTATTAGGCCAAAATTACTCTGGATATTGTAGTCTGCGACCATTATAAACTGCATTCATTATAATACTGACTGTGCGACTAGACTTGGCCATGAAGGACTCATTCTGAAGAGTCACAGATCCACAAAGGCACCTTCTTTGGACAGTGAATTAAAGGACCTGGATTTGTCCTGTATCCCTGGACAATGAGACAGTTAAACCCACTCTTTAAGATCCTGGCCCTGTCTGTCACCTGAGAGGAGCAGAGGCTATGCCCTGAGGGCAAGAAGCCACTCACCCTGTAAGAGGGGCACTGACAGCCAGGCTTCTGGTCTGTTATATTCTCTATTGATGACTCACAGGAAGACTGGCAAACTGTACTTCAGGCTGAATCTGGTTCACCATCTGTTTTCATATGACCAGTGGAGGGAGAATGAGTCTACCATTTTTAAATGGTCAAAAATTAATCCAAAGGGTGTATTACTTAGAATTCACATCTCAGTGTCCCAAAATCTGGGACACAGTCACAACCACAGGGTTTCACACTGTCCACAGGTAGTCACACACTGCCTCCAGAGCTGGTGGTATTAGATTAGACCATATGGCCTACAGTGTCAAAAATGTTTACTACCTGGTTTTTCAAGTTTGCTGGCCCCTAACTTACAAATCAGGTCATAAACTACAAAGAGTCCAGGATGAAAATACAAACGGTTACTTCTCAGCCCAAGATGCACATTAAGGGATCTGACAGCTACAATGGAGGAAGGTTAGTACAGGCAAAGGGGAGACATCAGGAAATGCAGAACGCAGGACTGCAGGAGCCCAGTGACGCCCAGCTGTGCTCCCCTCTGCCCAGCTGTGCTACACACACACACACACACACACAGACTCCTAAGACCAAGGAGGAGCTACAGGAGGCCTGGCCACTCTATTTGTCCTGTGACCAACATAACCCAAAATGAGGGTAGGGCAGGATGGAAGGAATTCACTGGCATCTGCACCCAAAGTTCAGACTGTCCCTCCTGATCCCGGCCTAAATGACACAGTCGAAGAAGGGCGGGAAAGCCCACCCTAAGTCAGTAGGTCATGCCCACTTTAGGGAGGCAAGCATGTGGGGGGAGGGGGTTGAGTTTAATGTTTTGGCTAAGTTTCTCTTTACTTATTTTATTGAGTTAGGATTGTCTTGCTTTTCCTTTCTCCCTTTACCTTGTCCCCTCTCATACTCTGAAGACCCCTTGGGTTAGGGATACCAAATTTTAAAAAATGAAAATACAGGGTGTCATTTGTTTTTTAAAGTAAAAAATTTGCTCCATAGTAATATTGCTTCTCTGAAACTCAATTGTGCGTGATGTGCACCAAAAGTAAAGAGCAATGGCTGCCATTTGATATGGAAATGTAACCAGGCATCCTGTACCCTATCCAGCAGTCAATCCAGAAGCCCAGTCACTCAAAGGAGGTGACACCTTGAAAGAAGCATGCCCGGCTCTTTCTGTGCCTTGGTCCTGCCTCACTGCAGCTCTCCAGACTCCACAGGGTGAAGGCCTACAATTCTAGCTTTGCCAGGCACAGAACACACATGTCCCATGCCTACCCAGCTGACAGGAGTACAACCAGCCCTGACTAGAAGAGACGACCCCGCCTTTCCTGTCCCTGCCAACCAAGACACCCAAACTCTGCTCCCCGCCGGTCCCGACTGCATTCTCTACGGAAGCCCCTTCAAACTACAATGGACCTCCCTCCCTCCTTGACACCTGCTCTGCTAGCTACACTACACCACCAGCATTATAGTGCCAACTCTAGCAGTGGGCTGATGAGAAATGTGCCCAGACATGGAATTTAAGCAGTCCAGAAATGGTTCTGTTCAAGGCTCCTAAACCAGAGGCAGTAAATGAGGAGCAGTACACTACAGTAAGCTCCACAGGGTGGGACTTTTGTCTGTTTTGATCATGGCTATCTCCCTAGCACAGTCAGTCCCTGGTATCCACTGACACCCAACAGATACAGTTAAGAGTGGAACTCTGACACCCCCAAACCCCTAAAATACACTATGCACTGAAGCCCTAAGTCCTAATACCTGAAGATGTGACTGCCCTGGTTGGCTCTTTCAAGAGGGGGACTAAGTAAGTTAAAATGAATATGACTGTGTCCTTATTTGAAGAGATCTGGACATGAGCAGATCCCAGTGGGACAAACAAATATGTACACACGTACACACAGAAAAGGACACACAAGAAGGGTGAGGGAGGCGGGTGGAGGCACATGAGGACACAGGAGTTCCATCTGCAAGTCAAGGAAGGAGGTCTCAGGAGAAACACTGATGCACTGCCATCTTGATCTTGGATTCTAGCCTCCCAAATTGTGAGGAAAATGTCTGTTGTTTAACTGCCCCATCGATCTGTGATATTCTGTTATAGCAGCCCAGGGAAGTCTTACAGGAACATTCAACAAACCAGCCAAAGAAAGGACACAGCCTGCCTGACCTCCTCAGCCACATCTTCTAGGCCTTCCTCTGTTCAAGGCACATGCTCAGTAAAAAGGCCAAAAAAGGACTGGGGACACAGCTCATCAGAACAGTGCTGGCTTAGCACTCACAAGATCCCAGGTTCTAACCCCAAAAGAGCCAAAAAGGAAGCCAAAAGAGGTGCCACAACCCCACCCCAGCATATCACCTGGAGCAGGAGACAGCCAGAGAGGGATACAGAGCTGTCACCCTTTTGAGACCCTGGTTGCCCAGAGATTTCTTTGTGGTATGACAGCATCCCAGATTCTTGCCTGTGGCAGACAAGGTTTCCTGGTTACTCACCTAGTCTTCCATATAATCATATATAGGCAAGTTCTGAGTTTGACTGAAAGACCCTGTGTCTCAATGAGTAAGATGCAAGAGCAATCTGGGACGATTCTTGACATCAACCTTGGGCCTCCACATACAGACACATGCATGTGCATGTCCACATACTGGCAAACATGCAAACACACACATACAAATGTAAAAAGAAAAAAAGATTCTCCAGCTAGCCAAGCCAAAAACCATAACAGCTCAAACTGACTACTCAATTCAGATCCGAGTACTGCTTAGAACCAGCCTCTCTGCCAGGCATGGTAACTCATGCCTTTAATCTCAGCACTCAGAAGGCAGAGGCAGGTGGATCTCTTCTGACTTCCAGGCCAGGGATACATAGTGAGATCTTGTCTCAAAAACAACAACAAACCACCTCTGGCCTCTTCTCTCTTAGTTCTTCCCAGAGTGTTCCCTTCAACTGTCAATCCACATCGCCTCCCCATGCGTGCAGATCGAAGCCCACGAAGCACACTGATTAGGTTTTGCCTCATACCAATAAAGTCCTGGCCTCTCCTTTCCCCTTTTTCTCTAGTGCTCCTGCACCGCTGATCTTTCAAGCAGGAACCGCATGAGTGCTCTCACAGCAATGATGGAGACAGTGTCGGTTAGCACTGCAGCCCTCAATCCGACCCAGCCAGTGTGCCCAGCACCACTCATCAGCTACTTCATCTTCCAAGCCACCTCTGAATTACACACATCAACATTCCCCTGTACCAATGCAAGACTGGTCTACCTAGTAATAAGTGGCACAGCCAGGACAACTATCATGGCACACACACCACGTGAAGCTATGTGAGTGCAGACAAGTTAACGGGGTCATGTCAGCAACAGTTCCAGAGACAAAGAAGCCAACAGGGGAGGGTGAACCATGAGACCTTAACACTCCATTTTTATAACCTGAATACTAAGAATGGTGACCTGCTCCACAAAGGAGCTCAAAGTATTGGGTGGATGGATGGATGAACTGGTAAATGGGTAGATGAATAGATGGATGGATGAATGGATGGATGGGAGATGGATGGATGGATGGACAGGTAGATGGGTGGATGGATGGATGGATGGGTGGGTGATGGGTGATAGACAGGTAGATAGATGGACGGATGGATGGATGGATGGACGGGTGGGTGGGTGGATGGATGGATGGGTGGGTGGAAAGATAGATGGGTGGGTGGATGAATGGATAGATGGATGGATGATGGGTAGATGAATGGGTGGGGGGGTGGACAGATGGATGGATGGATGGGTAGATGGGTGGACAGATAGACGGACTGGTAGACGGGTGGAGGTACGGAGATTTTTAAGGAGGACAAGAGTGAATCCCTGAAGAAATACTTTGGTAAGACTTCCCTTACTAGTGCCTGTGGATGATTACAGAATGTCCTTCACGAGATACAAATTACCCAGATGAGCAGTGGACACTCAGGTGAAGCCCTGCATTTCTTCATCCCTGGCTGAGGGGCTGCCAGAGAGGAGGAGGTGAGTTGGAGCTGGAGAAGGGGAGAGAGGTGAGAGGGATGCTTGGCACATCTGAGTGTTAGTGGGGAGTAGGAGATGAGATTAGACAGCCTGATAAGCCTTCAGCAGGAGTCAGGCTCCAGGGACCAGGGACAATGGCTCCTTCAGAGGTGTAGATCCTAAGGAAGGGGCTGTGCTTGCTTCATTGTGACTGCTGTTAATCTGTAACCTCTGTCTTTGGAGACTTTGTCTCTGTTACTCTGCTCCGTTGCTTCTTATCTTTTCCTCCCACTGGCTCTTAGGAAAACCCTGGGTGGGTGAAAGGCCTTTGGCTGGGCTTTAGGGAGAAACTGAGGGAGGGGTGGGGGACTGCGCCACCACCTCCCCTGGGTGCCCGTGTGGTGCGCCCAAGGACTTAAGTGGATGTGGGTGGTAGTCAAGAAAGTGCCTGGTCCAACCTTCAGGCCTCTACCATCTCAGCCAATGCCCCTCAGAGACAAGGACAGACCTCCAGGGAAAGGCCCCTGTAGTTGCTGGGAGCGGGGGTAATGGAATAAACATCAGTAGAAGAAAGAGCAGCGAAGCCAGGTTCAGCCTTAGGAGTCAATGGTGACTTGTGAAGAATTTTTTTTTTTTGAAACAGCGTCTCTGGGTAGCTCCAGCTGGCCTGGAACACGCTACCTAGACTAGACTGCGAGGATCTCACAGAGATCTGCCTGCCTCCAGAGTGCTGGAATTAAAGGTGTGCACCTGTGCAGACATCTTGAGGTGCACCAGACAAACATGGATTCAAGCAGACAGCATGCCCTTGCCACAGGGATCACTTTCAGCTCGGGCTCTAGTTGGGATTCTTCTGCCTAGTCCTTCGTGTTTTGTCTTGATCTCACTCACCCCTGTGCCACGGCCCGTGGCACACCTCTGTGCCACCACTGTGTCCTGAGCCACTGCGGCCGCCTCTGCGGAGACCTCTCTGATTCTTGCCTCTTTCCCTTTCAATCCAGCCTCAGTCAGAGGAAACTTTCCAAACCATCTAGCCGTGTTTCCTCCCCGTTTTAAGTACAGCAGGCCAGCTGCGCACAAAGGGCTATGAACCAGACTGCAATACAGAAAGCACAGCCGCGAGGACACCTGGGCTTCCCAGGTACAGCTGCTCCTACCTTGGCCTCTGCACCAGCTGCAGGCTCTGACTGGAGGGCCTCCAGCTCGTCTGTACCCTCCTCCACACTAGCTTCCCATGCTCTCACAGCTCTCCTCCTCCTCCTAAGGACTACTATTTTCTAACATCTCACATCCTCTCAGGACACTGGGAACTCTAATCTCCGAATGTCTCATTCATTATATCCCATTATATCCTAAGCATCAGTCACACTGTGCATGCCTGATGACATCTGCCACAATATCTCCATCATGGACGATAATCGAGGTGGGAAGACTTGCTCACTGTGGGTGGCGGCATTCCCTAGGCAGGGGATCCTGGGTTACACAGAAGTGGGGAAATGGAACTAGCATGCACCACTGATTTCTCTCTGCTCTTGACCATGTGTATCACCACATGTTGCCAATCAATACATGAGATCTTAGGACAAGAGATGACCTTAGGTTAGTCACATGATCTGTTCCAACTGGGTTTTCCCATCAGTGTAAAATGGGAGTAGCACCTACTCTTCTCTGGGAGAAGATAGGCAGCCACTTTGAATGAGAGGGTCACTTTTGCTAACACCACTGCCAAGTGTCCTACTCTGGATGGCACTGATCACAAAGCCTATGTAGTACACATGTATCAGATGGTCACATCTGGAGAGCCAAGGAAGAGAGGCACTCAAACGGGAGCTCCCAACTCAACTACAGCAGGCTGCAGACAGACGCTGGAGACATGAGGCCAGCAGTAGATTCACTGCCTGTCAAGAGAACCTTTTACAAACCCCCAATGTATAGACAGACAGTACCTTACCATAATCACAATGAGAACATCCTTAGGAACATGGTTTACATTCCAAAGGATTCTGCTGACATAATTCTATTCCATCCAATTAATATTACCCAGAAAGTCCCAATAATTACAAATGTATCTACTTAACATTTCACTTGCAGCTTCAGGAACCTGTCCAACTAAACCCAGAATCCTCATGAAGTCAGGGCAATAGGAAACTTTAAAATCAGAGCCATCTCAGAGATCCAAAGCATAAGCTGTGCTCACGGAGCCCAAGTTTGGTTCCCAGTACCTATGTCATGTGCCCCACAAATGCTTAATTCCAGCTCTAGTGGATCTAATGCCCTCTTCCGGACTCCTTGGGCACCTGCACACACATGCATATACCTACATCCAATCACACAAATACACATAACCAAAAATAAATGTTTTTATTTATATTATTTTATGTGTATGAGTATATTGCCTGTATGTATGTAAGTGCACCCATGCTACTGATGTCTGTGGAGGTCAGAAGAGGGCATTGGATCCCCTAGAAATGGAGTTACAGACAGTTGTTAGCTGCCATGTAGATGCTAGAAATCGAACCCAGGTCCTATGCAAAAGCAGTTAGTACTCTTAACCACTAAACCATCTCTCCAGCCTCAGAAAATAAAATAAATCTTTTTGAAAAGTGCTAGGGCTGCCAGGTAGGGTGGTGCACGCCTCTAATCCCAGCGCTTGGGAGACAGAGGCAGGCAGAGCTCTGTGAGTTCAAGGCCAGCCTGGTCTACATAGTGAGTTCCAGGCCAGCTGGGGCTAAAGAGATTGCTCAGTAGTTTAGAGCACTGGCTGCTTTTGCACAAAACTCAGGTTCAGTTCCCCGCACCCACAAAGCATCTGTAACTCAAGTTCCAGAGGATCTGATGCCCTTTTCTGGCCTCCATGGGCACTGCACGTGGTGCACTTACATACATGTAAGGAAAACACTCATACACATAAAAAATAAAAATAAGGGGTTGAAGAGTGACTCAGCAGTTAAGAGCATCGGCTACTCTTCCAAAGGACTTGGGTTCAGTTCCCAGCACCCACATGGCACCTAACAACCCTCCATAACTCCAGTTCCAAAGGATCTGAGACCCTTTTCTGACCTCCATGGGTACACTTACACATATGCAGGCAAAACACTCATAAACTAAAATAAATAAATAAATATTTTCAATAAGAATAAGGACAAGTAGAGCTATATTTCTCATTAAGAGTTGCAGACTGGTTTCCTCGGTCAGTTTAAGCTTTTATTTCTGGAGTAAAATATGGTTAAAGTTCACCCCGAACAAATTCAATGCTCAATGAAGTCAGCTTCAACTATCCCCGAGATACTGGTGCCTGGCACCAACAGGTATTTACATAAAACTTCCAGAGTCATATTTGCTTTACAAGTAGAGTTCAAGCTAAGTTTCAATTTCACCACTGACACTCTGTCAGCCTTCTTCATAAGCACAGTCCAAACACAGCCTGAATTTCCTTATAGAACTCATTCACTTTATTTTTAACAATTTCTCAAGACACACAAGCAAGAACCACCCGTGTTCTATGTGAGAGGTTTAGAACAATGGATGTTCTTTGTGAAGCAAAGTTTTGTTGTTGTTTTTGTTTGTAAGTAATTTGTCACCTCATTTGAAATACTTGAACAGTCACAAACTGGTTTGAAGAAAAAAAAACCCTAAGAAAGATTACACTTGTTACCATGCATAACCCACAGGAATAAAAAAGCACTGTCTGCACACCATAAGCACACCATGACTACATATATGGCACCGTCCTCAAAGGCTACCTACTTAATAAGCAGAACTTGCATATGCAACACGCAGCTTGGGTTCCAGTCATTCTATCAGCCATCATTTCTGCAATGTTTCCATCCAGTACTCTCAAGATAGCAGAAACAACTTTCTTGTTTCTGTATGCAGCGAGTATCTGAAAGGACAGGCCTTACTCAGGTTTGTTAATGGAACACCAGGGCTTTCCCAACTTTTGTTCAAAGTGAGCCTCCAGGGTTCTTCACTGTGGTGCATTAGTTTTCAGTGACACCAATGACCCTCTAAAGTGAGAACTTTTACACAACAGAGCATTTTCTGTGTTAAACTGAAAGTTCATGGCAGGTTTCTAGGAGTCTGACAGACAGGATAAAAACTTATGCTTGTGGAAAATATGAAAAGGTATAGAAGACCACTGGCCTTTCTAAACGGAAATATTAAGAATGAAATGAACTTCCAGAGTTTCTGTCAGCCTGGCTCCTGCTTTCCCTCCTTCAAGCCAAGCCAGCACATCCAGCTCCAAAAGCTGGGGGGAGGAGGGGAGATGGCTCAGTAGGTGAATGTACTTGCTCTGCAAGCAGTAAGGACCTGGGTTCAAATCTCTAGCACCCACACAAACAGCGGGGCAGGGCTGCACATGCCTATAAACCCAGCATTGAGGGGGTAGAGACAGAGAGATCCCAAGAGCCAAAAGGATGAGCTTCTGGTTCACTGAGAGGCTGTATACCAAGGCAATAAGGCAGAGTGACAGAAAGACACCCCACCTCCCGCTCTGGCTTCCAAATACACAGGTATGGGTACATGGACCTGCATACTCATGTACACACGCCACACCCACTGCACCTCTCCATTCATTCACTCATCATTCATTAATTCAGTCATGGCACACGTATCAACTAGATGTTTTCATTAGAAGCAATGTAACTGCATTTTACTTCAGAGACTTCTTCAGTATCCATGATGGTGACTCGAAGACAACCCGAATGAGCAATACTAGACCTAGGGCTGACTTCTGTTACTACAGCAGGGCAGCCCTAGCTAGGCATGAGCTACAATCACACCTACATTCTTTGACTTGTGCAAGCAGGCTTTGAGATTTACAAAGACCCAGTTCCTAGCTTCCAAGGGCTCAGGAGAATGGGGTAAGGTCAGCACACAGAATACGGCCAGGAGTGCTCCCCGTGAGAGGACAGACACTGAAAAGGCTTGGTGGCTTCATGCAGTTGGAGCTGAAAGGGTTTTTGTGAAGTATATGCCTTGCTTGACAGCCAAGCACAACAGCCCAGAGATGTCAGAAATGAGGAGATGCAGGTGGGAGAGAAAGGACAAAGGGAGGAGACTGCCGCGTGCACAAAGGAAGAAGAGGCAGGAGGGAACCGAGACTCCCTGCAGCTACAGTGGTCCAGGTCTTTCACACTGCAGCATCTCAGAGGGGAAAGACTGGCCCCTTCAGCAAGTTCCATACACCAAAGTGGATGGTCACAACACATCTCCTTGTACCTGGCAGGAGGCTGTCCATTATGTGTGCCTGGCATCTTCCTGGACTCTTTCTCCTGGAGAGGTAACACTGAACCTACCATCCACACTGCTAACTTGGTCATACAAAGAGGAGGAATAGAATGCTAACCTCTTAACTTGTAGGAGCCAGGTTCCTCTAACACTTGTCCATGTTCTAAAATCCATGACACTTTTTAAAGGCACATCCAGGGCACCTCTGTTTCCAGGCCATTTGAGGATTTTGGCAATTTGTTTAAAAGACAGTGGTACAAATTTGTCCAATGAGCCTAGGGGCTGGGGGGATTGGGTAGTCCCTAGCTAGAGCAAAAAATAAAAACCAGAACCCCCAGTCCAAGGCTGCTTGCAAGTCAACCTTGAGGAGTACTCACCAAGTAGCTGACGACTACTCACCAAGCTCAACAGATGAGTACCTGAATGCCTATTATATACAAAACCATTTGGAGAATATAAAAATGTGTGAGAGCCAGTGAGATAGCTCATTGGTAAAGGCACTTGGCCCCATAGGCCTGATGAGCCGAGTTCCATCTCAGGAACCCATGGTGGAAGGAGAAAACCTATTTCCAAATGCTGTCCTCTGATCTCCACATGTGCGCACTTAGATATCACACACACTGAGAGGCAGACAGGCAGACAGACAGACAGACATTTAAAATGCAGGAGCCACAGTCTACACCCTAAGAAGCTTGCAGTTTAGGAGGAAGAGAACAGGGAATGATAAAACATACTGGAGGTGAAGGAGCCACTGAGACACTTCAAGACCACAGAAAGTAAAGACCTCTCCTAGCAGAAGAGGGACGAGGAGCCTTCCAGAAGAAGCCAGACTTAGCAAATGGAAGGTCATCCTCTTCCTTCAGCATCTGCTTCACTCACCTCTCCCAAGTGTGCTGCATGCCATCACCCCCAGGACTGGGCAGGGCAGGCCAGCTCAGGATGATGAGTGCCCTGCTCAATGTCATGGCAGAGCAGAGAATCCCAGTCTTCATTCTCTGCTGAGGGAAGGTCCCTCCACAGAAGGAAAGCACGTGTAGGACCTCATGTTTGGGAAGTAAGGAGAACCCAGTTTTTGAGACAAATGCCTTGTGGAACACAAAGTCAGAGAGAAAGGCTAGGACTACGGCACTACTGCAGGGTCTTCGAATGCCAGGCTGAGGCTCCACTCACTGGCCAGGAAGGAGACCTTGGAGCACAGTGCAAAACTAAGTGCTGTAATTAAAATGCTATCCCTGAGGTCAGGAGACCCAGGTTCAAATCTCAATTCCAAACACTAATCGCTGTATAATGTTGTCCAAGGGTCCTCATTTCCCCCGCCTCCTTTCTCCTCTACCAGATGAAGGTAAAAATACTACCTTCCCCGCAGTATTGCTGGGACAACGAAATGAACTGCAAAGCAGTAAGAACAAGTCTGCTCCAAAGAACGCCAAGATAACAATGGCAAGCCTGATGCAGCAGCTGAATCCGCTGATGGGGCACAATGGAGTGGGGCGCTTTTCTGAGAAGCTGCCGGAGTAACACAGTTCAGGGAAGGGCCTGGTGGCTTCAGGGGCAATGGAAAGAAGCAACAAGCTCGAGGTGGGGAAAGATGGGAAGGGAGAAGTCCCAGAGGCCTGCGGCCTAGGGAGACAGTGCTACAGGAGGGGCCACTCCGCCACAATAGCACTTGAAAAACACCAAGGGGTTGATGTGTAGCTATTGGTAGAGGGCTGGCCTAGCATGCACAAAGAACCCCAGGGTTTGATCTCCAGTCCTGCATAAACCCAGGGTAGTAGTGCCTGTCTGTAAATTCCAGAACTGGGGAGGTAGAGTCCAGAAGTTCAAGGTCATCTTCAGAACCCTGACAAGCTGTTCCCACAGAGGGGCGCCCGGGCTCCATTTTCCATACCTACAGAGCCTCAGGCTGGGACCAGCCCAGGACCACGGGCACCAGTGGTGGTCATGGGAAGGAAAGGAGAAAACCTGGTGGAGTCAAGCTCAAGGGGCCATCACCAAGCCCTTGTAGAGACTTCAGAGCGCAGGGCACTGTGTGCATCAAGGAAGTGAGCATAAAAATAACACCCAGCAGCTCAGTCTCCTCCGGGCAACTAGTCATAAAGTCATAAAGGGTGTGAACAGATGAAAAAGAACGTTCTGGAGCCAGCCAGGAGGAGCTGGGGGGGCCAAGAAACATTCTCCCAGCAGGATGAGGGGATGGTAAGCAATGTCTGCTCACACTTCTTGCACTGTCTTGTCACTCACTGGATGGGATTTCCCAGAGGTCTGTCTTCCTTCCCAGAGGTATGTCTAGCCCAGAAACTTCCATTCCAGAATAACTAGACTTTATTTCAGCTGCAGCCCCAAGGCTCCACTCCTCCCCAGCACGTGGCTCACTATGGTGGCCTGCAACAGGTTCCTCATACCACTACTGTTTCTGACTGCTGCCGGGACTTCCTTCAAGTGCCCTGAACCAGCCTCTGGACCTCCACCATGCAGCTTAGATGGGGTTGGGAAGTAAAGTGAAATTTCATACCATCGATCGCATGGGACCAAAGACAGTGAGCGAGGAGCCGAGCCACAACCTCTTCAAGGAAGTAACTTTTCTGTCTGCTAAGGACAGGCATCAACAAAGCGATCCCTCACTGACTCCTGCCTGCCCTGATTTGTGTCCCCAAACTCCACTTCCACTCTCGAAAGAAAGGCCTACCTCCAGCTTGCCATCTTGGTGTTTTGTTTTCACTGCTGTAGCTGCTAGCAAAGTAAAAAAAAAAACTTATTACTTTCAAAATATAGTTACTAAAATTCAAAACACTTCAGAATATAGTCTTCTCCCTTCCACCAACTTTTGTTGGCTGGTTTTCAATAGTTTTAAAGCTGATAAACTAAAGGAAACCTTTATTTAAAGAAAGAAATAATCTAAGTCAACAGGTCTCATGGTTCTTTAAGCATCTGGACTATCTGTCTGTCCACACAAGGATAAATGCAGTTTTATTAAAGAAAACGCTATGGCCTACACTCTCCAAACAGCATACACTGTACACATAAAGAATCCAAAGAGGTGAAAATGACAAAAGAGTCCCCAAGGAGGAACCACTATGATTTTGCTCAAAAGGTGGACTCAGGAAGGCACCTACTTTGTCTTGACCTTTCTAAAGTCGCCTGTAGACCCTCAGATGGAGTAACAAGACAAAATCCCCCGGAGGGCCATGGTGACGGAAGAGATGGCTCAACGGGTAAGTAGTTGCGTGTAAGCATAGAGACCTGAGTTCAGATCCCCATAAAGTCTGCCATGGCAGCATGTACCAGTAACCCCAGCAACGGATGGCATGGAAGGGGGGGAGAGAAGTACCCAAGGGGCTCACAGGCATGTCAGAGGAGCCAATCAGTGAGCTCTAAGTTCAATGAGAGATGTCTCAAAAATAAGGTGGACAGTGAAAGAGGACACCCAAGGTCAACCTCCGGCCTCCACACACACAGACATAGACACACACATACACACAAGTAAAAATTTTTTAAGATTTCTCCAGTAGATGTGGTAACACATACACCTTAATCCCCAGCACTTAAGGGGAAGAGGCAGGTGAATCTCTGTGAGGTTGTGGCCAGCCTGGTCTACATAGAGAGTTCCAGGCTAGCTAGGGGGCTACACAGTGTTCAAAAGAGCAATCAGTTGTATATACTGCCTACAATCTACATAGCCAAGTTGCTTGGCACTGACTGAATTAAAGGTCTTGATGGGACTAGAATTTCATTTTACTCCAGATACAGAACTGAAATCCTAGGCTGAGAGGAAGCAGCAGTGTTGTAAGTGACTGGCCCACCCCATCGCAATACCCTACAGAGCAAAGGGGAGCAATTCAGTCAAGAAGTACAATTTCTAGAAATTTTCCCACCACACAGTTTCTAAAACTCAATGTGGGTTTTAAGAAGCTGGGGGGCAGGGGAAGGGGCTGCAGCTAGAGAAATGGCTCAGCAGTTCAGAGGCCCAGAGTTCAGTTCTCAGCACCCACATGACGTGGCAGCTAGCAACTGTCTGTAATTAAACACAAACACACACACACACACACACACACACACACACACACACACACACACACGAAACTCCAAGCTGCTGTGAGGGACAGACAAATCAACCTGAAAGAGCTATACATGCCTCAAAGCATTGATGAGCCTCAGCTGGGCTTTTATTAAATAGGCATGGGCTGTAAACACAGAGGCCTGAACCCCTCAAATCCATACCCCCAGTAACTTTCTATGGCCTCCCTTCCCCATGCCTCTCTCAATTTAAAAGGAAAGCACTCCACAGTTCCACTTTTAAATATACAAACTCACTTTCTGAGCAAAGCAGGTAAAGCATAATAAGTATGAAAAGGTTTCAAATTTGTATAAGACGCCAACAAATAAAGTATGCCTGTGTGTGTAACATATCATATGTCTGCTAAAGTACATAGTAGGGTTTTAAAAATTTTTTTCTCTGAAATAATTAGCATTTGTCTATCATAAGCAGGCCTTAGGTTCTATTTCCAACATTGGAAAGTGAATGAATGAATGATTTTTATTGTTACTTCAAAAGTTTAAATCTTGCCAGGGAGGTGGCATACACCTTTAATCCCAGGACTTGAAAGACAGAGGCAGCAGTGGAATCTCTGTGAGATGGAGACCAGCCTGGTGTACATAGCCAGTTCCAGGTGAGCTAGGACTAAAGGAAACCCTGTATCCAAAAAAAAAAAATAAAGAAAGAAAGTTGAAGTCACCTCTGAGCTGTCCTCCCTGTTTACAGTGCCCTCCCACATCCATCTGGGACCTTACTGGTCTTCATGGAGAGCCATTTGCTGAGGGATCCTCTTACTAATAAAACCGAATGAATTTTGAAGATTCTCTGATAGAGGAAGCCAAGGCACGTGCACTGCATTTTTATCCAATTCATCAGCGGGAAGCACTTGCCAAAGGCCACAGACATTTCTTCCATATTGCTCAGATTCATACTGCTCAAGGACGGGAGAAGAAGCGAGGGGCGGGGCCACGGAGCAAGACTCACAGGTCTAATGACACACCTGGCTTGCCTCTCTTCCAGGTGTTCAGCCAACCAGAACTCTTCAGTGCCCCAGGCATGACAGGGAAAATTCCTTACCTGCCACACACTCTGGTGTGCAGCCTCCCCTGCAGAAGGGAGGCAGGCAGACAGTCATCGGAAGCACCGGAGAGCTAATCCCCTTTGTTGTTATGGAGACAACTGAGAGACTTTAATGATGCCCCAACTGGAGAATAGGAACCAGGACAGAGCTGCTTGAGGGCACAGTTCCCAGGAGAGAGCAGACAACCTTACCTAACAAAGCTGTTTTCCAGAAAATTCCATGGTGCATATTTCCCCGTAAATTTGTGGGGCAGAAAAACCCTTCAGCTTCCTGAAGGCTTTTTGTGGGGGAAGTGTTGGTTCACTCTAAGAAATGGGTCTACCAGGGTCTCAACTCCAGAACTGCAGCAGCTTTCAGAGCAACAGACAAAAGTAGACAGCCATCAGAAAGCGCCACCCTCCCAATGGCCTCACCTGATCATCCACACAAACCCCATGTGTGCTCCTGTGTGCGCCCCTGTGCCGCACGGCTTCTCCCACGCTTCTAACCATGCGTCAAACACCTTGTCCCTGGTTACTGTCTCCTTGAACTTCAGCCTGAGCAAGGGCTCTGGGAATGTCATCTAATGTCCAGTACTCAGGAAACAAGGATGCGCGGATCCAAGCATCAGAGAAAATAGGCAAGCCACTCGGTTATTTTCTTACTTACACATTTCTTAGAATGCGTCTACCTGTCCCGTGTGACTATGAAAAATAACAGTAAAATTACAGCAGCTGAGGGACAGACTGTTCTTAAAGTCCCACCTTTTGCAAGGTTCTGTCCTCTCTCCTAGCAAGGGCAGCTATACAGCCAGACCCTCAGATGATGATAAACGTCTTGGTAGCTTGCTTGCTGGTCCCTTGGGGTGGGGTGTTCTCAACAGGATTCTTGCCTGGGAGGCTAATACAATCAAAGGTCCTGTAAAAGCATGAGACCTCGAGTGTGTGCTAGTACACATATGGCACACATAAACACAACATATACATGACACACAGCACACGCACAAGACACATAGAAAAGACACAAACACCACACACAAAAAAATACAAAACACAAGCACACACATTCAAACACATGGCAAAGCTGAAGCATTCTGAAGAGATTCAGTTTCTCTACATGGGAAAAGGTTTAATATACAGGTTATAGGCCAGGCCCTCATCCTGATGAACACTGCTAGGTTTTTCATAAAGTAGTCCCAAAGAGTCCATCCATCTGGGTCTATTTCACCTAAAGAAACAAACACATTCCTCACAGACCATGAGCTGCTCCGTGTGGTAGCTAATAAGATAATCTGTTACAGGAGGCTTACAAATCCATTTACATTGATTTTAATTAATGAATCAATCCCTGGCTCTCTGAAAAACTAGGTCCATACATAGTACACAATGCAAGATTTGGTCTCGAATCTACTTCAAAAAAACAAGTGCACTCTCAGGTCAAAGCAGCACAAATAAAAATAACAGTATTTGGACGTCCCACAACCTTAGGAACAGTAACTCATCCATGTGAACAACACAAATATATTTCCAGTGATCTCCACACAAACTTACCTAAAATGACAGGAGTTATATACCAGAATGACATCTGGAAAGGCGAAATCATAAAGTCTGACTTGTAGGCAAACTTCTGAAATCAAAATAAACCCATTTTTCTCAAAGCTCATCAAATCTTTCCATCTGGACAGAAAATGACCCACACCCCAAATACAAGCAACAGGTAAGTGCAAGTGGCCTGCCTGGCTGGGGGTGTAACTGGCATTCCTGGAAGAGCCAGGAAAGGCAGTGGGGAGGCAGCTCAGGGCTGAAGTCCTGGGTTCAGTCCCCAGCACCAAAAAAATAAAATAAAAATCCAGGCCAACTTTTGCATATGCTTTTCCTTCATTCTTACATGGGCTGAAGTGTGTGTGACCTTTCTGAGCTACAGCCAGCGATGAGCTGGAAACGGCCTCTACTCGGTTCAGTCCACAACCACTCTTCTTCCTCAGTGGCTTTTCACAGGCCTGCTGCCCCACTCTATTTTTAGAACCCTATCAGAATTTCCAAGGATGGCTCCATAAAAACTTCTAGCAGGGGGAAGGTCTCACACTTCAGCCCCACTTTTCTCAAAAACCCCACAGCCAACACCAACTGTCAGCAGAGAAAGAAGTGCTGATGAAGGAAAGCTCACTCAATTTTGAGAAAGTTCCCTAAACTCACACATAACCCATAAAGCACAGTAGTTCCGGCCCCTCGGCAGCACTGGTCCTGACTTGGGAACATGTGCAGAGGGAAGGCCACTGAGAGAGAGAAAAACAGACGCAGGCTGCAGCAGATCCTGGGCACCCAGAGACAACTGCTTGGTGCTTCTCTATTGCTCTTTAAGATATTTCACAAAACAGTTTGATTTAACAAGAAACAAACTGATTTTGAAGTCAGGAAGACAGGCTGAAATACTGCAAAAGAAACAACCTCAACAAAAAAGACTCTGTGTATGAGGAGGTTAACTAGAGAAGCCTGGGCAGGCAGGCAGGCTTTTCTCTTTCTTCTCTTTCTTCCTTCCTCTTCCTCTCTCTACCTTCCACGCTTTTATTTATTTATTTGTGTATTTGTCTGTCTCCCCCTCTCTCTCTTTAGGGGATCTGAAAGGGTGTCTGCCTGCCTCCTCTTTCTCCCTCCTCTCCCTTCTGTGGGTCTCTCTCTTCTCTCCCTCCCCCTCCTCACCTCCCTCCCCAGTGGGATGTGAAGGGGTGTCTGTCTCTCTCTTGCTCTTCCTCTCCTCTCCTCGCTCTTCCTCTGTGTGTGTGTCTGTCTGTCTGTTTCCATGTGTGTCTGTTTCGCTCCCATCACCCCCCATAATTTCTCCTAGGTTCTGTGTCTTTCAGTCACCCCACAACACCTCTCTCCAGGAGAACAAACGAAAGAACTCTGCTCACGCTCCCAGCTTTGAGGCCCCTCTGTCTGGGGTGCTGGGAGTGTGCAGCAGCGATCCCAGGGACTCAGGTGGTGCCTTTCCTGGTGGAGCTGTGCAGGACTGCAGAGCAGAGCAGGGTGTGCCACAACAGCCTGACACTCAGAGCAAGAGCGCGGATTATAAACAGTTTCAGCAAATTGACTTGAGTCTTTGTTCCTCCGACACCCATCTCCCCAGCACACACAAAGGCAGGCAGCAGAACCTTCCCACCAGCGGCTACAGCCAGGACTGGGAAAGGAAGTCATTGAAGCCTGGATTTCCTGCTTTTGCTTGTAGCCAAGAACTATGAGGCTTGTAGTGGTTTCAGGAACTGACTCATCTCATGATTCACGGTTAAGATGCTGCTTTTAATGTGTTTCTGACCCTAAGACTGGGGAACTTCAAAACCAACCTGGATGCAAGCTCTGCTCTTAATGGTGCAAATGAATATTCACAGCAAAATAAACAGGAGGATGATTGTGGAGTCAGAAAACATTAGGCAGGGAAAGTGGAAGGCATCACATGGCGAACTGTGATCAATGCTTAATCCATGGACTGTGACTTGACAGCATCCCAACTTCCCCAAAGTGGGTAACAGGTGGGATACGGGTTATTTTTAGACACCATTCCATAGATATAAAAATAGATTGTTAGCACAGGGATATTTTAATACAGGCCCACGTGGGGCTGGGCCTCCAAATACCGAAGATGTGCGGAAGCACGTGGCTGGAGGAGGCAGGGCAGGGCCATGTTAGCTGACCGGTGAGTAATGGGTAATAAAGGTCTCTACTGGAACTCGCACTCCTAAATCACCACAGGCAGGAAGACTGCAATCCATTTCCACTCACACTGGCCAGTCTGCATCCCACCCGCCCCGCCCGCCCGCGCACACACACAAGCAGACATGCAGCCCAAGACTTAGGAGCAACGTTCTGCAAAAGTAAAGGGCCAGCCCTCCCTTTCTTGTATAAGTAATTCTAATTAAAACTCAGTAGGACTCTCTCTCTCTCTCTCTCTCTCTCTCTCTCTCTCCTCTCTCTCTCTCTCATACACACACACACACACACACACGCACAATGGAAGTAGAAAGGGAGGGCTGTTGGCAAGGAGTTCAAAAGGAGAAAGGAGACACAGAGGTATCTCACGGAGATACGGTATAAAAAGGAACAAAATACATTATAAAGATTTTTTTTTTTTAAACAAGAGCTCAGTGTGTAACCCTGTCTAGCCCTGTCTGGCCTAGCACTTGCTATCTATGTAGACCAGGCTCGCCTCGACCCCCAGAGATTCACCTGTCTCTGCCTCCCATGCGCTGGCCTGTGCTCAAAAGACACTATTTACATGTATGAAATTGTCAAAAAATATTTCCATTTATTTTTTTTGCAGGGTTTTGTTTTCGTTTGTTAGCTTTGTTTTTGAGGCTGGCTCTCCCTGTAGCCCCAGATGGCCTGGAATTCACTATGCACACCAGACTGGCCTTCATCCTGCAGAGACCCACCTGCCTCTGTCTCCTGAGTGCTAGGGTAAGAGACAGGAACCACCACGGCTGCAAACACTACTTTTCAGATCGTACACACACACACACACATATTTGAACTACAGCACCTCTCTGGTTGCTCTCCTCAACTCTCTGTGAGCTTACTCATCAGAAAGATCCCCCCACAGAGGGGGTTCTCACCCCACTCCCACCCACCCCATCCCTTATCCTTGAGTCCTCCCCACCCAACACAGGATACAAAGCACAGGGCAAGTTCAGGGGTGGCTTTCACAGGCATTTACAGGTTTCAGCACAAGCCGGGTTTCACAGAGGGAACGAGAAAAAAAAGAAATGAAAACAACAGCACAGGCTGGGGCTGGGGGGGGATGACCAGGCCAGGCCAAAGTGCAGGGGCTGGAGGCCTGCTAGGCCCAGCTCCGCCAACAGATTTACTGACATGACGTCAGTGGCTCCTGTCCAGATTTCTCTTTGGTAGCTTTTACCACTCTCCTCCTGAAGTCTCCACTGTGCTAGGGAGCCACAGGACCAAAATGAAAATTCCCTTTGTGAAACAGAGTTTACCTCGGGGCACAGAGGCCTGGCCTTGTGAATTACAGGCCCTTCTCTGGGTGCACATGGAGCAAAGAAAGGCAAGGACCAAACCCCACAGTCTGTCCTTTCCTTAGCACAGAGGGACCATTAAAGAGAGCTGGCTGCTTTTTAAAAAAAATGTTTTAAAGGTGAAGGTAGGGGGCACTAAATGTGTATCAAAATTTCCCAGGCCAGGAGGTCTGCGCCTCCTCAGAAGTGTCAGGAAAAGGATCATCTGAGGAACCCTTGCTCACGCTGCTGAGGCTGTGCTGGCTGAACTGCACAGGGCTTTGCTCCAACGAAACAAAGTACCACTGGAGCTACAACTCCAGGCCTGCTGGAACTTCTGAAGAGACTCTGAGGGCAACGGTATGGCTGGTCTTTAAATGAGCCTGCCTCCCTCCCTTCCTCCCTTCCTCCCCCCCCCCTTCTTTTGCCTAAGTGATACACCGACAAAGGGCACGAAACATTTTCCAAGAAGTAGAGACAGGATTGACTAAAAATAAGTTTAATAGCAGACTTGTTAAACAAAAAACACTCATTTTGGACTTACAGGCTTACTAGTGTATTCCCACAGCAACGCAACAATAGCTGAGTTCCACGGACGACTCTGCCCGCATAAATCTGCCTAGAACTACAAAGTCAACATTTTTTCACTTATAAAAATAATGGATTAGCGATAAATTCTTTAAATGACTGAAACATTAAATATATTCTATTTTAAACACTCTGAAAGGGAAGAGCTTGCAACGCTTAATCCAAGCAGTATTTTACTGAAACAGATGTATGCAAATAGCCCTCACCAGTAAGAAGGTCAAAATAAAAGCCTGGTGGCCCACAGAGTGTCATGGGGAAAGGCATTCCTCCCGTGCTGACTAGGTAGACAGGCCGCAGGGATCGAGCTTCAGCCTTCCTAAGGGGTGAAGCCACAAACCAGTCAGAGCACAGGGCAGTCTTCAGTTCGGACTGTTTACTTATGGGGTTTTTTTGAGACGAAATCTTGCTATGTAGCCCAGGCTGGGCTCAAACCCATGGCCATTCTCCTGTTTCTGCTTCCCAATGGCTGGGACTACAGGCATGCACCAGTGGGCCTGGCTCATTTTTTCTTACGGACAGGACAAGGTGACTAGCAAATGTGTGGAAGTGGTAAATGAGATCCACTTCCAAAACTGGGCAGGACTAATCAACTGAAAGTCTGGGAGGGGGAAATGACTCTACCTAACAACAATACAACTTCCCATCAGAAGGAACCCAAACTGCAGAAACGGCTTCTTCAAAGTCTCTGAACACTCAAGAGACTGAGCAACAAGGAAGCTAGAAGATTAGGGTCGCAGGGAAAGACATGGAGGCAAGTCAAAGAGGCCACTGATGGCCAGCGAAGAGAAGTCAAAGTAGAATGAGTTCAAACTCACTCAGCAATCTAAAATCCAGGACTATAACAGCAAACAGGGGCTGCAGAGATGACAGCTCAGTGGTTAATAGCACTGGCTGCTTTTACAGAGGGCCCAGGTTCCCAGTACCCACGTGGCAACTAGCAACTGTCTGTAACTCTAGTTCCAGGGGATCCAACATCCTCTTCTGACTTCTGCGGACACTGCACAACATGGGTGCACTTACACACATGCAGGCAATACATTCATACACACAAATTAATGAAATAATTTTTAAAATAATAGGCTAACGAAAACACAACAACAAAAACGGTGCGGGAAACCACAGTGAAAGTGTTTGCCTAACAGGCACGGCATTAGTGGGGAAAACTATTTACACAATTTACACAAACTAAATGCCAGCTTTAACCAATAGTTGGTGGGAGTGTCTCTGTATAAAAGTATTCATTCTAACTAGCAAAGGAAAAGGAAATGCAATATCGACAGTCTGCAAAGTGCTTTCAAATAATGGATAGAAGTATATCCAATCATGCATCCATCACAAAGAGACAACACAGAGATACGTGACTTCTGCCAAAAAAAGGCTGGAGAGATGGCTCAGCTGTTAAGAGCACATACTGCTCTTATAAAAGACCCCAGTTCAGTTCCCAACACCCACCAGCTCACAACCACCCAGGACTTCAGCTCCAAGGGATCCGAAGGCCTCTTCTGGCTTCCACGGGTACCTGCACTCATGTGCACAGGCACACACCCAGACACTTGATTTTTCAAAACTGAAATAAACAAACAGTTCAAGCATACATGTCTAAAAGCATCTAGATTTAAGCTGCTACTTACTAGGAACAGAGCAGGGACCAGGAAGCATGATCAACAGTGCCACATGGAGGCAACTGCAAAACCCAGATGGGAGCAAACAGCTAAGAAAACATTAGGGTTTGTACAGACAATCAATTACAAGGGAGAGAATGAGGGAGCCAGTGTGTGGACACATCTACATTCACTTTCATGTGTGAGTACAGGGGCATATGTGCCACAGCGTGAGCTTGGAGGCCAGGGGACAACCTCACCTTCTACCTTGTTTCAGACAGGGTGTCTCTTGTTCCCTGCTGTGGACTCCAGGTTACCTGCCCACAAACCTCAAGGGATTCTGCAGTCTCCACCTCCCACAGACACCTGCTCTATCTCCTCCAGCTTTATGTGGGTTCTGAAGATCGGTTCTCAGGTCCTCATGCTTGCATGGCAAGCTCTTTACTCACCTAGCCCTAAAGAGCATTAAGAAACACAGCAACCAAGCCGGGAATGGTGGCACAGGCCTTTAATCCCGGCACTCGGAAGGCTGAGGCAGGGGGATCTCTGTAAGTTCAAGGTCAGCCTGGTCTACACCTCGAGTACCAGGTCAGCCTACCTGTAACAAGACCCTGTCTCAAAAAACAAACAACAACAACAAAAAATTAACTATGTGTGTGCACATGATGGTACAGTTACATGCAAAGAAGTGCAGGTAGTTATGGAGGGCAGAGGTGTGGGATCTCCTGAAGCTAAAGGCAGTTATGAGCTATCCAACATAAGTGCTGGGAACTGAACTCAGGTCCTCAGGGTCTTAAGTGAGAGCAGCAAGTGCTCTTAACCACTGAACCAGGTCTCCAGGGCTTAGTGTCTTTTCAAAGCAATCATTTTGTGAATGCACCCAAGACTTCAAGACAGGGTGCAGAAGAGGGGCCAGGGATTTGTAAGTAAGTATAAAGTGCCAGGAGAGGACTGCTTCTAAGTGGGATGATTCATGGGGGTTCCCTGGCCTCTGCTGAACTCAAGGTTGTCATTATACAAACTCTGAAAATCTTAAATACGATAAAAACAGAGCAGGGCCTACACCCTTCTTCCAAATCAGAGGAGGTGACGAGAAGGGAAGCTGGCACTTTAATGTTCATCTTCTGGGAGATGGTGCTCTCAGTCTTAATTACAAACCCAGGTCACAATGAGCTGATGCTGGGCTGACCCCAGCAGTCCACAAGGCCAGCACTTCTAAGTCCACACCACAGTAAGGAAACTTGTTCAGCCCAATCAATGAGGCTGGGGTCAATCCAGGAAGGGCAGCAGCTGGAGGAACACAGGAACGAGCTCCCCTTCAACATAGTGACTTGTTCTCTTCAAGTCAAGAGCTCCAGTGCAGTGAGAGGAGAAAGAGGTGGAGCCTTCTTTGTGACCTCTGTTGTTGAGACTTAGGAAGTAGTACAGGGGCACTGTGGGAAAAATCTCAGAGTGGTGAGTACAGGGGGGGGTGTGAACAGAAGACAGAAACACAGGAGAAACTGCCTGCAGTGGGAGAAAAGCCAGGCCTGGCAACCTGTCATACCAGCACTCAAGAGATGGCGGCAGGAAGATAGATATTTAAGGCCAGTATGGGCTGCGTAGCAAGACATGGTCTCAGAACAGTAGGAGAGAGGGAGGGGGAAGGAAGGAAAGCAAGGAAGAGGGACGGGACCACCCCCGACAGCCTCTTACCTGGGCACTATTCTCCTTAACACTTTGCAGGGCAGGAACCCAGGGCCCAGACAGACTGTGTGCCTTCCCAGGATCACACAGCCAATAAGCGGAACTAGGCCTGACTTCAAAGCCATCCTATTACAGACTATTTTGCGAAATGCACCAGGCACTACAGAGGTCTCAACTGAGAGGGCCACAACAAAGCCCAAGAGCAGGCATGAAAGGGACACTGGCGTTACAGATGGAAGGCGTGTGTTACAAAGAAGGGAGAGACCAGAACCCACACCCACAACTGGCAACCTGGGACCCCCACCTATCACCAAGACCAAGGAGAGAGGAAGAAAAGACACTGTTCAACCCGCCCACTCTCTCACCCTATGCCCCAGCTACCTCACAGTTCACAGGTACAAAGTGAACTCTCTTCTCCACTGCCCAGCACATCTGTAAGGCTGAGAAAAGCTGGCCAGGTGTTCATTCATCTGGTGGGGAAGAGGTTCAATTTACCAGAGCTCTGGTAATAAAAGGTCCCTAAGCTCTGCCATTACCCAAAGAGAAGTCAAGGTCACCAGCCAAGTAGGACTCTATCCTAGCAGGAGGCTATTTCCATATTGCAGCCTTCAGGGGACTGAGGGGACTAACTTATCTGGGCCCTTCCAGGCTGTGTTCTGCCCGCAGGGCAGGGCTGCCTCCACCCACAGCAGCCCTCCCTCAACAGACCCCTGGAAGCAGAGGGACCCATCCTTTCACTTTCAAAAGCCAATCCCAGGTCCCCACAGTCCTGTAAGACTGAAACCAAAAGCCAGAGAAGACCTTTGTTCATTCCCAGCTTGACAAAAGGAAGGCTCCCTGGGGCCACACCCAACAGTTTAAGATCTCAGCCACATGTTTATATTTAAGATAGAGAAAAATGGAGCTACAGAGATAACAGGTTAGGCACCACCCTCCTCTCCAGGGCAAATCCATTAAGAGAGAACTCCCTTTGTTTCAATCTATCTTAACTCATTCAAATGCCACAATAAAACCTGATAGGTGACTTAATCCTCAGTCCTAAGAATTGGCTTTGGCTGTGTGACCTTGGGAAGCACATTAAACCTCTCTGAGCTGCTTCAGCCTTCAATTATAAAAGGAGCTTCTTCCATTTCAATGAGCTGATGTTTAAGAACTGACTTAAAACAGAACCTGATCAGTCTTCCCTTCCGACCTAAATTCTCCCAGAGTGGCCCAGGAATTATCTCAACCATTACTAGAAGGCAGGTAGCCCAGTAACACCCCAGAAAAGAAACCAAAGATCTAAAGGCTGGCTGATGGCAGGGTCCAGTGGCAGAGCACTTGCTTGGCACATGTGAGGCCTTGGGTCCTATCCCCAGCTCACGTCCAAACCAGGAGCAGCAGAGGGAGAGGTTGCCCAGCAAGTACTACCTACACACCTACCTACACACCTACCTACACGCCAACCTACACGCCAACCTACACGCCTACCTACACGCCTACCTACACGCCTACCTACACGCCAACCTACACGCCAACCTACACGCCAACCTACACGCCTACCTACACGCCAACCTACACGCCAACCTACACGCCAACCTACACGCCTACCTACACGCCTACCTACACGCCAACCTACACGCCTACCTACACGCCTACCTACACGCCAACCTACACGCCAACCTACACGCCTACCTACACGCCAACCTACACGCCAACCTACACACCTACCTACACACCTACCTACACACCAACCTACACACCAACCTACACACCAACGGGAAGTGAAGGGATGACTTTCCCAATGCCTGAAGCACCTTCACAAGCAGACTTCTCTCAACTGCCCCAAGAAGGTGATTCCCTGGGCTCAAAGACTAAGACCAGGGACTGCTATCTCTCCATACCTCAAGACAGGGCACTGAACAGCACTTCTGCCCAGGTGTGTACCTCTCCAAAGCACAGATCATGAGTAGCAGAGCCATACTGACTTTTGGTTGCTCCCAAAGAACTAAAATGCCTTGAAAAAAATTTCTAAAACTCCACCTGGTTTTTCCAGTCTTATGTATATATAGCTATCCTGTAGGACATCAGTGTACCGTCTCCCAAAGAACCAAAGAAGGTGCAGTGTCTTCTCACAGCAAGGCCCCTGTCTGAACAGGAGGATCTGACACCCCCAAAGTTCTACAGCAAGAGCCTTCCAGAATCCCAGGAGGCAAAAGTTCTTTCTGAATTAAATTTTAATCTAAAAGGAAATGAACCAAGACTGAATCACTGCTACAAATAAGTATTCTTACTTAAGTTCTTAGGAACTGATCCACAAACAGCACAGAGTCTGAATGGATCAGGCTGGACAGAGCACAGATTTGTGGAAGAGGCCTCTGGAAAGCTGCTTCAGTGTGGGTCTGGCTCGGAGCAACCAGAGACAACCCTTGAGGAATAAACTGCAGAGCCAGGGATGTGGCTCAGTGGTACAGTGTTTTGCTAGCACACAAGAAGCCCTGGGTTCTACCCCCAAAGAGAGAAGAGGGAGAGAGAATGAATGCTGGGTATGGTGGCACACGCCTTTAATCTCAGCACTCCAAAGGCACAGGCAGGGCGATCTTGCAGGATCAGGGCTAGCCTACTCTAGATAATGAGTTCCAGGTCAGTTGGGGCTACAAAAGAAGTCCTAAAACAAGTCCTGGGCTCCTGTCTCCTCCACAACTCAAAGCTACTGCCCCAAACAGCTCTTCTACCCAAAGTCACTTCTGTCTAAAGCCAGAGCGGTGTTGTCATACTGACTTTTAGTTGGACGTGGGCTTCCTACATTCTCTCCTTTCTGCTTAAAGGGAATTTCCAGTTTTCTATTAGAAATGCATGTGTGTAAATGGATGTATATATGGTATATGTGTATATACATGTACCATGCAAATATAACATAACCCTGCGGTTTTGCATATGCACATATATACGCATATACACATGTACATACACCACATACACCTGCGCACCCAGAACTGCCACATTTTCAAAGTAAAGCAGGGTGTGGTATGAAGACAGATTCTGCCTAGACAACAGCACAGAGGTGCAGTGGGCAGACAGCTGCGCAGCACAGGGAATGACAGAAACGCTCAGACACCACAAGGAGAGAGCAACCACAGCATCATGAGGCAGGATGTGGCAGGAGGGCTTGAAGGCAAGAAAGGCCTCGTGAAAACTAAGAAAGAAACTGGGAAGAACAGTCTGAGCGTTGGGGTTATTAATTAAAATGGCTCACGGCTCCTTTCTCCCCCACCTCAAACCAATTTACAAATCAGATTCGACGATGAACCTGCAGTCACACGTGCCTTCCAAGTGACTTTTCCATCTCCTACTTTACCCTTCAGGACACCATTTCATCCTCAAATGGAGTTTTAGCGACAGGGCTGGGATTGTGGCTCAATTGCCTGGCATACACAAAGCCCTGGGTTCCATCCTAGCATCCTCCCTGTAGTCCCAGCACTCAAGTGGGAGGCAAGATCAAAAGTTTAAGATCATCCTTGCTACACAGTAAGTCTGTGCCTAGCCTAGGCTACATGAGACCCTGTCTCAAAAAAAAGTCTAATCAGTAACAGATGGCTTTCATCATTAGGGAGCCAATCACTCAACATTATTAACACTTAGTAAGTAAAAGATTTTCAAATTTGTTGGAGAGAGGAGGGGATTTGTTTTTGTGGTGCTAGGATGAACCCAGAGCCTTGTGCACATTGGTCCATCGCTCTACCACCAAGCTGCACTCAATCCAACATCCTCCCTTTAAAATACCTCAGTGGACACCCCTCTGGGTTTTCCTGTTTCCTCCTAAACTCAGCAAAAAAATTATAAGCTCCTTTCATTAGGTCTAAATATTAATCACTGCGTGACCAGCAAAAACCCACGGTCATGCTGAGCCCTAGGGACATAGTGGCATTGTATGGCAGATGCCAGTGGGTGTGTTGACCAGATTCCAGGATTTATTTCTTTGAAGACATAATCCACATACCATAAAATTTTCCCTCTGAAAGTAGAATACATGCTGGTTTCAGGAGAATCTCCGGTTTGCACTCTGTTTTGCAATTTCTCTAGCTGCGAATCTGCTGGCTTTCAACGTCTCCTTTCAGCCTGCCTTCTCCCCTCTGCAACAGTCTTCAGTTTTAACTTCCAGACTGGAAAGCCTGACTGAGTACACCCTTCCATTTACTCTGCTTCAGAGATTAAGAGGAAAGGGAGCCGAGAAAATGCAGGTGGTCCCCAGCTCAGGCTCCCAAAAGCAATCTTTAACTGCTGAGACTGCTCACCCCACAGTGACCTGAAAACTAGGGAGCAGTGACACCCCCAGTGTATCTGAGAAAAGCAGGACCAGTTTAGAGCAGCTGACTTCAAAACTCTACCTCCATGAAGCTATGAAAGAATTAAAAACAACAAAGAAAAAACCTCTACAGACAACTTGGCTTCCAGGGGGTCCACTCCTGGGCTCCCTCACCCAAGAGATACCTGGAATTACACACTCACCTTAGCCCAATGAACGTCTTCTTACATATTCAAATACATGGGTGGAAGAGCAAGCGTTCTCCCCCTCTCTCTTTCTCTCTCTCTCTCTCTCTCTCTCTCTCTCTCTCTCACACACACACACACACACAGACTGAACCGTTCAGTCCTCCAGTCCCTGGGGCACAGGAGAGCCTGAGATCTAAAAGCAGCCACTTGATCCAGTTCCGTCCATCCCATGTTCCAGAAGAGGAAACTGAAGGCAGCCTGCCTTAGCAGAAGTTGCAAAGAGGACCAGGTGAGCTGGGTCGCTCACTGCCTCCAGAAGTCAAGCACCCTGAGAACCTCTCAGGTCCCTTAACAATGTCTCCCCAGGAAAAGACCTTTTCTGCACAATCATCAATAAACTTATAGACACCAACCTCACAATCTGGAGGAAGGCCCCAAAGGGTTTCTTTTGGACAGCTATATTGAGCAAGCCTACTTCCTGAAGCATTTCCATTTCATTCCTTAATTTGGCAAGGAGTAACTTCAAATATTATGTGTTTACCGATGGATTTCCTCCACTTATTGCAGAGGGGAGTGTGGTTCCTGGCAACGAATGGTGGGGGGCTCCACAATGCCTCAGCCTCCCCTGAATTTCAGTCCCTGGGGAGACCTCCAGCTTTCATCCCTCCAGAGTCACACTGCAAGCCGAAACAGCAGGAAGGCTTTAAAAAGTCTGGTGTGCAAGGCCAACCCTCAACTGAGCACTTCTTTTATGCCTATACTGTCGAACACTGCTGACATTCCACCCAAATTTATAGACAGGAGGCCAGACATGGTGACACTGGCTTGTAATCCCAGCACTTAGAAGCTGAGGCTGGAGGATCACAGACTACATAATGAGTTCAAAACTAGTGTGAGATCTCAAAAAAGTAAATTAGGACTGGAAATATGGCTCAGTGGTCAAGACTTTGCACAGGACCCAAGTTCGATTCCCAGCACACATGTCAGGTGTCTCATAACTGCTTCGAACTCTAGTTCCAGGAAGTCTAACACCTTCTTCTGGCCTCTGTGGGCACTGCACTCACATGTATACACATACACAGACACACACAATTGAAAAACTAATACTTTTTTAAAGGGCAGGGTATGGTGGCATACACCTTTAATCCACTCAGAAGGCAGAGGCAGGTAGATCTCAGCAAGATGGAGGCCAACTCTACAAGGTGAGTTACAGGCTGCTAGAGTTACAGGGAGACATGCACAGTACTGCTTCCGGGATACTGCTGGGATGCCCCCTCCTGACCTCTCAGTGCTCCAATCCATAATAGTGGAGGAGCTCTAGAGTCCTTCCCACTGTCCAATCCCCACCCCACTGAAGCAGGGGAATCTCTGAAGCAGCCAGAACACAACTCTGCTCTTGAAGCCCTGGGAATCACATCTGGAAACAACCAAGGGCCTTCACGGGGAGATGGTGTAGGACAGCGAGAATGGCCTGACTTATTTTACTCTTTCGTTTATACAAAAAGGTGGTACACACGCACACAAACACACACACACACTCAATAATAATGAATAAAAACTTTACAAAGGTGAGACCATGCACATTATTTCTGAAACCAACTGAGAACATCTCACAAAGATTCCTTTAAATTCCTAGGTACATAAAGTATCACAGATAACTGAGAAATCACCCTGACTCCATCAGAGATAAAAATCAGACAGATGCTTCAGGGGGTTTTTAGGAACTCAGAACATCAAGGAGCCCAGTTCTTCTGTCTCCACAGCTGGTACCCAGAGTGTAAAGAGAAGAGTTTGATCTGGGTAGTATAAATCATATACGTATCCTGAATTAGCCACTAAATGGGTCTGCATGCTCTCAGTTACAAATCCAAATGTGAGAACAGGCAAGGGGCACTAAGAGAGAGCAGCCATATTCTGGCTTCCCAGGCATATATCTGAGAAAGAACACTGACTTAGGGGGATCCACTGAGTTGAAAACCTCATGACCATGCACATGACTATGATTACTAAACCACCTACTGTGCACAGAGCCCAGGCAGCTCCAGATACATCCCCATCTCCACAGCAGCTCTTTGGTGGGGTGATCTCAATTCAGATTCAGCTTCTCCAGATTCCTGAGTGATATATTCTGGAAGCAGTTCTCACTTTACAAGTCCTAGTAATGAAAAGTCATTTCTTCTCTCCAAATCACAGGTGGACCTTCCTTTCAGACCTCAAGTTACAGAGACGTGGGTCATTTTCCCACTTGAAGATGAAGGTCAAGTTAAAAGTGAAAGAATATTAGGGAAGGTTTCTGCATACATAATGTATATATAATAAATCCTCTGAATTAAGGGAAATTGTTGGCTCTGTCAATATGAAATGCCCACTGGCAACACCTGAGAATTTCAGGATGATATGGGTGATCCTAAAGGCTTAAGGAGGAAGTTCAGTCAGGGGAAAGGACTGAAAGAGATTCCTCCAAAGGAAATGTGGCTCACAATGGTTTTGGAATCAGCCCCCTGCACAACCAAGCCCCAGTGATGGGCGATCTGAACAGAGGCATATCAAAACGCTATTGATAAGCTGAATCACCAGACAGCTTATCTGAGGCCCTCATGGGCCATATGGTGCCCCAACTTCTGCTGCCTGTTGCTGCTACAACAATAGGCTTGCCTGCCCGGAAAGCACCATAGGACAGAAGCCCAGCAGCACAGGCATGTGCACTGCCTATGGTGTTTACATTTGTGTGTGTGTGTGTGTGCGCCATTAGCTCTGTCTCAGTGGGGACTTGAAACACACGCATTTCGGGTGGAAAACGGGTGCTGCCTGCAGAATGCATGCATGTGTCCTGCATTTGTGTTTGTGGATGGGGACAGATCAGGTGAAGGTAGCAAGAAAAGCAGATGTCAATTTCAGAACTGGAGCTTGGCTGATGGGGGAGGGCAAGCAGGCAGACACCCAGCACGAGCAGTGAACAGACAATGCACTTCTCTCAAAAACACTTGGGCCAGGCGGGCCACGGGGAGTGGCTATTTAAAACACTTGGCTCCTTTTATTTCAACACCAATGGAAGTGAATTCAGTTCTTCAGGGCCAGAGCAAATGAAGTCATTTGATTTCTGCAGGCTCTCTCTGGGCTCTCTCTACATTTCAGCGGTAAGAATAGGCCATCTGACTTATTTTTCTTACAATTAAACTAGATTCCCAGAGGACCTGGTACTTGGGCTTCATTAACTTTATTTTCTTAAAAAAAAATATTAAAGTCATAGAAAAATTGTAGGATACAAGCATTGGAACAGAAGTTGTCAAAATACCATCAAGAAGTCAGAGTGTGAAGCGCTATCGCATTCTAAAGGCTGGGCTGATAAAAAAAAAAAAAAAAAAAGGTTGACCAGGACCTTTGTCAGAATCTTCCTATTCTCTTAGAGAGTTTCCTGTCTTTGAAGATACACATAAAATATTCACCTAACTAGTTACTACCTGCTAGAGAAAAGACACTGGTTTCAATGAGAACAGCTATAGCATCAGGCAATGCAAACACCACACAAAGCCCAAAGGGGACGGTGTCTCTCCCTCAGACCCAGGTTACAAACTACTGCAGAAAGGTACTTGCTACATCCCCCTTCCTCACGTCCCCAGCACCTATGCAAGAAAACATTCTGGGATGAACTTCTCAAATTTTCTTAAACATTCTTAGATTTTTTTTTTTTTCAAATATCCTTTCAAGTAAAATTGAGATTACACTTGAACTCTATCCAAGAGCATTGCTGAACTGAATTATGATAATTAGAAAGCTGTGCCTATTTAAAAAAAAAAAAAAGGCACACAGTTGATGCATTTTTTTAAGGTTCATGCCAGAGAATATAAGTTCAATATGTTCTCACATAATTAACATTTCCCACCATTAGCAGCAGTTTTTCAGTTTACCTATCAGTAAAAACAGTGTGGGCCATTGTTGTGTGTGCCCAGGCCACAAAAGTTGCACCTACCTTGCATACACATCTAAATCTAAGTCAGTCAGATACCCAAAAGCTACCAGAAAGGCCCCCTGGAGAGGACGGATGCTTAACCTGCCTTTTCTTATAAGCTCATTTTCCAAGACCTTGTCTTTTCCAATTACAAATGTTAATACAGGGTCGGGGATGTGGCTTAGTTGTTAAGAGCAGTGGCCTATCACGCATGAGGTCTAGGGTTTGAAGCCAAGCACGGTATAAACCCAGGATGGTGGCACATGCCTGTAATCCCAGCACTTAGGAGGTGGAGGCAAAAGGATCTTGTTTAGGGTTATCCTTGACTACATAATAAGCTCAAGGCCAATTTCAAAAAGAAGAAAAAAAAAGAACTAATTTTAAAAAAGCTAATTAAGACAGTCTTAATGTGAAACATGTAAAGGGGGCCGAAAGCACTGTATCAATACAAAATATAGATGCACCATATAAACACTATAAATACTGGTTTTAAATGGAGAAGGGATATCACAGTCCTCTCTAGGACCACCACAAAATTTAAACTAAGACAGTGTCTTAAGAAGCTTCCATTATCCAATCAGAAGAGAGACCAGTACATGTCACTCATCACCACCCCCAGATCTTAGAAACCATCATCTGAGATTCACAACTATGAAAAAGATGAACAAAACAAGAATTGAACATGGGACAGTATCCCACCCAATAGCAAATACTGACCTGGTCCTGCCCTCCAAAAGCCAGATCCTGCCATTCACTTGAACCCCCCGCCCAAATTCTCCTGCTCTACCCTAATATAAAGGCTGAACATTTCTGAAGAAATGATGACAGTTCAACCTTCGGTTCCAACGTGAAACAGAATCCAGGAAGCTCATGAAGGAGAAGCTTGTAGGACTGAGGACCCAATAGTTCACAGCTTTGAAACTAAACAAAAACATGCATAAAACCCTCCCAAAATGTAAAGCCTAGCACTAGAAGTATCCTAGAAGACAGGAAGTGGAACAGCCCCATTCAACCCACAGCAGCTGCCAAACAGCAAGCTCTAAAGGAGGTGTCTGTCAAAAAGCCCCACCCCAAGACACTTAGGTGCTAGGACAGACCTGAATAGCTCGATTTTATCACTTGATGAATATGAACTCACATATCACTTTTACTGTAGATTAAACATGACTGAGGCTCTAATTTAAATATGGTCAAGTGATTTGAAGTCTCTACAGTTAAAATAAGAAAAGGCAGCATGCAGCCATAAAGCCAGTCATGTCCGTGCCCAGGCAGCTCTGCAGTACATGGTCACTGAGGATAAACCTATAATATCGTTTTCTTGCTGAGTTCAGAAGTAGAACATTAGCAGTCTGCAGTTCCAGCCACTGAACTCCAAAAGGGAAGCTGAAATGCTTGCACTGATTAACAGTAAGGATGGCTGTCGAAGGGAGGAAGCTTCGTATTCGCTTGGGCCAGTATTTTTTAAGCCTCTGGAGAAAAAAGACTCTAAAAGTTTTACTACCAAAGAGATTCAACACAGCCTCTACTCAGAAATAAATACATGTTTTTGTCTCTTTCCACACTCTCTGTATTAGGAACAGAATGAAGTAAGTGCTCAAAATGGTAGCTTCAGAGTGAGAGACCCACTTTCTCTGTGTGAATATGGTCATTATTTCTGTGTCTGCAAGATCACACGGTTATCTACACCAACCTTTTGAGTGATAAGACACCATCACAATTTCCATTTGCAAGCAGTGTAATTATGCTTACAATTAATAGGCAGTAACACATGAGATTTGAGAGGAAAGTAATCCCACAGATACACAGGCTCTTGTACAAACCGCCATGGATGAGAGATACCCATTCATTTCTGAAGCGGGCAACAAGCTATCACTACCAGCAGAGCTAGGTCTTCAAAGGCCTGGCTCACACGTGGGACCTGCATTCTCTCGTGTTCCTGCTCTACACTTTTCCACTAACCACAAGCTGCCAAATGTGGTCTGGACACCAATGCTACACGACAAGGGTATTTCTCTCAATACTCCCATGAAGAAATGCCTTCTTACACTGCCTGCTGTGTACTGTCAGAAACAACTAAAATCAAAACTGTTTATGCACTGCTGAACTGCAAGGAAAAGAAAAAAAAAAAAATCAGCTATTTTTTTTAAGACTTTTTTCCGCTTCCTAAATAAAAGGATGCCCGCTTCCTAAGTACATGAACATACAATCCCTGCTGTATAGAGTCCAACGGGGGTGGTACAAGGGTGGTACAAGAAGCTGCCCTGGCAAGCCCACCCTCACATGTTACAGTGTGCTGTGCAAAACACTGTATATACCAGCGTGCCAAGAGCTGCTTACTCGGTCACTTCAGCCTGGTTCAAACTAGGCTGGACTGGCTGTTTGCCTGCTTCAAATTAAATATCATATACATATATGTCCTGATGAGTCCTGGGTTTTGTTTGTGCGAAATAAATTTAAAGAAAAAAAAAAAAACTCCATTAATCTCAGAATGGTCCCTAGGGTTTATAAAGAACCCTACAGAGGAGGAATTTAAACAAAGATTCTTTAAAAAAAAAAACAACAACAACACTATTTTGTCAAGACAAAGTATCACCCTGGCTTTGTTTTGAATGTGTTTAAGAAAAAAAAAGTATTTTAATATTTCCCTAAATCTGCAGCTCAAACAATACTTGCCATTAAAGTGAAAATAAAATGGTCTACTTGGCACCTCAGCAAGACCCAGTAACGGATACAGTTTATCAGTTCATTTTTTTTATACCAACAACAAATAAAAGAATTGTAAACTGTCGAAAACCTGAAAGTCCAACACAGAATTTCACATTCAAAAACTACTCAACAAAAATATCTTGTGACCATTTATGGAAATAGTGAGATTAGAAAAATATGCCTTTCCCTCTTAAAAGCATCATCAATTGAAAACCCTGCTGTTGACAAAGGTTTTGTCTTTCCGGAGGCCTGCTGTAATTGGGTCTACTATCTCCTTCTAAAGAGGAAAGATTCTTACCAAAGTTGGATCTAAGTCTGGCCCTTCTAAGTATTCTAATGTGCCTAGGTCCAAAGATCCAGCTATTCAGAGAAAAGCGCAAACTCAACACAAGAAAGGCTAAAAAAGCCCCCGGCCCCGTCCGCACAGCCCAAGGATTATTTTCAGCCCCAGCCTCTCGGTCTCCTGGCAGACAAGCCCCCACCCAAGATTCGCGGCAGGCATGCACAGACAAGCCTCGGGGAAGATCACTCGCTAACGGGAAGGATCCGTCCACTCGCAGAGCCACCTGCCAGGCACCCAGCACACACTAAGTAAGCAAGCAGACCACCTAAACTTCCAGAAACCATCCAGGCCCCAGGGCGGGGAGAAGGAAGCATGTGGGTGTCCAGAATTCCGCTTCTGCTACTTTGCGTGATCCGTAGTATTTGAAATATTTCTCTTTCACTATTTTGAAATCTGATCGTTTTTATAGACCTTTTTGCCCCAAGGATCTGGGCTCCTTCCAAAGCACTGTTTTAAAATCCGGCCTTTCAACGTTCCCGATTCCTGGAATATCGTGTCTGTGAGTTCCCAGTACTCGCTAAGGTCAATTTTCATTTCTGTAAATCAGAGGCAGCCACTTGCGTCTAAGAAGTTAACAAGCCTCCTGAGAAACGCTGGTGGCTGGTATTTCATTGTTTCATAAATATTTTTATATGAGTGACACCATTCAACTTTAAATAAATCTATAAACAAAAAAGACTACTAAAAGGTGTGCAAAACTGTGGCCTGGGTTTAATTCTCGTGGGAAGCAGATAAGCGAGGTGTGAGCTCCTCATTGTTTTCGTTCAGATTTAACATAAATCCATGAAAAGAAAAAGAAACTCCTAGAAGTTGAACTTTCTTTAAAACGGGCCTTTGGACTTTTGGAAACAAGTGTTGCTGTCACGAACAAAGGCTAAAAGTGTACCCAGATTTTCCTGCCCTCCTGGGGATCGTTTCTCTTACAATAAACAAACAAATCCCCCAGTTATTTCCTACCGAGGGGAAGTTTTCCATGGAGAGTCTGCTCCTGGCTTTAGTGGTAACGGCGACTCAGTCTTTTTTGGACACAATGTTTCTGCTGACTCCTGAAAATTTTCCACTTGAATGTGCAATGAAGTGGCGGCGGCGGCGGCGGCGGCGGCCGCAGTCCCGGAGAAGCGGCCGGGGGGCACCGACCCGCTTTCATCTCCGGGGAGGAGGCGCCGGGCCCGGCCCGCAGCTCGGGCCCGGGATGGGCCTCGACGCCCGGGGAGGTCAGCCGGGCTCCGCGGCTCCCCCGCCGCGACCCACCGCGCGAACTTGGCGCTTCCCGGAGGACGCCGCGGAGCCCCGGGCGGAGCGGCCGCCTGTTGCCGCGCTCCGCCCCGGCCCAACTTGCCGACCCCGAGCGCTGGGCGGGCAGCCCGGCCGCCCGCACACAAAGCGCGGATCGGCGCGCCCCGCGCCTCGCACCCGCCCCGCGCAACTTACCTCGGCCGCCCGAGCCCGCGCGGCGCCCGGCCGGTCCCGGGCAAACTTCGGCCGCGCCGGCCCGCTCCCCGCGGCGCTCCCCCGGCCGAGCCTCGCCGGCTCCCGGGGTCGGCGCCCCGCCGGGCTCCCGGCGGCGGTGCACGCGCGGGGGGGGCGTCACTGCATGGCCTGCGCCCCGCCGCGGCCGCCCCGGGCCCGGCCCCGGCCCCGCCGCGCGGACTGCGCGCAGGCTGGAAGCGAGCGTGCGGAGTGTGCGGTGCGCCCGCGGCGGGCGGCCGGGCCGCGGCGGCGGAGGCTCGGCTCGGCTCGGGCGGCGCGGCGCGGCGCGAGCGATGCTAAGAATGTGCGGAATGAGGACAGGAATGAAATGAACGCCAGGACCGAACTCGCTCCGGAGGGGTGGGGCCTCGGTGACGTCATGCCGCCTGCCGCCCGGGGCCGGGGGCGGGGCCTGCCGCCGCGGTGATGTCATGGGTGTGGGGCGGGGCCGCCGGGCGGCGGTCGGAGGGGCGGGGCTCGCGCCCAAGAAGGAGCAGGGCGCGCGCGGGAGCCGCCCTCGGGTCCCGGCTTTGTCCGGGGCTGGGGCGGGGCGGCGGGGAGCTGGCTGGCTGCCAAGGGGCCTGCGCCTAGGCCTCAGTTTCCCCCCGGAGTGTGTGTGGCACCTGGGCCTCAGGTCCCTCCGTGAGAGCGCGCGGGCCCGCCTGCTGGGCCTCAGTTTCCCGCTCCTGGAGTGTGCGCGCGCCTTGGGCTTTAGTTTCCCTCCTTCGGAGTGCGCCCCCGACCCCAAGGGCCTGAATTTCCACCCTCTGGAGTGCGCACACGCCCCCATGGCAGGGCCTCAGTTTTCCTCCTCCAGAACGCACGCGCCTCCGAGCCTGGGCCTCAATTTCCCTTATCCGGAGCGAGCGTGCGCGCCCCCGCAGCTGGGCCTCAGTTTCCCTCCTCCAGGACGCGAGCGCACGGAAGCGCACTCGGCCTGGCGGAAAGTTTCTGTTCTGGAAATTGGTGGCTGCTGTGCGGTGGCTGCCTGCCCCGCCTGCCTTCTCTTCCCTCTCCCTTTCACTTTCCAAGTTCACGGCTCTCGCGCAAATCCGCGGCTGTCCTGCATCCGGGTAGGGGACCTTCAGTCCCGCAGAGGATCAGCACAGAGTCCCAGCCAGCCTGCTGCCCACTCCAGTCTTGCTGGCAGTTCCCTCCTCCCTGCGAGCTGGACCTTGCAGAAGTCTTGGATCCTGTTAAATAAAATACTAAATAAATAAAAACTTCTACGACTGTAAAAAGCTGCATCCGGTCACTTCACGCCATCTCTGGTGAAATTGCATGTGAATAATAAATAATTTTAACCGTGTCTCTGGTGATAGTGACACTGGTTCGGTAATTCTGGGTAAAGTTGACGCTGGCGGGGACAGAAATGCTTGCAGTTTGGGGCGATTGTAAAATGCAGTATCACACAAAATGAGCAAAGTTGTTGCTGCACGGAGGATGAGCTTTAGAACAAATAAATGGCGCCTGTTTTGTGCCCCGAGGATTCCCAAAGTGTGGATAACTCAGGAAAGTGAATATGGCTCACTGCACCATGTTTTCTATGAAACATAACTTTAAAGTTAATATAACTTTTAAAGTTTCAAGAGACAAAAATACCTTTCATTACTATTGCATTTTTTAATTGAAATTTATGTCAAGGGAACTGAAGTTCGCGTGCCACTAAGAGAAGCAATACAGAAGAATTCTTTGTTCACTTTGCCCTGCTCTTTCCCACGCCGTGTCATCCGAAATTGTATCACCATCTGGATATTAACCTTGATAAGATTAATATACCCAACGACTTCAGGCAGATTTTCCAGATCTGCTGATCACATTGCTGTGTCTGTGTTTAATTCTGAACAATTTTCTCACTTCTGTAGGTACACACTGCAGTCAAGTACAGATGTGCATTACTGATAGTGCATATGTGACAGGCTCACAATAAGAATCCCAGCCACCTTAAGCAATGAACTTAGAAAACACATGATTATGTTCCCATTAAAACTCTGGTAGCTGTGTCCTCTTCCAAATAGCCTCCCTGTCAGTGGGTAGATCTCCAAACCTATGTTTTACTAGTCCATTACATCTGGACACCTTTCAGGTTCAAGTTGCCTTCTCATTTCTGACTAAAGTTAGGAAAAATTCCTCGACCTATGATTCAAAGTGTTTCAACTCCTTGACCACTACTTTATACAACCTCTCCCAACTATACAGACATTCTTTGAGTATGTATCTTAAAAACCTCCTCAAGAAAGTCTGCTAACAAAAGCAAGGTGTAGAAATTCATGTCTATACTTTCAACAATCAGGAGGCTGAGGCAGGAGGATTGCCACAAGATTGGAACAATCCTGGGCCACAGAGTTAAACCATATCTCAAGAAAAGGAATCAGAGAGGTTGGAGAGGTGCACCAGTGGCTAAGAGCACTGGCTGCTCTTCCAAGGACCCAAGTTTGGTTCCTAGCACATAACTCATGCAGCTCACAACCACCTGAAACTCCATTGCCAGGAAATCCTATGCCCTCTTCTGGCCTCCTTAGGCACCTGCACTCATGCACACATACCAACACACATACACAAAAATAAACATAATTTTTGAGACAGGGTCTCCACTATGTAGCCCTGGCTGGTGTGGAACTCACTATGTAGACCAGGTTGGCCTTGAACTCACAGAGATCCACCTGTCTGTACTTCTCAAGTGCTACATTACCACACCCAGGTGAAAAGATGTTTTTAAAAGAAAAGGAACAGGAGAAAAATGTTTTAAACTAGCTACCTCATTCCTTGAAGCCTCTTGATCCAGATCTGTGTCAAGGGCAATGCTCACCTATATAAGAAAGTGACTGGACCCGGAGTTATGGTGCATGCCTATAATCCCAGTACTCAGGAGGCAGAGGCACTGTGAGTTCAAGGCCAGCCTGGTCTACATAGTGAGTTCCAGGCTATCTGGGGCTACAGGGAGAGCTTGTCTCAAAAAGATAAAAAAGAAAGAAAGAAAGAGAGAGAGAGAGAGAGAGAGAGAGAGAGGGAGGGAGGGAGGGAGGGAGGGAAGGTCTCATTCGGCTAAGGGTGCTCCATCTAGGACCTTCTCATAAATAGGAAGCGACTCATCATCATCTCTTCACGCTACTGCTATTGTTCTATATAATTTACTCTCCTCATTGGTCATCGCATATGACCTATGAGTTTGGGACCATGAGCCTTTGAACCCCAGCAACCTGCTAAAATAAGTGATAATCATGGGTTGCATCCACCCTCTGTCCTTGACATTTTTGCATTTGCCATCTCAATTAATCCTCATAGACCTATATAAAGTAGTCATTATTGTTGGGTGTAGTAGTGCTGAATGTCTTTAATGCCAGCACTGGGGGGGGGGGGGTTTACTCACAATGTAGACCAGGCTGGCCTCAAACTCACAGAGAGCTGCCTGCCTCTGCCTCTGCTGGGATTAAAGACAAGAGCCACCATGTCTGTCTGGTATTTTATTGAAAGATTTTATTTTTAATTATGTTTGTGTATGTGAGGGTGAGGTATACATCTGAATGCAGTCCTTGCAGAGGCCAGAAGAGGGTGTCAGATCCTCAGACGCTGGAGTTACAGACAGTCGTGGGCCGCCAAATGTGAGTGCAGGAATCCAAACTCCTGTTCTCTCCAAGAGGAGCAAGTGCTCTTAACAACTGAGCCATCTCTCCAGCCCTTCTGTGGGTACTATTATAATTCTCCTTTTATAGACAAGTGAGCTAAGGACTAGAGAAGTGAAACAACTTGACCCAGGGGCTTCTAACTAGGAAGGGCAGAGGAAGGATGCAAACCCAGGCAGCACAGGGAAGACTTCAGGCTCCTTTTCATTTCACAGAACTTAAGAAATCAGTAGTCTGCAGGGGTCACTGACCCTGAGATGTAGCAATCTAATGCTATCTAACCATACAAGAGAGTTTACTCCCTGTAAGGCTTGCCAAGAAAGAAGCTAACATGTAACACATCAGAGAAAGAGTGAGGCACTTGTAGCTTACAGATCTCCCTGAGAAAGAGCTCCCAGTATGACTGAGCTGGTAACTTACCCTAGGAAACCTGTGGCTAAAAAAGTACTGCTTTCCAAAGACAAGTAAAAATGTATTCATCACAATGATTCCTTTCCATTTAAGTTAAGCACCTGTATTAACTTATTATTTCATTTTGTTTGTTGCTATTTTGAGACAGGTTCTCCCTGTAGCCCCAACTGGCCTGGAACTCACTATGCAGACCAGGCTGGCCATGGCGTCAGAGATACAGCTGCCTCTGCCTCCCAGGTGCTGGAACTAAAGGTGTGCACCAGCACTCCCAGCAGCACTTTCTCTTATAGGAGTATAAACAGGTCCCACCTCATTGGGAACATTTGGTATTCTTTAGTGATGGTGAAAGTAGGCATATTATATGACCCAGAAAACCTCTTAGAAACACCTAAGAGAATCAGGCACATGTGCACCACGACACAAGAAATAACTCAAGGGGCTGGAGAGATGGCTCAGAATTTAAGAACACTGGCGTTTTTACAGAGGACCCAGGTTCATTCCCAGCACCCACATGGTGGCTAACTGTCTATAACTCCAGTTCTGGGGATCCAACACTCTCTTCTGGCAGACACAGGTACACCTACCTATCTACAGGCAATACACTCATACACATAAAATAAAAATAATAAACTATTTTTTAAAAAAGCAACTAAAATGTTCATTAATTTTATAAAAGACAAATTATGATATATTATAAAGGGTAAAAATGAAAGAATAATCACCAATATGCAGCAATGTGAACAAATCCTTATGGAGAAAAAGAAGCATGAGATAAGATAATCTACGTAATATAATTGTATTTGTGTGAAGCTCAGAAGTGAATAAAATTTAGCATTGATTAAAGAAAGGCTTCTTAACTGTTTTCACTAAGCAGCCTCTTTTTGCTTGAGAAATTTTTACATAATCCAGATATATAGATGTAAATAAAGTATGAAAATCAAATATGAAATAATAATAAATAATGAAGAAATTTACTTTAAAACAATTCATTTTTAAATATTTATTTGTTTTATATGTATGTTTTGCCTGCCAGTGTGTAAATGTACCACGTTGTGCAGTGCCCACAGAGGCCAGAAGAGGGAGTCAGATACCCTGGAACTGGAGTTACACCATATGGGTGCTGGGAATGGAACCTGGGTCCTCTGAAAGGGCAGCCAGTGCTCTTAACTGCTGAGCTATTTCTCCAGACCCTCAAACAGCAATTTCTTAAATCAAACATTCTAACACTGCAATACAAAGATACACTAATTTGATACATGCTGAGGAATGATAGCAGGAAACCATTTTGTCTTTGTTTTCTGTAATTAAACCAGTACCTTTATTTTTAAGATAGTCCCCTGTAGCCTAAGGTAACCTCAGACACACTGTGTAGCTGAAGATGGCCTTGAACTCCTGTGGCTTCTGCCTCTGGCCCTCCTGCCCACCAAAAGGTGATGGGATTATAAATACACACAACTAGACTTGGCCTCTGATGTTTCTGTAAAAGCAGGAAAATGGGCTGGAGAGAGAGCTCAGTGTTTAAGAACACATATTGCTCCCGTAGAGAACCTAAGTTTGATTCCCAGCACCTACATCAGGCAGCTCCCAACCTGTGACTCCAGCTCCAGGGGGTGCCTCTGGACTTCACGCAGCTCCCGACCTGTGACTCCAGCTCCGGGGGGTGCCTCTGGACTTCACGCAGCTCCCGACCTGTGACTCCAGCTCCGGGGGGTGCCTCTGGACTTCAGGAGCACCTGTACTGTAGGCACCCTTTACATTTTGAAATCTCTTTTGTTCTGTTTAGTCTTTTTGAGACAAACTTTCCTTGTAGCCCAGCTGGCCTGGACCTTGCTATGTAGACCAGGCTGGCCTTGAACTCATAAAGATCCTCCTGGGATTAAAGGCATACGCCACCATGCCCTGCTGGCAGTGTTCTGTTTGTGTCAAGTTACATGGAGATTCACTATGATTCATTAAGCTGTGTGCTAAGCATTTGTTTTAAGCACTTTTCTTTCATTTTTAAAACAGCTACAGTTTTATTCATTCATTCGTTTATTTTATGGGTATAAGTGTTTCATCTGGATGCGTGTAAGTGCACCTGTGCATACAATGCCCATGGAAGCCAGCAGGGGGTATCAGATCCCCTAGAACTTGAGTTATGTATGGTTGTTAGCTGCCATGTGGGTGCTGGGAACCAAACCCAGATCCTCTGCCAGAGCAACCAATCCTCTTACCTGCTGAGCGATCTCTCCGGCCCCTACACTTTCTTTTCTATGTATCTATTTTGTTTCACAGTTTTGTTGTTCATGTTTTAAGACAATGCCTCATGTAGCCCGGATTGATCTCAAACTCACTAATTAGTGGAAAATGACCTTGAATTTCTGACTGCTCCAGAGTGCTGGGACACCAGGTGCTCCACAATTTTTGAGAATTTTAAGTTGCAACATTCCCACTCATCCTGTGGGCCACGGGCTTCACTGCGTTCTGAATCCCTGACCCCTCTCTAGTTGTCAAATCCTTCCTGCATCATCTATCCACTCCCTCTCTCTCTCTTCCATGTCTTCGGTTGGTTTCTGGATTCTTTTTATCAGCATTTGAACACACAGGTCTCTCTCCCAACTTCAAAACATAAGGACAAAAAAGGCCTTCCGTTAGTCTAGCCCCTTCTCTCTTCTCCCTTTCACAGCTAGGATTCTGAAAGGAGTCTCCTGGCTCCTGTCCTCATCTCCCATTGATTCCTAGGCTCCCTCTAGCTGGGTATATCAGACTCCAGGTATCAGTGGTCCTTTTAGCCTTTACAGCTACACAGCAGCCCTCCAGCCACCTCCTCTTATCTGGACCTCCCTAAACCATTTCCTCCCTTTGTTCCTGCTCCCACCGCTTTTTGCTCATTTCCCTTTGCAGATTCATTGTCCTCCAGCTAGCCTTGAACTCCCGCTAACCTTCTTATACATACTCCCTTCAGCTAAACTGGCCCACTCAATTACTATGTGTTTGCTGTTATCATTCTGACATGCACCTGTAATCGCTTTGTCTTCAGAACTCCAGATGAGTATATAAAATCTCTTGGCTGGCCAGGCATAGTGGCCCACACCTTTAATCCCAGCACTCAGAAGGCAGAAGCAGGTGAATCTCTGTGAGTTCAAGGCCACCCTCATCTACATACAGTTCCAGGCCTGCCAGGACTACACTGAGAGCTTGTCTAAAGGTGTGTGCCACCAAGTTTGGCTTGTTTATTTTTGCTTATTTTTTGTGACTCACTCTGTAGCCCAGCCTGGTCTCAAACCCATGATGATTCTCCTGCCTCAGCCTGGACTTTTAAGTATAATATAGTATACCTGGCTTTCATTATTTTTTTCATATACAGAGATATTTGAACTTCTGTTCACTACAGTATAATCTATTACTATAGTTAGGTTCAAGATCTCTTTCATATTTGACCAGCCAGAGCTCTGTTGACAAGGTTCTATGTTGCATTAGTTACTTTTCTGTTGCTGTGATAAAACATGATGACCAAGACAACCTATAGAAGAAAGAGTTTATCTGGGCTTAGGGGTCCAGAGGGAGAGCCCACGATGGTGGGGAGGCATGGCAGGAGACAGCCAGAGCAGGAAGCTGAGAGCTCACATCTTCAAGCACATACAGGAAACAGAGAGGGTAAGACTGGAAGTGGGATGAGGCTGTGAACTCTTAAAGCCCGCCCCCAGTGACATGCTTCTTCCAGCACAGCCACACCTCCTAAAGGTTCCATGACCTCCCCAGATAGCATCACCAACTGACCAACTGTTCAGATACTTGAGCCCACAGGGGACATTCTCATTCAAACCAGCACATTTTTTTCCCTTTGTTTTAATTGTTTGCTTATTTGTTTGTTTGTTTGTTTGTGGCAGGGTTCCGTTTAGCTGAGGCTAGCCTTGAATTGTTGATTCCCCTGCCTCCACCTCCCTAGTGTTGGGATCACAATCATGGTCTCTCATACTTTGCCTTCCATGTCCTTTTAAAATGTCTCCATCCTTTGTGGAGCACTTTGGAAATCTTAACACCAATAAAATGTTCTAAGCACATCTGATATTTTCCTTAGTCAGGCCTAAACCAACCATTTCTCCAAAGAGATATGATTGCTTTCTGAGAAGAAAGGTTTCTAGAAGTCAGATCTGGGTTCTCCTTGCTCTCTACATCTACTTACCTAAGTACTCTTGCTGGACAGAGTTAGGTACTATATGTACATCTATACCTGTTTGTTTAACTTTTACCCTTCTGGCTTCCCATATCGATGTCCTTGAATTTCTAGTGCTTCTTCCAACCACAAATCCATGGGTTCATTTCCTTCATCAACAATAGGAAACCAGTCCCTGCTATTCTTTTTATTTATTTATTTTTATTTTATGGGTATCAGTATTTTGCCTGCATGTATGTAAGTGCACCCATATATGCAATGCCTGAGGAACCCAGAAGAAGGCAGTCCTGGAACTGTTAAGGATGGGTGTTAGCCACCATGTGGGTGCTGAGAACTGAACCCAGATCCTCTGGAAGAGGAGCCAGTGCTCTTAATTGCTGAGCCATCTCTCCGGTCCCTCCTGTTATTCTCAATATACGATTTAGTTATTCTCCTTGTTATAATTAATTAATCTTCAACACCTTCCTTCTTCCTGAGTGGACACCATCTTTGCCCCCTGTAGATTGTGACACTCCACACTGGTGTGTCCTCTTCCAATAAGATGTTGGATCAGACGTCCCAAGTGACTCTTTGGATCAGTTTCTACTCATGTGTAAATAATCCATCCCCAAATGTAGTCACTTAAATCGACAAATGATTATTTCTCACCATTCTGTGGCTTGACTGTGATTCTCCTTGAACTCATTTCTCCAATTCTATTCAGTTAAAGGATTGCAGAGATGGCTAGGATGACTCAGTCTCTTTTTCTGAGTGGCCTTTCATCCAGGACACCTTCGTTTAATGCTGCAAATCTTCTGGGAAAGTCAAGGCCAAGCATATGAAAGAGATACATTCGGCACCCAAGTTTATCACCACATTGTTCACAATAACTAAGATAGGGTGTCAACCTCATTCCCATCAATGGATGAATGGGTAAAGAAAATGTGGTATGTATACAAAAAGAAATATTATGCAGACACAAAAAGGATGAAATGTCATCATTTGCATCAAGACAGACTAGAGGACATTGTGTTAAATGATATAAGCCAGATGCAAAAAGTACCACATGTTCTCTCTCACATTGGGAAGTTAAAAACAAAATGAAGTGGGTCTGAGTGTACAGTGATGATTACTAGAGGTTGGGTAAGGCAGAGGGTGAATCAGTATACACTCATATATGTGCTAGTATCACACTGAACCCCATTAATGCAAATAATTAATACATAGTAATAAAAAGGCGAGGGCCAAAAGGACCCATAGTACATTCCACTGGTCAGAGCAAGTCACAGTGCTGGGATGATTACAGTTCACAATAACTATGATATGTTTTATGAAAGCCTGGAAGGGAAGTGCTCAAGACTCCAAACACAAGGAAATACAGAATAGAAGCACTCACCATAAGTTGACCAATGTATTCTATATACAGGACTGCATTAGCACACAGGACTTCCCAAATCAGTACATATATATTAATGTATGTATTATGAATTATCAAAATATATATGGCCTTTTGAGACAAGCTCTCTTGTAGTTTATGACCCTATAGTGTTATGACCAGCTCCCTCTGACCTTCTCCTTTTAATTTGTATATTCCACTCCCACCCCATTCTACCTCATTTACTGCCTGCAGAGGCCTGTGAGTGGACTGACAAGCCTGTTTGGTCAGTTTTTCTTTATATATTCAAAAGCTTCCACAGGTCCTTGCAAGTATCAGGTTTTCAAAATCTTCATTTCAACATAACTCTTTTCTTTCTTTTTCTTCTGAGTGCTTTCCTTTCCCTCTCATTTAAAGAGGGAAATGTTAAATATTTTAAAATTTAAAGAATTGAGAATAGTATACAGAAGAAAATAAAAATCAGCCATTGCATATCCTAAAACTAATCACTTAGTAAATGAAAAAAAACAAAGAGTAAAACTGTTTGTCCCAAACAAGAAATATATTACTGTGACAAACAGCTATGTCCAACACTCTGCATAGAAATTTCTAATGTTTTCTCATTTTGATTCCTAGACTGTTGTTTACATTTTCAGAGCCCACTATAGAATATAAACGAAGGCCCACATAATTCTACAAAACTAAAAGCAAATCTGTTAATTTGGTATCTTCCAATACTGACAAATATGTTTTCCTTTTCTTTTAGATTTTTATTAAAACTGTACTTCATTTATGTATAGTGATACAATTTACATATTAAATACTATTAAAGTAGAATAATTTCATATAGTTTAAAAATATTTTATTTATTATTTTTATTTACGTGTATGACTGTTTTCCTTATGTACCTATGTTGTACCAGAGGTCAGAAGAAAGTATCAGATCCCTTGGAATCTAGACTGCTGTTAGCTGCCATGTGCATGCTGGGAATTGAACCCCGGTTCTCTGCAAGAGCAGCCAGTGTTCTTAACCACTGAGTCATCTCTCTAGCCCCAATTTCATTTAGTTTTAAACAGAATTCTTTTTTTCTTTTGGTCTTTTTGAGACAGGGTCTCCCGTTAGGCCCAGTTGGTCTTGAACTCAGAGATCTGCCTGCCTCTGCCTCTCGAGTGCGGGACTAAAGACCAGGCAGAGTTTTTTTTTTTTTTTTAATCTTTTTCTAAGTGAGTCAGTTCAACAAATGTCTTCAGTAACTAGTCATGTCTAATACCTATTGTACTAATGGTCAATGGAATTAAAAAAAAGGCCCAAACACAAGGACTAACACAATTGGAATCTTTTGAAATGTAAAAATTGTTCATGGTTCTTGGTACTTCAATGTACAGAAAGTTCAGTTCACATATCCACCATGGGACCTGGGGTTAAGGGAAACTAGGACAAAGTTGAAACTAGAAAAAGTTAGCTTTATATTCACTTTCAAACCTCATGTGTTCTTTTACCTGCACTCTATCCTTCCTAGTCATCTACTATTACAATAACAAAAAAGTTACAAAGCAATATATATTAAAGATGTTTTTATTTACTTATTGTGTGTGTGTGCACGCACACACACACACATAGATGCCTGTGGAAATCAGATCCCCTGGACTGGAGTTATAGGCACTTGTTAGCTGCCTGAGGTGGTACTAGAAACTATTACCTGGTCCTCCGCAAGAGCAACATGTGCTCTTAAGTGTTGAGCCATCTCTAGCCTCTCCCCACCACCTCTTTTTATTTTTAATTCTTTTATGTATATGAGTCTTTTGCCTGCATGTATGTATGCACATCATCTGCATGCCTGGTATTTATGGAGGTCAGAAGAAGCTTTCAGATTCCCTGGAACTGGAGTTATAGGTTTCTATGAGCTGTTTGATGTGGGTGCTGGAAAATGAACTCTAGTCCTCGGAAGTAGTCTTAACCACTGACCCTCAAAAGTAATCATTTTTAAGACCAAAATGTAGTACAAAGGAAAGATGACTGGATTTTAATTATTATGTGTGTGATATAGCTGGGTGTGGCTGCCCAAGCCTTTGATCCCAGCAGGCTGATCTCTATAAGATCAAGGCCAGCCTAGTCTACATAGTAAGTTCCAGGCCAGCCAGGGCTACAAGAAAACTCTGTCTGAAAAAAAAATTTTTTTAAAGTGTGAACTTTTTGTTGATGGGCTTATGATAGAAAATTAATAAGTGAAAATTATATAATTCATAAATAATTATACTTTCAAAATAATTTCTTTTCCTTGTCTTCATTTCTACAGAATCACTAATAATTTTGAGGTGCTTGTTTGTTTTGGTCTGATCTAGTTTGATTTTTTTTTTTTTTTGAGACAGGGTCCCACCTCACCTAGCTTCATAATATAGTTAAAGTACAGCTTCTGCATGGACTAATTTAGTTTGAATCTTAAGTGTTGCTTAATGTTCTACATAGTAATGGTGTGGTTCCCAGACTGACACTCTGGGGAGGCTGGAGAACGTGAAGAGAGGGCCAGTGGGAAGTCCTTAGGTCACTGGGCTGTGACTTAAAGAGGCTGTGGGACCTAAGTCTCCTCCCTTTCTTCTTCCCTTTACCTCTGTGACCTAAAGTACATGTTTTGACTCTGATACAGGCTCTTTACTCTGCCATGAGTTGCAGCCATGGGCCTAAAGCAACAGATCTGATAAGAACGGAGATCAGAACTCTGAAAATGCAAGCCCCAATAAATCTTTCATTTATTTTTAAAAAATATTTATTATTATTATTATTATTATTATTATTATTTTATGTGTAGGAATGTGTTGTTCACATATAGGTAGGTGCACCCATGTCATGCAATCCACATGGAGACTAGAAGAGGATGATGGGTCCCCTGGAACTGAAGTTATGGGTGGTTGTTAGCTGCCATGTGGGTGCTGGGAATCAAACCCAGATCCTCTGCAATGGCAGCAAGTGCTCTTACCTGCTCAGCCATCTCTCCAGTTCCAACCTTTTTTAAAATAAGATGAATGTCGTAGATATTTATTATAGTAACGGAACTCTTATTGAGACAGTGTCCTGCTGATCATAATATCAACGTTTTTCAATGACTGTTCAGCAGTGATTGTGAGTCTTAGTTTTTGAATTTTTGTTTGTTTTCTTGATGATTTTTTAAAAAAGATTTATTTACTTTTATTTTATGTGTTATGAGAGTTCTGCATGTATGTTTAACATGTACATAAAGTACCCTCAGAGATCCGAAGAGTGTCTTGGATCCCCTGAACTGGAGCTACGGATGATTATTAGCCACCCTGTGGTTGCTGAGAACCAAACCCTGGTCCTCTGCCAGAGCAGCCAGTGCTCTTAACTGCTGTGCCATATCTCCAGCCCTTGGTGTTTTTTTTTTGAAACATGATCTCATATGGCCCAGACTGGCCTCTACACATAAAGGATGACCTTGAACTCTTGATCCTTCTGTTTCTGCCTTCCAAGGGCTGGAATTACAGGTGTGTGCCACCAGGTTTGGTTTATGTGGTGCTGAGGATCAACCCCAGGACTTTGTGCATGTTAGGCAAGCACTCTGCCAATTGGGTTATGTCCAGCTCCAGAAAAATATATTTATCATAACATTTTTTAAATGTGTATGCATGTTTGTCTGCATGTATATATGTGCACTCTGTGACTGCCTAGTGCCCACAGAAGCCAGAAAAGGGCATCATACCCCCTGGAACTGGTTGTCAGATGCCATGTGGGTGCTGGAAACTGAACTCTGGTTGTCTACAAAAGCAGCAAGTGCTCTTAACTACTGAGCCATCTCTTCAGTCCTGGTAACAGACAATTTTATTCTCTATCTGATGAACATTTAAGTAGTTATAATTTTGAGCTAGCACATACTTCCAGACAAGTCCTTTAGGAACTTAAGTTTTCATTTCTGTTGGGTTAATACTTAGAATAGGGATTCTTGGTTCATAGATGGAGTCTATGTTTAACTTTATAAAAACCTCTAAAACACTTTATGATAGAAAAGGTGCTGTTTTCTATTACCACCAGTAATATATGAGCACCAAATGCCTTATATCTCACTATTACTATTAGTAGTATATGAGTACCAAATGCTTTATATCTCACACAACATTTGGCGTTGGTCTTTCTGCACTTTGGGGATTTTTGAGAGGAGAATTCGCTTTTCTTCACATTAAGGAAGTTCTTTCTATTCTTAGTATGTAGCGAGTTAGATTTTTCTCAATTTTTTTTTTTTTTTTTTTTGGTCTTTTTGAGACAGGGTTTCCTTGCAGCCCCAGCTGACCTGTAACTCCCTATGCACACTAGACTGGGCTTGAACTCACAGAGATCCACCTGCCTCTGCCTCCCGAGTGATGGGACTGAAGGCATGGGCCACCACATCCAGCTTCAATTTTTTTTTTTAAAGAAGAAATATTTGCTTTTTAAAAATAATTTATTTATGGGGGTTGGAGAGACGGCTCAGCAGTTAGCACTGGTTGCCCTAGCAGAGGGCCTGGGTTTGATTCCCAGAACCCACATGATTGCTAACAACCATCCCTAACTCCAGTTCCAGGGAAATCCATCCAACTTTTGATCTCCATCCTCTCTTTCGATCTCCACAGGAATTGCATGACCTGGCTTCACTTACATACATGCAGGCCAGTGTATGAGTGTTTTGCCTGCATATTTTGTTTAGATACACCTGTGCATACAATGTCTATGGAGGCCTGAAGAAGGCATCAGATCCCCTGGAACTAGAATTAGGGACAGGTGTTAACTGCTACTTGGATGCTGGGAACCAAATCAGCCAGTGCTTTTAACCACTGAGCCATTTCTCCATCCCCTCAAATACCTTTCTACATTGATTTGGATACTTGTATGTAATATTGATTACAGTTTTAATGAATTTATTGGGCTTTGTTTCCTTTACTTTGTTTCCTTTAAGTATTTATTTAATTTTATGTGTATGAGTGTTTTACCTGCACTTATGTTAACCACATGTGTACCTCCTATCCAAAGAGGCCAAAAGAGGGTGTCACATCCCCTGAAACTAGAGTTACAGATGGTTGTGAGCCACTGTGAGGGTCCTCTAGAGGAGCAACAAGTGCTTTTAACAATGAACCATTTCTCCAGCACTATTTTGTTGGTTTTGTTTTTGTTTTTGAGACAGGGTCTCATGTAGCGCAGGCTTGATTTTAACTCACTATGTGGAGGATAATCTTGAACTTCTGATCCTTCTGCCTCTACCTTCCAAGTGTTAGGAATATTGGCACAAGTCACTGTACCAGGTTTTTTTTTAATGAGACAAGGTTTCTCTGTGTAGTCTAGTCTGATCATGTCTCTGCCTCCCAAGTGCTAGGATTACACACGTGCACTGTCATGTCTGGATCCATATTTTAAGATTTTAAGTGTCTAGGTATGGTGGTCCGTCTAGCACTAGGGTGGCAGAGGAAGGTGACTCTCTGTGAGATCAAGGCCAGCCGAGTCTGAATATCCAATTCCAGGCCAGCTGTGGCTATAGGGAGACTCTGTCTTAAAAAAAAAACAACCATAAAACAAAATATAACAAAAAGATGTTAAGTGGACAGTCTAGGAAGTTTTGGTGCACGTGTCTTGGTATTGCCATTATCCCCTGCCTTTGACATACCTCGGCCCCCTTTTCCAATACTTCCTGTGGGTATAATTGTGTCATTTCTAGCCATAAGCTAAGTTTCCTTTCTCACATGTTGAGGGTGGCCTTGATCTCATAGAGCTCTACTGGCCTCTGTCTCCTGAGTCCTGGGATTAAAGGTGTATACCACCACACCTGCTCATTGAGTTTCATTTTTATTTTAATCTTGATGTCTTTCATCTTTATTACTTCTTAAATCATCTAATATAAAATGGTGATAAACAAATCAGTTCTCAGCAACTTATTTTGTGAAAATTGACAAACTGATTCTATATTTTTTAAAAGATTTATTTTTATTCTTTTTAATTATGTGTATGTGGCGGGTGGAGTATATGCAAGTGTGTGCAGGTGCCCATGAAGGCCAGCTGTGTCTGATTTCTGGGGAGCTGGAGTCACAGATGGTTGTGAGCTGCCCTGATGTGGGTGCTGGGAATCAAACTTTGGTCTTCCGCCAGAGCTGCATGTGCTCTTAACTGCTGAGTCATCTCTCCAGTCTGACAAACTGATTCTGAGGTTTCTGCAGAGAGGTAAATGACTCCCAATAGCCAACACAATATTGCTGAAAAGCAGTGAAAGTGGAAGTCTAATAATGTTAACTCTTTATTATTATTATTATTATTATTATTATTTTATTTTTTTGTGTATGTAAGTGCACCCAAGTCGTGCAATGCCCGAGGAGGTCAGAAGGGGGTTAGATTCTTCTGCAACTGGAGTTACAGACAGTTGTCAGCTGTCATGTGGGTGCTGGGAAAATTGAAGAACAGCCAGTGCTCTTAACTGCTGAGTCATCTCTCTAGTCCCTAACTTGAACACTTATATAATAGAGTATATAATAAGAGTATATAATAATATACCTTTAACATTTACTATAAGCCTACAGAAATCAAAACTGTGTGCAGAACAGCCAGGTAAATGTCAACTGATCTTTGACAAAGATGCCAGAGCAATATGGTAAAGAAAATGTGTTCTTTCTACAAACGGTGCTAGAACAATTGGACATTCACATGCCAAAGAGTGAATCCCAGGGCCTGGAGAGATGCTCACCATTTACTTGCTGTGCTGGCTGGAAACCCAGGTTCAGTTCCCAGTACCCACAGCAGGCAGCTCACAGCTGCCTTTCACTCCAGATCTCCAGGGGATTCCACAACTCTTCTGGCCTCCAAAGGCACTTGCATTCACATGCATGTACTCAGACACAGAGACACATAGTTAAAAAGAAAATGAATCGGGGCTGGAGAGATGGTTCAGTGGTTAGAGGCACTACCTTGCAGAGGACCCAAGTTCTAGTCTGAGCACCCACATAGTGGCTAACAGCCACCTGTAATTCCAATTCCAGGGGATCTGACGCCTTTTTCTGACCTCATCCTGCATGACATGACACCGGTATACTTACACACATGCAGGCAACACACTCATACACAAAAATAAATAAATAAATAAAGTATTTATAAAATAAAATAAAATAGCTGGGCATGGTAGTGCACATCTTTAATCTCAATACTGAGGAGGCAGAGGCAAGGGGATGGATCTCTGTGAGTTCAAGTTCAAGGCTAGCCTGGTATACATAGGGAGTTCCAGCTAGGGCTACAGATAGATCTTGTTTCAAAAAGATTGAATAATAATAATAATTAATTAATAAAATTAAACTAAATTAATCTTAAAAGAAAAAAGAATGAAGCTAGACCCAGATCATACAATGTTCATAGAATTAACTCCAAACAGATTAAAGGCCTAAATGCAAAATACAAAGTTAAGGAACTCCTGGGAACTAATAGGAGAAAACCCGGATGATCTTAGGCACGGTAATGGCTCTTTACAGACAGCACTTGATACTAAGACAAGGACATTGGAAAGGAGGACAATCATACATCACAATTTCTCATAAAACTTATAATGTAGCAAATTTAACCCTGGAACATGTCAAAATGACCATTATATAATGATTAATTGACCTCATTCTAAGAACACAAGGGCATTAGTCAACATGGAATCGCTGTAAACAATATCTGAGGTAAGCAATCTAAAAGCAGGAAAGAAGGCTCAATCTGATGAGATAGGTGCTTGCCAGCCCAAGACTCTGAGCTCGGACCCCCAACACGCATGTGAACAGAAAAGGCTGGCAAAGCACTGTGTGACTGTGATTCCTGTGCTGGGGAGGGGCAGATATGGGCGTCCTGATGTTAGGAATTTGTCTCTTCTCTTGCAGTTTCTTGGTTTGTCTGGCTAGAGGCTTATTGATTGCGCTGCCTTTCAAAAAACAGTTTTTTGTTTGGTTGGTTTTTCTCTATTGATTTCCTATTTGAAATTTCATTGATTCCTGCTATCCTTCTTTTTTCTTTCCTGAACTCAGGAACCCAAGTCTAAAAATGCCACGTAAATAAATGTCTTACCACTGAGCCACATCCTCAGCCTCTGCTGTAATTTTTGTTTTTGTTTTTTTACTGCTTTGGAATTAACTACCCCTCTCTAGTTTTTTAAGGCAGAAGCACAGGTCAATTTTAGCTCTTTCTCCTTGTCTTATACACGTAGTCAACATTTGAAGTTTTCCTCTAACCATTGCTTTTTTCTATACTCTTTTTATTTGTTTTTTGCTTTGTTTTTTTGTGAGCTGCTATGTAGGTGCTAAGAACTGAACCCGGTTCTTCTGCAAAGGGTACCAAGTGCTCTTAGTTGCTGAGCCATCTCTCCAGGAAGTTTTGATGATTTATTTTAAAGTTTTCATTTAGTGGAAGTTAAAAAAAAAATCTCTTGAGATCTCTCCTTTATTCAATGCGTTATTTAGAAGTGTGGTTTAAGTAGAGCATGGTGGTGTATGCCTTAAATCCCAGCACTCGAAAGTCAAAGACAGGTGAATCTCTGTGAGTTTGAGGCCATCTTCTTTATATTTTTTTGCACATTTAATCATTTAATTATTCACGTGATGTCAGAGTGCCCTTGTAAAGGTCAGAGGTTATCTCTCAGGAGTCACTAACTCTTCCTCCACCATATGGTTCCAGGAATTGAACTGGGACTTCCAGACTTGGTGGCAGGCCCCTTTTCCTGCTGAACCATCTCACTGGCTCTCCATCTTTATTTTGATGTACTTCTTGTTTATCTTCCCATACAAGTAAGATGTCCTTTTGCTCTGGCTTCTTTTAAGATTCTTTTTCTTTTGAGGGAGGATCTCAACTATGTAGCTCAGACTGGCCTCAAACTCATTATGGAAACATGGACCACAGGCTGGCCTTACACTAGGTGATCCTTCTGCCTCAGCCTCATGAATGCTCAGGTTACAGGTATGTGCCACCATATCCCGCTGTCTTTTTGTTTTTCTCTATTTTTTTTCTTGACTGCTTCTCTGTTTTGGGTATTTTCATTGAGATGTCCTTTTAAGTTTAGAAGCCACTCATCTGAGTCACTTGAACTAACAAACCCATCAAGGACAGTTTTTATTTCTGTTACAATGGGACTTTCTTTGTTTGTTTTGAGACCCGTATGTAATCCTGGCTGGCCCAGGACTCACTGTGTAGACCAGGCTGGTAAAATCTCCCAGAGATCTACTTACTTCTACCTCCCAAATGCTGAGACTAAAAGCATGCACCACCCTGCCCAGTTGTTACGGTGTTTTTGGTTTGTATGGATGCCTTTTTGTCGTTTATTAGAAATTCCAGCTCTCTATTGCCATTTTCCGCGTTACTGGGCGCTGTCCTAGCTTGCTTTCTATTGCTGTGATAAACACCAGGACAAAACAAACTTGGGGAGGAAAAGGTTAATTCAGCTTATAGTATAGTCCTTCATCAAGGGCAGCCAGAGCAGGAGCTCAAGCAGGAACCTGGAGGCAGAACCTGAAGCACAGACCACAGAGGGACACTGCTTACTGGGTGGCTCCCCGTACCAGTGTTCAGCCTGCTTTCTTATACAACACAGGACCACCTGCCCAGGGGTGGCACCACCCACAGTAGGCTGAGCCCTGCCATATCACTCAACAATAGAGAAAAAGGCCCACAGACATGGCCACAGGCCAATACTATAGAGGAAATTCCCTGAGGGTTCCCCTTCCCAGGTGTGTGAGGTCAAACAACTGAAGCGATATACCTAGCACAGACACCGGCTACGTTCTTCATCAGAGCCCTTGCCTGCTGAGCCCAATTATTTTAAATTCCCATTCTGATAATCATCATATCTTTACCACCTTGTAATTTGGTTTTGATGTTTCAAATTGTGCTTTTTGACTTTTATATGCCATGTAAATTTTTCTGGTGTGTTTGAGTCAGAATCTTACTTCATAATCAGTGCTAGCTTTGAACTAATAGCAGTCCCCCTGCATCAGCTCCCAGAATGCTGGAATTGCAGCTGTGAGGCACCATGCATAATTCTTTTAATTCTTTTCTTCCTTTATTTATTTATTTTGATATGTGACTCTGACTGTCCTGGAAGTCTCTCTATAGACCAAGCTGGTCTCAAACTCACAGCAATTCTCCTGCCTCAGCTTCTGGAGTGCTGGAATTACAGTCACGAGGCACAGCTTGAAATCTTTTTCTTTTTTTAAATCTTAAATTAAAAAAAAAATGTATGTGTGCGAGTGTGTGTGAATATATGCCACACGTGTGCAGGTAACCGCAGGGGCCAGAAGAGAACTTCAGAACCCTTGGAAATGGAGTACTACACAACTGTGAGCTGCCATGTGGGTGCTAGGAACTGAACCCAGGTCCTCCGTAAGAGCAACCAGTGCTCTAAAGTGCTATTCCATCTCGCCAGCCCTTCTTTTTCTTGATAGCTGGAGCTGCATATGATGCCCTGGCTGTCACTAACATCTCTTAGAAGGTGGTGGTAAGGTGTTGAGATGGGACAGCACCCTATCGGCCTGTAGTTATCAGTGTCACCTTGAGCCTGTCCCTTTGGGCTGTCAATGTCACATGGGCTTCTCAACAGCCCGTAGCGTTGGGGCACGATGCCTGGAGCCAGTTGGGTAACTCCCTTGTCTGGGTGCGCAGGACTAAAAGGGGTTGGAGTTTGCTATTTCTTCTTCCGAATGGAATGGTCGAACCAGCTGGAACTGAGTATCTCCCTCTTTCCCAGTCATTTCTGCTCTGCTAAATCTCCAGCTGGTTCAGCTCTAGTTAAATCATTTCTCCTGGGGCAGAAGTTGCTAAGAAGAATGGAATTCACTTGGGTATTTCAATATGATTTCTTTCCCTCTCTCTGCCAGAAGTACTGGGGGATTTTTCTCTGATAGTCCTTGTGAGAACCTATTAGAATTCTAAGATGCAGATCTCACAAAAGTCTTAAAGCCCCAAGGACGGGAGTCCCTGGAGCCGTCCTCTCTCAGACTTGCCCATGTGGAGCCTGCATCACTTTGTCAAACTCGGCGCAGATGTTCTATACCCTAGCAGTGCGGCCAGGGAGATGTGGGTACCGCTCCGGTAAGTTATAATTCTCTCTGTTCACTTGTAAGTTCTACCAATCCAGTGGGCAGAGGTTTGTGACCTCACTTCTCTCACGAATCTCTGAAGAGGGGTTGAATTTTCAGTTTATTCAGCTTTTTGTGGTTGTTAGGAAGTAGGGGCGCTTCCAGCTTTCTACGTGCCAGACGGGAACCTTAGTGGCTCAGGAAGTTTACATTGCCCCACATTCAGCCAGAGACTCAGAGCTGGCAAGCGTCCTCCTTGATGGCTCCCTAGAGGGTGCGGCCCCTGGTATGCAGTCTTCCAGACTCCCAGTACTGAGTGGGACTTGTATTTTTGAGCCCAGTCTCTTGGGAGCTGCTTCTGGGGCAGAGGAGCTTATAATCCCGTGAGTATGAGACTGTCTTTAAGTTCCAGAGAGACGTTACCTTGTTGATGGCCAGTGCGGGGCTTGGGGAGCACTCATATCCACCCCCAGGTCCACTCTCTGAGCTCCTCTGTGGGTGGGCAGTCTTGTACATGTGCGTTCCCCACCCTCAGGGTCGAAGGGATCCTAGCAGACCTCTTTCCCCGGTTCTGTCAAACATTTGCCTCTCTGTGGTGTCAGTTTGCTCATAGAACAGAGCTGATAACCTCTTCATTGCCCTCATCTGCAGGGGCTTCATGTTCCCAGGCAAAGAGTTCTCCGCTCTCTGTTCTAGATCGCCCTTCCAGGCAGTGGGTCAGAGCATACCTCTGCCCTACAGTGCCAGAACTGCCGGCTGCTCTGCAGGTGGAGGTGGGTGGGGTGGGAGGGTGGCGGCCTCTGCTTTCCTGACTGGACCTTCCTGACCTGGAGCAGGTGAAGGTGAGGGGCAGGGTTGGGAGTGGTGGACCCCTGGACTAGTATTTGTAGCTTGCTGTGCCTGGGGCAGTTCCTATCCTTTAAGTAAAGGCCCAGTGAGGAAGGATAGCCATGGTGGTCTTGGGTGTTTTGTTCTGGAATAGTCTCTGTAAGGCGGAGGGCGAGTGTGTGTGTGTGATAGGCATGTGTGTATGTATGTTACATTTTTCTTGCTGAACATGGTAGTTCACATCTCAGAGTTCTGGAGGCAGGAAGACCAGGAGTTTTGGCTACATAGCAAGTTTCCAACCTGCCGGGCGTGGTTACTTAATGAGACCCTCGGTCAAAAAGTTGGGAAAAAAAAGGGCCAGGTGTGGTGGCACACACTGCATGCTCTAGAAGGAGAGGAAGGAGGATCAATATGTAATTCAAGGTCATCTTTATCTACATAGTTCAAGGCCAGCCTGGGCTACAGGAAAAAGAAAAGATATTTTCTTCCCCCTTCTCTCTTTCTTTTTAAAGAATTACTTTTATTTTATGTGTATGAGTATTTTGCTTGCATAAATCTAAGTGCATCACATTCATGCAGAGGTCAGAAGAGGGCGCTAGATCCCTTGAAACTGGAGTTTCAAGGTTGGTTGTGAGCTGCCATGTGGGTGCTGGGAACTAAACCCAGATCCTCTACAAGAGCAGCCAGTGCTCTCAACCACTGAGCCACCTCTCCAGTCCCAAGACAGGATTTTTGTTTGGGGTTTTTTGTTGTTATTTTGAGACTGGGCCTCACTATATAGCCCTGGATGGCCTGGGACTCAGAGATTAAATGTGTGGACCACTGTCCTTGGCCGAGGCAGGATTTTACACTGTAGCCCTGGTAGCCTGGAGCTCACTGTAGTCCAGGCTGGCTTCCAGCTTTCAGCAATTCTCCTGCCTCTGCCTCTCAAGGGCTGAGATTCTAGCACATGCCACCATACTGGACCCCTTTTCATGGCTTCTTTTTTTTTTTTTTTTGTCGTTTTTGAGACAGATTCTCAGCTGGCCTGGAACTTACTATGTGGACCAGGCTTGCCTAGAACTCACAGAGATAAGCCTGCTTTTGCCTCCCGAGTGGCTGGAATAAAGACATGTGCCACCATGCCCAGCTTTCGTATCCTTTTTATGACACGAAATAATGAATAACGTGTCGTTATTCAGTCACATCCGGGGAAGCTCTGACATCCTCTTCCATCCATCACTGCTCTTGCTTACTTCTTTGGAAATTCCTCAGTGATGACCTTGAATCTCTTTGCCTACAGTCCTGAAATGTCCTTGCTGCCTTGAAGTGTGTAACTATTGGGGTTAGTGTGCCTGTGTCAAGGGAAAGAGGGATGCCACAAGGAGTGTGATTAAAAGAAGCCACCAAGGGCCTTGAGTGCCCAGAAACTTCTCTCAGCATCCCGAGCACAGTCACCTAAGTACCGCAAACACCGCTGCCCGCTGCCTGCCAGGCTGCCCACTGGCCATGGATCCTGGGGCAGTGCAATCCCGACTGCTGCTTGGGGGTAGCCGGAAGCCTAGGGTGGGAGGGGGTTTCTGCAGAAGAAACAATCTTGCTGTAAATTGTCTGGAAGTTGAATTGTTATAATTAGTTCAGCTCTAAGTAGAATTGCATGTTTATGTGATTGTGATGGTTGTGTTCAGTTTTCTGTCATCTCTTCCTGAGCATCACTTCGTGAAGTCAAACCCTCAAGGCCGTTGCTAGGTCTCTGGGGAACATGGATAAGCTGGTTGAAGGAAAAGGAAGTTCCAGGAAAGAAATAATAGGATAGTGCCTGCAGATTTGTTTGCTCCCCAATCTCTTCTAAGTGATCATTCTCACATGAAAGCTGTCTGCTAAATAATTTCTTATTTGCGAGGACTTTCTGAGGTAACGCGGTCACGGAGCTGGGGATGTAGCTCTGTGGGTAGAGTGCTTGCCTAGCAAGCATGAGGCCCTGGATTCCGTTCCCAGCGCTTCCTAAACTAGGCGTGGTGGCTCATGCCTGTAATCCCAGCACCCAGGAAGTAGAGGCAGGAGGATCTGGAGTCCATGGCCATCTGTGGTCACATAGTGAGTTTGGAGTCTGCCTGGGTTGCATGAAAGCCCATCTCAAAAGCAAACCAAAACCAACCAACCAGACAAAACCCCCAGAAACACCCCTGTCTTGGTAGGTGTCCCCTCTGGCTTTGCTGTCTCTGCATATGAGGGTGTGGAGACTGTGCCTCCCAGTCATTGTCCTGGGAAAGTGGATCCTTGTTCCAGAGTGCCTGGACCAACGAGCAGTGTGGCATGTGGGAGATATTCCTCCTTCTATTAATAACTCAAGGTCCTGGGGCAGGCCTGTGCTTCACACTTCAAGTAAGAGAGGCAGAGTCACACGCTTTCAGCAGGGCCAGCAGGAGCTGGTGGGAGCCTGTGACGGTGTCCAGGACTGGATGAGGAGGAAATGCTAGATAAGAAGCCATCTTCTGGATGCCCTGACACCCAGGAGGGGATCTGCATGGGGAGAGAGGCCTGCAGCCTGACATCTGGAAATGGCTGCTCCCTGCATGTGAGCTTTTAGTACAGAGCCCTCTGAGCCCCGGAAAGCTTGAACCCCAGCTCTGCTGTCCTGAGACCTCCTTCCAGGAACCACTTGCCGCCACCAGTAGGCAAAGCTGTGGGGTTAGCCGTCCTTCCATTCATAGGAGGAGCTGAATTGCCCTCTGTTCGGTTCTGCAGCTCCTGATGTGGTCAGTGAGGACCAAGGCAATGCAAGTGTAAAGAGATTTGCACTTGTTTTTCACACCTGGTCTAGGGAAATGAACTCTGATGAACACATGTATACTTTTGGGTCCGTGACAGACTCTGTGCAATCAGAGCTACAAAAGAAACCTGGCATCCATTGTGGCCAGCGCTTTGGGCAGGAGAATCCAAGTTCTGTGGACCTCTCAAGCTGCGTGGCTACTCTTTCTTCGTTATTGTGCAAGTTAAGGTGATTCGGGTGTCAGGCAGGTGACTGTGGGACTCTGTCAGGACGACAGCGTCCTGCTGCAGTCCCCAGTTCATCCAGACTCAGTGAAGATGTGCCGGTGAAAAACATAGAGCTGTCATTTAGATTAGAAACAGCTTTTTACAAAATGATAATCACTATTTTGGTGAAGAATGGAAAAAAGGTGAAACTACAAACACTGTTCTGCTTCAGACAGGTCTCCAGTGGCTCAGGCTGGCCTCCAGCTCATGTCCCAGGCACTTGCCACCATGCCTGGTTTGGGTGGTGCTGGAGGTGGAATCCAGAGCCTCCTGCATCCAGCCCTTAAATACAAGAGAAAGGCCTCGACCTCTGGGACAGCAAGAGGAGTGCAAATGAAAACAGGAAGCATAATCCTAAGTGAGAGACCATGGCTTCACATCCCTATTGCAGGAAAGAGAAAATCAAAACACTGGATGATGCTTTGATTTTGTAGTAACTGACCCATAAACTTTAATTTTATATATAATTAAATGTAATATATATATACATACATATACACATATACATTTGGGGGGTTATTTTGAGACAGGGTCTCTCCATAGCCATAGCTGGCCTGGAATGTGCTATGTAGACCAAGCCTCAATCTCACAGAGAGCCACCTGCCTCTGCCTCCCAAGTGCTGGGATTAAAGGTACATGCTACCATGCCTGGCTAAAATTTATTTTAATTAATTAATCTTTATTTTACGTGCATAAGTGTTTTGTCTGTATGTAAGTACACCTGTGCATGTAATACCCATGGAGGCCAGAAGAGGGCATTGGATTCCTCAGAACTGGAACTATGGATGGTTGTGAGGTGCCATGTGGTTGCTGGGAATTAACAGTAGCTGGTGCTCTTAACAATAGGCTGCTCCCAGCAGTGCTGATGACAGCAAAGATGTGGAGACAGATCTATTCCTAGGAAACACGGACCTCTGCTCAGACTCCCAGATGGTCTTCTGTGACTGTCTGTGCAGTCATCTGACCTTCCCTCCTTGACCCAACTCTTAGTCCCCTACACTTACCTTCTGATGGCTTTCCAGGGTTTTTGTGACCCTTTTCTCCACCCTACCCCTCTCTGACAAAGTCTCAGGGCGCCTGGCCCGGCCTGGCCTTGCACACAGCTATGTAGTCATGAACGTCCTTGAACTTCAGGTCCTCTCATCTCTACCTCCCATGCCCCACTCTGCTTGGTTTTGTGTTAGTTTTTTTAAAAAATGCAATGCTAGGAATTGAACCCAAGGCTTTGTGCATGCTATGTAAGTGCTCCGTCAGCTGAGCTCCACTTCCAGCGTCCTTCCCCCATTCTCATAAATGCTTTCACATTTAAGACTGTCTTGGCACCTTTCTCAAGGACTCAGAGTAAGAACCATAATATTGCCTACCAGGGAGGCATTTCTACCTTGGAAGGACTGGCAGGCTGTCATCACAGGAATAGAAGCCTGCTCAGAGTGCAGGTTTGCCTTTCTTACCTCTGAATGGTGTGGTACATGATATGATGGAGTTCACTCTTGCCGGAGGACACAGCAAGGGTTCCAGTGGACTACGGAACGTTAGCACACAGCCCGCCTTCTTCAGAAGGCAAGATTAAGAGATTGAAGGCCAAAGTCCACAATCTAGGAAAACACAATTGCAATGCAAGCAGCAAATGTGACTTGTTTCATGAAGGCATGGATAGAAAGATGAGAAAAGGTCTTGAATATCCATATAGCCAATACACATTTGAGAAGGTGCCAATCTCTAGAAGTTATTTAAGAATGTGAATTTTAATGTGAGGGCACATTTTCTGTGGGCAGCAATACAACATGTACATAGTTCAATGAAAGATGGAAAAATCTGGGTATGGTTGCATACACCTTTAATCTCCACATTCAGGAGGCAGAGGCAGGTGGATTCCTAAGTTCCAGACCAGCCTGGTCTAGAGTGTACATTCCAGGCCACCCAGTTACACAGTGAGACCCTATGTAAAAACAAAAAACAAAATGCCAGGCAGATGCCTATAACCCCAGCACTCAAGATGCTGAGGTAGGAGCATGGAGAGCTCAAGGTCATCCTTGAGTCATTGTTTCCAAAAAGCACTGAGATGGCTCAATATGTACAGGTGCCTGCTGCCCAAGAGTGATAACCCAAGTTCTGCCCCCAGAACCCACATGGTGAAGGAGAGAATAGAGGCCTCAAGTTGTATACACACACACAGACACAGACACACAGACACACACACACACACACACACACACACACACACAGGGTAAGTAAATATAACAAAACAAAACCAGGGCAAATAGTACTAACAGCCAAAAACAAGTATGTCAAAAACAAGTAAAAATACACATGTAGAAGAATGGATAAATTGTCCACTCAGAGCACAGAACACAGCAAGGGGGACATGAATAGGTGACAGATAAAAGCTGTAGTACAGGTGACAGGGACAGTTGGGGAGGTTGGGGGATATGGAGGGAGATAAGCACAAAGCATGTGAGGTTAGTCCACCTTAAATGCTTCAAAACAAACTGAACAGCCCCGGGATAGAAGTTACCTTCAGCCATCAAACTGGCCCTAGGGACGGGTTGGCTTCTGAGAGGCAGGTGAGCAAAGGCTTGTGATCTGGAGCTACTTACAGGGGTGTGTTCCTTCCATCAGAACTCAAACTGTTTAGAATTTTAGTGAATGTCTTTGTTTTGTTGAAATAGAATCTACTAAACTCTACTTTTTTTTCTCAATATTTTCGTTATCAAAACTTAGGAGGCTGGGGTCAGGCTCAGTTGGTGGAACGCTTGCCTGCATGTGTAAAGCGCCAGGTTCCATCCCCATCACTGCATAAAGCAGGCATGGCGACACACACCTGTAACCCCAGCACCCAGGAGGTGAGAGCAGGAGGATCAGAAGTTCAAGGTTACCCTTCGTCGTATAGCATGGTAGCCTAGGCTACATGAGACCCTGTCTTTAAAAAAAATATGTATTGAGGGTTCTACATTTCATAGTTTTTGTCTGTTTGTTTTGTTTTTGACAGAGTCTCAATATATAGCCCTTGCCAATCTGGAATTTCATTGTGTAGACCAGGCTGGCTTCAGATCTACAGAGGTCCACCTGCGTCTGCCTCCCTAGTGCTGGGATTAAAAACATGAACCACCATACCCTGCCCATAGTTATTTTTTGTTTAATGTTTAAACTTTTTATTTTATTTTTATTTTGTGTGTGTGTGTGCATGTGTCTGTGCGTGCAAGTGCTCATGTGCCACGGTGCAGAAGTGAAGGGGAGCAGACAACTTGTGGGAGTCAGTTCTCTTCCATCATATGGATTCTGGGGATTGAACTCGGGTCATCAGGTTTGGTGGCAAGTGCCTTTACCTGCTGAGCCATCTCCCTGGCTCCCATGGCTATATTTTGCAATAACTAAGCAGATTCAAAAAGAGCATGATTTGAACTGGGCTTCCTTCTGTTGGGTGGTCTGTGACCTCCTGTGGGCAGCAGTGAGGATGGGGACAAAGTTAATTACTACTATTGTCCTACAGTATTCTCTCATCTCCTCTCCCATCAACAGCCAGGCTAGCTGGGTATAATAGCTGCCTTTTACAGATGAGAAAACAGGCCCAGAGATGTGTGGACCTTTAAGAGAAAATTCAAAGAAAGCCGAATTCAAAGCCAGACCTAAGTAATACCAAAGCTTTACTGTGACCCCATGCCGACACCTCAGGGAACAAGGAAGCCTGTTGTCAAAGCTGTGTCCAGGAGCCCCACTGGCCCATCATTCCTGTCAGCTGTAATGTCAATCAATGGATTCTAACAGACCGAGCAGAGACAAAAGTGGGAGAGAAGCAAGCGACATTGAGTCTGAAAGAGCCGGGCGCGTGGCGGGAGGTATGAGTCTAACAGAGGTTACCAACAGATAAGAAGTTGAAAATCTGTGTCAGGCCACTTGTTGATGACATGTTGCAAGCTTGCACAAGCCTCGTAGGCACCAGGGTACTGGGCTGTTTGGCCTCATTCCTCTAGAGTGAGATTGATAAGCACATTCCAGTGAGAGCAGATGTGCAGCCAGGAGAGGCCAGAAGCCAAGAAGTTTTGGAGCCCACATGGAGGAAGTGGAGAGTTCTGGGCAACTTTTTAAATTTTATTTTTCTGATTGATTTTTTTTATATATATATGCATGAGTGTTAGGCCTGCATGTGTGTAAGTGCACCCATGTCATTCAGTGCCTGCGGAGGACAGAAGAGGGTGTCGGATCCCTGGTACTGGAGTTACTGATGGTTTTTAGCTGCCATGTAGGTGCTGGGATTCGAACCTAGGTCTTCTGCAAGAACAGCCAGTGCTCTTAACCACAAAGCCCTCTCTCTAGCCCCTCTAGCTGCTTGGAGTTTCTATGAAAGGCTAAGGATGTGTGACTAGGGGGATGGTCCATGAAAATCTGACTCAAGCTGTACCCATGTTCCCATGGCTACAAGAAAAGAGGTTCCACTTGTGTGTGTGTGAAGCAGGACTCCTATGTGTGTTTGTGCAACATGGTGGAAATCCACGAAGAAAACGACCAACGGGTTGGGGGAAGTAGTTTTGGACAACTATTGACAATTTGTTCTAGGTCTTTTCTCTTGGTCGACTTGCATTTTTAAAAAAAGATTTATTTTTATTTTTAATTATGTGTATGTGCATGTGAGTTCAAGTACCTGAGGAGGCCAAAGGCTTCGGATCCCCCTGCAGCTGGAGTTGTAGGCAGTTGCGTGAGCTATCTGATGCAGTAGCTAGAACTGAACTCTCGTCTTTTCCAAGAGCAGTTTGTGTTCTTAATTGCTAACACATCTCTCCACCTCACAGACTTATAATCTTAACACTTACTTCATTTGTCCATTGATAATGTAATTTGAACAGGACCTGAGAAGAGAGGACAGGCAGGTTGGGGAAGAGGGAGAGAAGGCTTTGGAATGCCACATCTCATTTTGGGTCCAAGTTCAGCCACTGATTAGTTCCACATAAGAGTAATAAAGGCTAATAGTTACTGAGCATTCTGTGCATGTTGTAGGATCTTTTCTTCTTCCCTCCCCCCCTTGTGTGTGTGTGTGTGTGTGTGTGTGTGTGTGTGTTGTGTGCGTGTGTGTATGAGAGAGAGAGAGAGAGAGAGAGAGAGAGAGAGATGGGATTGAATGCATGGCCTCACCCATACCACGCTACCACTAAGCCATATCCCCAGCTTTCTTTTAACTTTTTATTTTGAGATGGGGTCTTACTACTAAATTACCCAGACTTGCCTTGAACTCACTTTGCAGCCCAACCAGCAGGCCTCAAACATGCAATTTTTCCTGTCTCAGCCTCCCAAGTAGCTGGGATTATAGGCCTGTGCTACCTGGCCCAGCCTCACGTCGTTTTCACAATCATTCCATAATTCCATTTTGTCTCCTTCTGTCTTGTTTAGTAGATAAGGAACTGAAGTTCAGAAGCTGGGAAAACATTGTAGAGATCTCCCAAAACTGGTTGAGAGGCAGATTTGAACTCAGGCCACCTAAATTCTATAGTTGTATTCTTTTTCAAATTAATTAATTTTTACTTTCTGTGTATGAGTCTTTTGCCTGCATGTCTGTAAGTGCGCCATGTACATGCAGCAACATCCATGGAGCGCAGAAGAGGCCATCAGATTCCTTGGAACTGGAGTTAAGCATGAATTTTAGACCCTGTGGTGCTGGGAGCGGAACCCAGGTCCTCTATAAGAGCATCAAGCACACTTAACTGCTGAGCTATCTTTCCAGCTCCAGTTGCATTCTTCTTAAACTTTTTATTTTGATCTGAATGAGTGTTTTATCTGCACATATATAAATGTACCCATGCATGCAGTGTCCACAGAGGTGAAAAGAGGGCATTGGAGCCCCTGGAGCTGGAGTTATGGATGGTTGTTAGATGCCATGTGGGTGCTGGGAGCTGAAGCCTCTGCAAGAGCATCCAGTGCTCCTAACCACTGATCCGTCTCCCCACACCCTCCCCCACCAGTTGTAGTAATATAACATGGAGTGAATTTTAAAAATTCTTTCTCAGTCTACTTCCCTTTAAAGTAGAAATAAACATATCTAGGATATTGGGATATGGCATTGTGCAAAGGTCTAAATTAAATATGGTATTTTATACCAGATAATGTGTCCAGACCTTTTCTCTCTAACCTGGATTTTTAGTAGAGCCAAGGGGGTGGGGGAAGCAAGAAAACAAACAAATAAGCCCCGTGGTGGGTGAGTGAGCAATGGCCCCATTGACTTATGAATCTGAGCACTTGATCCCCAGTTGGTGGCTCTGTTTGGGAAGGTTATGAAACCTTTAGGAGGTGAAGCCTTGCTGGAGGAAACGTGTCTCTGGGGGTGGGTGTTGAGGGTGTATGGCCTCACTCCACTTCCTGTTCTCTGTGCTTCCAGTGTGTGGATGAACATGTGCTCAGCCAGCTTCCTGTTCCTGCCACCATGCCTCCCCACCATGATGGACTCTTCCTCCTCTGGAACCATAAACTGAAATAAATCCTGTTTTCTTTAACTTGCTCTTGGTCGTGGTATTTTATCACAGCCACAGCAGAGTAACTGACATGAGCCCACAGAACCAAAACACATTCAGTGGCTTGTTAGAGGCTGAATGAGACAGAACAGAGCTATAAGGCAGTAGAAACTGGTAGAACCAGGAACTTGTAGGAAGGCTATTCTCGGGTCTAGCTGCCTGGTGAGGGTAATATGCTCTCTGAGACTGCCCTGTACCATGTCATATCGTTGGGGTTACCTCCAATGAGCACTATGGTTTCTAGATTCTTTTTTTTTTTTTTTTTTTTTTTTTTTTTGGTCTTTCTGAAAAAGGGTCCTCCTGTCACCCCAGGTAACTTGGAACTCACTATGTAGACCAGGCTGGCCTTGAACCCAGAGATCTGCTTGCCTCTGCCTCCCGAGTGCTGGAATTAAAGGCGTACACCACTCCTGGCTTGGCTTCTAGTTCCTATGACTTTTTATTTTATTCATGTATTACAAAATTTACTTTTGAAGTGTAAGATCCAGTGGTTGTAGTGTATACACACAGCAACACATCTGTCAATGCTGTGTAAATACCTAATGCCAGAATATTTTCCATACCCCAAATAGAATATTATTAATAGTCATTCCCCATTCTCCTGTCTGCCCCTGGTGACAGCTAGTCTGCTGTTTCTACAAGTTTGCCTTTTCCTCACATTCATACTAAATAGAATTACGTGGTACGTATCTTCCATGTAGGATTCCGAGGTATGTGTCTTCTTGTGCCCAGAGTCTTCCACATAGCATGATGCTTCGAGATTGGTCCACGCTGTGACATAAGCCAGCATTTCATACATGGACCAGTGATCTTCCTTGGATGGTTGAGTTAATCTCTGTACCCATTTGTCAGTTGGTGGAAGCCTTGGCTGTTTCTACTTGGGGGCTGTTATGAGTAAAGCTGCTTCAACACTGCAGTGAGTGTTCTGGTGCAGACACCTTCCACTTCTCTTGCTTATCTGCCTAGGTATAGAACTGGGGGTTCATGTGATAATCTTATGGTTAACTTTCTGAGAATTACCAAAATGTATGGCAAAGCAGTTACCCATATTTACATTCTCCATAAGTGACATATAAAGCTTCCAATTTCTCTCTTTTTTTTTTTTTTTTTTTTTTGCCAGCGTGTGCTATTTGTCTTTTCATGATGGATATAGTGACTGTGATATGGTATCTTGTGATTTTTATGTGAATTTCCCTAAAGACAAATGACATTGAGTATATTTTTGAGATATTGTTGGCCGTGTGGTGTGGTGTGTGTGTGTGTGTGTGTGTGTGTGTGTGTGTGTGTATTTGGAGAAATACCTTTTGACTACTTTTTAAATATTTTATTTTTTATGTGTATGAGTGTACTGCCTGCATATATGTAAGTGAATCTGTGTTGTACAATACCCATGGGGATCAGAAGAGGGTGTTGGATTCCCCTGGTACTGGAGTTACAGATGGTTGTTAACTACCATGTGCGTGCTGGTTAGAATGGCTCTAGAGCTGATGGTCAACAATGACAGTAAACACACACACACACACACACACAACTGGTGCTGGATGTATAGCTCAGTGATGGAATTCTTATCTAGAGTGCACATTGCTGGTTACATACATATATCTCAACAATTAGACTAGATTAAAAATCTTGGATAAGTTGGGGCTGGGAAAATGGCTCAGCAGTTAGGAATACTTACAGTTCTTATAGAGGACCGGGGTTGGGTTCCCAGCACCCATGTTGGGCAGCTCACAACTGACCTCTGGCAGAGATGCACATAAAACTCACATAAACATACACACATACACACAACTTAAAACAAGTAAATTCAAGAAGAAGAGTTAAAAAAAAACCCTCTTGAATGAATTCAGTCTTTAAAAATTTTTTGATGAGCATGTGTATGTGTAGTGTCATGTGTGCATGCTTGTATGAGTTCACACGGGGGGGTGTGTGCACGGGTGTGAAGGCCAGAGGTTCATATCAGATATGTTTTACCATCTCTCCACTTTACCTTTCACGATTGACTCTCCCCGTCTGGGCCCATGAGGCTTTTCAGTGCACGCTGGGGATGTGCACTCTGGTCCTCGTGCTTGTGTGGCAAACACTTTACCTACTGAACCAACTCCTGGTCAAATTAATATTCTCTTTCTTTTCAAAATTACATTGATTTATTTGTGTGTCTGTGTGCATGTGAACATGCATGTGTGTGTTTCACACATGTGAACATTGCACATATGTGGAGGTCAGACAGAGCACAACTTGTAGCGGCCCGTTTTCTGCTTCCACCATGTGGATTCTGGGAAGTGGACTCAGGTGGCCAAGCTTAGTAGCAAGTACCTCTACCCACTGAGCTATCTTGCCAGCCTCTATTTTCAATCTGAAAAACTAGGAATAACAAACACTTCATGTAACCACAAGGGTTAAATGTGGTAATATTTGGCTGAGTGATGCATGGAAAGGTGCCAGGGAGTGATAGCAAGTGTTGATTTCCTAAGGCCCATCTCAGTTCTCATGAAGAGGGAAGTCCGCAGTGGCCTTGACCTGATAGCTTCTGAGTTTCACTTTAGGATACAGTTCTGACTAAAACTCTGGGGAAGGCCTAGATGAGCATGTACCTCTGGGCAAGAGGAGTCAGAGGTTACTTTGTTATTTTCTTTCAGTCTTGGGTCATTTTCCTTCTTCCAACATTCGCCAAACATTGGTCCATTTAGCATAAGATCCTCCCAACCTGGTTGGGTTCCCAGCACCAATGTTGGGCAGCTCACAACTGCCTGTAACTCCACATGAAGACTTCCTTCCTCAGGTGAGACCTCCAGTCCTCCAGTTTCCAGACAGCTTCCCCCTAGTGGCTGGCACAAAGAGGCATCCACTGCCAAGTAGGATAGGAAGCCTAGGCACCCATGGAGGAGCGGGGTCAAGAACACAGGGTGGCAGCTGCCTGTATTTATTAAACCCAAGCAGAACAAACACTTCACAGAATGTTCTCAGCCTGTGATGCAATTCCTTCCCAGGGCCAGAACATTCTACTTGAGGGATTCCAGGGCCATGATGATGAACAGTGGGGATGAAGGGCAGAGCTGAGGGTCTCAGGAGGAAAGGCTGGTGAGTGAGGCCAAGGGACAAAGCCTTTCTGATCCCAGTCAGTCTAAAGTAGTAGCTTACCTACGTCCCCCTGGGCAGGGACTTATAGGGCCACAGTGATTACAGCTAACTTGACTGAAGGAACATTCTGGAACAATCTGGACATATCCCTGGAATACCGCCTCCTGAGCTTGGTGCAGACCGTGCTTGTTTTAGGTCAGGCATTCACGCAAATGCTAATCTTGCAGAAGTCAGCCCTTTAGGCCTATAAGCTTGGGTGGAAGCCTGTTCTGTCTACTGCCAAGGATGGTACAGGCATATGCAAGAGTTGGCCTGGACTCTCTCTGCGTCTCAGAAGTTCAAAGGCTGCCTCCTTTCCCCTAGGCTCCCCTGCACTCACCAGAGCAATCATCTGTCACCTACAGATATCATCAATCATAGAACTGAAAGGAAGAATAGTAGAAAAGTCTACATCTTGGGGATTCTGCTGTCTTCCCCCTCCCGCCCCTGTTCGTCACAGCAGACCCTCCTGACACCCTCCTAGGGCTTTGCTTCACAAGCCTTCCTTTATCTAAGAACCCCCGCCAAGCCACAGTTTCCTGTGTTTGGGCTTATTATCCAGGGGAGAAAGTAGTGTCTGTGAATCTCATGTGTAACTCAGGGCCATAATTACTCCTGGACTGTTCAGGTCCAAAGGCCAGCTAAACACCTCCCAGAAATGCCATAACTTTCCAGTTTTTTCTTCCCTTTGATGGTACTACATAGAAGTAGCACTATTGGAGCCTTTCCATGTAACATGTTCTGAACATATGTATGGACACCGATCTGTAAATTTACTTGGCACTATAACCCCTTGGCATAAGCAAACTCTTAGTATGAGAAAACTGAGGATTGGAGAGACAAGGCTGTCTATGGAGGCCATTTCCCTAGGATACAAGGGCTCAGATAGGGATCCAATTAGTCTGATCACCAGCTTATCATCCATCTTATAATTCTTATTTAAAAAGGTCCTTTTTGTGTATGTGTGCTGGTTATGGCACACACCTTTAATCGTAACACTCAGGAGGCAGAGAGAGAAGGGTGGATCTCTATGAGCTCCAAGACAGTGTGGTCTACCTGCTGGGATGCTGTCTCAAAAAAGAAAAAGAAGGCCCTTAAAAATTATTTACCGCCACTTTTTAAGTGTTTTGCCTACATGTGTGTAAGTTCGTCCGTGAGCACAGTGCCCACAAGAGGGCTTCAGATCCCCTGGAATTAGAGTTGCTGATGGTTGTTAGCCACCAGGTATGTGGCTAACAGGTCCTTTGCAAGAGCGGCCAATGCTTTTAACTGCTGAGTCATCTCGCCAGCCCCAAATATCATTTTCATGTGCTTATTATGTACACGTCTGCTTTCTTTGAGGAAGCTGCTGAAATCCTTTGTTTATTTAAAAGAATAATGTACTGGCCATTTCCAAATGAGAGTTGCAATATATATATTTATCTTTTTGAGACAGGGTCTCTCTGTAACCACAGCTAGTAGCCTGAATTCGAGACAGGGACCGGGTTAGTCATAATCTCATGGAGAGCCGCCTACCTCTGCCTCCCAAGCATGGGGGATTAAAGGCGTGCACCCCGACACCTGGAAGTATGTTCTTTTTTTTAAAAAAGATTTATCTTAAATTTATCTTAAATCTGTGCATGTCTGTATGTGTGTATGTGCACATGAGTAGAGGTGCCTGAGGAGGCCAGAAGAGGGTGTCAGATCCACTGGAACTGGAGGTACAGATGTTGTCAGTTGCTATGAGGGGCTGGAAATGATGTTTACAAAAGCTGGAAATTCTGGTTCATAATCAGTTCAGTTAATTGTGTTGTACTTGGTGCCTTTTTGTGTCTTTGTCATCAAAACACCTTTGGTGACCTCAGTTTTGCTGAGACATTCTCTTATGTCTAGCAGCAGAATCATTTTAGCCTCCTATCTGTGATAATTTTAGAGTTCATGTCTATGTTTGAGGTAAGTTTTCCGATGGATAAGCAGCTGTTCCAACACCACGTATTGAAAAGATTATTCCTTTTCTAAAATTACTTGGCAGTTTAAAACAGTGAGTTGACCATATTCACTCCGGCTTGCCTCGAGTCCCTTTGGATTGCAGGTCTGACTGACTCTACAGCATCACTCAGTTCGATGGTTGTGGTGGGGAAGGAAGTACTGCTCCATCACATCTCTGTGGCCAGAAAGCGAGAGACACTGGTGCTCTCTGGCCTTTTCCTTTCCCTTCCTTTATTCATTCTGGCTCCAAGCCCACAGACGGTGCCAGCCATGGAGTGGGGCTTCCCTCCTGAGTTAAACCTCTCTGGAAGCACCCTCACATGCATACCCAGAGATGTCGCTCAGGTAATTCTAAGACTGGTCACACTGGCAAAGAAAGATTAACCATCGTAATTATTTTGGAACATGTGTGTTCTCTAACCTACTTTTATCACTTAAACAGGACTGTATTTTCTATGCTGCATAAACTTTAACATGCTCTATGTTTTGTAGGTTCTTAAGAAATTATTAAAATAACTATTTTAATGTGTCCCAAGCACCATAAGTTTGTGTGTGACTGTGTGTCTATGTATATGTATGTTTTTGCATGTGTGCATATTTGTGTGTGTACATGTGTGAATCTATGTATGTGTGTATGTGCATGTTTATGTATGTATGTGTATACATGTGTGAAAGTGTGTCTGTGTTTATGTATGTGTTTACATGTTATCTCTGTGTGTGTGGATGGACAGCCAGAACCTGCATCTAAGAGGAGTTGTGCTTTTGGACTCAGTTTCTCTGAACTGCTTTTCTCTGCTCTAACTTGAATGCTCTTCCATACTGTATCAAAATATTTACAAAGCGGAGTCTAGGTCTGACTTGTCTACAGTAGTTTGAATTTTTTGACAATAGGGACCCTGTCTTCTTTGGTGTCTAGCACAATGCCTGCCATATAGAAATCATTCAATAAGTGTTTGTCGGGCAAATGAGAGAACAAAGGCCCTTCTTGCCTCTGGAGTGTGGCGAAACATTCAGAACATATGTACCAATCTGTGCACTCTGCCGGCTCTGCTCCAGAGAATGAACATGCAGGCCTATTGTGTTTTCAAATGCATTCGAAATGGAAAATGTTCAGCATATGTTTTTAGTTACTGTTTTCCTCTGTAGGGCCCAGAATCAATCAGTGTTTAGGACCCAACAGAGAGTGGCTGAGACCATCCCTCCTCCTTCCCTAGTCAGCTGTCTCTAGAGGGAAGAACTGGTCCAGCCCCACTCACCTCCTCTGCCTTTGTTCCTGGAGGTGGGGCTGCTTCCCTCAGACAGGGGCCCTGTCTCCATGTTTCAGAGATGCCTAAGTCAGAGCTCTTGCAGAATAGCAACTGTCCCTAACTGCAGCCAGATCGATTTGTTCCCTCCCCAGGGCTATTATCGCAGTGCCCTTGCCAAAGCTCTCAGCAAGTCTTCACAATCTCCGACATGCTTAGTTCTCTGTGGAGTTTTCCAAGCGCTTGCCTCCCCATTATCTTTGCTAATGTTGCGCCAGCTGCCGTGTTTTCCAGAGGGCGAGGATGAAGAGAAGCCCTGGTCCTGCTCCTCCTGCCCTGCCACTTATCAGTGTGTGCTGGTGGGTAGGCGGCTTCCTCCCCCCAGCAATGATGGCTCATTTGCACAGTGAGGCTGATGGCTCCTTCAAGGTGTCACCGCTTAGCATGGTGGCCGGCTCGGGCAGGAGCTGGTCTGGGGTGGACATAGCTGTTACTATTCTTGTGCTCTGGCAAAGTGATTATTTTGGATTCCTGTCACAATTCAGGGTGGGATTAAACGAGATGCAGTGGTGTGTTAAAATAGTCTTAATGGGGCCAGGGAGATGGCTCAGCGGGTAAAAAGCACTTGCTATACAAGTCTTACATGAGCTCAACTTCTGGAACCAACGTAAAAGAAAGAAGCAGAGGTTCCCACCTGTAATCCCAGCACTTCTATGGGGGTTGGGATGGAGACAGGAGAATCGCCTAGAAATGAGAGGGCCAGCTGGCCTGGAGCGTGCAGCTCAGCAAGAGAGGCAGGTGAGACCATGCTGGACACTGATGTCCATACCAGCACCTCCCTCCCTCCCCACACCCTCTCCTGACACACACACACACACACACACACACGTGTGTGTGTGTGTGTTAAAAATAGTCCTAGCTGCGTGTGGTGGCCCATGCCTCTAATCCCAGCACTCAGGAGGTGGAGGCAGAGGCAGGAGGATCTCTGAGTTCAAGGCTAGCCTGGTCACAAGGTCAGCTGGGGCTACAGAGAAACCTGGTCTCAAAAGGAGCACCCCCCAAAAATAGTCCTAATGGACAGTATCTAAGTTGTTAACTACCTCAGTGCAACTCCTAAATGCAAAGCTAGGAGGAACTTAAACACAACCCACCTAAGAAAGAATTAAAACCTAAAACCCCATATAAATAAAGGAAGGTTCCATGCCTTCAGGATTGCTGGAAAGTGGTTCTAGCCACCCTGGAATCAGTGGAGGTCTGTTTAATGTGGTGACTGTAGAGAATTTGTTACTAATTTGTTCCTGTGACTATAATGACAATAATTGACTGGTGTCCACCGGTTGCAAAGTGTAGAGAAATAACAGAATTGGCCAGTGGTTAAATGAGAACAGAAGACTGCAAAAAGGGCACTGGGGTGAAGCATTAATTCCCCCTGGAGTATAGGAAAGGCTGCCCAGAAAATAAGTCAAAATTAAAATGTAATATTGCATATTGGTTCTTTGAGAATTCCGCTCATGCCCACAAAGTATTTTGATCATATCCCCCCACACCCCCCCAGCTTCCCCTCACCTCTCCTATTGTTCCCCTCTTAACTTCATGTCCTCTTTTTTTTTTTAAATTAAAAGTATTTTTAACACACAGAGTTCAATGTGCATCGACTGTATGTGTACCAGTGTGGGCCATCCACTGGGGTTTGGGCAACCTATGAGCGGCTACACCCAGAAAGAAACCCGACTTTCCCTCCCCTAGCAGACAGCCCCAGATCCATCTGCACTGGAATGCTGATTGGTTTCATCTTGTGCAGGACTTGTACTGGCAACCTCAACTGCTGTGAGTCCATGATGCACAGAAGGCTCTCGAAGGACAGGTGAGCTGCCAACCCCACTTCTCAGAGACCAGATGAGTGTTTGTGACATCCAGACTGGAAGCAATGAGTTTGTGATTGCTGTCTCTGACGGACCAGCCAGGTGTTAGTTCTCTGATTAGCTAGATCGGGGTGAGAATCTGTGCTCTGCTGTGGCTGGGTGTGGTGGCCCATGCCTTTAATTCCAGTGCTTGGGAGGCAGAGGCAGGTGGATCTCTGTGAGTTTGAGGCCAACCTGGCCTACATAACAAGTTCAAGGCCAACTGGGGCTACAGGGAGACCCTGTCTCAGACACAAGAAAGGGAGGCTGTCGTAGCACCTACCTTGGAGATGAATGAACCAACTCACCACTTCCCGTTTCCCCATTTAGACTCCAATGAGAGCAGAAGTTAGTGAGCTGGATACAAAAAGGTTGTTCTACTATGAATAACACTATATGGCAAACTGTGATGTTTCTTGGGCATCCTGACGCATCACTGCAACTTTAAACACACTGGGAGGCCCAGGCCAAAATGGGAACTAGGGGGTTCCCGGAGGAGTTTCATCTGCTCCTCTAAACCTGCTGTGAGACTTGGCCAGCAGACCACAGTGCATTATTTTTCTGGGCAAGCAGGACAAAGAACAATCCAAGAGATGGCTGAGCCAAGATGATTTCCTCTTTCCAACTAACCAATGGGATGAGGGACATTCCCCAGGGAAATGGCAGGATTGATCAGGATGGGGCCTAGGGAGACGGGTAGGCAGGTGCATGTGCTTGCTGTACGAGACCGATAACCTGAGGTTGATCCCCAGAACCACTTCAAGCCAGATGTGGAGGCATGCACTCCAACATTACGACAGGGAGCTGGGAGGCGGAGACAGGAGAACCAACCAGCCTGGACGACACAGTACAGGGGCAGAAACGAGATACCCTGCCTCAAAAAAGGTGGAAGGAGAGAGCCAGCTCCTGAAAGATATCTACTGACCTCCACATGCATGTTATGGCATGTATGTATACGCACAGACACACATACAACTTAAATATTTTTAAAATGAAATCATAGACTGTTTTGGGACGTGAAACTGAAACATCAACAAACATTATGTCGCTGTGTCCGTTCTGCACTGGGGGATTATTTTATCGTTTGAGTTCAGTAAACATGGTCAGATTCATTTCTAAAAAGTCCACTCTACATATATCCAGAAGCTGTAATTCTCACAGCGAGAGATGTATTTCACTCTGAGTAACTAGTCAAGGAAAAACACTCATAGAAACAGCAGGTTTCTGGTGGCGTTACAGCAGGTGGAGACAGGAGGTGAGGGAGAAACATCTGGAGAAAGAACCAGGCACTGCACTGGACTCCCAACCCAGCAGGAAGAGGCTTCCCCGCAGCCTTGGGCAGGCAAAAGAGTTGACTGTCTGCCTAGCCCCGGACTTGGGGGTACATAAGTACTTCTACTCAAAGTCTAGAAGCAAGAATAAGCCCAGGGGGCTGGAGAGGGCTCAGTGGTTAGGAGCACAGGCTGTTCTTGCAGAGAACCCAGGTTTGATTCTCAGCACCCACCTGGTGGCTAACAACAGTAATTCCAGTTCCAGGGGATCCAGCCATCTTCTGTCCTCCTTGGGCACTGCCCAACATGGGTGAACTTACATATATGCAGACAATACACTCATACACATAAAAAAAAAAAGAATCCCAGAGTTAATTTTTTTTTTTTAAGTTTCCTAAGAGATTACCACAGGGCTGGTGAGATGGTTTGGCAGGAAAAGGCATTTGCCATCTATCCTCACAATCTGAGTTTGATTCCCAGGAGTCAAATTAGTACAAGGGGAAAATCAACTCCCACAGTTGTACTCTGATGTTCACACATGCTGTGGCATGTTCATGTGCCTACATACAAGTAAAAAAATATAATAAAAATTTTTAGACAAGAAAACTATAAAAATGACAATAGCTGGGTATGGTGAACACAGGAATCCCAGCACTCCGGAGGCAGAGGCAGGTGGATCTCTGTGAGTTCAAGGTCGGCCTGTTCTACATAGTGAGTTCCAGGTCAGCAGGGGCTACAGGGAGATCCTGTCTCAAAAGTATTTTTTAAAAAGAGTTCTTATTATAGGAATCAGAAAACGTTTTGGAAGACATTCACTTATTTTCTTTGGTTAATAAGAAACCCTAACAAAAGTCACTAAAGGTGACACAGGAGCAAACTCCTGTGTCATCTTCACTTCATAGTCGTCTGCTTTTCGTGTCACTGAAAATCTCTGGAGAGACAAAGACTCAGATAAGGTCACTGAGACACTCCAAGTCTTCTTTCAGGTCAGGGTGTCTGAAATTTTTCTTCTTGTTACCACCTTCTGCCAGAGAGATTTTTTTAAAGATCCTGGGTATTCAGCCCTGGGAAGAGATAGCTTAGGGATACAGCACCTGCCTAGCAGGCGTGAGACTGTGGGTTTGGTTCCTAGCACTACAAATAATCTTTTCAACTCAAGATAATCTGGATATACATTAAAGTCTGAGACACAATGCCCCATTGTCCCCACAAGACCATCTCCAAAGTGTCAAGCAGTGTGTGTTAAATTCCCTACTGTTTGCAATAGCAATCGGGAATCTGTTTCCTAAGAACTCTAGTTCAGGCATTGTGCTCACATGGTCACCTGCTTCCATCGAGGATCACAGACTATTATACTATGCTTTAAATTTTGTTTTGTTTTTGTTTTTGTTTCTGAGAATAGTTCTGGCTATGTACCCCAAGCTGACTTCAAACACACTATCTAGTCCAAGGACACCTCAAATTCACTATGTATCCCAGGGTGAACTTGAATTCTCAATCCTCCTTCTTGCTTCAGGAGTACTGGGATGGAGAACGTGCATTGCCAAGCCCAGGTCAATCAAATATTCTTGTCTTAATTTAGAATCATCTCCTGGGACTGGAGAGATGGTTCAGTGGTTAGGTGCACTCGCTGCTCTTGCAGAAGACCAGGGTTCAATTCCTAGCACCCACATGGCAGCTAACAACTATCTGTAGCTCCAGTTCCAGGAGATCTGACGTCCTCTTCTGATCTCTATGGGCATTTCACAACACAGGTACACTTCACTTACATACATGTAGGTAAAACATTCATACACATAAAATAAAAATAATAAATAAAAAAATTTTTTTCTTGAAAAAGAATATAGATTCCAATCCAGTAGGATGGGTCTTGGGGGTCTGGGATTCAGCATCTTAAGACAATCCCAGAAAAACCCAGTGCCAGTCGTCCCTGAGTATTTGAACACTCAGGAAATGACAAGTTGAGAAAAGCAGAGATTAACTATACAGCCTGACGTTACAACTTGCCTTAGGTCTGAAGGAACACTGGGGGGCTATGTTGTTTTGACACTGTAGAGCAAACGGCCACCAGCGTGGCCTGCCTTTCTGAGGGGAGCCTGGGACCCTGAGGGAGGAGCTGTCAGCAGGAGTCAGAATCACCTGCAGATCCAGCTATGCCAGAGACCCCGTGTAGGTTGAGCCCCAGCTCTCCTGACCTTTGCCCTGCTTCTGGCCTCTGATCTTCAGGTTCTCCTCTCTCCTGCAGCTGAACCTGCTTTCCTGAGTGCAGAATGCAGCCTCCTTGGCATCCTGGTTTTTCTCTCTTGGTCACCCTTAAACTTCTCGGTTCATCAATAGAGTGAACCATGTAGCCTGCTCCCAACATCAATCTCTAAAGCTTTGTGGTCAATCATAAGGTGAAGGGCTCCGGACTCCATGGGCACAGGATCCACCCTCTTGCAAAGCTGGAGAGGTGGAATAGGTGGGTGAGTGAGGAGGGGCTACAAGAAAAGTTTATGGTCGGAACAGTTTTTCTTCTGCACTGTTGCCCGAGTGGCTCCTGTCTTCTAGCGCATTGAACATACTCAGCTGGGAAACCTCAGCAAAGGGTGATTCCTTACCGTGGAATGCTTTTCCTCAGCTCTTTGAGGGATGAACTTGCATCAAGACTTAGTTCTTACTTAATCCTCCCTCCCTCCCTTCCTCCTTCATCTTTTCCTCTCCCCCTTCTCCTTTTGCCCTCCCTCTTTCCCTCCCTCCCTCCCTCCCTCCCTCCCTCCTTCCTTCTCTTCCTTCCTTCCTTGGGTCTATGTATCCCAGGCTGGCCTCTAGCTTACTATGTTGCCAAGGATAACCTTAAACCTCTGATCCTCCCGCCTTCACTTTCCGTGCTGGGGTTGCAGCTATGCTCCTCCATGCCCAGTGCTTCATGCGCAAGGATTCTACTGCCTGAGCCATATTCCCAGCCCTTAAATGTCTTTTATTAGCAAAAAAGCTGACCAGGCTAGGTAAACTGTACCTGAAATAATTTTTCATCACATCCTTTCTTTGTTCTTCTTGGCACTTACTACAGTGTGAGATCATATATTTATGTGACTGTGATCTGCATCCCTGTCCCCAACCAGGCCGTAAGTTCCATGTGGGTCACTGTCTTATTTTATCAAATGCTTTTCCCTGACAGACTAGATGTACTCTGCCAGCTCATCAGCACACAGAAACGAGATTCGTGTTTGGGTGGTTAAAGGACATGCATGTTTCTGATGTTAACATTTTGAGTGGGAATATCAGAATAAGATGATTTGGCTTCCGGCATGTTGGAAGGCCTTCACTGGGGTACTGAGCCGGTACATTAGGCACAGGTAATACCACTCTAAACTCCTCTAAGCTACATCCCCTCTGCAAACACATAAAGGTGGCCTTGCAAAGCAGATAATAACGGCTACCATGCATTGCACACTTACCCATGCCCAGCACTGGCTGTTTTATAGATGTTCTTTCATTTAATCTTCACAACCACCTAGGAGGCAGCTGCTGTTCCCATTTTATCCATGAGCAGCCTGCAGCCCAGAGAAGCTGAAGGGTGTTCTGGGGCTCTGACACAGTGCAGCACGGACAAAGACCGGTCGCTTGGGCTCATTCACCAGCGCCACGTGGCTAAATAACTGGTTTCTAAATTTGATTTTGTCTTTAGTCTAGACTGGCCTTGAATCTGGTTTGTAGTGGAGGGTGACCCTGAACTTCCTCCTGTTTCTACCTCCCAAGTAGGGGTGTGGGTGTACGCTGTCAAACCTGGCTTACTGGATTAGGGATTGAACTACTATCTTGTATGTGCTAGGCAAGCTTTCTGACAACTAAGTAACATTCTCGGTTCCACTTCCACCACTTTGTCTTAAAAAAAAATTGTATGTATGTATGTATGTATGTGTCTCATGCCACGGTATGGAAGTCAGAGTTGTCACTTATGGGAGTTAGGTCCCTGGGGTTGAACTCAGGTCTTCAGGTCTTCAGACTTGGTGGCAAGCATCTTTCCCCACTGAGCCATCTTGCTGGCTCTTTCCACCATCTTTTAGCCTAAAGAAGAAAAAGAGAGCTAAGACCAGGGTTGTGACCAACAGAAAGCCTTTAAAGCCTGGTCAAAACAGAGGGAAAGCAGGAGTTCAGGGATAGAGCAGTCCGTGGAACACGTGGGTCCCTGGCTGCCAAGAGCCACCAGAGGTCTTAGGGAAAGTTAAATCTTGTTGGAACCATAAAAACGTTTGGCAGATTAAACCGATGCCATGACAACTTATAAGAAGTGATTGCCAAATTTTCTGGAATCTTGTGAGTTAGTTATTAGAGAGAGTCGTTATTAAAAATTCAAGATTATGGGGGCTGGCAAGATGATGCAACTGGTAAAATCACCTGCCATTCAAGCCTGGTGACCTGAGCTCAATCCCTAGAACTCATGGCAGGACAGAAAGTGGGCTGTGTTAGGAGCATGCCTGCATGCACACACACACACAATTACAATACATTTTGGAAGGCTAAGGCAGGAGAATTGATGTGGGTAGGCCAGTATAGGCTACAAAGTAATTTCCTGGGCTCCAGACTAAACCCTGTCTTCAAATATACAAACAATCCCCCCCTTAATTAACTTACATTTTAAAATTACGCTAATGGAGAGGTCGTAGGGGATGGTTGAGTGGGTAGAGTGCTGGCTATGCAAGCATGAGGAACTGAGTTCGGATCCTTGGTCATTATGTAAAAAGCCAGGTGTGGCTCCATACACTTGGTAGATGGAGATAGACATAGTGGAGCTCACTGGCCAGCCAGTCTAGCAGAAATGGCGAGTTCCAGCTTTAGTGAGATACCCTGTCTCAAAAAATGAGGTGTGGAACAATAGAGGAAGACACTGATATCTGCCTCTGCTCTCCACACTCACACACACCTGGGAATACACGCATGCACACACACACAAAACATGTTAAACACAAGGGCAACAAATTCAAATCTCTCCTCAGTTAATTTTACCGTTTTGTGTCTGTCTTTGCTCCTGAGTGTTTACGTCTCTTGAAACTGAGCAGCAGACAACTGTGGGGTACGCACCTTTCCCGGCTCCAGGATCAGTGACTTCACTACCGCCTTGAAATAGGCTATGGTGGGATGTTCACACCACTGACACTGGCAACTGTGGCAAATGACTCCCACCCGCAGGGAGGCTGGTTGTTGCTGTTGTTGTTTGAGTGGGGGACAGGGTCTTGCTCTGTAGTTCACCCTGGTCTGGGATTTACTGTGTAACCCAGACTGACCTTGAACTCAAAGCAATCTTCCTGCCTTAGCTTCCCGAGTGCCAAGATTTACAGGCATGAACCACCATGCCCAGTTTTGCAAGCTGGGTGGTAATGATGGATCAGTACTTCACTGGTTTAATCCCTTGGAAAGGGGAAATGTTCACAGAGCTGTGTCAAAAGTCAAAGAAAAGTATGGATTACATAATCAGATTAAATCAGACAGAATAAATCTTCAGTGGTGGCCTGATGAATTGGCTCGGAGGGTAAGGACACTTGATACCAGAGAAACTAACGAGCCTGACAACCTGAGTTTGATCTCTCTACACACAGGATCGAACATGTGAACACACAGAATGAATATTAAAAAAACAAAACAACAGTGGGCCAGACTGTGTTCTGCAATACCAGCACGAGGGAGGCAGAAATAGGAAAATCTGAAATGCAAGGCTAGCCTGGGTTACCTGGCAAATTCCAGGCCAAATAGATTCTGTCTCAAAAACTGAAGAATGGCTGGAGAGATGGCTTAGCAGTTAAGAACACTGGCTGCTCTTACAGAAGACCCATGTTTGATTCCCAGTACCCACAGTACAGCTAACAACTGCCTATAACTCCAGTTCCAGGGTGATCTGACTCCCTCTTCTGACTTCTGTGGGCACTGTATGACACGGGTGTACTTACATACATGCAGAAAATGCAGTCATATGCATAAAATAAAAATAATTTAAACAGCTGAAAAACAAAACAGAAATAAACAAAACTCCCAGTGATCTGATGACTTTAGTCTGCCCCTTGGGACGCTAGAAGATGGGTTGTGTGTGTTTTATGTACAGAAAATTTGATATAGCTGTTCTTTGGTTAAAAAATAAAAGAAAGGGGCTGGAGAGATGGCTTCCAGGCAAAACCCAGACGTGGCAGCATGCACCTGTAAACCCATTGCTGGGGTGGCAGAGACGGGCTGGCTACCTCAAATCGCCAAGACTTTGATTAGGATTGGATTGATCAATTGGGAGAAATGTTATCATTATAATATTCTCATTATCCATTAACACGATCTGTATCTCCATTTTAAAATCATTAATTTCTCTTGCTAATATGTTAGTTTTGTGACTGATGGTACTTGACTAATATACTCCCAGTTCCCAAAACAGTGTTTAATAACCAGGATCACGTTTGCTGTTATGTTTTGGTTCAGGTTGGGTCATCGTATTTTATGATATTTGTGCTTTGTGTTTAAAGCTAACATTCACGAATATTAGCTGGGTGCTCAGCAAATTTCTTTACCTCTCTGAACTGGAGTCCTCATCAGAAAAAGGGACTGTCAGGGCTGGAGAGACCGTTCAGTGGTTAAGAGCACCGTCTGCTCTTGCAGAGGATCTGGGTTTAGTTCTTAGCACCCACATGGTGGCTAACACCCATCTGTAACTTCAGTTCCAGGGGAGTCCAACAACCCCTTCTGACGACACAGGTGCACTTACGTTCTAGTTTGCCTCTCCATTGCTGTGACAAAACACTCTGAGCAATACCAGTTGGGGGAGAAAGGGTTTATTTGGCTCACATCTCCCAGCTCATGCAGTTTATCAGGGAGTCCAAGGTAGGAACTCAAGGCAGAAACCTAGAGGCAGGAGCTGGGGCACAGGCCATGGAGCAACATTGCTTACTGGCTTATTTCCCTGGTCCACGATCAGCCTGCTTTCTTATACAATAGACAACAACCTGCCCAGGGATGGTACAACTCACAGTGGGCTGGACCCTCCCACATCACTCGACAATCAAGAAAATTGCCCATAGACATGGCCACAGGCCAGTCCAATGGATCCCCCAATTGAGGCTTCCTCAATCCAGGTGTGTCAAGGTTACACTAAACCTACCCAGCACAACTCACATACACGTAGGCAATACACTCATACACGTAAAATAAAAATAACAAAGAAAAATCTTTTTGAGACAGGGCCTTCCTGTAGCCCCAGCTGGCCTGGAACTCACTAGACCAGACTGGTCTGGAACTCAGAGATGCGCCTGCCTCTGCAGGCTGGGATTAAAAGCGTGTACCGCCACAGTTAGCTAATAATAAAATACTTTTTTACGAGAAAGGGAATGTCTCACTCTAGACATCAAAAGACAGTTGGGACAAAATGCAGTGCTAAAGTTTTAATCCCCAGCAGGGAAACAGGAAGCCGTGATGGGGACAGCTTCACCACCGCATCATGCCTGCCTGCAGTCGGGACCAGCTGTTCACCAGGTGAATCATTCAGCCTCCCTGGATGTCTGCCGAGAAGCCACACACTTTAGGTCGCAGGTCCGGGGGCCCAGAGTCGGCATCCCTGACGCCTGTCTTTGGCCGTCAACGTCCGCCCCTCTGCAGCTGACTTCCCTTCGCTTCCGGGCAGTGTCAGGAGGCTTTCCGGCAGCTGTGGGCAGCCATCGTTTAACTCTGCTGACAGCAATGTCAGCTGAGCGTCGGGACTCGGGCCGGCCAGAGACTTCAGCTAAGTGGCTAATGAGCCTGGATGAACGCTGTCCCTTGGCTGAGGTGGGGAGGGAGGCAGGCCAAACGTCCATATCCAGGGGACTGGGAGCTTGGGGGACCGCAAGGCGGGTGGCAAGGGGTCAGTTGACCAGGCTACCAACAGTACGAACCTCGGGAGGTGTGGTGGTAATTAAGTACATCGTTTGTACTGAATCCCAAATTAAATAGGATGTTTAGAAAGGTGCCCCACCTGGAGCAAGCTCTTAAAATGCTTAACAGAAAAGCAATTCAATTTATAATCTTTTTTCTCCCTATGGACTCTGATCTTTGTGAAATGCTTAGAAAAGTCTTCCCCAGTCAGCTATTATAAAAATAGAATCCATCTGGATTTTATTTTGGTGTAAGAAATGAGGTCAGAAGCTTGCTTTATGTTTTCCCACATGACTTGACACCCGTCCAAACACCACGTATCCAATATTTCATATTTTTCTGTTTGCTTTGAAGTTTGATTTCTAATAGAGTAGGTTTGTGTCTTGATTTGCTAATTTATTAGCTTTTCTGTTCCTCTGGCCTATCTGTAAATTCTACTATGCTGTTGTCAGGGTCCTGGCTTTGTGACAGTGTAGCACTTTGGGGCATGTTTCCGTTTCTTGCCCCTCCCTTTCTTCAAAGGATTTTCCTGGTTATTTTCACATTATAATTTTAGATAAGGTTAAGAACCATTTTTCCCTTCAAATTCCTTCTCCCAAATAAAAGGGAAATGGGGAGGACAAAGAACAGCAAGTATTTCGTATTTTTTCTCATAAGAGAAAGTTGAGTTTCTATATAAAATCTAATATATATATATAAAATCTATCTATCTATCTGTCTATATATGTGTGTCTGTTTGGGGGACAATGAAAGTACTAGTTGTCTGTTTGGACAAGGGAGGACATTGGGGGCAGAAATCAGCAAAGCATGATGATATTGATACAGATATATGAAAATGTCACTATGAAACCTATTATTTTGTTCACCTGAAAATTAATAATGAAATAAAAAATTAAACCATTCTTCAAAAAATCCTATCAGGGTCCAGGCGTGGTGGTACATGCCTTTAATCCCAGCACTCGAGAGACAGAGGCAGGTGGATCTCTATGAGACTGAGGCCAGCCTGGTCTATATAACAAGTTCTAGGCCAGCTGGGGCTACAGGGAGACCCTGTCTCAAAAAAAATTTAATATTTACTGGAATTTTGCTTGTTAGTTTGCACATGTGGAGGTCAGAGGCCAATGTCAGGTTTCTTTCTTTAATATCTTTATATCTTTAATAAAAGGTTCTTTTTTTTTAAAGTTGAGACGGGGTCTGTCACTGAACCTGCAGCTCACTGATTTGTCCAGACTGGCCAGCCAATGAGCTCCAAGGATCCTCCTGTGTCTGCAACCCCCAGCATTGGAGTCACAGACATGTACCAATCACCTGGTTTTTTACCTGAATTGTGGAGATCTGAACTCAGGACCTCATGCTTACATGAAGGTACTTTACTGTCTGAACCATCTCCCCAGCCCTTGAAGATATTATTTCTCTTAAAGCTAGTGTGAGAAGGAATGCTATGATTTGCAGTTGAAAATATGTGCTAATAAAAACATCAACAAAAACTATTACATAATAAAACCTTATGCCATAAAGTTGCCATGGGTCAAGTAAAGTCAGCTGAGCACCTCCGATGCAGCAGCGATTCCTTGCTTGTTTTCCCTGCAGAATGTTGGCGCTTATATTTGTCGGCCCGTTTATCAGTGATGGACATTTAGATGGCTTCCAGTTTTGGACTATTTTTGAATAGTGTTTCTGTGAACATTCATGTGAACTGTTTGTGCAGACATATGGTTTCATTTCCTGGGTAGATACTTGAAGATGGAGCGGTTGGGTTCTGTGAACATTCCTGTGAACTGTTTGTGCAGACATATGGTTCTATTTCCCTGGTAGATACTTGAAGATGGAGTGGTTGGGTTCTGTGGCAATTTTACATTTAGCTTTTTGAGAACCTGCCAGACTGTTTTCCAAAGTGACGACACCATTTTCCCACCAGCAACTTTAAAATATTTATTTTGGGGACTGGAGGGATGGGTCAGCAGTTAAGAACATTTAACTGCTCTTCCAGGAGATTGGAGTTGGGTTCCCAGAATCTTCACAGAGTGGCTTACAACTGCCTGTAAGCTCCAGGAGTCTGACACTCTCTTCTGGCCGCTGGAGGCCCCTGCACACACATGGCATTCACATATATACACACACATGAATGCAAATTAAAAACTTTATTTTGTACAGACCACTTTGTGGATACTGTTTTATTACCCCAGAGATTTTGTGAATGCTGGTATCAGTATTTACTCTCAATCCCACTCAAAGTGGATTAATGATAAAAGAAAATTCACTGATTTACGCAATTAAGAATAAATGATATCGGAGAGATATCTCAGTGGTTAAGAGCACTGGCTGCTCTTGGAGAGGACTCAGGTTCGGTTTTGAACGCCCACGTGGTGGCTAACAACCACCTGTAACTCCAGTTCCAGGAGATCCAATGCCCTCTTCTGAACTCTATGGGCATTGCACAGCATGAGTACATTTATATGCACTCAGGCAATACACTCATATACACAAAATAAAAATAATAAGATTTTTTAAAGGAATAAATGAAGTCATAGTTACATGCAAGTGGGATTCAGACACTTAAAAGACAGCTAGAGGTTTCTCAATCAATTAATTTCTTTGTGGGTGTATATGTGTACACATGTGTGTACGTGTATATTGCATGCATGTGGAGGTCAGAGGTTGATATCAGGTGTTTTCCTCAGTAGCTCTTTACCTTATATTTTGAGATAGGTTTCTCACTGAACCTGGTCAGGACTGACTGGCCAGTGAGCCTGAGGGGTCTTCCTGTCTCTGTTTTCTCAGTGTTGCTATTACAAATATGCACTGCTGGGGCTGGAGAGAAGGCTCAGCAGTAAGAGCACTGGCTGCTCTTGCAGAGGACCTGGATCTGGTTTCCGCTAACAACCTTCTGTAACTCCAGTTCCAGGAAATCTGATGCCCTCTTCTGACCTTTACAGGCATTGCATGACATGGGTACACTTGCGTACATGCAGGCAATACGCTCATGCACATAAAATAAAATTAAAAATAAATAAGTAAATAAATAAAAACAAGTATGTACTGCCATGTCTGGCTTTGTGTGTATACGCAGGTGGATGTACATGTGGAGACCAGAGGTTGATGTTGGTTGTCTTCCTTGATACACTCTTTATATTATCTTTTGAGATAGGGTTTCTCAGTGAACCTGGTGCTCACTGATTGGCCAGTGAGCTCTGGGGCTTCACTTGTTCCGTACTCCTTGTGTTAGGGTTACAGGCATGCGTGATCATACCTGGCATATTTTTGTTTATTTTACAGGGAATCCAAACAGGTCTTTTTGCTTACGGAGCAGGCACTTTAGGAGCTGAGCCATCTCCCCAGTCCCCCAGCTGTCTTTTTAGTCTTGAATAGCTTGCCAGATAATGATATCCTTCTTTTGATTTCTTTATATGATGATCACAATCATCTTAGTCAGTCTTGTGTTTTGTACCATCCACGAGTGTCTGAAACAAGCCTCAACAAGTCTAGTCGTACTGCTTATTATTTTACATACTGCTGTATTTTGTTAAAACTTTTTAGAACTTTTCTTTGTGTAGTTTTTCGAGGCAAGGTCTCCCTGAAGATCTATCTGGTCTGGAACTCACTATGTAGACCAGGCCGACCTTGATTTCATAGAGATCTGCCTGCCTCTGCTTACCAAGTGCTGGGATTAAAGTTGTATGCCACCATGCCTGACCTTAGAACTGTTCTTTTTAAATTTATACACAAATTTGATCTTTTGTTTTGTGCTACCCTCAACCAACTTAGTTATTAAAATACTCAATTCCATCACTCAGGAGTCAGAAGCAGGTAGATCTCTCTGAGACTGAGGCCAGCCTGGTCTACATAGTGAATTCCAGGTCAGCTGGACTGTAAGGAGACCCTGACTCAAAAAACAAACAAACAAACAAAAACCAACAACAAAAATTAAAATAAACACCCTTCCCCCCCAAATTAGCTGGAGACATGTCTGTGTTTTAAAGAGCTTTGGGTTCATCTGATAGCTTACAAGCAGCCCAGCCCAGCTGGACACCAGACCTTGTTCACACATAGATTTCTTGTCATTTTCAGTAGTTTTTGTAATTGGCCTACTCAACCTCTCTTTCTCTTCTTGGATTAATGATGTAATTTAAATTTTGGTAGCAAATGATTCTGTAGGTTTTCAGAGCTTTGCTACAGTTAAGTGTGACGTTCTTTATTAATTCTTTTATATGTCTATTCCTTGAGAATTTCACACATCTCCACAATGTACTTTGATACCCCATGTCCAATCCAACTTCTCCTGGAGCTCTTCCCCACTTTCATGACACTATTTTTCTTTATAACCCACTGAATCCAATTTGTGCCATCCAATGTACAGGGGTACAGGACCACCCAGTGACACAGGGCCAGCTGGTGAGGCCTCACCCAAAGAAAAGTGACTCTCCTTGCCCCAGTGACCATCAACTGCCAATAGCTCTTAGCTAGGGGTAGGGCTCATGAGCCCCCTCCCTCTCGTGTAATTACTTTTTAAAGACAGTGCTTTTATTGGGGGGGGAAACCTGAAGAAGTTGTCTCTGTAGGAATCAGTCCACTGACAATCTGGTAGGTCTAGGGAAGAAGGGGTCTTTGAGGAGGTTAGAGACTGGTGTCACTAGAAGTAAACAAAAGATGATGAGAAGTAAAAGAATGTCAGGTGACAGATAGGCATCTCTGAAGGCCAGCTACTCTCTGGGTGGGGTGTGTCAGGAATCTAGGCTTTAGTTCTGGAATGTGAACTGTGGTCTCAGGCAATTGTCACTATTTAACTTTTCAGAGTGACACGGCCATGGCTAACATTCCTGACTTTTGTTTCTGTGGATTGGTAGAGAGGGAGGGCCCAATTGTCCATGTAGCTGTTTCCTGCTGGACAAGGTTGGAGTCCTCATCATGGGGCCTTAGGCTGTCAGAAATTCTGGCGGAGGATGCTGTGAAGGACAGGGTCCTTTCTCAATAGCCTCCAACTATGCTATTATCTACCTAACATTCTCTCCTTAAGAGTTGAGACCCTGAAATCATTTAGGAGATGGACATGGAGTCAGTCCATTGTCAGGGCACTTAGGGTCTGTACTCTTGCTGACTTTGGAGGGTGACCAAGAGGACTCAGATAGACGGAATTATAGTATTCCAGAACCATCTGAATGAGGATAGATTTATAAATGAGTCAATAAAATCAATAGAGCAGTTGAGTACAAGGTTCAGAGATTAACAGACATTAAGATTGTAATAGATTTATCCCATTTCATTGTGAAGATGCAGAGATCCCACTTTAAAGGCCATTCATCAATGGCATGGTGGTGTCTGGCATGGTCTTGGTCTGATTTTGGAGATCTTGTAAAGCAAAGGCGTCATGAGCAGAGTGATCAGGAATACATAGACAGCAGTACGTTTATGATTAGGAAAAGTGTGAGAGTCCCTTAGTTTGATTATAGTCATGGTGGCAGTGATGATTCCAGCCGGCACATCAGGAGTCCATACAGAGGCCTATTGTTTGTTTGTTCTATATTATTGTCAATTGTTTTAATTTTGGTTATTTCCTCCTGATCCAAGCAACTGGAGGAAGAGGATTCTGTGGTCTGGGAGGACTCCCTTTGTTTTCACTCCTGGCTTCCCTGTGAGTATGGCCCCAGTTATGGGAAGCTGAGGAAGTCAAAAGTCAGAGAATAAATGTGTACAGGCAGGACCCTGGGGCTTAGGAAGTGTGGAGGAAATCTGAAAGAGGACAGAACTGGTGAGCATACAATCTCCTAATTTTGTAGGAAAGAACCCAAGACAGTCCTCAGCTGTGCATGTATAAAACAGACCCAGAGAAGATGGCATAGAATTCAAGAACTGAACTGAAATATAACCCATAGCCTGAGTTCTGGATTAATTTATGTTTGGGGCATGCACAGGGCAAAACCAATAGAACATAGCAAAATCTTTAAGAGTACAGTTGCCAGAGCTGGAGAGATGGCCTAGCAGTTAAGAGCAGTGGCTTCTCTTGCAGAGGACCCAGATTTGATTCCTAGTACCCACATGACAGCTAACAACTGTCTGTTACTCCAACTCCAGGGGATCCAACAGCCCCCTTCTGACCTTCATGGGCATTGCACAGCACAGGTGCACTTACACACATGCAGGCAATGCACTCATACACATAAAATAAAAAAGAATAAATAAAATAATTTTTAAAAGAATTCAGTAGCCATCAGGGCCGGGGACACAGCTCATTTGACAGAGTGCATATCTGGCGTATAGAAGACCCTGGGTTCAATTCGAAGTGTTGCATGAAGTGGGTGTGGTGGTGCGTGCTTCTAATCCTGGCCCTTGGGAGGTGGAAGCAGGAGGAACAGAAATTCAAATTTATCTTCAACTCCATATCTAGTTGTAGACCAGCCTGGTCTATATGAGACCCTATCTCAGAAAAAGAAAGAACACTGTGGTTGCCATTAGAAGCACAGTTCACAAAGACGAAGCACACTTTATGCCTGGATCTAAACAATTTGGATCTTACCACCCAAACTGACTGTCTTGGCGGCTTTTCCTGTTGCTGAGATAAAACACCTTGACAAAGTGACTTAAGGGGGAAGGGGTGACATTAGCTCACAGTTCAAGGCACAGCCCGTCATGGCAGGGAAGTCAAGACTGCAGGAGCTTGAAGCAGCTGGTCTCATTGCTGCCGCAATCAATAAACAGAGAGCAACTAATACTAATGCTAATACTCAGCTTGCTCTCTCCATTTCATACAGTCCAGGATCCACTGCCCCTGGAATGGTCCCACCCACAAATGAGATGGGTCTTCCCAGTCATTTAGAGAAGTCAAGATAATGCCTCCCCACCAGGCATGGCCAGAGGTCCATTTTCTGGGTACGTCTCAATCTGTCAAATTGACAACTGAGATTGTCCATCACTTTGACTTTCTCCAGGAGATTTGTTAACAACAGATCTGGAGTTTCATAAAAGTATTCAAATTATCCAGAATATGCTTCAGAATTACATCACATGCTTTGCCTGGTGGCTTGTAGGATATCAGCATCTCAGGAGGCTCAGGAAGAAAGACTGCTATGAGTTCCAGGCTATAGAGCCTGGGCTCTATAATATCAGGTCGCTACAGAGTGAACAAAAAGTGAACACCACCAGAACCCAAACCCCACAAACCCCACAAAACCAACTAAGGAACCAAACAACAACAAAACCCTCAAAACAAAAAAGGCAACAAAACACCAGAAAAATATGGCCAGTTTTGGGACAGGAAAGGTAGGTGCTGATCCCTGGCTCCAGATGTTGGAAGTATCCATGTCTCTAAGCAACTATTTGTTGTAGCATGAAGGAAGCAGAACGATGAGAGTCTCAGAAGTAGAAATCCAAACTACATAGTACATGAAGTGGATGTTCTGAACCAAAAATACAGTGTTTAGGGTCACTTCACACGTGGTAAAATGGGGGAACAGAGGCAAAAGTAAGAGACCTTGAGGACAGAGCAATAGACGTCAACCAGCTTGAAGAACAATGAGAAAAAAAAGATTGGCAGCAAGGATAGAATTCTGGGGATCTGCATGATGATAGATTAGAAGGTTTGATCATTATGCCCTTGGAGTTTTAGACAGAAAAGACAGGAGTTCAGAAGAAATAGTTGGAGAAATGATGATCTGACACTTCCTAAACTTAGTGAGAAGCAGAAGTTTATGTCTCAAAATCACTGGAACCCAAACGGGAATCACAAGTAAAACAGCCACATGTGGTCACCTCAGCAAGCCTTCTGGAAACCAAAATAATACTGAGAACAGGGGTGAGTGTATGGCCATGTGTACAGATGTTCATAGAAGCCTGAGCAACCCTGGGTGTCATTCCTCAGGAGCTGTTGACCTTGATTTTTGAGACAGGATCTTCACTGAGATCTACAGCCCACCCTGTTTCTATGTCCTCACTCCTGGGATTACAAGTGCCAACCACTACACTCACCTTTTTATGTGGGTGCTGGGGATTAGACCCCAATCTTCACGTTTGCATGCTGTGGTAGTTAATCTTGATTGCCACCTTGACAGGATTTAGAATCACCATGGAAACAAACCTTTGGGCATGTCTGTGAAGGATTTCTAGCTTGGCGTAATTGAGATGGTAAGATTTTCCCTAAATGCTGGCTGCACCATTCGATGGGCTGGGGTGCCAGACTGAATAGAAAGGAAAAAGGGCGAGATGTAGCCTTCTTCTCTGCTTCCCGACTGAGGGTGCAGCTACCTCACGCTCCTGCTGCCGTGACTTCCCTGTCATGATGGGCTACACCCTCAGCCTGTGAGCTAACATAAACCCTTCCTTCCTGAAGTTACCACTATCAGGTATTTTGTCACAGTGATGAGAAAATAAAGTAATATACAGAGCAAACACTGTATTGGCTGAGCTGTTTACTAAGCCTCAAGACTGTGTTTCTTGTTAGGAACCTTATCAGGAATCTTGGAGGACACAGGATGGTAGAAGAAATTCTTGTAAGGAAGAGCTGTTAGCTCAGAGTTCTATAACCAGAGAAAAACATAGAGAATGAGTGGGAGAAAAAGACACTTGTAGATGAAGGGAATCTTCCCCAAGTTTTAAGGAAATGTGCAGTCTGAAAGGAGACAATACCAAAAGATCTACTTCAAGAATGAGGGAAGAATAATAAAAATGGCAGATATTTGGGTATACACACAGCAGATTGTGTCTCTTAAGCTCTTAGAGTATGTTCCTGCTATAGAAAGAAGCTGTAACACAAACCTGCCTTCCAGCAATGTCACATAACCATGTCACACAGGATGGAAGAAACTTCTTATAGCATCCTTCTTTCTCTCCCCTCCTAAACTTTGTGCTATTGTCATACATTTATTTTTATGTTAGAAATCCCACATTACTGCTCTGTTTGAATAATCAGTTTTGCTATACATGGTGGTGACTGCCTACAATGCCAGCACTTGGAGGTAGAGTAGGAGGATCAGGAGTTTAAGATTGTACTCTGCTACATAGTGAGCTTGAGGTCATCCTGCACTACATGGGATCCTATCTCAAAAAACAAAACAGGGGCCAGCAAGATGGCTCAGTGGGTAAAGGTACTTGCTGGGCAAACCTGATGTATTAGTGAGGTTTCTGTTGTTGTGATTTAAAAATAAAAGAAAAAAGAAAAGAGCTAAGTGTAGTGGTACACACCTTTAATCTGAGGCAGAAGCAGGCAGACCTTTGAGATAAGCTGGCCTGGTTTACCTAGTGAGTTCCAGGCCATCTGGAGCTACAGGGAGAAGCAGTCTCAAACAAACAACCCACCCCAAAATATAAACAAAAAACTCTCCAAAAATCAAACCCAGACAAGCAAACCAAAGCAAAACATGACCAAAAGCAGCTTGAGGGAGAGTTTATGAGCTTATGGGATAGTCTGTCATGGTGAGGAAAGCTTGGAATTGGGATCAGGAAGCTGAGTGGTCACATTTCATTCCCACACAGAAGAGAGAGAGGGAAATGGGCTCTAAACCCTCAAAGCTGGCCCAGTGATGTGCTTCCTCCGGCAAGCTCCATCTCCTCAAGATCCCATAACCTTCCCAGACGCACCACCAGTGGGGACCAAGTATTCAAATACATGAACCTGTGGGCTCATTTCTCATTCAAGACGTCACACCTGGCAACCTGAATTTGATCCCGGGAGCCCGTGTAAAGGTGGAAGGGAGAACAAAATGAAAATCAATCTAACAAGGGCCGAGGAACTGACCACCCTGTCCCCCACTCCAGGAAGAAGATGTATCTATTTCAGAACATATGGCCCCCAGTAAAAGACACCTGGTCTCGTAGCAGCTCTCTTGTAGATCTGGTTCCTTATCAAACCCCTTATCAGAACTCCCACTCTCTCTTCACCACCCAAGAAGGCATGCCCCACCTTCTGGGATTCCAGGAAGGCACAACTCTCTTTTTCTGGGATTTTCTGGGTCCACCTATAAATTCCAGACCTCCCCCAACTCTGATGCCCAACCTCCATACCCAAGGGAAAGTTGTGTACCCCTTGGAGCTAATAAAGCTGTCTGCATCTGTTGAAGGTCAGATTCCATTTCTACTTCTTCATCACGTTGCCTTCTCACTCCAAATTCCGACCGGAACTGACTTCACAGAGCTTCCATACGTGCGCTGTAGTTGGCAGACATGCATGTCTACACACACCAATAAAATTTAAAACAAACAAACAAAAAAATCCGTTTCCTCTAGAGGTCTTTTGAAAACCCCAAAGTGCAAATGTTTACCTATGTAGTCACTATCACAAATGTAGTTTCTTTCTGTCTTTAGATCCATATGGTTTGCTGCTGTCCCTTGGTCTCTGCATGTTAATATTCCATATAGAGTAGGCTTGCTGGAGAATTCTGAATATTTGAAAAAATCTACTTGCCTACAATTCATTTTTTTTGGATGATATTTTGGCTGGGTATAGAAATCTCTCTGTTTTCTTTTGGCGTTTGGAAGATGTCTGTTGTCTTTTCAACTGTATTTTTTCCCGAGAGTTACTGCTATTCCCTCATATGTGACAGATTGAATATTTTATATTTATTTATTTATTTTTATTTTATGTGTATAAGTGTTATGCCTCCATGTGTGTAAGTGTGCCCACGTCATATAGTGCCCATGGAGGACAGAATGGGGCATTCAGATCTCCTAGAACTGGATTTAGAGATGGTTGTTAGCCACCATGTGAGTGCTAGGATTTGAACCTGGGTCTTCTACAAGAACAGCCAGTGCTCTTAACCACTGAGCCATCTCTCCAGCCCCTGTCTTATATTTATGAATCTGGCTACTTTCAAGTTCTTTTCCCTTTTTTGTCAAAATTTACTTTATTTTTAATTATGTTTACTTGTGTGTCTGTGTGTGTGGGGGTGTGTGTGCATGTGATGCAGGTGCCTGAAAAGGCCAGAAGAGGGCATGGATCCTCTGAAACTGGAGTTACAGGTGGTTGTGAGCAGCCCACCATATGCTGGGAACCAAACTTTGGTCCCCTGGAAAAGAACTACATGCTCTTAACCTCAGAGCCATCCCTCCAGTCCCTTAAATTCTTTATCACTATTGATTTTGTACAATATGATTATCATGGGCCTTGGTATGGTTTTCTTCATATTTATTGTTCTTGGAGTTCATTGAAATTCTTAAAAAAAATACTGTATTTATTTTAGTATTTGTATATGTATGAGTGTATTGCCTGTGTGTATGTAAGTACACATGAGTCATGCAATACCCACGGAGGTCAGGGGAGGGTGTTGGGTCCCTTGGAATTGAAGTTACAGGTGGTTGTTAGCCATCATGTGGATGTTGGAAATTGAACCTGGGTCCTCCGGAAGAACAGCTAGTGCTCTTAATCGCTGAACCATCTCTCCAGCCTCTTGAGATTCTTGTACTCAAGTTTCCATCAAATTTGGAAGCAAGACTGGCTATTACTTCTTCAAACTTTTCTGCTTTTCTGTTTTTACTTCATCAATTTTATTATCAGCATATTTGGCCATTTGATGTTTTCCCACACTGTCAGAGATACTATGCTCATTCTTAATTTTTAAAAAATATTTTTATTGGGCTGGACAGATGGTTCAGTGGTTAAGAGCTCTGGCTGTTCTTCCAGAAGACATGGGTTTGATTCCCAGAACCCACATGGTAGCTAACAACTGTCCATAATCCCCGTTCCGTAGAGTCTGAAGCCCTCTCCTGACCTCTGTGGACATTGCACACATGGGTACACTTATCTACATACAGGTAAAGCACTCATACACATACATACATAAAATATAAATAAGTAAAGAAACAAACAAATAAGTAAAATATTATCTTGCCTGCATGTAGGTAAGTGCACCTGTGTCATGTCCCTGGAACTAGAGTTATAGATGGTTTTTAGCTGCCATCTGGGTGCTGGGAATCGAACCCAGGTCCTCCGCAGGAGCAGCCAGTGCTCTTAACTGCTGAGCCATCTCTCCACTCCCTATATTCATTCTTAAATGTTATCTTTTCTCTCTGATTCTTCTTGTAATTTATTATTTCTGTTGTTACATCTTTAGAGTCATTCGTCTTTCTTTAGCAAAGGCTAACTTGTGATGAGCCCTCCCTAGTACATGTTCATCTTATACATTTGGTTTGTTTTCTTTTGTTTGGAGATGAATCCTTGCTATGTAGCCCTGGTTGACCGGAGCTCACTGTGTCCACCAGGCTGGTCTCAAAAGAAGAGGTGCAACCGATCAATAAATACTTGAAAAAGTGGCTAATATCCTTAGCCATCAAAGGAATACAAATGAAAGCTGTCCTGAGATTCCATCTCACTCCAGTCAGAATGGCTATCAACAAGAAAACAAATAACAACAAATGTTGGTGAGGATGTGGGGAAAGAGGAGCCCTCATTCACTGCTGGTGGGAATGCAAAGCCATTCGGGAAGTCAGTATGGAGATTTCTAAAAAGGCTGAAAATAGAATCACCATATGTTCCAGCTTTACCTCTCTGGGTACATACTCAGAGGACTCCAGGTCAACATGCCACAGATATATATCCATGCTTACTGTTGAGCTACTCATAATAGCCACAAAATTAAATTCACCTTGATGCCTATCAAGAGATGAGTGGGTAAATAAAATGTGGTACATGTACCCAATGAAATTTTATGCAGACATAAAATGAAATCACGACATTTTCAGGAAAATGGATGCAACTGGAAATTATTATGCTAAGTGAAATAAACCAGACTCAGAAAGACAAATACCGCATGTTTTCTCTTACATGCTGAACCTAGACTTAGGTCTCGTACGTGTGTGTGCGTGTGTGTGTGTGTGTGTGTGTGTGTGTGTGTGTGTAGATTGAAACCAGAAAGGGATTCAGAAGACGGGAGGAAGCAGGAAATTAGGTAATGGAGTGCATGTGATAAGAAGGCAGGACTAGGGACTATGTGAGGGAGAAAGAGAATGAGCCTGCAGAGGAAGGCGGAGCACGGGAGGGGCAAGGGGGGGCTATGGAGAGCGAGGGGCAATGACACCTACGAGTGACTGTGTTGCAACGCGTCCCATTACTTTGTTAACCTAAAACACTTGAAAATTATAAAAAGAAATAGCTTCTCTCTTTGTTCCTCTTAATTGTTCTAATAAAAATTTTATTTATTTCTTTTGTGTGCATGTGTGTGGGTGTAAGCGTGTGGGTGTGTGCACTACCACACACAGGTGTCAGGAGTCAGTTCTTTCCTTCCACCATGTGGATCCCAGGGATTGAAGTCAGGTGTCAGGTTCAGAGACAGGTTCCTTTACCTGCCGAGCCATCGCACCTGGCTTTAATTGTTCTTCTATATAAGTTGCTTTTTAGTCCAGTATTTCCAGAGTGGTGAAACATCAAGGCCAGTCACGTAGCCAAAGGCCACTCAGAGTGTGCTGGAGATGGGGATGTTCTTTCCGATCAGTGAACCAGAAAGACTCCAGGCTCCTCCAGAACTCCATTACCCCGCCCCCACAACGGATGTGACTCCATTTCTACTGAACGCTCTTAGGGATGCTTTGAGGCTTGGCCCTAACGAAAACAAACAAAGCACAGTAGTAAATATCGACAAAAGAACCTCAAATAAAAATGTTCCCGATGCCAACTTTATTTGAGGTACTCCATATAGAAGAGAAATCACAGGATGTGAGAAAGAAGACGCAAAAAAGCAGATGCAGCACTTCCAAAATCTGGTTCCCGTATGCCACAGTGAACTTCTTTTAGGGAATACATTTGGTTTCACTACTAAATACAATAGGAGATTGACAGCAGTTGCAAAACAGCACAGACCCACGACCGCATCAAGTGTGTTTTCAATACTGAGAAGCCATTCAAGAAGAGTCACGAAATGAAGACGCTTATGACCATTGAAAATATGCATAAAAGATGGGCATGCAGCTTCCCCCACCCCCCGCACTTTGGTCTTTTTGAGACAGGGTGTCCCTGCAGCCGCCATTGGCCTGGAACTCACCAGGTAGACCAGGCTGGCCTCAATCTCATACATAGTTGCTTGCTTCTGCCTCTTGAGTGCTGGGATTAAAGGCATGCGTCACCAGGCCCAGTTTCCCTCTTCCTTTTTGAGGCACGGTACTGTGTTGTCCAGGCTGGCCTCTGACTCACTATGTAACTGAAGATAACCATGAACTTCTTATCCTCCTGCTTACACCTCTCAAGTGCTGGGATTATAGTTATTCACCACCACATTTGGTTTGTACCATTTGCTAGGGGTTGAACCCAGGGGTCTGAACTTACTAGGTGTTTTAGTTTGCTTTCAATTGCTGTGACAAAACACTCTGACCAAAACCAACTTGGGAAGGAAAGGGTTTATTTGACTTACATCCCTCAGGTCACAGTTCATCACTGAGGGAGCTCAAGGTAGAAACTTAGGGCAGGAACCTGGAGGCTGGAGCTGAAGCACAGGCCATGGAGGAACGCTGTTTACTGGCTTGCTCCCCTGGCCTGTGCTCAGTCTGCTTCTTAGACAATACAGAACGTGCCCAGTGGTGGCACCAGTCACAATGGGCTGAGCCCGGCCCTCCCACATCACTCAACAATCAAGAAAATACCCCACAGACATGGCCACAGGCCAGTCCAATGGAGGCAATTTCCTAACGGAGGCTCCCTCAACCCAGGTGTGTCAAGTTGACAACTAAAGCTATCCAGCACACCAGGCAAACAACACCAACTGAGCCACATTCTCAGCTCCATAGTTGACTTTTGGTGCTAGTGTCTCGTGATGCTTGCTTGGGTGGCTATCTAATGCTCCCCTACCCTGGGAAAGGGAAGGGATGACCATTGCCTCCCACATTAGATGGAAAGTGTTGACATGAATGAGGGACAGCATGCCTGGCTGGGACATTCATAAGCAGGAGTTAACTTTTGTAGACAGTAAAGGTTTTGGGCTTTGCAGACCACGTGGTCTCTGCTGCATGGAAGTAACCCTCAGTTAATATACAGAGGATCTGTGAGGCTGTGCTCTCACTAAATTTTATATATGGGAACAGATTTGGTCCATGTGCTGTAGTGTGCTGACTCTACTCTTGAGTCTGATCCACAGCGAAATGCCATGATCATGTGAATGTGTTCACACTCAAAGACTTCCTTTGTGCACATGAAGTGCCCAGGCACGGTTTGAATCAGGAAGAGAAACTCTTAGAACTCCGGGACAGTCAGTAAAGGAAGTGAATGGACCTCCCCTCACTACCAGCTGAGGTGAAGAGAAGCTAAAGGATGTAGTCAGCCTGGGGGCTTCTCCTCAGCTTGTCACTAACCCATTGACTTTCAGTGTGTCCTTGTCTTCTTAGAGCCTGTTGGGGACGGAAGGGCGACCAGAATGAAGCTGAGTTTTCAGTTATTATGTCAGATAGAAGATCGTAGAAGTTTGAAAAACTGGATAGATTTTGTCTCCATTTTATTTATTTTATTTTTTGTTTTTATTATTTTATGTGTATGAGTATATTGCCTGCATATATGTAAGTGCACTTGTGTCATGCAGTGCCCAAGGAAGTCAGAAGAGGGCGTCAGATTCCTCTGGAACTGGAGTTATGAATGGTTGTTGGCTGCCATGTGGATGCTGGGATCCGAACCCAGGTCCTCTGCAGGAGCAGCCAATGCTTTTAATTGCTGAGCCACCTCTCCAACCCCTCAAGTTTAATAATTTAGTAATTTTACAGAAAACAAAGTAACCAGACCATCTAGTGAGTTTGCAGTATGTTCCCTTTTGAGTATTGTTGATTCAGTTTCCCGAAGGGTGTGGGTAATAGTCTGGATTGAGTTTATCTGGGACCCATTGAGCTCCATAGCTCAAGAATCTGGGACTGAGAATAAATGCGCCTTCAGTAACACCTTCCCCAGGACGAAGGTGAAGTGGATTCTCTGTGTGCCCTCCACTTACAGAAACCCACTGAAGATTTTGGTTTGCTTCCAGCTGGGACTGGAATTTTCTTTGATCTCCTCCCTTTCTTCTCTGTAGGTCCCGATTGCCTTTGTTTACGTGTTGATGAAAAGACAATCCATTTTTATCTTGTAACCAAAGCTGTCCAGCTTTCATTATAAATATTTTCTATTTAGTTTTTTGAGTATGTAAAATATTCTTGGGGTCAACTACCAGAAATATTTAAAAATATCTATTTTATTTTTATTTCTGTGTATGTGTCTGTGAGTCTGTGTGCATGTGCCCGGAGAAGTCGGAGGAGGGTGTCAGACGCCCTGGAGCTGGAGTTACAGGCGGTGGTGAGGGATGTGGGTGCAGGTCCTCCGGAAGAGCAGCCAGGGCTCTCAACTGCTGAGAGGTCTCTCCAGGCCTTGGTTACCAGGAATTCTGAAAGCATCCCTTTCCGATTTCGTTTTGATAGTTACTCATTTCCCACAATGCATAGCCACAGCTGTTGGCTTCTCAGTAAGCAAGCCTTTCATTGAAGTTTTACACATATGCAAGGAAGAATATACAGTAGCTTTTTTCTTTTCCTCTTTATACCCGGGAGATAATGCTATTTTTTCTGTATATTCCTTTTTCCCTGGACTTTACATCCTGGTGATCTTTTTGTATTAATCCACAGAAATTTTTCATATGTTTTCCCACTGCAACTTTCCCTTGTGTGAGTAATTATATTTTAAGTCTTTTATTTTTTAATTTTTACATTTTTCTTCTGTTTTGTTATATGAGTCAGGATCTCTCTCTAGCCCCAGCTGGCCTGGAACTCCCTATGTAGACCAGGCTGGCCTCAATCTTACCTGCCTCTGCCTCCCAAGTGCTGGGATTAAAGGGGCATGCCACCACTCCCAACGCACGCTTCTTTTATTGACAGACATTCTAACATTTACCTACTTCCAACAATACTGGATGAATAACTGTCCATTGGGCATTTTTTCCTGGGCCTTCATGTATGATAAATCTTAATTTCTGGTCAAAAGTTATATGCATTTGAGGGGCTGAGGAGTCAGTTCAGTTGGTAAAGTGCTTGCCATGAACACATGTGGACTCAAGTTTTATCCCAAGAATACACATAAAAAAGCTGGACACCACCAGAACTTGATGAATAGATCCTATTATTGAAGACACTACACACTTTGGTCAGAGGACATGGAGAAATCAAGCTGGTATTAACCTAGAAACTTCCTCCCCGTTAGCTAGCTTTCACAGTACTGGAAGGTGCTGTGCAGCCTGCTGTGGGGGGAAAAGTTCTCTAGAGCCCTGTGAGCCCTGTGAGCCCTGTGAGCTACAGTAACAACTGACCTGATAAGAAGTACCCATTGGTGCAATCGTGCCATGATGTTATGGGAGCAACCAAGAGCTTCCTGATAGACTCTAGGAGCTCATACCTAGTACAGTAAGTGTGGCCAAGAACCCGTATTCATTGAGGTCCTATGCCACAGGGGAGAAACGACTATTATTTTTGCTAAATGGACATAGCACCAAACTACCTTCCACAGTCCTTATACGTGTGGATCAGTACAGCTCTCATCCCTCACCAGAGAAGCTTCTTATTGCAGTGAATGGCAGTGAACATAGACACAGCTAGTCAGAGTGGAGACAGGAGGTGACTGTGGAGTGCTCAGCCCCTCCCTCCAAGGCTCAGGGAAACATCATGAGGGGGCGGTTAAGAGTCAGAGGTCAGGGAGGACAGCTGAGAAACAGAGTCTTTGGAACACAAAAGGATTGCTGCACTCATGGGCTCACAGCAGCTGTGGTTGCCTGCACATGATCAGGCCAGTCAACATTCAGCATGGAGTGGGGAGAGATTCACAAGGCCCCATCAATTGGCAGCTGATGGCTAGTGAGGGAGAAAGAGTCAGTTTTCTTCAGGAGTATGGTGTCTCCTAGGTTTCCCATGTGTAGTGGATGGCTCTACAGCCATGCACACGTGGGAGCTCTACTTGGGCTCAGGAGGTCATAAAAAAGAAGAAAGAAGAGATGGAGCTGACAGGGGGATGGGGATAGGATTAAAATGTGTATATGTGTGAAATTCTCAAAGTATAACTAAGTTTTTGAAAAGGTGTGTTCGTGTTGGCATGCACATGCCATACCAGCCTTGGGAGGCAGACAGAGTGTTTGCTAGTCAGCTAGTCTAGTTGGCAAGCTCCAAACCAGTGAGACACCCAGTCTCAAAAACAAGGTGAGGGGCTGGAGAGATGGCTTAGCAATTAAGAGGACTGGCTGCTCTTGCAGAGGACTCAGGTTCAGGTCCCAGTATTCATATGTGACTAACTCCAGTTCTGGGAGAATCTAATGCCCTCTTCTGGCCTCTGCAGGCATTGCATACACATTGTACATTTACATACATGCAGGCAAAGCACTCATACACATAAAAATTAATTAATTAATTAAGCAAGCAAACAAACAAACATGGGGGGCAGCATTTGCAGAACAATGCCCGAGACTGACCTCTGGCCTCCGCATGTACATGCACCTGTGCGCATGTGCACCCATACACACGACCATCACACACACAACTACATGAAGTAATACATAAAATAGTTATACCCCTTTGAATTCTGATAATTTAGCCAACTTGTCTTCTGCAGAGGTCATGACCATCAAAACTCCTGACAGCAGTGTATGGAAGGACAAGCTCTTCATAGGGGCCTCATTTGTAATAGTCTGAATTTTGGGAGGATTTTGCCAACCTAATGTTTGAGAAATAAGACCTAGCATCACCCATCATACATAAAGTAATACCAGCACTTGAGCACTGAGGGAGGAGGATTGCCATGAATTTGAGACCAATTTGTGTTACACTGTGAATTCCAGGCCAGACTGGGCTGTAGAGCGAGACCCTATGCAACAACAACAACAACAAAAAACCATGAAGTTCAACATCTTTTCACATGTTTCAGGAACTGTTCATACATTCCCTTCTGTGAATTCTTCATATCCTTTCTTTGGTGATTTTAGTCTTTTTCTTGTCTATATCTAAAACAATTTTTTATTTTTTAATTTAATATTTTAATGCATATGAGTGCTTTCCTGCATGTTTGTAAGTGTGCCATGGGCATGCAATGCTAGAGGAGACCAGAAGTGGGTGTCAGATCCCCTGGAACTGTAGTTATGGATGATTGTTAGCTACCATGTGCTGGGATTTGAACCCAGGTCCTTTGCAAGAGCAGCCAGTGCTCTTAAGTACTGAGTCATCTCTCCAGCCCCCTAAAATATTTTCAAGATTTATTTTTATTTACATATATGTGTGTCTATGTATATGCACACATGTGTGCTATTACCTACAGAGGCCAGAAGAGGGCATCTGATACCCTGGAGCTAATGATTGTGAGCCACCTAATGTGGGTGCTGGAAACCAAACTCTGGCCCTCTGTAAGAGCAGTGGGCTTCTAACAGAGGAGCTATCTCCCAGCCGAGAAAACATTTTCTATTCTAGGGAGACTGTCCCTCTTTCAAATGAGTTGGAAATATTTTGCTGATTTGTCATGTCATCTTGAAAAATCGGTGAATTAAATGTGCTTTTAGTTATAATCATTCCTTTTTACCCTGTTATTATTTTCACTGATATAAAATTTAACAATCTAATTTGTGACTTTTAGATTTTTTTTACAATTAAAAGTCTTTCCCATTTTAAGGCTGTAAGGAAAATTCTCCACTTCTTTCTCTGCTACTTTAGAGTGATTTTGCTTTATCTTTCTGGATCGGATCCTCTAGAATCCTAATACACAAGATGAGTTATGGATCTATTTGTGATATAATCCAATTTATTCACATATTCCATATTTACAAATGCACCCATTGTGTGTCTGCATGTGTGGTATGCATCATGTGTTCAAGTGTACACCATGTGTGTGTGTGTGCGTGTGTGTGTGTGCACATGGGTATGTGAGCGTTAAGTACTCGTTCACGTGTACTATATGTATGTAGCAGTCTAAGTCTGACATTGAGAATCTACCTTGATCACTCTCCATGTTATTAATTGAAGTGGGTTTCTTAGTTGAGCCCAGAGCTCCAAGAACCCAGTCTTTTAAGAATCAGATCATCACCCAACAAAATCCAAATGGAATTTTTGTAAAGTATTACAAATACTTCGTAATGGGTTAAGAGCTGGGATTCCATTTTGGGCAAGCACGCTGGGGAAAAGGCAATCCTCAACCCTGCTAAAGCGAATCAGATTGAGGCAGCAGCTTTGGAGTGAAATGCTCTTTCCTCTTGACCTAACAATTCAGTTTCCTGGTGTTGATCCAAACTGGATGGGGATGTGGACCTTACCATCGGAGCAGGTTGCATTTATAGTCCTTAATTTCCAGCCTCTGCAAGGCGCTTAGGCCCTCTGCTTCTCAGTTTGTCACTTGAAAAGTAGGGAGGTGTATTTAAAATACATGAGTCTATGGAGAGTGCTTAGAGTTGCAGCTTAGCATAGTGAGCACCCAGTGATGGGAGCTACTTCTGTTTTACAGACAGAGCCAAAGAGGATGTGCACTCCAGCCATATTTATAGAGTAAAAACCAAAAGCAGAGGCTGGAGAGATGGCCCAGCAGTTAAGAGCACGGACTGCTCTTGTGGCAGACCCCAGTTATGGCAGACCCCAGTTTGGTTCCCAACAAACATTATGTCATATAGCAGCTAACAACTGTTCATAACTCCAGCTCTAGGGGATCCAGTGCCCTCTTCTGGCCTCTGCTGGCATTGCACACACATGGTGCTCTTACATGCATGCAGGCAAAACACTAATTACATAAAATACAAATAAATAAAATTTTAAAATTCTTTTGAGTAAACGGAAATAAGTACTATTACTTATCTATATAAGAACATTGTGTAAGGCTAAACACAGGAAGGTTTGCAGGCCAAGGTTAGGAGCAGAGTTCAGGCACTTGTGAGGCAGAGTGTATACAGAGGTGTCGGCACTGGCTCTCTCCTGTTTGGACCATTCTCCTCTAAAAACCCTGCAGAGTTTCCTGTTAATTTCATATAAGTCAGTTGTGTCTATGTTGTCACAGCAAATACTCAAACAATAGGAAAAGTGAATGCAGAAATGTCCCCTACCTCCAGGATACCCCTTCCAGGGCCACAGGTGCCCAATCACAGACACCACCCATGGTAAGCAGCAGCCTAAGATGCCATGAAGTCGGTGCAGAATCCTGGGGCGCTTGCCAGACTGCTAAACTATCTTTGAAAGGACAGATGACAGTGTTTGTGGAAATCTTGGTCTTGGGCTCTGGTCCACTTTCCTGATGAAGGACTCCTGCACCAGGAGGAAGGGGGATAGGCAGGGAGCCCGGCAAAGGCCTCTCACACAACTTGCTTGAGTTCAAGAGCCAACGGAAGGAGCAGTCAGATCAGCTACGGCGGAGGAGTCCTCCACGGAGGCGCTCGTGGACTCAAGCCCGGCCTCCTGGAAGAGAGCCTGTCCATCATGGCATGGGCAGCTGTAGGAAACACTGTAGGGCAGATTCCTCCTCTGGCCTAGGTCTGAGCAAGGGCAGAAATGGAGCTGGTGCTCTGGGTCAAAGAGGCTCCATGCATTTTTCCAAGACTTGGGGTCATTTGCAGTGAGCTCCGTAACTCCCACACATCTGCTTCTTAATGTCCCAAGGCTCAGGCTGCGGTGAGGTTCCCATAGGAATGTGGCTGCCTGCCAGGAGACCTCACGTGTGCGTTCCATTCACTGCCTTGGCCAGGAGGCAGTGAGGAGGCCAAGTTGGCTGGCTACTTAACCATTTGGGTCCCAAATGCACCCGAAAAAAATTCACCAAGCTCTTCAGGACTTTACCAACAAGCATGAAGAGAAACAGAAGGTGAGACAGAGGGCAATATTTATGTATTCTTGTGAGCTGTCTGGGAAGCAACTGTTTCTAAAGGTAGCCTAATGAAAACCAAATTCTTTGGCTTGTTATGAAGCCGTCCTCCACCCAAAAGGCATTTTCAAGTCATGAGGCTTGGAGAGGTATGATTGAAAGCAGAGTGACTATTTTTTCAAACCAACACACCAGCATCTAGTAATCTAAATGAAGACTGCTATCATCCACCAGGTCTCTCTGGGCTGTTGCCCTCCGGCTCTGAGATGCTGGACCACCTGTCACATTCCTTTCAGGAAATCTCCTCTCCACTGTTTTGTCCAGCACACATTAGGCACCTCCTGTGTACTGAGCACTCTACTGGATCTCGGGGATAGAACCGTTAATAGTGTGGATCGGGAAGGCATTTATGAACCACAGTGTTCTAGTTTCTTTCTTGTCACTCTTATCAAAAGCACTTAGGGGAGGAAAGGATTTATCTGTCTTTCAGCTCACGATCCATCAAGGCAGAAACCAGGGAGGATGCGGCTTCTTCGCTGGCTCGCTCTGGCTCCTGCTTGGCTGGCTCTCTTATACAGCTCAGGTCCATTTGCCTAGGGATCGTGCTGCCTACAGTGAGCTGAGCTCTCTGCCGTCAGTCAGTTCCAAAGCACAGCTCCCACTTCAAAAGGGATAAAAGGGAGTTTATTCTGGAACCAAATCTGAATGACCGTGGGCGGGAACACAGGTTCAGGCTGCACCAAATTCTGTGTTCCCGTACCGTAACAGTTTCATGAAGTTTTTATAGTAACAGAACAAAGAAAAGTCATCAATCAAGACACTTTTCAAATGCATTGATAGAAACATTACATAGACAGTTACAGTAAACGAGAAGTCTCAGCTCTCAGTTTCAGATGCTGTCCCTGAAGACACTCAGTGTATTGGTCAGTGGAAACCAGGGTTTTACTAATACATTCCAAAAATGTTTTATCTCTTAGTCATAGGGTGTTAAGCCAGACACAGAGTGGGCAAGGAACAGCTATTTAGGGGCTAAAGATAGCCAGAGATAAATTGTGATTAGGTTCTGGATTGGCAACATTCCAAACTCTCCATAAGCATTTAATCAGTTAACCAGCCTCGCAGGAAGTTCAGTTGAAGATGCAGGCGTGTGGGACGGGATCTTCACTCACAGGATGGCACTGCCCATAGTAGACTGGACCTCTCTACATCAATCAACAATCAAGACAATCCCCCATAGACATGCCCACAGGCCAATCTCATCTGGGAAAATGCTCAATTGAGACTCCCATCTCAGGTGACTCCAGATTGTGTCAAGCTGACAGCTGAAGCTAAGTAGGACACTAACAAAGGATAGACCAGGGATACATGGTTGGAAATAGACAGTTCATTAACACAGGGAAAGCACTTTCAGGAATGGGAGTGGGCTGGTGAGCTGAGGGAGAGCCCCAAAGCACTGGTCACAGGTGCGCGACCCTTTACAGACGCTGGTGCAGCACAGCCTCTCCCATGATTGTAAGGAGTGGGCTTTTTAAATTTTACTTTCATTTCATTATGGAAATGTGTGTATGTGGGTTTGTGCACGAGTGCAGTGCTGGAGTTGCTGACTGCTGTGAGCTGCCTGACGTGGGTACTGGGAACTGAACTCACATCCTCTGGAAGAGCAGTTCAGGCTCTTCTGAGTACTGAGCCATCTCTCCAGTGCAAGGGCGGGCTTTCCTTGAGCATGTTCTGTTTGTTGTGTGAAGCCCAGGTGGTGAAGGCCTCCGGTCTTCTTCTGACACGTCCTGACGCCTCTCTCTTTCCAGTCCCTACTGTTCAGCTGCAGAGTGAAGAGCCAGTTCCACTGATGGTCACAAGGAGCCCTGGGGGGTGAGGAGCAGGGAAAGTGAGTCTGACCCAGGTCTGAATCCCGGTGTGGGGTGTGGCATGGGATGAATTGGGTAACTCCAAGCAACTTTTCTAGACACTCTGAGTCACAGCACCCTCATTTCTAAACAGGAGATGGCAAAAATCTACTTCACAGGGTTTCTTTGAAGGAAGAAAATTCAGATGAAATATATATTAGTAGCCTTAACCTAGAGACCAGTAGAGAGGCCTGCTTAGCTCTTGAGGACTCCAGTGACTGTTCTAGCCCCGTCACCGTGCTGCCATCTCTGTTTGCTGACTCAGATTCTGAACAGGACTTCTCAAAAAACTCATGATTGTATTGTGCGTTAAAGCAATTCCCAGTACTGAAATGAACGTGCTCAGAAGTTGGAAGATGAAGATGAAAATCATCTTCTTACCCTTTTACCTCGGTTGCTAGTCCTCTCTCCCCAACAGTCAATGTGGCCGAACCTAGAGTACATTCAGATTAACTATATTTCTTCAAGATTGGTCCATACCAACACTAATTGCTTATTATAGCTTTTCTTTTCTCTGGAGACTTGTTGGGGGTGGTGTATAACTGACAAATAAAACTGTATAAAATTTAAGTAGACACTGTACTGATTTCATATAGAGATAACAGTGTGAAAAGGTTGCTACGGTGAAGTTAATCAGTATATCACTTCATAGAATGACTGTTATTTGTGTGTCTTTGTGGAGTGTGTTGAAAACACTTAAGAGCTCTTTGAGTGACTTTCAAATATACATTACAGTGTTACTAACTACATGCACTTGCTGTCCATCAGACTTCCAGAATACACTTATCTATTACTGAAAAGATATGCCCTTTGACCTCCATTTCTATTCTCCTGCATCCCTGGTAACCACCTCTTTCCTCTGCTTCTATGAACTTGACCTCCACGTGCAAGTGAGGCTGTGTCACACTTGCCTTTCTGTATCTGGCTTCTTTCACTTAGCGTGATGTCCTCTAATGTTTTCCACATTGTCACGAGGGATGAGATTTCTTTTTTAATGACTGACTCTTGTTCCATCCATCAGTGGACAGTTAGGATGTTCCCATGGCTTGGTCCTGGTACATGGTACTACAGTGAACGTGGGAATGCAGATGTCTTCAGTAGACTGGCTTCGTTTGCTTTGAATACATGCCCAGAAATGGGGTTGCTGGATCATGTGGTGATTTCATTTTTATATTAAATAATTAGTTAATTAATTTTGATTTGTATGAGTGTTTTAGTTAATTAATTTTGATGTGTATGAGTGTTTTGTCTGCATGTATGTAAGTGTACCTGTGTTGTACAATGCCCATGGAGGCCAGAAGAGAGTGTTGGATCTCCTGAAACTGGAGTTACTCAGATACTTGTTAACCATCATGTGGGTGTTGGGAACTGAATCTGGATTCTCTGGAAGAGCAGCCAGTGCTCTTAAACACTGATATCTTAACCACTTAATTTCTCCAGCCTCCTGTTTTTTAATTTTTTTAATCATTTATTTTTATATGTGCTTGAGTGAGTTTATGTGCACCATGCACATGCAGGAAACTGTGGAGGCCAGAAGAGGGCGTCAGAGTCCCTGAAACTGGAATTACTCAGATGATTGTGAGCCATCATGTGGGTGCTGGGAACTGAACCTGGGTTCTCTGCAAGAGCAGCCAGTGCTCTTAACTGCCGAGACTTCTCTCCAGCCCCCTTTTATCTTATTTTTTTAAAAAAGTTTTATACTCTTTTAAATGATGGCTTTACAGTCCCAGCAGCAGTGTGAGCAAGTTCCTGCTTATCCACAGCCTCATGAGCACCTACCTTCTTGTTGTTAATGCCGTGGTCAGGCGGCTCTCTTGTGGCTTTGATTGGTATTTCTCTGATGACTGGCCGCTTTCATACTCCTATGGGCCTCCTGTGTATCTTCTCTGAGGAAATTCAGTTCTGTTGTTTGGGGACTTTTTAGACTGAACTCTACGAGCTCCTTACATATTTTGGGCATTTATTCCCTGAGAGACACATGGCTTGAAAATTGTTCTGTTTCGTTCTGTTAATCATGTCCTTGCTGTGCAGGAGTACTGTGGTTTGGTATGGTCCCACTGCTTTCTTTTCTTGTGTGTGTGTACAGGTTCATATATGCATGCATGGTCTCCCACTGAACCTGGAGCTCACCCATTCAGCTAGGCTGGCTGGCCAGAGTCCAGGAATCCTTCTGTCTCTACCTCCCCAGCTCTGGGGTTATAGATGTGTGCTGCCAGGTGCTGGGCATCAAACCCAGGCCCTTTGCAAGAGTAGCGAGGGCTCTTAACTATCGAGTCATCTCTCCAACCCCTAATTTTTATTAATGTTATAAAGATGGCTTTCATCTTCTTCTACTTGGTTAACTGGTTTGCCCAACACCGTTTATGGAAGGTCCTCCCGTCTCTGCTGCGTACTGTGTCACCCTGGTCAAGTGTCAGTCAACAGAAGCCGCACGGGTGTACTTCTGAGTCCTCTCTCCTGTCCCACTGCTCCATATCTGTCTCTGTGTTGGTACCACACTCTTTTCATGCCTATACCTTAGTAATACAGTTTGAAACAGGAAGGTAAGATGCTTCTACCTTTAACTTTCTTTCTCAAGGCTCTTTCTGTCCAAGCAGTGTCTTTTGGAGTTCATGTACATTTAGGGTCATTGCTTCTACTTCTGTGAAAAATGCCTTTGGAATTTTGATCAGGAGTGAATTGAATTTGATCCTGTGGTATGCTGTATCATAACTGATTTAGTCTCCTGCCTGTCAGTGAACATTGAGATTATTTCTGATTTTTGGCCATGAGAACAATGCATTCTTGTGCTTATCTTGGGCTGCTCCCAGTCAAAAAAAAAAAAAAAAAAAGAATGAAAACCAAAGAAATGTGATAGGCTCCTTAACCCAATGCTCGTAATATCTTTGGAATTATCTGAAGATGTTGATCTGGTTGGACATATTGTGGGGTCCCCTATGAGCACCCCCATTCTGTTCCAGGGCTGCTCACGCCACCTCCAAATACTCCCTGTTTGAAACATGCAAAGCTCATATAGTAATACAAAAATGATGGCATTCAGGGCTGGGGAGATGGTTCAGTCAGAACAGCACATGCCCTATAAGCAGGAGGACCTGAATTCGATGCCCAGAATCCATGCTTAAAAACGACTGATGTGGAGGCTTGGCAACGGCTTAGTAGGTGGAGGGGCTCGCTGCCAAACCTGAGAACTTGCGTTCAGTCCGGGAACGACAAGGTGGAAGGCAGCACTGACTCCTACAAGATGTCCTCTGACCTCCACACAGTTGTGACACATGTACACACAAGAATCAATTAACTGATAAGTTAATGCAATTTTAAGTAATCCAGGCACCATAGCACGTACCTGTGATCCTAGCGCCAGGGATATGGAAGAGCCTTGGGCCTTGCAGGCCAGCCAGCTTCGCCTACTTGTTGAGTGCCAGGTCAGTGATAGACCAACTCAAGAAAACCGTAGATTGAGCCTGAGAAATGATACCCAAGGTTGTCATCTGGCCTCAACAAATATGTCTGTACATGTCTACTGGTACCTGCACACATATGAACGTGTACATATGTGAGAGCACACACAGACACAAATGACATTTTTTGTGTGTCTTTTTAAGACAGGGTCTTCCTGTAGCCCAATTGGCCTGGAAGTTGCTGTGTAGCCTGGGCTGGCCTTGAACTCAGAGATCTGCCTGTCTCTGCCTCCTGAGTGCTGGGATTAAAGGCGTGCACCACCACACCCTGCTACAAATGGCAACATTTTAATCCAAGCATAACTGTCTTGAAACCTCTCCAGGACATATAATTAATGGGCACATTTTTCTGTGTCTGGCATGAAGATTCAGGGAGGCAGAGATTCCAGACAGCCTCTCTAGAAGTAGCTGTTAAGAAGATCTGCAGTCTAATTTGCTGACACAGCTTGAAACAGTGAAATGTGTTAAAATGTGCCACATGGGTTAACATGGGTTCAAGTAGATGAGGACTGCCAATTTAGAAGGACAGCAAATACGGTCCTTGGTGGCTCTCTTTGCTAATGCCCAAGCTTGCACAGAGTGTATGTGGTGAAAAATTAGAGAGAGCTTACACGGTAGGCTCTGGAACAATCCAAATGAGACCTGAAGATTAGCTTTCCTGGATAAATAATTATTCCTGAATCAGTAGAAAGGCACTGTAGAAAAGAGACACAGAATGTGCACCTTTCTAAGACGTCTCCAAGTGCTGTCAGAAACGCGCATCCTCAGCGAGTTCCGTGCAAATGAGAACCGGTCCTAACGCCGTCCTGAGCCAAAGAAAATTCTTGGTTGGGGTTAAAAAAATGTTAGATAAATAGTTTCTCACTGCCTCTCGGAAGGCCGCAGCTATCGCTGCAATCCAGAGCTGGCCTCTAAGCGGGTCTGGCAGGTTTTGCTTGGACCAGCTACTGTGATGAGCTCGCAGCAATTCCAGGTTTCCCTCAGCTCTAGTCGAGCCAAAAGCCAAGTGGGCTTCCAGCATCCGGCTGACTTCATCAAGCTCTCTCCAGTCCCTCCTGACTTTTCAGCTTCTGACTTTTTGTTTGTGGTGAGAGAAGAAAACGCCTCCAGGGTAGCCCAGAGTCTGGAAAATGTTTGTTTCAAGTTAATTTAAGAAGACTCTGCTAAGCACCTAGCAAGTCTGTTTAGTAGTCGCTGGGTGATACAACCACTGTATCAAGGATGGGCCGGACTTTCTACCAGGCTTCCTGCCACACAGACCTTATTTAATTCACTAATAGCACTAAGGAGTAGGATGTTATTTCTACCTTAAATAAGGGAAAACTGGCCTCAGGAAAAGGATTCTTTTTCCTTGGGGAAACAGCTGGTAAACAGAAGTCTCAGAACTTGAACATGAATGAAACCTGAAGCTTGGTCCTCTGTTTGGCTTCAGGAGGCTTCAGCACTGACCATAGCAAAGAGAGCTTTTTTATAGAGCTCAGAAAGAGAGGCTGGAATGAGAAAAAGTAGGCTGAGCAAGGGAGAGGAGACAGGCTGAGGATGTGGCTCAGCTGGTACAGTGCTTGCCTAGCATGTACAGCACCCCGGGCTGCTCCACCTCCAGTACCACATGACCTGGGCATGGTGGTGCGCACCTGAAATCCCAGCACCTGAGGAAGTGGAGGCAAGAGGATCAGGAATTCAAGACCAGCCTTGGCTATACAGTGAGTTGGAGGCCAGCCTAGGCTATATATGAAATTATCTCTAAAGAGAAAGGGGGTGGGGGAGGCCAGGGAAACCCAGTGGGAGAAGGTAGAAATGGAGAGGTGGGAAAGCAGCAGAGGCCGGGGCTGTGCTCAATCCCTCCCACCCCACAAGTCCAGCCTCTGAAGACCTTCCAGGTCCTAGAGCCCACTGAGAAATTAATGGCTAGATTTCCTAGAATCTGCAGCAATTAGCACAGAGCCACACCTCCCCCCAAGGGCGAACATTAGACAGAGATAAAGTGCTCCAGGAGGCTCGGGATTCTCCACACCCCTCCTCTGGGGCACAGAGACCTGTGTTGGAAAGCCTTCAAAAATAGATCTCCTTGAAGGATTGATGGGTCATGACTTAGTCCCCTCCCCTTCTTGAGACGCTGCCAGGAAAAGGACAGAGATGTGTTTGAAGCGCAGAGTATTTTCAGCCCAAAGTGGGAGAAGGCCTCTTCATAAAACACACCCAGCACCTTGACACCCTGGAAGGACACTTCTGAGCCAGATGCGTAATTGCCTGTGGTATCTTAGGCTGTAGTCCTCTGCTGATCCTGAGGCAGCTTCTCAGGCCTGGGGGTGGCAGAAATCACTTCCTGGAGGTACCTATAAGCTGCATGCAGGAACAAAGGCCTGATGTTCAAAACTTGTCTTCTGACTTTCACATACACCATGGCATGTGTGCACCACCCCCCAAATAAATAAGTAGATGTGAATTTAAAAAATAATAATAATCAAAAGGTGGTAGGTGCAAGATAGAGAGGTACAGTTTTTTTGCAGCTGAGTCTGGTTGTGTAATTCAGGCTGGCCTCAAAATCTCAGTTCTCCTGCCTCAGTCTCCTAGGTGCTGGGATGTCAGGTGCCTGCCACACACTTATGTAAGTATCTTGTTCGTCTTTGTTCACTGACACTCTGCAACCTGCCTGCTACATAGTGCCAACTTCCAAATGTTTAATTAAACCCAACTGGTTTGTGGAGCACCATGCGTGTGGATAATTGTTGTGGATATTCTTGGGGCTGTAGAAATAAATGAGATACTGGTAAGGGTGCAGCAGGCGCTCGTTCAAAAAAGTCCATGAAACCTGAGCAGGAAGCAGAGAATGGAAGGTCATCTCTTGTCTTTCTAGAAAGGGAGATGCAATCTGAGGGCAATCAAAAGCAGAAACACTGTGGGGAAGTGGCCATCACCAGGAGGGGCTCATGCCTTTCCCCTGGTTGGCTCTGCCAAACGGTAACTCTTTTGTGAGTGGCTCCAAAGGGCAGCGCAGCGGAGGGGAAAGGCCATGGAGTCCCGTGGACAGTGACCTGCTGACACCAGCTATTAATAGGCTTCAAGTCCCTGGTCGGAGCCCCAGCTCCTCCCACTCCAGAGACACCCTCGAGGTCAGAATGTGCCTGATGCAGCTTGCAGAACTCTGGCGATCCTGGAAAGTCTCCCAGTTAAGGAAGGCTGGGCTGGGCTTGATGAGCTTTCTCCTGCTGAGATCCTGTTCTACACTGATTTTTGTTGCTGTGATAAACACCACAATGAAAGCAATTTGGGGAGGAAAGGTTTTATTTCATTTCCCTCTTCCAAGTAACAGTCCATCACTGAGGGACGTCAGGGCCGGAACTTGAGACAGGACAGGAACCTGGAGGCAGGAACTGAAGCAGAGACCCTGGAGGATGCTGCTTACTGGCTTCTTGCCCCTGGCTTGCTCAGCTACTTTTCTTATATAGCCCAGGCTCACCTACCTAGGCATGGACCCACTCACAGTGGGCTGGGCCCTCCCATATCAAGGAACAATTAGGAAAAGATCTCACAGACATGACCATTGGCCAGTCTGATGAAGAAAATTCCTCAGGTGAGTTACCTTCTTCCCAGGTGTGTCAAGTTGATAACTGAAGCTGTCCAGCAGAGACCCAAACCTGAACAGCTGGTCAAGTTCACATTCAGGAGCATTTACTGACCTCTTTCTGGTTCCTTGACACCCATCATTTCATCACATCACCCCTGCAGTGAGAATAGCAAAGGAAGAGGAAGATCCGTGCCTGCTCAAGGTCACACAGAGGGGCTGGAGCTCGTCCGTCTGCCCATGTCCACCTGTCACACAGAGGGGCTGGAGCTCGTCCGTCTGCCCATGTCCACCTGTCAGGACACTATCATTTTTATCCTGTGCTGTGATCCAGGTGCTTTCTGAGTCTTCAACAAGGCTACCAAGTTCCTTGATCATGCCAAAAAGAACAGTATGGAGACTGTGGAGAGAAGCAGGTGTGAGAGCCATGCCACACGGCCTGGGGCTTGGGCTCTGGGGATCCGGAGGAGCTGATCTGGGACTAGAATGTTGCTGGCTATGGACACTGTATTAGTTATATTCTCATTCCTGTGACCAAAAACCTGATAAGAGGCAAGTTAAGGGAGGAAGGGTTTATTTTGGCTCATGGTCTGAGTGGATGCAGTCCTGTGCATCCTGTGAAACAGTGGTCACACTGCATCTGTAGTCAGGAAGCAGGCATCTATCTGCATCTATCAGACTTTCTGCTTTTCCTGCTTGTATTCAGTCTGAGCCCCCTGTCCATGGGATGGTGCCTCCCACATTTAGGGTGAGTCTTTCTTCTTAGTGAAAAGGTCTAGAAAGGTCCCTGTGTGTCTCCTAGGTAATTCTAAATGTAGTCATGAGCTCTGGGAGCAGGCAGGGTCTTCCCCTTCCTGTGTGGTCACACATGATATTAGTACTTCCAAGCTTAGAGTACCTTTGACAACCATGATTCCTAAACACAGGCCAAGAACAGGTCCCTTAGCTTAATATTAACAGACCTAACTTCTGTCTGTCAAAACTTACCCCTGGGACTGGAGAGATGGCTTAATGGTTAAGAACACTGACTGCTCTCGCTCGCTTGCTCACTCGCTCGCTCTCGGAGGCCCAGGTCTGGTTCCCAGCATCCACATGGTGGCTAACAACTGTCCATTAATTCCAGTTCTGGGGGATCCCATGACCTCTTCTGGCCACCGTGGGTTTGCATGCAGGTGGTACACTTCCATATATTCAAGTAAAACACACATAAAAATAAGTAAGTCATTAATTAATTAAAGAAAAAACTTATTCCTACTCTGTGTCATCTGTTCCCGTATAGATCTATCCAAAGTTCCCAGGCAAGTCATTCTGAGGGCTAGGAAGGTATGTAGTGAGTCTTCAGCCCTGCAGAGCCCAACCCAGCATCTGGAATAGCTGTGGTATTCACGGCCTGCAGGAAATGTTGCCACCCTTGTCCACAGGGTTAGCAGAGCTGGGCAAAGAGACAGCTAAGCAGCATAGAAAGAAGCGGTGGAGAGAGGCTGACTGCAGCCAGGGCTGAGCTCTGGAGACCCTTGGGATGCACGGTACCATATCCTCTAAGGTGGGCTGGTGGGGCTGGGGTTTTGTCTAGGGTCTGTGAGGGCATCTCAGCTCTTTTCTGAATGAGTGATTCTCCAGTGGATTCAGCACGAATTTAGATTGTGACTTCTTGGGCCTGCATGTCTGAACAGCTGCTGAGGGTGGCTGAGGGCTGAGGAACTGGGCTGTGAGCTGCATGTGTGGTCAGAGGACAACTTGCAGGAGTTCTCTCCTTCTACCACGTGGGGATTGAACTCAGGGCGTCAGCCTTGGCAGCAAACACCTTTATTCATTGAGCCATCTGGCTGGTTCCCAGACCCCTCATTTTTGCCCTGGTTGATTCTGTTTTCTCCAGGGATCCCATTGCTAGCCTTGATGCAGATCAGTCTTTGAGACTGGGAGGCAGAGCCAAACTCTGATCTAGCCTGTGGCTCAGCCTTGAACTCCAGGAACGTCTCTGTGATTGGGCAGTCGAGGATCCTTATCATTAGATGGCAGGTGGCCAGAGTCCCTGCTCTCTGCCTGATGCTGGATACTGGATCTTATGTCTGCCTGGGGATTATTTTTTCCCAGGCCCACTCCATCAAAACTTCATCTGAGCTTAGGAAGGATCCCCACTGCGCTGTCTGCTCTGACCAAGCCCTGCCCTTAGGCTCCTAGTCCCCAGAACTCTGCTGGGTTCCATAGCAACAGATTTTCAGAATCCCCATCCTTTGACGGACCTCAACTAATGGCCAGTTCTGGAGCATTCACATTACCGTCCCCACCCCTAACCTCTGGAGGAGGGAGCCGGGCTCTGTCACAGTCTCGGCCAGGCAGGTTGGGCTCAGTAACAATTAGGAAACAGAGTGCCAGGAGGAACCCGAGTTCGAACTCAACATGGTAGAAGGAGAGAAACAATTCCCCTAAGTTGTCCTCTGATCACACATGCAGCTCACAGCCCAATTCCTCACAGTTCAGGAATGGTGAGAGGCCCCTAATAGGGCTACAGCTCTCAGTCTTCGGTCACAAAGGCTTGACTATCCTCATGTCACCGAGGCACCAAGGGACCACCTGTGAATGCAGGACTGAAGGAGACAGAACTCACAGGTGGACACCTTTCTGTTAGGGTGCAGAGACCCGGAGCGCGAGAAACCTTGTGACTGTTTTCCTCACCCGGCTCCTTCCCGGCTGTGCAGAACGAGCCTTTCCCTCCTCGCTCCTGGCTAGTGCATATGAGGCTTTTTTGAGGTTTATTATTCATATTAGCTATTATTTTAATCGTGCATATTTATAGAACAGGATGATAATTTGATACGTCTATGATGTTTAAAATTTTAATTTATTTTATTTTATTTTAGGAGTGTTTTACCTGCAATATGTGAGGGCACCATATGCATGCAGTGCTGACAGAGACCAGAAAAGGGCATCAGATCCCCTAGAACTGATAGATGGTTGCCAGCTACCGTATACGGGTGCTAGGAACTAAACCTCGGTCCTCTAGAAGAGCAGCCAGTGCTCTTAACCACTGAGTCATCTCTCCAGCCCCATGTCTATAATGTTTTATTATCAGATCAAGGCGGTTAATATTTCCATATCCGTAAATAGAAGACCTTTTATTGCTGTATAATAATGGTGCGTATTTTGGGCTACAGTGTGATATTTTGATAAATGTGTCCCCGTAGCATGTCCTCACCAAATCAGGGGGATAAGTGTCCCCGCCTCCTCTTCAGTCTTGGTGTTTGGAGCTGTAGCACCTCTGTCTCCTGATTATTCATAACTAGATAACAGGTTACTGTGAACTGTGTCATTCCCACTGTGTTTACATGGATGTCTCCCCCAGTATTAATCATTCTGGAAGGTTCTCGTTACCTCCTCATGAAACTGGGTCACACCAATTCTGAGTCTCATGTACAGACCAAGAATGGGACATGTTTCTGATATCTATGGGCACATCCTTTGGGACAGCTGGATGTTTGGGTTCTTCACCCTCAGCAGCCCAGGCTTGCAATGTCTGCATGACAGGGTTAGCTTGAGCAGACTGACCTGCAGAAAGAGCGACTCCCCTGTAAGGACACGGGACACAGTATGGCCTCCTGCACAGAGGGCCTCTGTAGGTGCCCCTATTCTGAGGTGGCTAGGGATTGGACCCATGTGGTGATATGGGTGATAAATAAGTCAGAGATCCCACATCCCCAAAGTGCCAGAAGGAATGTGGTGATATGACAGGACATAAGACCCAGGTGGATTCACTCTGCCAAGGCCAACTGTTACAGCCTCAGGAAACTCAATTACCTGTCCCTCTTCCGACAGACTGGCCATCTGCAAGAAACAAATGGAGGTCTGGGACTGTAGCTCAGTGGTAGAGCACTTGCTTAGCATGTGTGAGATCCTAGGTTCAATCCCTGGTGCTGCCAAAAACCCCCAAACAAACCAATCAAACAAAAACCCAAAAAGAAGTAACAGGTTATCCCTCCCTCCCAGGTATCACGAAGATCAGGGAACAGAGCATGTACAAGAAACTGCTCAACAGGCTACCAGCTTTAATACTGGCCCCCAAGTAGAGGTCAGCAGAGTCAGAAGGTCCCAGTACCAGCCACATGGGCGAGCTGCATCAGCTGTGCAGAGTGGGCCTGGACTTGATTGTGACTAGAGCTCTGAGCATTCAGTCCCCAAGCCTTCCTACGGGGCCTCAGGTCAGGTTCCAGGACAGCAGGCTGGGAGATTCAGCAAGTCGGCAGCAACTAGCTGGGGAACAGCACAGAAACAACGCCTGGGGGCACACAGAGCCATCACAGGAGCACCTGGGGGAACACACTCACCCATGGGGAGCATTCGTCACAGTAACTCCTGTGGAAGGGGAGGAGTCACCCAGGGGAACACAGATGGGGAGTACAGACACCTGTCAGGAGCAGGCATCACAGGACCATCGCCTGAGGGGAAACCAGGTCTCTGGAGAGTAGAGAAGCCCAGGCATGTGGATGGCAAGGCTGGCCCATTTTGGGGTCCCCAGGGAAGGGAGTGCTAAATGGTGACTTGGGCTGGCAGTTGCCTTCAGCAGACGCTCAGAAGAATGCGGGTCGTTGGGAGGAGAGAGCGTGATTCCGCAGGGGCTCCTGGAAGCGCCCCAGTCTGCGGCACAGGCCCTTCCTTCCTCCAGGCTGTTCCAGAACCTGCTTCAGTCTGCTGGCTTCTTCTGTTGTGCTTGGCCTTTCCTATGAATACTCAGCTACTACCCAGGGCTGCCAGAAATTCTGAAGGCAAAAGCTGAGGAATTCAAAGCATTTATGACTGAGCAGAATTGTTCCCAAACTGCTGGCTTCTCCAAGGAGCCTTCTGGATTTCATTGTGGTTGCTCCTCCACTCCTAGAACCTGCCAAGAACTCCCAGGTCCCAGCCAGTGCTCAGGGTGGCTCTCTGGCTGCAGGGGTCAGAGGGCCTCTGTGTCTCTGGCTGCACAGGGCATTGTGCCGGGAGTCAGTGCTGACCTGCCCAGGGGAAGTGGGGGACTGTAACCCTAGGGCTCTGAAGGGCTAGCAGAGCCAGACCTCTCCTCTGCCTAGGATGCTAGTTCCTCTCTGATAGGTCTGGATGCGCTCCTCAGAACCCAGGGGCCTCTCCAGCAGCTCCATGGATCTCTCTGGGCAGATCACACCTTTCTTCTAGGAGCTGTTTCAGGCTCAGTGGGTTGTCTGAATGGTGCCTGTGGAGTTCTTAGACCGCCTGTCTCATCCCAGGTGTGATTAAGTGACCCAGGGGTGGGTGTTGTACGTCTGCAGGGGGCTCAGAGGGATGGCCAGACACCTCCAGTCCCCCTGCTGTTACCCAGTGGGCAGCCCTGCCTCTGATGCCTTTCTCTAGTGGTCTTTCTCTAGTGGTCTTTAATTACCTGCACTCACGCCCTCCCTGCAGGAGTCCTTCTCTTCCCTCCCCACCCCGGGGTCCCTGGGGTCCAGTTATATGTCTGTTCTTCTCCTACGAGATCCCAGGCCTGTTTCCCTTCCCTGTGCCCAGCGTGGTCAGCCCCCCCTCCCAGTCTGCCCAAATCCAGAGTCTTTCCTACCACTGCCAGATTCGTGTGCCTGCCTCTGCCCAGAGAGTAGCACCCTGAATCTCTAGGCAATGACAGGCCACTTCCGTGTTGAAAAGGAAGTTAGATTCTCTCAGCATTCAGATGGGTGCCTCTTCCCAGAGCACCCCAAATGATGTTTGGCAAGAAAAGACGCAGAGATTACCCTGGAAAGAATACCTCTGGAGTCCTGTTTGGCTTCATTCAGTTTCAGAGTTTCTTGTAGGAAGTTTAGCCCACCACTTCCTGTGCTGACTAATGAACCGATGTTGTAGAGAGATACACAAACCGAAGTCAGAGTCAAGGGGCATGCAGTGTTTGTGATATTAAAAGGACTTCTGGAAAAATAAGGTTTTCCAGTTCCCAGTTGGAGACAACCCCTACCAGGGTGGGCCTTGACTCCCTTCTCTGTGGCTGTGGGGTGAAGGCTAAAGGAACCCGAGGCAGTAGGATGCCAGGGAAGGGTGAACGAACACCTCTGAGGCACCCAGAGCTGGGTGTAAGAGCTAGCTGGGGAGCCTCTTTGAACCTCAGTCTCTTCTTCAGTAAAACAGGAATAGCATAGAATCTACCTGGTAGGGAGGTTGCTGTGAAATCTATGAAGACCATGTGCTGGGCTTCTGGTGGGAGTCCGGTCTTTGTTGCTGGTGACTGTCACTAAATCACAGTTAGGGCACATATTTCCCAAAAAGGAGTGTCTTTGTTCCTTGTATTATCCTTGGTTAATATCCAAACTATCCATGGCACTGCTAAAGTGGAGTGGAGGATCCTGCCAGGGGCTGTGGTTGCAGAAGGCGGAACCAAAGCTATAGTTCAGGAAGAGATGAGAAGAAAGTAGCCAGACTCAGAAGTCACAGATCCTATGCACCGAGGCTGCAGGCTTGTCTGTCTTTCTTGCTTTGGGGTTCTGGTATGCCTGGCACAGAGTGGCATCGTAGGAAACACGAACGCTGAGTAAGTGAATGAATCACAACCTTATGAGTTCAAAGCCTGGCTGTTTCTGGAATTCCATTAGAAAACATGGAGATTGGCTGCCGGCAGAAAAGGTCTGTGTGAGTGTGAGGAGTCAGTGGCTGGTCAGGGAGGCAGGCACAGGATTCCAGAACCATGAGCAGACTAAAGGATTTATTTATTTATTTATTTAAAAAATTCCTGTTTGTGGGGTTGGAGAGAGGGCTCGGTGCTTTAAGAGCGCTGGCTGCTGTTACAGAGGGTCTGCTGCCAGTTCCCAGCACCCATATCGTGGCTAATGACCACCTGCAATTTCAGTTCCAGGGGAATCCAACGCCCTCTTCTGACCTCAGGTATACTTACATACATGCAGACAAAACATTCATTCACATAAAACAAAAAATAATAAGTAAAATATAAAAAAGAAAAAAAGTCCTGTTTGTGTATGTGGGTGCCCCTGAATGAGCACAGAGGCCAGAGAAGACGTCAGGAGTCCTGCTCTAGTGCTCTCTGCCTTATTCCCTGAGACCAGCAGGGTCCCCCACTGAACCTGGACCTAGGCTGGCATACAGCAAGCCCTAGGGACCCTCCTGTCTCTGTCTCCCCACCCCCGCGTGTGGAATACAGGCATGCATGACCACACCTGGCTTTTTACTTGAGTTCTGGGAATTTGAACTTAGATCCACATGCTTTGGAAATAAGTGCTTTTCTCGGTTGAGCCATTTCCTCAGTCCCCATCTTTTTTGAGACAGGGTCTTTCACTGGCCTGGAACTGACTGGTTACTAGGCTGATGGACCAAGGATCCATCTGCTCCGCCTCCCCAGTTCTGGAATTACAAGCACATAAAACCTGTTTAACTTTAAAAAAAAGGGAGGGGGGTCTTTATTTTTATTTTACGTGCATGAATGTTTTGCCTGCATGTATGTAAGTGCATTCATGCCTGCAGTGCCCACAGAGGCCAGAAGAAAGCATTAGATGTCCTGGAACTGGAGTAACAGACAGGTCTTGACCATTTTTGCGGATGTTGGGAACCAAACCTGGGTCCTCTGTAAGAACAGCCAGTGCTCTTAACCACTGAGCCATCTCTCCAGCCCCACCCTCCCCCGCTTTTTAAAACACGGGTCTGGGATTGAATTCGGGTCTTCATGCTTGAGTCACAAGCACTTTACCAGCTGAGCTGCCTCCCCAGCCCACTTATGAGGACTCTGTAGCAGCCATTATAACTGGACTCTTGATGGTATCTGGTGCTAATCTCATGTCACTGAATTATTTCAAAGGAGTCATATATGTCGTGGCTATTAGGGTGGAAGAGTTACTGGAGGAAGGGACTCTGCATCTTCTGATCCTATTTTGTGCAAAGCATGAGACTGGATGAGGAGCAGACATTCCACAAACACTCCCTAGCTTAACTACATGACTTGCCTATCGGTATCTGATCAGGCCAGTACGGAGTGTGAACTGGAGTTCTGGTCCCACGGTGTTTGGCGTCTGCTTTAGATCACATCTCTATTGCTGTGATAAAACACGGACTCAAAGCAACTTGGGGAGGAAAGGATTTATTTCATCTTATACTTCCAAAGCACCGTCCCTCTTTGAGGGAAGTCAGGACAGGAACTCAGGACAGGAATCCAGGAGCAGGAACTGAGCACAGACCATGGAGAAATGCTGCTTATTGGTTGGTTCGCTGGCCTGTGTTCAGTCGGCTTTCTTTCCTTTTTTCTCAATATTTTATTTTATGGGTATGAATGTATTGCTTACATGTATGAAAGGGCATCTTTGTTGTACAAAAAATGCACACAGAGGTCAGAAAAGGGTGTCAGCGCTCCTGGAACTGGAGTTATGGATGGTTGTTAGCCACCATGTGGGTACTGGGAACAGAACTCAGGTCCTCTGCAAGAACAGCCAGTGCTCTTAACCATTGAGCCCTCTCTGTAGCTCCTCGGTCTGCTTTCCTATACAACATAGGACCACCTGCCCAGGGGTGGGACCACTCACAGTGGGATGACCACTCACTCAGCAGTCCAGAAAATGCCCCATAGACATGGACAACCCAAAGGAGGAAATTTCACCCTCTACCCAAGGGTGTCAAGTTACTAACTGAAGCTCTCCATCAAAGAGTTCCAGTCCATCAGAGCTAGGCAGGCCCTTTTACCATGGATGAGAACCCCTCAGTGGAGGGGCTGTGTCATCACGAAGATCAGGAGACAAAGCAACTCATCTACCACTGGTGCTGACGGTGCATAGGTCAGCAGGGCCTTCTATTCCTAAATGTAATGCACAGATGTCTGAATTTTAAAAGTTGTATCTTAATTTTAGTTTTATGTATATGTGTTTGTGTCTGTGCATGGATGTGCATGGATGAGTGCAGGTGCCCATGAAGGCCAGAAGAGGGTGTTGAATCCCCTAGGTGCTGGAGTTACAAGTGGTTGTCAGCCACAAAATGTAGGTTCTAGGAACCAAACTTGTGTCCTCTGCAAGCAGACCTCTGCTGCTGAGCCATCTCTCCATGCCCGAGACGGCTGAATTTCATAGCTAAAGCTTTCTGGTAGACCCTTGATTAAAGTCTGGTGTGAAGCCTGGCTGTCAACGACAGCCTTGATCTTGGGTCTGGCTAGGTTGCAGCTCCTATGCAGGATAGTAAGGTATCTTAGTCTCTTTTTCTGTTGATGTGACAAAATGCCTTGACAAAACTAACTTCAGGGAAAGAGGGTTTACTTTGGCTCATAGTGCCACGCACAGTCCAGTGTGGTGGGGCAGTCAAGGCAGTGGGAGCTCGAAGTGTCTGATCATAGTGCATCCACAATCAGGAAACAGCAATGAAAGCACGCCTGCTGACACTCACTCGTCACCTTATCCAGTCCAGGATCCCTGCCCATGGAACGGCCCCACTCACAGCTGAGATGCGTCTTCCCACATCAACTAACTTAATCAAGAATCACTCCCCACCCTGCCTTGCTTAGGGGCTATCCCCCAGGTGAGTCCAGAATCAGTCAAACTGATGGTTTACACTAAGCATCACATAAGACATTGTGGGAAGTTAGATGGGAGAACCAGTGATGTACATGGCTCAAGCTCAGGTGAGACTAGGATGTAAACAGCCTGTTCCTAGTTTCCCGACTAAAAGCAACGTAGGAAAAAAGGGGTTTATCTAGCTTACAATTCCAGATTACAGTCCATCATCGTGGGGCAGGTCAAGGCAGAAACTTGAGCTGCTAGTCGCATCCACAGTCAAGAGCAGAAAGAGAAATGAACAATACTGCTTACTGCTCAGCTCACCCTCCTCACTTCTAAACCGTCTGGGGCCCAGACCCAGGGAATGGTGTTGCCTGTAGTGGACTGGGCTTCCAACATCAACTAACAGTGTTAAGACCACCTCCCACAGGTGTATCCACAGGCCAATGTGATTTAGCCAATCCCTCATTGAGACTGTCCTTCAGATGATTCCAGACTATGTCAAGTTGACAATTAAAACCAACCATCACAGCCCCCATGTGCATTGTATTAACCAGAGAATGAGGAAGAGGAGACAGAGAGGCAAGAGTCTGATTCCTTAGCTGAGTGTGAGACTGCCGCCCACCACCTCGCTGCCGGTGGCTTTAATCCAGGCCCCCATTCTGCGAGACCCTCTACCCTCCAATGCTATAACAAAGAAGGAAACGTGTAGCCTGGGTGACCGAGCCAGGCCAGGTTTCCTGGAGCTGCTTTCAGAAAGGTGACAAATATTTACCAAGGGCAGATACGCAGGGGCAGGTGGCAAGGCTGGTGTCCCTGTTCCTAGGAAGTTATGGAACAGCCAGAGAGAGAGCCGTGCAGGCCCGGCCGCGGTTCCCATACTGAGCAAATGTGTAACAGATTAAATATTTATCTATTGTCCTGTCCACCTCAATAAAATATCACACTGTTTCATGCTGTTGCCTTAATGACGTTTGTGTGTCTTGGAATGCCGCCCTGTGCCGGCCGATCGCATCTGAAGATGTGAAAACGTGAAAATCGATAAAAATAAACGAAAAGTCTGTTTCGCTGATACAACATCATTTATCTTAATCACGGTGCTTCTCAGAATTTCCTAAGTGCCCTTTCAAACGGCAGCATCAAAGCTGGTACCTGAACTCCTGCAAGGGGGGCTCAGGGGAGGGGAGGGGAGAGAAGGGGAGGAGAGGGGAGGGGAGGGGAGGGGAGGGCGTTATGGGGGCTGCCAAGGAGAAGCGTGTTTCTGGGGCCAGCACGACTGAACTGGTGTGGAGATTTCCAAAGATATCTCTGGCATGTCAAAATTCCCAGAGCCTGGGCTAGGAGGCAGCTCAGTTGGTAGAGTGCTTGGTTAGCATACGTGAAGTCCTGGATTCCATCCCTAGTACTGCATAAACTGGTCATGGTGGTGCACACGTGTAGTCCCAGCACTTGGGAGGTGGAGGAGAATCAGGAGTTCAAGGTTATTCTCTGCTGTGTAGCTAGTTTGAGGCTAGCTCGGGCTACATGAGACTCTGTTACAAACTAACCTCGTTAAGGCAACAGCATGAAACAGTGTGATCTTTTATTGATAGTAGACCTTGCTTTAGAAGTTTGTTTCACACAGCATGGACAGAAAAGGCATAGTGACCCCCTTCTGGTAGATGTAAGCCAATAGCATTGTGAAAATTATCCTACAAACTAATGAGAATGAGTTTGGATAAGGAGATTATTATTATTATTATTATTATTATTATTATTATTTGAGACAAGCTCTCCCTGTAGCCCCAGCTGACCTAGCACATGCTATGGAGACCAGGCTGGCCTTGAACTCACAGAGATCTGCCTGCCTCTGCCTCCCGAGTGCTGGGACTAAAGACGTGTGCCACCATGCCCAGCTGAGATTATTTTTTTAAACTGTTTATTGACTGCTAGAGAGATAGCTTTGTGATTAAGAGCACTGGCTGCTCTTCCAGAGGACCCAGATTCAGTTCCCAACGCCCACATGGCAGCTAATGCCCATCCTTAACTCCAGTTCTAGGGGATCCAACACCCTCTTCTGGGCTCTGTGGGCACTAGGCACACATGTGGTGCCCTTGCTTATGTGCAGGCAAAACACTTATACTCATAAAATAAAAAAATAAAATCTTAGAAAATATTTATTTATTTATTTGGGTGTGTGTGTGTGTGTGCCAAACAGTACATATTTGTTGGGGGATCAGAACCTGCCAACTGCAGGTTCTCTCCTTCCATCTTGTTGGTTCCAGGGATCAAACTTGGTGGTAACTACCTTCACCCACTGAACCATCTCACCAGCTTGAAAATGAAAGTATTACATTATTATTACATCTAGGAGGATTACATCTTCAACCCTTCCCCCCCCACCCCCGCCTGTAAATCTACAGCCAGGCATTCAAACTACAGCTCAAAAATATGGAAAGGGGCCGATAAGATGGCTCGGGGTAAAGGCGCTTGGTGCCAAGTCTGACAACCTGAATTTGATGCCCAGACCTCACATGGTGGGAGGAGAGAACCAACTGTCACAAGTTGTCCTCTGTCCTCCACATGTGCACTCACACACATAAAAAAAAAGTAAAACATTTTTAAGTGTATAGGAAAAACTGTAATGAAGTTTTTATTTATTATTTATTATTATTATTATTATTTTTAACACAGGGTTTCTCTGTAGCCCCAGCTGGACTGGAACTTTGCTATGTAGACCGGACTGGCCACAATCTCATAGAGATCTGCCTGTCTCTGCCTCCGAGTGCTGGAATTAAAGGTAAGCCCCAAGAAACCCACATGGAAGATATTTTTATTGTCGTTGTTCCCTAAATGATTCATTATAACAACTCCCTGAATAGCCTTTACAGTCTGGTAGATAGTACAGGTAATGGAGGACAATGCACAGGGGCATGTGTGTAAGGTCATATGTAAATACTGCACCATTTAAAGCACACGAGCATCTGCAGGCTTTAGTATCTCGGGGTGGCTGGACCCTCCTGGGGTGGATGGCAGCATTTTTGCACCACTTCTTATGGGAAGCAGGTGGCCCCCAGGATGAAAAGGGAGGGGTCCAGGTCCTAGCATCACGTGGGGTCTCCTTTCCTCCTCCAATCTGCAGGCTCGCTTAGCTCTTTTCTGAAGATGGTAGAGAGCACTGGATGGTCTGGGAGCTCGTCCCTCTGTGGCCTCGTGGAAGTGTGTAGAGACTGAGACCGCTTGGTGCTGGGCTAGGGGTGGGTCGTAGCCTTCCCTCCCGTCCCATTCTCTTTGTCTTCAGCAGTGACCCGTCTTGGGGAGATCAGCGTCTCAGTGCCCCCCTCCCCTTGTCACAGCTTTCCCACACAGCAGGAAAGTTTGAGAAGTGTTTCCTGTTGTTCCTAGGATAAAATCTGTATTCTGACGCCTGCCACCTGCCACTTCTGCACATTCTCTGCGCTTTGGCCCCCCTGGCTTTCTGTCACTTCCCCCCAGAACAGTTCTCCTGCTGTGTTCTTGAATGACAGGTCCCTTACTCCAGCAGCGTATCATGAAACAGGTGCTGTTTTGGAACGCCGGTTTCCACAAACCTCTTGGAACCTCGAAATCAGAATCAGAGAACCCAAACTGGTTTCCTTTCCTGTCCCAGGGCATGTGGCTCTAGTGCTACCTGCCGATTCCCAGACCTGTAGGTGTCATTTCTGTTCAAATGTCTCCTGTTCTTGGTCTGTATTCCCTCTTATATTCACCTTTGAGTCTCCACGGACTTCCCTGGCCTTGATTTATTTACTTTTATTTTATATGTATGAGCGTTCTGCCTGAAAGTATGTGTAAGAGCACTGCATGTGTACTATGCCAATGGAGGTCAGAAGAGGGAGATGGGATTCCCCAGCACTGGAGTTATGTTAGCTGCCATGTGGGTGCTGGGAACCAAACGCCAGTCTTCTGCAAGAGTGGCCAGTGCTCTTAACTGCTGAGCCATCTCTCCAGTCTTCTCTCTCTCTCTTCATTATCTAGTCCTCTGCTGGCAGACACAGGCTTGTTCTGTAACTCGGCGACTGGGAATAGAGAGGAACAAGCACAGATGACCAGGTACTTCCTGGATCGCGTGGTCGTTGTTTTCAGTTTATTTATTTCATTTTATATAGTTTTTTGGTTTTCTGAGACAGAGCCTCAGCCTGTGGCCCTGGCTAGCCCGGGATTCGCTCTGTAGACCAGGCTGGTCTCAATGTCACAGAGATCCGCCTGCCTCTGCCTCGTGGTTGTACCAGTGTACATTTCCACCATCGGTGTGCAAGGTTCCTTACCCCAACATCCTCAGCAGCCAAAGTGTTTTTTTCTGAAGAAAGTAGTTTTGATTGCTGGTTGGTCAAATCTGAGACATGAAATCCGTGGCTGGAGGGTGGACCACGCTTTCTCTCCATGGTGCTGACCACAGTTTGTCACCGACACAACCCCATCACCTCTGGACTGTGGCCTTCTATTTAATATATATTTGGTGAACATTTCATTCTAGAAATTTCTTAGGGGCAGTGCTAGAGAGATGACTCAGTTAAGGGCACTGGCTGCTCTTGCAGAGGCCTCAGATTCGATTCCCAGCACCCACATGGTGGCTAACAATCATCCCTAACTCCAGTTCCAGGGGATCCAATGCCCATTTTTGACCTCCACGGGCACTGCACAACACAGGTGCACTTACAACACATGGAGGCAATACATTCATACACATAAAACAAACAAACAAACAAATAAATTAAATTAAAGAAAAAAAGATTAAACAAAGTTGAGACCCAAAGTCTTTCCTGTCTCTCCTTGTGGGTCCAAATATTCGTTAGTGTAGAAGACACCAATTAGAAGACAAAAAGGAAACCACAGAGCAAAATCAGTTAAGTAAGCTTAATTTTCTTAGCCTTATGCTAAGTATGATTTCAGTATGGCTGATACTATACTATGTGGAGAATCAGGCATACTGAATGACTTTATTTACTTGGTGCTTCTCGGGCGGCTTCTCCTATGCCTGTTAGAATGGTGAGCAGTTCATGGCAATTTCTCTTTCACTAAAACCTGAATCTGTAGGGATTTGGGACACTGGAGTTTTGAGGTAGGTCCTTAGCCAGTGTGATGGCCAGCATACATTGAAATACATTGGATTTAGAATTCCTATGGAGACACGCCTCTGTGGCTGTGAGGACGTTTCCAGGGAGGTTGAACTGAGGAGGGAGGACCCATCCTGCATGTGGGCTTTCCTCTCCCGGCTTGACTCCAGGACTGAATAGAAAAAAAGGTCAAGTACCAGCATTCAGCTCTGTTTCCTGTCTACAGATGCAGTTCGAAGCCGCCTCAAACTCTGCCACTGTGTGTGTACACATGTATGGGAGTGTGCACATGCACACGTGGAGGAGGCCAGAGTGTGATGTTGAGTGTCTTCCTCCATTGTTCTCTACCTTATTTTTTAAAAAAAACATTTTATTATTTTTATTTTGTGCATATGATTGTGTTGCTTGCACGTATGTAAGGCACCTGTGTCATGCAGTGTCAGTGGGAGTCAGAAGAGAGTGCTGGATCCCCTGGAACCGAGTTATGGGTGGTTGTTAGCTGCTCCGTGGATGCTATGAAACCGGGTCTTCTGCAAGAGTGGTCAGAGCTCTTAACCACTGAGCCATCGCTCCAGCCCCTCTACCTTGATCTCTCACTGAACATGGAGCTCACCGACTGGTCAGACGGCCTGGCCAGTGAGTCCCTGGGATGTGTCTGTCTCTGCCTCTCAGCACCAGAATCACAGGCACGTCCTGTGACAGCCTGGCTTTTTACATGGGTGCTAGGGATCCGAACTCAGGTCCTAATGCTTGAAACATTTTACCCAATGAGCCATCTCCCCAGCACTGTATCTATTCTTAAACTGTGAGTCCAAATGAGCCTTTCTGTCCTTAAGTTGCTTTGTCACAGAGAAGTAACTCATACAGCTTGTGAGCCAACCAATCACCCAGCATTGCACCTCAATGCGGTTCTGCCGTCCGCAGGATCTGTATGACTCTCCTGATTTTTCCAGTAGACTCAAGTGAATTTGATGGGAGAAGTTGTATGAAATGCTGAGATTAGTGAAGGTCTGAGGACATATGTCTTTTAAATGTGTAGGGTGGAATATACAGTTTGGATTCCTGAGGCTGGATTGCATTAAAGGCAGTGGGTTGCAAACCGTTTGCCACTTAGGCAGAGTTAAACCATTTGACCTACTGACTCCATCCAGTCTCATTTTCTAGTGGAAAAATAAATTAGCACTAATTTGGGGAAGTGGATGATGTATACATTTGCTCTAGCATTGGAGTGGGATGATTCATATGGGAACCACAATATATACATGTTGTAGAGTCTAGTTATTGGAAAATTATAGCCCCACAATGCTGTTGATGCAAGTAAGCTTCAACGTACTCCACAGGGTTAACCAAGCAACCCACAACAAAATGGACCAATGATGATGAAGCTAACTGATTCATAATTAAAGTCCCAAAGGCAGCAGCTGAAAATTGCAACCAACCCAAGGCCACACTGATAAATGGCTGATAAAGAAACCCTCTCCCAGACTTGGAGAATGTCAACTCTGCACATGGGAAAGGGGAATCTTTCCTTATAGCCTGGCAGGTGGCTGGGTTTCACTATAGTGCAAGGGACACAGAAACCTTTAAAAGGCTTTCTCAGTCAATTGCTGATTAGTAGACCTAATTGCATGCAAAGAAATGAAACTTTAATTGTATTACACACAATTGAGTTGGGGTATGTGTGTGGCTCCATGGTAGTGTGTGTGTTTCATATGTACAAGACCCTGGGTCCCACCCCCAGGTCAGCAGCCACATACACACAAAATGACACACAATTTGCCATTATGCTCCAAAGAGAGACTTAGAAAAATTCAGCTCCAGGAGCGTAAGATGCCTTTGGTGAGTGTCTCTAGCTCCACCCTAGACTAGAGCCAAGTGTTTGGTGGAAAAAGTGCTCAGATTCTTATACTTTTTTAAATGTGTAAACATCCTATGTGAAATAGTGTCAAAGACATAACAGTGTTTACCTAATGCCTAGGGAAAATGATCTCCAAGATCTAACAGTGTGAAAAAAAGCAACACAGAAGAGAGTACATATAATGGGCTATTTATAAATAGAATAAAATTCAAGATTTTATACGTACATTCAGGCTTTATTTGCATGGAGTATTTCTGGAAGTATGCAGAAGAAATGGCTCAAAGCAGCTACCTCCACAGAGGGGGAAGAAGCGAAACAGACACTTGGGGTTCTTAGAAGCTTTTCCTGCTTTTTGAGTTCTGTGCTACTTGTATTAACTATTTAAAAAACCTAGAATGATTGCGGTGGGAAGGCTCACCCTAACCGCAGGTGGCACCATTTCATGGGCTGGGGTCCCAAGTCTAAACAAGAAAGTGAGCGTTCATCACGCTCTGCTTCCTGATGGCAGATGTCGCGAGGCCAGTCTCTGCATACTCCTGATGACATGCCTTCCCTGTCATGATGGGCTGCCCCCTCCAACTGGTCAAAATGACTCTTGTCTCAGTTTCTCTTTCTTTCCTTTATTTCTTATAGGAGATGAAGGCTGTTTGGTTACTTAGAATGGCATTGTCTCTTTCTTCTTCAAAATGGTGCTCATATCTTTAGTAGGAGATGCCCACATCTAAGGGCCAATATCTGTCTCTGGGATTCTGGGTTAAGGCAAAGACCTTGGCCCTAAAGAACAATTTCTGGCTACATTTGACATGCTATTTTAAAAAACTGTCCAAGTCTTCTGATACCATTTCCTTCTGTAGATATAGGAAACACAGAAGAGATGCTCTTAACAAGGGCACATGTGTATGTATGACTTGAATCAAGGAACAACAACCACAAAGTAAGAGGAAATTCCAACAGGAAGTGTATTTAAGTGGATGCACTGCTCTCGTTTTCTCCCACTTCAGTACTGCTTAAGGAGACGAAGCATTAATCACGATTTGCTACCAGGAATTTAAAAGAGTGCGAGAGGAACATTACACTGTTCAGTGTCTCCTAATGAAAAATAGGATATTTCATCAATTATGCAAAAAAGGAATTCTGTTCTTGTGTACAGACTGACACAGGGAGTCCATTGCCCTCCTGTCTTAATGCAAACTGTGCTGAGTAACAATTCTTAGAACAAAGTAGCCAGAGAGCTAAGCAGTGGATCTAAGCGTTCTGATTTCTGGACTATACCCAGATGGTCAGAACAGTAAGCAATGAGGTGCTCAGGGAATGTCTTGGATAACTGGCAGGCCTGACTCTGGTACATAAAGAGACTCAGTGAATCTTTGGACCAAGGGCAGGCTTTACCCAAAGAATGTCAAGCAGTGTTAGAGCTGACTGTGAAATGCTCCTCCACAGGCTCGCATGTGTGAACACTTGGTCTTCAGCTGGTGGTGCTGTTCTGGAAAACTGTGGAAGCACTGGGGGAGGAGGGCCTTGAGACTTTATAGCCCAGCCCCACTTCCGGTCTGCTCCACCCTTCCTGATCCTCCAGGATGTGAGGAGTCCTGCCTTCCCCTCCATGACAGGCTGCATGCCTTCAGACAACTGCGCAAAGGAAAGGAATTAACATAAGCATGACAAGGTAGCTACATGCTTCCAGAGGAGGCTACACAAGCTGGTGTCCAAGAAGACACAGGTTCAGTACAGGTGACTCTCCCAAGGCCAACTCCGTTTAAGAGCATGGTGTTAGCTCTGTCTCTCCCCCGTCTGTGAAGCATGTGAACACTCCCCCGGGTCTTGCCCTCTCCCGCACCATCATCTTTCCTTTCTCTACAGCACCCTGTAGCAGCCTGGTATGAGCAGAATTCCATCCTTCAAAGTCAGGTTCCTATCAAAGGAGATACAAATAACCACAAGGGAAAGAACTGCTCAGCTTTGGTCTAAATGACTGACATTTTCCCTTGCCTGGAATTAGCTGGTAATTGCCTGTGGGCAGACATAGCCAGAATGGTCTAAATGATCAATTAGAAGGCGAAAAGGAGTTCCTTTCTTTAAAGTTCAAGGGTCTCTGCTGAAGAGCCCTACTTCCCAGGCGATGTTCTGATGGGCCTGTGCCCAGCTCTCTGTGGTGCCTGAGCATACTGTACATTTGCCTAACGATAATGAATTGAGTACTTATTTTGCAGGGCATATAGGGCACTTCCATTACACGCAATCAAGCAAAAAGGCTGCGAAATGCACCACTCCATTAATTCCAAACAGAACCCTTCCCAAAAGCCACCCCGCAACCAGAGCGTGGGTTTATTACCAATCTGAAGGAATTAAGGGTAATTTTCATTTGCACAAAGGATTTGAGGATGTAGCTCCGGCCACACACACAGTATTAATTGGGTTAAATTCAATTTGGCAATTTCAGTGTGAATCACTGAACCCTGACCTGGACCGCCCTAGGGTGAGATCAGAGCTTTCTGTCTGCTGTGTGTGTGTTCGTGTGCGTGCGTACAGGTGTGTGCAGGCAAGGCAGAAGGCACACACACGCACACTTTAGAACACACACAGAATGAATTCGATTGACCAATTATTAACCAATAAACTGCTCAAAGAGGAAAAATAAATGCAGGTAGCGAGTCTTCCAATCTCCGAGCCTCAGTTTCCTTATCTGTAAAAGGGGGTATGATGACATCCACTTTAATTGAGGTTAAGGAACTTTGATATGAGTCACTGCTGGGTCAGTCCCCAGGGCCTGTAGGTATGATCATGTCCTTCCTGATATTAATGTCCACTAGCTCTGGGCAGTTGCTGGGCTTTCAGGAGAGCATAGAGACGGAGACTGGAGCAAGCAGGGCACAGTAGGTCGGAAGCTGGTCCAGACGGCGCACGGGAGAGGTGCCAGGCAGCAGAAGGTGGCCCAGGTCCTCACTCCACATTCCGGTACTTGGTAAAGAGGTTGTACAGCACACGCAGGGTGGACTTCAGGTCACAGTTGACAATGTCTGCAGAGAGGCAAAACCGATAGCTGACTCGGTGGCACACACACTCCAAAGGGCAGTGTCCCCTGCCACCAAGTGTCTCCACGGGCTCGTGGGGCTGTGGAGGGACAGGCAGGGGCACTGGTGATCATTGAGGGGAGGGCTGGGGTCAGGGTCTTGCTCCCCTGGGAAGCAGCAGGTGAGACAGGTATTGGCCTTGGCTCTGTCTCCACTTGTCCCTAAGGCCCTTCTTCCTTTCAGCGCAGTGTTGTGTGTGCAAACCAAGGGACACTTGGGCTACTCTGAGAGTGAGGTGGAGGCTCTTTAACAAGGGAGGGTTCCTAAACCCCCGACCTGCAGGAAGGATCAGCATGTCAGGCTCACTTGAAGCAAGGCCTCTGCTAGAAGCTTCCTAGCTCCCTCCCTCCCTTCCCCTCCCTCCCTTCTATCTGAATGACCTAAATTGTCGGGAGCCTGCCAGGTGAAGTGGTGGGCAGAGTCCTGGGTGGAGGGCTGATGGGTCTTACTAGGTCAGCTCCTATGGAGCTAAAAGCAGGGGAACAAGGCTTGCTGGGTGAGGAGGGGTGGGGCCTGGAACGCCTGGCACTCCACATGTGGAGCTGGGATGGTTTTGCAGCTTAGAGGCTGGCGGGATGCCACTCACTGACACAGCCCGTTACCCATCCATCCCTGCCCTTCCTCCTTCTGTCCACTTCCTAGTGGCCTTCCCTTCCACCCCGCCTCTGCCTTTCCTCAGTGAGCCATTCTTGAAGAACTAGAGTAAAACAAATGGGAAAAAAGGGCATGCTGCCACTTAGGAAGGCACTTAAGTAATAGAATAAGAAAAGCAAAAACAGTCCAAACTATGAACATCAGGGCAGCAAGTCCCTTTAGGGAGGGGAGGGGGAGTCAGAGAGCACAGGGAGAGAGCTCCCAGGAGCTGCACTCTTCCAGCCACAGGGCTCAATTAAAAGTGTCAGTGTGCAGGAGGCCAGGTGAGGTCAGTGACAGCTGATGTGGTGGGGTTCCCAGGCGAGAGAGAAGGCGCTGAGCCACTGGAAAGGAGCGACCGCACCTATGTTCTGTCCTTAGACCAGAGTTCCATCAAGATGGGTACAACAGGATGTCAGGGCCCTTGGTGGGATGGGTGGGTGTTCCCTTGGCTTTGGGGCTGTCATGGCAGTTCCAACAACTGGCTGCACTGAGTGAGAGCCTGACTCCAGGTGCTAAGAGAGCAGCAGGCTGAAGTCTGCCGTAGGCTTCCTGAAGTCTGCCTTAGGCCTCCCTCCCTGTCATCCCACTCCTCCCTCCTCCCTCTCAGGCCTGACCTTGCTCCGCCCCAGCTGTGTCCAGATGCATACTAACTTCCCTTGCTGATAGAAAGTGGGTCCCTGGGGCATCAAGGGACGGCTGGAGCTCACAGCTTCCGTTTCTCCTATTCTGGAGTCTCCACCTGAGATGCGGGCTGGTGTTGGGCCAAATCTCACCCAGAATCATCATCTTTCAGGTGCCTCTGGGCTTATTCCTGCTCTTTCAGTTGGTGAGTTGAGTGCTACTTAAGTTGGACACAGGTGAACTAGGAGGTAAACCCTTCACAAAGGCGGGGGTGGGGGGGCAAGAGCATGAAGGCAGGTCAGAGTAGCTTTGGGGCCAGCAGAGCTGGGGTCCACTATCCTCTCCACCCACTCCGCCAACTGCAGCGGACCCTTACGCCCTCTGGGTTTGGTTGTGTGGCACGTGCACTGTACAACTCCAGGGTGCCGTAACCACTGACTACAACACGCATGGTGTCCTTCGGCGCTGAGCCCGCCCCCAAAGCCTGACTCCCTGCTTTGCGGTGTAGCCTGACTTGGCCTGTCTTTCTTTCCTCCCTCCCTGTCAGCCCTCCCCAGGCGTCCGCACCGCAGTCGGACTCTCTTCTATAGCCTCTGCGCAGGCCGCGCAGGTTTTGCACTGGACACTGCTATAAAACATCTCAGGGCTCTTCCCAAAGACTTGGCCCTGAGTCACTGCTCAGAGCCACACCTCCTCAGGGACAACTTCTCCACGCAGAGTGGGTGCTGGGTGCAGGCATGCTGCTTCCCGTCCCCGCACCTCTGTGTTCTGCCTTTGTAGTGCTCATCCGGTTCTGAGTCAGCGGCAGTGTGCTTGTCAGGTCTGCCTGGACCAGCCTTGCCATGCCCGATTCCCCCAGTGTCCTAATAGATACACGTGGCGGTGGCTGCCCAAAGTCTCAGAAGCCAAGGAAGAAAGTTCCACAGGAGGGAGTGGACAGCAAGCAGGCAACAAGGCAGAGGACTGTGAAGTGAGTTCCCAGGGGAAGTGGCTCCAGCAGGCAGCCAGGCTGTAAGCAGACAGAGGAAAGTGCTCACAGCACAGTGCGGACAAGAGACAGAGGCAGGGGGCCGAGGTCCGCACACCGAAAGCAGCCCTGGAGAAGCTGCCATGGATGGAGGCTGGGGATTTGCTCTTAAGACAGGTGAATTCCGGAGCAGACAGAGAAAGTCAACATCCCACATGGGAGAACATTCCCAGTGGCCATTTTAGGTCAACTTAATGTCCACTAAGGTTTGAAGCCCAATTCCCCTGTCCTGTGAGATGCCAGAGGCTGGCTTCCCTGAATCCTCTTTCTCACTGGTAAGAGTGTACCCGCTTTACCTTTATGAAGAACCCCTGGAACACATTAAGGTCCCCCTTAGATAGTAGCTGCCTGCCCGCCTTCCCACCATTAACACAGTGGTTACGCACTGGGTAGGAGTCACTATCCACATAAACAAAGCCCTGCCTCTTCGGAAGGTCTGAGTTAATCTTGGCCATTGTCACCACCACCAGGTATATGTAGGGGCGATAGGGTGACTACATATCATTTGTTCTCACTAAGAAAGCCAACTGCTGGCCACCCACATCGGCCCGGCAGACTAGCAGAGCACTGAGCTATCTCAATGGGGGGAGGGGGCTGTGGGTGCCTGGGAATGCATGGAGCCTCCATGTTGTATAAACAGAGTCCGCTAAAGCTCTGCTGAATGAGCTGTGTGATTAGTGGCTCACGCTCCTGTGAGCCTGTTCCTGCTGGCCCAGGACCCCACTCTGGGAGTAGACAGGACTGAGACTGTGAGTCAGAGGCCCCAGTAGTAATCGTCTGATGGCTGGGACCAGGGAGAACCAGGTCAGCCAAGATAACTAGGAGAAAACAGACTGGGGTCAAGGGAAAGAAAGGACTCCTTACCTCCTCCCTTCCCCTCTGGGACCAGAGACTCCAGCTATTCGAGAACCATACATGTTGAGGCTTCATTAAAGAACTGACCCAATGGATGTGGGTATTTATGGGCTACCATGTGGTGCCTGCATCATGATATATATATTAAAATATTTTATTTATTATTTTTATTTTATGTGCACGAGTGTACTGTTTGCATGTGTGTACATGCACCCATGTTGTGTAGTGCTCTTGAAGGTTAGAAGGTGTCGGATCCCCTAGAACTGGAGTGATGGACAGTTGTTAGCCATCATGTGGGATTTGAATCCAGGTCCTCTGCAAGAGCAATCAGTGCTCTTAACCAGTGAGCCATCTCTCCAGCCCCATCATTATATATTTTATATACTGACTGAATTAGGGTGATTAGCCTTGCCGCCACCAGGAGCCTTCACCTATCATTTCTTTATAGTGTGACCAGTCAAAATCTTCTCCTAGTTGGAATGCCCAATGTTGACTTAGTAGATTCCTCTCGCAGAGGGAGAACACCAGGACTTAATCCTCTAGCCTGACTGTAGCTTTGAGCTGCCAAGTAGCCTCATACCTGCCCCTTACCTGCCCACTCCCTGGTTGTCCCGACTTCCATCCTGCCTGTGCCAGGCTTCTCCTGAGTCCCCACCTGCCTGACACACTAGTTCTTGACTATATTTGAGGGCGAGTCACTGGGATGGTGAGAAGGCAGAGGCACGCGCTTCCTCCCGAACTTCTGGTAGGTAGTGCTCCATTTTTGATTCCGTGGGATCAACTCTTCTGGATTCCTCACTGGAGTGAGATGCTGTATTTGTCTATGTCTGGCTTAACTGACTTAAGATCATGACCCCTCGGCCTCTGCATGTTGTCACAAATAAGAAAGGTTTAACTCTTTTAGGGTGGAATAGTATTCCATAGTGTATATATACCACATCGTTTATCTGTTCATCCACCGACACACGCTTAGGTTGGTTCCATCTCTTGGCTGCTCATCTCTTATGCAGGTGCAGGTGTTTCTCTGATGTGTTCATTTCCTTTCCTTTGGATAGATACCCAGGAATGGGACTGCTGCATTGAAGACTAGCTCCGTTTATAATTGTTTTTGATTAATTTATTTTTATTTTATGTGTATGAGTGTTTTACCTGCATGTGTGTAAGTGCACCATGAGCGAATAATGCCTACAGAGGCCAGAAGAGGGCATCAGATCCCTTGGAACTGGAGTTACAGATGGTTCTCAGCCACCATGTGGGTGCTGGGAATTGAACCTAGGTCCTCTGCAAGAGCAGCCAGTACTCTTTGACCACTGAGACATCTCTGCAGCTCCCATTTGTCATTTTTTGGGGACTGTCTCCCACCATTTTCCTTAGTGTTGGTACCAATGTACAATGCCACCAACCGTATATTAAGGGTTCTGCCATGGCCCTTGGAATTTTTTGCTTGCCTGGGGCCATGTAGGCCTCCAAGTGGAGCTATGGATCAGGGAGTGATCTTGCTGGAGCCCTTCCCTCTGGCTGGTCTCTGCTGGTGTGCCCTGGCTTATAGCCCTCGACCACCCTTTGCACTCCACCCACCCTGACGCTCTTGGCTCCTTCTGCTGCTTGTCAGGACCGTGCAGTGATATGAGAGCTCCTGGGATAGTCTGGAAGGGTCTTCTCATCTCAAACTCATCAGTTCAATGTCTGCAAGGCACTGGGCTAACCAGCCTAAGACCCTGCACATCATGGCACAGCCAGAAGGCACAACCATCCCTACGCTTGAGGCTCCTGCCGGCAGCCAGCCAGGAGGAAAGAAATACTGGCCACTCAAAAAGAATGGCAGTTGTGGATGTGGCCATGTGTAAAGGGAGGCCCTGAGGACGGAGGAGGGCCACCTTTCGTCTGGGCACATGGAGGAGCATTGTGCTGGAGGTGGTGATAGGGGACACCAGAAGGACTGGCAAGAACTTTGGTAGACATCAGGATGGAGGAGCAAGCTGCAGGCCCGGCTGGGGAACAGGATCCGAGCTGGTGACAATCTGCAGACCTGGGTACTGTCCGCGCCAATCAGCAGAGGTCAAACCCTTTAGTCCCTTTCATTCCGAGCCCCTGGTTACCTCCAGGCAAAGCCAGTCTGGACATCTTAAGACGCTAAGGTACAGACTCTGGCACTCTCAAGCAGCCCCACCTGGCTTCAAGAGCTCTGGCTACACTGGGTTCTTGAGCTGCTTTATGGAAACTTCCAGCCTGCAGATTGGAAAGACTTGTCCTGATATGTTGGTGTTCAGACCTTTGTTTCCCTCGGGACAGGGGCAATTTTCCCAGCATCAGTCAATCTATAAGACTATTCTAGTATATAGATGAGGTTTCTTATGCAATTATTGAAAGATTTAATATGAAACTTCCCAAGCAACAGCAGTGGAAAAATACATGCGGTTTATTTGTTGTTACAATGGGCATCGTGCCCATGCAGGAAATTTCCAGTGTGTAAACGGGCACTGAAGTGATGTTCTGTGAAGCTGGACTTTGGGAGCAGCTGATCCCAGCATTCCTCTGGTTTCTCTGCTTTCTATCTGGGCAGTGTGATTTCCTAGTCTACACTGCAGATGTCACAGGGGATCCTTTGAGGGCAGCTCCAGATCATACAGGCTATAATGGAGGCGTTTCATAGGGCAAGATGCTGGGGGTCTGGGGGTACAGAGCTGTAATCCCAGCTACATGGAGGCTGAGGCAGGGGGACTACAGGCTAAGGGACTGCCTGGTCTTTAGAGTCAGTTCAAGACTAGCCTTGGCTACATGGCAAGTTCGTGGCTAACCTGGACAATTTAGTGAAACCTTACCTCAAATTAAAATGTGTAAAGGAGGCTAGGCATATAGTTTGTATAGCATGCGTTAAGGACCTGAGTTTAATACCCTGTACAGAAAAGAGAGGACAGGAGAGGAGGAGAAGCGAGGACAGCAGGAGGAGAGAACAGAGGTGCTCGGTGACTTGTTAATTTCGGGGTGTAGTCTTCAAACACACATGCCTCACCAAGTTCACCATTCAAGTGGACTCGCCATCCAATAGGGTCAAGATCCTATTTTGCCAGATAGGTGGGGACCTAGGAGAGGCCTAGCACAGGCAGGCTCGAGGTGTGGATAGCCAGCGGAGTCTACTGCTGTGAGCAACAGAAGCTGCCCCAGCCGAGCTGGTCAGCGCAGGGGTACACGTGGTCTGAGGCCACAAATGAAACTATCCCGCCCAACCTCATTGCTCCAAGTAACAGCGCTCAGAGCTGACAGTGGCAGATGCTGGAGCCCTGGTCATCAAATGTTAGCAAAAGCACAGAGCCACAGAAACTGCAGGGCACGGGCGGCGGCCACAGTCACGGGGGAAGCTGTCCTTCTCTGATGCCGTTGGAGATTTCAACACCCTAGATGGGAAGCAAGTAGCGCATGCGCCCAAAACCCCTGGACGGGTCCTTGGCATCTGTTCACATGACCTTACATGTGCAGGTCTGCGAGGCAGATCTTGGACCAGAGGCAGTGATGTGGTGTAGGAGAGGCCTATGCACAGCTTCTGCTCGTCCCGGTGCCTTCAAACAGCCAGCACATGCAAGCACAAGGCCCTGCAGCTGGCCTTGGTGTTTCGGTTTGACATAAGCAGATACTTCCTGTAGCCCAGTGCTGGTAAAACGGAGCACTGCAGGAAGTGGCAGAATACACGTGTGCACCAGGGCGATGCTGAGGGCGATGTGCCTCCAGCTCTCAAATGCACACGTGTGGCCAAGCGTGGGCACTCAAGGCCGGTTGGAGCGCCTTCTCCCTTTTGTGATTTTGCCTAGTCTTACACTGCCAGCTCTCTGTATCTCTGGACACACATGTGTGGATTCAGCCAATGGTAGCTTGAAAATATTCAAAAGCAAATCTTGCAGGGCTGGAGAGATGGCTCAGTGTTAAGAGTGCTTGCTGTGCAACCATGAAGACCTGAGTTCAAGTCCCCAACACCCATATAAAAAGTTGAGTGTGGTCTTGCACACACCTGTAACCCCAGTGCTGTGAGGGGCAGAGACAGGAGGATTACTGGGACTTGCTGGCTGTCAGTCTAGCTGGGACAAACCACAAACTCCAGGTTCAGGGAGAGACCCCGACTCAAAGGAATAGAAGACACTAAACATATTCCTCTGGCCTCTGTGTGTATGTAGGCGGACACGTCTACATACACCGCATTTGTACTGAACAGGTCAGGCGTTTCCCCCTTGTCACTATTCTCCCAACAAAACGTTATAAGAACTATTTCCACAGTGCTCACACTGAGTAGGTGTTCTTAGCAGTGGAGAGGTGACTAAACATACCAAGTCATCTGTGTAAGGCACTGAGCATTCTTGGATCCTAGGATCCTTGTAAAGTCTTAGAACCAACTGCTTTTATATACCAAGGGACTAATGTATTTGTCACCCAGACCCCACAAATTAAGGTCCCACCCCATTGTCACAGTCCCAGAGAAGGGCAAAATACCTTCTGGCCGTGGTTTGGGTTTTTCCAGCCCTCCGTCTTGCATGAGCTCAAAGGCAAAGGAGACATTCAGGACCTGGCAAGAGGCACAATGGATGTGAATGGCACAGCTCCTAGACTCCGGGACCCCCGGCTCTGCTGGGAAGCTCAGGAGCTGACCACTGCAGCCACGGAGCTGAGGCTGAGCTTGTCTGTGGCTAGGGAAATGGGCTGGCTATGTTGACAGCGGCCTTCCCCATCCCAGTCACTACTTGAGGGGCTTTCTGACCTACCCAACTCCTGTATCAACTGCCAGGACTTCAAAGTGGGGGATGCCTGCCATGGTCAGATGGTAACTCATGTTCAGGAAGACCTCTCCTTGGGACCTAATGTCTCTTGTAGCCAAGTGGGATGTGGCTGTCTCTGAGAGGCTGCAGAACCAGGTTAGCCCCAAACAAAACAAAAAAGCACACTCCTTTGAAAAAGTGTGAGAAGGTAGCTCAGTTCAATCTCCAGCATCACACGTACAAGGAAAAAACCTCTTAAGAAAATAGCCAGGCATGGCAGTGTATGCCCGTCATCCCAGCACTTGAGAGCCTCAGCAGGAGCACTGCGGCAGGATGTCTGGGTACGTGGCAAGTTTGAGACTAGCCTAGGCTACAGTTTGAACACTGCTTCAAATGCCTCCCCTTTCTCTCACCAAAATTCAAAAGGAGCTAGGCTGGCTATGGGTCGCAGGGCTGACTGGCCTTGAGGTCGCCATCCCGTCACCTCTGGCAGAGACAAGGCTGGCTGGGCCCCTTCAGGAGCACGTGGCTAAGGAAGAAGGGTGGGGCAAGGAAGAAGTGCTCAGGATGTCCAGGATTTGCAGATAGCTCATTCTAACCCTGGCTATTAGCAGAGAGGTCCCATCCCCAACTGGCAAAGCCCTGGCCCGGCCACAGCTCTGTGTCTACTTAGACAGACCAGCAGAGGTGAGCTGGATGTGAGCTCCAGGCTTCCTCAAGGCCCCATTCCCTTACCTTCTGTTCGAAGCTGTCTGGGGTCAGGAAGAAGCTGTGCAAGGGTACAAAGTAGCCCTCCAGGAGCCCCATGAGAAGCACCAAGTAGACCCCATCTGCAAACTGCAAGGAGAGCCAGGTGTCAGCATGAGCCTCATGCATCAGCCCTGAGTCATCCCACTGAAAGCAGCTTCAGCAGGCAGACTGCTGGTGAGGGCTGGTGGCTTGTGGCTGGTGGCTAGTGGCAGGGAGGGCCTGCTTGGTTATGGTCTGGTTGACACCGGCCCACAAGCCTAAGGTGACATCAGGTGACCCACCATTCAGAGCACACACGGAGACCTGCACATCAGATCAAGTGTGGCTCCTGATTCAAGGTGCTCAGGGTCCCGGGGAGAGACTGCTGTGGAGGTGCTGTGGCAGCTAGCTGCCTTGTGTGACTGAGGAGGACACCGGCTTACTGGAGGGGGCACTACTCTGTGGAGGTGTCGGGGATGAGGAGGTCGTGAGGATGAGGCTCGGGAAGAGCAACAGGTGACAGCCAAGGAGAGTAGCTTGTGCTTTTGGAACAGAGAGAGCACAGTGGCACCTCCTTGCTGACATGTCCCTTCCTCGGTGCCGAGGTTAGGAATGCAGATTCTGATTCAGTCCTGCTTGCTAGCTGTGAGACTCGACATGGTCTCAACCTCATTTCCTTATTACAAAGTGGGGGAGGGGTGCACGGCAGTGTGCTGTCTAAGCCCCCCCACTCCGGGGGCTTAGAGTGATGACCAAGCCCGGTAACACTCATAAAGCGCCTGGGACCTGCATGGCATGTAGGTTACCCTTAAATCACTGTGGTTTTACCCATCTGACCCAGAAAAAGGCTCAGGGTCTGGTCCTTCCTTGGGCAGCAGAAGCACGGGGCTGGGAGCCCAGGCCAAGGGACAGGACTCTTGGAGTAAGTGCAGAGAGTGCAGCCTCCGTTCTAGGGAGGCAAGCTATGCATCCTGGGTGAGGGCACTTTAGGAGGAATCAGTGTTCAGGTGTGGAGATGGCCTGAGCTGAGACACAGCAGCGATTCGATATCCTCATGTCCCTCAGAGGCCAAGTCCCTCAGCACATGATGAGGCGTAGACAGAAGATCCTGGAGTCTGCGAAATGCTACGCTGTAGTCAGTGCAGTATGACGGGAATGAAAAGAACCTGACTCCAGTGCTGCAGTGTGGCCAGGGCCTGGAGTTCAGAGTCTCACAGGTGACAAAGAGAAGGCTTATGACCTTGAGACCAGCTTGAACTGGAGCAGCTCCTCTCCAGGAAGGTAAGGCCTGTGTAGGGCATCCCACGCCAGCCCTGGAGAGTAGGGCTCAAAAACTGCGTGGAAATCAGAGCCCTCTGCTGCCAGGCAGGTGGTGGATCCTGCATCTGGCTGAGGCTGGGACAGGCTGAGGTGGGGAACCTCAGATCTGTGAGCCAGGAGGAAACCCCGGGTCAGGACGACACACAGCTCAGAGGTAAAGACAGACGGTGGCTCGTCACCCCTGAGTCTGGTTCTGCTGGCTGGGTGGGAACCAGCCGAAACCTGTGGACAGATGTCAGAGAGCCAGGCTGCATCACCTGGCATAATAGCACTGCCTTTGAAGTCGAGGAGATGGTCCAGAGGCCACACTGGCTGCCTTTCTAGAATGTTCTAGATTTCCTCAGAGTACACAAAGCTCAATCCAGAGTTCAGAGACACAGAAGAGAGCTCAATGAAGATGGAAGTGGGCTTTATCGATGACAGGAGGTACCCGCACAGTCTGAGAAGAGCCAGGCCAGCAGAAGTCCACCCAGAATGAGAGGCGAGGGCAGTCAAGGTGTGCAAATTACAGATTGGTTATTAAGTCTTAAGGTACAAAAGAGCTGTAGGAGGTTCTAGCTGGAGCCCAGCAGACACCACCTTCCTCGGGTGGCCCGTCACCACCACGGTGGGGCTAATGACCAAGATGCCAGACCCAGGGTCACCAGAGAGGGCCGCAGTTCACAATATCCAGGCCAGGAGGTCTACAAAGCATTTGCCTGGACTTCTTCAAAACCACCCATTCCAGCATGGAGGGCCCCACCCGCAGCTGAGGCTATGGACAGCTGCTGGGGACGGAGTCAGTTTTCCTCTGGGGTGTGGACCGCAGTAGATCTGACCACGTTCTAGTGGATGCTCTTACATCCACTCACATATGAGCGGGGTGGGGGGTCGGGGGGTGGAGGAGAACAGGAAGAGATGAGCTGGGAGGAAACATGGGATATGGGGTATGGGGTGGTTTGGGAGAAGCTGGACAGGGGTGGGGTAGATATGACCTAAATATTCTGCATACATGTATTAGATTACCAGAGAATAAGAAAACACCCTCCACCAAGACGCTGATGCTCTGTCAAGGCTACGCTGTTGCTCTGTGGTAAAGAGGGGCTGAAGGGACAGACCCCCGAACGCAGGGTGAACACAGCAGAACTGTTCTCTAACCACCCACAGCCCCATTTCAGTTAGTCAGAGTCAGCCAACGTCACTTCCTGGCCTCCCTAACGGATGAGCAGAGGGTGGCGATGTTAAACTTCTTCACATTTGATCAGTGGAGCCTGCTAAGCCAAGATAGTGTACTTGTTCTGAAAAGGCACAAGGGGCAACTGTGTGGCTATGTGTTAACTTGTGTGTGTCAGGTGTGGAAGAGACAGAATTCACACTTGCAACTTTTCTAAAAACAGCAGGGAAGAGGTCCATCTAGTTCCTCTCTCTGAGTGGACACATTCCATGGCTCCCCTCTCTGTCCAGAAAGCTGTGGGTCCCTGGGAAAGCCCTCCTGGTCATTAGTGAGCTGTCGCCTACCTGTGTCTCCAGTTCTGTGACCTCCAGGTTCAACTTGTTTAGGTGCTTGTTCACGAATGTGATAAGGGTCTAAAAGAGAAATAAGAGGAACCAAGATGGAGATGTCCACCTGTGCAAAGGTCCTGGGGCTCTTGGTTGGGCGGTCCTCATGATTCAGGGCTAGCAGGGACAGGGCTGTCTGAGGGACAGGATGACAGGTAGAATGAAGGCTTCAATCATCATGGGTGGGCGTCCTGATGGGAGCAGAGGAGACCTGGATGATATGTCAGTGATCAGAGAGGCAGAGACATGGGAGGCAGCCCTATGTTTGCAGGGATGAAATGGGGGACCCCAGTTGCAAGTTGGCATTTCCTAATGACCTGTGGGGTCTTGCCCATGCTCTCCCCAGGGACCACATGCCCACCTTCTTCACCACGTTCAGCTTGTCCGGTGCGTGGTCGAACAGGGTGTCAAAAGCATCACGTTCTGAAAGAAGGAAACATGCTGTGCATCAGAGCACAGCTTCCTGCCAGGAGGCCCGCCTGGGCTCCAGACACGAGCCTGTGGAGCTGTGGTCAGCTGCCATAGGGGATCTCTGGGGCAGAGGCTGATTCTTACCCTGGGATCCTAGTCTGTATGACACATGTCTACACTGCAATCTCACCTTTCTCCTTACCAAAATGGTTCCACAGTGATGCCGTCCTGGCCCTAAAGTGTTTTACCACTCGCTAGAGCTCACTTGTCACCCAGCTATTAAATTATTTCAGTCTCTGATTTTCAAAAGCAACTAAGAAAATCATTCTGGCAGGGGCAGAGGAAAGGACAAGAGGACCCAGTGCATTCTAGGACAGAACAAACAAGAGTCTCCTCCTTCAGGTTCCAGGTCTATTAACTTCTCTTTCCCCCCCAGACCTCAGTTTCCCCTTCCATAAAATATCATCTAAAAGAAGAGCCTCCCTAGGTCTACTGTAGATGTGAAAGGTGTGTTTCCCCAGTGAAGTTTTTAGTATGATTAAAATACTTCATGGGATCACCAGGTACCAGGCTGACAGAACACAGCCGAGTCACACTTCTGGCAAGGATGTTTCTAGCTATGGTGCCAGGTTCTCATAAGTAGGAGGTCACACGTGCTCATAAGGGGGAGTTTCCAAGGTCAAATGTGGGTGGGGAGGTCTGTCTTTTCCATTTGGGCACTGATGGGCAGAGCTGAGATTTCTGGGAAGGGGACCTTTACGAACTCTACAAACAAGGCTGAAACTGAGAGATGAGAGCCAAAGTTAGATAGCAAATCTAACTGGGACAGACTATAAACTCTCTAGTTTATCTGTTGAAAGACCCCATTCCAGTTTTCCTGGTCACTCACCTGATCACAGGACTGCCCGTAGGAGGGTGGGTTCACCGTCCGTCATAGTAAGTATGTGGGTGGGGTACCGAGTGTGTGAGTGAGACAGTGAACTTTTCCTGCCTGGAATCCGGCCTCCCGGGGCAGTGCTCCTGGACCACACCACTGACAGGGAGCTCTCCCTAAGTCTGCCTGCTTTTCAGAAAGCGTCATCTTTTTCTTCTTCATATCCCTTCTCTAAACATGCCTTCTGTAACGCTTTGGACTGCCCTAGCATCTTATATTTCTTTACTTTGTCTCTAGTTTCCTTCTCCCCACCATGTGGCTGCCAGTCCGCCACGTGTCTGACCCCCATGCAGGCTCTAAACCTGCATGACTTTTTGGCTTCTCTCCTTCTCCCTGCATTCTCCTCCTCCAGGCAGCTGCTGAGATCCCCAGCTTGCCTGTCTTGAGGATTTTTCTTTAAATTTCAATAAAATTGTCCTAAAGCTTCCGTTTGGGTCCATTCTTAAATTCTTTTATGAACGAGACCAAGAACCCACTAGGGACGCTCTTTCTCCCTGTTTCACCATGACCAGGGACGAAGGAGTAGAGCTGGGGACAGTCCCCAAATGTGTCCATACCCTCCTCCTATGCTATGACAGGCGCACAGCAAGACTCCCCTGCTGGGGCAGGCCTGTGTTGTGTCCCCACCACTCAGCTGTCCCTCCCACCTGGCAGGCATGTTCTCTGCTAGGGCGGACACCCATCAAGGGGCAGGCTGAAGGCCTGCTTCTCCCACTGACAGACGAACCAACCAGCACCCCAAGGCCACGAGAGCCAGATAAACTCAGGACACTCACCATGCCTTCCAGAGAGAGCCCTAGAAAAAAAAGGGGAAAAGAGTTCAGGGTTATCTTCAGTGACATAGCGAGATGGGAGTTTGGGGTCAGCCTGGGCTACATGAAACCTTGTCTCAGAACAAACAGGGCTGGAGAGATAGCTTGGATGTTAAGAGGGCTTGCTGCTCTTTGAGAGGACCAAGGCTCAGTTCCCTGCACCCATATTCCTGGACTCACAAACACCTGCAACTCTAGCTCAGGAGGATCCAGAGCCTCAGGCTGCCACAAGCACCTGCACTTACATGCGCAGCCCCACACATATCATATGTGGACTCATCATCTAAAGATAAATCTTGAAAAACAAAACAAAAGAGAGAGCAGGAGACTCTTTCCAGGGCTGTCTTGGGGTGGCATCTCTCCCATAGGCCCTACTTGCTGCAGCCTGGCCTTGGTCAAGGAGCTCAAAAATTTGTCTTCACTGACATATGGTGCTTTGTCATCTTCAGTTGTGGCGGAGACCATACCACCTCCAGGCAGGCTACTAGTGATGGAAAAAGACTCGCTTCTTCACTAAACTGAAAGCAACATGGCACCTTGTAGTTTAGAAAGAATATTAGCAGGGTCTGAAGAGGCCCGGCTGGAAGGTGTCAGAGTTCTGGGCAGCCTGCAATTCCAGTTCACTATCCAGGCTGCTGTGGGTGACTGCCCGGAGATCAGCTTTGACTCACTCCTGTTCGGCCTGTCATGTCCCCAAGTGACACTTGTCACTGACCTTGGACAGAGAAGCTCAGAGAACATGGAAACTGGAACCTCAGGTGTAGACAGAGAAGCAGCAATGTTCTAAGACTTAACACTAGACAGGCAACAGGTCTTGGGTTTGAATTCCACAGAGCCCCTCTGGTCTCTGGGTCTCTTAATCTCCAAAATGAAGATAATAATGGAATACTTTGAGCAGTCAGTGTCTTGGAAGATTTTCTCGTAATTCTTAGTCAACAGTAAATATTGTGAATATCTTTAAGTATTTAATTGCATTTTTATTTATTATGCATGCATGCATGTGTGTAGGAGTGTGTGCATGGTGGGTGTGTGGCGGTCAGAGGGTAAACTGTAAGAATTGGAGCTCCCTTTTCTCCATGTGCATCTGAGGGATCAAGGGCAGGTCATCAGGCCAGTCCACCTCATCTGCCCCCTTCTTTTCTCGGTACATTTCTCTCCCTCTCTCTCTTTTTGAGACAGGGTCTCCCTGTGTAGCCCTGGTTGGCCTGGAATTCCCTATGTAGGTCAGGCTGGCGTGGATCTCACAGGGATTCGCCTGCCTCTGCCGCTTGAGTGCTGGTTAAGGGTGGGTGCCACCATGCCTGGCTCGGTACACTTTTGGGTCTCATGAATCTTAGGATATGGTTTATTTGCCTGCATATCTGACACCCATTAAGTGACCATTTGTATGTGGGTTTCCTATATAAAATGACGAAAGCAGAGATGCTTGCTGGATGGACCAGGCTGCCTTCTCCTTCATCACGGGGGGTGGAGCTTAAAGACAGTCCCTATGGTCTGATGTGTGAGGGCTGTGGTCATGTTTATGTCTCTGTGGCAGAGAAGGAGAGCCTATAGAAAATATAACACACAGCTGAAAGATTGTTCTAAATCTGAAACGTCCCACTCCCAATAGACCCAGCATTTCTCCTGGGCTACTCTTCTCCATGGTCTGTCTTCCTCTTTTTCAGATGAAACAGTGTGTATAAGGCAGCCCTTGTGGGGCAGGAGGTTCAGGCAGGGACATGAGGCTGGACCTGGGAAGGCTTTGCCTCTTGGTACTCGAAGCCATGGCAGGTGACCACTGGAAGTAACGAGGAGGCTGCGTGATGGGGTCTCCACAGGTCATCTCATTATGGGACAGGCCACCCTACATCTCTGCCACTCCCAGGTCTTTTTGAAGTCACTTGCATTACGGTTCCCAAAGGCACAGTCCTGACTCCTGCGGGAGTTTCCTAGACAGGGAACTAGGCCTCGAAAGAGTGGGTCAGCTGGGATGTCGAAGGGAGGAAGGCAGAGCTAGTGTGAACCCTCATTTCATCTGGAGTCAGGAAAGGGCTCCCACTTCAGAGACAGACAGACTGAGGTCAGAGATGCTCAGGACTCAAGGAAGGCTGGCAGGGAGTGAGGTGCTCTTTTGGCCAGACTACTTTTATTCCAGAGGGTCAGAGAGAGGCTGTGGGAGGGCTGCCCACCTTGCCCAGGGCAGGGCTCAGGCCTCACTTGATGACCCTGAACACCACACACCAGCCTGTTCTTGTTTAAGAACAAAAATCCAAAGTCGGGAAAAGTCTTAGCACGTAGGAGGTGGAGGCAGGGAAGATCAGGTGTTCAAAGTTATCCTTGGCTATAGTTTGTGTTTGAGGCCAGCCTGAGCTACATAAGATCCTGTCTCCAACAACAACAACAACAACAATCCAACAAAACAAAAAACAGTCCAGTTCTCTGTGGCAAACTTCTCAGTGTGTGTATGTGTGTATGTGTGTGGTTGGAGGACAGAGGTCAATTTTGGGTGTTTTCCCTTTTATTTTTTGAGGGCTCTTATGAAACCTGGAAATTGCTGATTCAGCTAAGCTGGCTGGCCAGCAAGTTCCAGGGACCCTCCTATGTCCGCCGTCCCAGTGCTGAGATTACAGGCACAGGCCACCATGCCCAGGTTTTTACGTGGATGCTGGGAGTCTGAACTCAGGTCACGTTGTTTGTGCGGCAAGCACCTTACACACTGAGTCATGTCCCCCGCCCCCTGGCAAACCTTTTACGCTTCTGGATCTTCTAATTTCTAAAAATAAATGCTAGAAAACAAACAAACCCCAAACCCAAGGCCTAAGGTAGAGAAGGCCTTTCTTGGGTCATGGCATGTGACCAAATACATCAGACTTGGAAAAGAAAGAAAAACCTTATCCCTTTGAGGATCAGCGATACTGTAGATTTGGCCCGTGTTTACCATGGGATGATTTCATGCTGGTTGGCTTTTTGGGGGGTACACTTTTTTTTTCCTGGAGTGCCACAAAATGAGAATTTTTCAATCATGGCTAATTCCTCTCTCCTGGCTTCCCTACCCAAGGCTGTACCTTAAGCAGTGAGAGGCATGTTTTGAATGCACGGAAAAGGCTAAACTATAATCATCGGCCGCAGCCTAATCCTTCCTGCAATCCCAATAAATGAAATCTAAATATCAGCAAATGGGTGCATTTCGGAGAAACATCTGTGTTCCATTACAGACTCGCTGGCAACCATGGTGTTGACATACTCTGTGTTGCCGGTTATTTCCTCTCGGATCTGTCGAGACTGGAGGATTCCTTCTCGTTTCTGAAATGGAGAGCAGGCAAAAATATGCTTTAGAAAAATAAAACTGAAAAACTGGTGGGTAGTCCCGATACCCAGAAAGTTGCTGGTGTTTCAGAAGTGGATCCAGGGAAGAAAAGGCATGATGGGGGGCGGAGGGGGACCAGGCAGCTCGGCAACTTTAGTGTGTAGTCCAAACAAGTAGGCTGATTCCTGGCCAGTGAAGCCTGCCTTTCCTTATTGGAAGACAGTCTGCTGGAAGCCAACTGTTTGCCTCCGGGAGCGAGCCACAGTAAACCAAATGGAGATGAGGGGCGGGCGTGCCTGCCTCCAGCTGGGGCCCCACAGGGAGGCCAGAGAGTACAGCAGGCTGTGGGGCTGGCCGCGGAGGGTGCGTGCGCAGGCCGGCTTCAGAATTCAGACAGGCAGGGGGGCTTTCTGCTTTGTTTTGCTTTTGTTTTTGCTTATGGGGCCTCTTCGGGTTCTTAAAATTCGTCTTTGAGAACTTCATACACCTTCATCGTCTATCTTGATCACATCTAGCTCTCCCACTCCTCCTGGACTCTCCTAATACTTCTTCCTCCAACCTTTTTTTTCTTTTTTTCAAATTATTACCCACTGAGTCCCTTTAATGCTATCTCAATACACATAGGCGTGGGTCCGTCCAACCTACCAGTGGCCACAGGCCCTGGAAAAGACAAGACTCCCCTTTGCTCAGCTGTCATCAATTGGCAATAATCCCTCAGCTAGGGGTGGAGCCTCACAAGCCCCTCTCCACTGCCCCGTGGAATGCTGACTGGCTTGTTCTTGTGTGGGTTCATGAATCCAAAGGCCATGACATGTCTAGTAGACAGCGTTTTGCGCAGTCCTCACAGCCTTTGGCTCTGCATCCCACACTCTCTTCCACTACGTTCCCGAGCCTAAGTGCGAGCGGGAGGGCGGGTAGATAGAGATGTCTCTGTCACTTATTTTAAGCATTTTCACCATTTTTGAGTTTCTGCATTAACTGCTGCCCACTGCAAAAAGAAGCTTCTCTGACCAGGGTTGACAGCAGACAATTCAGAGTGTTGCTGGCACAGCTGTGCTGGGTTAAAAGGTGAGGTTCTCAGATTCCTATGCTTCTAGCAGGCTCCACATGGTACTAACCTCAAGGGGCCTTTAAAATTGAATTTTTAATCATGTGTGTGTATCTGTGGGTGCCCCCAGGAAGTGAGAGGCATGGATCCCCCTGGAGCTGGAGTTTTGGGTGGTTGTGAGCTGCCTCATGTTGTGCTGGGAACTGAACTCAGGTCCTCTGCAAGAGCAACAAGTGCTCTTAACCACCAAGCCAACTCTTCAGCCCCTGCATGGGGACTTTTAAGTAAGTGGCACACACCTTACTTAGGCACCTGGCTCCCTCTGGGAACAGACTAAGAATAGAATAAGCCCTTTGAGCCAGGTCCAGCCAGCCAGCTGTGCATCTCTCCCTTGCTCAGCCTTCTAAGCAGTTCAACTTCCTTCTCCTCCCCTCCTCCCCGTCCTCTTCTTCCTCCCCCACTCCTCCTTGTCCTTCTCCTCTTTCACTTCCTTTGTTTTTTATTTTTTTAAAATATTTTATTATTTGTATTTTATGTGTATGAGTATATTGCTTGTATGTGTGTAAGGGCACCTGTGTTGTGCAGTGCCCAAGAAGATCAGAAGAGGGCATCAGATTCCCTGGAACTAGAATTAAGTACAGTTATTAGTTGCTATGTGGGTGCTGGGAACCAAACCCCTGGGTCCTCTGCAAGAGCCTCAAGTGCTGTTAACTGCTGAGCCATCTCTCCAGCCCCGAAAGGGTGTTTTTTGTTTGTTTTGAGAGAGTGACTCACTATGTAGTCCTGCTTGGCCTGGAACTCACTAGGTTGACCAGACTGGCCTCCAACTTATAGAGATCTGCCTGCCTCTGCATCCCCATGTGCCATCAGGCCTGGGCTCTCTGCACACTTTGAATCAGGGCCTCAGTATGTAGCCCAGGCTGACCTGGAACTTACTACATAGCCCAGGCTAGCCTCAAACTTGTAGCAATTCTCTCAGGTGTTGGAATTACAGTCTTGCACCATCACATCTGGCTCGTTTTGCCATTTCTGAGTCCTGCCTGGTAAACTCTGACACACTCTCATGTCACTTTGTATGACGTTGTTCCAGGCCCTCACCCTAACAAAAGCATGAGAGAGAAATGAAACCAACAACAGTCGCTGACATGTGGGCTTTCTCAGAACACTGTTTCAAAATAACAGTCCCCTACCTGTGCTCCTTAGATGCTCTCCACGGAAGTTACAAACAGAAGAGCCACGTATGAATGTACAGCCCTATGTTTACTTATGAAATTATTAAAAATCTTCCCAGGGTAGTGACATCTAGTGCATTAGTTCCAGAGATCATGTTTGTTTGTTTGATGAGACAGAGTCTCCCTGTAACCTCGGCTGGCCTGGAGCTCACTATGTAGACCAGGCTAGCCTCCACCCCACAGAGATCCGCCTGCTTCTGCCTCATGAGTGCTGGGATTAAAGGCGTGTGCCACCACAGCTGGCATGATTTGTTTTTTTTAATACAGTGTTTTCAGAGCAAAATGGTTCATAGCAAAATTAAGAGGAAGTTACAGAGACTTTCCATACCTCCACCCCCTGCCCCGGGGGTTATCTCACCCATCACGGACACCTTGCAGCACGGAGCCATCACTGGTCCCCGGAGGCCACACTGACATTAGGCTTTGCTCTTGGTACTGTGCCTTCTATGGCTTTGGGCCATCATATCATAGAGCAGTTTCACTGACCTCAGAACCCTCTGCTCTTCGTCATTCCTCCCTCCCTCCCCTGTGGCACTGGGGCAGATAACACAATAGAGACAGCCTGGGTTCCTTAGGAAGATACTTGTTCCAGGATGCTCTGTGCTGGCCATAAAACACCGAGTGCCCAGTGCGATAAAGGTGAAGAACTCAACACATAAGGATAGCAAGTGCCAATCCATCAGTGGCACTGAAGAGTCTGAGCCACACAGTTGGGCCTTGTCTGTGGACAATCTGCTGTCCTCTGGGTGCAGTGTTGTCTCTTGATAGATAGAACCAAAGCGTCCTATTCCAGTGATGCCTTTCTGATGCTTAGCTGAGTATCCAGAGGTGTAGAAGAAAGATTTCTCATTAGGGCAGGAAAGATCTGTTGCTTAGAAGTGCCCTGGGTCATTGTTACATGCTCCCTTCCTGTTAACATATGATCCCTGAAAGCTCAGCTCAAAGCCCCTTTGTCCTGTAAACAGGCCTGGCCTGATCAGGCCCCATTTACCAGTCCTAAAAGCTTCCCCGCACTGACTGATGGCAGAGCCGCTCCCTGTCGTCAGTTCCAGATCCCGGATAGCCAGGGAGCCTGTGCATGCAGAGCTCACCCTCTCACTGCGTGTTTATTTGGAAAAAGAACAGAAACAAGCGAACACAATGATGACCTTTTGCTAAGTGGGCATGAAGTTGGAAAATAAAATTGCATCTCAGTATTTAATGGGGTTAGGAGCAGGGTGAGAGCGAGATGGGGAGAGACGGCATCCTCACTGTGGGAATCACACAGCCATATGTGAATGGAAACTTCACCCAACAGTCTGGAAAACATGGCCTGAGGTTCCAGCTGTGCTATGCTGGGGGAGGGGAGGTGAGAAGCAGCAGTCAGGCCCACACGCACACACGCAGCCATGCGCACACTCCCTCACACGCACACACACCTCCCCAGTTCTTGCCCATCATATGATTTAAACAGCTTGCAGGTTACACTGCTCAACGGTTCACGCAGACGCCTGGGCATGATGCACAGACACATCTTTTCACAGCTCATAAAACTATATACTACATACCTTCAGCTGTACATAGCCCAGATTCTCCCAACACCAACATGTAAACATCAGATGCACACGCTGCACACAAGTACTCTTCCATCCTTTCACACTTACCAGGCATAAACCAACATATACTGGATGCCTCTCCCACTCTAACACACAGCGCGCACAAGCCCACTCGCCATTCACCCAGCCGCCCTAGCCATCTAACCAACGCGCTTCAACTGGCACAGAACTCAGCCTCCACCAGTTAGTAAGTGTGGGGTTCATCTTACCTGGACCACGACCACTTGGATAGAAACATGGTCTGGGAGTCGGATAGGTGCGCGGAAATACTGCGACAAAGCCACCAGCAGGTGGAGGATGGCCACCAGGCTCTTGGCATGAACAGCTGGAACGTAAGATTTGAAGATGAGAGCTCCTTTTCCCAGGTTCTAGACAGGAGAAGCAGCTGCTGGGAAGACAGCGGCATCCCTGCGCCTGCCCCGCGCGCCCCTTCGCACCCTACGAGTCAGGGGATGCCTTCGGTCACCGCAGGCTTCACCCGAGTCCCCTAAGCTCACGGCCAGGTCCCGTGGGTGCCTTCTTGGATCTTAAGACTGGTGGACTGCCAATGAGGTGTCTCTACTCTCATCCCAGGTTCCCAGCAGGACTGTGATAATGGTCCGGAGCAGAGCTCAGATCACCTCTCCATGCCCGGGGGCTTGTGGCCACCCTTTGAACAACTATGGGCAAGCCTGCTCTGCAGCTACTCTCCACCTGACTGCGAACACTGGATTGGCACCTCTCCCCCGGCCCAAGCCAGTATATGAGCAGACTTTTAAAGGAGCAATACCACACCAGGAGCCCTGGGTTCCTTCCTCTGCCCAAGGTCAAGCTCCCTACAGGAAGGCATGAGAGATACCCAGAGAGCCCAGCTGTTCTGAGTGCCTGATGTGCAAGTGCTGTCCACGTTCCTGAGAAAACACAAGTGGCTCCCACAGCTGCCAAGCCCTGTGCTGACGCTAAGCTGTTTACGCTGCTGTAGGTTAAGTCCGGATGGGTTGTAGAGTTCTCTCTAGATGGGGGATAGACCACTCCCAAGGCTCACAGGGTCAGGCAGACTGGAGCCGGAGCGTGCCTCTGTCGCCCTGCTACCTGGTTACTAATTACTCAACCAGGGCAGGGCAGGGCACTCTGGCCTCTGAGCCTTTATTTCTTCATCTCCACTAACAAGGTTGACAGTCCCCATGTGGACATACACACAGGAAAGATTTCCAAAGATAACGAGGCAGAGCTCCTGGAACACAGCACAGCAGGCACCTAGGAATGACTGGTATTTTTTTATTATAACTTAGGTGAAAGCACCTGGCACCAGGGCAAGCAGAGCACATACTCTCCCTTGCCGTGTGTGGCTCATGAAAGGGCAGCTCCACCAGGCCTTTTACCTGCCTGCATGGCCCTCTCATTACAGGGGCATTCAGGGGGAGAATCCGGAGTGCCACTGTGCATGTTGCCTGCTCAGGGCTCACGTCCAGGGTGTTTGTTATTCACCTTCTGGGGATCAAAGCATCTGCTTTAGAAGCCTTGAGAAACCACCAAGAAAGGAAATGGTCCAGACATTCTTTTGGCATCATTAGCGTTGCCCATTATCACAACTACTCCAAAAGCAGCATCCACTGATGACCAGCAGTAACTCAACAGGATGCTGGGCAGCAGCCCTGGTTCTCCTAAGATTCAGTTCTGGGCACTGTCAACAGACCCTAACCTACAGTTACAGCCTGCCAAAAGGCTCCTGGCTGGAACTGAGCCACTGACAGGGTATGGTCACCGAGTGACAGTCAAATCAGGGTTTGCTTTTCTGCTCAGGATCCCGGCCCCCTTCCTGGCCCCTGCCCCCACAGCCTGGATCCTGGGAACCACAAGCATATTGGCCGCTCCTCTCCCTTCTTTTTTGAGACAGGGTTTCCCTAGTAGCCCCAGCTGGCTTGGAACTCACTGTGTAGACCAGGCTGGCCTCAATCTACAGATAGCCACCTGCCTCTGCCTCCCAAGTACTGGGATTAAAGGCATGTACCACCATTTGTCTCTTTTAATGACAAATGTTGATGCTGGAAAAGCTCAGGCCAAACAAGCTATTATGGTGACAATGTACCCCATCTTGACTATCTTGGCAAGTGACACTAAAAGCACTGGACAAATGTCAGACCCTCTCAGTAACCACTCTGTCCTCCCAGGATTTTTTTTTGTCCAAAAGAAATACTCCTCCATAGCCACACACACTGGACAACAATGCAGACTGCTGTGTCATACATTATCACCAACGGTACAGCCCTAGAAAACACTCACCCAGGAGTGAGAGGATAGCCAGTGGCTTTCAAGCTTGTATTCGTTGTTGTGAGATAAGGTCCTGCCATGAGTTCTGGTGGGCCCAGAACTTTCTGTGTAGCCCAGCTTGGACTTGAACTTGTGGGCCTATTCCCTTTGGCTTCTCAAGTTTTTTTTAAAAACTCATTATTATTTAATTTTTCGTACTGATTGCAGGGGGCACACACATGTGCCATAGTGTGCATTTGGAGGTCAGAGGACAACCTGAGGAAGCTGGATCTCTCCTTCTCCCACGGGTAGGTTCCTGGATAGAACTCAGGTCATCAAGCTTTGTGGCAAGTGTTTTTTTACCTGCTGACCCATCTCACTGGCCTCTGAAGGTTTTTATCTATCTATCTATCTATCTATCTATCTATCTATCTCTATCATATATGTATGTATTAATCATCTATCACCTATCTACCATCTATTATTTATCTATCATCATCTATAATCTATGATCTGTCTACCATCTATCATCATCTGTTATCTATAATCTAACAATCTATTATCTATCATCTAATCAATCATCTAGCTATCAACCTACTATCTATCATCTATCTGTCTATCAATCTATCAACCTATCTATCTTTTATTTTTGTTAATCAGAGAAACACTATGTTCTAAAAGCCAACAGGCAGAACCCATGAAAACGGACCATGGCACAGTGTCCGCAAGTCTTAGCCGTGGGCCACCCATTGCTGCTTCTCTTTTTCCCAGCAGCACCTGAGTTCTCCTGGAAATCTCTAGGCTGGATGCCGTACAGCCACATAATGGGATGCTTTGTATGCACTGAAAATCATGGTTAAGACAATGTAACTGTAAGTATTAACAATGTTAAATGGAAATTCTACAGAAAGAAGAAAAGAATATGTATGTATGTATGTAAATATACGTATATGCAAGTATATGTGGGTGGGTTTATATACACATATGCACATATACAAATGTGTACTCGTGGCCAACTCTTGGATAGGAATGTAAAAAAATAAAACTATTTACGTGAGAGTGGACAGCTTATGTTTGTTCCTCTATCAAGATTTTCTTCAGAAGAAAGAAATTAACAGCTGCAGATCGGAGCAGCTTCCTTCCCGCTGCCTTTTCACGAGTCTGACCCTACAGCACGTGACCCTCAGTGCCCACACTCCCGCCAGCATGGGAACATGCAGAGATGCTGGGGCCACGGCTTCGCGGCAGAATCAAGGAACCTCTGTCCAATGGTGCCACCTCAGGAGCTTTCAAAGGAGCGGCGGAGTCAGCAACCGTTCTTGTACACGCTCTCACGCTCTGAGGTGGAAGTACCAATCAGGGTAAGTTTTCTAGAGGCAACTGGATTATACATATTATGACTTCAAAAACATCTGGACCCTTTAAACAGCTCTCTACGCTTCACCCTAAAAGAATAATTATGGCTGTCAGTGAAGAGAATTAACAGGGTGCATAGACGCTAGTAAAAAACAATGGAATATCTAGGGGCTGGAGAGACGGCTCAGTGGTTAAGAGCACTGGCTGCACTGACAGAGACTCCAAGTTCAGTTCCCAGCACCCACACAGTGGTTAACAACAATCTGTAACTCCAGATGCAGAGGGTCTGACCCCCTCTCCTGACCTCTGTGGGCACCGTACCCACAGCTGTATGTATATACATGCATGCAGGAAATATGCTATACACATAGAATAAAAAGGGGATAGAGAGTTGGTTCAGTGGCTAAAACCATTGGCTGCTCTTGCGAAGGACCTGGGTTCGATTCCCAGCACCCACATGGCAGCTAACAACCGTCCGTAACTCCAGTTCTAAAGTAATTTGATGCCCCCTTCTGATCTCCACGGACTTTTGACGACACAGGTACGCTTACACACATGCAGGCATATACTCTACACATAAAATAAAAATAATATTTTAAAAATCACATTAAATTTTGATGCATCTGTGTAACATAGAGTATTAAATGACATATAGAATATTTAATGACTTGTAAAGTTATACGTGTTCCAAACAGAATACATAGGCTTATCTCAGTAAAAAAAAATCTTAGTTTTTTTTATTATTAATGTGTCTGTGTACACGCGTGCATGTGTGGGATGTGCATGCCATGGCTCATGTGCAGAGGTCAGAGGACAAGTTTTGAGTGTTGGTTTTCTCCTTCCACCATGGTTTCTGGGGGGCAATCTCAGCTTATCAGGCTTCCATGAAAGGTGCTTTTATCTGCTGAACATCTCGCCAGTCCTGATCTCAGTCACCCACAGTCAACTGTCATCCAAGAATATCAATGGAAAATTCATGAAATAAATTCACACATTTCCACTTTGCACACCATTCTGGGTTGGGAAGAATCTTGAGCTGTGTTACTCTGTTATGCTTGAGATGTAAAGTATTCCCTTGCTCCCATCAGCACTGGAGATGGCCCTCTCTCACAGGTCACCTGACAGCATCAGACTGTCACAGTACCACAGTGACTGTTATTTTACTGAGTGATGACCCCGCAACACAAGACCAGTGAGGCTGGCCCTGCAGATCTGCTGAAGATAAGGCATTAAGGGCTGCCTTTAGAGGAAAAGGAGAAGGATTCAAAGAGCAAAAAACAAAACAAAACCATGGAATGAGATTGCTAAGGCCTACAGACAGAACAGATATTCCGTGAAACTGTGAAGAGAGAGAGAGAAAAATAGAAAATCCATGCTGGCTGTGTTGTTATACCTCAAGGTACAAGAATTATGGTTGTGATATGTAAGTCTACTGTTAGGATGGAAAGGCATCAATGGTATTAACACAAAGACAGACGTGTAAACCAACAGAATGGACTAGAAAACCAAGAAATAAGTCCACATGATTCAGTCACCTGATGTTCAACAGTGGTGTCAAAACAGAGGAGAAAAGACAGCTTCTTCAAGGAAATGAATGGTGCTGGGAACACTGATGCCCACGTGCAGAGGGTGAGAGTAGATCTGGACTTCTCACCCTGAGCAAAAATCAATTCAGAATGGATCAAAAACCTTAATGTAAGACTGGAACTTTGAAACTCTAGAGAAAAACCTAAGTAAAACACTTTAAAATACAGGTATAGAAAAGGACTTTCTACAAAGGACCCAATAACCCTGGAAATAATCCCAAATTAAAAAGCTCTTGCAGAGCACAGGAAACAATTACCAGAGTAAAGAGATAGCACACAAGAGTGGGAGAGAATCACCACCAACTACACATGTAGATCCATAATGTGTAACACCTACGAAGAATCCAAAAGAGTAAACACAACTCCCCCAAACCTCATCCAATAAATAAATGGGCTAATGTACTGAACAGACATTTCTCAAAAGAAACACAAATGGTTAATAAATATTTGAAGAAGTATTCATCAACCTCAGTCATTACGGAAATGCAAATTAAAACTGCTGTGAGATTCTATCTCACCCCAGTCAGAATGGCTATTTCAGTAAATGATAAAAGTGCTGAAGATGTGGGGAGAGGCATGCTCACTCACACTGGTGGGAACGTAAACTGGAGCAGCCACGAGAGAAATCAGCACGGATGATCCTCTTAAGACTAATGTGGCGGTATCATGACACATTACCAATTACCTGGATAAAACAGCCTGACTATTTAGTTTTTAAGAATGGGCCTGAACTTGAAGGAAACCTGGTCCTCAAGGAGCTGTGTCCTGGAATGGTGCTCTGGGACCATGTCCTGGGACAGTGTCCTCAAGTCGGGCCTCACCCATAATTTTATTCAAACTCAGTTCTCCCGCTTCAGCTGGGGAAGTGCAAGCTTGAATCTGCCTTCTCTTGTCAGGTCATCTGCCCTTCTCCTCACTTCTAGTGTATCCCATACACACAGCGTCAGACTTCCTTTTCAGTTTTCATGCTTTCGATGAAGATGGGCATGCTGCCTTTCAGCACTTTGATATGTCCATCCTCAAGCATGTCCACTCATTATCATTTTGAGTGGAACAGTAAGCTGAAGTTCATAGGAATCAAGATCAGGTGCCTGGGTAACAAGAGCACATGGTTCAGTGACTGTAGTTTTTCCATTGCAAGGTTAAAAGCCATTAGTCTGGATTCTGTCCATTTTATAAGTCCTTCCTTCAGACTGAAAATAGGACTATCATAGGAACTGGTCACACTACTCCTGGGGATACATGACAGAGACACGTGCATATTCGTGTTCATTGCTGCATTACTCACAAGAGCCAGGGAAGAGGACTAGCCTTGATAACCATCGCTAGATGAATGGACGTGCAACATGGAATTCTTTTCAACAAAAAGGAGAAATGAAATGACATCTGCAGGAAAATGGATGTAACTGGAGACCAGGATGCCAGCATGTGTGTATGACTGTGTGTGCATGTGTGCATGCATATGTGTGCCAGTATCTGTGACTGTGCATGTATGTGTATTTGTGTGTATTGTAAATATGTGAGTGTGTATGTGTGTGACCATGTGTGTGTATGTGTATGAGTGTAAATGTGTGTGCATATGTGTAACTGTGTAGGTGCATGTGCAAGTGTGTGTATGAACAAGTGCTTGTATGTGTGCATGTGTGTGACTGTGTACATGTGAGTATATGCGAGTGTGACTGTATGAATGTATGTATATGCATGCATGTAAGTATATGTAAGTGTGAATGTGTAAGTGTATGTGTGTGAAACTGTGTATGTGTGAATGTGTGTATACATGTGTGAATGTGAATATGTGTGTTTGCATGTTGAACTAGAATGGGGACATGAGAAGGGGAAGAGCTCTTAAGAGACTGGGAAAGGGGGCTGATGGAGTACATGTGACATGAAGGCAGGTGGGGGACCCTGAGGCGGGGTAGGGGGCCAGCAGGAGGACGGGGAGAGCAGTGGGAGAAGGGGATGGACTACAATAAGGAATGCCACACAGGTATGAAAATGCCACAGTGACCCCGTTACTTTGTATGCTATGCATACATATATGCACATTATTTCTATATTTGTACATATAAAATATTACATATACTATCCAACACACACACCCCTCGACTTCAAACTTTCCCCTCCTGGGTGGAGGGCTGATGGAGGCTGTGTGTGCAGGCTCAGTACACAGGCTGCCTCTGCAGCCGACTTTCTGGGATGGTTCCTGATTCTGCTGTTACTGTGGGGCCTGGAAGGAAGTGTCCCTTTAGCAAATATTGGGGTTTATCATCTGTGCCAGTCATTCTTCTTGGCTCCAGAGAAACAGCAGTGAAGAAACCAGAACCCCTGGCCCTAGTAGCTTATGTGCACAGCGTCATAACCTCTCTGCCCTCTGATTTTCCCTTCTCTACAATGGGGATGATAAATTTGCTGTGAGGCTGGAGACATGGCTTAAGAGTACTTACTGCTTTTCTAGAGGACCTGGGTCTAATTCCCAACACCCACATCAAGCATCTCACAACCACCTGTAACACCAGTTCCAGGGGGTCTGATGCCCTCTGGCCTCCATGGGCACCAGGCGTGCACATGGTGCACATAAACACACTCTCTCTCTCTCTCTCTCTCTCTCTCACACACACACACACACACACACCTATAAAAATAAGCAAATCTTAAAAAAAAAAAATCCTTACCTGACAAGGATTAAAATATATAAGCTGCTTAGAAAAGCACAAGGCAAGAAGAAAGTACTTTAATGGGTTGGATGTTCATATATAATTGCCTTTAAACCTATCTGCATTTTGTAAATTTCAATAATAAAAATTGCTGTTGTGAATAGAAAAGAAGTAGTTCCCCAAAGTCCCAGATCAAAGACCATCTTAAGTTAGCAGCCTGTCCCCGCCTCCCTCATCCTGAGCAAAGACACACGGTGTCCCTAGATGCATAGCCGGGGCTGATTATAGAGAGGAGGGAGGGACTTCTCCCTGGGCCTGTCTTGTTCCTCTGGAACACACCACTGCCTCTTGTAAACAGCCCTTCTTGATGCTCCGGGGCATCCTAGGGAACAACCACAGAGGCAATTGTCCCTTATGACCCACTAATTCATCTGTTCTGGAGATCTAGTCAAGGAGAATAATTTACAGGAAGTAAACAGAGAAAAAGCAAAGGCATTTGACATTATAACTTGTAAAGCATTCTTATGTGTGTTGTGCATGCAAGGATGCCAGACGTGGTTGGGTATCTTTCTCAATTACTTTCTTAATTGTTCTCCAATTAATATGTAGCAATTTATATATATTTAAAAACTTTTATATGTATGAGTGCTTTGTCTGCATGTATGCAAGTGCACCCATGCATGAAATGCTCACAGAGACCAGGAAAAGGTGTGGGATCCTCTGGAATTGGAGTTATGGATGGTTCTTAACTGCCATATGGGTGCTGGGAATTGAACCTGAATCTTCTGCAAGAGCAGCCAGTGCTCTTAACTTTTAACTGAACACCCATCTCTCCAACCCCAAGTCTTATTACATATTTTTTAAGATTTTATTTATTTATTTGTTTGTTTTTGTTGCTGTTTTGTTTTGTATTTTTTTGGACAAAGTCTTCCTCTAGTCAGTCCCAGTGATTCACTATGTAGACCTGGCTGGCCTTGATCTCACAGAAACCACCTGCCTCTGCCTCCTGAGTGCTGGGATTAAAGATGTGCGCCACCATGCCTGGCTCTTAGGATTTTATTTTATCTTTAACTCTGTGTATATGTGTGTCTGAGTGTGGAAATGTCACACTGAGTACAGGTGCCAGAAGAGGGTGTTGGATCCCCCAGATGCTGGAGTTACAGGTGGTTGTGAGCTGCCCAATCTGGTTGCTGGGAACTGAACTCAGAGGAAGACCAGCAATTACTCTTAACCACTGAGTTCTTTCTCTAGTCCTCCACCTTTTTTTTGAAACAGGGTCTCTCACTGAACTCGGAGTCCACTGATCAGTTAGCCTGGCTGGCCAGCAAGTCGCAGGGCTCCTCCTGTCTCAGCCCCTCCTCTGAGTACAGCGCATGGCACCACGCCTGCTTCTTATGTGGGTGCTGGGGATTAAGCTCAGCAAGCACGTCACCAATGGGCCAACTCCTCAGCCCCACTCCCCCTTTCTGAGCACTATTTGCATTCCCCAGGGGCCCCTTAGCAGGGTAGCTTCTGGGTCTCAGACCCAGGGCCTCCCTCCTCTGCCCTCCGGTGTCCTCAGCTTGTCACGCTGTCCTGTGCTGGCAAAGGGGATAATTACGCAGAAGGAGGCACTAGGCATTCTGGCTACAATGTCAGATGTCAGAAATGAGAAGAGGAGGCTGTGTCTGTCAGCTATGTGGTCACTAAATAGAGGGGTAGGGTTCCTTCTTAAGTTTGAAAGTTCTTCTTTTCTTTTCTTTCTCCTGGGACAGGAGGTTCATTTTAAGTCACATAAGTTAAATGCAGTTTAACTGGTACTTAACCTCTAATACTTAAAGCAAAACACTATCTGATCATTTTATTTATACTGTTGAAAATCTGTACTTTCTCTCTTTGCAAAGAGCGCAACCAGTGGGCTGTCTGTCAGGAGGCACATTGCCATTACTGGAGTCTCCTGACCTGCTGACTTTATGCTAATTCTGATTAAATCAATTAAGTTCATTTTAGAACCCAGGGCAGGGTCCTGACACAGAAAAAGTGTCACATGAATGTTCTGTACTTCCTGAAATCTTTGAGTTATGCTAGCTGTGAACAGCTGAATTTAAAAATCCAGTCTAGGGGGCTGGCAAGACCATTTGCTTGCTGGGAAGCCTAGAGAACTGAGTTTGATCCCCCAAACCCAGGTAAAGATAGAAGAAGAGAAATCACAAAGGTGTCTTCTGACAGTCAGATGTATGCTGTGGCATATGTCCTCCCCACCCATATCATGTCCATATGTAACACACACACACACACACACACACACACACACACGCACACATAATTAATAAACATTTAAACAATCCTGTTTCAGCGTGTTCAGCCTCAGCAGTATCTCTGTTCCTTCTGGTAAACGCAGTAGAGATGACAGGGTCTGGGGTTCTGGACAGAGTCACTTCTCAGTCGTGTAGACCTGTGGCCCTCGGCCTCAACAGCTAGAAGAAGCAGAGCTCCTAGTACAGCAGGCTGTGTCAATCTCAGATGTCGTTCTGCGATCGTACTGTTTCCTCCCTGCCCAGTCTCACATGGGCTGCCCCCGAAAACCTTCTACACAAAAGGACACTGATTTTGGCATTTTGCTTTTTCACTCCCAGGGTATGTATGGTAAGCTATCTTTTTCCAGAAGGGTGCCTCCAAAAGAGAAATTAATTTTCACCCAGGGCCTGCAGCTTAGGGATGGTGGGGACAGAGAGACGACCACAATGTCATCTCTCAGTCCTCCTGTGCACAACTTACAGTCCACGTTCCACTTGATGCTCCTGGGAGGAAGCTTCAGGGTCTCATTGATCTTCTCCAACACAGTCTGCAGCTTTTGCTTCTGGGCAATCTCGGACTGTGTGACCTCGGCCACATTGAGCTTCTCGCTCTCCAGTTTCTCTGATGTGACAAGTGGGAGAAGAGCAGCTGTTACCTTGGGTCACAGAAAACTCACTCATGCACCTGAGGATTCATTCGCATATGAGCAGATTCCCTCAATCGCTGAATACATAGTCAGGCTTGGGTGCTCAGAGGGGACTAGTTCCAGGATCCCCACAGATACGAAATCCCCAGATGTTTAAGACCCCTATGGAAAATGGAGTAGCATTTACACAGAGCCCATGTGATCTCTTCATATGCTCTAATCATCTCTGGATCATTTATAAAACCTAATCCGGCATAAAGACGGTTACAAGCTGTTATTCTATATCATTTATGGGATCATGACAGGGGAAGTATGGATACGTTCAGCACAGATGCAAATTTTTTCCCAATATTTCAGTTTGTGGTTTGTTCCAGTTCATTTTTTGTTGTTGTTGCCGTGATAAAATACCCTGAACCCTCCCACCCCCAAAAGCAACTTAAGGGAGACAGGGTCTGTTTTAGCTCACAGTTCCAGGTTACCATCCATTACCATGGGCAGTTACGGCAGCAGAAGCTGGAGACAGCTGGTTACATCACACCCACAGGCAGGAGCAGAGAAATGACACGCCTGTTCACTTGCTCGATAGCGCTCAGCCTGATTTTGCCACTCTCGTGGGTGGGGACCCTCTGCCTAGGGAATGGTGCTGCCCACAGCGGGTTGTGTCTCCCCACATCAATTAACTTAATAAGACAACCCTCCACAGACATACCCAGGCCAACCCAGTGAAGACAAGTCTTTATTGAGACTCTCTTCCTAGGAGATTCTAGGTTGAGTCATGGACAATTAAAGCTAACCATCACACTGTTTGTTGAATCCTCAAAAGTGGAACCCTCAGATATGAAGGGCCATCTGTGCTGAACAGCTTCTGGAGGAGAAACCCTGCTCCTCGTCTAATGCATCTGTGCTGGGGAAGCCTTGGGATTGTGCTGTGGACCCTCAGGGCCACAGACGTGAGGCATTTAACCTGTCCTCTTTAAACTCTCTTCATTTCAGGTTTTCCCTCTTCTTTTCCTTTCCATCTTTTCCAAGGATACTCCTGTACCCCAGCTGGCTAGCTTTCTTGGTGTCCTCTGGCAGAGCCAGCCATGTCCTTCTTTGAGGTACACTCTTCACTCTGGTATATACGAGTTTCCCGCCCAATCACGTCAGTCTGATGTAAGCACCTTCTTCCCTCCCAACCCCTGCCCTTCACCCTGAAAGGAAACTTATATGAAGTGTCATATTGATATGTTCTAAAACACACTTTTTTCACATCCTCAAAATCAGGGTACATCTCAAAGTTGGTTTATCTTGCGGCTGCTGCCAGCTAGGTGGAAGATACAAATTAGGCGTGAGCGGGGCCAGAGCGTCTCACAGGACGATCACTTCCATGTTCCAGTAAGCTGCAAGAGTGCCTTCAAAAACTGTTAGATATAAATTCTAAGCAAGAAGGAAGCACTGGTGACCGTTCTCCTTTAGGGCAGGGCTCACACAGCAGTGAGGTTAAAAACTGATGGACCTTGGGGCTGGAGAGATGGCTGTGTGGTTAAGAGCACTGCTCTTGTCGAGAACCCAGGTTCAGTTCCCAGCTCTCACATGGTGGCTCATAACTAACTGTAACTCTAGTCCAGGGGATTTGATGCTCCCTTCTGGGTTCCATGGTTACCAGGGTTGTATACAATATATATACACACATGCAGGCAAAACACCTAAACATACAAAATAAAAAAAAAAAAATCTTTAAACCTGATGGATCTCACATACCCTGACACAGGAGACAGACTGATCATCTTACTCATCTAACTTTGTATTTTAATCTATTAGAATGTGGCCTCCTTGATGGGAAACACATAACCAGAGTCTAGACTCTACTAAAGCCACTCTTCTCTGCTCATTCAGGACTGACAGAACTCATGGCTTGAAATGTGTTTAAAATAGCTTTTCTCCTCATTTTGAAAAGTTGCCACACAAACATTTTAACTTTCCATCAACGCTCAGACTAGGGCTCATTTATTTTGTTAACTGTAGCTTATATAAGTCATATGCCCCACGGTGTGAGGCTGCCTACTGGAAAATGCTGCATCTTCTGAGGATTCACCAATCACTTTCAGCACCTGGGCGGATGACTGCACACCATTCTGTGTGGCATCCTGGAATGGAGCTACTGTCCCTCTTTAGTTGATTCAAGTCATTTCTGAAGCCTGGGGACTTATTAAGCACATAACAAACCTTGAAGAGAATCTGTAAGCATTTTCCATTTTTAAAAAATGTATATGAGTGCATTGCCTGCATGTGTGTAAGTGCACCCTTGTTGTGCAATGCCTGTGGAGGACAGAAGAGGACATCAGATCCCCTGTAACTGGAGTTATAGACAGTTGTTAGGTGGGTTCTGGGATTCGAACCTGGGTCTTTTTCAAGAATAGCCAGTGCTCTTAACCACTGAGCCATCTCTCCAGTCCCACCTTTTCCATTTAAAAAGACTTCATTACATTTATTTATTATTTGTGTGTGTGTGTGTGTGTGTGTGTGTGCATGCATGTGAAAAGCTTCATGTATGGGTTAAAAGCTACATATGTGGAGGTCCGAGAACAACGTATTAGTTCTCACCACCATGTGGGTCCAAGGAATCAGTCTCCAGCTGTCAGACTTGGTGGCAAGCACCTTTATTTGCTGAGCCATCTCGCTCACCTTCTCCATTTTTAAGCTGAATTCTTCTACTGAAGAAAGAGCAGGCACTCCTGTCCCCCACCCCATTGTTTCTGGCTGATATAAATGTCCTTGGAAGGAAGAGATTTCTTTATACAATGTAACTACAAGCACTAGATCAAAACACTAAGCTGACACATTCCTGAAGCCTGGTCTTGACCTAGAGTTAAAAGCTGAAGGTTAGATTACTGGTGACTGTCTTGGAAGAGGGCTAGGAAGGCAGGGGAGGTCAAGGATGGCACCTACTTGCTAGTCTTGACCTACACTACTGTCTACAGATTTTTATATTTGTAATCTGCCTACTGGCCTTAGGGTGAACTGCTTCAGTTTCTAGGTCAAAAACCTTTTCTTGCACTGTTGTCTGTTTTATTATTTTTTGATAATTTTTATTTTTAATTGTGTGTGTGTGTATCTGTATGTGCTGGTGAGTGCAGGTGCCTGTGGAGGCAAGAGGTTGTTGGATCCCCTGGAGCTGGAAATACAGGTGGTTTGTGAGCTGAGATGTGGGTGCTGAGAACTGAACTTGGGTCCTCTACAAGAGCCGTATGCACTCTTAACGGTCGAGCCATCTCTCCAGCCCTTATTCTTGTTTTTAAAAAAACTAGTGGGAAATAAGAAATATTTGGAGGTTGGTGAAATGCTACAGAGGACAGACTCATTTGCCCTCCAATGATGCAATCCTGATGACTCAAATTTGATCCCTGGAACCCATGTAAAGGTGAAAGGAGAGAAATGATTTCACAAACTTGTCCTCAGACCTCTTCACGTGCATAGTAGCATACAAGTGCTGTAATAATAATAAAATAATAAAAATGATCGATATATTTAGTATCTAAAATTCTTATAATTTCCTAACTGATAGCTAATAGAGTATCTGAAAATACAATATTTGTATTTCTTTACCCCCAGTTCCTGAAGGAAGTCTAGAATGATGAAGGTTGTCATGGGAACCAAACAAGCAATGTCAGCATTTGTGCTTTCAGTCCCAACCTCAGACCTGCGAGGAACGGGCACCTGGAAGTTGACCACCAATGATTTGGTCATGCCTGGTGATGAGGCTGCCACAAAAAGTCTACACTGAGGGTTACAGAGACCTTCTGTGCTGAACACGTCAAGCCGCTGAAGGGCAGTGTACCCAGAGAGGGCACGGTGGCTCCCCAGCCCTGATACTTTGCCCTGTGCGTCTCCTCTATTGGGAGGCCTCCAGGTTGCATCCTTTCTAAGAGACAGGAACACTCAAGGGCTTTCCTGAGCTCTGGAAGTCATTCTACAGGACTGCTGAATTGGAGGAGGGGTGGCAAAAGCCCTGCTCCCTAACCCGCTGGTCAGAGAAGATGACGGGACTCCTGCTCACCACAGGAAGCGGAGAGAGTTCGGAAGAAGTCCTTCACATGTGGGGTGTGCTAGCAATGTCAGAATTACATTGCAGGGCACCCAGTTTGTGAAGGAAGAGAACTAGGGAGTCAGTGTGGAAAACCTATACTGTTAGTGCCAGAAGTCTTTGAGGATAGAGGAATGTAGCTTTAGTTGATGAGATTTCCTTTCCCCTTCGAGTGCTCATTGTTATAATTTTTCTGTTTCTCGTGCTTTTAGTCAGTCTAAGATCCTCACATTGCAGTGCAGCTCATCCTGGAATTTAACCGTTTTCCCTTGGTTTCAGAGTCTGCTATTATTCATGTAGGAAGAAGGATTTAAGGCTTAGCTTTTTTTCCTTTTTACACAGATTTTAGACAATGTCATTCTGCCTTACTTTTTTGTCCACGTTAGCCATCAGGCTTTGGGATTGGCCAGCTTTCAATTTCTATTGTTTGATATTTTATTTTAGACATTGATATTGGTAAAAGTGGATTTGTACAGAGGACGTATTTCAAAGTAATGTGTACTAATACATTACAAATGAGTTCTCTCTCTCTCTCTCTCTGTCTATATATATATATATATATATACACACACACACACACACACACACACACACACACACACCCCTGCAGAAGGCAACATTCGCAAAGTCTAGTGAACACAGATAACAATTTCACACTTCAACATTTTTTAAATGTCCTGGCTTGCTACTATCACCAAAGCAAAATATTGATGGAAACTTAAATTTAGAAGTGCGTCCAAAAACCCACGTGTCTATTCTGGTCTAGATTTAGAACACTTCTGTCATTTATTAAGCCCTGGTCCAAAATGGATTTCTATCTTAAGGCACAAGTCTGCATATTGATAAGGAGGGCTGGTGAGATGGCTCAGCAGGTAACAAGCATGCTACCCAGCCTGATGACCTGAGTTTGAGCTGTGGAACCCGCATGGTGCAAGGAGAAAACAGATTCCTGAGGATTGTTCCCTGACCTCCACTTATGTACATTCACACACAAATACATTTAAAAATATAAATAATTTTAAAATGATGTTATAATGTATGTATACATATATTAACACACACATATATTTCTACCAGCTTTTTCCATACAAACTCATGAGTATCTTTCTAGGTCAACACATCTCGATTCAATGCATTCTTTTAAAAAGATTCCTAAGTATGTTACAAGGCTCATTTCCTTCATAGATATCCAGCCATGTGATAGTCCAGGCTCTCTATTTGCAATAAGCATCCTGCGGGCATGCTAACTGATGACTGCTGGTTAAGGAAAAGCTGTCTCACAGATTTTATATTTGTATCTAGTCATTTACTACGTCCTCTCATTAGTTCTTAACATTTTACTTCAGTATGACATTTTAAACAAAAGATTTGAGAATCTTTCCTGCCAGTCCCACCATTCCCCTCCCCACTCCTTCCCCTCCTTCCCTCCCTCTCTCCCTCCCTCCCTCCTGCACCTGTGCTCCTGTGTCCCTGTATGCACTGGAGGCTAGAGGTCGACACTGAGGGACTCCCTCAATCACTCGCCATCATTTTGTTGTTATTGTTGTTTCTGATTCAGGGTCTCCCCATCGCCCCAGATGGCCTGGAACTAGCTGTGTGGAGCAGGCTGCTAGATATCCTCCTACCTCTGCTCGGTTAAAGGCAGGCACCACCATACCAGGCATTTCATCTTATATTTTGAGACAGAGTCTCTCACTGAACCTAGAGCCCACGGATTTGCCTAGACTTGTGGGTGAGTCCTGGGGATCTGCCCGTCTCCATTCTCCCAGCAATATAATTATATATTTTATTATATATGTAACGTGCCATTATATGCATGCTGGGATCCAAACTCAGGTCCTCAAGCTTGTGCAGTAAGCACTTTACCCACTGAGCCATCTCTCCGCTGAAATATTTCTACAGTTACATAATAATTTCCCTCAATGTGAACAAGGATTTAAGATCATTTCTTTTTCCAGACTCCTGATTTCCCTCTTCTGTTCTTAGTCAGGCTAATATTAGCTAGCTCTTCAAAAACTTCCTATTGCTAAAGTATTATTTTCCCAGGAAGCCATTTCTTCTTACACATTTCCGTAGTTCTTCAAATTGTCCATAATTGGCTTAACTTTTTAGGAAGTATTAAGTATGATTTTGAAATGGATAGGATGTGGTTTGGAAATCTTTCTCAGGTGTATGATTTTGTGAATATTTCCGTTGCTTTTACTTAGCATACTAAAATGCTCTTGGAGAGATTGGCTTTACACAACAGTAGAACAGTACCAGACAGTTCTGAAGTATAAAGACAGGGCACAATAAACTCAATTACTCAGAACAAGAATTCACATGTTCTAACCAACAGTGGTGTGATGTATATCATATGGTATCAATATAACACCCTTCAGAGAATCAGACCTTGTAAAACACTCTGCAATATGAGAGATTCTGGTGCTACCTCAAAATCATTTTTGTTTCCAAATATATAAGGCACAGTCACTAAATCTTTAAACATTATCTGGTAGAATTTGGTCTGGATACCAGTTTGTTTAGACTTGCTTTATACACACAATCAAATTTTGTGAAGTTTCATGTGCAGTTAAAAAGAATGTGAATTCTGCAGTTGAAGGGTGTATCATCAGTGATGAGTAGCTTACACATGGTAACTACAGGGTCCAATTTTACTTTTTAATTATTTTGGCAGCACTGTGGCTTGAACCTAGGGTCTTGTACATGCAGAAAGGCACTCTATCACTGATCTTTGTCCCCAGCCTTATGAACTTATCTGAATGCTATTTTTATTATATTTTATTATTTATATCTATGGATGTATCTGTGTGCATGTGTGTGCATGTACATGCAGTGCCCTCAGAGGCCAGAAGAGGGCATCAGATTGCCTGGTGCTGGAGTTACAGGTTGCTGTGAGTTCCCTAACACTGAGTGCTGGGAATTAAACTCCAGTTCTGTGCAACAGTAGCAAGTGCTCTTAACCTCCGAGCCACCTCTTTAGCTCTCTGACTATGTTATTGAGAGAAATGTTTTTGTGTTTTTTTAATCCACCATGTGGTGGAGGATTTATTAAGTTCCCCCTCCTCCTCTTTCTAAGGACAAGGTCTCACTTTGTAGCCCAAGCTGGCACTGAACTCAGGTTTTTCCTGCTGTAGCCATCTGAGCGCTGGGGCTGTGGACACACCCACCGTGTCTGTCTCAAGATCTTCCTGGAAAAATTACTGTCATTTAAAAATGTTTGGAATGAATATACAGAAATATGTGTAAGTTTAAAATTTCAATGTTTTTATAGTCATTATTCTTATAATTGTTAATCAATATGTAGTAACTATATATTAATGCTTTTTTTTAAGCCTTAGAGGCAATTTTGTATGATGTGGAATAATTTTAATTAGTATCTAGTATATATCATTATCTCTACCCTTTTTCTTTGAAATTTTGTAACCTCATTTATTAGAAGCTGAATTGTGCTATAAATAGAGTTTAGTAGTATATTTTCTGTTGTGGTGGTGGTTGTTCTGAGGTAGGATCTTATATCCCAGGCTGGCTGTGAACTTATTGCGAAGCTGAAGATGACCTTCAACTCTCGATTCTCCTGTCTCCACCTCCTGAGTTGGGATTACAGATGCGCACCACTATGTCCAGGAATTCTGTTTGTTTTTAACACTTGGTTTTGCTCTTAAGTCTGAGCATCTTTGTCTTTTCAGTGGGTAAGAGAGACTTCCATTGACTGGGTTTTGCAATATACTTAGATGCACAGGCTCCACCTGACTTTGACTTCTATAATTAAACTGCCTTCCAGTTCTTCCCACTCCTATCCTTTTTGCCTTGAAAAATCTTTTTAAGGGGCTAGTGAGATGGCTCAGGGGTTAGGAGCACTGGCTGCTCTTGTAGAAGACCTGGGTTCAATTCTAAGCACCCACATGATGGTTAACAACTGCCCGTAACTCCAGTTCCAAGGGATCCAATGCCCTCTTCTGACTCCGTGGGCCCTGCATGACATGGGTGCCTTACACGCATGCAGGCATTACACTCACACACATAAAATAAAAATAAAAAGAACAAAACACTTTAAAAATCTTTTTAAAAGATCCATCTTTATTTCACGTGTATGCAAGGACATCAGATCCCCTGGACCCGGAGTTATGGACAGTTGTTAGCTGCCATATGGGTGCTGGGAACTGAACCCCAGATCCTCTGTAAGAGCAGTCAGTGCTTTTAACTGTCATCTCCCCAGCTCCCAGTAAAACTTTTTAATTACATTTATTTATTTTTGTGTGTTTGCTTGCATGTGTGTACATGCATATGAGTGCCATGGTGTACATGTAGAGGTCAGAGGACAACTTGTAGAAGTCAGTTCCCTCCTTCCACCACGTGGATCCTGGGGACTGAACTCAGCTTGTGAGGCTTAGCAGCAAGCGCCCTTTCCTGCTGAGCCATCTTGGCCGACTCCTTGCATCCTTTCAGAGTAAGGTTTTTAACTCTTCTTACTCCATTTTCTCCCTATTATTGGCAAGGAGGCTATTCCCTACACACACATACACACACACACACACACACACACACACACACGGTCTCCTTGTAGTTCAAGCTGCCCTGGAACATGATATATAGCCTATATATATGGCCTTGATCTCAGAGATCCACCTGTCTCTGGCTCCTGAGTCCTGGCCTTTTTTGTTTGTTTTTTGAGATCATGTAGCCCAGGCTAGCTTCCAGAACTCTCAGCACCATGCCCAGCACCCATCATATCATTTTACTGGTCACAAATTTACCAAGTATGTTTCTCTAGATATCTTAGGCAACATCAACCTCAGTTCACACAGTCTCTCATCACACACTTCCTCACTCATGTGCTGTATCTGTGTGGGATTCTGAGTTTACTTTTATCCTTTTAAAGAAACAGATTATGCATTCCTGTGATCATTTTATATTCTCAGCTATGGTTTTGATCTCCCTCCTGGGACGATCTCTCTGCTCGTTATTTTTATCGCAGTTCACATTTTTCTTTTTGGTTGATATTCCTTCTTCTACTGTATGTTCAGAAATTCCTTTTTCATGAAGGCTGGCTGCCAACTCTCTCAGCTGCTGTGGGAGATGATCTGGGTCTCTCAGTGCCTTTAAATGCAGAAGGTTTTTTTTAGGGGGGGATAAACTTATGCTAACAAATTTTCGTACTCTGAAAAGATTCTTTCAGAATCTTCAGCGTTTGCTGTTCCCGACGGACAGCTTTCCAACAGCTGGGATGCCTCCATATTTCATCTTTCTTTTCTCTCCATTCTGAATTATTTCTTGGTCTTTTGTGTTCTTGGGGTCATTGTGCACGTACAGATCCTCACTATTTGGGAGTCTTTGAGCTTCTTCAATCTGAGAACCTGTGTCTTTCACCAATACTAGAAATCCCCATTCACTGCATATTTACATATTGACCATTCTTTATTCTCCTTTTCTTTTCCTTCTAGAATTCAAATTAGCTCTACGTAGACTTCTTAGAATAACTTTGTTAGCATTCCAACCCCGCAGTCTCTATGTATTGCATTTTGGGTGATTTCGTTCAACTCAGTAATTCCTTCTTTAGTGGTGTCTCTCTCACTGGCTTTTATTTTAGTACATATTTTTCTGTCTCTAAAAGTTTGGTTTGGTTCTTTAGCACACTGGCTGGTCCTGTTTGGACAGTTTCTGGTTCTTGTTTTAGGTTTGTGTATCATGGGGACATCTTCACACACGTGTCACCGCGCTTTGCTCTGAGCCATCCCCTCCTGACTACACCACCCTGACTTTATTTCCTGTTCTTTTGCCATCTTTTTCATAGTCTCTTAAAACATTCGTTCTGATAAACATTCCTGTTTTATATCCATAACCAAACAACTTTACTGTTTACAGTATTTATGGGATGGGCATGTAGTTTGCTGTTCCTGTTGACAATGCTTATGGTGCCTGTTGTTTATGTCTTTGGTGATTTTTAGTTTTAAGATCATTTTCCTTGAAACTTTATCCCTGGGAGTTCATTGTGGTCTGTGTTTGGGGCAAATTTGTCTTTTAAAAAAAGATTTGTTTTAATTTAATTATGTGTGTGTTTATGTGTGTGTGTGTGTGTGTGTGTGTGTGTGTGTATGTTTGTGTGTATGTATGTGGTGACTGCTGCTGCCCTTGGATCCCTGGAACTGAAGTTATAGGCTATTGTGAGCTGCCTCATGTGGGTCCTGGGAATTGAGTTCTCTGCCTGCAAGAGCAGCAAGTCCTTCTTACCACCAAACCATCTCTCTAGCCCCACAAATCTGTACTTAAAGGCAGGAAATACATTTCCTTCTGCCTTGGGAAGCATTTTTAAAATGTATTTTTGTTGAATATTTGTGGATGTCATACATCTTAGTTATATTTAAGCTCTCTCCCCTTCTGCAACCTTCCCATAGCCTGCCCACAGGCTTTCATGCATTCTGTCATGTGTTAAGGCCTACTGAGTCATGTCTGTACCCAGACATCCCTCATGTGAGTCCATTCTCTGCTAACATCACTCCCTTAAAGAAGACCAACTCTCCCTCACCTAGCAGCGTTCAGTTGCCATAGCTCCTTGGTTAAGGTTGGGGCCTCCTGCCCATTACCCTGGTTCTATGCTGAGTTTTATCTGATTGGGAACCTGGGAAACATTTTAACTAACTCTTTAGCCTAAGACCTTTAAAGTATCATAAAGAGTGTGAATCATTACACTGAATCTGCATGTATAGACTTTGGTGTAGAAGCATAACTAGCAGACCCCCCATCCCCCCATCAAAGGCTGACAGGCACTTATCCTTGCTGTCTTCCTCTGTTGGACACGTTTTCCTAGTTTACCCACTGCAAGTGTTGCTCTCAAAATTCTGGTTTGATCCAGTGATCTCTGATTCAGTCCCCTTTCCTGACAAGTCTCCAATTAGGCCTCGTCTCTTGAGCTGGTAAGTGTAATCCATTAGAGCTCAGAGCACAGGCCAGGAGTTCCCACCACACTGGATTTACACTTCCTTGTTTTTGGATTCAGCAGAATTTTCTCCCTTTTCGTACCAGGTTGGCCACACCATACAAAAATATATTTTAAAAGTCTTATTCCAATTTTATTTTATTCCATATCCTGATTTTTAAAGATTTTTGTACCAAGAAGATATGTCTGAGTATCTCCTCATCCACAATCTGGAAATAGAAACTGTTTTCGTAGCTTAATGCATCAACTGGAGGCTGTAAAACACCTCCAGTGGTAACAGCCATTATTTACGGCTTGTTCTTCAAACCACATCTTTGATACTCCAGTATCTCATAAATTCACTGCCAGGCTTTAATGATCCTTATTATATTTAGGTAGTTTCCTTTTCCTGTTTTACTTGGAATGTCGGTTAAAATACCTTGGATATTATTTGACACCTTACTGACAAATCGTTTGCTCTGAAATTTATATGCAGGCAACCACTTTTTATGATCGATAAAACATAAACATGGAAAAAATTCAAGCTGTGTAAAGTAAGCTTCCTCCCTGCTACTGCGGCCCAAGTTCCCTAGTTGTTCCACAGAGACAGTGCATGCAAAGGTATTAGCTTTGTTCCTCACATACGCTCACCACCCACATACCTACGCATACACTCACCCACACTTAACAGAAATACACACACATACAGAGACATACACCTACATATACATACACACGCACACCCATATATATACATGTACATATACACACTCACACCCACATACATACACATATACACTCATAATCACATACATATACACATGTATACTTTTGCACTCACACATATGTACACATACCTACACAAACATATACACATACACTCATAAATACATATATACTCACATAAATACTCATATACTCACACAATACACTCATACATATATATACACATATATACACATACACTCATAAACATAGGCACATATACACATACATGCTTTTCTTTTGGGATGACGTCTTCCCCAAGTTCTTCCTCGGTAGCTCACACCCTCTGCAGGAGCAAGCCATGAGCTCCCCAAGGACAGCACTGTGCCACTTAGACTTTAGATCGCTAAACTACAGTTAGCACTTGGAAACCAATAAGTTTTGCTTGGTGATATCACTTGATTAGGTTATGGTCAGTGTGAAAAGTGCTCTTTAAGTTGGTCTGTCAGCAAGAACACACAACAAAAACTCCTCTTATAGATATCTGATGCTTGAAGATGTCCTGTTTCAGCATAGGACTCATCCCTGAGAACAAGCCCCATTTCCAGTACATGTACGTGTTCAAAGGTAAGCACTAGTCAAATAAAACATAACTAGGAAGAAACTGGCACAGCCACCCTGAGTAAGGAGCCCAAGATGTGGAAGAGCAGTGGGTGAAGCTCAGATGACCTGACTAATCACACCGCCTAGGTGCCTTCCTGGAACTGTTTATCTCTTCTCTCATGATGTCTACCAGTTGGTTGTTGGGGATGCAGATAAAACAAGGTGAGCTCAGACTTTAGTGTATGGCTGAGAGGCTAGGAAATGCGTCCCATGGCTGCCTTGTGAGTGACCTGAGGGAAAATCAGCCTCTGAGGGGGCCACTTGGAAGAGAGGGATCCTGGGACAAGAAGAAGCATGATCAGGGAGGCACTTCTGGGGTTGAGAGACCCTCCCTCTGCAGTATGGGAAGGGCTGGAGCAGTCCTGTGAAAGGTTGGGGGAGGGGGCGGCTCACAAGGAGCAGGTCAGTGGGCCGGCATCTGCTGTCTCCCTGCAACATCACAGACAGCACAGAGATGGTCCTGTGTCAGGAGAGGCAGCCACGTAGAGGCTGTACCCTCTAATTCCTCTGGGTGATGTTGGTCCAGTCCTTTACCTGTCACAGCAGACTGCTGATAAAATGCCGAGGTCCCCACTTCCCAGATCCACCTGGAAGCTTTTATTCCTGCATGGTGATCCCTAAGGACCACCTTAAGGATCCCTAAGGATAAATGCTCTTATCTCACTATCTGGGGAAGGGAAAAAATGTCAGCCGGTTGGTCGGAAGGCCCAGGTTGCAATTCTTATCAATGTAATTTTTCTTTTGCTTTAGACAAATTCTCATATTATAGTCCAGGCTGGCCTCAAACTTAGTATGTAGTTGAGGATGACCTTGAACTTCCTGATCTTCCTGCCTCTGCCATCTTGCAAGTATTGGGGTTAAAGATGCGTGCTACCGTATCTAGTTCATATGGTGCTGGGATGGAACCCTGGGCTTTGTGCATGCTGGGCAAGCATTCTACCAACTGAGCCACGTTCCCAGCTCATTATTAATGTATTCTTAGTATTTTTCTCTTTCTATCTTATATTATTTACTTGGTTATTTGTATTTTGTTTCTTCTTTGGGCAGGGAGGATGCATTTCTTTTTTAAGGCACTAGAGATTGAACCTAGGGCCTTGCACATGCTATTCACAATCCCGGCCTCTGGGTCTCTGTACTTTATAACATTATCTTCTATAAACTTTCCTCAATCAAATCTCTGTCTCTCTGTCTGGTTTAAAGAAAACCTATACAAAAATCTGCTCACCAGACAAAAGGGAAAGATCTGGAAGACAGAAGCAGCAGTAGGTAGCTGGTAAGATAAGGCAGATGGAGGAATGCTGTTCCCAGAAATCCTCCCCAAAATGCCTAGGGGCTCTGGGAAGGGCTGTTTCCCTACAAGCAGAACACTGCAGCTGGGCACACAAGGGTGAACCAGGTCTGACATTGCAACCCACGGGGCTCCAGTGGGAGCACAGCCAGACAATCCTTTCCAGTACAGGCCACCTGTCATCTCCGGCTGTCATCACCATACCCAAGCACAACTAACCATCTGCCATGACAGTCCTGATGACTTCTTCTAGGTTCCAAGTTGTTTCCCCATGATGTCACCTGCATAGTGGCTAGATTCCCTGTCCTTACCTGGTGGTGGAGGTGTGTGGGCTCTTAGACTCCAGGAAGTCCCGGAGTCATTTCTATCATCTTCCAAGTGCTGGTGTTTCATAACTACTTGACTAATCTCAATCTCTATCCCCTCCCCTGCTCTCTGGACCCAGCTAAGTCATTATAAAAGATGATCAAGCCCCAGGACATTGGAAACTGTACTTCTGGAAGTCATCATGCCTGATTCATTTTTGTACCACCTGGTAAGAACACCACACTTTGGTCCAGATGTTTGGTTATTTACGCTGCAGAGAGCAAGTTAAAGCACCCGATATCTAAATACTTTTCTGAAAAAGAATAAGGGCTCCTTGGAGAAGTAGTTGATTCTAGGTCCAGAGTAAGGAAAATATTAGATGAGCCTGGACCATCTCATGATGTCAGAACCTAAGGTAGTGTTAAGCAAAACAATGTGGAATATCTTTTAGCAATAGTTTCACCATCAAGTTTTAGTGGGTAACCAAGAGCAATGGCAATAGCCAGTGATGTCTAAGGATCTACGGGATCTCTCTGGTCAACAACTCCAAAAAAAAGGAAGTCCATTCTTTGCATGGGACTTTTCATTTGCTAACCTGTGGTGTCCATTAGGGTCACTGAACCCCTGTTGTAGGGTAACTACATTGAAACTCTTTATACATTGTATATGTGTATCTGAAAGCAGCAGACTCTACTCCTGCAGTCACGACATATCTGGGTCCCACAATAAACAGGTCAGGAATATACTCGTACACATTAAATAAAACAAATAAAATATAAAAAAGACAAGCACTAAGACATGAAGTTGGTGCAGGGTATAGTAAGAGGGTTAAGGGGGGATGGAATCTAAATATGATCAAAATACACTGTATGGAAATTTTAAATCACTAAAAATATTTTAAAAAGAAAAGAACATGGGGCAGTGGTTATGAGTCCAGGAGCCAAGTGAAAAAATATTCCTAAAGGCCTGCCCAAGTGTGAATATCTTTATGTTCAGACCGATCACATTTAGTAGCTGAATAAGCAGATGAGCAGGCATAACACCAAGGCTCTTCCTTACACAAGAATCATAACAATGTAGAAGGAATAACGAAAAGAGAAAAATCATCATTAGAACACTAGTACATTAATGGAAGCAGATGCAGTCTATCAGAGGATGCCAAACTTGGTGCAAGAGATTTCAAGAGGAAAAAGATATTTTCATGGTCTTAAGGTAACTTTCTGAAATAATTGCAAAGGGAAAAGCTGGTGAGTCTGCAGTGAAGACAGTTGGCAGATGTCACCTTAATCATGTGAATGAACGTCATGCTTGATGAGTCACTGCAACTTTGTATACACGACAGGCACTGGGAAGGACAGATCATCTTTGCAGCGGGGGGGGGGGAGGCACCCCAAAATAAGTAGTACCAACTTAGTCAAGAGAAAACATCAGTCAAATCCAAACTGAGCGTCATTCTACAAAACAGCATCAACCTCATGAAGGCTGAGGAAAGTTGGAGACAGTGCTGTGAACTGAGGTGAGGAACCCCGTGAAAGGGACCTGGAACTGAGAGAAACGTCACACCGACATCTAGCGCAGCGAAAGGAAGCCTGTGATTTCGTTAACATTTTTTCTTGGATTAGTCTCTGACTTTTGATATTGGGATGCTGGATGGGCAAGCTGTCCACATTAGGGAAGCTTCGATGAGCAACACATGGAAGCTCTTAGCGCAGCCTGTGTGACTTGAAGCCTAAAATCAGTTCAAGGTCAAAAGCTTAGAATGTGCCAAGTGTCCTACGGGTTCATCGAAGTGTGAAGAGAATTAGTGAGACAGGAAGATCTGGAAGATCTCCAGTGTGCTACTGAGGCAGGAAACAGCATGCATGGAGGACAGGACTCGAACAAGAGACCCTAAGGGAAGTGAGTTCGAAGCTAAGGTGGCAGTTCAATAATGGTGGGAGGTAACCTGGGCACTTTCTAAAGGCTTTGCCTACTGGTTGATGGGTGGGATGGGTCTGACAGGAATAAGAGGAATTGCTCTTTGCTGTTTTGCTGTTGCTGTGGTAAACCACACTGACCAACACAACTTGAGGAAGAAAGTCTTTGGCTTCCGGGTCACAGTCCACTATCAAGGGCAGCCAGGGCAGGAACTCAAGGCAGGAACCTGGAGGCAACACCTGAAGCAGAGACCACGGAGAAACGCTGCATACTGGCCTGCTTCCATTGGCTGGCTCAGCTACCTTTCTAATACAGCCCTGGTGCATCTCCCTAGGGATGGCACCACCCATAGAGGGCTGGGACCTCCTACATCGATCAGCAATTAAGAAAATGTCTCACAGACCCGGTCACATGTCAACTGATGGAGGAAATTTCTCAGTTGAGGTCCCCTCTTCTCTAGTTTGTGTCAAGTTGACGAAAACCAATCATCCCAGAAACGGTGAAAAGTGACCCATCTAGATGACTCCGTATTTGACATCTGGCTATGAACTGTAAGGCCATTCACTGAAGTGCAGCCCAGAACAGAAGGGATGCAGCTCTGCTTGGGACACGTAAGTGTCAAGGTGACTGTGGAACATCAGCAAGATAGTTAAAAATGACCTTGGCGTGGGCTGGAGAGATGGCTCGCAGTTAAGAACACTGGCTGCTCTTGCAGAGGACCTGGGTTCAAATCCCAGCACCCACGTGGTGGCTCACATCCATCCATGGGCTCCAGTTCCAGGGCTCTGCACGCCCTCTTCTGACCTCCACAGGGGTGTACTTACACATGCAGGCACAACATTCATACACATAAAATTAAAATAATAAATAAAATAACCATGGCAGCTTCCAGGGGAGTGCCGCGCTGGAATCGATGGGAGCAGCCGAGGAAGCAGCAGCAGTGGAAGCTCCCAGGAAATGGGATGGAAGCCAAGAAGGAAGACGAAGTCTGATTAATCTCGATGGCTAACTTGACATCAGAATCTCTAGGGAGCCACACCTTTCAGTGTGTCTATGAGGATTTCAGAGCGTCAGTGGTAGTTTAGAACTATGAGGACAGTACAAGGACCCAAGAGCCACCTGTGAGGGAGGAACGCGATGCTCGGTCAAATGCCAGCGGAAGAGGAAACGTGGACTGACACTGATGATCTTCGCAGGCAACGTCAACAGAAAGATGACTGTCTTGCTCATAGGTTTTAAAAATAAGTTTTATTTATCTATCTTTATTTTATGTATATGAGTGTTTTGCCTGAATGGTTGTAAATGCACTGTGTGTGCAATGCCTACAGAGGCCAGAAGAGGGTGGATCCTCTGGAATTGCAGTTGCCATGTGGATACTGGGAACCCAACCTGGGTCCTCCGTAAGAGCAGCCAGTGCTCCTAACTGATGAGCCATCTCTCCAGCCCTTTTTTGGATTTTTGAGCCCCAGCTGGCCTAGAACTCCCTAAATAGACCAGGCTGGCCTTGACTGACCTCATGGAAATCCACCTGCCTCTGCCTCCTGAGTGCTGGTATTAAAGGTGTGTGCTACAACACTAGGCTGTGCCCATGGGTTTGGAATGTGTATGCCCAGCCTTACAGCCACGGATGGCTAAACTGAAATTTACATCAGAGCATGACCTCTGCTACCAACCACCTTTGTGACATGAAAAAACTGACACCCAAGACCATCGAAACTGATAGTGTGTGCTACCTGACCTGGAGCTGCACAGATGAGATCAGGCTTTGTGGAAACCTTTCCCTGGAGGTGAGATGTCACCATGGCTATTCCAGCCTCATTATGAGAGTAAACATGGAACATTTCAAGGCAGTTTCTGATCTGATTAGAAATTTGCTAAGCCAGGTGTGTGGTGGAGGCCTTTAATGTCAGCACTGGGGAAGGAGAGGCAGGTGGATCTCTGTGAGGCCAGTCTGGTCTACATAGCGAGTTCCATGCCAGCTGGGGCTATAGGGAGACTCTGTCTCAAAAAGATCCAACAATAAATAGATAGATAAATAAATAAATAAACTGAAATTTGCTAAAGGGGTCATCATCTGCAATCTCCACGGAAATGCTAGGTGGGGCTCATGGCTTCTCCACAGCTACACACACCAAAGCTTTTCCTTTTCTCTTTTGCATTCGGCCAGCATTTACAACCTTTAAATATTAATACCCATTAATATTGATGCTTGAGTCCCAAATCAGTTTAGCGTGCAAGGAATTACTAGATTTTATATTAGCCATTCATTCATTTACCCAATATACATTGATTAAGTGCTAGGCTGTGTGCTAGGCAGCCTGAGAGTCTGGAGAGGTCTATAAACAATAAATGAAGCATGGTTCTTGACCTTAAGAAGGCTGCATGTGTCTATATAAACAGCTCCAAATAACATAGAAAGTCTTATGATAGACATGCAAGACTACATGTATGTACATGCATACTTAAATTAAGTAAGCCTAAAATTCCTTATCAAAAATATTTTTAATATTTATTATTTTTACTTTTTATGTGTATGAATGTTTTGCCTGCATGTGTGTAAGTGTACCAAGCATGTGCAATGCCTACAGAGGCCAGAAGATAGTGGATGCCCTAGAATGGAGCTATGGTCCGTTGTTAACCACCATGTGGGTGGTGGGAATAGAGCTGGGGTCCTCTGAGAGAACGTAAGTGTTCTTAACCGCTGAGCCATCTCTCCAGCCTCTCCTTATCCAAAAGTCTGAGGACCAAAAGTGTCCAGAAGATACATATATATATTTTTAAGACTATGGAATGCTACCATATACACAAGAATCTTAGCATTACGACTCAAGTCTAAAGACTAAAGTCTTTAATGGTTCATATACAGTTTAGGGCACCAATATTTTTAGGCACACAGCCTCATGGTACTTTTTGTTGTCATTTAGATAGCATCACTTTGTAGCCAAGACTGGTCATGAACTTATTACACAGCTCAGGCTGGCCTCAAACTCATACAGAGTCTTCTGCATTAGCCTCTCCAATGCTGGAATTACAGGTGTGTGCCCAGCCTAGAGGTAGTTTCATACAATAGCTTCAGTGTACCGGTTTTGACTATAACCCATCATTATATGCCTTATGGTGTGATGCAGGATTGTACAGTTGTGGTGTCAGCACTGAAATGTTTCAGATTTGGGAGTATTTCAGATTTCCATTATATATGTCAACTTGTGCATACACGTGCATATATATATTTTATATATATATTTGTATGTGTATACACATACTTTTTTTCCTTGTATATATGTATGTGGTGAACATAGAGGAGTCTACAACCCAGTCTTCTACATGTGACTGTGTTGTACAGGGTACAAAAAGACATGACCAGAAGGATGTACAACAGTGGTGTGTCTGTGGATGAAGGAAGATGGGCTTCAGAGGCAGATAAAACAGCAAAGTATCAGGGAGGGAATACCCATGCCACATGGAATTAGGCATCACAGCGGACACAGAAAACTCACCACAGCAATGGTAGCCACTGTGTGTCTGCTGTGTGTGGACACGTGTGTGTGTATCTGTCATCTATGTCCCTGTATGTATGTTCCTATGTGCCACTTTCTGGGCTGGGTACCAGTACGTGTATGTGCCTCTGTAGATGAAAGAACACACACAGACCCATAGATCACAGAGGGGAGCATAGATAAGACAGACAGACAGACACACACACACACACAGAGAACTCCACAGAGCACATAAAGACATGCATGTACATGTCCATAAATACAGAAGAACCTGAGAACACTTGTGTGTAGACAGTGAGAGGAAGCATGCACATTTCCATAGATCACATAGGAACATGGGCAGGCTCACAGATCACTAAAGGTCATACATGTCTGTAGGTCACAGAAAGGCATACAAACACACCTGTGTTACCGAAGTGCCTCTCTGTTAGGTCAGTATGCCACACATCTATGAACCACAGACGTTTAAAAATACAAATTGGCACTCAGATACATGGAACTGCATCTATCAAGGTCACAAGTGCACAGTTTTGGGGGGCACTGAGGTGTGATTTGCAGCCCTGCAGTGGGAACTTTTCATGCACACAGCTGACGACCTTGGACCACCAGGACGCGGGCTCATGTAGTCTCCAAGACTCCCCGTGCAATCCCATCGTGTACAGCAGCTCTGTTCTCCAGAGACCATCTAAAACCTCCACAGATCTGATGTCCCACTCTGCACACTCGGCCCCCCTCAGGTGGGCCACTTGTGACATAAGAATGCCTCCCAGCTGTGAGCCTGTGGTCACTCCCAAGCCCTCTCCTACCGAAAAGCTTCTGCAGGACTTGGCCATCATACAGGTCTTCTGCCAGGTCCTTCACGATGATTCTTTCCCCGACCAACACATCATTGATCCAGTCAATGAGCACCTACAGAGAGAGAGAGAGCGAGAGAGAGAGGAGAGGGAGAGAGAGAGAGAGAGAATATGAATGAAAATGCGTATCAGAGAAGAGTTGCTGGCTGTGTTCTTAGAGAGCAGCTTTCTTACACTGGGCAATTAAAATCTACATGAATTTCTAACCTGAAAAGCAGCAAAGTGGTTGTAGGACCAGTGTGCAAATGGCAGGTGAGTGTGAGTTCTAGAGTGAGCCCCAGAGGCCCTGTGCATCTGCAGAGGTCAGGCCTTCTGGTGTGGGCAGGACAATTCCCTGCTGATCTCTCCAGGGCCCCTGCAAGACCTTCCTAAGACAGCTTCAAGCCAGGCTAGGGTATGGACTTTGGAGTTCTGCAAATGGGTCAGAACGCCAGCTCCACCCACTCACTTGTGTGTGTAACACTGCCATCTGTGGCTATGCACACATGTGTGTTTGCATTTCCCCACTGTCCACGAACTGTGCACATCTGTTCCTTGGTGAGCTATGTTATACCTACAGCCAGTGTAAGTGACTACCCTGCCTCTATGAGTTGTGCATGGCGCATCCCCATGATCTGTGAGTCTGAGGTAAGCCTCTGGTTCCTAGTCTCTGTTACTGTAGACAACTACCTCCTGCATTAGGCAGTGGTAAAGAATTACCCGAGGCCAAGGCCAATATTCCATTGAAGGTAGACCTTATTAACATATCAAGCATTCTTCCTTTAGGATATTTGGCAAAAGTTATTACTATCAACACCCCACCCCCAACCCCCAGAAAGGCTAATTATCATGGAGTTAGACAGAATTGTTCAAGGTCACTGCATTCATGGGTTCATGGGTGGGGACAGGAGTGGATCCCAGGTCAGTTAACTGGGCTGCTTTTCTCTCTGCCTCACAGAGTAATACCACTGCTCCATCATCTGTCAGTCGGCAGATGCTGTCAATCAAAGCCTATGTGTGCAGGCACTGAGTGGAGGCCCTGTGTATGCCACCCACTCAACAAACCATACAACATCCTTGATACACACCCATCGTCTGTTCCCTTTTCAGGTAAGAAAATCAAAACTGTGTATTGCCTTAATCGTCCTGTTTATGAAGATACTCAATTCACCAGTTTCAAGGATCAGTGGTAAATAGTGGTCCTTGTTGGCGGGTATTGACCCCAACCAGTCTAGGTACAGTACAGTTCCCTCTTCCCATATGCTGACAGTGGAGTAGTGTGCTTCACTGTCCTGAGGTAGGATGATGGTATTTAGTGAGTCGCTACTGCGTACCGTATGGCCTGTATCAACCCAGCAAGATGCAGTGTCCTGGAGAGGCTTGGTGAGAGAGGACCAGTGCTCTAGAGGATGACTCCCTAAAGGATTCCAATCCTGGAGTGAGTGTACATGGTGCAACAGGTGAGGGGAATGAGGCTGCCTTACTGTCTTTACTCATGGCTATGACAAAGTGCCTGACAAAGGCAACTTAAGGAGGGGTTTGTTTTGGCTCACAAGCCGAGGGCACAGTCCATCATGGTGGGAAGGCACGGTGGGAGGGGCATGAGGTGGCTGACCACACTGTGTCCATTGTCAGGAAGCAGAGAGAGATGAATGCTGGTGCTCAGTTCGCTCTTTCCTTATGCAGTCCAAGACCCTAGCCCATGGGACAGTGCTGCCAGATTTAGGGTGAGTCTTCCTCCCTCCCTCACCGTAATCTAGACAATCCCTCATAGACATACCCAGAGAGTTGTTTCCCTGTGATTCTAAATCTCGTACTGACAATCAGGATTAAATATCCCAGGGTTCCAACCAGTCTGAGAGAGGTAGTGGGTGGGGTGGATGCTTCCAGAAAGTCTTGTGTTTGAGGATCCTCTGAGAAGAAGACAGTGGGCTTAGCCAGAAAAACTAGAATTTCAAGGCAGCCAATGGAGCCTGATGCTGGAAAAATCAAAGGTCTCCCTGGGGTGAGGTGAGGATGTGCCAGGCAGTGCTGGGCACCACCCCACAACTCGGGCCTCCTCTTCTGCAAACTGATCTGGGTGCAGACCTGGCTCTAGGAGATCAGTGCCGGAGTCTGTATGGTGGAGCCCACGCTGATTCCATTTTCCCTTGGAGGTCTCCTGGATCATCAGGGCATCGCCCCCATAGACACAGCAGTGCTCTCTGGCAGGACCCCCTGGATCATCAGGGCATCGCCCCCACAGACGCAGCAGAGCTTTCTGGCAGGATCCCCACAGTGTTAACACTCTCCAGCATCTGCCCTAGGCTGCCCACTTCTAGAGAAGTCACAAGGGCAGGCAGAACTTCAGCTGCCCCTGTCCCACCTTCTCCTGCACAGCAAGGTGAGGGCTCAGGGTCATCCCGCACAGGGGCAGTCATCTATGGGTACGTCAGAGGGCATCAAGAAAGGGAGCCATTGGTACAGCACGAAGGGCATCAAAAAAAAAGATACCCAACATCCACAGCCCAGCATGCCTGTGGGGCCTGGCTTTAGCTCAGATATAAGGGGTTGTACAGCCCAAGGCCAAGCTACCAAAGAGGTATTTATACATCTCCTTTGAGAAGACTCTCCTTAGTCCTCTAGTTCCTCACAACATAGTCCAAACTTCCCATGGCTTTGTGTCAGCCACAAGGAAAATACTGATTCTACTTCTGAACAGACTTGCTGCTGCTGCGTGTGTGTGTGTGTGTGTGTGTGTGTATGATGTATGCACGAGTGTGCCCCTGTGCACGTGGGTGCACTCCCCATGTACACACGTAGAGGCCAGAGGCTGATTTTCAGTATCTTCCTCTATTGCTCTGCATCTTTTTTGTTGTTTTTGAGACAGGGTGTCTTTACAGAATCTGAAGCTTGCCCTTTGAGCTTGACTGGCTGGTCAGCAAACCCCTGGGATTCATTTCTCTCCACCCGACTCTTTGCCCCTAGCAAAGGTGTTACAGCTGCATGCTACCACACTTGGCTTTGATGTGAGTTCTGGGGATCCAAGCTCAGGTTTTATTCGCTGAGTCATCTCCCCAGCCTGCCTGGAAGCCTTTAAGGTCTTCTCTTTTCTCCCTCTCTCTCCTTCCATTCAGCTTTATGAAATACCTCCTGTATGTGGTGTCCTGGGCTCAATTCTGGGGATATAATGGTTAAGTTTTTTTTTTTTTTTTTTTTTTAAAGGCAGTCTCTTAATCTCCAAGTAGCTCATTGGTTTGTGAAGAATACAGAGAAATACATCAAGAGCTGTTGTATGTGGTGACGACACTCAAGACAAGGGGCCAGTGCAGCACAGGGAGGCAGAGTCATAGCACTGGTGTTCAGAGCCGGCTTCCTGGAGGAAGCAGAGATGCTCCGACTTAGGAAGGGCAGCCCGAGGTACTACTGCAGTTGGAGGGGCTGACAGAGGCCTGCGGACAGGGAGTACTGAACAAGATGTAGGCTGTCCCTGTGTTGCTAGGCAGTAGATTGTCTGAGGATCCAAATAGCACCTCTACTCTGCACTAGATAAACTACAGACAGGCTTCTGTCAGGAAAATGCTCTGTGCAGACTTTGCAAACAAGCCGTTGGCTGTTCTGTCATAAGTGCAGCTTAGACTCTTGACACAGGTCACAGCATAAATAGCAAAGGAGAGGTGACCGCAAGACGACCACTGTGCCAGATGCCAGATTCAGTCCACCCCCCGCCACCTTCTTCTCTTTCTTTTCTATGAGATAGGCTTTCACGTATTCTAAGCTGACCTCAAACTTACTATGTAGCTCAGGGTGACCTTGAACTTCTAATCGTCCTGCCTCTGCCTCCCAAATGCTGGGATTACAGAAAGGTACCACCATGACTGGGAACAGAATTCAAGGTTTTGTGCATGCTAGACTAGCACTCTACTAACTGAGCCCCAGCCCCAGCCTCTAATTCTACCTCTCTCAATTAGGAAGATAAGCATATCACTTGGCTTTCCTGAAACTCAGTTTCTTCACCTGGAAAATGGGGCTGATGCTAATTTCTACTTCATGAGGTCCTTTGAGACTTCCATCAATGTGACCATGAGTTGCCTGAGATGCCGCCTTCTGGACAGGACCAACATGACTTTACGTTCTCCTGGCAGTGGCCCATGAGTTACCTGTCCAGGGGGTGGAGTGTGTGTGTGTCTTCAGACGCCTGCAGAGACCGGCGGGGGTATGGGTCTTCACTTCTTACCTTCATCAGTTCCTGCAGCTTGGGGTCGCTGCGTGAGTTTGGATCCACCATTGTGCGCACCTCGTTCTCCTCTGTAAAAAGAGAAGAGGTCTCTGCATTGACTGCTACCTACCACAGAAAGCAGCTTCTCTGACCAGGCTGAGAGCAGCCCAGGTGTAACTAGTCAAAGTGCTGAGACCAACTGTGAGCTCTCAGCCCTAAGGGAACATCGCAGAAAAGGCCGCAGAAGGAATGTGAGAGCTGGAGGATGAGGAGGAGTGCTGTGAGATGCTGCCTTCTGGAAGGACATGACCGCGGCACGCAGGAACTCACAGGCGTGGTTACCTGCACAAGGTCAAGCAGCCAAACTCCCAGCACAAATAGGGAGGAGCTCTTGAGGCGCTACCCTTAGCTGAGGAGCTACTGGCAGATGATGGCTGACGAGAATCACTGTTCTTTAGGGCTGTGGTCCCTGGTAGGTTTCCCATGTCCCAGTGGAAGGCCTTGCATCCATGCATATATTGGCACTGATTGTATGTACTGGGTTATTTAAAAAGAAATAAAGAAGAGGACATGAAATTGGGAGGAATCTGAGTGGACGGGTAGGAGCGGGAAATGGGGGAGTAATAATATTTCATTATATACATGTATGAAATTCTCAAAGAATAAAGTTTTTGAAAACACAGAGAGAGAGAGAGAGAGAGAGAGAGGAGACTGAGCAGAAGGCACTAAGCTATTCTAGAGAGGACAATTACCCAGCATGGTGTCTTCAGGGTCCAGCTCGAAGGAGATGGGACTCAGGGGTAGGTTGATGGCATTCATTCCTTCTTCCTGGAGATCCGATACTGAAAAACAAGGAGGAACAAGGTCCCGTGTCAGACACTGGTGACAGTGGGGTGTGGGATTCAGAAGATTCCAGAATAAAGAGGAGCAGGGTGGGCATAGCTTCTCCCCAGGTCTCTCTCTGCCTTTGGTCTCCCGCCTCTCCTTCCTCCCAGGGCCCCCGTCCTTGTCTCCTCACTGTAGACAAGATGGAGGAGGTCCTCCAAGTCAGGCTGTTCTCTCACGAGCCTTTTCAACATGGGCAGTTCAACCCTTCTTTGACTTCCCTGAGATCTTTTGATGATGGGCCCCACCTCCTGCACCCAGCCGGAGGAGCTTCCTGGGAATAGCCTGGTCCCAGCCTTGCCTCTGGGTCCCTGGGTGACTCAGCTTTCATGAACTGTGGTACTCAGGGTGAGGCACTTCCCCTCTCAGTCCTGTATCTTCAGTGCTTGGGAGGTAGAGGCAGGCAGATTTTGTGAGATCAAGGCCAGCCTGGTCTACATAGCGAGTTCCAGGCCAGCTAGGGCTACAGGGAGACCTTGTTTCAAAAAAAATTTTTTTATTACATTTTATTTGTTTGTGGGTGCACATGTGCAACTGCATGTTCATGCACACGTGTGGCAAGCTAGCGCCACAGCACACAGGTGGAGTTGGTTCTCTCCTTCTACCACGTGGGACCCTGGGATTAAACTCAGATTACCAGGCTTGGCAGCAATCGTCTTTACCCACTGAGCCATCTCACTAACCCGACTAGTTTCTTTTCACTTCAGAAACTGGTAATCTACAGTCCCATTCTCCACAAGAAACGATGGAACAGGCCAGTGACTTTTAGAGACCCCTCCCCAGCCTGCTCTCTTCCAAGCACCCAACCCTCACGTGAACACTGGGTTTGAAAAATGTTCCTACGCCAAGCCAGGAGCACACCGCGCTGACCTTGGCCTCGCCCTCTTAAAAGCAGGGACGGGCATCTTTTCTCTTTTTGTCAATTAAGCACAGAAGGGCCATTTTCTCTGAAGGCGTTGGTCACCGGGAGGTTTGAAAGTGCTAATACACACAGCAGCTGCAATCAACCTTAATGAAAGCAAGGGCTCATCCTTCCATCTTCCTTATTTATTTTGTATTGACTCAGGCCTCCCTGGTTGCCAGCCTATACTTGGGAGAAGTCTTCAGTACAAGGCAGCTGCTTACACTGTTGCAGCTTGAACTGGTTAGGGAACCAGTTGGCCTCACAAAGACTGAGTCAGGAACTACTTTAAAGGGACATTAACATCAGGATGCTGGCACATAGTCCTTGGGCAGTGGGCTCCGAGCGTGCGTGCGTGCATGCGTGCGTGCGTGTGCCCCACATGCAGAGGCTACTGGGTCTCCTTATTTTCAGTTTCTCAGACCCTGAAGCTCACTGGTTTGATTCGGCTGGTTGGCTGCAAGCTCTTCCCTAGCTCCAATGCTGGGGTTACAGGCAGGCCCAGCTATGCCTAACTTTTATGTGGGCGCTAGAGATTCGAACTCAGGCACTCCTGCTTGCAGAACAAGTGGTCTTACCCACTGAACCATCTCCCAAACCTTGAGAGCAGAGCAGTGGGCTTTTGACATTCCAAGGGGACATCACCCAGTTCCTGTTTTGAGTAGACAAATCCCTTAAAGTGCCGTTCTGTAGAATTCTCCATAAAATAGCACAAAAATACTGGAGACCCCTTCGAGGTGTCTGTGGTCATGGAGGTGAAGGACTGCATGTATTTCTGGCTGAGTACGTGTCTTTCTAGTACTTTCCTAACTCTTCTGGTATCTGGAGTGTGCTCTCTTTCAGTAACTTCTTAGGAAGAAGCAGAACTTGTATTGTTCCACAAACCTACTGGCCACACAACAGGTGGATATAGGGTCACATTTGACAGGATGGGAGACTGAGCCTCCTGGCCATTGCTGGGGACCTTCTGCCTTCTGACAGAGCGACAGCCACTAGCCACACCAGCTACTATCAGTGAAGGAAGGGCTCACTTCCTCAGCTGCAAGAAGCACATTGTAAGTGCTCAAAGGTGATTCGTGGCTACTGTCCCCACCCCTCTGCTACACATTTCCCACACAAAAAGTCAGGTTGGATGGTATGATCTTAGGGTCCCGTTCCTCTAAATACTGAGGGTGTTCGCAAAAAACTCCAGTCCAGTTGGCTACTTATACTGTGGCCTTTAAGTCTACTGAGATCTCCAACACAGATATCTAAAATGGAACCTGTGATCCAACACCTCATATCCACCACAACAGCACAGAAACAAACCATTTTCTCTCACCCTTATCCTCCTCGGTGGGAGACGCCACTGTTTACACTAGGGCTGGCTAGCCTGCTCTGGGGTGGCTGTGACCCAGGGAAGCTACAAGTATGGTCAACATGAAATGGTAAACTTCCTGAAAACATGATCAGATGTGTGTGTCTGTGTGCATGTTTGTAGGTGTATGTATGCAGATATGTATGTGTCTGTATGTGGGCATATGCATGTTTGTGTGTGTCTCTGGATATGTGTCTGTATGTCTGTGTGAATGTGTATGTATGTTAGTATGTGTAAGTGTGTATATGTATGTGTTTGTAGGTGTCTCTGTGTGTGAGTGTGTGTGTGGAGGCCCTGCAAGCTCTCCAGCCTCCATCCCCAAGCCAGGACCAGAGCTCGAGTCACTACAGTCCTCGCCCTGGACCATGGGGGCTGCCGCCCAGCCGGCCTACCATCTCCCTTGCATTTCCTTACTCCCACCGACTTGCCACTGTGCAGCTAGAACGCTCCATGGAATGCAAAGGAGCCCACCCAAGCCATCCTCCAGTCTCTCTAGAGACCTCTGCTGACCCTCCAACTGCTGTTTGATTTTCTGCACAGAAAGTTACAGCCACAGGAAGTAATCACTGTGGATAAGTGTTTCTTACCACTTCCCATCACAACACATTAGGTGGAGACTGACATTTGGTATTATTTGTTTGTTTTGACACAGGGTCTCTTGTAGACCAGGCTGGCCTGGATCTCGATTTGTAGCCAAGGATGACCTTGAACTTCTGAAGCCCGGGGTAACAGATATGCGCTACCACCCCAGTTTATGCTGTGCTGGGGGCTGAACCCAGGCTTTGTGCATGGTAAGCAAGCACTCTGCCAACTGAGCAACATGCCCAGATGGGGGACGCTTTTAGTCTTCTGTTCATAATCAGATTCTCAAAGAGGCCAAACGGCTGTGTCTGGGTGCCAGGCTGCCTAGATTCAAACCTAGCACTTGCCCTTTCTAGCTATGTGACCTTAAGACAAGTCCATCAATTTTCTGTTCCATGCCTCAGTTTCCTCATCCGCAAAATGGGACTGAAAATAATATTGCCAACATCCTAGGTCTGTTGGGAAGATAAAACCAGTTGACATAAGTATTTCAGACTGCTGGTCCCTGAGGAGAGCCATGTAAACAGATGCCACTGTTCCCACTCAGAATGATGCACTTGGTTGACTAGATAATCCAAACCACTAAGGTCACTCTTCACTGGAAAGGACTTCATCTCTGGGGATGTGGGGCTGGGAATCATTTATATTTTAGTCTGAATTTTAGATTGACCCTGTACATACATTTGCATACATTTCTGAGCAGGCCCTTGAAGCTTGTGGAGTTTTTTTTTTTCTGTTTTGTTCCTTTGAGAAAGGGTCTTTCCACATAGCCCACGTTACCCTCAGATTCACTATGCAGCCCTGGCTGGCCTCAAACTTATGGCAAATCTTCTGCATCAGCCCCCAGAGAGCTAGGACTACAGGTGTGTGCCACCAACTCTGCTGGTCCAGTCTGAATTTTGTTAAGGTTAAGAAAAGCCACATCTGTCCCAAGAAGAGCTGTAGCGCTCTGGAGGCAATTTGCAAACACAGAGGTCTGTAAACATTCCTGCAGTTTAAGTGGAAAAGCGACATTCCCAGCCCAGCCGACTCTCCTAAAGGTGGGTCTGCATGGGGTCTCTGGGGTAGACCCTTGTTTGCAGTGTTTACAGATGAACCCCGCCCTCTGCCTGCCTCTTTAATTTGCTCAACAGAGACCTAACAAACCCCAGAAGAAAGGCTGAGATATGTTTGCAGTTGGAAATGGTTTTTTGGAGGAAACGATTCTGCAGGAACCCCATTAACTACTGACTCAGAGCCAACTTTTTTGAAAAAGCCAATATGCAAAATGCCCAGACCGGCCTGGCCCCCCCGCCCCACGAGGCCCCATTAGCGGCCACTTTCCCCAAACAGCCCGCCCGCTTTGGAGGCCTCCTTTCTATTCAACCCGAATAGGGCCCAGCGGCAGCCTGCTTGCCAGCGCCTGCTCTGGCAAAGACAAAGAACTGAGATTGAATTTTCTCAGCACAGAATCTGAAGATGTTGTTTACCCCAGAACGATCTCAAAGTCGGCCTGCGTGCGCAGCCTCCAGCGTTAGTCATAACTTAATAAACAGCTTAAATGGCTAGCTGAAGGTCGGGGTGGGAGAGGCTCAGAGATTGCCTGTGCTCTCCCCCAAAAAACGGTTTTCTCTTTCTTTTTTCCTCCCCAGAAAACCTGATCTGAGGTTGGCTCCAGATCTGGCTAGCCGCAAGCTGGCTTAGGAATTTGAAAGAGCTGCATTCGAATCCTTCTGTTTCTATTGCCACAGAGTGGTGGCCTGGCTTCAGCTTCCCACAGTTAGGTCTACAGCAATTCTCTCTGAAACAACGCACGGCTGAATTTCTGGCATTTACTCTTTCTTTTGAAAGAACCCTCACTTTGGTCCCTCCCGGATCTCCAGGTGAGATTGTTTGACGCTGGTCATGAGCCTCCCCACCCTTGTACTGGGGATCTTAGGACACAGTTCTGGACACTGCTCTGTAGAGGAAACAGGAATTGTTTCCTTCCATTTGAAGTAAGGACTTTTTCTTTTCTTAATCACTGTCATAGCAGGCCATTATGTCTGAGTACGTGGCAGCCATTTTGTGGCCATGAGGTGAGTTGCCTGAGGAAGAAGCTAATGAGCTCAGAGGTTGGCAGGAAGGAGGGAAGCGGTTTTGGTTGATACTGCTGAGCTGTCCCTACTGTTTAAACCGGAAGAGTGCGGTTGTTTTCTTGGACCAGGGGCATCCTGTCCCTAATCAATACATGGGGACCAGGAATGCAAAGGTACTTGAAGGGCACAGGTCTGCAATTGAAGGTAACTTTCTCTCCTTTTTTCCCCAGAAGGAACAGAGTAGTTCCAAGAGTCACCATACCCCAAAGCTCTATGCCTAGATACTCGAAGAACCCCAGGAGGAAGCAGATATCAGAAGAATGACAAAGGGGTTCTAAAGGCTGGGGATGGGCTCAGTTGGTAGAGTGCTTCCATGCAGGAAGTCCTGGGTTCCATCCCAGCACTGCCTAAAGTAGCTATGCAAGGTGGTACACAGAGGCAAGCCCAGCACTGTGGAGGCGCAGGCAGGAGAATCAGAAGTCCAGGGTTATCCTTGGACACACAGCGAGTATGTGGCCAGCCCGGGCTACTTATGCAGTATGAAATTATGAATAATTTCATTCATTCAACCTATAAGCATCCCTGGGTACCTGCTTTGAGGGCAGTTTGCTCCCCAGAGTAGGAGAGGCAGGGGCAGGGGCAGGTCAGGGAGTGCCTACCCTCAGGTGTGAGTTCATCCCAACGAGGCTGATTCTGCTGCAACAGACTTGGGGACAGACAGGGGTGGGGGTGGGGGTCTTGGAAGAAGGAACATTTGTGTAGAACTTTGAAACACCTAAATTCTCATCCAACACGGTGGACCACAAAAAGTACATATGTGTAAAAATATGGAGGTTTGGAAAAACAGGGCAGAGGTAGAGAGAATGACCATTTGAACAGGAGGGAGACCTCTCCATAGGGAGAGGGCAAAGAAATGGGGTTGGGGGGCAGCGCGGCCCAGTGCTAGAATCCTGAGTTCAATCATAAAGAGAAAAAGTGTCCCCAGATAAACTGGGAATAATAACGGATGGTGGCCAGGCTGCAGGACACATTAATATACACAAATTACTTAGTTTCCTATCTATTAGGAATGACTGGAATTTGAAACTAAAAGGCCAGCACCATTAATCACAGGGATCAACCAAACACATTTGAAGGACTGACAGGCAGAGATTATAAACCCTGCAGTACAATTATAGCAAGACATTCCCTTGCAATTGGCAAACTGACCCTGAAGCTCACATGGAAAAGCAGCAGAAAGTAGCCCCCGCATTGCCGATGGAGAAAACAAGATCACAATAAAGCTACAGTTGTCCAGATTGTATGGCACTGATAAAAGATGAATGACATAGAACTGGGAACTCAAGGGTATACAGGGTCTCGTGGATCTCTGGCTGGCCTTGAACTCACAGCCATGTAGCACGATCTTGAACTCCTGATCCTCCTCCTGCTCCCCCTCCTCAGTGCTGGGATTACAGATGTATGACATGTGAAACCATAATTGGTTCATACAGTGTTAGGGGTGGAACCCAGGGCTTCATGCATGTCAGGCAAGCATTCTATCAGCTGGGCTGCAACCCCAGCCACCACAATTCATCGTCGTTAAGGAGCAAAGGCCATTCAATGCAAAAAACCACAGTCTTTGAAACAAATGATCCTAGAGCAACTAGATGTCAAGATGCATTTCACCCATCTGCCAGCTCGGCATATACAGCAGAGGACAACCGAGAGAGCCTGCCCTAAACAGCGTGGAAGGCGAGGACGGGCACTGGAGGCTGTCCTGACCTCCACACAAGCCCACCTGCATAGACACAGGAGTGCGCAGACATGCACATACCACACACCCGTGCTTCACACATGAAGTCATGGATAAGAGAAAATATTTGCAAGATGCCTATCTGATAAAACTTGTATGCAAAATACACAATAATTCTTCAAACTGAAAATAGGCAAATCACAAAAGGGTCAAAAGATCCAAACAAATATCACCAGAGAAAATATATAGATGGCAAAGAGGATGTGATATCCCTTATCACTTGTCGTTAGAGAACAATGGCAACAATGAGCTGTTACCACAGACAGATCAGAAGGGTGAAGTTTAAAGAGCGACAACACTCAGTGCTGGTGACAAGACAGAACAATAGCAATTCTCTGTCGTGGCTGCTGCAGTGTAAGATGGTCCAGCCCCTTTGGAAGACAGCTTGGTGCTTTTTTATATCACTATAAGCCTAACGTGCACAACAGTGATCAAGCTCCTGAGTATCTGTCTTCCAAGTGCTGGGATTAAAGGCGTGTACCACCACGCCCAGCCTGACAGTGAGTTTTAAAGACAGAACATGAAAAGAAAAATTTATGAAAGAAAAATTGATAGTTGGGACTTCATGAAAATGTTCACTCTGTGAAAGACATTGTTAAGAATGAAAGGGGCTGAGGGCTGGTTTGGTGAGTGAGTGCTTGCTTTGCAAGTCTGAATCCCCAGAACCCACAGGAGGCAAGGTGTCAGAAACAGAAACAAAGGTGTTTGTTCATCCACAGGTGAACCTTTAACCTGACACAGTCTCAGTTGAGGGGATGAGTTACCATGCCACGAAGGGACAGAGATCCTTAATATACATTCTGAAGTCCAAGATTTGTCTGAAAAGTCTGTGGAAGACAAGCGCCAATCGTGTGACTTTTCAGAAACGATGGCAGGAAACAGATAAGTGGTCTCAGGGGACTATGGGAACTAGAGGGTGGGCAACAAGCAAAATATGGAAGATTTTTAATGTAATAAAATGGTTCTGTGTGCTACTGGGATGGTGGACATGTGACAGATGCTTATCAAACCAACAGCATCTCACAGCACAGTATGGGCAGATTTACAAAAATCTTTTAGGGGCCAGTGAGATGGCTCATTGAGGTGCTTGCTGCCAAGGCTTCTGACCTGAGTTTGATCTTGGGGACCCACATGATGGAGGGAGAGAACCAATTCTCACAAGTTGTCCTCTGACTGCCACACACAGAATACATTAAAAAAAAAATCATTTGGAGGGTTGTAGTCCCTAGAGAGGTGGGTAGAATGTGTTACCAGAATCAATCTTCACGACAATGAATGAGGCAGCTGAGATAAACTCACTGAGTTGCGGTCAGGAGGTGCTGTTGTAAATGTTTTTGGAAAAAGCCAAAGGCAAAAGAAGCCATACTTAAGCATGGGTAAAGCTGTCTCCCATGGGATATAGGTTAAGAATTCTGAGACCCCGATACACATACTAGAATGGGCAGTTGTATCCGTTAATGCCCATGGTTGGAGGGGGAGCTTACAGATAATCAGGGGCGAGAAGTTGGGCTGATCCATGCAGTAATGGATCAGTGTCTGAGATCTCAGTAAAAACTCCCTTTTAACTTAATACAAATAAAGATAACCATAGGTAGATAGATACGTGTACATACACGGGTTTACTGCCGTGTCAGAACTCCAAAAAAAAACAAGCCTCTTTTAACAAGTAATCAAATCTAGATCCCAGATCTTGATCTCTAGTTGATTCTCTAATAAAAGAAATCATAGCTAATTCTACAGCTGGAAAAGAGCTTAGTTTTAGAAATCAGGAAGCTTAACAAAAGGCAGGTGTGGGGGCGAGCACCTTTAATCCCAGCACTCAGGAGGCAGAGGCAGGTAGATCCCTGTGAGTTCAAGGCCAGCCTGGTCTACTAAAGCGTTCTAGGATAGTTGGGGTTACATAGTGAGACTCTTTAGTCTCAAAATGAAAATTTTAAATTAAAAATAAACAAATGAACAGGTCGAGGGAAGTTAAAGAGTTACCAACGGAGACAGCCAAACCTGGAAAAATCTGAGCACCAAAATAAGAATCATATTGGATTATAAGCCAAAGCATAAAATAAATATCCATCAATCCATACCAACACAAACAACCAAATAAATTAACAAACGAGGGAGAATTTGGGGCAGAATTCTAGATAACTTACGTAGATCCTTGGTGCTCAAATGCGAGCACAATTCCCTGTTCCTTAGGTGTGGGTTCTACACTATAAGTTCCTTCCTTCTGGAGTGTTGTATGGAAAGGAGGGACGAGGCATAACTAGGATCAATATCAACAAGCTGCAGACCTCCGATGCAGCCCACTGGTGCACACCATTGATGCAGACCATTGATGGAGATCACTGATATAGACCTTAATGCAGATCATTGATATAGACCACTGATGGAGACCATTGATGGAGATCATTGATGGGGACCACTGATGGAGAACATTGATATAGACCACTGATGGAGATCATTGATACAGACCATTGATGCAGATCATTGGTAAAGACCATTGATGCAGATCATTGATATAGACCACTGATGGAGACAACTGATATATACCACTGATGGAGATCATTGATACAGACCATTGATGGAGACAACTGATATATACCACTGATGGAGATCATTGATATAGACCACTGATGGAGATCATTGATATAGACCATTGATAGAGACAATTGATATAGACCACTGATGGATATCATTGATACAGACTATTGATGCAGATCATTGATATATACCATTGATATAGACCACTGATGCAGATCATTGATATAAACCATTGATGTAGACCATTAATGCAGAACATTGATAGACCTGGTGAAAATGGTACCTTATCTCTGTTTCCCTGCCCCAAAGCCATATCCCAAATCCTAATCATGGAGAAGACATCAAATACATCCCAGAAGAGAGAAACCCTAGTCTACAAAACTGCCACAGTCAAGAGGATCTTAAGGTAAGATGAGGAGGCTCAGCACAGTGCTCTGTGCCTGTGATCCTAGCACTGGGGAGACAGAGGGAGGGGGACTGGAGTTCATGGCCACCTTTGGCCTCACAATAAGTTCGAGTCCAACCTGGGCTACATGACACTGTGTATCAACAAAACAAAACCAGAGCCAGTGAGATGATGTGACATATGTAAAATGTGCTTGCTGCCAAGCCCGATGACCTAAGTTCAAACCCTGGGACCAACCTGGTAGAGGGAGAGAACTGATTCCCAAGAGTTGTCCTCTGACCTACACAGAGAGAGAGAGAGAGACAGGCAGACAGAGACAGAGAGACAGAGACAGAGACAGAGACAGTTGAAATATAATTTTAACAAGCAATATAACACTGTCAGATATTAATAGACAGTCTGGAGTAGGATATGAGAAAACTATTTTTGTGCTTTTTCTGTGAACCTAAAACTAGGGTATTTATTTTAAAACTTAAACTAATTTACTAGTGTTGTAGAAAAATCTTCAGTATTCATTGGGAGAGGTTAGTAGTCATGATTTTATGGTACACATTATGTTTCCTTCTTTCCCTAAGAAGATGGTGGTAAGCTGAGTTTTGAGCTGAGATTTCTAGAGGCATTTGCACAAGAGACAACACACCAAGATCATCGAAGAGCCCTTCAGTGTGGGTTGTATGAATTCTTAGCAGAGAGCCCGAGTTGCCAGGAAGAAGAATCCCAGGTGCTTTTGAAAAAGTGTTTCCAGGGCTCTGATGCTTATTCTAGTTTGTTTCTCCTTTGCTGTGACAAAACTCTGTGACCAATACCAACTCGGGGAGGAAAGGGTTTATTTCACTTACATATTCTGGGTCACAGGTCACCACTGAGGAAGGCTAAGATAGGAACTCAAGGCAGGAACCTGAAGGCAGGAGCAGAATCACAGGCCATGGAGAAATTCTGCTGACTGGCTTGCTCCCCAGGCCCATGCTCAGCCTGCTTTCTTATATACAGGACCACCTGCCTAGGGGTGGCACCACTCACAGTGGGTTGGGTCCTCCCACATCTCTCAACCATCCAGAAGATGCCCCACAGACATGGCCACAGACCAGTCTAAGGGAGGCGGTTCCCCCACTGAGGCTCCCTCAACCCAGGTGTGTCAAGTTGACACTAAAACTGGTCAATCATTATTGTTGACTTGACTGGATTTAGAATCACCTAGGAGACACACCTCAGGGGGTGTGCTTCCAGAAAGGTTTAACTGGAGAGGAAATAGCCATCCTAAATGTGAGTGGCACCATCCTTGGGCTGGGGTCCCAGACTGAATAAAAAGGAGAAAACAGTGTTCATCTCTCACATCTTCAAGATTGCAGACTCAAAGTGGGCAGTTGGCCCTCACACAGGCCCTGCTGTGAGGGACTCAATCGTCAATGGTGGGCCAAAAGAATCTCCTCCTTAGGTTGCTTTCGTCAGATATGTTGTCACAGCAAAGAGAAAGAAAAGCAACTAATACAAGGGCCAAGAGGAGAAGACAGAGCTTCCTCACCAAGTAAGGGTGGCTGAAGGGGCTGTTTTCACCGTCCAGGAAAAAGGTCTGCCTCACCTGGAGCCACCACTGACAGACTCTGTCCTGTATCCCTTCTTCACTTTCAAGCACTTTGTGCTGTGCCAGGTCCACCTGGAAAAGCCATGACAGTCTCCCCATTTGGGGCCAGCTGATCAGCACCCCTGCAACGTAAGGTACCATCTGAAGACCCCAGGAGTCAGGGCTGGATGCCTCTGGGGAGACTATGATCCTGCCTGCAATGCCCTTTTCCATTTGAGGGGATGGATTCTGTTCTGTTCTTACACTCCCCTTCCCTGTCACATATAGGTTCACTTCCCCTATGGGACACTGCCAAAAGGAAATGCTAAGTCCTGACTCACCTACCCAGCCCTTCAAACAAGGGAAACTCAGTTACTTTCAACAGAAATGCTTCTTATTTCAAAGACCCAGGAGATGAGGCAGGAGCAGTTCTCAGTGGCATTGCCAAAGTCACAACACATATTCGGTATTCCAAGAAGCTGTTTATATATAGTCACCAAGGAATCATATCAGGGCCTGGGGGCACAGAGGGAAAAGAAAAAGCTAAAGGTGAGGCTAACACATGAGAAGGAGGGGGAGTGAGGGAGCTCCATAGTCCCGAGTCTTAACATTTCCAGCAGAACTCTTTGTTGTTGTTTGGTTTGATTTTTTTTTTTTTTTTTTTTGACAAGATCTCCCTGTAGCCCCAGCTAACCTAAAACTCACCATGTAGACCAGGTTGGCCTCAACCTCACAGAGATCTGTCTGCCTCTGCCTTCCAAGTGCTGGGATTAAAGGTGTGCACCACCTAGCCCAGTTTGTTTTGCTTTTGAGACAGGGTCTCACTGTGTAGCCCTGGCTGACCCAGAACTTACTATATAGACCAAGCTAGTCTTGAACTCACGGAGATCCACCTGCCTCTGCCTCCCAAGAGCTAGGATACAGTATGTGGACATGATTTTATTGTTGGGCTCAGCCTGTGACACAGTTGTACTCCAATTGCTAGGAAGTTCGGGAGCGAGAGGGCAGCTTTGTTGGTCACTCCAGGCAGTCACAATATCTGACTGCAAACCCTGGCTGAGGTCTCCAGTAAGCCATGGGAGTTTAATTTCAACAGAATGAGGCATGTTCAGTGGGAACCATACCATTGCCTTGGTTTAAAGTCTATTCAGACCAGCAAGATGGCTCAGTGGCTTAAAGGCTCTTCTGCCAAGGTTGATGACCTGAATTTGATGCCCAGGACCCACTGACTCCCAAAGCTTGTCCGCTGACCTTCTCATATGCACTTTGGCATGCATGCCCCCGCCCCGCCACACACATATGCATGCATACACATATACATACAGTAAGCATATTAAGATGAATTTAAATTTGCTAAAATATAAAGTCACTGGGAAAATAACCTTACTGCTCTGTGGGCATATTTTTTTTTCTCACAAGTTTCCCAAGTCTTATACACACATTATCTAACCATTCCATAGCTGCTGGACACTTAGGGACTTTCCAGATTTGGACGAGACAGCAACCAGGTCTAGAAGGTCAAAGTCTGTCAGCTGTGAGGGAAGCTCAGGCCAGCAGAGCAGCAGAAAAGTTGAAAGGCAAGCTGAGCATGTAGCTCAGTTGGCAGAGTATTTGCCTAGCATGTATGAGGCCCAGGGTTCGATCCCCGGCACTACACAAAGCAGGTACACTGGGTACATGTCTGTAATCACAGCGCTCAGGTGGTGGAGGTAGGAGCATCAGAAGTTCAGTGTCATCCTGGCCTACATGAGACCCTGATGAGAGAGAGAGGGAGAGAGGAGAGGGGAGAGAAAGGGAGGAAGGGAGGGAGGGAAGATGTGGGACTGAGGACTGTAACTAACACTTGACTCTTTCCCCCAGATGTGGCCTCACTGGGAGGAGGGAGGAGGGAGGAGGGAGGAGTCAGAGAAGGCACCTCACTCACTGTGCAGTCTTCTGTAGGTACTGGCCCCATCCCTGTGGGTCCCCATGAAGAACCCGTACAAAGTGCCTCACAAAGCCCCACAACAGCCAAAGTCACCCCCAGGACTGTCCCCACACTTTTGGCCCATACCAGGCACGGAACGTAGGGCTTCAGAAGCAAAACACTGGACAGAATGACTCTTCTACAACTGGGCCAACACAAAGGCACCTGCTGTGGCCAAGAAGACAGGCTGAGGACCAGAAAGAAACCCCAGGAAGTGGTGGGAGATAAAGAATATGTGTTTTAGTAAGAAATTTGGGAAGGGAACACATTCTTTTCCTCCAAGGACAGAGCAACTGGAAATGAACCCACAGCAGAACCCTCTTCTTTGTATCGTGACATGACTTCTTAGTCCTGGCTCCAGGATATGGCCTTCCTGACCTTACCCAGGCTGATCTGAAGGCTGCCAGGTCACACTGAGTGGGCAGCTTGTTCTCATCGGAGCCTTACACTATCCAGAGGAAGCTTACAGGGGTGGAGAGAGAGGCCAGGCCCTGTGCTGGGAGCTTCTGAGCATTCCTTCCATCCCTCTTGGGAACAGATGCCTGCTTCCTGGAAACAGAGCTGAAGATTCAGAGTACAGGCCACCATCACAATCACAGAGCCATGGGAAGTGGATGGACTCTCTGCTGATGGAATGGGAGTGTGATGGTCAGCTTTGCCCACTGGACACAACCTAGAGCCAACCTGGGAAGACAGTCTCAATGAGGGACTGTTTACACTGGGTTAGCCTGTGGGTATGTCTGTGAGGGAGTGCCTTCATTTAGACAACTGAGGTGGCAGGCCCAGTCAGACGTGGGCAGCAGCATTCTATGGATGTGATGCAACCAGGGGCCGCACGTTCCTGCCCTTGTGACCTCATTGCCATAATGGACCGAACCTGAATGATGAGCTCCAATAAACCCTTTTCTCTTAAGATGCTTTTTGTCAGGGGTATTTTTATCACAGCTACAGAAATAAAAGTAGGACACAGAGCTTTTAACATGTGCTCATTCCTGCCCCCACCTTCAGTCACGATGCATGGCACACACTTCCCTAGGAGAGAATGAGCCCTTGGCCTGGGAGCTCACAGCCACGTACCCAAGTCTAGAGGAGCCAAGGGCAGGCCTGACGGGGCTCCAGTGGTGGAGGAACCAGGGCACCTGGAGAGGACCAGAGGGGGCGGGGCTTCATGGCAAAGGTATAGTCAGACCTTTTTGTACTCAGAAGTCTGTTTTCCCATTCACCTCACCCAGATGTATGCAATTACACACCTGTGTGCATATCTGAAGAACACCTGTCTGCCCCATGATTCTGACTGCTCCAGAGTTCCAAGGCCTTGCCGACCAGCGTCTGCACCTGACAGACAATGAGAGCTTAACAGACATTCACTGAATGGATAAACAGAAAAGCAACGTGGGTCCCTGGGCTGCCCTCCCTGCCAACAGAGCCCCACAGCCAAATAAACAGCTCCCCTTTCACACCAGAGTCATAGCTTTAATCCTTGGAAGGTTTAGGCTTTGAGATGGGAAGCTGGGTGGGGAAGGATGGGGAACTGAGGCAGCCACAGAGAAGCAGAACACTGTGTGCTCCTCTGGAAAACGGGAGCTCAGGAAATTTGGTTTGAGGCAATTTTGTTTATCATTTAGACCTTCTGTGCTAACGATGAAGTCCAGTCTGGACCTGGAGAGCCGCTGATCGTGATACAGGCACAGGCTGCCAGTCTGCATCAGGAAGGCAGCCACAGCTCCTTCGTTATCTATCTTTTTCAAAACCAACAACCCATGTTGACGGCAAAGCTGTACAGAGAATCATTAAGAGAAATTGTAGTGAGTCGGAGCTGCTTTAACTGTCTGCTGGTCTGCTGATTGCAGGCCCCACGCTTCCCCTGGGCAACCTTTCATTTGATTCAATTCAATGGATAATTATTGGGTCTCGACTCTGTGCAAGGCAATGTGTTGGAGCCTCATTCCAGTTGCATCTTCCAAATACAAGGCATGATTTAACTTATAGACAGAAATGAACACACACAACAGAGGCATGAGAGGCAAAGGCCACAGGACATTACATTACAAAGACCATTCCAAAGACATTGACATTGAAACTGTGTGAGCAAGCTGGACAGGACAGCTGGTCCCCCCATCACACATCCATTTAAATACACATTTACCAGCACGGTGGAACGATGTTCCTGGGCTACAGTGATGGCTAACTGTCCTCTTGACTTATTTATTTAGAATCACCATGAAGACACATCTCTGGGTGTGTCTAGAAGGATGTTTCCAGAGAGGCTTAACTGAGAAGACCCAGTCTAAATGTGAGCGGCACCATCTCCTGGGCTGCAGTCTCCGAGTAAAAAGGACAAAGAGAGCAGAGCTCCAGCATCCATCTCTCTCTGTTTCTGGGCTGCTGGACTGTATTCTTAGACTGTGAGCCAGAACAAACCCTTCCTTTATTAAAGTGTCAGGTATTTGTCACAGCATGAAGAAAAGTAACTAATACAGCCACCACGCTAGATTCTGGAGTGAAGAGGACAAAAGACAAATAGCTTGGAGAACTGTGGTATTTTCCACAGGGGCAGGGGGAGGGGTCACCTGGAAGCAGAAAGGAGAGTTTCTCAAAGGACGAGGCACCAGTGGCTTCTGAAGGGGAGCATCGAGGGTTAGTGGAGCAAAAGGGTTGGAGAGAACAGGACAGGTTTGCGAGAGGACCCACAAGGTGTCATGACGGTGTGAAGCCAAGGTTCCCCCAGGCTAGGAACATAGTTCGGTCAGTAACCACCTAGCCATGCAAGACTGAGGTTCTGAGTTTGATCTCCAGCACCCACATAAAAAGCCTGTGTGGGCCTGAGCAGTCCCAGGGCTGCAGCTGTAGACAGAGGTCCTGCCGGCCTAGCCGACCATGAGTTCTGGGTAAAAGTGAGAGAAACACCTCAAATAAAAAGCAAGGTGGGCAGTGACTGAGGAAGAGGTCTGCCGTGGACTCGTGGCCTCCCTCTCACATGTATTTACACATACGTGTGGACCTACACATACATATATCAACACACACATGCTCCCAGGGAATTCAGCCAAGCAGAAGTCTGGGGCAGATACTACTTTGACAAGGTAACTGAGTTAGCCTGAGCTCTTTCTTTTCCTCCAAAAGGGGAATCATAAAATTTAGCTCAAAGGTCTTTCTTTCGTGAAGCTCCGATGACCTAATGCACAGAAAATGCCCAGAACAGCAGTCCTCATCTTCAGGAGCACTCAGTAACTGCTATTTGCCCTTCCACCACTCTGTCTCAGAGTGTGCCTAGGAATGGGTCGCCACTGGCGGGGGAGGGGGGGAGAGAATAATGGGTGGACTGCCAGAGATGATCTAATGGGGTTAGAATGACTTGGCCAGCCAACTGGGCTCAAAAGCCAAGTGAGAGGAGACGTTAAGAAATGACCAATCCTCTTGTCTTGGGTGGAAGGTGATGGGATGATGAGAGAAGGAAGAGAAGCAGGCCCACACAAGGTTCCACAACTCCAGAGGGTGTTTGGGACCAATGGCGTAGCCGAGTACCAGTTAGGCGGGCAGACCATGTATTGTGCCATAGAGTCTGGAGGGAGGGTGTGGGGGACAAGGAGAGGGTATGCTGAAGGCATCTGGGCAATAGTGTTGGCCATGGTTTGGATGAATGTTCAGAGGGAGGGTAAAATGACACCCCATACCCACAGTTCCCCCGACTTCCCATACTCCAAGGAATCACTTGGGAGAGTGCCTGACTTTAGGTCTGAACATATCTAGAACAGAGAAGATGTGAGATGAGGCTGGGTTGTTTGACTGCTAGAAGCCAGTTAGCTGTGAGTTTCTATGAGAAGCCATGGTACTAGACAGACTTTAGCTGGTCAAAGGCAGGACAATTAAACATCAACAAAGATGGCAGTAATGGTCTGAAAAACAGCAACTATATTTAAATCCACGAGTTAATAATGATAACAGGGAACTGGAGAGACAGCTTACTTGGAAAGTGCCTGTTGCACAGCATAAGAACTTGAGTTCCATCCCTAGCACGCACATAAAAAGCCAGGTGTAAAGGCCTGTGTTTTTAATACCCATCTAGGGAGGTAGAGACAGGAGACAGCCAGCCCAGGCAAATCACCGAGTCCCTGGTCCCAGTGAGAGGCCCTGTCTCAAAGGATGGGGTGGACAGCTCTCAAGGAACGACACCTGAGGTTAACCTGTGGCCTCCACATGTACATGCACCCACACAAACATCCACATGTGTGCACACACACGAAAGAATAACAACAAGAAACCAAAACACTCCTTGATCACCACTGAAGAACACTATGAAACCCACTCATGTTGAAAGCTGGTAAATACGACATTTTTCCTTTTTCTAAATCAAATGGAACATTTGGCTGACCAGGAGGAACTTTTTTTGCGCTTTTTATTTTGCATGATGCTGAGGGCTGAACCTATGCCCTCATTCATACAAGGCAACTGCTCTACCACTGAACTGTATCTCCAGCTCCAGTAAGTTTATAAACCATATGGAACAAACAAAAGAATGGGTGCATATCCCCACGTGGGAACACCCCCAAATGAATTAATTATCTAGGCAATAATCACCAATGCTCTTTTGATTCGAAAAAGAGGCAACCAGAAGTAATGTCTCCCTGCATTTTCCAGAGCTTGTTGGGGTCTTGGAGGAACAGATTCAATCACATCACCAACATCCAATTAGTAGATGCTCTACAACTTTCTCCAGTAAATGTATTTCAATGGACCTAAGGGAGTAACCAGTTCCAACTCAGGGGCTATCCTGATCTAAACTCCAGAATATTGTCAAAGGAATTAATAAATATCAAAAATTGAGGCTGGGCATGGTGTGGCACATACCTTTAATCCCAGCACCTGGGAGGCAGAGGTATGAGGCTCTCTCTGAATTTGAGGCCAGCCTGGGATACAAAGTAAGTCAGTCTCTCTTTCTCTCTCTCTCTCTCTCTCTCTCTCTCTTACACACACACACACGGAACCTCAAGAGTTAGAAATGTATGTTTAGGAATTGTTGATTTTTCCTCAAGTAATATTTTTAAAAGAGTCCTTCTATAATGAAGTGCATTATTTTGTACAGTAACCTAAAACATAAATTTAAAAACTGAAAAAAATAATGCCAGGTATAGCAGTGCTTGCCTTAAATCCCAGCCCTTAGGAGGCAGAGACAGGCAGGCAGATCTCTGGTTCACATCATGATTTCCAAACAGGTGTGACTAGGGAAACCCTGTCAGAAACAAAAAGAAAAACAAAGAAAAAACAAAAAACCAAAATCTCCACCCCTCCAAACCTGAAAACAATATACTAAGTGGCAAAAATATTTCTAAAATCTTTATGCTTTAGAGTTAGATCTAAAATATAGACTATAAATTTACTACATATCTGGGATTTACTTCAAACCACTTTTCTAGGAAGATGGAAGACTAGACAAGAGGTATCAAACCTTCTCTGGATTGATCACTAATAAAGTAACTGATAGGTTTACACTACTGATTTTTTTTTAATGTGTGTAAGTATTCTGCCTGCATGTAAGTACACTACATGCATACAATACCCACAGAGGCCAGAGAGGGCGTCAGATCTCCTGGAACTGGAGTTATGGACAGTTAGCTACCACATGTGGTTATAGGGAACCAAACTCGGGTCTGCCACAAGAGTAGCGAGTGCTCATAACTGCTGTGCCACCTCTCCAGCCTCTACTTCTTGTTTTTTATCTTATAAGTATGGCTGGAGTGCACATCCTGGAACTGGAGTTAATGTTGTTAGTTGTCATGTGGGTGCTGAGAACTGAACTCAGGTCCTCTGCAAGAACAGTCAGTGCTCTTAACTTCTGAGCCATCTCTCCTATTTCTATTCTTTCTGCCTTTGTATGGGTTAGAAGTCTTCCATAGTCAAGAGCTCTTGTTTTTGTGTTTATAACTTCTAAATTAAAAAATATTTTGGCTTTTTGAGATGAAGTCTTACTGTGCAATCTAGGCTGGCTTCAATGTCTCTGCAATCCTCCTGCCTCAGCCTCCCTAGTGCTGGGACCCTAGGCATGTGCCACCACACCTGGCTTGTTTTTGTTCTTTAACTGTGCTTTGGAATGGAATTCTGGGAAGAGGGGAAGTGAACCAGGGGCTTGTTCTATAAAATAGGGGAGCAGCAGAGAGCAAGCCACTTGCCATAGCTAGGAGAATGCCTGGCTTAAAAGGAAACCCAGGGGCTGACAAAATGGCTCTATGTGAAGACTGGAATTCAGATTCCCAGCACCCATGTAAAAGTCAGGTGGGCATCTCATCCCACTCATGCTCCTAGTGCACTAAGAGGCGGACACAGGGTCCCTGGAACAGGCAGTCTAACTACCCCAGCTGAGTTGGTGAGCTCTGGGCTCAGCGAGAGACTCTGCCTCTAAACATAAGTTGAAGAACAATTAACACTGACACCTGATGCCAACCTCTGGCCTCCAATTCATGTGCACACACATTACATATGGAAAAAAGAAAAACCAACTAATGTAGTAAGCAGCATCAATATTCTTCATACACAACTTTCAAAGTCTATTAATAAATGCTTATCAATGTCCCCAAGAAAAGCTAACAAAACACAAAATGTACAACTTAATGTGTATGAGTGCATTGTCTATACGTATGTAAGTGCACCCGTGTCATGCAATGCCCATGGAGGCCAGAAGACAGTGTCATCAAATTCCTCTGGAATTATGGACGGTTGTTAGCTGTCATGGGAATCCAACCTGGGTCCTCTGTAAGTGCTCTTAACCATTGATCCATCTCTCCAGCCCCATAAAGTACATTTTTTACATTTATTTATTTATTGGGTATATGTGTATGTGTGCTTGTCCACCATGGCCCATGGTGAAGGTCAAAGGACAATGGTTCTGGGGGCTGAATTCAGGTTGTCAGGCTTAGTGCCATCTGCCAGCCCCACCACAATTTTTATAAAGCAAACATTACAGCTAACTAGCAAATATTGTGGAAATATTTATTCTCACTGATCTCCACAGATATGCAGCCAAAACAACAGTGGTATGCGCCTCTCTAACAGAAGTGGCATGGGATCCTCTCAAAACCTTCCTTCCGCTGTGTCTGTCCCAGGGCCACCCAACCCTCAAGATTCCACAGTGTCACTTAAGGGCCTCCAGGGCTTAGTTATGGCCACCACGACCCCCAGTCTCTGGCCTTGCCCCAAGTATGCATCCCCTCTGGCTGGGGGTTTCAACAAAGAGGCCTTCTTAGAGGAAAAAATGGTGACTTCCTTCTTGGTGGTATTCATCTGTCCTGCATTCACAGAGATCCCGGGAGAGCCAAGACTCCTCTGCACATCTTCAAGCCTGCCAGCAAGACTCATGGCCTTACCTTTTATTAACGGTGGTCTTTTCAGAGCCCAGATCAAGGAGCTCAACTGATGTAACCTGTCAAACCTCTCAGGAGGCATTTCAGCCTAGCCACACAACCAAATGTGAATTTTCAAGCCCTGTCAATCAAGGGCACACCAGCCGTTTGAATCAATTCATCTTAACTTGGTGGGAGAATAGGATTGTGAGCTCTTAAGGTGAGATCCTTGTGCTCATCCTACTCTGTCATCAGTGAGAATTAAGACACTGTCTCTGCCCCAGCTGTGGAGATCTGGCCGTTAGATCTTGGGAAAAGCAGTTAGCAGGCATCAGCTCGGAAGGCTCACACGCTTGCTTCTCTGTGCAGTGCCCAACCATGCTTAATTATAGGAGCAGAGAACAGTCAACAGTCCAATTAGGCATGACTTTCCTTGCCTCAGCCCTGCACCCCCCACTACTTCCTTCTCTTCTCCCCTACCCCTAAGCAGCACCCACATACACACATGCATGTGCGTGCGCACACAGTCCTCCACAGAGTCCCTACCACAGTCAGTCTAACCCGACTAAGATGGAGATCTACACACACACACACCCCCTTCAGGAGCAAGAGAAACATCTCACCCACATTTGAGAAATCCAAACCCCAGGGTACCCCACCCTAGTATGTTCAACTTTGTCCAAAACAGACCTACCTTTAGGGCAAAGCGCCCCACAGCCCATGGTCTACCACTGCAGCCACAATCATGATCTCTTCTGCTCAGCTGCTTTCTTCCTGTGGGGTCCCCTGTCTCTGCCTTGGGGACAGTCTTCAGAGGTCTGGAGGTCTCTGAAGCTATAGGATCTTTCCTACTGTTTCCCGAGGAGGCTGCTGCCTGCCTGGTACGACTCAGCACACAGCATCAGTTGAGCACAAGTGGCTGCCTATATAATTTAATATGATGCCACTTGAGACTTGTAGATCTGCCGAAGAACAAACAGGATTCTGCCTCTTGCCTCTTGGCAACCGAGATCTGGACTGCCTACTTGCTTCTGCTCTGTTTGGGGTATATGTCCCAAGTGATGGGCAAAGCAGGCACAGGTAGATGGGGTGGGGTGGGGTGGGGGGCTGCCTGTGAAGGAGTCAGTGCTGGGAGGCACTGAAAAAAGGGTCTTATCTACAGAGCTCTGAAATTTCTTAGCCCCTCACAGATCATGAGACAGGCAGAAGTCAGAGGTGGGTACAGTTGAATGCTCTAGGCAGCTCTGGACAAGCAATGCGGCACCCCCAAAGTTTTCTCTTGATTGTTATGGGGGCGGGGCTACACACCAGGCGGAAGAGCCCAAGCGCATGGGTTAGACTATGAAGTGAGAGAATGCCAGAGTCACACTTATAAGCTCAAACTCGTAATCTTGGGCATGTGTTAAGGAAAACAAAACTCTTGGCTTTGAATATTTATCACTGTGGCACATGGGTTTGCTGGCTGCTTGGTTTTATGCAAAGTTCTAACAGCAGAGGCAGGCCTGGGACTGCGCATCTGTCTCCACTTGCAGATGAAGCCGAGATGACTGGCATTGACTCAGACCTGGGGAACAGTTCTCCTGGGCTCTAATGGCATATCCCTGTGGGGACTCTGGCTGACCATGGCAGGATGATGTGCAGTAGAGGTGCCCAACACTGAGGTTTCACCTCCAGGACCCTACAAAGTCCCCCTGCCCCAGGCATGGGGAGAGACTGAACAAGGAGACAGAGATTGCCTTGCTGAAAGACTGCCTTGGTACTGAAGGAGGCTTCCCTGAGTCCAGCAGGGCACTTACATTTCCTGCAGCATCTGATTTAGAAGGCCAAGGTGTAGAACATTCTGAAAGGTGCATCTTCCAAAGTCTGGGTGCTCTGTGTACACGTATGAAGGTTAGGCCCAGGAACCTGACATCAGGTTCTCCTCTCTCATCCTCCCTGGGGGGTTTTGTGTCGGATGCTGGACAAAAGGTTTTGTTTTGTTGGGCTGCAGTGGACGAGAGTGAGGGTAACCTGGTGCTATCTGGCGCTATCTACGGGTACCTTCTCTATTTTGAAAAAAAACTCTAAGTCCCCACAGACACTCTAGAAGCCCTAGAAGGAAAAATCCTGGGATGCAGTTTCTACGCTATGATCATTTGACAAAAGGCACTTTCCATAGCCTCCAAATTCATGATCATTCTTCAAAACAGCCAATACCTAAAAGGCACAGCCTATGCAAATTCACCTAACATTCTTAAGGAAATGATTATGTAATGAGCATTAAGCTGAGCCCCTCACACACATTATCCCACTTAATCTATGGGATAGAGATTTTCCAAAGATGAGTTTATATCATTCCTCCTGCTTAATGTATTAGAGTATATAAAAAGAGAAATCTAGAAACAGCACCATAGCACTGAACTAAAAGGTTCTGATTCACAGCAAAGGAAATTTAATTAAAGCATGTAATGTCAATTACTGTCATTCATAATCCTATTATACCTCCCCAGAAATAATACAGATATAAAAGTCTAGAGTTACCTGCATGTTTGATGTAAATAGGATAAAATTATCTAGGTTCTGAAAATATCCAGATATCAGACAGGGGGAAAAAAAGGATCACTATCTAGCCTCATGTGTCATCAAATTTCATTAAGTAGGGACATGGACACCCACATCCCCAGGACAGCAGCTTACTTGGCTGGAAATCTAGGGCTTTAGAAGCATCAAGAGGCACTGAAGAGCAGACGCCTTGCTTGTTCTGAGAAAGCCCACAAGAAGACTCTGAGGTCTCAGTGTGCTCCTCCCAGATTGAGGCGCTTTCATGATTCTCTCATGGGGAAGCTTTGAAGGCCCATGCGTGAAAGACCTACAGGAAAGCAAAGAAAATATGGCACATTGGCCAAGCCATAGTCAGATGCCCAATACCCAGCCACTTTTTTCCTTTTGTCATCATGGAGCGTGTACCATTGCCAAGCTGGGGATGAGCAGTGGGGTCAACACCAGCAGAGAAAGCTGCAAGGCCCTGCGTGCTCTGGATTATAGTGCAATAGGCCAGAATATACAGAACGTCCTTTTCTGTTCCATAGTGTTCTTTTCTCTCAGCAGAATTCTAATAAAGCCGCTTAGCCAAACGTCCACTCATGTTGGTTTAGACAGGCTAGGAAGAGGTGGAGAGAAGAGAAACAATGGGCCAGTGAGATGGCTCAGTGGCAACCAAGTCCACGGGGTAAAAAGAGAAAGCAGACTCCTGCACGCTGCCTTCTGATGTCCACACATGCACTGTGACACACACATGCTCATCCACACACACAAAATAAAGGGCTGGAGGGATGGCTTACAGGCTGAAAGCACTGGCTGCTCTTTTAGAGGACCCAGCTTCAGTTCCCAGAACCCACATCATGGCTCCAACCTTCTGTAACTCTAGTTCCAAGGGATCTTGGCACCTTCTTCTGGCCTCTGAGGGTACCAGACACACATGTGGTGCACTTACATACATGCAGGGAAAAACTCATCCACATAAAAGTAAAAAAAAAAAAAATCAATAAGTCTTTAAAAGAGAGAGGCAAGGAAGATGTGCCTCAGGTCATCCCTGACAGACCATAGCACGGTGCCCACTGATGTCTACGGAGACGAACCTAAAGTTGTGAGTCTGCTTCCAAGACAGGCAAGGTCTGGTCCTTCCTGGATTCCAGCGGCTGGATTTCTTTCCTGACAGGGACCATCTGCCTGGTCCTCAGCTGTAACTCAGTCCTGCCTCAACTTCCGAGGCCCATCTTGGCCCAAGGCTGTGGTGGACTCAACGTGAGACCTCAAACACAGTGTCTCATTTTAGTAATGAACCTGTGCCCAGCCTGATCCCCAGGCTGTCATCACAAAGCTTCTGCCTTGATTCCTGCAGTTGAACCCCAGGACAAGAACATCTCTGCCCTGTGTCTGGGGTTGAATCCCTAGACTGTCCTGAGACCACAGCTTGACTTTCACACTAATTTCTGTGTTTTTTTTTTTCCACAAGAGGGGATGAAGTTTAAAGCCTCAACAAAGCATCTGAATAGCAATGCTCCCAGGGTCAGGACCTCCGGGAGGGATGACGCTGAACCAGGGGGAGTAAGGGGATGGGCGAGTGAGATCACACATGGTCATTATTTAAAAATCTTTTACTTTTTGTTTAAATTTCTTCTTTAAAAAGTTTGGAAAGAATACATGGGATCTACTTTCAGTGTCAGAGACAGAGCTCAGAGCATGCACAAAACTCCTTCAACTCCTTTCCCTGTTTTTAAAAAATATTATGAAGATTCAGGTCACACAGATGAAACGCAGCATTCTAGAAACTCTCGGGGGATGGAAGTACAACTCATTATTATGAGTTCACAGGAGCTGCTATCTCAGGGAACGAGCACTGGTGACCCCCAGACAAACGGGAATACTGTCTGCTACAGGAATCTGGCTCCCAATCCCTGCTGAAGACATGCAGCATTGCCAGAGATGGCTCAGTCAGCAGTGGGCTGCAAACCAGTCCCTAGTACCCACACATCTCCCAGAGGGACAGGGGGTCTAGGGAGAGGCTCACTCAGTTGGCAGAGTGCTTACTTAGCGTGCAAGAAGCTATGAATTTGATCCCTGGCACTACCTACACATAGTAAATCCTGTAATCCCAGCATTCAGAAGGTAAAAAGGGGAGGGTCAGAAGTTCAGTTATCTTCAGCTACATAGTAGGTTTGAGGCCAGCTTGGGAAATATGAGACACTGCCTCAAAAACAAAAATGAAAACAAAAAACCAAAAGCAAATCAAAAACAAAAAAAGAAAAAGAGAGAGAGTGCACATTTGCATAATCCTATACTACATAGTACAAATCCTATTGACCTTCCCTGCAGGGAGAAGAGCTGTTAGGTTGATCTTTCTATGGATAAATCTGAAGCAGTTTTATAGTCGAGTAGGAACAGTTACATCGCAGGGTCTTAGTAACACACAGAAAGACCCTCATCACCTGTTACAGTAGGTGCCTTGGCATTCGTGGGCCACATGCAGAATGAAGAAAGACAGCTAGTGTACACGTACCACGCTGGAAGCAGCTGTCCCTCCCAGATGGGATCTCTCTAAAGAAGCACCTAGCGTCCACTTCTGAGACTTGCTCTACAGAGCTGTAGGGTCACAATCATGATATTTTTCTCTATTTTTATGGAAAACTTGGTTCTGGTTAGACTGTCTAAAACCAGCAATGATGAAAGAGTGGGCCAGAAAGCACAGAATACACTTTACCAAAGGAAATGAAAAGATGATAAAATTTAGATTCTCACCTGGTCCTTATAACTACACCATCCAGACCGGTTCCATCTAGCCGTAGTTGAACTGCACCATCCAGACCGGTTCCATCCAACCATAGTTGAACTGCCGTGGTCTCACTGTATTTTGTCACTTAACATTCAAAATGCATCTCTCTACAGGTGTACAAGTGAAGTTCATGTGATGTCTAACAATAATAAAATATTCTTTTACCCTAACCTATTACATTACACATAAGCCATTACACATCGTTGGTCATTTGGGTTGTATCAGTGTAGGTAAAGGTATTTGTCTGTCTGTCTGAACTGTTACTTTCTTGGGACATATTTGCATAAGTGGAATAGCTGGGTCAGAGTGGAACATTCTGTGATTGCTTTGCATATGTGACGCTGTTGTCACTGAGGAAAAATGAAAAGATAATTCATAATGCCTTCTTCAAGGTCCGATGGATGCACACAGCCCTGTTCACAGCACATTTGATAGTTTTCTTTAGTTTTGATACTGTAGAAGGTATGACATGGCAATGCAACAAGCTCTTAACTTGAGTTTATAAACATACCTATGATTTGTTTACAGTTTACATTTGTGTTAACTGTCTGACCACCCCCTTTGAACATCTGTCCAGTGAAGTCCTTTGTGCGATCTATGTACCTGTTTGAGCATGTGCGCATGTGTGTTGAGGCCAGCGGTTGACGTTGGGTGTCTTCCTCGGTGGCTCTTCAACGTCTCTGAGATAGGGTCTCTCACTAAACCTGTAGACTCAGCTAGACTGGCAGCCAATGAGCTTTGGGAATCTGCCTGACTCCCTAACCCGCTCCTAGCACTGGGGTTACAGATGGGCATCACTGTGCTCAGCTTTTTACGTGGGTGCTGGTGATCCAAACTCAGGTCCCCATGCTTGTGTGGTGGGCACTCATTGATTGAGCCATCTCCCTAGCCTTGAATAAAGTCTTAAGTGCGTCCTTTCAGACTCAAAAAACTCCCTCCAATATGTGTCTATTAAGATTTTAATTATCAGGTTTTATCATAACCGCTCCCCAATCCATGACTTTTTCCTTTCTGTTGATTTTCTCCATCTACCACAAAAGGTGGTTTTTTAAAAAATGTAATTTTAACCCATCAAACTTGTCACTGATAATTTCTTCAATTGCTTCAATAGTCAGAAAATTGTCTTTCCTCAACAATTGGGATAAGTATACCATTAAAAAAATTAGCTCCTTAAACCATCTGGCATTTGTTGTGGTATGCGGGGTACAGTGACCATATTTTCTGAGTCAAAAATTGGAACATGTGATCTGATAAATGCCAGTGTTCTGCTGGGTAAAACGGGACAGAATATTTGAAATTGAGACTGTGCTGGAAAATTGTGGACATATGGCCCCCATATGTACGGAGCAGGCTGTTATTTTAAAGGTACAGTGCCAGGCCCTGCTCGTCCTAGCTCTCATCAACTCCAAGCGAGAGCTTTTTAACCTGACGCCCAGTCTCACTCATGGCCTGAGCCCAGCCTGACTGGGACATGCAGGGTGTCAGTAAAGCTAGTCCCAGCTGAAGGTGGGGCCTAGGATTAGCTAAATTAAAAGGAGCCCAGTGTTCATCCTCTAGGCCCATCTCTGTCTCCCTCTCCCCCTGGTCTCTGCCTAGGAGAAGCTGCATCAAGGAGCACACTATCTTCTACCCTGAGCTAGGTTACATCAAGGGAACAATTTGGGAGGGAGACGAGAGGTAGCTGGAGTCACCACAACTAAAAGCCGTAGTTCCTGACAGTTGGGAGGCCTCCCCATAGTACCATCTCTGGAATTGGGTACCATGCCTATATGTACCCCTTCAGTAGCACCCAGAAGATGAAATGTATCTAGCATACTCCTTTGCAACCAAACCCTTTATTAAACTGCACTCAAGTTCCACAATTTGATGCACCACCAATTTATAGCAGGGATCCTGACTGACAGATGTCAGCACCTAAGATGCCTCAGTGCAGAGGCATCGACACAGTCACCAAGCTGGCGTTCCCCAGACACCATCGCTAAGATGGCTCTGGGCACACAGTGTTAAAGTCTAGTTCCTTCTAGAAACAGAGCTTGCCCCCGGACTACAACCTGTTTCACCACTCTGCCAGCCCCTTCTTTGGAGGGCAGGACCTCTTGACTCCACCCACCGGCTACAGAAATGCTCTGGCTAGACAGCTGGTCCTGTAATCCAGCTGCCCTTACTGTCTTGAAAGCCTGAACTTCCTGTCCTGGCTCTACCTCATCCCCACTGCTTTCTATTCCCCAGGCCAGGGTTGAGGTCATCTACATGGCAATAGTTACACAGTGGATCGAATGTCATTATGCAAAGAAACCTGTCAGCCACCACAAGCACTGGGTTTCTACCATCTGAATGGCCCTGGTCTCTTGCATTCACTTTCAGCACCTACCCATTTCTTGTAAACCCTTGAACTTCAGCAAAGAACACCTTATGGTTCTTTGTCTTTCTAATGACTGACCTGTCCAAGCACCTGTGTGTCCCTGTCTGTCACTAGTCTGTATCTCTAAATGACAAAGGCCCAGGACCTAGAACATGGTTGAATAAGAATCAATAAATGCTTTCTCATATTCAAACATGAATTAATAGTCTTATCCCTGTGATGTCCAAGAGTCAAAAGTTCAGTTGTTAAAGCTGGCGAGATGGCTCAGCAGATATAAGTATCTGCTGCCAAGCCTGACAACCTGAGTTCAATCCCCCAAATCCACATGGTGTAAGGAGCGAACCAAATGAAACCTGTCCTCTGACTTCACATGCACACCATGGTGCGCCCCACCGCCACATAAATGAAAATGTAATTTAAAAAAAGGCAAAAAGCAAAAGTTCAGTGGTCTATCTTTGACTCCTACATCAGCAGAGAAAAAGGTCACCCAAGACAGGTGGCAGCCAGAAATGGCTGCTTTTAAGGAGCCAACAGACATTCTGAAACACCTCCACCTAGCTCTGCCCCACAGCTTTCCTTTATTCCACTGGGTGCTCATGGTAGCCTCCTGCTTTCTACCTCCCAAAGCCTCAGCTGCAGGCGCTTCTCCAGTGTCCTTAAACTTGAACACGGCTCCTGGCTTCCTTGTACATAATTCCCAAGGGTTCTTATTTCAGCCCAGCTGCTATGAGCTTACACGGGTCTGTACACATCTACACAGTGTGGGCTGCCTTTGTGTGTGCAGATTCACATGTGTGCGTGTATGTGTGTGTGTGTGCATGCACACACATGTGTATAGCTCTGAGAACAACTTTGGCTATTGTTCTTCAAGTGCCATCCACATTGTTGTTGCTATGTTTTTATCTTTTTGAGATAGGGTCTCCGTGTAGTTCCAGTTGGCCTAGAACTCACTATCTAGACCAGACTAGCTTCAGTCTCACAGAGTTCCACATTGTTTTTGGAGACAGTCTTTCATTGGCCTGAGGTTAGACTGGCTGACCAGGGAGCCCCAGAGATCCAGCTGTCTCTATTTCCCCAGCACTGGATTACAAGCATGTGCCACCATATCCCATGAGTTCAATATGAGTTCTAGGAGACTGAGCTCATCATCCTAGGTCAGAATCTCTTTCCTTCCTATCAGCAGTAGGAATGTGGCCCAGTGCTTTGTAGTTATGCTACAAAGCTGGATGTGCATCATATTTAATCCTGTGTCAACTCTGCTAACTAGATACTACAATCTCTGCTGGACGCCCACAAAGGTGGGATGGGAGCAGGGACTGTTCAGTTGGTAAAGTGCTTACCTCGCTAACATTAGGTTTGATTCCCAGAATCCTTGTAAAAAAAGCTGGGAGTGATGGGTGTGTGTTTGTAATCTCAGTGTTGCAATGGGAGATGGGTGGATCGCCGGAGCTCACTGGCCAGCAGCTTGACTTACTTAGTGCAAGAACATATCTTGGGGGACAGGGGGACAGATAGACCGCTCCTGAGAAAGACACCTGAGATAGTCCTCCACACACACAAGTGTACCTGTGTGCACACGTACACATGCAGTGTACCCATACACACATGCACGTGCACCCCCACATGAATATGTACCAGAGCTGGTGGCCTCTTGTCTCTGCCCTGAGCTGGTTTGCAGTGGGGAGGACCCCCAATTCCAACTCTCTCTGATTTGGTGACATTACAATCTTTAACTCCAGCAGTTCTCGCCACGGCAGTTCCCTGCTTTCACCTCCCCACCCGCTATTTCTTGACCCTCTGCTATGACTGTGCATGTTTTGAATCGAGGCGGTGGACTGGATAGCGATTCTGCATCTCTGATTTCCCACAGAGTTGTGGAAAATCGTGTCGCAGTGGTCCAAGGAGAGAGCGGACGGCAGGCAGCAGGAGGCAAAAATCATAAAAGTGCCGTATTTTTTTCATGTCGCCTGGCTCAGCAGATTTGGCGGGTGACCTTTCTCTGAGTCATGAAAAGGCTTCTGAACTTGCTCTGATCTAAGTCTGCAGGAAACACAATATACTTTGTCTGGTATTTTTCTTTTAATTTCTCTTTTTAATTCTCAACCCAGTTTATGCCTTTCTATGTGGAATGTCCTGATAATACTTCAGGATAAAAACATACATGCATAGCTTTTTGGATCCATGGTGTGGATTAACCAATACCACTTCTTTCAGCGTCCGGAGGCCTCTAGCCAATTACACCCCATGTTTTCAGTGAGATTAAGTCATGGTTTTATAAAGGTGCAGGATGGCCAATGATCTCACTTGGACAGTGATCCTTAAGGGATTTTCATTTTTTTAAAAACACAGGGTCTCATGTATCCGAAGCTAGCCTCAAACTCACTGAATTTGAGATATACCTCCCAAGTGCTGGGATTACAGTGTGTATGTGTACCACCATGTCAGGTTTTGCGAATACTAGACAAACATTCCACCAACTACACTACATCTGCGTCCTAGAAAAGTGAGGTTTTTTGATTTTTCAAAAAAGTTTTCTACAAGAGAGTTTTGAGGCACGGGGCTGTGTTCATTATTTTTGTTTGGCACACAAAACCTGGCAGATGGTCTAATCTTTCATATCTCTATATGCTGAACTCTGTTCCAGAGGAAACATAAAGAACTACATTTCAGTGGCAGTCAGGAAGGCAAAGTTTATACCTCCATCCCCCCAAAAGCTGAGGCCTTTGTGGATTATGGTCATTACTACTTGGTCATAAGCAACAGGACTCCCTTCTTCAAGCCCATTAATTAAAGCAGATTAAAAAAAACACCGTGATAGGCAGAATCTGAAAACGGCCCTTTATGATTTCCTGCCCTAATCCCAAGGCTGTGACCAGACTGGGCTCCCACGGGCTGTGGATGCTAAGTTACTGGGAAAAGAGATTTTGCAGATGTAATTAGTTTTGATTTTGAGTTACTGAAAGGAGATGATGTAGTGAGCCTGACCCTAACCACAGGAGCCTTTTCGGAGCAGGGTAGGGGAAGTCAGGGAGACTTGTGAGAGGGAGAGTGCAGGCCTCTCTGCTGTGGATGCTCAGAAGACAGGGATACCCTCAGAGGGATAAGAACAGTCCCCAGCTAAAGCCAGCGAACACACGGAGCCCTCAGTCCAGGGGAACTGAATCGTGCCAACAACTTGAACGAGCTAAGCAGCAGACTCCTCCCCAGACGCTTGTGAAACCTGGAGCAGAAAGCACAGCTGGGCCCACCTGGACTTCTGACCCACAGAGGGGATGAATCAACAAACTGGTGTTGTTTTAAGCAGCCAAGTCTGATCTGGGCCAGGGGAAGGAGAGAAGCCCCAGGAAACAAAACTCTCTGCTCTCCTCTCAGGGGGTTCCTGTCGGGGGCGCAGGAAGGGGGACTGGTGGGGGAATATGATCACGATACATAGTTTATATATATGTATATATATATACACAGAATTATCAAAGAATAAATAAAAGGTATTTTATCTAAAGGAAAAAAAAAGTTGACATCAAGGTTGTGACTGGCTAGCCCAGTCAGAGATTCAAAGACAGTCTAATAGGTTTCCAACCATGTGCCACATGGATCCCAGCATAGTTATAAATGTGTCCATCACAAAAGGGTAAACTTATTCTAAATATTATGAGCTTCTTTGTGTGTGTGTGATTCTTTTAAAACCTCAATCGCACAGTTCTCAAAACTGACTGCTGTCAATGACATCATGTTATAATGTCAAAAGTCTGGGCACCCTGGAAATAAGACTTCCCGGGCCTGCTCATTCAGTCAGGCCTCTGGGCATCTCATTCCCAAGAAGTGGGCGATGCCGAGTCAGAAGAGACATTCATTTCCATCACAGCTAAGGCTACCTGTGGCTAATTCAATATGACCCCAGTCACCTACAAAGTGGAAGCCTGAGGGCTGAATCAAAAGAGGGGCATCCCCAGGCCATCACGGGGAGCACAGTGTCTTCGAAGAGACAGCTGGGCCCTCTAGAATCGTTTGGGGGAGAAGTCACAGGGCCAGGGGCCAAGGACCATTTATCCTGTATCCTTGAGAGAACACATCAGGACATGTTCATCTCACAACCATCAAAGGGACTCTGAAAGTGTGACTGTTCATTCACATGTGCCCCTGGGATCAGAACCACAGTCTTCTCTCCACAGGCCCAGGCTCCCGGTCTGTTCTCCATCTTAGGCCCACTCTTACTCCGTGCCTTGTCTTTCCTGGCCCTGCAGACACCGCAGCTGTTCCAGGCTCAGGCACCCCTGCCTTCAACCCCTTCTTCAGTCTTCCTCTGAAGTGGCTGTCCAGTCTCTAGGCTCAATCCCTAACCTCTTCCCATCTCTTCTTTCTTTGTATTCGGTATCCAACTATCCCCAGAATAACACCAGCACACATTTACTGAGCAGCAGCTCCGTGGCATTGTGCACAAGAGGATGGGGGAGGCTTCAAACCCTAATCCTGCCATCCATCAGTTACCTTAATTTGGGCAAATGACAACTTCCTTGAGCCTCATCTAAGTAGGGGCAATAATAGCTACCTTGGGAGGGTTTCAGAGTGAAGAATAATGTAAGTCTCTCACATGAAGTTGAGATGAAGCAGATCCTTAGCGGGTATTGTTGAACGATGGTTAAGTATGGAATGACAAGGTTTAAAGTAAATCTGGGTGGATGTGGATGAAAAACCAGGAAGAACAGTCGATGGTCCGGGTGGGAAGAACTGGAGGCAGACCCAGGATGGGCGAGCTCTTCCTTAAAACCGCTCTCTCTTGCCTCCTCCAGCACACTCCCCACCCCAGCTGCCTGGCCAGTACCAACCTCCAGGCCTCCCCCACACCATCTGACTCACAGCAGAAGAATGCCTCCCCCTTCCTGCCTGGAGGGGACCTGGATGCCAAGCACTGCCTGATGTGCTTTTATCTTCACTCCGCACACATCATCTCCACATCTCTCCAAGCCCTCTCTTTCATTTCCACTCAATTCACTTCAGCTCGGTTCCTGAGCTCACGCTTGCCATGTGCCCCTATGACATGCAAGGCAGTATAGACACAGAGATAGAATGGCCTTAGGATTTTCTCACATAGCTCCTTTCTAGTAAGATGGTTAGTTCCTATACTTTTTAAAAAATTATTTTTATAAATGCACCTGTGTCATGCAGTGCTCATGGGGGCCAGAAGAGGACATCAGATCCCCTAGAACTGGACTTAAGGTAGGTTGTTTATTAGCCACCATGTGGGTGCTGGGAATTGAGCCCAGGTCCTCTGCAAGAATGGCCAGTGCTCTTAACTGCTGAGCCTTCTCTTCAGCCCAGTTCCTACACTTTGATGATGGTGGCAATGAAACTATGCCTATGGTCCAGTAGCACCAAGAAGGTGGATGAACCTCTGATGAGGGTCAGGAGGTTGAGACGGAGGGAGGGCAGAGAGTCTTCTGGAAAACAGGGGCCCAAAAGGTAGGCTCTGCAGCATGAATAGGACTCTGCCTGTCGGAGGCACGAGAGCAAGCCCTATCTTCTATTTCTTCTCCTTTTTCTTACTCTATGTAAAGTACCAGTCTCTTTCTTTTTCTTATTTCCAAATCATTACAGACTGATATTTCATAAAAAAATCTGACCAACTACTAGAAAATACTACAATAGGACTTGGGATGACTCAGTAGATAAGGAGTTCACCATGCAGGCGTAAGGACACGAGTTCAGATCCCCAAAAACCAGGCAAAATCAGACACAGTAGCATACACCATCTAAAATCTAGCACTCCTACAGTAAGATGGGCAGTGGAGACAGAAACACTCCCAGCAGCCTACAGGACAGCTAGCCAGGGTGTGTGATAGCAAACAGACTGAGTCTCAGGCAAAGTAGGGCCAGGATGGATACCTTAGGGTGTCCCTTGACCTCTATGCACACGTTCATACACACACACACACACACACACACACACACACACACACACACACACATGATTGTGCTTTTTAAAGAAAATATTAAAATAAAGCATACAGAATACAAGTGTAAATCACACGCTCAGCTGGTACACAACATTAAACTGCTGTAGAAGTTTCTCTTCTGGCGAGGATGATGTCATAACAATGTGAACAAACCAAGTGTCACTGACTGCACACTCAAGGATGGCCACAGTGGAAATGCTCGCACTGTGTTGTTGTCATACACAGAGCTTCCTGTTCATTTCAGATTCCCCAGTAGAAACCCTGAAGTCACTTTTAGGTCATTATTTGCTTTTATCTTGAATTTGGCACTAACATATTTCATAGCTTTTCTCTTTTGAAACAGTTTGCAGCCCTTCTCTCCCTCAGACCCTGCACTGTTTCAGATCCGGGTCCTTCCTGTTCCTGCAGGTGCCCGCTAAGTGCCCTCCCCCTCCCCACCCTCCAATCAAAATATGATTTACTTATTTAGAGACAGAGTCTCACATATTCTAGGGTAGTTTTGACCTCTCTATGTAACTGAAGAAGGATGACCGTGAACTGACTCTCCTGTCTCTGCTTCCCTCGCACTACGAGCTTGCACTACCACACCCAGTTCTACGAGTTGCTGGGCACTGAACAGCCACACTACATCTCCAGCCCTCCAAAATAATTTTAAAATTTAAATTACATTTTATTCTCTCATTCTCTCTCTCTCTCTCTCTCTCTCTCTCTCTCTCTCTCTCTCTGTGTCTGTTGGTACAGATGTACCACAGCATGTGTATGGAGGTCAGAGGACAACTTTTGGGAGTCAGTTCTCTCTTCCACCATGTGAGTCCTGGGAGTCAAACTCTTGTCCTCAGGTTTGGCAACAGGCATTTTACTCCCTGGGCTCCCCAAATACCAGAGAACTTTCCTTTCTGAAACACCATTTTATCATGTTCTCACACTCAATGATACTCAATGGCTCCCTGGGGCCTCTGGTATCAATTTTAACCTCTCCACTTACTTTCACCAAGGTTTGTATCACTTATTACCTACTTCCTACAACACAACATTCTTATACCAGGTAGCCAATGGTCCCCGCAGGCCACATACCCATCTACCTGAACCCCACCATCCCCTCCATCTCCAGAACTCACTGTCGGATGTCATGGACACCTCAATGAGATCACTGATGGAGGGCCTCTAACTGTGTTGTGTGAGGTTCCTGGATCCAGGACCAGCTCTGGCAATTCTCCCAACTCTGACACAAGAGTTTGACTCCCAGAATACACATGGTGGAAGAGAAAACTGACTCCCAAATGTTGTCCTCTGACCTCACACACATGTTATATGGTACATGCATGCAAGTAAGGTTAGTAAGTGATTTTCGGTGAGTTGGTAGGTATCAAGCTTATAGTTAGATTAAGACGATGACATCACACTAGCTTGATCTCCTACTAAATCATGTCTTTAGCTTCCCACTAGTTCATTATGCTTAGTCCTCAGGAGAGAAAGATACTATTTCACAAATAACAAGAGACACAGCTAGAGGAAACTAGCTCCCCAAGGTCACATTGTTCTGGGAGACTCTAACTCCAAATCCCACAGTTTCCACCACCTAACAAGCTTGTGAATGGCAGATCTACTCCAGACTTGAGGGCTATCTCTGATGGCCACTGAGAATGCAGTGCTCAGCATGGCCACTCAAGGCTTACACACCCAACCACCGTTGCCTTCCCCAAGAGGAATACTCTATCTTGAGAATCACACTGTGATCTTAGGCACAGTGCTAAACACATCAGCCACCTGAGGTGCTTCTCTTCCCAAGTGTTAAGTTAGAAGCATGCTTTTGGGTGCAGCCTTTGGAATGGCCAACACACTGCACTTCTTGAGACAATAATAATTCTGAAGAAACAACGAGAGAGAGACAGAGAGACGGACAGACAGAGACAGAGAGACAGAGAAAGCGCCACTGGGAAATGGGACAAGTGGGGAAGGGGAACCCGAGCCACACTCATCACAACAGAGGAAAGGAAAGTTCCAGAAGACAAAGGAAGATCTGGAAATTGGGAGGTCAGTCCTCGGAGTAGAGCCAGCCCCTGTGTACAAATAGAAGCAAAGGCACTCCAGCTCTAGATGAGTTCTTGAGAGGCGTGAATAAGACAAAGCGATCTTGCTGCCATGAGACTGGAAGGTTGGGTGATGTGTACCTGGGGGCATTGGCAGGTACAGCACCCAAGAAGTGCTAGAGGTGGGGTGGGGGAAAGTGGGGTCACCACCTTCGTCATCACCCTGGTGATGTGTAGCTAGAACAATCAGCAGTCTGCCGGGCTGGATGAGGAGGGCAGTGAGGGTTCAGAAGAACGGAGGGTGGACCAAAGAACAGGGGATGACACGAGCTAAGGAAGAGAGGATGTGATACAAGCAGCGATGTGCTGTCAGGCAGTGTGGTCCGTTGGTGAGACATGGGAGGAGAGCCACTGGCTGTGCGGGTATCACAGCAAGGGATGCAGAGGCGGTAGGAGAGCCACGTGGATGGGAGACAGGCGAGCCGGGAGACTGCTGAATTTGGAAGGCAGAAAAGACACTGCTCCGAGTCTTTCTTTGTGGGCACAGCAGGCACCTCAGGTTCTGGGAAGGGGAACCTTCAAATGAAGAGTGACCTGCAGATACATAAGGAAAAACAGGAAGCTTGGGAAATGCATGGTGTTAGAAATCAGGCCCAGGTTTCAAGTCTGCATGTCAGAGGGTTTGGGAGAAGCACGCCAAAGGCAGGGCGACGGGAAGACGCCAGTATGGGCTTGGCAGGGGAAGGGCAGCTTAGATGATGGAGGGGTAGGGGATAGAAGACAGAGACTCCAGAGTCCCGTGTCCCGTTGGGCTCTACTGAGGGTAAGACCAGCATTAGTCCACTCAGAGGCGACTTAGGCTTTCCAGTAACAAGGAGACCCACTAACTGTGAGGGTGATTTTGACCCTCACAGTCTTCAACAGACCCAAACCAGAAACTGGTCACCTGATTTGAAGGTGCAGCCATAGGCAGAGGAGGAACAGAGGCGGATCAGAGAGAAGGGCCAGAGGCAGAATCCAGCCTGGGCTGGCCAAGGGAGGACAGAGGAGAAAGGAAATGAGGGAGAACAAATGGACTTTCCAAAGCCTGCTTCACGAGTACCCCAGAGGGTTTAAAAAGTATGTATACCTTTACAATCCCCTTCCTCCCCAAAGGAAAGCAAGGGCCTGTTTCAACATGTTCCTTTCCATGCTGGTCTGTTCCAGGTACTCAGCTAAAGAGCTGGGTAAGGCTTAGAAATACATTCTCGGGAACCACGGGGTCTAGCTCTAATTAACCCATTATCCTCCAGCTTCGATAGCAATCAGAGAGTGACAATGCAGAATATGTTCCTCCACGTTCTCCGGGCTTCAGGACATTACCCCCTTGTGTCTGTTGGAAGAAACTTAATGGCAGGTGCCCACCCTGCCTTTCGAACTCAGCTAGAAAAACCACTCAAGTGTCCTGATGCTCTAACTGTTGGGTGCCTGTTAAGTCAGAATTTGAAAGTAGCCTGCTTACAGGGCTTGGTGCCAAGTCTAGATGTACACACTTGTACAATGGTGAGCTAGGGATGCTTGGGCACAAGCTAGGACGTAAGGAGAGCTAGTGCTTGGCCTGCCCTAGAGCTTTCTCTTTATTTTTATTTGTGGGATCAGGCGAGTTGGGGAGAGAAAGAGAGAGGCCTGGTAACAACAGCTTCCCTGTCATGTCTGGTTACTTACATCTGTGGTCAATTTTCCACACTTTATTCCATAAAAGGTAAACGAGACACGGTACTTGCAACAGGATGATCTAAACAATACGGCCGTGTTACTGTTAAAGAGCATCTGGCTGCTCACACCCAACCTCACACTTTTAACTCCTTGACAGAAGAAAGATGCTGGAGCACAGAGTCCTGGCCCTCCTCTGGGGAGTGGGTGTCTTCCCCCAGAACCCTTTCCGCCCCCTTCAGTGAAAGCCTCCTCTAAGGGCTCTGCCGATTCCAACATGCTCTCTGATTCTAGACTGTCAGCGAGGCGGTGCAGGCTTTGTGAATGAGCAACTCTGAGAATGATTTTACCAAATGCTTTCCTCTTCTTTCTCTTTAAAAGGAAACAGTAAATGCTTAATTTTTTTTTTTTTTTTTAAGGCTTACAGACAGTCCAAACTAAAACACTCAAGTAATGAGGTGGTTTCCTTAGTGTTTGATTCTTCAAGCCTAAGGGTTCATCTACATAATTTTAATTTCAAAAAACAACTGACGCCAGTGATGGAGCGGAGCAGGGCTCTGCTTTTATTTGGGCTTACACGTTTTTTCTGGCCATCTGTTATCCAAGAAAGTTGCAAACTCAAATAAGAGCTGGGAAAATTTGTAAATCAGATGGTGCCTCCCCTTCCGCTTTGGGTGGGGGCTAATGATAAGAGATTCCCGGATGGATAAAGTCACTGAAAAAAATGGAGCTTGGCTGTCCTTTGAGGTGCAGCATTCCCCACCTGCAGAAGGAATTCAGCATTTGTCTTAGTATTTCAAGCATATTTTACTCTTCAAGTTGGTTACTAAGAAGCCCAGTTTCCCCCCTTCTCCCTCTATGGATATTAAAACCATCAGCACAGGCCAGTTAAATACACTTTTTAATTTTTAAAACCATGCCTTGCAACCTTCCATCAAAGTTGCGTTTTCCAGAACTACAGCCACAACAGGCCTTGTTCCCAGCCACACCCTCCCTGTGTACAGCCACAGGGCAGACCCAGTCAGTGCCTGTTTGGGGATGTTTTTCAGAGGTTAGAGTAAAAAACAAACTCAGATAAAAAGGCAATCCCTGGTCCCAACAAGACTGTCTAAAAAACTTCAAGACTGCTAAAGATGTTCTGAGGCTGGAGAGATGGTAAAGTGATTGCCTTGCACAAGGACCTGAATTCAATCCCCAGAACTCATGTAAAAACAAACAAAAAATGACCTGGGCATAGTGAGGAATGCTTCTAATCCTGTTCCTGGGGAAGCAGAGGTGGGTGGATCCCTGGGGCTTACTGCTAGCCAGACTAACCTACCTGGTGAGTTCCAGGTCAGTGTGAGATCCTGTCTTAAAAAGGTGGATGGCATCTGAGGAATGACCGCTGAGGCTGTCTTTTGGCCTCCACACCCACATGCTCACTTGTGTACATGCACCAAAAAATACTTGTACACTGGCACATGCAGGAACATGTGCACATGCACACAAACACATTCTTGAAAATCTTGATGGCATATACAGAAAAAGATAACACAAGGGGCTGGAGAGATGGCTCAGTGGTTAAGAGCAGTGTGTGCCTTGCAGAGGACCCAGGTTTGATCTCAACAACCATCTGTAACTCCAGTTTCAGGAGATCTGTTGCTCTCTTCGGGCCTTTGTGAGTATTGCAGGCACATGGTGCACTTACATACTGGCAAAACATACACATAAAATTAAAAAAAAAAAACCAACAACTTGAAAAAGCTAACACAAAAGCCTGCTTGGGTATCAGTGGGCTTAGTAGTCACATGATTGGGGCTGGAGGGATGGCTCAATGGTTAGGAGTACCTACTGCTCTTGCAGAAGACCAGCATTTGGTCCCAGCACCCATGTTGGGTTGATCACAACTTCCGGTAACTCCAGCTCCAGAGGCTCTGACACCCTCTTTTGGCCTCCATGGGCACTTGCACACAAAAACACATACTCATACACAGACCTACACACATATACATAAATAAAAATAAATCTTTAAAAACCATATTCAGATGATGGAATGTGGTTCTTCGTTGGCTAAACTGCTTTTAATTCCACAGGTCTGGTTGACCAGTTTGTTTGTGGTTATGGTGAAGTTTGGTTAATTCACCAAACAGCTTTCAGGATCCTGCCTTTCTCTCCCATCAGCCTTGCAAATCACCTCTTCTGGTTGCACAAAACAACTTAGACTTGAAGGAGTTAACAGTCCCTAGTGGAGCCTGTGGGAGACAAAGCATTAAACACCAAGATCATAAATCTCTTTCAAAGCAAGTTGGACCGCATTCTAGTCTACCTCCTGAACTCGGGGTTCATCTTCAATTATATAAAGTGATATTCACGTCTGTTCACTCTCCATCTCTTAACACATTTATCTTTCCTGAGACAACTGGGTTAGTTTTGTTTGTTTGTTTTTTTAAAACCACTCCTATCTCAAACACACACGTTATTTTTTAAAGGGGTTAAGGAAGCAGGCTAAGTCACTGACTTAAGGGGCCTTTTATTGGAATTCACTTTTAATATGAATTCTTAAACATCTGTAAGCAATATTTTTTAAGAAGTGGGCAAATGTGAAAAAACATGACTTCATCGTTATGCAGCTATAGTAGTAATTTCACAACCCAAAGCAAAGTAGGGATGATTCCACAATAACTGAAAAAAAAGATTTTATTATGAGTCTACTGCTGGATATTGGTGGCAGTGCAGCCCCTCTGAAGAGCTCACTCCTTTGGGAGAAAAGGTTCCCATCTCTGTGGTTTTGGTCAGGACAGGTGGTCTCTGAGGACCCAGGGAGCAGGGCAAGTTGGGAATTTCCAACAACTGTTGAGATGGAATGACTGGTTTGAGTTGGAAACAACAGGAGATGAAGAAATGTCCCAGACAGCATGAGTCTCAGCTGCGTGAGCCTGTCACACACGGTAAAGCCGTAGCCAGGGATGGTGAAAGTAGAGGGAGACTCGTTTAAAGGATTTGGAATGTGAGGACGCATTGTGGGGACCACCTAGGCATGGGTGGGGGGCTGGAAATGTGCAGGCATGTCACAGAGGTGACTCTGGACTTTGGAAACCCTGGGCCAATTCTAAGTCACTAAGTTCTTCTCTATTGGGGACAAGATGGCTACCACCACAGCCGTGAAGTGGTCTGTCCTTCCGGAATGCTCTACGATGGAGAGGCTGGGTGCATAAGGTAGCCAGTGACTGAAGTCCATGACCCAGATGTAAGCAGGAGGCAGGTCTGAATATTTAACATGGGTAATGATGGCTTCCAGCCAGTCAGATGCCAGGGCACCTGTTCCTGCCTGATGGGGGAGGGCTCCGAGGTAGTGTGCCCAGGCTGGGAGGGCAGGCTTTGGCTGGGCAAGTGGGGAGCCAGCTATTTATCAACTAGTACAAACACAGTCTGCTGGGAGTCAGTCTTGCCTCAGAAAAGCAGGTTACCCTCCTCCACATCTGTGTGAAAGGGACATGGCTTAACTAAGGAAAATAAGGCGGAGGGTAGGGCCGGGGGAGCCCGCACTGGTCACATTTCTCAATAAACATCTGTTTTGCTGATGAGTTCCTCATTTGCAATGAGGAATTGTGCTTCTCTGTGCTTGTGATTTGGTAAGGGAAAAAAGATTCAAGAGCTCTTTCAAACCTGTTGGGCAGGTTTTGGACTTCCCCCAGGAGGTGAGGTCAGAAGGGAAGAACACTTCAGGGTTAGGCATTTAACAGTTGCTGAGCAGTGCTCCGCCATAGCCAAATCAATCAATCAATCAAACATTCAATCAATCAATCAATCTCTCTCCTCTCCTCTCTCTCTCTCTCCTCTTTCTCCTTAATAGTAGGGAAATAAATGTGAAGTGTGAAGTATACAGTTATTACAGTTAGTATAGAATTCTTTAAATATCATGATTAGAGTAAGCAAGGCGGCCACATCAGAGTTACATCATAGCCTATCAGCACCAAGATTCAGGAAAGAGGTAAGCTTCTGTTAACAAAGTTCATGTGTCTAGGAGGGCTTGGTGAGGAAAGGTACACAGCCCTTAACCTAAAGAGATTTTTGCCTTTTTCTGAGAATGAGGACATTGCACTGAAACTAGCTTGTAGTGCCTCTCAAACACCGAACGCTTAGGGAACTCAGTAAAGCCAGCTTTTAAATATAGCCATTGTTACAACTAAAATATTAACTTGAAAGCAAATAGGTTACAGTAGTCCCCTTATCTGTGGGTGATGTGGTTACAGTCCGGAACCTCCAATGGATGCCTAGAATCACAGCTGGTACTGAAACTTGTTTATAAGCACTGTGATACTGTGACAATCTATCTGACAGCCTGGATAAGTCTCTAAGTGTCTAGCAGGCGGGCAGTGCACACAGTGTGGATACATGAAATTGAGGGATGATTCACCCCCTTCACAGGCAATGAGATCTCATCATGCTGCTCCAAAGAGCATCTGATTTAAAACCTACGAAGTGCTTATTTCTGGAATCTTCCATTTAATATTTTCAGACTGTGGTTAGCTATGAGTATCTTAAACAGCAGAAAGAAAAACTCTAGGTCAGGGGAGACTACGTACTGTATGCTTTGAAAGAAAGCTAAAACATACTCAAAACCTAACACTTATTTTATTAACACTGCATTCTTTAAAAATGTTTATTTATTAACCATTAAAATTATTAATTTTAATTATTTTTTTATGTGTATGATTTTTATGTGTTTGTTTTGCCTGCATGTATGTAAGTGCACCCATGTCATGAAGTGCGGGCAGAGGTCAGAAGAGGGAGTTGAATCCTCTAGAACTGGAGTTAAGGATGGTTGTTAGCCACCTTGTGGGTGCTAGAAATCAAACCTGGTCCTCTGAAAAAGCAGTCGGTGCCCTTAATGGCTGAGCCATCTCTCCAGCCCCACACTGTACTCTTGATGTTATTGACATCATTATATCAACATGGTAGAAGCATATGTCTCACCAATTATACATCAGTGGTATTTACACCTTTGAAACTGGCATTAGGTCAGTGTCTTTATAACTGATTTCTGGTTTTGTTAATCTAGACTTAAGAAAGTAAGGGAGGAAATGTCAAGATAGATTAAACTTCAAAGTGAGTCATTTCTGTAGTCACCATACTGTGAATAACATTTTTAAGAAGTGAAGTAGCTCTTCTAGAAAGCTGCTGTCAGGTGCAGCACAGGTGAATGAAGCCAGTTCTCACATACCCAGTGCTGGGACTGAAGGATGATTCGGTTGAATGAGTATCAGATGTCCCAAAGTGGAAAGCAAGGTTACCTATTATATTTGCTTGTTTACAGTGCTGGGGATTCAACCCAGGGCCCTGCACAAGGCAGAAAAGTGCTCTGCTACTCTATGCTCCACATCTCTAGCCGTTGGGATCTACATGTGCATGGTGAGTGTGCGTGTGTGTGTGTGTGTGTGTGTGTGTACATGTGGAGGACAGCCTTGGGTGTTGCGCCTCTGGCAGTGTCCACCTTTTCTTCTTGTTTTTGAGACAGGGTCTCTCACTAGCCTGGAACTCACCTAATCAGCTGTCTGGTCAGTGAGCCCCAGGGGTTGGTCTGTCTCCAACTCCTCATCATTGGGATTATAAGCATACACCACTCTGCCCAGTCTTTTTACAAGAGTTCTAGGGATCGAATTTATGTCCTTATGTCACTTTACAAACTGAGTCAGTCACCCTTCCCCCATAGGGTTTGTTTTAAGACAGAGTTTTACTGTGTAGCCCAGGCTGGTTACAAACTCAAGGTCCTCCCGCCTCAGCCTCCAAAGTGCTAGGAGTAGTCTTATGCCACCAAATCTGGCTACAGTAATAATCCATTTGTTGGGAAAGGGTTACTGGTGTGAGATGAAATTCCACTTGTCAAATAATGGCTAAATTGCAAGCATAGGTTAGTTATGGCCAAAAGAACTCAAGAGAAACCAGTCAACAAAAGCACTCATTCTGAGAATCAACTGGTTACACAGAATTTACTATACAGAGTCCTGGGTATTTATTATTCCTTGTGAAATGTATGCTGTATAGCTTTTAAAAATATTTTATTTATTATTTGTATTTTATGTGTATGAGTGTATTGCCTGCATATGTGTAAGTGCACCCATGTCGTGTATAGCTGTTCTATCAGGAAAGTTATACATTTATAGACTAACTTCTACACATAGTTTTTCCCTAGAAAGATGGTTGAACACTTACCAGCATGCAACTGAGTATGTCTGGAGACTCGGGTCTTAGGAAAAGGGTTGTTCTCCCATTCCTACCACCAAAGGTGTCCAAGGCCAATACATTTAAACCTCCCAACTCTGTCCTATAGTAGATTAACACAAAACATGCTCTCCCTGCCAATCCACAGAATTGACCTCTCCCCCTAATTCCTACAGCTCCTTCTGATTTCATTCACATAGAACTTAGAAGGTGAAAGTCCCAGGTTGACTTCCCTGCAAGGGCAAGGTGCTCAAAAATGTGTTCATTCCATCAGCGAGTCGGTCACCTTGCATTTACAGTCTGACTTAGAGACCAGACATGGTGCCAACCGACATTCATGACCATCTCACCACAATGAGGGTAATGCGGGGATGGCTGGGATTTGCTCAGCACCGAGCATGTACCAGATGCTGTGTGGGCACACTTCACGCAATACTCAGACACACCAGCATCTATGCACAGGCGACTCCTGTCCACAGATGCCTCAAAGATTATGCCTCGGTCCCCACAGTCCTCAGACCTCAGCCCTGGCCTGGCATAGGGATGCTGAGACAGATGTAGGGATGAAAGCCTGAAGGGCCTGGTGTGAGCATTCATTTTTCATCCCTCTGCCTCTATTTGCCCTTCAAACCTTTCTTCCTTTTCCTAACAGAGTTTGTGGACTCCCCATAAGGGAAAAGGAGACTGAGTGGCCTGGACGTGATACAGCAAAGACTTGCTGGGGGCTGGAGTGATGGCTCAGTGGTTAAGAGCACTGGCTGCTCTTGCAGAGGATCCAGGTTCGGATCCTAGCACCCACATAGTGGCTAACAACCACCTGTAACTCTAGTTCCAGGACTCTGACATCCTGATATCATCTGCCTCTGTGGGCACCAGGCATGCATGTGATGCACTTGTGTGCAGATACAACATTCATATACATAAAGTAAGCAAATAAAAAGACACATCAGAATCTGGCAATGGCTGGTACACATGCACACTCCACTTGGCTCACCTTCAGCCATTCTATGGAGACATCTCCAGCCCCTCCTAGAAACCATGGAGTGCCATCTAAAGAGGCTGCTCACTCCCTAAGGGAGGACACACGGGCTGTGTGGGAAGCTCTGTCTCACTACTGGTGAGCCTTCTCCCAGGACGGGGAGGCACAGGGAGGAGGGCTTGGGCAGGAACTGCCTGCGCAGGAACTGCCAGCCACCTTATGCCACCTTTCTACCCTCTGCACTGCGTGAACTTCCTGGGTGCACATCTAGCCCAGGCACAGGGGGGCTCCCAGGACACCTACTTCTTCGTCTCACAGTCTGCAAGACCTGATGGCATTTGCTTCTAACCACAGTTATTTTTCACCTGGCACAAGAGACTCAAAGTTAGCAACGAAGTAGCTGTGTTTGGAGTTTTTCCCTGGAAGTCAATAATTCATACTTCCAACAGACACCTCCTTCCAACTTTATCTTGTCCTGCTGATGACCCACTGTGATGTAAGTTCTAGACAACTCTTTGTTTCTGACTTCAAGCATCACAACTTGCTTTTTACAACTGGGTCTTCCGCGGTGGGACTCACTTCTGAGGCTACTCTTGTCTTCATCAACAAGAGACTGAACAACTGAACACAGACCCTGAACACAGTAGGCCAAGGGTTACTGCTGGCATCTGTCGCTTTGCTCCAAACCCACCACATCCTCATGTTGACAGCTTTATCTTTTCATCTGTGCAGGGACTGAGCAGGTCGTGAAGTCAGATCAAACTTCAGCACGCAGGGATGGGAAGACCACACAGAGGACAGAAGACCTCCCATCAGACTTAATGGCAATAAATTGCTGGCGAGTCCGCTTGCGTCACCCTATCGCTGTCTCTTTCAGCTTGGTTAGCTAATTGAGTGAAGGGTTATGAATAATGTTCCAGGGAAGTGACAACTTTTAAAACAAGATTTTCTTTCTCATTTTACTTCTCTACTGAAGTAAAAGTTAATTAAAATGAAAAGGCTTATCTTATTCATCTGATTTTTCTTTGGTTCTGATCCTGTCTTTATAGCCATTCTTTTTTTTTTTTTTTGGCGCTGTTTTACAGCTATTGTTTTGCTTCTTTTCAAAATTCTAGATTAAAAAAAAAAGTAATTTGAAAGCCTTTCAAATTCAGTACAGCATATCTATTAATTCCACATATATTTACCTGCCCTTCTACTCACCCCTTTGTGAGCCGGGAAGGTCCATAATACAGTGCTCCAGGTTCAAACTGTGATCTCTCACCTAGACTGTGGAAAGATCCCACTGGTCTGTCTTTCATTTTCAAAGCTCTCGTGGGCTTGAGCTTGGGTTCCATGGGCACACACAGGGGCCACAGCAAGCAAACTATAGGAAGCACTATAGTATTCTATGCAGCAAGTATGTATTATCTCATTTAATACTGAGCATATTCCTAAAGCAGGCTCCTGGGACACTTGGGTCCTCTTAAGGTCAGTATGTGCTCCTAAGTACCGAGCCATCTCTCAAAACTCCATGATGGGATTTAAGGCAGTATTTTAGCCTCTATTTAGGAACGTGAACCTGGGTGTTTTGTTGTTGTTTTGTTGTTGTTTTTGCCAAAGCTTGCTTAGCGTGTGGAAGGCTAGGATTCAATCCCCAGGTGAAGGAAGGAAGGAAGGAAGGAAGGAAAGAAGGAAGGGAGGGAGGGAGGGAGGGAAGGAGGGAGGGAGGGAGGGAGGGAGGGAGGGAAGGAGAAGAAAACTGAATACTATTGATGACTTTCTCAGAATCTTTCAAAGTAATTATTTTTTAATAAAAGATTTGTTTTTATTTTATATGCATGAATGTTTTGCCTGTATGTATGTAAGCGCATAACATATATACCTGGTACCCATGGACACCAGAAGAGGGTGTTGGACCTCCTAGAATTAGAGTTTCAGGCAGATGTCAGTCACTATGTGGATGCTGAAACTAAATTCAGGTCTGCTATAAGGACAGTAAGTACTCTGAACTGCTGGGCCATCTCTCCAGCCCTCAAAAGAATTCCTGTTTTTCAAAGTATTTTTTCTCTTAACGCTTTGAACAATCTTGGTAATGGTTCTAGCTTATAGGATGGTTCAGACTAGTTCCTGAAACAGTTTCTGTTTCTTTCAGTACTATGCTATTTATGAATTTTAAAACTATTAAGATTGTTTATTCTTAATAGTGTGTGTGTGTGTGTGTGTGTGTGTGTGTGTGTGTGTGTATACACATTGAGTACCTTGTCTTCAACATTTTTGATCCTGATCTTGTTTCCTTCCTAATATGAGCTATATGGTATGCAGTCCTGTCTGTATCTTGAACTTGTCTAAGTAACTGGCATTGGGAATTTTGGACATGTGAAGCTCCATTAGGGGCTTCCTTTAGAAGCACTTGAATGAGGTAGAACTTTGGTAACAGTTCTTTTGATATGAGAATGCTCCTGTGTTTAATTTCTTCATTCATTGGTTTTTAGCGATCTCATTTGAGTATACACCAGCTGGAAAACACTAGACTAAATATGGATGGCAAGAGGTTCTCCTGAGTCATCAGAAAGAAGTGAGCACTGTCAGCACCCTTCTTCCTGTACGGGATGGGGTCTCCTGCTGCCTTCTCCTGCATCTGTTGTTCTTCACTGGCATAACCTTCTTAGGGAACCCGACCTTGTTGCCTCTTCCCAACACTCTCCAGAGTGGTCTGCTCTTCTGCGTCTTCGCCTCTCCCAAGAACCACCCCCTAAAGTCCCTCTGAGTGATATCTTTGCTTGGATCTTGTTTCCCAGGGGTGTATCACTCACCATGCCAAGCAATTATTCTAGCTTTGTCCTATCATATCATTGCCTTCTGTGTCATTATGTGTCCCAGGAGCCTGATGTCCCCGTAGTGATGGGGTGGGGGAAGTTTCAGATCTTCTATTTCCTTATTTTGCAAGCACAAGCAAACGTCAAGAAACCCTCACTGAATAACTGTTTGATGAATCAGTAATTCTCCCATCATCCCCAGGCAAATTGAGGTGACTGGGACAGGACTCACTGGCTTCAGTGAGATGGTGTAACCCATTTGGAGAATGACGTAAAGGGATTCCCACACGGCACTGTACTCACCCTCCAAGCTGTCAAGACTTGGCCATCCGTTCCTCTTTTGTTCAACAATGGTTGAGTGGCTCCCATAAGCTAGGTGTGGGGAAACACCAGGGTTGGGCACAGAAAATGTATCCCCCGTCTTTATGGTGTTCCCAGTCTAATAGGAGAGGCTGGTTTTAAGCAAGTAAACCAGCAAGCAGCTATATAGTTACAAATTGTTGAGTATCACAAAGGAAAGAGAAGGACAGAGACAGATGCGGTTAGCCTGGTGGTTGAGCAGGGCCTCCTTCAGATTAGGAAAGAGAATTAGCACTGAGAACTGAACAGTGGGTCATCGTGAGTCAGTTGAAGAAGCCAGTCAGAAAAAAAATAGTGCATGCAACAGCCCTGAGGCATGGCCTTCATCACTTTGAGAAGCCACCAAAGGACAGTGTGTGCTGGAGATGGTGAGTAAAGGCGGGCGCATTGGTGCAATGCACCTTAAGCCTAAGGATCCTGTGGCCCAGGCCTGGGCATTTAGGAATGTGTTTTCAAAGACTGTCTATATTAGTTTTGTTTTTATGTTAGGTCTATGTCACTGTGATAAAAATACTGGAGAAAAACAACTTAAAAGAAGAAAGATTTATGCTCATGGTTCAGAGGTTTCGGTCCATGGTCAACTGGCCCCATGGACACATGGACCGGAGAAGAGTCATAACTGTGGTGGAGAACATTGTTTCCCTCACAGCAGCCACGACACCAAGAGGTGGAGGCCTCACTCTCTACTTTGCAGTACTTCCTAATGAGTCCTTCAGTGGGTTAATTCACCAATTCGGTTAGAGTCCACATGGTCCAGTCCCTTGCCCAAGCTCCACTTCTGAACATTGCAATGGGGAAAAAGCCTTCAACACATGAGTTTGCCAGGGATGCTTCATAGTCAAGTCATGACAGCTTTTCTAAGCCAGCTTACACGCTTAATAGTATTCCATGCAGCAAGTATGTATTATCTCATTTAATACTGAGCATATTCGTAAAGCACAGGGGGAGGATACTGCATGACTGAGGTGAAAAGGAAACGAGAATAAATATAGAAACAGAAACAGAACTTCCTCTGGGCAGAAGATAAAACTAGTAGAAAACTAGCAGAATACCGAGCCCACCAAATGGGTGCTCCCGACATACATAAAGTTAGAACAGGTGACTGATGGCATTACTTTTGATTCTGAAAAAACTCAAATATTTGAGAATTGACATATTTAGATAGATGAGCTCTCCTGTGAAATAAAAATTATAACAGGAAAAACAACAACAGCAACAAAATACTTAAGTAAACAAAGTTAGATCCATCACCCTGATTGGGAAAATTCATGGTAGTGTCAGGACAATGAGATGAACCCAATGACAATTACATTCCTGCTAGACTACTCTAGAATGTGACAGCTCACTGGGGCAAGGAAAAGGAGGAAACCAATACAGACACAATAATACTGAAGAGTGGAGGGGCTGCAATAATCAAATTTCAGGACATATTATAAAATGATCTTCATCAAAACTGAATTTTTCAGCATCAAAGCCAGGACAAAGGGTGATAAAATACGATTTCAGAGATAGATTTAGGCACTAAGAAGTCCTCAGGACATGGCAAAGAAAACAAGACCAAGAGTCAGAATAACGAATGGAGGAATTATCATTTAATAAATGTTGTTAGAACAAATGGCTATCGAGATGAAGGAAAGCTTATTATAGCCATAACTCACCAAATATGATAATTCTTTACAAATTGGTTAACGAACTAATTAAACACAGAAAGCAATAAACAAGAAAGGACGGTGCACCTCAGATGCAGCGAAGAGATAATTCCTGACTACCGAAAAAAAAAAATAGCATTATAAGCTGAGACTGATAGGCTCAAATGTTTTAAAGTATATTTAAACTCTCCTTCATAAAAGTAAAAAAGCAAATACAAAAAGGAGAATCTTAAATCATGATGAATGTGATGAACAGTTATAATCCAAAACAGAGTAAGTTGGCACTGGGCTATAAATATACGTTGCCATCAGTAACGTGACATCATTGGGCATCTTTCTACTGTGGGTTCAGGGGATGGAACTGTAGTCAGAGGGGCAGCTAACACTTTTACCCACTGAGCCATCTCACCAGCCTGACTTGCTAAATCTTCCATTTATGATGGGTGTATCAGTTACTTTTCTTGTTGCTGTGACCAAATACCTAGCAGGAAGCCATGGAAGGGAGGAAGGGCTTATTTTGACCTGCAGTTCGAGGGGACACAGCCATCGCAGTGGGAAGGTCAGCAGGAGTGGTGAAGTAGTCACAATGCCTACGCAGTAAGGAAGCAGAGAGCGAGTGACAGAAAGTTGGGCTAGGCTATAAAACATCAAGGTCTTTGGGGAACCCACTTCCTACAGTAAGGCTGACACTTAGATTCAAACCATAGCAAATGGTTTATCAGGATGTAACCCCACCGAAAGTCATGGAGCATGTGAAACTTTATTTAAAATTCTGAGGGCTGAAGCTCAGTGGTCTAGGGCCCGCCTAGCGCCTAGCACACTGCAAGGCTCTGTTTTCATCTCTAGCAACACAAAAGTAAATTAATAAATAAACGAAAATAAAAATAGTAAGAGACACAGTGCTGGTCTAGGGGGATGACTCAGTCAGAGAAGTACTTGTCTGATATGCACGAGTTCCTGAGTTCAATCTCCCAGCACCCATGTAAAAAAGGCTGGGTGTGATTGCTCACACCTGTAATACCAGCCTGGGGCGAAAGACTCAGCAAGTTCCTGGGACTTGCTGGCCAGCCAGTCTTGGTAAATCAGTGAGTTCTGGATTCAGTGAGAGAGACATTGTCTTTAAAAAAGTAAGGTAGAAAGAAATAGAGGACGAGGGGCAGTGACGAACTCTACCCCCACATGTATGTGCACACCCCCCCACACACGTGCACACACACACAATGATAAAGTCATACTGTGCAGAGCTGTGGGAGAACGTGCCTATTCACCCACTGCTGGGGCACCATGGGACACTAATTCAGTGTTTCTGTCAGTTCCATCAATACACAAGATCTACAGTCTGTAACTTTATATCTTGAATCCTTTGGGGACATACCTCAAGGAAATACCCAAAAGAGAGACACTCTGAAAGCAAAGTCAGCAATACAAAGCAAGTTTCTAAAGACTATTAATAAGAACCAAAATTGAATTAGTTTGAATACATAACCATAGCAGGAAGAGTTATATAAATCAAGTACAGTCATTCAACGGGAGTCTATGAAGTTATTCGAAATCATAAAGGATCATGTGAATTGATGAATGAATAAAAATATAAGCATGAAGCAACTAAATTAATAATAACAAAACAAAGAACATAGACCAGGCGTGGTGATGCACGCCTTGAATCCCAGTGCTTGGGCAGAGGCAGGTGAATCTCTGTGAGTTCAAGGCCAGCCTAGTCTACATAGGGAGTTCCAGGCCAGCTGGGACTACAGGGAGACCCTGTCTCAAAAAGATAAAAAAAAAAAAAAAAAAAACTCCACAGAACAACCCTTAAATGGGACAGCACTGAAGAACATTTCAAATTACACATAGACTATGACAATTTTGAGCCAAAGTTTGTTCTTGGCTGGAATACTCTCCTGAAAGTAGGGAGGAGACAGATTAATGCAGCACAAGAGACTCAGGTGACCAGACTTTAATTCTTCTAGTAGATCTCAAACTACTCACTTAGGAATGTTCCAGGCCTTACTGGTTGATAGTTCTAGAGCTTAGATTAACTCCAGCCAAAAACATAATCAGAAAAATAACCAATTTGTTTTTTAAACTCCTGACTCTGTCTCTGTGTCTCTTTCTCGTGTATGTGTGTGTGTGTGTGTGTACACGTGTGTGTGGTGTATGAATATGTGTGGGAGTGTACTCACTCTTCCTCATTCTCTCTCCACTTAATTTTTTTCTGTTGAGACAAGATCTCTTTATGTAACCCTGGCTGGCCTGGAACTCGCTGATGAGCGGCTTACAGGAGCCCATGTGGTAACGATTGCTCTATCCGCGGAGCAAGGCCAGGGCAATGATGAGACCACCAGATGGACACTGCCTATGTGCCTGTTCTAGTTTGCTTTCAATTACTGTGACAAAATATTCTGACCAATACCAGCTCAGGGAGGAAAAGATTTACTTGGCTCACATCTCTCAGGTCACAAGGGAGTGCTAGGTGGGAACTCAGAGCAGGAATCTGGAGGCAAGACCTGGAGCACAGGCCACGGAGGAACGCTGCTTACTGGCTTGCTCCCCTGGCCCATGCTCAGCCTGCTTTCTTATACAATACAGTCTGTTTTCTTATACAATACAGAACAACCTGCCCAGGGGTGGCCCCAGCCCACAGTGGACAGGGTCCCACTATCACTCAATAATCAAGAAAATGCCCCACAGACATGGCCACATGTCCAGTTCAATGGAGGCACTATGTCAGACCCCTGTGGCCCCTCTTGCCTGCCCATCTTCTTGTCCATAATGTCAAGTAATCCATGCTAAACCCTGAGTCTGCCAAGATGTGAGAAGTGCTAACTTCAGAGCAGTCCCACGTCGTCAAGCTGTACAGATAGAGAAATCCGCAAGTGTCGTAAAGAAAGTGTTGGGCGAAGTCAAGGAAAGAGCGATGATTGAGCTCTTCTTGGGTATCATTGAAAGACACAAGAATTCAGGAGCTCCATCAGCTGGTTCCTTCCAACCCTGCTGGGAGGCAGTGGGGTGGGTGAGGATCACAAGTTCTGGTCACTCTGCTGGGACCTGACATTGGTTTAGCCACTTACTGGCTGTGCAGCCATGGGATGATGGCTTTGTTAGGCTGTTTTTCATCTATAAATTGTGAATGAGAGTTCTGTGCTCACAAGATTGGCAAGAAAGATTTATGATCTCTCCCACCACAGACTTAATACACCGAAGGCATCAAATAAAGGGTAGCCACCACCACCGCCGCCACCACCACCACCATCACCATCACCTTCCTTTAAGAACAGGTCTTGGGCTATGGCTCTGAGCCCCCAGAACAGCCCTTACTTCAAGGAACTCTTCAGCTGTACTCTGTCATCGGATGGAAACACCCCCTATCTACCTCAGGTCTCCACTCACCCAGGGCTCGGGGCCCTGCAGACGAGGGGGCGGAAAGATTGTAAGAGCCAGGGAGGAGGTGCTTGACCATATGGAAATAGAGTCCTACAGCCTCTTGGGACCTTGCTCACATGAACCTACAGGAATGGTGTCAGCATGCACACAACCCATGCAAACGCAAGCAGACAAAAACACAGAATTGGAAATGGGCAGCAGGACCCAATCTCAGTCAAAGAATTATTGGCAGCTGGATGAGGGAGAGCTGATCTTCTTAAAGACAGGGACTTTAGATAGGCTGGTTAGACCTCAGTGGATGAACTTGCACTGAGGGATGTCTGGGGACACTCACTTGACATGATAGGCCTTAAACAAATGACAGAATGTACGAATTCCAGGGTGGAGGGGCTACGGGAGGAGTCAGCGGGGAAAGGGTACAAAGATGATTGAGATGTTCCACATGCAATACACCAAAAGTCAACAAAAAATGTACAAAAAAAGAAAATTCTTAGTTCTCGTTCTTTACATTCTTCGGTCACTAATCTTGTCTGATGACAGATAATTATAACCTAAGAGACCCTGGAAAATACTATTACAAACGTCAGCTGAGTTTCAGGCAGAATCTAACTTGTATGCCAACCCTGATGAGGATAGATACCTTGGGTGGCTGTGCTTGGTACCACACAATTCCATAGGCCTACACTTGGCTGTGTGAACCAGATGGCCAAGCAGGAGGCTTGTCTGTGGCCTATCACGAGGTTTGGCACTGAGAGATGAGCTGGGCAATTAAAGCATCTCTCTTAGGAGCCCAACCGGGAAAATACCAGACAAAGGAGTTGTGGGCAATCAAATCACCGCTGAGGAGGGTGATGCGACACTGGGAGAGGCCCTTCCTGTGCAATAAGAAGACAGACAACAGGTCAGGAGGGGTGGATCTGAGAGCAGAGATCTGAGGCGAAGTCAAGAAGCCACCCGGAAGCAAAAGAGCAGAGCAGTTGCTCCAGAGGACACAGAAACTCCTAGGTGAGAGGCCTGGGCGACTGCGGCAGATTCTGAACAGTCTGTCTTCCTCCTTAAAGAAGCTGGTGCTGTTTCATCTGTGGCCTGACTGTTCCCCCCTGCCTTTCCACAGAGTCTTCGTTTGCAGATGACACTGTGAGGAGCCAGGGAAGCAGAGTAACTCGCGGCAAGGACAGACTGCCATTTGGGACCCCCTAGAGCAGTTCTCTTTTGGCCCCCTGCCTCCTGGCGTCGAGGGGTCCTAGGATGCTGCTGGCTCACCTCAGACACATTGTCCCAGCCTTTCAGAGTTGCACCCTCAGCCATGGTTTCCTCACCAAGCTGTAGCTCTCTTCATTTTTAAAGTAAGTAACAGGGCTAGGAGATGGTTCAGCAATTAAGAGCACTTGCTGCTCTTGCAGTGGACCTGGGTTTGAATTCCAGGACCCACGTGGTGGCTAAAAGCCATCTGTAACTCCAATTCAGGGGGATCTGATGCCTTCTTTTGACCTCCGCAAGCATTGCACAACATGGGTGCACTTACATACATGCAGGCAATGCACTCATGCACATGAAAATAAAACTAATAAATAAAAAATATTTTTTAAAAAGTTAATAACAGAGCCAAGTATGGTGGTGCATGCCTTTAATCCCAGCACTAAGGAGGCAAAGGCAGGCAGATCTCTGTGAGATCAAGGCCAGTCTGGTCTACATAGCAAGTTCCAGGCTAGCTGGGGCTACAGGGAGACTATCTCAAAAATAACCCCCCAAATATTTAAGAATAAAAATAAATAATAGAGGCAGGAGGCAGTGCAGGGCTTCCAGTAGTCCTTTACTTCTCCTTAGCATTCTCTCCCTCACCCTCACAGCCCCACCTGCCCTGGCTGGGTTACATTCGCTGTCCCAGAACCTTGACCAGGAGGGATGAAAGGACCTGGGAATTCAGCTCTACAGTCACAGACCTTGAAAATGCCTCCCTTTCTCCTAATTAGCAGCCTTGGCTTCCTTGCTCATCAAAACTCTGCATGGGACCTCCTCACCCTCAGCCCAGAGAATTTGTCAAGCCCTCTGTTCAAATTTCAGCCCAATAATCCCTTCCCTAATGTTCACCATCCCTCATCTGTTGGATCATCAAGGCCCACCTTCCCCATCTTCTCATTTTTTATCATTTCAGTTCTCAGCCCTGGGAGATCTTCCTTTGTCTGCCTCACCCAGTGTCTGATAATACAGATGTCTCGGGCTTTTTCTGTCAACTTTGGGCTCCAGTCCAACCCCAAATTGCCTTCCCCTCCGTCATAGTTTCTTATTTTTTCTATTAAGTCTTTCTGAACCTCTCTCGGTGGCTTCTGGCTTTGTACCTTACTTTCCAAACAAAACAGCTCAAACTTGCTTCTTCCCTTAGCCATATATCAGCCCAGGAAAAATTCAGGCACATACATAGGCAAAAGCCAGACAACAAAAGCAGAAATAGGTAAATTTGACACCACCGAATTAAAAATTGCATCAAAGGGTACAATCCATAGGATGAAGAGGAGACACATAGGATGGAGGGAATGTTTCAAACCATATATTGATAACAGGTTTAATATCGGAATACATAAAGAACTCCTACAGGTTAACAGTAAAAAGGCAACCATTTTTATTTAGTTATTTAGTTTTTATGTGTCTAAGTTTTACGCCAGTATGTATAAAACTGTACCCATGTCATGCAGTGCCTGTGGAGGGTGGTGGGTCCCCTGGAACTGGAGTTAAAGATGGTTGTTAGTCAGCATGTGGGTGTTGGGATTTGAACCTGGGTCTTCTGCATACAGCCAGTGCTCTTAACCACTGAGCCATCTCTCAAGCCCTGGCAACCCAATTTTTAAAAATGATTACATTTATTTATTTTGTTTGTGTATGTGGAGGTCAGAGGGCAGCTTGCAGGAGTTGGTTCTCTCCTTCTACCATGTGGGTTCCAAGGATGAACTCAGGTGTTCAGGCTTGATGGCAAGTGCCTTTACTCGGTGAACCATCTCACCAGTCCAAAAGAAATCGGTTTTCAAAATGGAAAGGACTTGAACATGTGTTTTCTGAAGACACTCAAAGGGACATAGAAAAGTGCTCAAGTTGCCAATTCTCGGGGATCCTCAAATGAAGACTATGAGATGCCCTCCCTCTCACTCCCTGGGGGAGAGTCACTGTCCTTTGATACCGCTGAGCTACATCCCCAGCTCTTTTCTTCCTCGTGTGTGTGTGTGTGTGTGTGTGTGAGCGCGCACGCACGCACTGTGGTGTATGCATGTGCCTGCACCTTTATGTGCACGTGTGGAGGCCAGAATTGCTTCACCTTATTTTTTTTAATTAAATTTTTGTACTTTTCATACAATATAATTTGATGGTATTCAGATCCTCTCCCCGTTCCACCTCCCCTCATTGCTCCACCCAACACAATGTACTCTCTTATGTATACAATTCCACCTTAGTTTTTAAGACACGATTGCTCACTGATTCTGGAACTTAAGTTTCAGCTAGACTAACTAATCAGCAAGCCTCCTGGATTTTGCCTGTCTGAGCACACGTGCATGCATGTACACACACACACACACACACGTGTACACACACACACAAAATACAAAAACTATACGGTTTCACATACTCTCTCCCATTGCCAGGACTCAAATACAGGGCCTTGAGCATGCCAAGCAAGTTCTCCTGCAATGCAGCTACATCCCAATCATGCATGGTTCCCCTCTTTGAGCACCCAGAGAACTCACATTTGTAAAGATGCAAGGCAGAACATGGTCTCCAGGACCCAGGGAAGGAAGAACGAGGGGCTGCTTCGCAGGTGTGAGTTTCAGTTTTGCAGTATGAAAAGACTTAACAGTGGCTGGTGGTTGGTGTCATAACGACATGTATGCACTTAAACTTACTGAACTGTACACTCAAAAATGGTTAAGAGGACAAACTGTAAGTTATTCTTGGTTATTCTAGGACATTTTAAAAAATCTTATATGTATATAGGACGTGAGACAGTATAGGTGCACACATTCCCTGGAGCACATGTGAGGATCAGAAGACAAGCTTGGCTGTCAGTCCTTGTTTTCCTCATTGAGGCAGGGACCCTTGCTGTTTTCCACTGCGTCTGCCAGGCTAGCTGCCCTGCAAGCCGTAGGGGATTCGGTCTCTACCTCCCATTCCACCTCGAAGCTGGAGCACAGACGCATGTTATCTCATCTTGCCTTATGAGTGGATTCTGGGGACTTCCACAGTAAGCACTTTATCCTCCCAGCCTGACCACTTACACATTGGGCAAGTTATTCAATCTCTCCAAGGTTTATTTTCCATAAATGGAACTAGTTAGTACTTACCTCACTGACCAGTGTGGGGACTCAGGAAATTACTAAACACAAAGTGTTGAAGGGTATTTGGTTCAGAGTACTCAGGAGATGTTCGCTATCATGACAGTATTGGCTTCTATTGCTCCTTGTGCCCAGCTCCCTTCAGAATAATTCCTGTGCCAGGGTGGCTACTTTCCAACTCTATCTCTACTCTCCCAGAAGCTAAAATTTTATAGACAGAGAAGTTAGTGGTCAGCCTGGGTCTCTGAGTGAGGATAATATCCAGCCTTAGTCATGTGCAGTTGCCAGGGATCCTTGTACAGGCCCCAGATCCAGTCAGAACTGGATCTTAAGTCCCTACCCTGAGCTGGGGGTGGGGCTGGCTCTGCTGGCCAGGCAGCTCATCTCGCTTGGCTCCAGGCCAACAACCCACCACTAAAGAATTCCAACCGTCCTGTCCTCCTCCCACACCCATCCTGCCCCAGGGATGGACCAGCTGGATGCTACAGGACCTGGGGAGCTGAAAGCAGGGAGCTGCATCCAGAAGTCACCGCTGCCCCGAGGAGATGGGGAGCCAGACTCTGAGGGGAGAGGCAGACGGCAAGGCCAGGCTGGGAACCCGGGTCTGGTTCAGCCCAGCCCACACCAAGGTAACAAAGCCCATGTCACCTAGCCAGGGACCAAGAGCGTGTGCCGCGGAGAGCAGGCGGCCTGTCCACCAATCATCAGCCCCACTTTGGGCCACACTGATTTCCTTGGAAAATGTCTGCGACTGCAGCCGGCTTTCTGGTCTGATCCTCCTCAGGACCCAGATCAGACCAGCCAGACCAGGTACCAGCAGGAACCTTCCAGTGACTTGCAGCTTGAGCTGTTTGCTGTCTTTGAAATGGGTCATTTTCACCTCCTCCCCTCACTCCAAGGTGTTTTAAAACACCCAAGCTAGCTGAGAGTGGCCATGGCTGTTTCCTGTCAGAACCTGGCAGCAGTGGGTCTAGTCCGGAGGAAAGGGGGCGTCACGGAAGCTGCTCATTCCCAGAGAAGCTCCTAGACCGGCATCTGCCAGCCCTAGACCTCTCAGGTCAGGCTAAGCAAGAAGGAAGGTCTGGCAGTAGGCAGCAGGGACCTGAGGAGAAAAGAAAAGAAAGAGGGAAGAGGGGAAAGGGAAGAGGAAGAAAGGAAGGGAGGGAGGAAGGAGAAGAAGAGAACGGAAGGGAACGGAAAGAACCCAGGCCTAGAATTTTGCTTATTTAGAGGGTTTTGTTTTGTTTCTGAGGTGGGATCTCATGTAGCCCAAGCTAACCTCCTACTCTCCAGCTCTCTGATTTTGAGCCCTTTGATTCTCCAGGCTCCACCTCCCACATGCTGGATTACAGATGTGTACCACCACACCATGCTTATGTAGTACTGGGCATGGAACCCAGAGCTTCGTGCCTGCCATGCTACAGCCTTTTTGTAAAGGCTCAAAAAACCCACACCTAACCTGCTTCTCCACAGAAGAGCTTCAGCCAGTCCGGTCTCTAAGTGAAAAAGTTTCCCCTCCTACAAATTGTTTTTTCTATTAGGCAAGTCATACATATTCATGGTAGGAAATAAATTAGGAAAAGGCAGAGAGAGAAATTCAAAGCACCCAGATCCTACCCTCCAGATTTAATTACCGCTAATACTTGAGGTCTATGATTCCAGTCTTCCATAAATGCAAGTGTAGGCACATGTTTTTACACAGATACACATATTAATTATATAAGTACTCTGAAAAGGGTTTGGGGTAAGATACAATGAAAATCATATCAGTAATATAGAGTGGCACAGTGGTTTTCAGAATATTATAAATCTTATTATGATATGCCACCATTTACTTAACTAGTCTCTTTTTAAGATGTTTTGAAAAATATTTTATTATTTCAATTTTATTTTCTATGTGTATGAGTTGCCTGCATGTATGTAAGCGCACCCACAGAGGTCAAAAGAGGGCATCAGATCCCCCGGACCTGGAGTTATGGATGGTTGTTAGCTACCACGTGGGTGCTGGGAATCGAACCAGGTCCTCTGCAAGAGCAGCCAGTGCTCTTAGTTGCTGAGCCCTCTCTCCAGTCCCAAGATTTATTTTTAATTATGTACTTATGTTTGTGGGTCTATGTGTGGGTATGTACATGTGAGTGCAGGTGTTTGAGGAGGTCAGAAGAAAGTGTCAGGTCTGCTAGAAGAAAACATCAGATCCCCCTGGAGCCAGAGTTATAGGTGGTTGTGAGCTGCTCGACTTGAGTGCTGGGACCTGAACTTGGATCCTCTCCAAGAGCAGGAAGTGCTCTTAACCACTGAGCCATTTCTCTAACCTTGTCTCTTCTAATTAGGTATCATTTATTTCAAGTTTTTCACAAGTGTGAATGATGTTAGTATCTAAACAATTTACATTCTAGTCCAATTATTTCTTCAGAATAAATTACTTCAGCTGGGCACAGTGGTGCCTGCCTGTGATCCTAATACTTGGGAGGTACAGACAGGAAGATCAGCAATTCATAGACATCCTCCTACAGTACAAGTTCAAAGCCAACATGAGCTACAAAAGACCCTGTCTGAAAGCAACAAAAGAATAAATTCCTAAATCCTCAATGTGAAATGACTAGATAAAAAAGGTTTTGTAATATTCATAAATCCTCCAGTCAGTTTTTATCCATATACATGTTCCCTTAACACGGCAGATCAAAAGTATTGTGCTTAAAATCTTGGGTTTTTCAAATGAAGTTCTCCACCGAAAGTAGTTCCAAAACAAAACCCCTTAAGCCCCTGGGTCCATGAGCTCACAAATAACTGAGTGACATTTAACAGTTTTACAATTTTGTTTTGACTTGGTACTCTGCTAAACAAAGTCCACATGGAAGATGTACCAGGAAGGTCACTTCCCACACAGTTTTTCGTGACCAGACTTCACCACCCATCTTACGGTCTCATGCTCTGTCCTCGAGTCTCTCTGCCCCATGTCCCCCTGAGCTCCTTTTATCTCCCCGCCTTCCCTTTCGCATTTTTTTTTAATGTTATTTATATGTGTGCGCGCGTGTGTGTGTGTGTGTGCACGCTTGCGCTCGCAGATGGGAATGTGCATGTCATGGCATGTGTGTGGAGTCAGTGGACAACTTTCAGGAGTTGGTTCTCTCCTTCCACCATGGGTTTCAGGTTCAAACTCAGGTCGCCAGACTTATGCAGCAAGTGCCTGTATCTGCTGAGCCATCTTGCCAGTCCCTTTATTTCATTTTTTTTGAGACAGGGTCTCCAAGGCTGGCCTGGACCCCCTGGACTCAAATGATCCTACTGCCTCTACAGTAGCTGGGAAAACAGGAAGGCATCATCTTTTCCTTTCTTCCTCTTCCTCGTCCTCCTTTACCTTCTCTTTCTCCTCTTCCTCCATCTCCCTCCTACACTTTTTGAGTCAGCATCTCATATATCCCAGGTTGGCCTTGAACTTACTATGTGGTCAAGGATGACCTTAAACAATCCTCTTGCCTCCTCCTCCTGAGTGCTGGGATTACGGGGCACACCACCACACCCATGTGGTCTGAGAATCAAATCTAGGGTTTCCTCTATGCTCAATAAGCACTCTTCTGCTGGAGCTGCGCCGTAGTCCTCTCTTATCCCTCTCTTTCTCCCCTTCGTTCTCTCCGCTCTTCTGTCCTCTCCCTTCTAGGGCAGTAGGGACCCTGCATCTCACTGACAGTGTGGAGTTGAGCAAAGGGTCCGGGTGCACAAAAAGTCCAGGAACTCTTCAGTTTTGGGTATTCATGACTTAAGTTCTGCGGAAGGGGGTTTGCTTTGAAGTCTCCTGACTCATCTCCTCTTTAACTTATTTCCTGTAAATGAGGCAGCCATTTTGGGCTGGGATGGGTCACACTGCGTCTCCATCAGAGTAGATGTCCTGGCTGGGGATCATCTGAAACAGACCTCCTGCAGCATTGAACTAGAGTGAGATGCCGACTGGCGGAGCCTGCCTTCTTAGAAGTTGCTCGAGCAACTAAAGGCCACCTCAAACAAATAATGTGAAACACATGTTCCATCTGCCTGCTAATGGTGACAAGCCATCTATGTCCATCATAGCCACAATTAGCCTACAGATGAAAATGTTTCTGAAACTAGTCACCCAGGCTGGTCAATCATCTTCACAGAGGGGAAAATTCCCCCCTCAATCACTGCACTCAAGACTTCTCTGCCAAAGCAGCGAGTTCACCGTGGCATCACGCCACTGAAAGCAGCAAATAGAATAGAAACACTCTCCCAAGTTTTCAAACTTTCTGTTCCTAATAAGGAAGGCAGAGGTTAGTGCCAGTAGTCAGGGGGAGAAGGCACTGGGCCTTTCCACAGTGATCCGGGGAGCAAGCAAGACTCTTGTGGGTTTCAGGGGCCAAGTGAATCAGTTACAGTTTCTTCTTTACAAAAAAAATTAAATTGTGCTGAAAAGTACTTTTGTCAGCAAAATGTTCAGTCTCTCTCATTTTTCCTTTTTCCTCCTGGCTGGTGGGGGCAGAAAGATATCTCTTTGATATCAGAGCAAATAAAACTTGAATTATTGAGTACTCGTATTAATGTTGGATTTTACTACTGCTATATTTCAAAATGAAATTATTCTAGCGTCTATGCTTTGAATTAAGATCTGTGATAATATATATTGCAGTTCGTAGAATGTCTTAGGTTCAGATGATGCAAAGGCTGGTCCCCCCTGAGAGTAAACACTGGCTGATGCTCTCCCCGTCCCCTCCAAATAAATCTTAAGCCAGTAACATTGGGGAAGGCTGTCTGGTTACCAAAGTGCAACTGGGGACAGACTCTGGCAGGGCGAAGCTGAGCCGCTGAATGTCAGCGGTTGCTATGGCTTAAATGTACAGTTGTCAAAATGCAATTTTCTCCGGTGGCTTAGAGAAATGAGAGGCCCTGGGGGAAGGTAGCGTATGATAGACAAAGCTTTTCTTCTTCCCTTCTGCTAGGCTAGGGTCCTAGCCCCAAGGGTCTCATCCCACCTTTGCTCCCAGTGCCCCACAGTACCTTCAGGGGCATTCATGGATTCCACTTTCCAGACCCTGTGTGAATTCAGTCAGCAGCTGGACCCGTCAGACGCAACCTGAAGCCCTTGACCCTGACCTGCTGTCCTCAGCAAGTTACTACATCAAGGTACAGGGAAGAGAGGACAGCAAGGAGTTGGTTAAGCCATTCTGCCCACAGGCCAGTGGTTCCTGCCAGCCCACAGTATGTGACTCTATACATCAGCCTGCAAAGAACACAGCCCCCTCCCTATGGGGTGACTTCCAGCGTTGGAGAGAAGACATCTCTCCCAGAAGACTTTATCTTCCAAAGCTTCGCCAACTCCCACCAGCTCCAATCACAAAACATCACTGGACATCATCTTCACAGGCCAGTCACAAGTCACAGAATTCTTCACCTACCAAGGATCACATAGCACATGGACAAAGAACCCAGTTCTCACCCCTCCCTTCTCCCTCCCACCTTCTTCCCTTCCAGTTCTTGTTTTGTGATTGTGTGCGTTCTTGTTGTTGTTGTGTGTACTGGGGAATCGAACCCAAGGCCTTACACATGCTCTGCAAGTGCTCCATCATCAAGCTATATCCTTATCCCTCGAAATTCCATTTAAAAAATTACTTTTCATAATTCCTTTTGCTCCTTAGGAAAATAAAACCAAATGCTTGTAAGGATTCATTGGAACATATTTTCACTTTCTAATTACAAACTTAAGGAACCAAAGAAAGGAATTTTCAGCAGCCACAAGAATCTCCCCCCCAAACACCCCACCCCGCAAATCAGAACCTGATACACAGATAAACAAGAAATCTTCAAAGGCTTTCTGATCCATTCTCTTACTTAGCCTTTAAATTCCTTAATGTCCCACCCCCTTTCTGGCAGTGGGGCGTCACACATGCAAAGGAAAATGCTCCATGGAGCTACAGTTCTCTCCTTTTGTTTAAGTTACTTATTTATTTTTATGTGTATGTTTTGCCTGCATATATGCAAGTGCATCTGTGTATGCAATGCCCTTGAAGGGCCAGAGAGGATGTTGGACCCTCTGGAACTGGAGTTAAAAGCAGTTGTGAGCCATCATGTGGGTGCTGGGAACAGAACTCAGGTCCTCTGCAAAAACAGCTAGTGTTCTTAACCACTGAGCTATCATCTTTCTAGCCCCTAAGAAATTTTAATGTTCACATTTTAATTGTACTCTCACACCCTTACATTTCTCCAGCAATCCAAAAAAGAGAAAAAAAGAAAAGAGGAGGCATTATGTAAATCCGAACTTGGAACAAAAGAAGAAGACTTCAGGGCCTCCACAAAGAAAAATTTCATATTTCAACCATTGGTGCTGCTTGGATGTGACTAACCGCCAAACTAGCTGTGTTGAATCTTTGACTAGGGAGGGGCTACTAGAAAATGCAAGCCACTCCTCACCTGACAGCTCTAGAACTGAATGTAATTCTATCTTAATTACCACAGTCACAAACACTGATGAAGGGAAAATAAACCACTCCTTTTGGGACGAAGTTGATGACAAAGGTTTGACAAAGAAAAACAATTAATAGCTCCATGCTGGCATGGAGTGAGTCTTGAGGTTCAGCTAAGTGGGCATGCCAGGCATGGCTACTAAGAGGCCCTCAGATTCCCCGGGGCCCAGCCAAGGGCGGGGCGCATGCCTGACTCTGAGATTTACAGAAGCTTTAGGCTACTGCTTGGGACAAAAGGTCCAGAGGTTTTGAACAAACCCCTCCAGTCACCCTCCAGTTCAGATTGACTTTGTAAACTTCCTGTTTGAGGGAGCTAAGCACACATATACTGTACACACACACACACACACACACACACACACAGACACACGCACGCACGCACACATGCACCCACAGAGGGGCTGAGGGTATGGCTCAGTGGTACAGCTTGTAGCGGGGCCTGATTCCCACACTTGGGATGTGGGGGGATCCTTGGAAGAAGGACCCCACCTCCTAAGTACATAAAGTATTCCACCTTAACTTGCATTTACAGTAAATTCTAAAAGCTTTGAATGCAGTGTTCAGCTTTAGCAGACTTCCCTATATTTTTGTCTCTCATGGACACTAGGAAACTCACAGACCCAGAAAAGGAAGATACTACCATTCTTGTGATCATTATTATTATTAATGATGGGTTCACTTGTCAGGTGTAGATGCTTCTGCCTCATGGCATAATCTTTCCCTTCACCGAGGCATGACGTGCCTTATGACTAGCAACTGTGCTACATTATTTTGGGGTGTGGGTGGGTGATGGGAAAGAGCTCAGGTATTGAAGGGAGGCCAAATCTGATTTGTGGACAAATCACTGAATGTTCCTGGGCTTCTGTTTCCCCTCTATGAAAAGGAGATCACATTTTTGTGACAGAAAAAGGAAGAATTATGCTGGCCTACACCTCCTTGTGCCCCAAAACAGATAAATACCTGACACGTGCTGACACCTCTGACACAGGGCCTGACATGGAGCAGGCACCCAACACGAAAAGCTGTGGTTATTATTACCATTAATAATATCAACTAGGAAAACAAAATAATAGACATTATTGACTCCACAGTGCAATTTCTAATTCCAGCTCCATTACTGAGAATTAACACAGCTGTTTTCTCCCTAGAATTCAAGAAAAGCCCTTATATTCTGGTCTCCAACTTCCCAGCGATGATCTTGGCTTTGGAAATCTCTATTACGAGTTTCTGAACCAAGATGAATGATGAACACTGGAGTGGAAAAGAGAAATTAGGAAGTTGGTATGAAGTTCTGCTCACACTCCAGATTTATTTGTTGGCTTTCTGTATCTTTTGTCCTTTTCTCTGTAAGCAGAAACCGCTGGGGTAAAGGACATTTGGGGCCCACACATGTTTGCAGAACAGGCTGGTACATCCTGTCCTTGCTACAGAGCCTGGCACATTGGTGGCAAAACAGATTTCTCTTTTGACACATTTTCTTTGAGGAGTCTGCTGGACCAGGGCTTGCTACAGAAGCCACGGGCTGGCAGCCGAACTGCCTCCTGGAGCCCCCTGGTGGCCAGTCTCGTATTTGCACCCCATTTTCACAAAGGTTACTCTAACTAGCATCATCCATCTACTAAGGCTCAGTTCTTCAGATAAAGGTGGGGTGCTCCATCGAAGTTGGCTTGGAAAACGACACCTCTCTCTTTTGTCCCAGCCATTCGTCATGCTGTATGTCTAGCTTGGCCGGTGTGAGGAACAGTGAACTATGACTCAGACCTGGCTTTCAAGGAGCTTCCAGCGTGGGAGACAGGAGTCATGACCTCACACACATACCTGAGGGGGCTCTGGGAACTGACTGCTCCCTGAGGAAAGACAGCAGGAAGGAGGCAAGAGAGGCATTCCAGAGGGGAGAGTCAACATGCCCCAAGCTTGGACTTATTAGGGACCTGGAACCTGGAGGGAGTTGGGGCTGGTGTCAGGTGCAGGGGCTGGATGGAGATGGATTTTGAAGGCCAGGAGGCTTGCTTCTCCATCAGCACCTTCAGGACCCACACAGTAGAAGTGCTTCATGCATTTGATTCCAATTTCACAGATGCTGAAGCTAAGAGAAAGCTGATGGAGGGCTTCAAGTTCTGGGCTTAACCACTGCCTAACAGAGAGAAAACAAGAGACAAACCTAGGAAAGAGGCATCCTACAGAACAGCCCATCCTCCTGAAAACACAAGCAACATCAGAACCAAGGAGAGCCTGGAGTCTTCCCAGCCCAGAGGAGACCAGGGGGCTGTGACCACGCAAGGAAGGTGATGTTCTTAATGGGGTTCCAGAGCAGAGAAAGGAACCTATCAGGCAAAAGCTAAGCACGTCAAATAAAGCATGGAGGCATGGACTACAGTGAGCGGTTCTGCACCGATCCAGGCTTATCACTGTAACAAGCATACCATGCCGTCATGAGTCTGTGGTAGGGAAACTGGTTGCTAGGTATATGAGAATTCTCTGTACAAATTTAAGTCTGTTCATCTAAACAGCCAAAGGAAAGGGAATGTTGAGGTTTTAAAAAATTATTTGTGTGTGTGCTATTGTGTATATGTGTGTGAGGTGTACCCATCCATGTGCTTGTGTGCAAAAGCCAGAGAAGGAAGACAGACATGCAGCCCTATTTTTTTCTGCCTTTCTCCCTTAAGACAAGGTCCATCCCTGAACCTGGGCCTGGTGTTCGTTTGTTTGGTTAAGGAGCAGCCAGCAAGCCACAGCAATTCTCCCATTTCTAGACACACACCCCGGCCCATACCCCAGCACTGAGGCTACATGTGGCCACATCCAGTTTTCTAGGTAGATGCTAGTGATCCAAACTCAAGTCCCCCTTAGGCACACAGCAAACTCTTTTCCCACTAAGCCATCTCTCCAGTTGCTAGGACGGGTTTAAGGTAACTGTTATAAAATAGAACGCAGGAAACTGACTCAGTCTAGTGACATCAGAGTGTGATGTTACTTTGCTTGTTGGCCTGTGCCAGTCCATGCAAAACCTGTCACACGTGAGTCCATTCTAGCTCATGGTCTAGAAACTGTCAGGGTCATAACCCTGCTTCAAGAGGAGGAAAGTAAGACACAGAGAGGCTGGAAAACTTGCCTGAGGCCACATATGGGGCAGAACTTCCCTGTGAGAGCCTGTCTAATACCAGAGTTCAGAGGCTTCCAGAGGATGTCACACTAGGGTTATCCCCTCAAAGAAACCACCACCAACAAAAACTGACTTTCGGTTTGCTCATTTTTTGACAGTCTCATATGACCCAGGCTATCCTCAAACTCATCAAGTAACAGAGGATAACCTTGAACTTAAAAAAAAAAAGTCTAGCCAGGTGTGGTGGCGCATGCCTTTGATCCCAATGCTCAGGAGGCAGAGGCAGGGGGAAATCTCTGTGATTTCAAGGCCAGCCTGGTCTGAAAGTTCTAAGCCAGCTGGAGCTATAGGGAGAACCTGTCTCAAAAAGACACCTCCCCCCAAAAATCTATAAGTACTGTGTGTGAGTATATAATGTGTGTGATGGCACATGTATGTCCTAATACATGTGTAGACATCAGAGGACAACTTTCCTTCTACCATGGACATAGAAACTTGGGTTTTTACTGAGCAATCTTGCTGGCTTGACTTGGACTTTAAATTCTGCTACCTCCACCTCCTAAGTGCTGGGATTACAGGTATATGCTATGATGCTGAGTTTGCACGCAGGGCTTCGTGCATGCTACTAGGCAAGCACTCTACCAACTGAGCCTTACAGTTTCATATACCAAGTTCCATGTGATAGTTTCCTGAAAAAGAAGGTTCTCTGCTGATTTTATTTCACTGTTTTGCTTTCTTGAAGACCCAGCTATCGATGGTTGGGTATGAAGCACTGAGGGAAGAAGAGGCACCGTTGGAGTTAAGTATGGAAGTGAGCTATCTGGCAGCTGCAGTGTGAATCACAAATCAGTTGTGGCGCTGGGCCCTGCTGAGCTTTCTAGTGATGCACTCAGAGAGAAGGAGAAACCACCAGAGAGAACTGATGTCCCTAAAAGGAGAAAGCAAAACGCCTCCTGTAGGACCCCTTGGATCCAGCCACGACCAATCAAACTGCATCTGCTGCTGAGCCCCAAATGTGCGCGTGACACAGGCCAGCCAGACCTGACAGCTAGTAAAGGGGAACCACCAGACGTGCAGCAGCTGGCTGGGAGGCTGACCAGAGAAGAGGCAGGGCTCAGAGGGGGCACCTCCCGTGGGCTGGGGAGAGCTGGGGTGCCTCACACAGGAGGCCTGGGGGCTGTGCCTTGAACACTGGGACAGCAGACAGAGGGACTTCATAGAGAGCCCTCCGGAGTCAGAGGGCCATTCCACCCCTGCCTCGCGGTCCCTGGACCCAGGACCCGGACCCAGACAGACGACTTGGGACTAGAAGCCCAGTCTCCTTCCCTGAGCTCAGTAGCTCCCTTTGCCCTCAGACTCTTGGCAGGTCACAGTGAGCCACCTGAAGACAGGTTTGAACTTTGTGTCCCTGAAGGCTAGGGACACACCAGCAAGTGCCCTCCCACCCCAAGTCACACTCTTTTCAAAGCCAAGATCCCATCTCATATAGGTTGGTGAGTCATAGGTACAGACTTGAAGGGCAGTGAACAAAAGAGACTCACAAACCCTTGGGTCAGAGGTTGCACTAGAGTTGTATTAGGCTGTATTAGAGTTCAGGATATTTGGTACAAAAATCTTGTTTTCGTTTCCCCTTGCTATTGCAACCAATTACCACATATTTAATGGCTTAAAACAACACGTTTATTATTTCACAACAATGGAGTCAGGAGTCACAATGGGTCTCACTGGGATAGAGTTAAGATGCTGGCCTTGTTCCATTCCGGAAGCTCTGGGGAGGATCCCCGCCCTTTCCACTTCCAGGTGCTGGTGTGTGAGCTCCATCACTGGGGCTCCACCCCATCTTCACAGCCTGTCCTGTCCCATCTCTGACCTCTCATCCATCCCAGGTCATACCTCCCTCTGGCTTTCTCCTGCTGCTCTCTTACACTTTTAAAGTCCCCTAACACACGCTGGCCTACCTAGTTGAGATCAGGATCATTTCTCTAGTTTATGGTCAGATGATTAGCTTAACCTTTAACCTTAACTCTTATCATGGAAGGCAACACATTTGCAGGAACTAGGGCCTAAGATGTGGAATTTGGGAGATACCATTATTTAGCAGACTGCGTTAGCTTTTCATCACTGAAATGAAAATACCCTTGAAGAACAATTTAGAGGTTTCATAAGTTTTGGCCCATGGCAGGTGCTCCATTGCTTTGGTCCTGTTTAGCCAGGACAAGGTAGGAGGGAAGGAAGGCTAGCTGGAGGTAAGAGCCCCTTCAAAGGCACACCCCCAGTGCCCTTCATCCTCCAGCTAGACAAACCTCCTAACAGTGCATTCAGCCAGGAACTCATAAGTGGATTCACCCACTGATGAAGATGGTGCCCTCATGATCTAGTCACCCCTCAAAAGTGCCACCATCTGTGGACCAAGCCCTTGGTCCACATGACACTTCGGGGGTGTTTTATATCCTAACATATGACCTACCACAAACTTCATCTTCATCTTACTATTTTTTAAATCATTGCATGTATGTATTTACGTCTGTGTATGTGCCTGTGACCGCGCGCATATGGAAGTCAGAAGACAACTTTCAAAAGTCAGTTCTCTCCTTCTACCATGTGGGTTCCAGGGCTGGAACTCAGATTGTCAGGCTTGGTGGCAAACACCTTTATCTGCTGATCATCTCAGGAGCGAGGTCTCCAGAGCAGGAAGGCCTCATGAGCCTTACCCACAGCAAATGAGGAATGGTGGCTTATGGTAGGTGTCTCCAAAAGCCAACTCAAGCATACTGTTGGAAAACTGACTTGGCAATTCCAGAGTCTGAGCCGCTTCCACACTCTTAAGGTGTTCTTCCTTAACCCTGTCTTTTAAGGTCAAACAGGAAAGAACCAACCATCTTGCCTCCAAAGCATGAGAGAAAAAAGGATCTCATCAAATGCTAACTATACACTTCAAATACAGTAATTGTACTCAACTGTATTCAAGGTCACTGAGAAGAATGCAGTTAACAATCCTACTGCTCAGACCTTCCAGTGGGCTTCCAGTGTGTCCTTGACAGAAATTCCTGAGGCCTGATAGGATCTAGCCTCAGTCTGCCTCTCACCAGCCTCTTTGTGCATCACCTGCTGCAGCTGTGTGGTTTTTGTTTTTTTTTTGTTTTTTTTTTTTTGGTTTCTGGAATGCCTGTATTTGTAGCTGGAACATTCCAGAACATTTATCCCTGAGATTTTTCACACAGCAGGTTCCCTCCTACTCTCCAGGTCTCATCTCACACAGCCCATCGTTAGGGAAGCCAGGCTTAGCTGTCCCATCTGACATCATCAGTCACAAGCCACCATTATTGAAAATTCTAATCATCTGTTTTGTCTTGCCTGTTTGGATCATGAGTGCAGACACCCCGTCTATCCTGTGCAAAGCTGTAAGCCTGAGTCTAAAAGCAGGCTTGCTATATAGTTGGCACCCTCCAAACATCTGTGAAAGGAACAGACATGAATTGTGTAAATAAGGAAATGAAGGCATATATATGGACAGGTTTCCAGAGCCTCTCAGTTAGGACTCTAACACAGGAATGTCTGAATTTTTTTTTATTACATTTTGTATTTATTTATTTAGTGAGAAGGGCATTTGTGTGCCATGGCATGTGTGTAGAGGTCAGAGGATAACTTGTGAGAGTTGGTTCTCTCCTTCCACTACCTAAGTCCCAGGAATCAAACTCAGGTCATCAGGCTTAGCAACAAGCGCCTTTACCAGCTAAGACATCCCAGTGGCCCTATGCGCTGACCCCTGAGTCATAGACTCTGGCTGAGAGACACAGCTTTTGAGTAGTTCCTGGTTCTGGGGGTGCAGTGGGAGAAACAAAGCAGACCCCAGCTCTTCAGAGAGATGCTAAGTGTGATCTGTGCCTCAGCAGGAGGGCTGAAAAAAAGGACAGGATGTGGTCACTGCAAACCAGGAATTCACAATCAAGCTGGGGAAATCAATCCAAAGCATGAGTTGAGCAGAGGCAACAGGAGGCTGGCGATGCAGGGACAGGAAGAGCTGTGCGAGTCCCGCTGAGGGCAGAGGGAACACTGAGCTTAAGCAAAGGTGTAGACCCCACAACTGGCAGGAATCGGCATGAAAGACAGTTATGAGAAGGAAGGAAAACAACTTTGAGTGGGGACGTGAAGGAGGAAAGCTGGCTTCATCTTGGAAAGGAGGAGGTGGAGGGCTGGGGAGCGAGGCGCTTACCTGCCAGCATGAGGACCCAAGTTCAGTCCCCAAGATTGCAAAAGTTATGGGTGTGGTATTGAGTTTGTAATCCAGCACTGGGAAGGCAGACAGGCAGATCCCTGGGGCTCACTGCAAAGCTAGCCTAGTCTAAATGGGCGAGTCCCATATCCTAGTTAAAAACCTTGTCTCAAAAAGTAAGGTGGACAGAGCCTGAAGAACATCCACCCAATGTTGAGCTCTGGCCTTCACAAGTACACACACACACACACATACACACACAGAGAGAGAGAGAGAGTAAGGTTGGACAAAGCAGTGTATAGCAGGTACCCCAGAACTCAGAGGCTAGGGCAAAAGGATTGTGAGCCTGAGCCCGCCTGGAATACTAATGAGACCCTGTCTTGATGGGAGGGCCCCAGAAAAAGAGAGAGGAGGAGAGAGGAGGAGTCCTGAGCAGCAATGTTTTAGGAACACTTTCTTTTTATTAATTTTATGCATTTGTATTTTTTAAATGTGTAGTGTTTTGCCTGCATGCATGTAAGTGTACCCATGTCACGCAATGGCTGCAGGTACACACAGAAGAGGGTGTCAGATTCCCTGGAACTGGAGTTAATAGACAGCTGTTAGCAGCCATGTGGGTCCCGGGAACTGCACCTGGGTCCTCTGTGAGAGCAGCCAGTACTCTTAGCTCCAGCCCCAGGAACTTTCTTTTTTTGCCTGTTAGCAGAAGGCAGTATGGACTGAAAAGCAGCAGAGTCTATTCCTTAGTGGGCAGAGTCAAGGGCAAAAGGGCCTCAGGCCACCAGATGCCTCGCCTCAAACCCCCACAGGGCAGTGCTTCTCTCTCCCGAGGGTGAACCAGGGCGAGTTTAGTCCTTGAGCAGCTGCAGACACCTGGGAGGGGTAAGAAACCAACACAACTGAAACTGGAGCTGGCCTCTCTCACGGCCTTGAGGGCAGGATTTACAGTTTCCTGACCTCACAAAGCATCCTGAAAAGCCTGCTGGAAATAATTCTGTATTTACTGAGCGTGCTGTAAATAAAATATTTGAAAATCTCCTTCCATGGTTTATCATCTCTACGCTTCAATTCCAAAGAACAACAGCCTCCAGCCTCTGACGCTCCTTCGTCTCCGTCTCACCTATGAAACTGTATTACACACTTTTTCTTTTCCTGAAGACATCCAAGATCAAACTGAAGCTTTGTATATAAGTCTTTTAAAAGATGGCTGTGGCCTCTAAGCAAATGCCCTTGCCATCTTCCAGTCATGCATGTTTTAAACATCAGAACTTTTGGTCCACGTTCAAGCTAAAAAGATGCTGCTCAGTTTTCTCTGGGCAGCTCTGGAGCCTGTGATTGCAAGGTCTACTAAAGCACTTGCACCATGGCTCCAGAGGCCAAAACCCAACCCAGCTAACCACAGGAAGGAACTTTTCAAAAGTTCCCCATATATGGGGCATCAGCCATGAGCCAGCAAGCCTACAGTAGCCAAAGAGCATACAGAGGGCATCAACACTTAATACTCCTTCTCCTTGTTCCGTCCCAAGCTGGGCTGTGAACAGCAAGCAGCACAGGACCCTCTCAGTGGACACCGGAGTGCTGCCAACTCATATGCTAAAATTCCTTCTAAGGATGTTATGGAAAAGGAGATGAGGTCACAAGAACAGAGACTCCACAAGAGGGATTAGCGCCCTTCTTAAAGAGCCCTCACACCCTCCACCATGTGAGGACACAGCTGCCAGAGCCACCTAGAAGAGGGACCCTCAGCACATGCCAAGTCAGCTGGCATCTTGACATCAGACCACCCACCCTCTAAAATTGTAAAAGAAGTTAATTTCTGATATTTATAAGACACCCAGTCTGGGGCATTTTTGTTACAGCAGCCCAAAGAGAATAAGATGAGAAGGGGAAGGAGAGGAAGATGAAAGACCACACCAGCACAACCAGCCAGGCTCTGACCCCAGCCAATGCACAGTCCTGGGCCGTGGGCAGGCTGAGCCAGAGGACAGGACACAGCACTGTGTGAGAAAGTACAAGCTGACTTCGTACTGGACTAGGCAGCCAAAGCCACAAGCAAGTCATCATAACCTCAACAAAGTCCAGCTTTTACCAGGAAGACACTAGAAAGCTGTGTGATCTGTGTAACCCATCACAGAAAGAGCTTACAGTGTGCTGGGGGCCAGAGGAGCTTTTTTCCTCACTGAACTCCTCTGGATAAAATTAAAATCAAAAGAATAGAATAATTCTTTTGGCTAGTAAATTGGCAAAGATCAAAGACATTAATGAGCCGGGCATGGTGGCAGATACCTGCTAGCCCAGCTCTAGGGAGGCTGAGACAGGAGCATCATGAGTTCCAGGCCAATCTGGGCTACGGAGCCACACCATATCTCAAAATAAATAAATAGAGACTGGGGAGATGGCTCAGCAGCTAAGAGCACTGGCTGCTCTTTTGGAGGACCTGGGTTCGGTTTCCCACACCCATATAACAGCTCAAAACCACCTGTAACTTTAGCTCCAGGGGATCTGATATCCTTTTCTGGCCTCCGTAGGCATTGCACACATGTAGTGCACATACATACATGGAAGTGAAACACTCACACACATAAAATAAAAATAAATAACAAAAATAGGAAGAAAAAGAAAAACAGTCATGCCCAGTGTTAAAGAGGATGTGGTTAAACAAGCTGCTATCTATTTTTCTGGTAAAACCATAAGTTGGTATGAATTTTCTTGAGTGGGCCTTTGGGGATTTAATGCATGTGACCTGTTGACCTTGCCAGTATGTGCATTATGATTCACAGGACATGTATGGGGTGAGGCCCAAGAATCTGATGGCTCATCGACTACAAGTAAGAGTGATAGGACAGCACTCTAAGAAGTGATGGCCCTGAGGGAATTTAGCAACGTCTGTTCAGAGCTTAAAAATCTTCAAAGTTTTTGTCCCAATAATTTCATGCCAATGAATATACTCCAGGAACAATAACAGATGAAGAAACAAACCACAAAGGCATTTATACCCAGGTTGTATGTACAGTGAAAACCAGATACAATTTCTACCCCTTGAAAGCATGGCGATTTCCATACACATCATGTAAAGCCATTTGGTCCTGGAATATCACAAAACAGTCAATATCAAGTTCATTTCTAGTGTTTAGAGCTTTGAGAAAAACGCACACGACACACAAAGTGAAAAATCAAAATTCAAAATTGGGTGGGCTAGGGAGATGGCTCAGCTGGTAAAGTACTTCCCATGTAGGCATGAGGACCTGAGTTCGGACCCCTAGAATCCCCATAAAAGTCGGGTGGGCATGGCAGCTTGCCCATGATCCTGCATGTGAGCTAGAGACAGGGAATCCCCAGACTAGTGGAAACAGCTCTGGGTTTGCAAAGAGACCCTGTGTTGATATGGAGAATGGTCACAGAAGACCCCTGACTTCAACCTCCACTTACATACATGCAGTGTGCCCATACATATGTGAACATGCACACACCACATACTTAAACATGTAAAAAAAAATTGAGGCACAATTTATTGTGATGGTAGTTTTATGTGCCAACTTGGCTAAGCTATAGCACCCAGTTATTTAATCGGATAGGAACCTAGGCATTGTTGTGAAAGTATTCGATGGATGTGACTAACATCTAGGATCAAGTGACTTTAAGTAGCAGAGAGAACTTCCACAAGGGACTTCAGCCAGTCCACTGAAGGCAGGAAGGGCAGACCCAGTAGGAGAGGGAAGCTGCCTGTGCTTCTGGCTTGGCAAAGTGACCACCCTACAGACTTTTAGCCTGCCGACCTCACATCACCTGAGCCAGCGCCAACCTCACGTCACCTGAGCCAGCCCCTGAAAGGACATCTCTTCACAGATATGCCTTTCTCTGGAGATTGTCTGATCCACAAGATGATTCCACAAAACTAAAAGCATATGCATGTATAACTAGCATTGAGGAGGCTTGGGTCCTGTAACTGAATATACAATAAGTCCCTAATTCTATGATTTAAATTATACCATTATTTTTTCTTTATTTATTTTTATTTTTTTTATGTGTATGAGCATTTTGCCTGCATGTATGTAAGTGCACCCATGGCGTGCAATGCCCAAGGAATCCAGAAGAGGGCGTCAGATCCCCTGGAACTGGAGTTACAGATGGTTGTTAGCCACCATGAGGATGCTGGAAATTGAACCCATGTCCTCTGGAGGGACAGCCAGTGCTCTTATTTGATGAGCTAACTCTCCAGCCCTCTTTTTTTTTTTTTTTCCTCTAAGACTTGAGGACCAAACCCAGGGCCTTGCAGTTGCTAGGAAAGTACTCTACCATTGCGCTAAATCCCTGACTCTTACATCATATTATTCTTAGAATATTTAAAAATAGATGTATAAGCAACAAGAGAGAAGTTAATATTCAAAATTAATAGCATAAAGACTCTGATATATTTTAATGTTTATCCTTACATTTAATACTTTTTCTAGACTTTTGCCTAGAAACATGTGCTCCCTTGGCAATCAAAGAAAATATAATTACAACATGATCTGCTTGAACATGGCAATTTCAAAACCCACTAAAAGGTACACTGATAGGTTTTAGACAACCTAAAGAACATGGGAACCTTGCTCATCATTTCTCCTGCTACCATGGCAACAATCTCAATCTTGGCCCTTCTTCCCTGTTTGTCCAGCTCCAACATTTTTCTTTTTGTCCCGTTCTGCCTCCTGTCCCTTCCATCTTGCTTAACAGAAAAGCACCTCCTCTCCCGAATAGAGGGTACAACAAAGAGACTCTTCTCTGTTTACAAATGAGGAAACTGAGGCTAACACAGTTGGGTAGTGCCAAGCTACCCAGCTGGTAATTGACCCAGTCCAAATTCCTCCCTCTGTAAACTGTAAAATGAGACACATGTGAGTGATTTTCATGACTATTCCCATATGGACCATGGGAAACCATGACAATTTCATTAGAGGGTCTTCTCCGCCTTGCACATCTTCTCCAGTGACAATGGGTCAGTAGGCTCCAGAACAGAGAAGGATGATGGCCAGGGTCAGGTGCCAGGACCAAAGGCACTCTGGGCTCTGCCACGTGTCACAGTCATACTGGTGGGATCCTGGCAGGGCCATGGTGACTCAAACCCCACAGCTGGAAGCGAGCAGGGCCACCCACGCTGCCCAAATGGGCCAAATTCAGGGTGCTTTCCACCCTCCACAGTCTCTCTAGTCTCCACCTAATTACTGGCACAAAGCCCTGGCCAGCTGCTATCCCCATACCCAGGATGGCCCAACCATAGAAAACTTAACGGGCTCAACAGTGACCACTGATGGTAACTTGAAAGTCTACTTCTGTGAGCACCAAAGGCTGTTTTCCCTCCTTCAGGTCACCCAGACCTAGTGAGTCCTTTTAGGATGGAATCCCTTTTCTAGGGTTCTGACACTCTCAGCATCCTCAAGGAGATATCCCCTTTGTACTAGCATTCTTGTAACAGATGGGCTAATCTCCCTGATCTTGAGCCCTCTGCCCCAGCAACTTGGAGTATCATGCTGTCATCTGCCCCTCTAAAACCCGATGGTGTGCAGGTGGGCAGAACATCTAGCATTTGCTTCACAAATGATTGGGCAGATATGCAGGAACTATATACTACTGAGGTGCTGGCAAGCCTCTCCAAGCAAGCCCCAGTGATAAAGTGATAAAGCTACTTGGGAGCATGATAAGAAAGTCTAAATCAGCTCAGGAGTAAATTGGAACTATTAACCCAGGTTTCCACACATTCCGTAACGGATGAAATGTAAATTGCTGCCATTTCTGTCACAGGAGAAGGTATATTCAGTGAGGGAAAGGACACCGTCCACTCTGAAAACTATTTCAGACCAATATGTGTAAACTGCCAAATGCACAAGTTGCAACTTGAGACCATGCCATGAACGCTGAAACCAGCTAGCTGACAGGACATGCTGTCAGCAGGTCTGGGTCAACTGACATTCTAAAACCAAACTAACCTCGTTTACTGAGAATTAGAGATGTGTCTGAGCAGCTAAATCTAAATTCTTTTACCCGATTTTCTAAGACATTGCTTAGTGCAGAATAATCACATGAAATAAATACATAAAAATGTCTTCTTTTGAACATTAAGAAACAGCTTACAAAAAGATGGATGGTGCCTGACGAATGACACTCACGGTTGTCCTCTGGCCTCCTCACCCACGCGTACATATGCGCACCCACACAGGCAGTGCATCAGTTTCTCCCCGTCGATATGTTGGACAGACGCAGGCTTCAAGTCGTCAGTCGGGCACTGGCAGGGTCTGTTGCTTCAGGGTCTTCCAATTCCACAGAGAAGATGCTGAGCCCTGGCTGGGGCGGAGAAAGCTGGGGACTCGTACCACGACATGTAGAAGCCTCTGAGAATCGGCTTCCTCGGGGTGGGGCACAGGTTCCCATCACCCACCGGGGGATTAATCAGGTACCTCTCCCCATCACAGTGACCTCAGACCCAAGGATTCAGGCTGTTCCTGACAAAACTGGAAAGCAAAAGGCTTCCTTCTCCGCCTCCTCCACTGTCACAATAAATATAAATGGTAAATGGGGGTGCAAGACTGGCTGAAGTTGGGGGTTTCACAATGAAGACTCAAGAAAGGAATGGGAGACAAGGGAACCAGAAAGGTGGCCAGGACCTGGGGACTGCCCTGTGGGAGCCTCCACGAAGGAGGGCAGCCCAGGCTTGCATTGGTAGTGCTGATGACTGACGGTACTTTGGCACAGACATTTAGTAGGCAGGGCTAACCACAGGTGACAGAGAGGGACTCAGAAGGACAAATCTGTGAGGCCAAGGGCAACCATCACAGAGAACTTACTGTATGATCAGAAAAAATGTATTTTGAGTTTCTGGGAGACTCAACAACTCTGAATGACAAAAGGAGAAAGGGAAGGAACCTTCTGGAAGAAAGACCAGACCCAGGAGGAAATAAGTTCTTTTTATATGTGTGTAGTCCCTACAACAAAGCAGAATGTACATCCCAACAGCTCTTAGACACTACGAGGAAAGGAGACAGCATGTTGCTCCATGTTGACTGAGCACCCACTATGCCTTGTATACATTCATGAGGAATGGCCTAGTGAATCATCTGAGGGGGAGGGGAGAGAGCACACAATGAGGCTAACTGTCCATTTTCCAAAAAAGCTATGCAGATAGAAAGAGCGAATCCTATACACCTTCTTGTGATCCAGGGACAAAATCGAAATGAAGAGCCCCTCAGTATACAGTCACATGGACTCTCACCATCGATGCTTAATAGCTGCATACCAACAGGGCTTGGTTTAGTCAGTGACAAGGTAAAAATCATGCTTATGGGCTTGGCACAGTGATGTATCCCTTTAAAGCCCAGCACTCCGGAGGCAGAGACTGGTGGGTAACTGCGAGTTCCAGACCAGCCTGGTCTACATAGCAAGTTCTAGGTCAGCCTGGTCTGCATATTGAGACCTTGTCTCAAAACAACAACAAACCCAAACAAAACAATACAAAAAATCATATTTATTCCCTCACCCATGTTCCTGTCCCACCCACTGAGTCAGGACTTGGCCGAGGGCCACAGTTCCTGTTGAAGGCTTTCTTTTCAACTTTGGCACCCCCTAGCTGCTGCTCCATATCCCAACCCTTTGCCTCTCCAGGTCTTGAGGTAGTGTAGTGACTGCTGTCTGTTGCTGTCAGCCCTTGTTTCTTCTCTGTCATTGACTTTTCAGCCCCACACTTTGTAAATGGTCTCTTCATTCTGTGGAGCCCTGCCAAATGTTCCCTCCCATGACCTTGACAGACAGAACAGGCTATAACGTGGTACACAATTTATTCCCTGTACTAATTCTATAAACCAGTGGAAGAAGTGCCACAATCTACAACTGAGCAACTGGATGATTCTAATGGGTTGCCTGAGTAGCCAAGGTTACACCATCAACAAGGTGGCACAGTCAGGATCTGATGGAGTCTGTCATGCTTCTGTCACTACTCCCCCCGACCAAAAAAAACAACAACTGTGCAGTGCTGCCCCTGGAGCACACCTGTGGGAAATGCCTGAACTCACTGGGTTGTCGTGTGTTAATCGTCACTTGTCAACTGGACTAGACTTAGAAGACACTCTATTGGTTACGTCCGAGGGCATTTTCAGAGAGATTTATGTGAGGAGACAAGTCTCATCCTGAACGTGAGTGGCAACATCTCATAGCTGGGGACTCAGACTAAATAAAAAGGAGAAAATAAGAAGGGCAGCGACAGACACCCGTGGCCGCAGCCTCACGATCGTGAGTCAGAATGAGCCCTTCCTTAAGTTGTTTTTATCGAGTAATTTGTGACAGCAAGGAGAAAAGTAACCAACACAACTGCCTTGGATGTCTGAATTTAGTTACGAAGGAAAAACCATGTAAATGTCATCAGAGATTGCCCAGTGTTTCCAACTTCCTAGTCCAGTTGTTTCATTACCAGTGTCTGCTCTGTTGTGGGATGTAAGAAAGAGTTAGTGGTGTGCGGATGCATTCCCAAACTGGCCTTTTAAAGACTCACGTCACCAGGGGTCTACACTTCTGTTCAATGACCTCAACCTCATAAAGCCTATGAGCACTGAGGCTACAGAAGCGGCCGGCACTGTCTACCAACGTGTGCTGCAGACCACTGTCATACGAGAGGTATAAGCCGGGGCTTCTGGGAGAGAATTCCACAGGCAAGAGGGGAAACAGGAAAGCTTTCAAAAGGCTGTACACTGTTTCTCATTTTGTTTTTGTTTTGGAAACTCACAAAATACTCTGAACCTTGGGGCTGGAGGGATGGCTCAGAGGTTAAGAGCACTGGCTGTTCTTGTAGAAGACCTGGGTTTGAATCCCAGCACCCACAAAGCAGCTAGAAACCATCCATAACTCCAGTTCCAGGGGATCTGACACCCTCTTCTGTCCTCCCAGGCCACTGCATGACACGGGTGCACTTACACACATGCAGGTAATACACTCATACACATAAAATAAAAATAAATAAATTTTTTTTAAAAAAGAAAATATGCTGAACCTTTAAGAGCAGGAAAAGAAGTACCTTTAGTTTAGCTTTTTCCAAATTAATTGGAACATAATGTGGCATCCCCCACCCACGGACACATTAATTATTAATTAACTCAGCTTTGCTAAATATAAAATCAGACACAAACTTTCACTATAAATTCCCTTAATCACCTTGAGACCACCACCGTTTCCACATGTTCTTGTATGTTGCTTAAAAATATCTACCAAGGGACTACAGAGATGTCTTACTGGTTAAGAGCACTGGTTGCTCTTGCAGAGGACCCCGGTTCAATTCTCAGCACTCACATGGCAACTTACAACCATTTGTAACTCTAGTTCCAGGGGATCTGACACCTTCCTCTGGTCTCCAAGGGCATTCATTGTATGATACAAGTGCACTTACATACATGCAGGCGATACTTACACACATAAAAATAATAAATAAAATATTTTTAAAAAATAAAAATTAATATTTTAAAAATTAAAAGAAGAACCTGCCAGATGTGGCGGCATACACCTTTGATCCCACAGTACTGGGGAGGCAGAGGCAGGCAGGTGGATCTCTGTGAGACAGAGGCAAGCCTGATCTCCATAGTGAGTCCAGGCCAGCTGGGGCTACAGGGAGACCCTGTCTCAAAACAAAGATGAAAGAGGGAAGGAAGGAAGGAAGGAAGGAAGGAAGGAAGGAAGGAAGGAAGGAAGGAAGGAAGGAAGGAGGGAGGGAGGGAGGGAGGGAGGGAGGGAGGGAGGGAGGAAGGAAAATTGGTCTACCAGGGCTAACAAGATGGCTCAGCAAATGGAGGCACTTGCTGCCAAGCCTGATGATGATCTGAGTTCAGCCCTCAGGGTCTACATGGTGGAAGGAGAGAACAGATTCTAGTGAGTTGTCCTCTGTCCACATGTGTGCCCACATACAGAAATGAATAAATAAATAAAATTTAATATATATTAAAATAAAAACATTTTATCAGTCCAAAGAATGAAACTGGAGACTTCTTAAGGCAGGCCTAGATGCAGTGGGGTATGCTGGGGCCCCGTCCCACCCACTCCCGCCACTGGCCTGTACTTTCAATAGGTGTGCTTTGGGCAAAGAGAAATCATGTCTTATTAAAGAGCAAATGAACCCTCCACAAATCACCTCAGGGGAAATACAGGTCAGCATACAAAGCCAGACTCCACCCTAGCTCACCCCACCGACTCCTCAGGCCCCACTTTGCCCTCCACTAGCAGAACACACAGAAGGCACTTAGGACTTCCCAGATCACCCAGAGTTCACATGTTCTCTCTACCCTCCATGTAATTAACTAAACACATCAGAAGGGCCAACAGAGAAGGGTGTAAAAATGAACTCATTATTCAGGCTGGCAAGTAATGTTATAAAACAGGCCCAGTTCTCATGTGGTCATTTGAATGAGAATGCCCCCCCAGAGGCTCCAAGTATTTAAACATTTTGTCCCTAGTTGGTGGTGCCATTTTGGGAGGTCTTAGAATGTGCAGCCTTGCTGGAGGAAGCACGTCACTGGGGGTGGGCTTACAGAGTTCTTTAGCCTGCTGGTTTTCCAATCACTTTCTTTTTCCTGTTTCTGCTTGAAGATGTGAGCACTTAGCTCTCTGCTCCTGCTCCAGCCACCTCACCCTGCCTCCCTGCCATGATGGACCCTGGAACTGTAAGCGCAAATCAACTCTTCCTTCAATCACCGTAATAGAAAAGTAACTAAGACATCTCATAAGGAAGAGGGGAAAGCAGGAGATAAAAGATATGACTGAGAACATCATTGGAAATATCAAGAAAAGTCCCAGGAGCTTGCTGCATTATGCATGAAGAGCACTGAGTATAAACTTGGCTAGGTGTTCAAAACACTGTGATCTCTCTAATTAGCCTTCTGTTAGGTGATTAAAACAATGACGGAAAAGCAACTTGGGGTGGAAGGGGTTTATTTCATATTACATCTCCCAAGTAACCATCCATCACTGGGGGAAGTTCAGGCAGGAACTCTGGGCAGGAACCTGGATGCAGCACCTAAAGCACAGACCACGGAGGAGTGCTGCTATCTGCTTTGTTTTACTCCTCTGGCCCATGCTCAGCCCACCTGCCCAGGGGTGGCACCACCCACAGTGGGCTGGGTCCTTCCACACCACTCAATCATCAAGAAAATGCCCCACAGAAATGTTCACAGTCCAGTCCAATAGAGGAAATTCCTCAGTTGAGGGTCCTTCCCCCCGGGTATGTCAAGTTGACAACCAAAGCCAAGACTGGCATCCAGCAATGGAGCTGGGGATGGAGCTCAGTGGTAGAGTGCTAGGGAGGGAGGAAAAGGAGGAGGTTCTCTAAACCAAGGCCTGGGAAAGAAGAGCCAGCTGGGAACACAAAGGATTTTGCCTTGAACAGGAGAACTTCCTATGGATACCCAGTGCTGAAGATGAGAGCCTGGAAATTCACTGCCTAAAAATGTGTGGCCCGGCAGAAGCTCCCTACAAAAATCAGAGCTCAGAATGACTGAATTTCCGGCCCCTCTTTGCAAGAAAAAATGCAATTTTGTATTTCTTTCTTTTTCCTTTCCTTTTTATTTTAGGCAGGATCATACTGTATAACCCAGGCTGGCCTCAAATTTGCTATGGAGAGCTAGGTATAAGTGGCACACGCCTGTAATCCTAGTACACGGGAGGCTGAGGCAGGAGGAGTTCAAGGCCAGCCTGGGCTAGGTAGTGAGTGACAGTCTGTCTCAAAAACAAAACAAACAGAAAACAGACACAACAACAAAAAATCTTGCTGTGTAGTTCAGACTGGCATGAAATTTGTCGTCCTTCCGCCTCGCCCTCCTGCATGCTAGGATCAGGATTGAATGCTTAATAAGAAATAAAGAATTTCAGGGCTGGAGAGAAGAGTAGTTGAGAGCACTTGCTGCTTTTGTAGAAGACCCAGGTTCGGTTCCCAGCACCCACCTGCTGGCTAGAAACTGTCTATAACTCCAGCTCCAGGAGAGCTGATGCCATCTTCTAGCTTCTGTGGGCACTGCATGCAGGCAAAGCACTCATATACACAAAATAAAATATTTTTATTTTATTTACAAAATAAAAAAGAAATAAAGAGTTTTAAAATTCATTTAGACCTCTTTCATTACAGGTCTTTTTCTTCCCTGGGGTTTCCTTCTTGGAGATCAATTCGGAAATATCCAACACAATTCAAACTTAAGCAAATTTTTAAAATTTTTCTTTATTATTCCTAGTGCCCACAGAGGTCCACACTGACGCCTCAGTGAAGACCAGAGGCAGCTCTGTTAAGTCAGTTTTCTCCTGTCTTTACGTGGCTTCTGAGGTTGAACTCAGGTTACCGGGCTTTCGTGGCAAACCCGTTACCCTCTGAGCCATCTCACCATCTTACCAGCCGGCCAAACACTCTTTACATTGCTGGAACATTCGGCTCTCCCTTCCTTTCCTTTTTATTTTGTTTTACTTTTTGAGACAGAGTCTCACAGTGTGACCCAGGCTGGGCCTCCAACTGCTATCCACCCTCCTGACTCAACCTCCTAAGTGCTGGGATTACAGGAACACTTCTGCTAAGTACACTACTGTCTTTAAACTATGCATGGAGACAATAAAAATGGGCCCAAACTCTTCAAATACTTCTGACAAAATCAGAAACAAAACTTTAGCTAGTCTAGTAAGAAGAGCAATAGGGGCTGGAGAGATGGCTTAGTGGTTAAGAGCACTGGCTCTTCTTCGTTTCTCTGAGCCTCAGTTTCCTTATCTGTAAAATGAGGTGATAGGACCTTGCAGGGCTCCTACAGAGATTAAATGCATACAGATGCTTCACATATGTTGGATACCTCCATGAAGAGGCTGGAGACAGAATAAATCATGTTCAGCATATTGTCAACTTTAAAACTGAACCAAAAAACTAATATTCACACATATCCCTGTGCTCTGGCTGGGAAAGCAGGCTTTTTAATTGCTCTGATCCTGCCTCTTGGGCACTGAGTTAGGACATTTAATACCATCTCCAAATGCCAGACTTCGTATGCATGGGGTCAGAAGCCAGCCTGCTTAGTGTTTCTGTTGATTTTAAGCAGGGACTTCAGCCATCCACCTAGTCTACCTTCCCCTTGGCCCCTGGCCAGTCGAAGCTGGCTTCACCTGGTACTCAGGAGAGCTGGCTGCGGAGAGGCCTGATCTTTGATGGATTTTCACTGTTTAATTAAAGTGCAGCTGGGGCCTGGGCAGTGCTGTACCCTTTGGCAAGATATTTGTCACAGGCTGTGCAAGTAGGCCACTTGGCCAGGACACGAGCCCCAACTCTGCCTGGTCTCTTAGCCCAGGGAACTGATGTGTGTACCTTCAGATGGCTCCGGGGCTCATCCCAGGAGCCTGTTTCTCTATAGACACTGCAGGTCTTCTCCAGAATATGTTAGAATCCCAATTCAAAAACTGGCCAATGGCTGGGCATGGTGGCACATGCCTGTAATCCCAGCACTCAGGAGCAGAGGCAGGCAGATGTTTATAAGTTCAAGGCCTAGTCTACACAGCAAGTTCCAGGCCAGCCTGGTCTACATAGCAAGTTCCAGGGCTACACAGTAAGACCCTATCTGAAAGACAGACAAACAAACAAGTCCTAAGATTACAGGCATATGCCACCATGCATGGCTAATGATATGTTCTCTTAAATAAAAAGAAAAGATGCCTGGATCCCCAAAGAGAAGGCAATCCAATCAAGAACCAGGACACTGGGTTCTGCTGGGACCTAAGACCTTTCTTTTACACTAACTTTTGTAATTCTAAACTTCTGAGGATTTGGAGCCTAGCTGTTACAGCAGCTAGGGTTAACTTGATATCACAGGACCCTTGACCTTAATAAATTACCAGGCCTCCTCTCTGTATCTCAGTTTCCTCATTTGTAACAACAACTGTTGTTAGTATTATTTGAAAAGTAATAGTACAAGCTGTGGTTTAGCTAAGTGTTCCCAGGGCCATGTACTAAAGGTGTAGACCCTAGGGTGGCCTTACTGGGGGCAGTGGCAGGGACTAGGGAGAGGTCTGTAGGTCATGGGAGTATGAGGCCAGCCTGATCTACATGGTGAGTTCCAGGCCAGCTGGGGCTACAAAGGAGGCAAGGGTGGGTGTGTGGGAGGGAGGTGCCCAAGATTAGTCACCAGGGAAGCATGAATATGAAGCAGAGCGAGAAACTCTCACTCTTGTGGGCTAGTATCATTAGAAGGCAGATGCTGACAAGCATTGGCAAAAACCTGCTGGAACTGGTCCTCTCAGACAATGCTGGTGAGCATGCACAATGATGTAGCTGTGCAATGATGTAGGTCACGTGCATGTGGAGACCCGTTGTTGATGTTGGGAATCTTCCTCTCTCACTCTTCTACCTTGGTCTTTGAGGCAGGGTCTCTCAATCAAACTCAGGGCTCACTGATATGGCTAGTCTGGCTAGGCAGCTTGCTCTGGGATTCCTTCTCCTCCTTCCAGTGCTGGGAATACAGACAAGCTGCCATGGCCACCCGGCATTTATGTAGGTTCTGGGGATCTACACATGGGTCCTCTTGATTGTACAGCAAGCACTTTAACTTCTGGGTCTTCTCCCCAGCATGAGGGAGCTGCTTTTGAAGACAGTTTGGCAATTCCTCAAAATACCAAACATAGCAATTACCACATGACCCAGTAATGCCAAGCTTAGGAACCCACGAGAAAGGAAAACACATGTCCACACAAATGATTACAAGTGAAAATTCATAGTGCCAATTTGTAATAGGCAAAAAATGCAAGCAGCCCAAACATCCATCAGCTGGGAAGTAAGTGTATCTCCATAGTAGAATACTTTTCAGCCATCAAAAAAAAAACACTGGTACATGCAGACATGTGGGACCCTTAACAAACTCACGCTATGAGATCAGTCACATAAAATCACATATGGTAAAATTCCACTTAGAGGAAGTATCTAAAATAGGTGTCCTAGTTTGGTTTCCATTGCTTAGATAAAACATTCCTACCAGAAGGTTTTATTTGGCTTCTATGTCCAGATCACAGCCTGTCATTGAGGGAAGTCAAGGCAGGCACTTGAAGGCAGGCCTGCCTGCTGTTCCACACAGTGTCACCTCTGATGACAGGACTCACCTCACAGACTAGCTTGAGGAAGGGGTTATCAGTTTCATGGGCGTGTGAACCACACAGTCATCTTCTACCTGGCACTCTTCTATAGCCCAGGACCACTTGCCTAGGGATGGTGTTGCCCACAGGGGGCTGGGCCCTCCTACATCAATTAACAATCAAGACAGTCCCCCACAGACCAATCTGATCTAGAAGTTCCTCAGTTGAGGCTCCCCTCTCAGATGCCTCTAGGCTGTGTCAACGTAACAGTTAAAGCTAACCAGGACAATAGGCAGATCCACAGAGACAAAGGCAGATTACGGTAGAGCACGAGGAAAAGGAGACAGGGATGCTTGTTTGGAAGGGTGACGGACCACACTTGGAACTGATCACGGCAATGACTGTGCAGCTGTAAACATACCACTGAAATATTTAAATGGGTGGGTTCTAGCTCAGCGAGGCCTTTTAGAAGGCCTATGGATCAGACAGCCTTACCCCTGCATTCCGACTTCCATCAGAGGCCTCAGCATACTTCCCAGCATGTCACAAGCCTTTGGAAAGGACTTCTGTGTGAAGATGAGGATGTCGCTGCATGTCAGTGCCATGACACACACACACTAATGAGCCTGGAGTTAAAGCTAGAGGTCTCAAACTGAGAGGAAGGGTGGCTTGGGAGGTACTAGTATCCCCAAGTAGAAGATGACTCTGTGGTTCACGCGCCCATGAAACTGATAACCCCTTCCTCGACCCCCATTCTCACCCCCCCCCACAATCTTCCAGTCCCAGAGGTTCAGGCAGGGGCCTTAGGCTTTGTTTCTTTTCACACAAGGGCATGTGCCATGAGTCACACTTCCCAGAACCAGAAATCCCGAAAGGTCTAGGGAGCCAGGAGCACAAATGGCTTAAATTGAAGTCACATCACTTGAAAAGCTGACATTAAGGCCTTCCAAACTGCATGACAAATTGCCAACCCTGCAATTCAGGGCCCCCGGATTCCTTCTCCACCTGCTCCAACACCAATTTAAGCAATTCTGAACTTTGATCTCTGTGGCAGAATGCCTCCGATTTATTGAAGTGTCAGGTTCCAATTGTGTTAACATCCACCTCTGGCAGGGCCATTATGAGGTGTGAATCTGGGTGCCCAGCACCCCGGACACATTCCACACAGCGACAATCAGAAGGAACAAATCAATCTCCCTCTCCATAGTCATCACTAGAGCCTTCCAATTTCCCATAATGATGGCCAGGGAAGAAAGGCAGGTGAAACGATCATTCTTTCTCCAGGAGGCTGGACACACGCCGGAGGGGCTACCAAGTCCCCGGGAGCTCTTGCAACTTTCAGGTGAGACCCAGCTGCACAGCCCCTTGCAAGTGACTGCATCCTCAGTCTGGCTGTATGCTAGAATTAAGCTACCCTCCCCGCTGTGTTTTGCAAACAGCCTCAAAACTGTCAGCTCCTGTTGCCCAGGCTTCTCCCAGCTGTCACTATTAACTACCTGTCATCTGCAGGTCTGCTCCACCTGGGCTGAGAGCCAGGAGGGGCTCAGTCTTATGGTAAATAGGAAATTCCCTCCCCAAAGAAAGGAGAGTTTATTTCCAACCTGAGGTATAGAGGTGTGGGGTGAACAGGACAAGAATCAGGGTCCCTCTAGGGACCATCAGTCCCCTGACCCTGTGAGGCCAGCCTTTGTCCCCAGGATCCTGCCATCTGAGACTATCCTAGGCTCCCAGAAATCTTCCTGATTCTAGACTGTGATAGTTAACCTTCACCGTTCCTCACTGGACTTAGTATCACCACAGCAACAGATCTCTGGGTGTGTCCAGAAAGGTTTTTCAGAGCAGTGAAAACCCATCCTGAATGTGGATGGCACCATCCCGGGGCCTTGGGTCCCAGACCAAGCAAATTGCACAATAGCGTTCATCTCTCTCAGCTTCCTGACTGCAGATCCATATGATCAGCTGATTCACAGTCCTGCCACCTTGCCCTCAAAAGTGAGCCAAAATAAAACCTTTTCTAAGTTGCTTTTGTCACAGCAATGAGAAAAGTAACTACCGTGAGGACTAAGACTCCTGACAGACACTAAGAATTATCATTGCAGAATCCCCGCACCTGCTACCCTGGTGCCCACCTCAACAACCTGGCATGCCATGACCCTGAAATTTGAGAGTGGGTCTGCAGACCCCTCCTGGTGTCCCCTTTCCTTCCACCTCCTCACCAGGGCTCCAGCCACAACAACAGCCATGCTGGTCAAGACAAAAGCTGACTGTAGAATAATTGTTCAAGAATTGAAAAGCATTTCAATGAGCTGCCTCGGTTAGCAGAAGCATCATTCTACCAAGGAAGAGATCCCGGAGGGAAAGGAGCGCTGAGCCCCACCCCAACCCGGACTCACACGGTGCCCACAACCCGAGTTTACATCATGGTGGGAACAGCCCCTTCCTAGCCCAACACCATCACCCCCAGGAGCTCCGCTGTGTCTGGGATACAGCTTTATTCCTGACTCCCCAGTTAGTCTGTTTTCCATAGCACAGATGAGAACAGTGTCTGGGTTTTAAGAGACACGGGATGAGTGATGGATGGGCACAGGCGTGATTCACAATGAAATAAATGCTTAAGCCACATCCCTCCCAGGAAGAGCGTCCACCTCCCAAAAGGCTCTCAGAAACACCCCCTGAGGTGTGGAGGTGTGACCCAGAGCACAGTAAAGGTAGACAGTTGATGACTGAGGCCTGTCACGGGTAGAGGAAAATGAGTCTGAGGCTCCTGCCTGCACAACCCACTGGTCAAGAGGCAACTGATAGGGAGATAGGTGTCTGTAAAGTGCTTGCTTGCTTGCATGCACAAGGATCTGGGTTCAATCCCCAGAACCCACATATATTAATGAAAGCCAAAGCATGTATTCTGTTGTAATCCTAGTACTGGGGAGGCAGAGACAGGTGAATCCCTGGGGCTCCATGGCCAGCTAGGCTAGTCTATTTGGCAAGTTCCAAGCCAATGAGAGGCAGACTTTAAAAAAAAAACAAAAAATGCCTGAGAAATAACTTCCTAAGTTGTCCTCTGACCTCCAGACAAATGTGTTTGACTTGGTGCTGGGGCTTTTATAAGTTCCTTATTATTATTTTATTTTGAGACAGATGTCTCAATGTAGCTCTGGTAGGACTTGAACTTGAGATTCTCCTGCCTCACCTCCCAGGTAGCTGGGATTACAGGCTAGTGCCACCACACCTAATTAGTTGTCAGTGATTGACTGATAGGCATAGAAGTTGTACTTGTGGAACTGGTCCTAAGGCAGCTCAGTCTCTGGCTCATCTGCACTCCCCCTGGCTTTGCACTTCAGTGAAAAAATAATGTTGAGATGGGCAGGAAAGGGTAGGTGTGGGAGAGGGGAAAGGATGGAATTCTGAATCTTGGAAAGTTAGTCTGCCCATGTCTCTCTATGGCTCACATTTTGCCACTGGGCTACTCTGCCTTGTCCTCTGTTTAAGCGCTCCAACATGACCTTGTACCGAGCCACTTCACCAGGAGGCTTTCCTGGCCTCCCTCCACCCACCCACCCGCATCATCCCACCCACCTCATTGCCCAACTTTTTACAAATTCATAGTCACCACCATTCAGTCAGAACTCACAGATTGTAAGATCCAACCTCTGCTCCTAGAGGTTTGTCAAATAGGAGGATTCAGTGGGACTGTCTTCCCATGAAGAAGACAGATTCGGAGGGAGAGCAAAATGGATTTTCACACACACACACACACACACACACACACACACACACATACACACGCACGTGCGCGCACACATATTCCAAAAGTTGAGGTTGATATGGAGTCCAGAGATCAGAAATCTCATCCTAGATTACAGAGAATTTGGAGTAACCTGGGGTGCCTATCGATGACCCAGTCAGAGCCGATGTTAAGTGCTTGAAGCTATGTTAGACACTCAGGATACAAACGTGAGCAGAGCACACACAACTCCTGCCTGATGGTAAATGCAGGGAAAATGAGAGGTAAGCAGGCAAGGGGAGGCTGAAGGCTAGGCTTCCTGTCCCAGCTCTACTCGGCAGGCAAAGCTCTTATTGGGAGTTTCTACTGGCTTCAGGCTATACAATTTGCTGGAAACATAACAGAATGTTTATATCTATCTTTTTAAAAAGCATTTTGGTTTTACTTTTTGATGTAATTTAATATTGAAAGTGTTGTGGGTCTCTCCTTCAATGTTGTCCTTTTAGCCACAATAGCAATGTTCACCCCTGTCTACAGGAGGATGCCATCTTGCCTCCAGTACTAAGGGCTGAAACACAATTATGAACTGCACTCATTAACCAAGTAGAGATATTCCATGAGACAAGAAAAATGCTCCTAATATAGAGGTGTCCCTGGGCTGGAGCCCACTTATCCTGGAACCCATCTCCTCCTCGCAACACAGAGGTGCCTTCATTAGGAGAAAAGAAAGAGGTCTTTGTGATGATGTCATTCCCAGACCACCCCATGCGGACAATAAAACTGAATTTGAGAGGAGCCTGGTGAAATCAGAGCTCAGAAATCATAAAAGGGCTGCAAGGGCCCCAAGAGGTTATTCAGCCTAATCCCCTAATTTCAGAAATGAACAAACACCACCAGAAAGCGGGAGAGACCTGACTGTGATTATACAACCAGTCAGCAGTGAGCTATTTTCACCAAGGTAAACAGGGGGAAATTCATTCCACACAAACCCAACAGTGATGTGGGTAAGAGGAGGCCTACAGGGCGCAGCCTTCCCATAGTGGGTGACATGCACAGACAGAGGCGGTCTATAATGCAATGTGCTCCTGTGCCGCAATGGAGTGCGCTCCGTGGCACTGAGAAGGAAGCATACCACCTTCCGGGTGCGGCTTGAGGAAGGGAGCACACCGAAGGGAGCGCCCTCTGGTTTGGTTTGGTTTGGGTTTGCGAACAGGGTGCTAGGATTCCTAACTTGGGTCTTTCTCCCCAGCCCCTGTCTCTCCCCCTCCCCTCTTCTTCCCTCCCCTCCCTTCCCTTTCTCCTTCCCCTTCTTGAGACAAGAACTCATGCAGCCTAGGATGGCCATGAATGCACTATACAGCCAAGGATGACCTTCAATTCAGATCCCCCTGCCTGCACCTCCTAATGCTGGAATCACAGAAGTGTACCATCATGGCTGGTCTGTCGACATGGTGCTGAGACTGGAACCTAGGGCTTCGTGCATGTTGGGCAAGGACTCCGCTAACTGCATTATGTTCCCAGTCCCCTAAAATCGGGCCTTATGGAATTTATTGATCAGAGAAGAGCAGAGAGTCTTTCTAAAAATGTCAGATAGCATGTGTACAGGTAAGAACATGAGAAAGAACGGGATGTGTTTAAGGAATAAATTGTGCTTTACTGTGATTAAATTTCCTAATGAGGAAATGAAGAAAACCTGGGATGTCAATACAAAGAAATATGTCCCAAGGAGAACAACAATAATAATACATATTCCCAGGCATGGTGACACACACCTGTAATTCCAGCACGTAGGAAGCAAAAGGCAGGAGGATCACTATATATATATAAGTTCCAAGCCAGCCTGGTCTATGTAGTAAGATCCAGGCCAACTGGAGTTATATAGTGAGACCCTATTTCAACAAACTCAAACCAAATTAAAACAAACCATATTGGCCAAAGAATAAAGAAAAATGAATCAAAGATAATCTAGTTGGGTATATACTACAATATTCCAGAAAGGAAATAAATAGGATAAAACTGTAAAACATGAAAATCATATGCCATTCAAGTTTCAGTGTCCATAACTACATGGCCAGACTGGTTTGTTTGCCTAGGGTCTGCATGACAACAGCTGGAAACTGAAGACACAAGGTCCATGAAGTCTTAAACAGTTACTACCTGACTCATAAGAGAAGAGTCATCAGGTCTGACATATTCCAGCTGTGTGTGGCTGGTGGATGAGAGAAAAGTAGCACAAACTGGAGGCAAACAGAACAAATTCCATCAGTGGTGTGTGGAATTTGTGATCCTCTGACATATCCAAGAGATGGTGGGAAGATGTCTTTGGACCTTGGGTGAAAGGTCAGGACTTGAGATATGTGAAAATCATCAATGGGCAGGTGATGGCCTTGGAAGAAATGAGATAACCTGGAGGCAGGGTTAGGATCAGAAGAGCAGAAACAGTTAGAGCGGGAATCTGGAAAGAGGAGATACACCAGGACCAAAGCCAATGAGAGTGAGCTGCAAGAGAAGATGACTTCCAGGACCAGGAAGCTGAGCAGGGCTGAAAGTCTCCAAGAGCCTAAGAAGAATCCAGGGCAGAATCAGAAAAGGAGATCAACTGTTTTAGAGACCTCAGTCAGAGACCACTGAAATAGCAACGAAACTCGTTCCCTGGCGGCCTTGGAACTCATGTTCTCCGTTTTCTACTGCTCCTCACACTGCTCCTGTGGACAGTCTTTGTCTCTGGTTCTTCATCCCCCAGAATGTGAGGAAGCTGTAGGGCTCAGTCCTCCTGACCGCTTCTGCTTTACAACCACAGCCTACTCAGCCTCATGAATTTGAATACAGCCACACAGCCCTGCATCTCCACCCAGACTCTTGACTCCCAGAACCAATACATGCCTAGAGTCTCCATGGGGAAGCAGCAGGCACCACTCCCTAAACAAGCCCCAGAGCTAGAACTTTTCTCTTCCTTTCCAAATCCGCTAGACTTGCCAGATTCCCCATCACAATCAAAATCAACTCTACTTGTGCAACTGTTCAAGCCCAAAGCCCCAATGCAATCTTGCTTTGATTCTTTCACCTTCCTCAGCCCTCAATAACTCCTGCCCTATCTTCAACAATACCCAGAATCCAACTCTCACCCCCTCCACATCACTGTGCATCAGACCCCTACGGTTTGGACATGGATCAATCTAGTGCCTCCTGACTCCTCTCCTGGCTTCTCTCATCACCCTCTTCAGTCAGTTACCACCACCATCCTGTGAAGACAGGAAGGAAGTCAGGTTCTTTCATGTGAACCCTCCCAAGCCATCCTGCCTCACTCTGAGCAGAGGCCCAAGTCTCACACTGACCCTCCCCCTGATCCCACAGAACCGCCTCAGTTTCCCTCCAGTCACATGAACCTGTTGGTTGATCCTTGACACCACAACAGGGTCACTCTTGCCTCAGGGTCTTTGAATGTCCCATTCCTGCAATCTGCAATGTTATTCTCCAAGAGTTTATACACAGCTTAAGAAGGGATCCATCCCATTGTTGAGGGGGATGTGGGGTGTCGGGTCACTGCATCCCCAGGCAGGAAGTAGGATTGGGCTATAAAACTCAAGCTCTGCCTCTTAGTGATTCACCTCCTCCAGCAAGACTTCACCTTCCCTTAGGTTCCTCAGCCTTCCAAAACAGCACCCCCAGCTGGGGACCAAATGTTTAAAACATGAGCCTATGGGGACACTTCACATTCAAATCACTACCTAGGATTCATGGCTATCCTAAGGGTGGAAGGAAGCGCAAAGGAATGGTCTCTGAGCATGCTCCAGGAGAAAGACCTTCTAGGAGGGGCCCGGATGGGAAGGGAGCAAGTCAGGAATATAATAAATATGGGAACTGAGCAGAGGTGAGGGGCTTGAAGTGGCTCCTACCTGAGCTTCAGTTTTCTATGACCAACCTGTGGGGGAAAGACAGAGGTGGTGAGGACATTCTAGAAGACGAAAACCAAGCTGAACAGGCAAGAAGACAGGGACTGCTCAGCAGGGCATTGGGCTCTGGTCACCCCACAAACCATACACCTGGGCAGAGTTTGGGGAGTTTTTTCAGCAAAGTTGAGCAGCCAATGATAACCAAGGGTTAAGAATTAGTATTATCCATAAGAACTGTGACCTAAAGCCCTAAGCAGACACTGCAGAAATCACACTCTGGGCATCAGACCTCACCTTACCTAAATGGTTAAATGACAGGAACAAAACACACAGGGCTGAAGCTGCAGCATGGTAATGTACTTGCCTCACATGCATGAGGCCCTAGGTTTGATCCCCAGTCCTGCCCCAAGACACATCAACAAAAACAAGAGTAAAAACTTGTAGGATGTATTCTAATGAGACTTAATTATTCTATGGCCCATGCAGAAAGTATCCCTAGGAAGATATATTATTCTAGAAATTACTGACAGGCTGGAGAGATGGCTCAGCAGTTAAGAACACTGAATCCTCTTGTAGAAGATCTGGGTTCAAATACCAGCACCCACATGGTGGCTAACAACTGTCTGTAACTCCAGTTCCATTGGATCCAACACGGTCTTCTGACTTCCCCAGGCACCGCATGACATGGGTGCACTTACATGCAGTAATACATTCATACACAAAAATAAAAAAGAATAAAGAAAATATTTTTAAAAGAAATTATTGACCTAAATATTCCAACACGCACCGTAACTTTCCCATCTTTGAGCTCTGCAGTGGGACATTCAATGATGAAGGGAGGTTCTCAGTCAGGAGACCTGCACGCTGAGACCCTGAGATAATCTGAGCATTCCAACTAGCATGACTTTAAGGAATTGTGAAGAATGAGAAGGTAAGTATTAGGCAAATTCTGCACAGCACAGAGCTGTGAGCTTGTGCAAGGCCCAGCCCTACATTACTGGCTCATGGGTCTTGGGAGGGGGACAGCCACAATCCCTGCAACCCAGCACACACTCACCAACAACAGGCATCTCACACAGCCTCTTTGACTCTCTTACAGAACCTCCACCCCTGGGCAGCAAGAAGCAGCTAGAACAGGTGGTGGCCAGCCCTGATAGAAGCCCTGTGCTCTCCCGTTCATCCATTTACAGCCCCAGATTCACTAACAGACTGAACCACAGAATCGGGACTTTATAGTTAAGTGTAACAGGGACTCAAATAAGATCTCACACTTGGTTTCAAAAATCCCAGCTGTGAGCTGGGTATGGTAGTGCATACCTTTAACCCCAGCACTCAAGAGGCAGAGGCAGGCCTGGTCTATATAGTGAGTTCCAGACCAGTTGGTTGGTTTCCACTACTACTAGATTCTGCTGGCTTCTGGAGGCTTAGGCCGATGGAGTCCACTAGGCCCCCTCCATCACCCTCCCCTCCACTCTGTGTCTGCTGAGGAATATACAAGAGCACTGCCCCATACTGTCTCCTCCAAACGTCCCTGCCCTGGTAGCATCCTACTGCGTTCAAAGACAAGTACAGACAAACTGTGTTTGTTGTACCATCTTCTCCCTTTCCACTTGAGCATTCCCAATTCCCATATGACTATAGGTCATGTCGGACGGCCCTCTTCCAAGCTGGAATACAGGCCTGTAATCCCACCCACTCAGAGGCTGAGGCAGGAGGACCAAAAATTCAAATATAGCCTGGACAACTTATTGAGATCTGTCTTAAAGTAAAAGAAAAAAATAAAAAAGAAGGCTAGGAAGACTGGGAAGATGGCTCAGTTGGTAAAGCGTTTACCATACAAGTATGAGGACCCAAGTTCAGATCCCAGTCCCCACTTAAAAAGTAGAGCATGCCATGGATTAATGCATCCCTGAACTCTCACCAGAGAAGCAGATGCTAATTAACACGGAGACCCACAACTGGCCAACATGTAGAACCTAAGAGACTGCAGAGTGCTTATCCCTGAAGAGGACACCTGTATCAAACCTCTGCCACCCAAGGCTATAGGGATCATTGCAGAAGAGAAGGTAAAAAGACTGTAAGAATCAGAGGTGGTGTCCGACCACAAGGAAACACCTGGGCGGTGGCTCAAATGAACTCAAAGCAGTGGTATAGCACAGGCCCCACATAAGCTCGAGTCAGACAAAATCCCCACATAGAAGCGGAGAAATGGGCAAGAAGCTCCAACTCCAGCCGAGGAACCATCCGCACTGGATGGCTGCTGGGAAAGGCTGCGGCTCTGGGTAAGTTAACCAGGTTCCAGAGAATGGACCTGCACCAAAGGGCACTTGGGGACACAAATTTGACTCAGTGGGCCTTAAAATACATATAGCAGAGCACACGAAATCCGGCCGGGTAGTGAGGGGCAGGTGGTAGGGGCCCAGGCATGATGTCGGCAAAAAGGTTTTAAACTGAAGAAAAAAGTGGGGCATGGAGTATGCTGCAATCTCAGCACTACTGAGAATCCCCCGGAGCTTGCTGGTGAGACGGTCTAGCCCAACTGGGGAGTGCCAGGTTCAGTGAGAGACCCTGTCTCAAAAAGAAATAAATAAAGTAAGACAGAGGGCTGGGAAGATGGCTCAGTAAGCAAAGGGGCTCACTGTGCAGGCCTGGTTGGCCTGAGTTCAATCCTGGGACCCCACGTAAAGGTGGAAGGAGGAAGAGGACTCCACAAAGTCAACTGACCTCCACGTGTACACTGGGGCATACATGCCCAGAAGCACAGGTGATGACAATGATGATGATAATAACTCTAAGAGCGACTGAGTGAGGAAGACAGACACCCAGTGTCAGCTTCTACCCTGTCTCTGTCCTCTACACACACACACTCACTCAGGGCAGGGGACTAGGGCTCTCCGGGTGTCGCTCAGTGAAACAAGGCTTGCCTCGCATGCATGAGACTGAGACCCTCAGTTCAATTCACTAGACTAAAAAAAAAAAAAAAAAAGAAAAAAGAAAGAAAGAAATCAAAGCTCCAGGTCCTAACCAGTCCCAGTTTGTTCTCCTGTCTGTCCCTTTTTCACATGGGGTGGTGACAGCTTCTACTTGCTGCTAGCCCTTTCAAGTGACTCCAACCCATGGTCATTGAACTACACCCGGCCAAGGGTACAAAGACGTTGCAATTTGGGGTGGGGGACAGAAGGATACTTGATTATGGGGTTCTTGATCATGAACTTTGAAACAAGAGCATCATGTAACAACGTCAAAAGGTTGGACACACACCAGGCATGGTGGCATATACCTTTAATCCCAGCCCTCAGGAGCAGAGGTAGATCTCTATAAGATCTAGGCCAGCCTGGTGTACACCATGACTTCCAGGTGAGCTAGGACTAGGGAGACCCTGTCAAACAAACAAAGGTTGGACATGCCTGGGGGGTCAGCACCCCTTCCTTAATCTTAACCTTTCCTATAGCTCTGTAAATAACTCCATGCCTTATGGTCAAAGTCCCAACTAAATTGACTTGTTGTTTCCTCAGGCGCTCCAATGAGTGGAAGAGACAGGATGCCAGAGAGCCTTGAGATCGTGTCCTTAAGGACCAGCTGCAGAGAGAGCAGATGCTCGCCTACACAAGAGCAGACTCCAGAGGACAACACAGGTTATTTAGAAAGGGTAACCAGCTACATGAGACTCCAAGATAGTTGTGGATGCAAAGCTAACTGGTAAAAGTGGGGTGAGCAAACTTCAGTGATTCTGAGCTGCCAATCTTCAGGTGGATAGGCCCATATCAAGAACACTGTAGGAGGGAGAATAGTCTAGAAAAGGGTTCCCCCAGCCAGACCCCACACCTATCTACAACTTCCACTTTTGTGGTTTTAGTGACCCTCGGTCAACTGTGGCTGCAAAGTACTAAGTACTGGAAATAATTCCTGAGTTGTAAACTGTACACCACTCTGATTAGCATGATGAAATCTTCAATCATGCCACACCTTCTTGCCTAGGACAGGACTCACCCCTCTGCCCAGCAGATCCACACTCTATATATTACTCAGCATTGGTGACTCTGTAGCCACCTAGGTTACTGGCTCAAGTGTCAGACTGAGTGTCCCAGTTCTGTAGTGCCTGTCATGATGTCACCTCACCCCCTACCCCCATCATCACAAGGGCATGTACACTAAGACTCACTTTTCCAGAGAGATTATGTTCATGAAACTTTTATTATAGCATATTGTCAGAACTGTTGTATTTGAGAGTAGTTATTGATGTTAACCTCTATGATGATGATGATGATGATGATGATGATGTCAGAGGCCAACTTCATGAAGTCAGTTCTTTCTTTTTACTTTTACATGGGATCAAAGTTGCCAGGCACACGCGATAAGCTACTTTACCCACTGAGCCATCTTGCTGGCCCTATTATTAACCTGTTACTGAGCCTAGCATACAGATTAAACTTTATCATAGTACGTACAGGGGGAAAAAACCATACTATATACGAGGTTCAGCACTACCCATAATTTTGACCATCCACTGGGAATCTTGGAACAATTCCATTTCAGATAAGGGGAAACTGAACTTGTAACTTTAAAGGAAAACTTGGGGAATATATTTTCCTGACTCTTAACAGCAATTTAGAGAACAGACATTTAGCAATTGCCTTGTTTGTTAATTCTCAACACCAAAGTTGCTTTGGCATAAAGAGAACCTGAGACTTATTTCACATTTCAATGCCCCAGCACTAGAAAGGGCAAGTTGCAATCCACTGAGCAGTCTTCTGGAAAGATTAGGCATATAACTCAGTAGAGCACTTGCCTAACATGCTCGAGGCCCGAGGTCCCCGAGGTTCAATACCCAGTACCAGAAAAAAAGTAAGAGAGTAAACTAAATAAGTCAGGCCTGGTGGGGCCAGCCTGTCGTCCCAACTAGTCTGGAAGCTGAGGCAAGGAAGACTGCAAGCTCCTGTCTGAGCTACAAAGTATGAGGCTAGGGGCAACTTAGCCAGATGGTGTCTCAAAATAAAAGCAACAAGACCGCTGTGGACAAGGCTCAGGGTGGAGCACTGGCCTGGCATATATGAGGCCCTCTGGGTTCAATCCCAGCACTGGAGGAAAACAAACCATTTTCAACCCCACAACTCTTGCTCAAACATCCATCATTACAATGATTTCTAAGAGCTACCACTCATTTTTCCACACCCGAAAGCAAGTTGCAAAATTTTGTCTACGGTACAAAATATTCTACACAGAAACTATCCTGGAAACCAATACGATTGTTCTAATTCACCGCGATGGGGAAAAGTGAGTTTTGTAAAAGTCTGGAATGGAACGGTCCAAGTTCACAGCGGGGTCACGGCCCATGATGCAGTTTGAATCTAACCCAGGTGTGGTAAGAGTCTACCCTTCACCACGCTGCCGGGACAGCGCGTTCTTCTCTTACTCAGTCAGCAAACATTTGATATTGATCAACCCATCCACACAAGCCCAGGGGATCCGCAAGAGATCCAAAGAGGCCAGCGTGGCTGCGCCTCGGCAAAAAGGGCCTCGAGTGAGCCCCGGAGACCACCGGATTGCGGACCAATGAAGGCGGAGAGGGAAGAGAGACGGCGCCCAGAAAACTTCCCGCAGAAACTCGGGGAATGCCAGCCCTGGGGCGCGCAGAGGGCGGGGACAGGGCCTCGGGAGGGCGCGGGCGCGGGCTGGGCCGGCCAGGGCTCCGGGGCTCCGGCCTGCTCTCAGGCCCGGGAGGCCTGCGGGGCCCGGGACTCGGGGACCCGGTGCGGGGTCGCGGGCTCCAGGAGGCGCGCGCGCCCGGACACGCGCCCCACCCCGCCGGGCACCCGCCGCGCGCGCCCGGCCGGCCGGACCCTCGGGTCCCCCACTCCCGGGTCCCCAACGCGCCCGCCGCCCTGGCGCCTCTCACCTTCCTTGGCTTTCTTCCTCCGGGCCAGAGTGCCTCCGAGTTTCCCCAGGAACGAGTCATCTTTCTTGCGGGACGGAGGCGACTTGGGAGTGGGAGATTTGGGGACCGAGGGCGACTTCTGCGGGGAAGTGGCCATGGCGGCGGCGCGCCGAGCAGGACGCGGAGCAGGAGCTGGGCGGGCGGCGGCGGGACTGTGGCTGCGGCTTTCCAAACGGAAGCGGAATTATTCCAGGCATTTGAGGCAGCTCGCTCGCCTTTCCCGTCCCTCGCTCCCTCCCTCGCGCCGCCCTCCTCCCTGCAAGAAGCTGCTGCGCCTGGGGCCCGAGCCCCGGGCTGCCCTGGCTGCGAGGACGGCCGGGCCTGTAGCTTGCAGGAGGACATGCGTGCAGAGGACCTGCATGCAGGGGGATATGCTTGCAGGGGGACCTGCATGCTGGGGGATATGCATGTGGGCGAACCCGCATTCAGGGAGACAGGCATGCTGCGGGACATGCATACGGGGAAACCTGCATACAGGGGGCCATGCATGCTGGGGGAACATGCAGCCTTCTCTGTCGTGTGTGAGTGTGTGTGTGAGGGGGGGTAAGCTCCTAGATGGCAGGGCTGGAGTCTAGAAGTTTCATCCGCCCCACCTACTTTGAGCCAAGGGCACACATTCCTGACACACATCATGAAGGAAGGGAACAGCCCTGTTGTCCTATTTTCCTACCGCGATGTGCTTACTTCCCACCCCCTGCATTGGTCTCTGTATGATTAATATTTCCATGTTTTGTGCTGAAGGGAAAAGCCAGCTCTTGGAAGAAACCACTGGGGTGGATCAAGATGGGCTCGGGCTCCACCAAACTGCTCTGTCAACTGCTTCTGATGAATCCATGACCATCAACCTCCTCTCTATCCACAGGAAGACCGAGAAGTTGGAAGTGAATGAGGGCAAGGGCCCAGCCTACTCTTGCAAGCCATCCAGCTTCTGGCATCTTAAAGGCTTGCAGGAAAGGAAGATCCCAGATAGTGTAGAAACACGTGTGGGGAAGGCACAACCGTGAACTGTTGTGGGACACCCACCCTAACCTATCTCGCCAAAAGCAATAGAGTTAATTCCAGACCCTCTTCCGGTGACTTTGGAGTCTCTCAAGACAGTGTTTCAAAAGCTCAGAATGGTAGTGATGAAGAGGCCACATTTCATGAGGCTTGTTCATCCTGAGTTCTGTCGGGCTCTTCTGTCTGTGTGCCTGTCTCTCCCCCATACTCACGTGATACTGTAGTAGCCTATCCAGCCTGGAGACTTACGTACTGTTCAGGAACTCTTTCCCTGGGGAGACATATCTATCTATCTATCCGCTCTTTATAGAGCATCAACAGCAGGCTAAAATACGATTCCACAGAAGTCCATCTTGGGGAACCAATGAGTTTATTGTGCTTATTTACAGAACCTGGGTGAGGGATTGCTTACAGGAGTGTGGGTGACCCAAAGCAGCTGCACCAGCAAGAAGTCTCACCCCAGCATGAATGACAGACAACTCCCCGGTAGCTATATAGATGGAGTCTCTCACCTTCAGTAACCTTTCACAATCTGTATATTTTAGCACCTTCAGGTCCTATGCAGTTAGGGCAGAATTACGTCTGACTGACAGAGCGGAGCAGGAGGCAATGACCTGAATCTTAAGTGAGGATCCAATGATCCTCCCACCCTTTCCTTTTAGGAGGGAATGCCAACAGGCTGGGTTTCTGGGGTCTCTTGCAAATAGTCACAGCTGCTTAGCTGAGGATGATGGCTGTTATATTATAGAGGACAGGGCTCCACAACACACACACACACACACACACACACACACACACACATACGCATGCACACACACAAATACCTGCCCTCCAACTGCACTGATGGAATCTAATTGAATATCAGACTCAAAGGGAACTTGCGTTACAGTTTTCTTGGTGCCTCTAACCTAGCAGAAGAAGAGTCAAGATGTCTGCTGGTCTGAGAAGATTCCTACACCACGCCACCACTCCCATACATCTTAAAAGAAATGGCGGGAAACCACAATGAAATTGTGTTTTGATCACATCACTAATTGTCCTTGTGCAAGACTGCAGACACTTGAAGCCATCTTTCATGTCTTTAGCCTACAAGCTCTGAGCAGGGAGTTACAGTCAGGCAGCTCAAAAACCATGTGACCCTGGGAAAGTTTATTTCCTTTTCTGAATTTCCATTTCTTCCTGTTCAAAATAAATTGGTAGGAACAGAATACTGTTTGTCAAGCCTGAGGGAACACCAAAATCTTTGTTAAAAGCATTAATGAGTGCCATCTCTGGAGATTCTGACTCAGCCTGTACATGTGAGGTGAGCCAAGGGGTTAAATTATCACATCAGGTGATCTCAATATAAATGACCCACGTGTTGGCCATGGGCGTTTAAAGCTACTTCTGGCTTTAACATTCTATGATCTCTTTTCAAAAATTGTTGATAAGTTTTCGCGTGCAGGGCATAGGTCTTAAACATGACATTCAAGATTACCCATGGAAATCCCTTAAGTTGCCCAGGCATGCTTTTATCTACACAACTCTACTTGGAAATTGTTATGGATTTTGTTATACTTTGAAAACCGCCAAGCAAAGCTAAAAGGAAGAACAATTTTGACTGTCAAATGCTGGCTCCTAGAAGATGCCATCACAACTGTGCAGACAGCAAAGCTGAACTTGTATGCTCATAAGGGGGCTCTTCCTTGGAAGAGTCTTGTGGAGTTTTAGAGTGGGATGGTAAAATGTAGCTACTGATAAGGTTTCAGAAGCCATGTGGAGAAAGGCTTTTCAGTGGGAAAGATGGTTAGGTTTGGCTAAGGCTTATGATGTCCAGGACTGGTGAAACTTACAGAGTCTGGGTTAGTAAACAGTTTTTTTTTTTCTTTCCCCATGAATTCGTGTGTATTCCAGTCTGACCTCTTCAGCTATGTAGCTGAAGATGACCTTAAATTGTTGGTTGGTTGGTTGGTTGGTTTTGAGACAAGGTCTCTCAGTAGCCCCAGATGGGCTTGAACTTGCTATATAGAGCAGGCTGGCTTTGATCTCACAGAGCCTTCTCAGTGCTAGGATTTCAGGCATATGCCACCATGCCACTGTGTCCAGTTTATTTTCTGCTGATTTCAGTGAGATGGGGGGAGGATTTCTTCAAAGAGCTATAAAGTTATTTCAACCTTTGTTATCCTGGCAAGAGTTTTGTTGCTGTTGTCATTGTTTGTTTTGTTTTGGAGTAACTATAGAGGAATGGGCTGGACATGGTGGCAACATGCCTGGGATGCCAGCACTTGGGACAGAGACAGGAGGATTGTCACAGGTTTGGAACTAGTCTCATCTGCATAATGAGTTCCTGGCACCATGTGGGTGCTAGGAATCGAACCTGGGCCCTCTGGAAGAGCAGGCCAGTGCTCTTACCCACTTTAAGTGAGATAATCTGGGGAAACAAGGGCCTGTTATTAAAATGGGATGAATCTAAATCGTATGTTTTAACTAAATGAAGGGACTGGAACAGTCTGTCAAGCTTGACATTGAACCCTGATGTCCTACGAGTTTGCTATGAGCTTTAATGAGTGCTGTCTCTGGAGATTCTGACTTAGTAGCTGTGAGGTAAAACCATGCTCACACAGTCCCATGGCCACCCTCTCAGCCAGGAGCACTAAATGGCCAGGACCACTGAATGTCCAGGAGCACTGCATAAACAGGGGTACTGTGTGACCGGGGGCACTGCATAAGTATTAAATTTGTCATGGGAACTGTGAGAATGACCTTGAGTTCCTGATCTTTCTGCCTTCACTTCCCAAGTGTTGAGATTACAGATGTATACCACCATGCCCAGGCCACACGTTGTGTGATTTCCTGGGAAGACGTGAGCAAATATTTATTGGGGTCATCAAAGGCAGAGAAAGAAATTCCACGCAAGTCTAGCTTAGTGAATCAACTAATTTATCAAGGTCACTTACAAGAACATGTGTGAAAGCTAGCTGCATGGGTGAAAGTCCACCCACCATGCGTAGTGCTCACAAAGACTGCATCCCTGGGGCTCACTGAAGGACTTTTAGGTAACTCAACAGGTCAGAGAGTCCCCTCACTGGTTCCTGCTTATAGAACTTTGAGAAGGGACCATGTAAATCTTGTCAGTTTCAGGAGCTTAGTGAGCTTTGAAAGTTTCCTGTACTTCCTGAGTCTTCTGAGTTTCCTTCTTCCCTCCAGGAGGAAATGCTTCAATGCTGGGAAACAGCAACACAATACACACCTTGCATTGTTCTTCCTTAGGCTCGGAGAGCACCTGCTCCTGCTTTAGCCAATCTAAGTTCATGCTTACACTTAGGGTCAGATGGAGCAGCTGCCTTCAGGCTTAGTCACAGATTTTATTCTCACCTAAGGGCAAGGCTATGGAACAGCCCCATGCATTGCACATGTATGGTGCTATGGGTTCTCCTGAGTCCCAGGGTGGACCTCTCTTTGAAACTGAGGCCTAATCTAGCTGTGCTGGTTTCCAGTCCCAGCTCGGGAACTAAGTGATCTTGGCCAAATCTTTTTCCTATCTGTACTTCACATCACCTATAAGACAAAGCCAAGATGATACCCACAGTAGCTAAAAACACATATTCTTCACGAACAACAGCTTTGATGCCAGGGTCTATCCACACAAAGAGGTATATTTATGCATCCAGATATATACTCTAGAAAGCTCCTAGTAGCATCATTTATTACCTGTTATATAGCTGAATCAGTAAACTGTGATAGTATACTGAGAATGAACACTCTTTAGCGCAAGGCAGCAACAGGAATATGTATCCAAGACAAAATGTTGAGTGAAAATAAAAACAAAATCCGACATGAAAGAGCACATACTGCATCTGTTACTCAGAGAAAGTCCCCAGAAGAGAAACAAATTCAGGATGGACGGGGTGGATCTGCAGTACTGTGAACAAAACAACAAAATCTACACGTTGGGACAGTAACTGGCCCTGGCGAGGTAGGGGATTAAAGTGGAGTGGTGTGCAGGATAGTTGTCGATTTGACACACCTGGGTTGAGGGAGTCTCAGTTGGGGAATTTCCCCCATTGAACTGGCCTGTGGCCATGTCTGTGGAGTGCTTCTTGATTGTTGGGTGATGTGGACGGGCCCAGTCCATTGTGGGTTGTGCCATCCCTGGGCAGGTTGTTCTGTATTATATATAAAAGCAGGCTGAGCATGCCAGGGGAGTAAGCCAGTAAGCAGTGCTCCTCCATGGCCTGTGCTTCAGGTCCTGCCTTCAGGCTCCTGCCCTGAGTTCCTAGCTTGGCCTCCCTCAGTGACGAACAGTGTGACCTGGAACATGGAAGCCAAACAAATGCTTTCCTCCCTTAGTTGGCATTGGTCGGTGTTTTGTCACAGCACTTGAAGGCTGACTAGAACAAGTGGGGAGAGGGGACATGAAGGGCTGTCGGAGCCTAGGGTCTGGCTCCTGACTGAGTTCTGGCTACAGGATATTCTTTAGAAACATCAGTGGACTTCACACTTGGTAAGTCAAACAACTCCCTATATGCAAATTTCACCTAAATAAAAGCTTACAAATTTTTCACAGAAATGATCATTTCTTCATGTCAGTGGGTGGTATCTGTACTTGGGGGTCTACATGAGGAGGGGTGTGCACAGAGGAGTGTGTAGACACACACGTGGGACCCAGGAGAGGGTCTCAGGTGCCTGCTCTGTCACCCTCGGCCTTATTTTCCCTTTAAAAAATATTTATTTTTATTTTATGTGTATGAATGTTCTGCAAGTGTATCACATGGCCAGAGGAGGATGTTGAATCCCCTGGAACTGGAGTTAGAGGTGGTTGTTCTGTCATGAGGGTGCTGGGAGCTAAACCTGGGTCCTCTGCAAGAACATCCAGTGCTCTTAACCACTGAGCCATCTGTCCAGTCCCTACCTTATTCCGTCATTTCTTTCTCTTTCTTTCTTTCTTTCTTTCTTTCTTTCTTTCTTTCTTTCTTTCCTTTCTTTCTTTCTTTCTTTCTTTCTTTCTTTTCTTTTCTTTTCTTTTCTTTTCTTTCTTGTTTTTTGAGACCGGGTCTCTCTGTAGTCCCAGCTGGCCTGGAACTCAGTATGTAGACCAGGCTGGTCTTGAACTCATAAAGATCCACTTGCCCTTGCCTCCTGGCCCCTACCTTATTCTTTTGAAGACAATCTGTTACTGAATCTGGAACTAGGTCGGTGCCCAGCAAACCCCAGCAATTGTCTTATGCACACTATAACCCCTTTTCTGTGAGGGGCAGAGACCAGAGAACACCTGACTTTTTATATAGATACTGAGAATTTGGACTCAGATCCTCGTGTTTGAGCAGCAAGTACTCTTAGCTGATAAGCTATCTCCCCTAGCCTAATTGTTTTCTAATGAAGTCATGGTACTCTGTGTTCTTTTTCCTCTGTGGACTTCTTCTCTATCTTCCTGAGTAGCCCATATCACTCAAAAATCCATAGATCCTAAATTGGGCCAGTCCTGCTCCAGGTCTTCCTCAGAGGACTGCATTTCTAACTGGCCTTGTGCTTCTCCCAGGTCACTAGCCATGCTCCCGGCTGGTCCTATCATCTTACCTCAGCAGTCCCAGCAATCCAGCTTTATTATTCACAAAATGAGTCATGTAGGGGTGAAGGACTTGGGCTCAAATCACCATTCTTCAGTCTGTAAATATCTGTAAATACATGTGAAATGTGAAGTTCTTTAATCTCTTTGTGGCTTAGTTTTCTCATGATAAAATGAATACTTAAGCCAGGGATGGTGATGTATGACTGTAATCCCAGAATTTAGGAAGCAGAGGCAGAAGGAAAGTTTACAGGGTCGAGCAGGGCTAGTGGGGAGTTCTGTCATCTGCAGATAACTTTGCCCCAAGAACATCCACCACTTTCGAGAAGGCAATGGAGAAGCTGAGAACTCGGGGAGAATAGTAGCCACCCTCCCAAAGACAAGTAGACAAAAAGTCTATGTGGCACCAAAATGGGGGAGAGAGGTTGATCTGAGACCCTAAACCAGTTCACGCCCATAGATGAAGAGAGAACAAAACCTTTTCTAGTTAAAAACAGAGAAACATTGTTATTCATTCACACAAACAGCAAAAACCCCAAAGTGTACGGCAGAAGGAAAATCAGCTTTTCTTTTACATTGTGATGACAGGGGGAAGAATGAAACTCTAAGATGAGCTAGGTCACACTCTGTCCCCCCAAGGCTCAGGGAACATCGTGGAAGAGGGGGTGGAAAGAGTATAAGTCCGATATTGGGAAGGATGGGTGGGAAACAGTGTCTTCTGGACGTGACAGGACCACCGCATTCGTGCACCCCCAGCAGTTGTGATTCCTACACTGTGGAGGACCAAGCCAGCCAACATTCAAGCATGAGTTGAGGGTGCTCCACCCCTATCAGAGTAGAAATCATGAGCGCAACCCACAGCTGTGGAGCTATAGGCAGTTGACGGATGACTACAGGGGAGGGAGAGTCAGTTTTCTAGATGTGGCCCCCTAGTCAGTTGCCCATGCTCCAGTGGATACCCTCCCACACACATACAGAGAGCACTAATTGAACCCAGTGGGGTACAAAACAAGGACATGAAGTAGGAAGGAGTTTCAGTGGGGTTAGAGGGTGGGCATGATGGACATACTTGTCACATGCACATGAAGCCTCTAAGAATAAGTAAAAATAAAAAAGAGGAGCTAGGGAAATGGCTCAGTAAGAGTTCATCCTGTCTATGAGGTCCTGAGTTCAAATCCCCAGCACTCATATAAAAGGCCAGACACTGTTGTGCAGTGGAGGTGTGCATGTGGAGATGAGAAGATCTGGAGAGCTTGCATGCCAGCCAGCCTGTCCCAAACAGCAAGCTTCCGGATCAGTGAGAGACCCTGCCTCAAGGAAGATGTACTCTCACATTCATGCACTACACACACACACACACACACACACACACACACACACACACACACACACAGGAAGAGGAGAGTAATCTTGGTGTGGTGGCCCTCACCTATAATTGATGCACTCAGGCGGCAGAGCAGGGACATCACCACAACTTCCAGGACAACGAGGGCTACAAGCAAGTTCCACGCCAGTAGGTGGTATATAGCAAGACTCTATCTAAAAAAAAAGCTAATGAAATGGCTCAGTGGGTGAACATGGTCCACATGCTGGAGATGGAGAGAACCATTCCCACGAGATGTCCTTTGATCCACTGTGCAGCATTGCCAGTGTGCTCTCCTTCCCCTACCACACAATTAAACGTAAATTTGGGGTGTTTTTATCTGTGTGTGTGTGTATGTGTGTGTGTATTTCTGCTTTTGTTTGTTTTTGAGATAGGGTCTCCCTATGTAGACCAAGCTGGCCTTGAACTCACAAAGATCCACCTGCCTCTGTTTTTCAATTCCTGATATTAAAGGTATGTGCCACCATACCCTGTTGGGCATAATGCAAGGTGGGCCTAGCCAGGCCACCTGCTAGGAGGAATAGAGGCATGGCTCCTGTAGGCGTGGTGTTCTGCTCTGGCTAGTTGTGAGACTAGCACCTGGAAAGAACCTGCCTACCTGAGGACAAACTTACTACTGGTTGTATTTGGGACCCCACCCCATAAGGTCATTGGCTATCCAGGCCTATAAGAACTTGTGCACCTATTCAATAAACGAGTTGGCAGTATTACGCACTTGGCATAGTAAGTATAAAAAAATAACAAAAAAATGTCATTGTAAGGTTTAAAAATATACAAATCAAATTAAAATACACAACAGTAGAAGCATTCAAATTGGGAGGCAAATAACCAGAATTAAGTGTTTTAAAGTCCAGTCATTATTTAGGAAGAAGTAAAAGTAACAATTTGAAATTAGTCTTTGACACATGGAGGATCGTACAGTGTAACTATTTGGGGAGGCAGTTGCTGAAAAAGTAACTATTAGTATCGAGCTCACAAAGAGAAAATTGGCACCTAGGTGCTCCCTTCAGAGCTCAGAAATTGTGGGAGTCATTTCTATTTATCACATAGCTGTCAACTTTTCTTTCACATTGCTTTTCTTGTATTTTATTGTGTTGCTTCAAAAATTATATCCCAGACTGAAGAGATGGCTGAGTGGTTAAGAGCACTGACTGCTCTTGCAGAGGACCTGGGTTTGATTCCCAGCACCCACATGGTGCTGGGATCTCTAACTCCAGTTCCAAGGGTTCATATACCCTCTTCTGACCTCTTCAGGCATTGTAGGACATGGGTACACTTACCTACATGCAGGCAATACACTCCTACACATAAAATAAAAAATAAAAATAATAAAGAAAATAAAATATGATATCCCCTAAGGGCTCAAGGTGGAAGTTAAACAACCATTTCAAGACAAATTATGGTAAAACTCAAAAGACTCTCACTAGAAAAAGGTTTTCCTAAAAGTTCTTATGGGTTACTCTTATGGGTTGAAGAACGTCTCCTACAAAAGAGAGCATGAATCTCAACCCCCAGTACCTCGGAGTAGGACCCTATTAGAAAGAGGGTCATTGAAGACATAATCAGTGATTGCAGGTCCCCAGATACTCTGGAACATTAGCTGTGGCCTTTGAAGGTCAATCTGCCAGTGAGTGCATCCTCTGAGCTATAATGGTCACTGACTCCAGGAAGTCTGATCTCCTTATGAGAAGAGAAATCTCTGGACACAGGCAGGTGCAGAGGGGGCTGATGGGAAGGAGATGGACACTGGAGTGTATGTGACCAAAGCCAAGGAATGCCTGCAGAGGCAGATGTTGGTCATAATGCAAGGTGGGCCTAGCCAAGCCATCTGCTAGGAGGAGTAGAGGCAATGGCTCCTGTGTGTGTGGCGTTCTGCTCTGGCTAATTGTGAGACCTGAAAAGAACCTGCCTACTTGGGGACAAACTTACTATTGGCTGTATTTGGGACCCCACCCCATAAGGTCATTGGCTAGATAGACCTATAAGACCTTGTGCACCCATTCAATAAATGAGTTTGCAGGGCCACACGAGTTGGCAGTACCACGTGCTTGGCCTGCTTCCCATCCAACTCCCAGAGTCTACTCACTCCCAACCCCTCAGGCTGGCCCCACAAAGTCCACTCTGGCTGGCCCTGAGTCATGAGACACAACAGTGACTGACATGAAGATAGGCAAAGAAGGATCCTTACCTAGAATCTCAAGGCAACTGGGCTCAGCAGACACCTGAGTTTGGAACTTCTAGACAGTTCATCTGAAAGAAAATCGATTTCTACTGTTCTAAGCCACTCAGTGATGGTTATTCTTGGCTTCCAATTTGACACACCTGAGAAGAGGAACGCTCAATTGAGGAATTTCCTCCACCTGATTGGCCTATAAACGTGCCTATTTTCTTGATTGCTAATTGATTTGGGAGGGCCCAGCCCCTGTGGGTGGTACTAGACAGGTGGGTCTGGGCTGTATAAGAAAGGCAGCTGACTATGAGCTTGGGAACGACCAGGAAGTGGCATTCCTCTATGATATCTGCTTCAGGTCCCGCTTCCCAGTCCCTACTTGAGTGTCTGCCCTGACGTCCCTCAATGATGGCCTGTAAGCCGAAATAAACCCTGTCCTCTCCAAGTTGTTTTTGGTCATGGTGTTCTATCACAGCAACAGAAAGCAAACTAGGACATTCCACCTTGTGCTGATGCAACCGTGTGCTGTCAACTCTAAAACTAACACACATCTAAGTTACGTGAAACCCTACTATAGTGTGAAGCTTTCCACTGTCAGAATGGGGATGCCTGGAATCAAAACGCACAAAGAGCTTGACTGACAAAGCAAGAAGCCAAGAGTCAGCCACCTCCCAACCAACCAGTGACTTGAGTTGTAGGGGGAGGGGCTAAGAGGGGAGCAGAGGATTCTGGGAAGGGGACGGGTACCTGTCTTGGTGGAGGTTAGCAAATTCGGCTTTTCTGATGAAAATGTAAAATTCTGCAGCCCACTCTCACGACAAGGACCCTGCTCCCTGTCCCGGATAATTCCTTTGTAAGCAAGCCCAAATAAACCCTGGTTTCGTAACTCAAGATCATACTTCGTTTGCTTACTTTGTCATTCAGGAGCTAGAGGGCCGAAGCTGAGTGCTGTACCTCACTGACAGGAGTTCTTAAAACACCCACAGACCACAGTGAGTGTTCCACAAAAGCACTGAATCAACATTAGTAACCAGGAATTATTGGCCATAGTAACTCAGCAGGGGACCTAAAGATCCCACCATATTCATGACCACGAGGAAGCCAACACCCATGCAGGGTCCAGACCTCCAGCCCACCCACGCTCCTGACAGTAACCCTTCCCAGGCACTGTAAATCCATTGCACTTATTGGGTCCATAGGGTGAGCTTTGGGACCTTATGACGAGGGGGTACACATTGTTTGTGTCTCCTCTGAGGAAAAAGAATTCTTACAACAGCTTGAGTGCATGTGTGATGTGTGTGGGCCAGAGGACAATCTTAGGTGTAATCCATCTTAGGTTTTAGGTTTTCTTTCTTTCCTTCCTTTCTCTTCCTCCCTCCCTTCCTCCTTTCCTCCCTTCTTTTCTTCCTTGGTCTGGACTTCCCAGTTTTGCTTGGCCAGGTGACCAGTGAGTCCCATGGATCTGTTTGTCTCCACCTCCCCAGTGCTAGGATTATAAGCACCTACTATTATGTGAAGCATTACAATTTTTAAAAATATTTTATTTATTATTTTAAATTGTATGTGTATGACTGTATTGCCTACACATGCATAAGTGCACCCAATGCATGCCAATGTCCTGGCAGAGGCCAGAAGAAGGTGGCAGATTCCCTGGAACTGAAGTTAGCTGCCATATGGGTGTTGGGAATCAAATCTGGAAGAACAGCCAGTGCTCTTAATTGCTGAGCCATTACTTCAGTTCCTAAAAATTTTTTTCAATGTAGGTTCTGGTGGATCAAGCTCAGTCCGCATGCTTGCAAGGCAAGCACTTAAATGAATCACCTCTATAGTCTCTAAGCTTTTAAGGACAAAAGGAGGCAGATATGAGTCACTATAGACCCAACGAGGCAAGAAAGGACAGTTGGACGCCTGGGGATATTGTTGGCCATGAAGGCCATGTCACAGGCCTCTGAGGATGCACCAAGACCTTTTGTTTTATTTGGGACTTTTTTTGTTTTGTTTTGTTTAATTCATTTATTTTTGTATGTGCGCCACATGTGTGCAGTACTTAAGGAAGCCAGAAGAGGGCATCAGATCCCCTAGAACTGAAGTTACAGACAGTTGTCAGCTGCCACGTGGGTGCTGGGATCAGAACCTGGGTCCTCTGCAAGAGCAACCAGTGCTCTTAACAACTGAGTCATCTCTCCAGCCCCCTGTTTATGCTTGTTGAGATACGGTTTCATACTGAAGCCCAGGCTAGGCCCTCTTCTCCTCTCTTTTCTGCCCCTTATCAGGTGAGTGTGACTTGGATGTCAGGCCTTCCCTGATAACATCGTGACTGCTTCCTTCTACACTCCGTCACCAGACCTGTGTGGCAGCTGAACAAGAGTATCTGCATCCATCTTGGCTGGGGAGAGGTCAAAGCTGCAGAGACCTGAGGGGGGAAGGCAGAAGCTCTTAGTAGGGAGCTGGAACTAAATCTGCAGGTGGCTTCTTGAGGAAACCCCGAAGGGTGTTTCTTACCTGCCAGCAGGTAAGAAAGCGGCTGGAAAGCTAGCTGGTCGTCAGAGGTCATGCCAGACAGATGGTTCCCAGAGCAGTTCTCACAAAAACCAGTGAGTCAGATGACGTTAGTGAGGGGACAGTTCTGGAAGGTGTACATCACCTGGCCTGGCACCTGCTTACATCTTCCTTCAGGAAACTGCTCACTCTGACTGTTCTGGCTCTGCTGTTGGCGTTTGAGCTATGGTCTCAATTACAAAGCTAGAAGTGCATTTTTAAACTGCTGGCTCTGTACAGCAGAAAGTCTGAGGGATGAAGGAGGGGGACCAGCCCATTTCACAAATGGAGACATTAAGGCACGCTGCTGAGGTGTTCAGGGCCATCTAGTGAGCAGAGGCAGAGCTGAAACTAGAGCCCTGACTTAGTGACATGCTCCCTTGGGTGCTATATTAGAATGACTGCACTCACTGGGGTTTCCATAAGCTATAGATTTGTCTTTAAGTATTCCACTAAGGTTTTGTTTACATTGTGTGCATACATATATCTCCCCTGCCCCAGATTACTGTAGATATAGTTCCTATTACTTGGCAGATGGGAAGAGAAGTCCTATGGCACCACTGCCCAACATCAGGCTGTTTGCTCCAGTGTCACACGTGATCAAGAGGGCTTTCCCAGCAACTGCTGTCCTGCCTGCTGCCCTCCAGGCTCTTCTTGTCCCTTACACAGTCTCTCTAAAAGCCTGCAAGAGTCACTGCTCCTTGCCCTCAGCTGGATCAAACCTCCTTCGGTCCATTTTCCTTTCACATTCCTGTACTCTTGACTGTCTTTAGCACTGGGATGTGACCTTTTCTTTTAAATTAATGAATTCATTGATGCTGTGTGCATTTTGTGTGTTTGGTGTATGTGTGTACAGGTGGGTACACACATCTGTGAACACATACATACAGGGATGCCAGAGGTGTCTTCCTTTAATGTTTTCAGCCGTACTCCCTTCAGGCAGGGTCTCTCAGTGAACCCTAAGCTTGTCCGTCCTTTCCATTTGCTGGCTGGCCAGTGAGCTCCTAGGATCAACCCATCACCACTCCTACAACCTTGGGGTTCCAGGCAAGTGCACCCATGTCCAGTATTTATGGGGTTGCTGGAGAGATTGCTCAGTGAAGAAGAATATGAGCTGTTCTTGCAGAGGACTGGAGTTAGGTTCTCAGCACCTAAATGGCTGCTAACACTAGTTCCAAGGGACCTGATGCCCTCTTCTGGTCTCTGTGGGCATTGCATGCATGTGGCACACTTACTTATACACATAGAATAAAAATAAATTTAAAAAAAATTTAAAGCACGTTGGGGATTTGAATTCAGGTCCTCAGGCTCACATGCATAGAAAGCATCATTACTTATTGATCTATCTCACCAGCCTGCCCACCCCTCAACTATGTTTTTGAGACAGGGTTCCATGTAATCCAGGCTGGCCTGGAACTCACTATGTGGTTGAGATTCTCCTTGAACTCCCAGTCCTCCTGCTTCCACCTCCTGAGTGCGGGAGTTACAGTCATTCATGACCATGCCTGGTTAGGACTGGAGACTAAGTCTATGGCACCTGCACCTTAAACTTAGGCAAACACTCCTCCTGGGGTTGAAGACTGAGTCAGGAGTATTTGATGACCTAGGACAAACAAGAGGCATTCCCCTAGCCTAGCAGACCTCCTCAGCCTTTTGACATAGTAATATGACATCATCATTTACAAGGTTCATGCTTAATAATTGCACAGATCAATTACAAAGCAAATCTCATTATGTTTGAAGCGCATCTACGATTTTGTGTTGAGCTGTCTTCATAGACATATTGAGTGCGTGCAGCCAGGGGTAGACACATTTGCAGGGTCATGCTCTTTGCAAGTGGAAGAGTTAGGTAGCAACAAGCTGTTTTTGTTTGTTGGCTTGTTGTTTGGTCTGAGGCAGGGTCTCTCCCTGTAGCCCCAACTGACCTGGAACTTGCTATTTAGACCAGGTTTGGCTCCACTGCACAGAGATTCATCTGCTTCTGCCTCCCTGTTAGGACCCCAAGTTCTTGAGACCACAGCTGAGTTGGGTCACTACTTTAGAAGCCGGCAACTTTAGATGCATGGCATGCGGTGGGGGAGGGGCTCCCCCAGGGAGCTTGCCAACACTGTTGTTTTTGTTTGTTTCTGGTTTTGTTTTGCTGCATGGTGCTGGGGAATCAAACCTCACCTTGTACCGGCTTTTTTTTCCTTCCTCTGTCTCTTCCCTTCTCCATCCTCATCCTCTCTTCCCTCTGTTCCTCCTCTCCTTCCTCCTCTTCTTTCTTCCCTCTCCTCCTCCTGTTTCTTCCTCTTCCTCAGCAATGAGCTGGCTGGTGGGGGCGGGGGGCGAGGATGAGTGTGAATATAAAAGTGCCCAGCCCAGCTCTCGTAGCTCTGGAGAGCACTATGCAAGCTGCTAAGGGAGAACATCAATCAGTGGTCCAACACCAGCTTCAGGGCCTAATGACCACATCAGTGACTGGCACAGCAAATGACACTGGTGCAGTAGTGGCCCTTTTATCTCAGGGGTAATCAACAGCTACCTAATTGGACTTAAAGCCCACTCAATGGGAGGGAACTCATGTGTGGTACTGTAAACATAGCCAAATACATATGGCTGGAGGGGTCATAGATCTTAGAGAAAACCTCAAGGCTGTCACATCCCTAGACAAATGTAATTTCTTTACTATGTGCAAAATATGGATCCTTACATTTGGAGACAAGTATCCCAGTCACTCTCATCAAAGAAGCTTCTCTTGCAGTAGATGGTGTCTATTACAGAGACTGTCTGTGAGATGCCCAATCCTAGGTGACACACCTACAGTGGAACCTCTATACCTAAGGCTCACAGAACATAGTAAAATAAGGGGTAGAGAGAACACTGATGCATCTCTCAACTCTCATCAATGAAGCTCCTTCACACAACACAGGTCCATGAACACAAAGGGACACTGATGGCCAAAGCATAGAAAATAAGAGTCTGCAGAGTGTGGGTCCTTGGACAGGACTCCTATATTAAACTCCACCCACCCAGGGCTCAGGGACCACTGCAGAAGATGGGGCAGAAAGATTGTAAGAGCTAGAGAGGAGGTTCTTGACCACATGGAAATAGAGTCCTCCAGGCTCCTGGGACCCTGCTCATGTGAACCGACAGGAATGGTATCAGCATGTACAAGACCCATGCAAACTCAAGCAGACAAAAGCCTAGCACAGAACTGTGGAAATGGGCAGCAGGCCTCCATCTCAGTTGAAGAATTATTGGCAGCTGATTACTGCTGGGTGAAGGAGAGCTGATCTTCTTCAAGGGAGAGACTCTAGATAGGCTGACTAGGCCTCAGTAGATGAACTTGCACTGAGGGATGTCTGGGCCACTAACTTGACATGATAGGCCTTAACACAAATGACAGAATTTATGAAAGGGGGGCCCTATGGGTGGGTGCCCGTGGGGGAGGGGGTATTGAATTAATTAAGATGTTCTGTATGAAATACACAAAAAATTTAATGAAAAAAAAGGAAAGGAAAGGAGAGTGCCCAGCCCGGTCCCTGAAGGCTTGGGGATGGTGAGCTATAGCTAACAGATGTAGAAAGGCTGAGTCTGCTGCTCAGGACCACATAGAGGGCACCTGAGCCCCAACACATGCCAGGGGAAAATTGGCAGAACCCCACCAAGGTGGCTGCTTCACCTGGCACATCAGTGCCCACTAAACAATGACAATTGTGGGCATTTTCCACTGACACTAAGAAAAACAAATCCCTTGAAACAGCGCATCAGAGAAAGCTTTCCCATAGGGGAGGGGACCCAGTGTGGAATGGTGATGGCTCTCAGTACTGACAGTTAGAGCTGCTGAAGTGTGTCCTACCCCGCAGGGTTAAGAATGGAGGAAAACCAAACAACCCTCAAAGAATGTGAGCTGTGGAAAGAGGAGCTCTGTGTAGAAGGGAGAGTTCCAGGAGAATGAGCAGAATTCAAAGACAGCCCTCCCTGGCAGGAGGATAAGAGTATCAGATAGGCCGGGCAAGGACAGCCTGGGCCCTCCCCTTCCCAGCCTTGAAAGCAGCTTTCATTGTTAAAAGAATGCACCTGAGGTGAGCTACCTCCACTCCTCCCTGAGACCCAATGGGAAGGCGCCCAGGTAAGTCCTTCCAGGTGCCCTGCTGTAATAAGAGGTCCCAGACTCCCACACCAAATCAAAGCTTTGTCCAGGCTTTTACACTGAGAAGAAAGAGATGAATTGAATGCTGCCCTCAGAGGGGTCAGGCAAGCCCATGTGAATATGTTTTGAGTCTTGAGACACAAAACCATTTATTTGGGGGGTTCATTTCAGTATTACGAGTCCTGCACCTATAACACGTTTCCATCCACATGAGTAGCTACCAATTGTTGGAGCAGATTAATCTTTTACAAGCTTGTCAGCAGTGAGGTGAGATGATCCATAGCATGTGAAACAGGACACCTTCCCCTGACATGAACCTTCTGAGGACAGTCAGCTCCCACACTGGAGCTCCCTGCATCCAGCGACTGCCACTCTGTCTATTCACGTTGTGGCGCCAGCCGCCCCTGGCCACCTCTGTGCTTCTGAGGTAGTTCTCAGAACAGCCTCCTGGATGGGGCAGGCTGCCATTTTCAGTTTGGAAGGCAAAGCCTATCAATCTGCTTCCCGGGAAGAGAGACATCACTGAATTGTCATTTGCCCGCCCCCCCTCCCCCAATGCAGAAAAACATCAATTTCATTGCAGCTTCTCGGAGCCGACGCCTGCCATTTCCTTTCTCAGCGGCAATTAGCATGCTGCATGTCGGCATTGATTGATTCCAAGCAGCCTGACACTCCCAACGCTGAGGTCTAAATGAAACTGTCCAACCCGAGATGATTCTTCACAGTTTTAGCAACATGAACTTGGTTTTATTGCCAGAGAAGCACTGCTGTGGTGAAGGGAGAGGTCCTTCTGCTGGGGATAAACCTGCCCAGAGTAGGTTGGTGCTTACCATTTGTAATACTTCTTGTTCTCTTGGTCTTTGTATCTGTTTGGTGATGGAGAGGAAGGCGAATGACCTTTCTGTGTCCTAGAATCTAGCACAGGACTGTAGAAACCCATAGACATTCAGAGAATGTTCAGTAAGTAGACCGATACATGAATGGTTAGAGAGAGCTGGCTTAAGAACAGTTCCTCTGGGCCCAATTTAGGTTTGATTCTGAGCTTATAACTGTCAAAAGCCTTCTGGCTTGGCCCAAGTCTGGAACCTGCTGTCGCAGTCAGAGTCTTCAATCCTTTTCCCCTTGACCATCTATACTAGCTTTCATCTGTGGAGCGGTAAAGACTATGCTCTTCTGTCATCCTGCTCATAGAAACTGCACAAAGAAGGACATTTTCTATTCTAAGGGTCTAGAACATTATTGTAAGGAGTTTTACACAGATTGACAGCAGCAACGTTCCTGTCTTTGGACAATGTCACTGAAAGGAACTTTGAGCACTGGTGAGACAGAAAGAAAGCACTAAGTTGAAAGCTGTTAGGGATGAGGTTTGTGTTTTGAGCTTAGCCAGATAAGGTTAAACCTGAAGTCACAAACTCATAGTCTGTGGGAGGTAGAGAACAAATGTGCTTTCTTATGTTAACACAAGTAGGACCAAGGATCATCCTGTTCACCGTCTTTCTTGAGGGAATCCCTTTTTTATTAGATGAAATATAATAAATTAAAGCAAGTACCAGTTCTTTTATACAATAACACCCAGTCACAATACACGTGGGAATCCCCTGTCAAATACATGGAGGCGTCACACAGTGCAGTTTTATCTAACTGGCAGGAAAGGTGGAGCTTGAGTACTTTCATATGTTCTAGAATGAGAACTGAAGTTACATATCTCTTTCTTAAAATGAGTCAGTCCATCTAATATTCTTCTAAATGACTGATGACTAAAAATATTTTGATGATCTCCAGATATCTTTACTGCCACACAAATCGTTGCCTCAAACATCTTGGTCATTAAGTTGCTTCTATGCTAATATCTTCGTTTTGAAAAGTCCTCTCCAAATGATAACACTGGAGGACTAGAAAGATGAGGAAATCACATGACCTCCACCCACTACATATATAAATAAATAAGTAGATTAGCTGGAAGTGGTGTAGTTCTTGTAGGTTGGAAGAAAAAAAAACAAAAAAGAGCAACTGCTGGTCCTGGGCTGTTACCAACTACCCAACACATGGCTGATGGTGGTAGTCTGTATGCATCTTGATTCTGCCTTGTCCCTGGCCAGGTTGGTCCATACAGACAATACACTGGATGGAAGTCATTAATGGATCAACTTAGACCGAGAGAAATTTGGTTGCCAGTCAAGTTACAAAGCATCTTTGTCTAACAATACTTTTAAACACTCATAGAAATGAGTGTCCATATGTACACTAAACAGTTCTCCAGTTTCATCACTGGACGGTTAAATCTTCTAAGAATTCCATCAAGGGAGAAAAGTCAAATATTTTATGATAACACATCACCACTCTAAATCTTGTCTTCTTCTGTCCCCGTAGGCATTGTCCAAACACCCAGCAAAGCCCAGTGTGTCAGCATTTTCCATCCATCAGCTTTCCTTGTCTATTGAAAATGTCATAAGATAAAGACCCTCATGACCCAAATAGGAGTTAGGTAAACTGAGTCACTGCTTTCAGTACTACCTGGAAATCAGAAGTGGTTTTGTCTAGGCCTAAGGTGATACAGGTGACCATGTTCGCTTTTAGTTGTAACACCAGCTCACCCACAGTTTATCAACAAGTGAAATTTTCCCTTCCGGCACAAACTCAAAAAAGTACTTCAAAGTCAGTTCATTCCTAAAAGCACTTTAGCACTATGGTCCAGAAGTAAACACTGAAAAGACAGGCTTTTCTAAGCCAGCAGGAGTCAGAGAAAGCCAAGGATCCTCCTGGCATGAGCTTACAGTTTTATTTCCTTTCTTCTTTTTCAAAAGAAAGAAAAAAAAATTAAATTAAGGCTCAAATGTTCTATTAAACTCTCATTGCTTATGTATATTATATTAAGGCTTATAAATATACCTGGTAAATTAAATTCACTCTGGATTGAATTAACGCCTGCCATGTGAGTTATTTGCTTTATGTAATCAGTAATCTCGAGGTTTCTCCGCTTTCTCTGGAAACACAATTTAAATATTAACCTAATCTTTAAACCGCTGTTGCTGCCTTTTGACATTTGGAAACTGGTCGGCCATGTAAAAAAGACAAATATGGGCGTATTAATGAAAAGGCAGCTCTGAAAAGTCTCAAAACATGTAACTCAATGAAGGAGGAGAAAAAACCCCAACAAAGACAGCAGGGAGTCAAGACTCTGCCTAACTTTCCAGAGGAAGCAGTACTGGTCACCTGCCGGGAACACCTTGATTCTGAGAGTCTGGCTCAGCACACCGCCAAGTTCAAGAGCCTTTGTTGTTTTCTACTGTTGTTGTTTTCATTAAAGTCTCTGGAAAAAAAGGTGGGGAAGCTGTATGCTACCATGTAAGGGCTACGGAGGTGTTTTCTTTTTGAGACAGTATCTCATGGTGTAGCGCAGGCTGGCCTGGAACTCACAGCAATCCTCTTGCCTCAGCCTCCTCTGGAGTGCTGGATAACGGGTGTGAAATACCACACCTAGTTCATAGGAAAGGTGTTTAAATTAAAAAGGAAAAAGAAGGAGCAGAGCCTGGATGAGGAAGCTCTTTGCTTTGGGAGGGAAGGGCACGTCAAGTCCTGCTGAGCTGATAGCCACGGGAGAGGACAAAGTTTTCAAAGCGCTGGTCCTCCACCTTTTCTTTGACTCGTTGCTCCTCCAAGGAGTCCACCAGTTTGTTTCTTTGTTCAATCACCAGCATCATCTCCTTGAGGACTTCTTGCTCCTCCCTTCGATCCTTCTCATCTTTCTGACTGTCTAAAGAAATGAAAAAAGACAGGTCTCAGGCAAGCGTTGGCCTGGGAGAAGTTCTTGGCACAGGACTTCACAACTGTTTTCACTTTGTCCTGTCCTGTTCTCCTAAGCACATCTGAGCCATGCAAAGCAAACTGTGGGGAGGTTCCAAATAAACTTCCTGCATCAGCGGCTCCTTCGTCAATGACAAGAACACTGGTCATTTGTAATGACAGATTATACCTTTTCTGTTTTTTAAAAAACTGAGTATTATTTATTTTATTATTATTCCAAGACTACATAGTAGACGCCATCTCAAGAAGCACAACAAAGTATATATTTATTATTTATTTGTGTGTGTACATGTTCATGCATGAGGGTGCACATGTGCCACAGAGTGTGTGTGGATGTCACAGGGCAATTGTGGGAGTTGGTTCTCGCCTTCCGCTTTGCTCTTTGCTGTTGCCTGCACACTGCGGCCCAGTGGACTAGGGCTTCCAGGGGATGCCTACCTCTGCTTCCCACAGACACACACCACCATATCTGTCTTGTACTTGGCTTCCAGAGATCTGAACTCAGGTTGTCAGGCTTCGTGTGTGGCAAGCACTTTTACCCACTGACCCATCTGCACGGTCCTCTTTCTTGTTTTACTTTGTGTATATGCAAGCATGTTCACGTACATGTTTGTGCATACATATGTTTATACTTGTGGGTACATGCATATGGCAGCCAGAGGTCAGCAGATATCAAGTGTCTTCCCTTAGTTGCGCTCCACCTTATTTTTTAAGACAGAGTCTCCCCCTCAATCCAGAGCTTACCTACTGGGCTGGGTACAGTGTGTAGTGGGTACAGGTGGGTACAGGCTGACCAGAGGTCCTCCTGCCCCTGCCTCCCCAGTGCTGGGATTATAGGCGTGTACTGTTGCACCCAGTTTTTCTATGTGGGTTTTAAGGGATTGAACTCAGGTCCTCATGCTTGCACAGCAAGTACTTTATGATTGAGCCGCCTCCCCAGCCTCCTCTTTCTGTTCTCGCTCTAAAGCACATCACTAGGAGAATGGCCAGGCTACAGATGACACCAGCAGCCGGGCTTCCCTGCCAGAGGCAAGCTGAACCGGCAGCTGAATGATGCGACTCAGCAAGTCAGAGCACCCCACGCAGATGCCTTCAGGTACAGACCTGCCTCCTCCTCACCTGGCATCACCCTGGAGAGAAACCCAGGATGCTAGCTTCAAGAAAGACCATCTTCACCCCAGGAAGACTGGACATTTCCCTAGAACTGTGAGTCACTGCCTCAGACCAAGTGACTGGGGCGAGGGGAAGTGTCCTGCTTTCTTTCGTAACAGTAGGAAGAAGCATGTGTGGAAGATGGACTCAGCCAGAGACATGAAAAAGAGATTGGGAAGGATGAGAAAATGGATGACCTTCACATCTTAGTAAGAATTAAAAGAAAAGTATAGGTAGTCTTTGATGGCATTGACTTTCCTACAACAGAAAATCTACATTTTTATCAGAAGTACACTATAACGTGCTCATTCAGGGGTATTTTAGTGTTTCCAAGAATTTAAAAACTCTGGGGCTAGCATGATGGCTCAGTGGGGGAAGGCACTTGCCACCATGTCTGGCGACCTGAGTTCCACCCCTCGACCCACAGGGTGGAAGGAGAGGACTGACTCCCATAAGCTGTCCTTTGACCTCCTGCCCCAGCCTTGTGTACCCTTTTTTAAAAGTAGTTCTTTGTTTATTTTTAAGATAGGATCTCCTGTAGCCCAGACCGATCTCAAACTCCATCCCATGTAGCTGAATCTGGCCTTGAACTCCTGATCCTCCTGCCTCCACCTTCCAAGTACTAAGACTAAAAGCACGTGCCGCTATAGATGGCTGTTCCCCCCATCCCCCGTCTCTCTCCATATATTTGTTTTTGGTTTATTTGCTTTGTTTGTTGGAGACAAAGTCTCATTATATAACTCTGACTGGCTGGAACTTTCTATGTAGACCAGGCTAGCCTTGGACTCACAGAGATTTGGCTGCCTCTGCCTCCTGGGTGCTGGGATTAAAGTCATGTATCATCACTCTCAGCTCTTCAACCACTTGTGATACTGATCTGCAGTACAGCTCTGTAAGGGTTTTGTCAAACTAGAAATTCATTGTGGTGAACAGTTGGAGACTAGTGAAATAGTTCAGTAAGCAAACGTGCTCGCCACAAACCTGACCATCTGAGTTTGAGTCCCAGGACACAGAGTGGAAGGAGAGAACTGACTCCCACAAGTTGACTTTTGATCCATAAGTACACCGTGGCACATGCAGGCACACATCCACACACAGGCACACATAAATAAATGCAAATTTAATAATTTTTTTTAAAGAAAGAAAGAAACCAGGTGTGATGGCACATATCTTTAATCCCAGCACTCAGAGGCAGGTGAATCTTTAGGAGTCTGAGGCTAGCCTGGTCTACATAGTGAGTTCCGGGCCAGCCAGAGCTACAGTAAAAAAAAAAAAAAGAGGGAGCTTGTTACCTGCTTTCATGTGCTGGGAGCTGAGCTTGTGATTTGCTGCTAAATCTAAGCCCTCCCATTCACCTTGGGGTTGTTATTTATGTTCACTGAGACTTGGTTTTCTGATCTGTAAAATGGCACTACAATACTTAACCAAAAATGAAGATGATATATAATAGAAAGAATATGTGCCCTATACCAGGCAACCCAGAAGAACCAGTGCAATACTGGTTCTATGAGATGTAAAGGCATCATTTAACTGTAAGATGTAAATGTAGGAGTCATCACGGGGGCTGAGAGATGGCTCAGGGGATAAGAGCATTGTCTGCTCTTGCAGAGGACCTGGGTTCAATTCCCAGCACCCACACAGCAGCTAACAACTGTCTGTAAATCCAGTTCCAGGGGATCCAACGCCTTCTTCTGACCTCTTCGGGCATTGCATGTCATGGGTACACTCATACACACAAACACACACGCCAAAGTCATTGTGGACCTGACCCACAAACCCACAAGCATAACACAGAGTGACTGCCCTGCTGGCTGGAGGTGATGATTCCATAAACCAGCATATCATGTCAGCTGACTTTGTTCCCACTTTCTCCTTCATGGTGGGATGATTATCTCAAGCTCAAAGGCCAGGCCCAGCCCCAGCCAAGCCCAGCTCGTGCTGTTACCATTTCTAGGGTTGAGCAGAGCCAGGCCTGCCTTTCTCTGTGCGCCCCAGCAGCTGTTCCCGTCTTCTCTGCACCGTAATGACTGCTTTGAGTGTTGGTCTCCCCAGTGGGATCACAAACTCCTGGAGGGGAGGGGCTGACCTTTGCCATGTGTCAGGCCCACACTAGCTTCTCAAGAAAGGTTTGCTAAGTGAATGGCTGGCTTTATTCCAGTGGGGCACAGCGGTACATGCCTGGAATCTCAGCAGTCGGGAGGCTGGGCAGCATGGTTGGAGTGTGCAATGTCCCCCACAAGCTCGTGGGTTTCAACACTTGGTCCCCAGCTGATGGCACTGGCTTGGCAGGTTGTGGGACCTTTGGGACGTGGGGCCTCATTGGAAGAAGTGGGTCACTGGAAAGAAGGGCAGGTTTATCACCCCGCCCTGCTTGCCATCTCCTCTCTGCTCCCTGGTCTGCGGAGGTGTGAGCAGGCATGTGCTGCACGCTCCTTCCACCACAGAGCCACTGGTTGCCATGCCTTCCCACCCTGATGGACTACATCCCCGCGAACCATGAGCCAAAGCAAACTCTCCTCAAGTTGCTGGTTGTCGGTACTGGTCACAGTGATGAGAAACTAAAAGTAAGTCCTATACTCAATCAGGAGGATTGAAAGTTCAAGGTCAGCTTGAGCTGCACATCAAGACTTGCCTCAAGGAATGCAAAAGTAAGAATAAAGTTTTGTTTCCACTGACACACAGGATGGAGGAATGGAATGTAGCCTTCACAAGTGATGGCGGTAACGGGATTTGCTGGACTTCCAGGGTATGCAAGGGACAGGCTGGCTTTGTACTTTCCTCCGGCACTCTGACTGGCTGGCTGTGCGACCAGAAAAGAGCCCCCTCCACCCTGGGATCTGCTCAAGTGTCCTGGGGGGAATGTCTCCAATAGGGACCCCATATGTGTGGCCACACTCACCGTCCTTGGACATCTTCTCTCTTAATCTCTGCTCCAGTCTGCTCTGATGATCTTCTAGCTCCAGTCCCTGGGCCCTGGGCAGGAGAAACATTCAAACTGTAAACGCAGGGATGTGTCAGAACACTGGTGGAGATGCCCAGGGACAGCGCCTAGCTCAGTCTTTTTTCCTTATTAAACAGGCATCTTTGCTGGGTGCGGTGGCATATGCCTTTAATCCCAGCAATTGGGAGGGAGAGGTGGGTAGACCTCTGTGTGTTCAATGCCAGCCAGGACCACAGAGTGAGACCCTATTTCAAAACAAAATGAAACAAAACAAAAAAATAAATAAAAATCTAGAGTCTTTGAAGACCTCTAAGCACAAGGTGATACTACTGTTGGGACCCCTAGAGCTGCCAACAAAGACGGCTAAGATGTGCTGGCCTTGAGATATGATGGGGCAACTGGAGGAAGTGATACAGACCATCAGACCTCTCCTTAGGACAGACTAGAGGTAGGAAGGCTAAGAAGACATGGGTCCTGGAGTAATGACCACCTGAAACCGGTCTTTGAGGTTGCAATGGTTGGTTTCTATCAGCTTGACCCAAAGCTAGATACACCTGGGAAGGGGAAGATCAATTAAGGAACTGCTTCTATCAGACTGGCCATGGGCAGGTCTATGGGGAAGTTTCTTGATTGCTAATTGATGTTGGTGGGCCCATCCCTCTGTGGGCCTGGGCTACACAAGAAAGGTAGCTGAGGCAGCCTGAAGGAGCAAGCCAGTGAGCAGCGTTCCTCTAGGGTCTCTGCTTCAGCTCCCGCCTTAAGCTCCTTCAAAGACGGACTGTGGGGGCTGGCTGCTCTTGCAGAGGACCCGGGTTCAATTCCTAGCACCCATATGGCAGCTAACAACCTTCTGTAACTCCAGTTCCAGGGGATCTGACATCCTCTTCTGACCTCTAGGGGCATTGCATGACTGCATACATGACAGTAATATGCTCATACACATAAAATTTAAAGAGAGAGAGATGGACTATGACGTGAAAGGCATAAACCAAGTAAGCTCTTCCCTCCTGGAGCTGTTTTTGGTTTATCACAGGAACAGAAAGAAATTAAAATGTACAACATGACTTTAAGAATCCCTTCAAACCGCTCTCCAAACTGGCTGTGGTTAACAAGGACAAAAAGAAAGCAAGGTGGGGCACTCCAGTATAACAGCCCGTCTGCTGGCTGAGGGACAGTGGGGTGAAGGGTTAGGAGGCTTTGGAGGGTCCATCTTGAGTACTGGGCACTCAGTACTTCTAGCACAAGAATCAGCAAAGCAGAGAGTGAAGAGTCCTGGTGAAGGCCGACTGGGATCTTACCGTTTGCAAACCTGGGAACATTCCAGGTATTTCCTAGTATGTATCTCCCCATGTACCAACACATGCACTGCAGAGGAGACTCCCAAACACCACTCTGGAGTTCTGTGGACAGTTGAGGACCCACCCACACTGATGTGGTAGTGTTAAGAGGTGATTGTTAAAGTCACGTTATCCATTTCTTTTTTTAATTTATAATTTGTTATTTTTATTTTATGTGTAAGAGTATATTTCCTGCATGTGTGTAAGTGCACCCATGTCATGCAATGCCCTTGGAGATCAGAAGAAGGCATCAGATTCCTTGGAACTGGAGTTATGGTGAGTTGGTACCCACATTGTGGGTGTTGGGAATTGAACCCAGGTCTTCTGTGAGTGTTCTTAACTGCTGAGCCACCTCTCCAACTCCAGTCCCATAGTATTCTTTATTTTTGGTCTTTTTGAGGCAGGGTCTCCCTGTAGCTCCGGCTAGCCTGGAACTTGCTAGGTAGACCAGGTTGGTTAGAAATCACAGAGATCCACCTACCTCTGCCTCCCGAGTGCTGGGATTAAAGGTACCACCATGCCTGGCTCCACGTTATATTTTTAAATAAGGACTGGAGAAACCAAAGGGCTGGGTAGCTAGAAAGCTGTTAAAGGTTCAGGCTCACAGTAAAAAAGACAAGAAACCAAAGCTTTGAGGGTAGAATCAGGGTGTGTCTCCCAGAGGCTAGAAGGACATAGCCACGCACAACTTCGCAGAAGCCAGAGAGTGAGCGAGGAGTCAAGGACCACTGCTCCCAAGCCACGAAGACACCAAGGATTAGGAATGGGATTGGTTCCTCTTCCAGCCCTGGCTTGCAGCTGCGTGTGTCCTGTGCTAGTGATAGTGATGGGATCACTTGGCTTTTCCCTGACATTTCCATTATTGGGGTTTTGTTTATTATTTATTTTTTTGAGACAATGTTTCATGTAGCCTAGACTGGACTCAAACTTGTTATGCTGCCAATGGTGACCTTGAATTTCTGGTTTTCCCGCCTTCGGCCCCTGAAAGCTGGTATCACAGGTGTGTGTCACCACACCTGTTTGTGTGGTCCTGGAGACTGAACCCAGGGCCTTGCGCACTCTAGGCAAGCACTCTACCAATTGAGCTACATCCTCAGTCTGCCACTGTTTTTCCTACCTCTAAAGCTGTTTGGGCCAAAGTCTTGCCTCATGACTGACACTGAACTCTTCGGGACCCTCAGCGGGCACCTATGGAGGCAGAGGGCTCAGAATCCAGAGAGAAGTCTCTGGGAGGAGCCTAGAGAGCCTGAGGTTGTGGCAGGATCTGCTTCAAAATCATGCTGAGCCCAGGTGACTCCAGCCACCGGCTGAATGCAGCAGAGGAGTGGACGCCGCCATCTTGCCTGGTGTGGAACCCTCTGACGGGTTCCCTCTGCTTGGATGCTTCCGAGGCCTGGCCGAGACTCGGAGCTGTGCCACATCTGGGTCTCCTCCTGCCCCAGTCTCCTTCCTTCCTCCTCTGCCACTACAGGAACTAGAGCTCCTGCAGGGGCCCACAGCTCCCCTCCCCCATCTCCTTTCTCTTTATCCTTCACAAGTCTCCCCCAAGGAATCTGTGTGCTTATCTTCAGTCTTAGCTTTGCTTCCCAACGGGCCTGACCTGACATGTCAATCTGAGGTAGTGCTCCTTGTTCAGCCAGTTATTTCTCTAATTAAAGTCTCCCCTCCGATCTACTTCTGTCTAGTCCACACACCCCAGCTGTCCTATTTGAGTTCTTGTCAGGGAGAAGAGTCCTTGGCCAATGCACTATCTAGGGAAGATGCTGACTCTGGGCAACAGCAGCAGAGGGCTTCCCTGTCTTTCACAGACATACACCATGCTCTACAGACCTTTCATGGAATCCCTAACAGGCTTTCTTATTGTGCCATGTGTTCATCTATCTTCCCACAAACCACAAGACCACAGAAGATAGGGACTGTGAGATTTTTAGAGACATGACCTTGCTGTGTAACTCAGGCTGACCTTGAACCTCTGATCCTTCCACCTCTACCGCGGCAGTACTGGGATTCTAGGCTTGTACCACCAGGTCTGGCTATGGCCTTATTTGTATTTCTATAGAATCCAGCTGAATACCTGGCACAGAGAACATGTTCTTAATAAGTTTCTGTTGAAAGGACATTATAATTCAGACCTGGTCCCAGTGCAGACAATATGGCTGCATATAATGGCTTCGTAATCAGGTGGATATGGACACATTACCTAATTCCTCTGAGGTTCTCTGCGTGCATCAACTTGCAAAAATACTCAGGAAACGAATGATCACTACTGAGAGGACCCCTTCTCTCCCATGTCTGCTGTTCCCTTCTGTGAGAAGGAAATTGGTGAGCACAACTCCTGGACTCTACTTCCAACCCTCCAGCCCTACCTGTCCTCACTCTCTGCAGGTAGATTTTGGAAGAACAGGTTAGTTGTGTTCACCACACACACACACACACACGCACGCACACACACGCTCAGCCTGTCTTCAGGAAGCACTCATTCTGAATCACTCTGGGCTTTGCTATGGATGTCTTAAGTAAGGCTGGTGATTCTTTGTTGGTGGGGGGAGGGGCCACCCCGTGCATTGTAGAGTTTAACATCCTTGGTCTGTGTGCATTTGTTCTCAGTGGCAGCCCCCAGGTGTGACAACCAAACACATTTTCCTGGACATTGCCAAATGTCCTCTAGGGATGCTAGGGCTATCACTCACACTGAGGCCCAGAGTCTGGGCTAAGTCCCCCTCCCAGCCCCTAAGCATGAAGTGAGTCCTCTTCTTTTGTAATGAAGTAATTACATTTAATTCTGGGATTTGGTTAGTGTGATGGGTTGAATGAGGAATCCCCCCGCCCCGCAAAGATGTGTCCACATCCTAACCACTGCAAACTAGGAATGGGATGTTACTTTAAAAGGGTCTTTGAAGACAGTTAAGGACCTTGAGATGGCTACATTTTGGATTATCCCAGTGAGCCTCCAAGCCCAAAGACAAGACCTTCTAAGAGAGAAGAGATGCTCTGAATTCCATCTATTTCTCACATGGTTCAAAAGCCAGGCAGAGAAGAGTGGTAATATTTACCCCCCAACCCCAAGACCTCTCAGAGTGGGAGTGAAAATGAAACCAGAGCCGGTAAGTGGAAGCTCTCAGCATCGTTTCTAGAGCTTAGTGTTGTTTTCTGTCTCCAGAATGGTGACAGGTACAGTGCCCTTCACCTGTTTCAGAAGTTTGTGGCAAACCACGTCTACTTTCTGCCTTCTTATGTAGAAAAAGACAGACAGAACCCAGACTGACAGAGTTCAGCCTTTTCAGCCTTTCTTCCCTTAAACGAGGAAGTGGTGGAGCACACTACCTATGATTCACACCAAAGGGTTTGGACATAGTTTCCCCATGGATGGTGTGTGATTGCTCTTTAACTTGTGCTTGGGGGCCAGGGATGAATCGGCTGCCCTCCAGTTCCCAATCTGCTACCTGAAATCTATTTCAGCCGTAGGACTCTGCGGAGAGAACAGACTGCTGGAGATTCTTCCCACTAAATGCAGACATGATATGCAAGACACAAAGTACCAATTTGCCTCAATCATTGTTCCGTATGCACAAAGAGGAAGGATCCTGGGACTCCAGCCAAGAACGGTGCGCTACCTCCTCCGCCACCGGGCTGTTAGGACTCACTGTAATCTGTGTTGCCTTACTTACATGATCAGTAGCTCCGACTCATATCGCATTAATTTATTCTTCTCCAGTACGAGCTTAAACCATTCCTGCAAAAGCTGGGCTTCGTCCTGTGTTCCTGAATCTGCTTAAGAAATCAATGGTAAATGGGTTAGATTGGCGTTTCTCTCCCCATGAGCAAACTGCTTCTGAGCCACTTTAAGCGGGCCCTGTTTGTAGCCAGCAGGGCTCTGCAGGAAGCAGTTCCTGACACCCTGTGGATGCTTGAAGGCATGATAAGTGAAACCTGCCTGTGTCTCCCCTGGGGAGGTCTTCCTGAGCGCAGAGGACTAGACTACTTCAACTCCAAGGTCAAATGCCCATGATAACATCCAACTGTAAGGGACCGGTCTTCCGCCTACTGTCTGTCCTCCATAAAGCTGTGTTTCCGTGTCCCAGCCTCTGCTGGAGAAGTCCCGGCTGCTGGGTGACTCTCTTTCTCTTTTTCCCCCAGCCAAATGCCTACGGAGTGCCCTGGGGACGAGCTGTCCCTTCACTGACCAGGGAAGCTCACACCACATTGGATCATATGATGACCGACTGGCATTTTCCCATTTTGTCTTTCTCCAGTGAAGAGCCAGATGATGAAAAAGCTCCATTAGGACTGAGTCTCCTGGGGGAGAAAGCTGTATCCATATCTTCTCACAGCTTTACTAACCAGAGGCATAATCACGTTGGCAATGCTTTGTAGATATTCACTGTTAGATGTTACTTGAACACATTTGAGAAGTATCAATCTAGCACTTGCTTTCTAGGCAAAGGCTCTATCGCGGATCTACAGCCCCAGCGCAGAGCTTGTTTTGTAGCATGGAGACACAGCACTGAAAACGTGCATTGTCTGACAAAGCTCCCGTCCATGTTACAAGGATTTGCACTGGAGGGCCCTGTAGAGAGAATGGAAATCAAGGCAGACAAAAGATTGATGTGTCCTTGGACCAGTTGTTTAAGGAGTTGGAGGCTCTGCTTCTTCACTTATCATGGAATGATAAGACCCATATGTAATACAGTAATAATGGACTGTTAAGGATTATGCAGCAGGCGTGTGCAGGTTGACAGACCCTGTTACCTCACCTGCAACATCTCATTTAACCCTCACCATCAACTCACCGATACACTCTCTTACATCACTCCCATAGCTGAAGAAATGGCATCACAAGAGTAAGTAAGGGAACTTGCCTAAGTTAGTAGATGGTATAGTTTGACTTGACTCAAGGTGACCTCATCCTAAGCCTGTGCTCTTCACTGTTATGGGTATTTCTGTCTCTCTTTAACCAAGTAGTCATGTAACTAGTATTCCTAGCACATTACCTTGCTGGCCACAAGTGACCCACACAAATTAATGACCCTTTTCCCTGCCTCCTTAACCATCTCTTTACTGATAAAGAATCATGGCACCCAAAGAGATTTATAGAGATACTATTCCAAGTGATATCTTTTATGGGCAAATTTGTGCTAGAATATTGATCTTCTGGTTCATTCATTCATGCATTCATTCAATAAAATCTATTTATCCAGTGCCTTCCATGAAACTGGATGCTTTAGGGATCTATGCAACTAATCTTTATCTTAACCTAATTCAAGATTTATGTGCATCTTGTTAATTTGGTTTATACAGTAAGATCTGGGATGTAGTGATATGTTATATATCACGAGAATTTGGAAAGTAAGGTGTAGCATATACTGAACACTATGGTCAGATAATCTTTTTCAATAGAAGGACTCAAATCACACTGTGGTAATCAAGAGCCCTCTGGAAATACAAAGGAGATGAGGAGACCCCTTTATACCTTTATCCTGTGACCCAGCGTCACAGAAGTCTTTTTAACAGCCCTGATCACTGGAGCTAATATTAACTCACAAAAGAACTCTGGTCTTTCATAATAGTGAAGGTAGAATTATACCTCATGTTTGATTTATGTAACTAATCCTTTTCTTAACCTAATCCCAAACTTCACATGCATCTCATTAAACACCATCTTGTTAAGCTGAGTATGGTGGAGCACACAGCACACCTGATATCCCAGCACTTGGTGGGTTAAGGCAAGAAGATCAGCCAGGGCCACATAATATGTTCCAAGTCAGCCTGGACTATATAGCAAGGCCTTGTCTCAAAAAGCTAACAACTGGAGCTAGAGAGATGGCTTAATGGTTAAGAGCACTAGCTGCTCTCTCAGAGGACCTGGGTTCAGTTCCTGGCACCCACATGGTAGCTAACAACCTGTAGCAACAGTTCCATGGGATCTGATGCCTTCTTGTGACCTCCTTGGGTATTGTACAACATGGGTACACTTACATACATGAATGCAAAACACTCATATACATAAACTAAAAATAAACAAATCAATCAGATTTTTAAAAAACTAGCAACTAACCAATTAACTACCTAAAACCAACAAGTTCCATCTTGTTTATGTTGCTATATTACAGGGAAATCTTTTGACTATTTTATCTAACTGACCCATTTCTTTTTTCTTTTCAATATTAGTGTATGTGAGCATGGCTCTTTGTGAGTCTGTACACATGAATGTAGGTGCCCATGGAAACCAGAAGAGGATGTTAGACCCCCTGGATCTGGAGTTACAGGCACTTATAAACCACCCAATGTGGGGCTGGAGAGATGATTCAGAGGTAAAGAGCACTGGATGCTCTTGGAAATGTCCTGGGTTTGATTCCCAGTACCCACATGGCAGCTAACAACTATCTGTAATTCTAGTCAGGTAGAACAATATCACCTGCAAGACCCTTTTCTGTGTACCATCTTTCAGCCAAGCTTGTTATTTTAATCAATTTATAATTTTATGTTAATTTTTAATAATCAATTATTTTAATTATTATTTAACCCACAGCACTCTCATTTTATCTATCCAGAGTCAATTTCTTCTTCTAGATATTTGTTTAATGTTTCTAGATGGAGGACCGTTTTCTGTGCTAGAGAAAACAGAAAAGCCGAGAGTTGAAAATTCTGTCTCTCCTCTTCATGTAACATTGCACCATCTGCCAGGAGCCCAGGGCTTTTCCCTCCTTGTTCCAAATGCAAAAGAAACAGCTTTCAAACATGGATTTACCATCTTTGGATACTTTTCAGCCTCTCTGCTGTATCATGCCTATGGGCCTAGCCAGGCTTGTATCTGGATGGCCGTCCCGGCTCCTATCTCATGTACCCTTGCCACGACAGACCTTCCCTGGGCTGTCACTGGGTTGTCTACTGACCCGCACTGAACAGCAGGAGATGAACTGAGTTGCTTGATTTCCTTTTTCAGTGGAATAACTGGCAACTTTATTGACTTCAGTTTGGTTTTTAAAATATTTTTATGTATTATTTTTATTTTATGTGTATGAGTGTTTTGCCCGCATGTATGAAAGTGTACTATGTGCACACAATACCCACAGAGTCCAGAAGAGGGTGTTGGATCCCCTAGAACCGGAGTAACGGACAATTGTTAGCCTCCATGTCGGGTCTGGGAATCGAACCTGGGTCCTCTGGAAGAACAGCAGTGTTCTTAATCTCTGAGCCATCGCTCCATCTCCTTCAGTTCTTTTTTAAAAGACTTCCTTTTTTTTTATAGACAAATTACTTTTGGGGCATCTTTGGACGTGAATTATTGTATGGGTTTCTGGGTATTGTAGTTTGAATGTAAAATGTCTCTCATAGACTCATGTAGTTGAACACATGGTCCCTACCTGCTTTGAGAGGTTGTAGAACCTTTGGGAGGTTGTGCCTAGATGGAGGAAGTGGGTCACTTGGGGCATGGCTGAGGTTTATAGCCCAGATCGTGTCCTGCCTCTGTGTGAGCCTGGAGATGTCAATTACTATGAAGTTATCCACTGCCATCCCTTCTCCACTACAATGGACTGTGTTCTCCCAAACCAGGAGCCAAAATAAATCCTTCCTCCTGGGGCAGGGGCATTGGCCGCCCTTCCAGAGACCCAGGGTTGAATTCCTAGCACTCACATGATGACTAAGAGCCATTCATAACTACAGTTCCAGGGGATCCAACACCCTCTTCTGGCCTCCACAGGCACATTGGTGCACCTATGTACATTCAGACTGTATACTCATACACATAAAAAATAAAAATAATAAAATATTAAACAAATAAATCCTTCCTTAAGTTGCTTCTTGTAAGGTATTTGGTCATAGCAATGAAAAAAGGTGTGTGGTCTGACTGGGATATGTCCCCACAGGCTCACATGTTTGAACGCCTGGTCTCTACTTGTGGTGCTGTTTAAGAAGGTTATAGAACCTTTAGGAGGCAGAGCCACACTGAAGGAAGTGGGTCACTGGGGTGGACTCTGAGGCTCTACAGCTGTCCCCACTTCTTGTTCTCTCCTTGCTTCCTGAGCTGAGTGCATGTGCAATGTGACCAGCTGGCTTCCCGCCTCTGCTGCCTGATCTTCCCCACGATGAGGGACTGTATCCCTCTGGAACTATAAGTCAAAAGAAACCTTTTCTCTTGAGTTATTTGTGTTGTGATGTTTGTCACAGCAACAAAAATGAAACTAGGCACCAGGGAACCCTGCTTCTCAAAGTTTTGCGTACAGGGGACCTTGCTCTCCATTCCAACACTGCACTGAGGCATTCCCCCGGCCATTTCCGCTAGCTCTGTCACATTCGGCCCTTGCCGGCCCTGTGAAAGCATCACCTCTCTCTGTAGGTACAGTAGAGTGGACAAGGCATGGGCTTTCAGATTAGTCAAGGCCACAGTCTTCTGCAGGTTACCTCACGCCTCTCCCCCATGTTTGGAAATGAGCAGCTGACGATACTGCCTCGTACAGTGGATAGGGATGTTAGCGAGCATGGGGAATGCTCAGCATGGAGCTTGGCATATAGTTAACCTTCAGTAAACTGTTCTGTCCTCACTCCTCTCTCATTTCTTCCTGTGTCTAATTGTATAGTTTCATAGGGATTATGAACCTTTAAAACTCTGCTAGGTGGTAAACCCCGATTTGATGATTCACAGCTACACTTTGTCTTATAAGTCTTGTAACAACCTGAAGCTCACAAAAATCTTAACTAATTCCACTTCTTTAATGAAAATGCCCATGGCAGAGAGGCTCACAGGCAGCTCTTGGGAAGACTTGAGTGTGTGGGACCTCTGCAGGGTCTTTGCTCTCTCGTGCTGCTGCTGTTACATACACTCTAAGCCCTACCAGGGCTGGACAAGGCTTCAGTTAGAAAGGGGTGGCCAGAAGGCAAGTGGCCTGGAGCCAGGAACAGAACAGCCCAGTTCTTCAACCAACCCTTCCTTTCACTCTCTTCTTGGGTTCCCTGTCAGCCAGCTCCTGAATCCTTATCTCACGCCTCTTCTAGACACAATGGAAACATTCCACTTGCCTGGTGAACACACCAATACTCAATGGCCTGGCGTAGTGGCACCCCAGCACTTGGGAGGTATAGACATGAGTTCAAGGCCAGCTTGGATGACATGAGACTCTGTCTCAAAGAAAAAAAAAATCAATCAACTAGCCAAATAACCACTACAAAAAAAACCTAAAACTCAACACAAAACAACTTTTTATTAATAGAACCATTTATATTGACCCAATTTTGCTGGAGTACTTTCAAAAATACAAAGCAAATTTTGTCACTCCCCACTGAAATTCAATGACTCTCTGCAATCAAGTTCAAGCCACCAAACCCTGGTGCACCCTGCTTACTTTGGGGCGACGAGCGTATAATTTTCAGCAGTTTTTTTTTTTTTTTCCTGACTAAGAAATAATAGAACAAATGAACAGTCTGTTCTTTAAAGTCGTGTTTTTAAAAAAACATTTTCCTTTGTAGGTGTTTCTGAATACTTCTCTGATTGTGTGTGGTTTTTCCAAGTCAAGTCTTGTTTTGCTGTCTGGCCCAGAACTAATTCTTTAGATGTGTTTTTCTGCCTCCTTGGAACCTGTGAGGAGTCCTAAATGATGTTAGCTGCAATTTTGTTAATGCACTTGATAATCTCACTGATGCACACAGGCATTAGAGTAACTACGGTGGGCACCCTCGGTGTGGTGGGCTGTGTGGCACAACTCCTCCAGACTGGCTAAGGTAGACTTCCCTTCCTTTTGTTTTCTGAATTCTGATTTGGGAGGGGGGGCACTGGGGATTAAATGACAATTCATGCTCCCACTGACATCCAGGCCAAATATGTCATATGATCAGATTTTAAACATTTTGATGGTTTAGGGGATGAAGAGATGGCTCAGCAGTTAAGAGTACTGACTGCTCTTGCAGAGGACCCAGGTTCAATTCCCAGCACCCACATGGCAGCTTTCAACTGTCTGTAACTCCAGTACTTGGGGGGCCTGACACCCTCTTCTGACCTCAGTGGGCATTGCACAACATGAGTGCACTTACATACATGCAGGCATAACACTCACACACACAAAAATAATAACAATAATAATAATAAAAATAGATTTTGATAGCTTAAAATAGCCCAGATCTGTATTTCCATAATTCTTGAGACCAGCATTTTTTGCTCGTGTTTATTGGCCATTTATACTTTTCCTTTGGTGAAATGTATATTTATATCACTTATTTTTTATATTTGGTTATTTGGCTCTTATTGATTTGAAAGAATTTGAGATGTTCTGGAGTACTGATTCTTTTTGGTTTGTCCTTACAAACTCATTTCCTAGATTAGTGGTTTTACTGTATTTTAAGCTTAATTTTATCATGTATTTATGTGTATATGTGTGTGTGCATGTATATGCACATGTGTGTGAGTACCCACAGAGGCCAGAAGAAGTCAATGAATCACCTGGAGTTGGAGTTACAGCAGTTGTGAGCTGCCCAACATGGGAGCTGGGAACCAAACTCTGGTCATCTGCAATAGTAGCAAGATCTCTAACCACTGAGCAATCTTTCCAGTGTTGTTTTAGTTTTTGTTTGTTTGTTAATAGGGTCTTGCTAAATAGCTCATGCTAGCCTCCAACTTAAAATCCTCCTGCCACAGCTTTCCACCTACTGGGATTAAGGATGTGGGCTATCACACCTAGCTGTAGCGTTGTTTGACAACTAACTTGAAGTCAAAAAGGATTCTTCTTAATTTCCAAGGTTTCATTTCTTACATCTAGTTTGAATTATTATGGAGCTATAGGCTGGCATAGTATGGAACCTGTGTTCATTGTTCCTGTGTGGAAAGCAAGGGTCTTGGAGTCACTTGTGCTCTTTGATCTACAAGGCCAGAACTCCTGTGAGGTGAGGTCTGCCTGCGAGAGGTGAGGCTCGAGGGCTCTGGTGACTTTCAGTAAAGCACTCACACTGGTTCCTTGGAGATGGTGCAGTGTTGGGGTACCCCTGCTGATATGTATAATTACCACAGATGTGTGTGTGTGGATACCTGTGAGGAGGTGTGGCGGTGCCTGGACATACCTGGAGACCAGAGGAGGATTTTGAATGTCCTGCTCTATTACTCTCGAGAGAGTCCTTTGCTGAACTTAGAGCAAGCCTCAGCCACCCTCCTGTGCCCATGCCCTCGGCATCGGGGTTACAGGCCATGCCTGGCTCTTTACATGGGCGCCAGGGATGCAAACTCGGGCCTTTGTGCTGGTGCAGCAAGCATTCTTACCCAGCGAGCCATCTCCCCCAGTCTTGCAGTAGATTTTTCTAGCCTGATTCGATGTCTAACCATTGTGATATAGGCATTCATTGTTTTATCTGTCTTTACAGTCTTTTTGGTTTTCTCAGTGGACAGTTTTATGGTCTAGAAACAACAAAAATTCATTTCTTCTTTTCCAAATTTTATATCCTCATTCTATACTCCACCTTACTGAATCTGCCCAAGTTGTGCCACATAGAAAACGCAGTGGTCAGAAACCTTGCTTCATTGCTGATTTTTGAAAAGAATGTTTCTATTCAACTGTGCTATTAGTTGTAGGGTTTTAGGAATGAGGGGATTTTTTTTGTATCCTGAATGAGTGTTGAATTAAAAAAAATTGTTACATTTATTTATTGTGTATATTCGTATGTGTGTGTGTGTGTGTGTGTGTACCTGTGAAAATCAGAGGACAACTTATGGGAGTTTATGGGAGTTGTCTCTCTCCCTCTACCATGAAGATCCTGGAGCTCAAACTCAGATCATCAGGCTTGGCAGCAAGTGACTCGGGCTGAGTCATGGCTGTTTCATTTTGTCAAGTGTTTTTTTTTTCTTTCTTTCTACTGAAAATATAAAGCTTTCCTCATTTTTAAATATGGTTATTATGAAACCACACTTGATTATAAGGTTTTAAAAATCAATGAGGGGGCGGGAAAGATGGCTCAGTGGTTAAGAGCACTGACTGTTCTTGCAGAAGATTCAGTATAGTTCCTAGCACCCACATGGCAGCTAACGACTGTTCATGACTCTAGGTCCAGGGGATCCGACCCCCTCTTCTGATTCTGTGGTCATTAAACTTTACGGGTGCACTTACATACAGGCAGATAATACATTTGTACACATAAGAAAAAGATAACAAAAATTAAAAAAAAATCAATGGGATTCCTGCTCATTAAATTCTTTGGTCCTTTTGAGAACATCTGTTGTATCTTTGCCTGTTTATTTCTTCTTTGTTTCTTTCTGTTATTGTTTTCAACCATCAACTTAAGAAAGCTGCTTCTAATCTTCTTAACACTTAGCTGGCAACGAGGCAAGAGACCAACCTTTTGATATCATGACGCGATACTGTCATCTACAAAGTTCACACCAGCCAGGCGTGGTGACACACACCTTTAATCCCAGTACTCGGGAGGCAGAGGCAGGTAGATCTCTGTGTGTTCAAGGCCAGCCTGGTGTAAATAGCAAGTTCCAGGCCAGCTGAGGTTACAGGGAGACTCTGTATCAAAAATCCCCCCAAAACAAAGACTTAAAAAACTGCACAAATGACTTAAAAAAGTGCTCACATGCGTAAAGAAAGTTTATGATCTTGTGTTGGGCTGTGTCCATTGCTATCCTGGGTCTCCCAAGGCTCATGAGGCCCATGGATCACAGGTTGGATGTACCTGTATCAGTAGAGCAGCCAGGGAGCCTAGAAACAGAGCTAGACATCTAGCAGATGTGACCGAGGCTGTCTTCTGTGGATTTTGAGCATACCTGATGTCTTTGCCAAGTGTGCAGACTACACGGCCTCAGCATCCCGGGCCTGAGTCACCCCTGTGACTTGATAAGTAGTGAACCCTGAGAGTTGTTCAGGACACTACAGTATGTTGACTGCAGAACCCATCGCTCACTGCGTGCTCTCAAGTCGTGTGCTCCTCACCCTGGGTGCCTTGTTTGTGGCACAACCTTTGGTCGCCATCTGAGCCCACTGCATCCCTTTCCGGAGCCCAGGGACAGGCCTCTCTGGCCACCATGCTGATACTGCTGCTGTTTGCTGTGCGGCGAGTCACAAGCTCCCTCCTGGGACGCATTGATCCTCACCAATGGTTTCTATAGATTTGTGGGAAACGAGCCCAGACTGCTTGCTTGCTTTCATTACTTTGGATTTGAGTTTCCTTGGCTAGCCTCTGTGAAGGTGGCATTCTCTTCTGATGGTATCTCCTTTTCCTATGGGCTTCAGTTGACCTGTGGAGAGCAATCATCCCTTCCCCTGCTTTGCTGACCCATAGAGAAGCCAGCCACATGGAATGGCTGGCAAGGGGCTGAGGTGTGTAACCCCAGACTCATTTCATTTTCATTTATTAAGAGAACAGGGAGTTAGGGAAGATTATCTAAAGGATACCTGCTCATTCTCAAGTTCACCCCCAATGATGGTACGCCGTCAAAGAGGCATGCCTCCAAGCAACAGTGGTTTACCTTCTTGGTTCAGTTGATTTCACTGAGCTGCTGTTGTACTGAGTAACAGTGAAACTTTACCTTGGGGGCTGGAGGGATGGCTCAGATAAGCGTGTTTGCTGCTCCTACAGAGGACCAGACTTCAGTTCCCAGAACCTAAATGACAGCTCACAACTGCCTGTAATCTATAGCTCTGATGCCCTCTTCTGGCCTCCATGAGCACCTGCATACATGTAGCATATACACACATAGACACACACGTGTATGCCTAAAAATTAAAAAAAAAAATCTTTAAAAAAGAAATCTACATTAGGCTCAGCAAGATGGCTCAGTATGTAAAGACATCTACCACCAATCCTGACAAGCCAAGTTTGATCCCTGGAATTCACACAGCAGAAGAAAAGAACCAGCTCTTGCAAGTTATCCTCTGACCTTCACACATGTGCCATGACATGCACACACACACACACACATGTATATATACAGACTTACAAAGAAATGTAATAAACATTTAAAAGAATCTGCACACTGAAACTTTTTCGTCCCCTCCTCTTCTTTCTCCGTCTCCTTTCCCTCTTCTTTCTCAGACAGGGTCTCACCATGTCATCCAGGCTGGCCTTACACTGGCTGTCCTCTTGCCTCAGCCTCCTGAGTGCTAGGATTACAGGCATGTACTTCCAAGCCTGGCTTTCTTCAAGATTTTTATATGGACCTAACATGTGAAACCTAATGTATTATATATGTGTGGAAAGCAGCTTAAATCTTGCCTAGAGAAAGTAGTTATAAGTGAACGTTAAGAGTGAATAAACAAATATGACCTGAGACAGGATTGGCCACTTTGGCTGGGCTTTCTAATGGCAGGGACTTAAAAGGAAAGAGATTCATGTTTTTGAAATCTATGATATGCCAGGCCCTTTTAACAAAGGTTCTACTAAAATGACATCATTTACTCTGTGTGTGTGCATGTGTGTGTGTAGAGGCCAAAGATAGATATTAGGTATCTTCTTCAATCACTTTTCCACCTTAGTTTTTGAGACAGGGTCCCTCACTGGGACCAGGGGCTCACTGATTTGGCTGCACCGTCTGGTCAGTGAGTCGCGGGTATCCTTCTATCTCCTCGTCTCCAAGCACTTTACCAACTGAGCCAACTCCTGACCCATCATTTACTCTTTTGTTCCCGTCATCCCTTGGAGGAGAGCATTATCAATCAGTCCCATTTTACAGATGTGGAATGTTCACACAGCAGTGACTGCTGAGTGAAGGGATGTCAAGATTCATTCCTGGGCACCTGATTCAGGCCTGTGCTCTGTCTAGAACGCCTCACTGCCATATGAGCCAGGAAATGATCATTCCTTGGGTTCCTCAGCAGCAGTCAAGATGAAAACCACAGAGTAGCCACCAAACTACTTCCCTCTTCCTGACTGGGGTGTCTAGTGAATCACTCATCACGTGTGTGCAGCTGCTGCCCCCTGCTGGCATCCTCCCTCACCCTGCTTTGTCTTTGGAAACACCAATATTTGGTTTAGAAGAAAAGCCAAATGCTGACAGTTGAGGGAGAGGGGGAAGGTGTGAGGGACCGGGGGTTTCTTGTCTATGGCCCTTGGGGATGAACCCTTTATCTTTTGAAGATGCTCTCAATTTGTACCTGCTTTCAGACATGGAAAGAAAGCTTAGACTCCAAATTTTCATAATGGTCTCTTGTTAAAGATGGGCAAACCGGAACTCCAGTGTGCAACTCTGTTCCCAATGACAACCACAAGGTTGCAGGTAGCAGACAGTGTCTCAAATAAATCCAAGTGGCAGGTAAGGCTAAGCCTGACTCTATTCAAGGGAGGTGGAGGAACTGAGGGAAACTGGTCCCTGTATATCTGGGTCCATCAGTGACTTGGGCAGCTGGGACCACAGGGGCCCTCCAAGCCTCTGTCAAAGACATTTACCACACACAGAGACATCCCGAGAAGCAGGATTTGTCATCAGGGTGGATGACGTGCTTTCTGCTTCTCTTTGTTTCTCTTTCCTGGACAAATTGGGCTGGGGCCGGGCATACTGAGGATGAGAGAAGCTTATTTCTGACTGTTGGGAACAAATAAAAAAAGAAGGCAAGGATTGTTGTCAGGACAATGAAGAACTCATCAAGGCCTCATCTTACTCCTCAGCAATCAGGGTCTGCACCCCTGCACCCCCCCCGACTGTCCCCCTCCATGGTCCTCTAATTGAATGCCAGCCTAATGAATAACTCCTAGGAACAAAAGCCCCTTTCAGGCTGGCTCCTCACATTATGAGAGGGGCCTCACTAACTGTCGCAGCCTACCCCTGTCTGCAGGCCTGCCTCTAAATTTGGTTATTCACAACCTCGATAGCTCAATATTATTGCCTAACTGTGATCATTGCCTAATTATCCTAATAATACCTATTAAATAATTCCCATTAAGTCACTTGAATGGGATCAGCGGAGGCCAGCTCAAATACAAGTTAACCCAATAAACATTGGTCATTTGCTTGAGCAGTAGGACGGTCTCTTAAAGTCACTAGATAGAATACCGAACCACAAAGGCATACTACCTTAGCACAAATGTTATTATGGGTTAGCATGTATTAATTCTGATGGCCAGCCTTGTAAAGCTTGCATTTGGGCTCCTTTGAGGCCACCAGAGTGACTTGACTCTTTTTGACTCTGCCCCTTGTTGATTTTCATCTGTCACCCCTACAAGGGCATTTAAAGAGAAAAAGACCTACAGACCTAACAGGGCTATTAATTTAGCACGGATAGAAAGGGAAGCTGGTCATATTTCTTTAGGTATGGCTCAAAAGAATTTCCTTTTTCCTATTTTTGGAGATTGAGGGTGATTTCCAGAACAAGCTTTAAACATTTCATGCCTGTCTAAATTTCAGGCAGTAGGGATTATGAGATATGTATTTTGTGTGAGCATTTAAGAATAGTTTGTAAAATAATAGGTAGTGTTCACTGACTGCCTTCATGTGAGAGCTACTCCGGCAGATGTCATCAACACCTGAGTTCTCAAGGTACAGTAGAGATTAGCTCCACCTTTCAGACAAGGAATCTGAGAGGTTGAATGATTTTCCTAGGACTGTCCAGCTCTAATAGGTAATATGTTTTTATAGCTTGTGCTGCTAAGGATCAAACCCAGGGTTTCATTGTGCATGCTATAGGCAGGTGCTCTACCAGCTGAGCCTCTTTCCTAGTCCTTCACTGCTCACTCTGAATGAAGTGGAACAATTTAAAAAATATTTTATTATTATTATTATTATTTTCTTTATGGTCTTTTTGAGATAGGGTCTCCCTTTAGCCCCAGTTGGCCTTGAACTCACAGAGATCCACCTGCCTCTGCCTCCTAAGTGCTGGGAATCAAAGGTGTGCACTACCATGCCAAGCTTTTATTTATTATTTTTTTCTTTTATGTATATGAGTGTATTGTCTGCATGTATGTAAGTGCATCCATGTCATGCAATGCCCACAGAGGTCAGAAGAAGGCATCGGATTCCCCTGGAACTGGAGTTACAGATGACTATGGATGACTGTCAGCTGCTATGTGGGTGCTGGGAATTGAACTCAGGTCTTCTGCAAGAGCAGCCAGTGCTCTTAACCACGCAGCCATCACTTCAGTCTGAAGTGGAAGAAATTTAAATAGTTCTTTATGTGTATATGGGTGGGTACTTGTGTGTGTGTGTGTGTGTGTGTGTGTGTGTGTGTGTGTGGAGGGGGTGTGCATGTGCATGTGAAGGCCAGGGGTCAACCTTGCGTGTCAGTCCTGAGCTGCCATCCACCTTGATTTTTGAACCTAGAGAATACCAATTAGGTTAGGATGGCTGATCAGTGAACCTCAGGGACCCATCTGTCTGTCTGTCTCTCTGTCTATCTATCTGTCTCTCCCTCCCTCGCTCTGAGTCTAATGTGCACCACCATGCCTGGCTTTTTACGTCAGTTCTAGGGAAGAAATTCAGGTTTTCAGGCCTGTGACATAAGCACTTTAGCAATTAGCTATCTCCAGCTCAACACAGGCTCTTTGGTACCTATAAGTCCACCCTTCCCACTGTGCCCCACATCGGTGTGTGTCAGGAACAGCACATTGAAAAACACCTCGGCTGGCCGGTTTATTCTTTTCAATTTCAAGGTTCTCACTCCAGTCAGGAAATTTCTAATGAGAAGTAAGTACTAGACGCCCCCTGATTGTGACTCGTATACCAAACACTAAACGAGGGCAGTTTGCTCCACCGAAGCCACAAGAGCAGCAGGAGAGACAGCCTGTGCGCGATTCTCTCCATCTAAGCAGCAAGGAGCAGTCAGCACTTTTGAAATAAAGCCTCCTTCTGTTGAGCAAATATGGGTTCTCTGTACAAGGAAATCCATGGTGGGATTTAACAAGAAAAGAAACACATTCTGTTTGATCATCTGCTGCATGCCAGCCCTGGGCTGGGGCTTTTCTGTAAGTGGTTTGTGTATACATGTAGGTGCATCTGTGTGCACATGCATGTGGAGTCCAAAGGTCAGTGCTAAGTGTCTTCCTCAGTCATTCTTCATCTTCTTCTTGAGACAGTGTCTCTCACTGAACCTGGAGCTTGCTATTTTGGTTAGACTGGCTGGTGAGGCTGTCTCAGCCTTGCCAGCACTGGAATTACAGTTTCATGCTACCACAAACCAGCTTTTTGTATGAGTGCTAGGGATTTGAACTCAGTTCCTCATGCTTGCATAGAAAGTGCTTTACTAACTGAGCCATCTCCCCAGCTCCAGAGACTAGGATTCTGACCAACATTATTTGGTAAATCAAATATTCCTAGTAGATGCTTACTAACCTCTGAGTTCTAAAGATAATTCATACAAAGAGGAACCCTAGTCACAGACACCCAGAGGGATTTCGGATTGAACCAGCAGCTTAACATTTGAGTTATGAGGCAGTGTGGCCTCGGCACCACGTCAGTGTGGACCCGTGTCCCTGCAGGTGACAGGTCCTCTTTGTCTCCCATCCCCCACTCAAGGCCAGCATTAAACCATGAATCCAGTTGCCCACAGCTGTGGGAGCACCAGGCATACCTGCTTCTCCTCTCAGCGCCTTCTCTAGCCTCACACCCTGGATTTCTGACGCCCTCTGACGCTCTTCCACCTCCTCCAGCTGCCTCTGGATGGCCTGCAAGACAGGATCACACGTCACAAGGGAATTCTGCATGCATGGAGGCACACAAGGGAGCTGAGCCCACCACAAGCTCTCCAGGGAAAGATGTCACCAGATATGTCACTGCCTTGGTTCGCTGGGCAGAGACCTCTGAGCTCCCCAGCAGTGGACCTTGGTGCATTCCTCTTTAGGATGAACCACAGCTCAAAGCATCTGTGTGTTGCAATCAGCCCCCACACAATCATCAAAACCGTCCCTCTGAGGAAAGAATGTAAGAGCCAGGGGAACAAGGCACCTGCTGCTAGTGAATGCATTCTAGACAAGACAAGGAAGCCCCACCCATGAACCTCCACACTATGACAGTCTGATGAAGTCTGCAGTTGACATGCCAATGTGGATGGGAGTAATGTCATGGGATCCCACCTCAAGATGAAGAGCTACAGGCAATCAATGGATGCTGAGGGAGGAAGAATCAGTTTTCTCTAGGGACTAGCGCTCCCTGAGAGATTACCTAATCCTTCGTGGGCAGCCCTAAGCACAGGTACACATGAGCACCACTAAATGGACCCAATGCAACTGATATATATATATATATATATATATTTATCAAAGTATGATGTATATGTAACGATAATAAAGAGGAGGACAAGACATTGAGAGGGAGTGGAAAACGTGGGAGGAGTTAGGGGGAGGACCGGAAGGGATGGAAATAATGCCAAGATAAAACCCATGTATAAAATTCTCAAAAATTAAAATAAAAAACAATAAAAATTAAAAAAAATAAGTAAATAAAACAATTTTTAAAGGTTAAAAAAAAAAACACCCTCTGCTAAGACCCATCACACTGGCGTCCTCCAGGTGAGGAGCTCCTGGATTGGCTAGGGGGTCCTCATGGATCCTGGACCTCTGTGAGCCCACAGCCATGGAGTATGATCACGGCTCAGTGACCAGGGCTAAGGCCACTCCTGAGCAGAGGCTGGGGGTTCCAGACAAGCACAGTAGGCTCGTATTTATTTTGTAGGAAGAAGCAGCTGATACGGTCTGAACACCTGCTGGGGCTTGGTGTTCCATTCGGATCATCCTGCTTTTCTCCTCAGTTACAAGCGGCACCTGTCCTGGGCCAGGTGTGGTGGAGCACATCCCAGCACTCGGGGGGCAGAGGCAGGCAGATCTCTTGAGTTCAAGGACAGCTTGGTCTACATAGTGAGTTCCAGGTCAGCTGGGACTACAGGGAGACCCTGTCTTAAAGAGACCAAAACCAAAACAAAATAAAACAAACAAAGTAAAATGAACCACCAGCTGAGGCCCAGGGTGTGCCACTGTAGAGTGCCTGTGGTTCTGTTACATCCAGTTGGGAAGACAGAATACAAGATGCTGAATTCGTTAGGGAACGGCTCATACTTAGACCCACCTCAGCGCTTATTAAGTTTGGAGTCCGGTTTGTGTCTGTGCTTGTACATGTATCTTCCCTGATACCTACTGCTCCCTTGATCTTTTAGGAAGGAATATTGAGGAAGGTCATTTGTTTGTAAGTTGTGTTCATCTCAACTTCCTTTGCTTTCAGACACTGGGATAATGTGATGGTTTTCATTGTCAACTTGACACAACCAGAATCAGCTGGGAAGGGAGTCCCAATGAGGAACTGTCTACTTTTGGTTGGTTGGTCTCTCTCTCTCTCTCTCTCTCTCTCTCTCTCTCTCTCTCTCTCTTTCTCTCTCTCTTTCTCTCTCTCTCTCGGTTGTCTTAATCAATAAGGGAAGATCTAGCCCACCGTGGGTGACACTACTCCCTAGGCAGGGGATTCTGGATTGTATGAATGCAGAAATCCAGCTGAGCACAGTCCAGCAAGTGAACATGCGCACGTTCATTTGCCTTTGCTCCTGAGGCTGTGACGTGTGTTCTCAGCTTCCTCCACCTTGACTTCTCTGCTGTGACGGGCAATAACCTGGAACTGAGAGCTAAAATAAACCTTTCCTTTCTGAAGTTTATTTTTGTCAGGTATTTTATCACAGCAACAGAAACAAAACTAGGAAAGAATGCCAAAAGGCACCATCCTAGGCAGAGCAGATCATGTATGTGACTAAGCAGAGGACTGGAGAGATGACTGAGCAGTTAAGAGCACAGGCTGTTCTTGCAGAGGACATGGGTTCGAGTCTCAGCACCCACATAGTGGCTGACCACTGTCTGTTATTCTTCCAGGGGATCCTCTGCCCTCTTCTGGACTCTCTGAGCATTGAGTGTGCAGGTATACTTACACACATGCAGACAAAACATTCATACACATAAAAAAAATGAAATATTTTAAAGAAACCATGAGCTATCTGGGCAGGCAGTATACCTGTTCACCCCTCCACTTCCCCACTAACTCACATCCTTCCAAATCTCTCCTGGGATCATAGGAGCAGTGGCCCAGTCACTTCTAATACCCTGAAGAGACCCAAGCCGGCGTGGGGCCCAAGCAGTTATCCAGCTACAAGTATTTAAGCATAAAACATAAAGTAGATGGAAATTCTACTTATAACTGTAATTTCATGTCCTTTTCCTTTCGGTTACTTTTAAAGATGACTACATCTTTATAAACCCATCTCTTATTATTATAAAATTGTTAAACATGGCAAGCAGTTAAGTGCTTTTTTTACTGATCACGGTTACAACTATGAGACTGTATGAACTAAATTTTGCTGCTCCTGAGCTCATAGGCTGAAACTTTAATTCCCAGTGTTTACAGACAGGATGTTTTAGGCTATAATTGAGGTTTCCTGGAGGTTGTAAGGGCCCTGATCTGATGGGCCTCCTGTCCTTATAAGAAACGGAAGAGACACCAGATATCTCTCTTTCTTTCCCTCCCTCCCTCTCTCTCCATGCTCACGATTAAAAAGAACATGTGGGGCTCCAGTGGGATGATACTATCTCGAAGTCAGAAGTCAAGAAGACTGTTCTTGGCAGACTCCAAGCTGACAGCGCCCTGATCTCACTATTGTTTAAACCACACAGTCTGTGGTCTTTGGCTGTGGAAACCCAAGCAGGTGAACACAGTGCTGATTCTTAGTAAGGTGAAATTATCATCAATTAAAAAGGACTGCTATGGGCTGACAGGTTAGGACTCTAAAGGCCAAGACCACTCTTCTCTAATGACTCCCTCCAACCTTCAGTGAGAAACTGTGGACTGTGCCAAACCAGATCATAAAGACTTGCTTTGTTTTCGGAAGGGTGCCTTGACGTGCTTCAAAGAAAGCTGGTTTAGAAGCTGTGGGCCCACAGAGGTGAGTGTATGAAGGTCATAATTGTCCATATGAGGATGGTTCTTGAAAAGTCTCTGAGGTAAAGGAAGTTGGATTATACAACTTCATTCCTGGCAGAAATGCCTTTCAGGATGCTACAGTTTGGAGCTGGAATGTTCTTCAGAGGCCCATTTCCTTTTTTTTTTTTCTTTTTGAGAAAGGGTCTCATTGCATAGTCCTGGAACTCACGATGTAGGCCAGGTTGGCCGCAGACTCACAGAGATCTGCCTGCCTCTGCTGGGATTAAAGATGTACTACCATGCCGGGCCAAGGCCCACATATTAAAATCTTGGTTCCCAGCCTTTCAGAGGCAGTGGAACCTGCTGGAGAAGGAAGTTAGGTATCAGGAGTGTGCCTTTGAAGGAGATGTGAGGCGCTCATCCCCTCTTCCTCTCTTTTTGCTTCCAGGAAGTCATGAGGTAAACAGTTTCTTCTACTCTATACTTCCTGCCATGACATGCAGCCTCCCCAGAGGCCCAATCAACAGAGCCAACTGATCATGGCCAAACAGGTCTGAACCTATGAGCCAAAACAAACCTTTCTTCTTTTTAAGTTGATCATCTCTGGCATTTTGTTACATCAATGGGAAGCTTACTAACACACAAGATAAAGGGCACAGTGGAAAGCAATAGAAGATTCTAAGGATTAACACATGTAATTGTCCTAAGTCCTTAGATACTAAAGTTTAACTGTCCTTTAAGACTAGGCGTGGAATCTCAGGGAGAGGACAGATGTCTAGACTTTCTGCCTCATTTTGTCCATCTTCTGTTGGACAGAGATGAACAGATCAACTTGGGCAGAAATGCCTGAAGTAAACCATCAGGCCAAGAAATGATAATTCCTAATTTCTTGCACTTTGAACACATCCTGAAATGGAGGACCCCCCCCCCCCGCCAGCTATCAGTTCAGCAGAGTCAGGGAGTTGGCAGTTAACTTGTGTCCTAACCAAGGACAAAACCAAGGTCACTATTACAAGGGATTCAGGGCTCAGGATGGAAGTCAAGGCTGCTTGCCAGCCTCAGGTCTGGCACAGGGTCCTTTGCAGGACTCAGGTCTACAGATGGAAAGGCTTCTGGGAGCAAGGCAGTTCCACACTTGAGTCTGCCACTTGGAGCCCCGCTGGAGAATGAGCCAGTACCTTTAGAATGGCCACAAGCCTGGTTCCTCAGGGAAGGAAGACTGGCTCTTCCTAAGCACTACACTGACTCCCAGAAACTTTGCTTCCCACCCAGAACCCCAGGGTCCCAGGCCCTGGGAGCCTCATCTCACGTGGCTGACCTGAGCCTTGTGGAGTCTTTTCAGTTCTTCTTGCTTAACCAGCTGCTTTTCTAGCTTCCTTCTTCCTCTGAGCCTCTTCTCCTTTAAGAACCAATGGAGAAGAAAGAAAATAAGACCAAGAAGCATGGGGTTGAACTGTACAAAACATCACCGCCTTCTGCCCTCTTCGTGCCGTGGCTCCCAGCCACTGCTCCGCTTCTCCAAGAACGGCATCCTAGAGAACAGTCCACAGGATGAAACGACCTCTGCCTGTGCCGCGTGAAAGGCAGATGCCAACAGCCACAGGCGGTGACATAGCCCTTGAAACGAGCTGTGAATAAGAAATCAAACTAAAATTTTAACTTTAAAAAGATTTATTTTTAGTTTTTAATTATGCAAATGTGTGTGTGTGTGTGTGTGGAGGGGGGTGTGCACATGAACATAGGTGCCTGTGGAGGCCAAAAGAGGGCATGGGCGTTAGGTCTCCTGAAACCGGGTTACAGGCAGTTGTGAGCCCTTAGACGTGGGTGCTGAGAACCAAACTTGGGTCCTCTGTACGAGTAGTATATGCTGTCCATGGATCAGCCATCCATCCCTCCAGCCTCCAAATTTTATTTTAATGACAACATGTGGTTAGTAGGTGCTGAAATGGGAAACTAGTGTGTGTGTGTGAGTGTGTGCGTGTGTGTTTGTGCACATATGTATACACATTTGTGGGTGAGGTAGGAGCAGCTTTATCAAGAACTGACTGAGTTCAGTTGAGGAGACTAATTATGTAAGAATTCTGCTTTGATGCTGGGTGTGGTGATGCACACCTTTAATCCCAGCACTCTGGAAGCAGAGGCAGGTGGATCTCTGTGAGTTCAAGGCCAGCCTGGTCTACAAACTGAGTTCCAGGACAGCTATGGCTACAGGGAAACCCTGTTTCAAAAAGACCAAAAAAGAAAAAAGAATTCTGCTTTGCACAGCTACCATCACACTTCTTGGGGATGATGGGCCTCAGGGAGACAGACAGACATAGTCTCACTTTCCATGAAAACCAGTTAACTTTAAATATTGCTCACATTGGGTGGACAATATCTAATTCAACTTATGAACAGGGGAATGTATCTAACTGATTCAAATGTGTTTCTTGACTTGAAGTAGGTGTGAGATTATCTCCTGTCTCTACCTTACATTGTTTATACAAATACAGCATTACCATCACAGAGTTTGCTGTGTGTGCCTGGGCTTGTTAAAATAGAATTGAAAAAGCAAAGAATGTTCAGAATTGATACATGGGAAAAAGATCCTTGGAACCTTGCAATGTTACTTTTTCCAAAGACAGTGGTCCTGTGGCTGGTTCTACCTATTGGAGAGTTCAAGAGACTTTCCTGGTCAGAGAGGCAGAGCAATGGTTGAGCCTCAGGCAGACCAGCTAGGAAGGCTGGCATCACACCTCATCTGAGTTGTATAAGCCTTGGAATCCCTTCAGCTTCCTCAACAGACTCCATGTCCAGCTCACAGGGACACAGTGAGGATTAGATGAGACAACACCAGCCACTCCTTAGGAGAAAGCTTGAAATAAAAAACGAGATACTTGGCAAATTACATGATTTCCGTTACCAGCATGTTTGAATGATATTGTATCATATCAGCAACTGGTATGATTACTTTACTAACATCTGTCATTGTGTGTGTAGGAGTATACATCTATACATACATACACATCCTGTCTATAGGAATGGATGTTCTAATTGGCCTATGGGTTTGTCCTCCCTGAACATACATATAACTTGCTACACTTAGAATAAGAATCAGGGCATCCTAGATATTCCCCATGGGTAGAAACCAATGCAGATGTAAGATGCATTGACTACTCTGGTACCTGGTTGAGTTGACTGTTCATTAAATATTGTAAAACCATATGTGAGCTCTAAATGCTTATATGTTATGCATATATGTAGGGAACAGAAATCTCAAAGACCCATCACCAGATCACTCAAGGTCCAAAACAGAGATCAAAGACTGAAACACAGGTTTCAGGGCTTTGTGGATCTTTATTGTTCTGTCCCTATCTGGATACAGATAGAGAAGCCATCCAAAGCATTCAGCCTCAAGGCCTTCGGTGAAAACACCCATCTCAGAGATGGAATTCGTCTAGAATTCTCCTTAGGACTGAGAACCAAATGGTCTTCATGCTTGGAAGGAAACGGGCTCTTCAAACTCAAGTCATCCCTAGTGCATCATCTTTTTTCTAGAGATGACTTCCAGGTGGGCTGTCCTTCACTGTGGAGTGGGGTTCAGGCCTTCAGCATGGGGGACCCTCCATCAAGCAGTCAGGATCTTTGAGAGAAAGTCTGCGGAGGGGTCAACGGTACTTTCTAACCGGTTTCTCTGACTCTGCCACGTGAAAACCCCATTAATTTATTTTACGAGTATCTCTGGAGCACTTACCACACGAGCCCACGTCATAAATCCTAGCATTTATAGAGCTCTATGTGCCAGACGCTGCGCTAATTACCTCACAGGCATCATTTTCCTTATTTCTCAGAAAGCTTATCTCCAAATATGGAAATCAACATTCAGAAAGATAGTCTGCCCAAACTGACACAATTAGCGATGGGCGGAGCTAGGAGCTAAGCCAGGTGACTGTAACCTGCTCTGTAGGCTATGCTGCCTTTTCTAATGCCAGATACTGTTCAATAACCCGGGACCCTGCTCTGGAGTGAGTCCTGCAGGGGAAAAAAAAAAAAGCATTATTTTTCCCCTAAATAAAGATCATTTAATGCAAATTCTGGGGAGAAGGATATACTTCAATGAGGTCATGGAATAGAGAGATGGCTCAGTGGTTAAGCACACTGGCTGTTCTCGCAGAAGAGCTGGGTTCAAATGCAACACTCACACGGCAGCTAGCAACCATCCGTAACTCCTGTACCAGGGGATCTGACACCCTCTTCTGGCCTCCATGGGCACTGCATGACATGGCTGTACTTACGCACATACAGGCAGTACACTCATAAAATAAATAAAAATTAAAAAATAAAAAAACCAAAACCAGGCCATATGGTCTTTCAACAGCAGAGCTCTCACTCTGGGGCTGAGAATGTAGCTTGTGGTAAAACACTGGTAGAGCATGTGTGATGTCTTGGGTTTGATCCCCAATACCACACACACACATAAGCACACACAAACACACACATGCATGCACATACACCCATACACTCTCTGTGTGCATACACATGCACATTCACACATGCAAAGACTGTCACTCCAACTGCTTTTTCAAGAGTCAGCATAACAGAGCTCAGTGTTGGAGGAAGAAACTCACTCACTGTCTTTTCAAAAAAAGGATTCTGAGGTCTGGAGAGATGACTCAGTGGTTAAGAACGCTAGCTGCTCTTGCAGAGGACCCAGTTCGATTCCCAGCACCCACATGGCAGTTGACAACGGAGCATAACGCCAGTTCCAGGGAGTCTGACACCCTCTTCTGGCCTCCGTGGGCACTGCGAGACACGTGTGTACTTACATACGTGCAGGCATAACGCTCATACACATAAAATAAATAATGTAAAGAAAAGCAGGATGCTTTATTAGCCAACGGTCATGTGGCCTTAACACACTGGCTCATCTGTTACGGTCCCAGCGATGGTGACACCACAGAGAGCCTGGAGAGAAGCCAAGGGCCAGGGAAGGGACAGTGACGACCCGGCGCCAGCTGCCATGTGTCTCTTGTCTCGGGCCCTCAGATCCCACCTGGGTTGGGAGGAACTATACGAGCAAAGGGAAGAGACAGAGAATGCACTGCCTGCAGCTTCCTGTGGAAGGTTAGCCTGGGCTCAGTGGGTTCTGTGCTCCTGACTGGGGACACACCTGAACAGGACCAAAGGAGACAAAGACCGCGGAGGCCAGACACAAAGGCGGAGCCTTAGGAAGCTGTAGGTCGCTCGGGAATCCTGTCACCAGCTTCCCTTCCTGTAGGAGCAGGGTCATCAGAAGGAGGTGGCGAGGGCGGGCTTTACCGCCCAGCTCACCTAAGTGTGGGCTGCCAGCAGGACAGGCCGACAGCCTGTGAGGCTGACATGAAACCCTATGGTCTTCCCACTTCCACTGCCTGGGCCAGTGACTCTCATTCTCCAAGAGTGTTAACATGGCAGAGGCTGGAATCTGTCTCATTTGAATATAGAATTAACTTAGGTCACTTGAGGGGGTGAGGGACAGCAAGGAAACCCCAGGAATAATGAGCATACCATGCAATTCACTTCTGAGTATTGAGTACTGAACTAACTAGTGAAGCTCATATTTGGAAAGAAAAATTCATCTCTCTCTCTCTCTCTCTCTCTCTCTCTCTCTCTCTGCCATGGGGAGTTGGAGCTCTTGAGTGACCTGAAGTGAAGCCAAGGCTTGCTTTTGCTTTGCCAGTTATAGAAAAGTTGAGGCCGAGTAAATAAATTTGGTTCTCCCCTCCCTAGCTCTGCTCCAAAAAATAAACATTACCAGAGCAGTGAACCACTCCTCTGTCCTCCCAGGAAGCATGCTGGGGCCAGCCTGCTCTCCTTATTCCCAGTGGAACAGCTCCAGCCACAGAGCATAGAGAAAACAGCAGTCGGCTTCAGTAACCTGCGCACGTGGACAACAGACACATCGCAGACACGTGACACTTCGTGTCTTCTATGCACAGGTATGGGCGCTGTTTAAAGTGTTCTCTGGACATATTAACATTCACTAAGCAAAGAGGATGGCTGCCTCCTCAGTGGGCTCACAGGCTGTCCCTCACACAGTAGGCCTCAGTGTATCCATGTATCTGTGGGACCCCATGGTTCGTTTCACAGTGCTGATTAGAATAAACATAACATTTTCCCTGCAATCTGCCTTGAGTGTTTCTTAAATGAAGCTGTGCTTCCCTTGGGGAATATGCATCTGCTTGCTGTAATTTCTCAATGGTTTGCTTGTTGGACCATGTATTAAACCCACTTTAAGAGCTGCACTCACTAAATGGTTTCAAATAAATATGTCTTTGTTTGTTTCCTCATTGAGACTGAGGGGTTTTCATTTAAGAAGACAAATCTTGGGGTGTTCCAGATAAAAAGAAGGGTTACTATCAGATGCACGAGGACAGCTACAGCTAGAGCCCACATTAGCTCTGAAACCTGGATGGAGAAATAGGCCCCAACAGGACAATGCATTGTGTGGTTTTTCCAAGGGACGTTACCTTTAACCTTGAGGCATACTGGGAGTCAGACTCTTCATCTGCAGAGGAGGAGGAAGTTGAGGAGGGAGAAGAGGTGGCCTCTGTCACGGGTGCTCCAGAGCCTAAAATGGGAAGAGGAGAACTCACCAAACTGTTGGCTTCTTTTCTTGCTTTGTGCCCCAGAGCTGCCTCCCTCCCTCTGGCTCACCCTCTTCCCTTCCTCCTGCTCAACCCTCACTGCACCTGCTGGCAGCTTGGGAAGGCAGTACCTCAGGGCAACTGAAAAGTTGGCCCTCCACGTTAATTACATTTCTGGATCTCTGCCAAGAGCTTCCCAGCTCTCTTCTCACATTCAAAACAAAACAAAACAAAACAAGGTATTATGCAGAAATCAATGAAGTCCTTAAACACCCTGTACACGGCCCAGCCCCATTGCTTACAATGCATTTAGAGCTGAAATCTATTATTAAAGTGCGTGTCTGAAGTTAGCTGAGTTACCTAAATGCTCGTGTAAGGTTCGTTCTGAGGAGTAATTGAATGCAAAAAAAGTCGGAGCCAGCTCTTAAACAAATCGCCCTTCTGCGGCTCACAGCATCTGGCAGCCATTTTTACTGCATGACATCTGCTCAGTGTAAAGAGCTGGCGTCAGAATGTCTGGTCATAGAAAAAAAAATCCCAAATGTAATCAGAAGCAAAAGGACTCTAAGCCCAAGGTTTTATCACATAGCCTCATGCAACATAAATATTTCATTAATTATGGCTAAACAAATGCCACTTTTATTTTCTCAACTTGCAGATATTATCACATCATCGAAGGGATGATTCAAATGCCAGGAAAGGCAGTTTAAGATAGGGATGGCTCAACAAAGCAGAGCCCACGGGAAAGCTGAAGCTAAGGGGCCATGCCAAACTCTAAACAAGAGCTGGATGGTTGGGGAACCGTAATGTGCCCATGTTGACCAAAAACCTCTTTGTGATCCGGCTGGGGACCAGGTGTGACACGGCTTCCGGGTGCCACTGGAGGCTCCTATTTTTTGCCATCAAGCACATCTGCCCTTGCACATATACCTGATAGTGTCAATGTTGATATTCGGATTAACCCATGCTGGTCACTGCATAGCAGAACCAGCCAGGACTTCATGATGGAAACAACTGCAGAGGCAGCTTGTGTCTGCACGGAGCTGTGGCATGGGTGGGAGAGAGGAGGAGAAGCAATTCCAAGACAGCCAACATTCTCTCCGGCCTGCCTTCTCCTCCCCATAATTCTCAACTATTCACCCCAGTGGGAGCAGCCAAGTTTTACAAAATAAGGGTAATTTTAACCCCCAGCAACACGTTTACAATATGCTGTTATTCACAGCAAAATAATACAAAACATGTATATAGGAACCGGCTTCTCTGAGGAGGGAGTCTGCTGTTTTCCACTTTAATTTGCCAGATGGGAAAGCTCAGGTAAAGACAGAATCCGAGAGCGGCATAATCACGGGAGGACTCTGCTCGTGGTGGGTAGAGATTGCTTCCTGATTCCAGCTGCCACATTGCCATGGGGCGGGGGGAGGAGAGGGGGTGAAGCCGTTGAGCATTCATTAACTTAGTGTGGGAGTTCGAGGAACTGAGTTTACATCCTTGACTTTCTAGTGTAATGATCTCTAAATTCAGAATAGCTGTGGAAGGGCAAAGACAATCAAGGTGCCTAACTGTACCCGGTGCAAGGGAGGCACCTGTTGGAAGTGCTTAAAGTCTTTTAGTAATTCCTTTTCTTATTGCTGTGACCAAATACCTGACAAGAGGCTGGAGTTTTGGCTCACTGGCAATCAAGAGGCTCTGAGTTTGAAGCCCAGCACCGCACAGACTGGGTATGGCAGCCACACATACACCCCTAATGCCAGCACTTGGGAGCTAGAAGAGGAGGCTCAGAAGTTTATGGTCATATTTAGCCACACAGGGAATTTGAGACTACTCTGAGCTAGCGACTCTGTCTCAACAAGAAGAAGCAATGTTAGGGCAGACGGGTTTATTTTGGCTCACAGTTTGAGGGTTCAGTCATCATGGCAGGGGCAAGCATGGCGGGAGGAGGCTGCTTGCTCACATCTGGCATCCGGTAGTGGAGAGATGAAGGCAGGTGCCCATGCCTCCTTTCCTCCTTTTATTTGGTCCATTTTCCAGCCCATGAAATTCTGTCCACATTCAGACGAGGTCTATTCTCCTCAGCTAAACCTCTCTGGAACACCTCTGCAGACAATCCAAAGCGGTGTCTCCTAGGTCATTCTAAATCTAGTCAAGTTCATAATGAAGATGTATCATCACGGTTGACTTAACCATCATCACTATCATCACTGACCCAGTTAACAGCATTGTAATGGAACTAAAACTGACCTCTAGTTATGGGATAAGTCGACCCTAAAGTTGAAACCTTTTCTAATTTCAAAAAGTAAATATTTCCATAGAATTTCATGTGGAAATGGAGGCAGAAAAAGGCTTCCAGAATGATGCATTTCTTCTGCCTCTGGTAAGGGAGTCTCTCCCCTTCCCATCATAGAACCAGCCATCCTGGACCTTCACGGAACCAGCCATTCTGGACCTTCTCTTTTCATTCTCAAGTTTAAGAGGAACTTTGTACCATTGCTCTGCCCTGACTATGTTAGAGTGACTGATGCTGGAATTGATTTTCTACCAGAAAGCAACCGAAATCAGGGCAAAATACATGAAACATCTATTTCCAGATACTGGACCACAGGCAGCAGAGAAGATTGCCAGAGGCATGAACAGAAGCTCGAGAAGACAGTCCTACAATCACAGAAACCTTCTGTCTGGAGGTATGTTCATAACCACAGCACAGACAGGAGGAACCCAGACAAAGTACAGGAGGGTCAGGGAGCAGAACGGGCAGTTCAGAGTTCAGCCCGGCCTAGGCAGCTGCACTGCTTGGGAACAGCACGCAGGACCGGAGGGAGCGCTGGGGAAAAGAACTAGAGAAATAAGCACAGAAGACCTGCTGCAGCCCTTGTTGACTAGTAAGCCACAGAGGCCCAGAGACCAGGAGGTGGGGCAGGCACTGCCGAGGGGTTGCAGGCTTAACAATCTGTAAGCTTTCAGGGGAGTGGAAGACATGTCGTTGTCTCCAGCCAGAGGGAACTCAGGCTTGAGGCATTCATAGACATCACTGGACTTTGTATTTTATTAATGGGGATAAATTAGCTCTAGATTAGAGCTGATCACAGATATACCCGAACAAGCTTAAGAATAAGCCTCATTAAAGGAACAAAGGGTTCTTAAAGTCAGTCTACTGCTTGCCAGACATTCTTTATTATGTATTTAACAGTTTAAATAATAAAAATATAAACACTTTACAACATAATATTCATAGTCTGCCAGCGGGTAAACAGTGACCACACACACACACACATACACACACACAGAGGATTAGTCTAAAATAGGCCCAGAGACTGGAGAGATGGTTTAGTGCTTAAGAGCACTGGCTGCTCTTGCAGAAGGCTTAGGTTGCATTCCCAGAACAATCATCTTTAATTCCAGTTCCAGGGGATTTGATGCCCTCTTCCGGCTACTGCACATAGCTGCACACATGTGTGCACATACTCCTCCACCCCCATAAATAGAAATAAATAAAAAAAAATCAGCCCACAAATCGCAGATACAATGGAATTAGGTAAGGATTTAAAACTATCATAAATGTGCTCGAGAGGTTAAAAAGAATGCTTAAACAAAAACATCCTTTGAACTAATAAATGTAGTAATATCACAGGACACATGGAGATTAGGGGCTTTCTCTTCCTCCCTCCCTCCCTTCCCCCAATCCTTACTTATCCCTTCCTTTCTTCCTTTGGCCTGGGATTGAACCCAGGGAATCAGACAGACTAAGCTTGCACTTTATTGAAAGCTTCACTCTTAGCTTTCAACAGCAGTGTTTCTAACCACTCACAGTGAATGACATAAAAAAAGAAATCACAGAAGCAGAAAGAGTAGGATGCTGGTCATCAGGATGAGGAGTGGACGTAAGGGCTAGGGAGATGTCAGTCCCAGGATATGAAATTTCAGTTCAATAGGAGGAATACATTCAAGAGATGTATTATACAGCATGGCATGTATTACAGTTTGAATGTAAAATGTTCCCCACAGGCTGTGTGTTTGAACTTTTGCTTCACAAGTGTTTTGGAACTATTAAGAGGAGCCCACTCAGAGGATGAGGGTCATCAGGGGGATGGACTTTGAAGGTTATAACTCTGCCCCATTTCCGGCTCAGTCTCTCTGCTTCCTAATTGTTGACATAATATAACTAACAGCATCATGCTCCCACTGCCCTGGACAGGAGCTGGTCTTGCCACCATGTCTTCCTGCCATGATAGATTATGCTCTCAAACTGTGAGCCCAGATAAATCCTCCTTCCCTTAAGCCAGTTTGTTCTTGTAAAGTATTTTGGTCATAGGAATGAGAAAAGTAATGAACACAGAAAACTAGCATCAAGAAGTGGAATCCTTGCTGTGATAAAGCATCTTGCTGGAGTAGGGTTGCCCATAGCAGTGTTTGTCTAGATTAAACCAACAAGACACTCAGAGGCCACTATAGTGTGCTATCATCAGGCCAAGTTACCTCTCAAGCTTGCAGCAGAACTGGACATCAACATCCATGTGGTGCTAGTTTGTAGGCGTGCAGAATGCAAGAGTTATACGGTCATGAAGGCTTACACCAAGGGTCCAGAAAGTAACTAAGTCTAGGCCCCTACATAGTAGGGTTGAGGGGTATGACTTCCCTGAGTACGTTGTGTATGAAGTTAAGGTGAAGCTTAAGTTGCAGTGGAGATGTGAGGACCTGAGAAGCCAGGAGCATGCGATGGGTGCCAAGGAAATCTGCAGGTGCCGAGTAGAGTCAGCCCCAGAGAAAAACCATATTGCTGCAGGCAGGAGAGTTGTGGGGCGGGGCTACCCAGTCCTCTTAGAGTACAGATGATACCACCAAAACTCCTGGAAACTGGACATGGAACTGCAGGGTTTGATGCTCACCCTACTGAGCTTGAGTTTGGGTCTTATTTTGGTTCATCTAGGTTTATTTATTTACTTACTTATTTGTTTTACTTTATCCTGATTCCTCTCCCTTTCAGAATGAGAATGTTTACTCTGTGCCACTGTATATTGGCAGTGAATTAAGTGCTTAAATTTTACTTTACAGGGACTCATAGATAAGAGTTTGTCCACCATGAGCTGACCATAGAACTAAAGAAATGAGGGATAGAGTGTGACAGTTTCACTGTAAAATATCACATGCAAGGCTCATGTGCTTGAACAGTTGGTCCTCAGTAGTACAGTTTGGGAAAGGGGGTCATTGGCAGGCCAGAATGAGTAGTAGCTCTGCCCCACCCCTGGCCCCATGTCTTTGTTTCTTGGCTGCGGAGGAGATGTACCCAGCAGCCTTTTGCTCCCGCTCTGCAGACACTGCTGTGTCTTCCCACCATGAGCCCAGTCTTCCTTCCTTGAATTGCTTCTTGTCAGGTCTCTGACAGTAACAAGAAAGGGAAATATCACATCACTGTGATGTTTTTGAACTCTTGAACATTGCCAAGAGAATGAATTTTAAGCGCTCTCACCATCAGATCCACTAAGTATATGGAACAACGCATATGCTAATTGGTTATAGGGAGCTATGACTCAGTGCAAAGCATTGCGCTACACTGAATTATCTGTCATCTGGAAGCATTAAAATAACGAGTTAAAAATGAATTAAAAATAACGTAGGAACTGAAGCTAGAAGAAGATAGTAAAATATAACCTATAAAAATGAAAAAAATATGAGCTGGAGAGATGGCTCAGTGGTTAAGAGCCCTGGCTACTTTTGCAGAAGACCCGGGTTCGAATCCCAGCATCCACATAGCAGCTGACAACCACTGTAACTCCAGTTCCAGGGGATTCAACACCCTCTTCAGACTTCTCTAGGGGCACTTACACCCATGCAGGCATTACATGCACATAAAATTAAAAAACATAAATAAGAATCAAAAATAGAAAACTAAGATGAAATTCTACTGGATCATTTTAATAGCTGATTAAATACCACAAGGGAAGAAAAATCAATGAAATTAAATAATAGTAATAGAAACTACCCAAAATGAGGCACAGAAGAAAAGGAGAGCAAGCAGAACTGGACCAAACAAAAAAAGAACAGAATTTTGGGAAAAGCCAAGTTGGAGAAAATACACATATGTGATTATGGTCTAGAAGGGCACAAAAAGAAAGCGGAATGGAAAAAGTGGCCAGTGAGATCATCCTGAAAATCATCCACACTGAGTGATAAACTCAGTCTGCAGTTCCAGGGCACTCAGTGTACCACAGGCAGGAGACGCATAAAGAAAAAGAACACGGCAAGGCTCACGATAATAAAATCACTGAAAACCAGAAACAAGAAGCCCTTAAGGAAGACAGAAAAAGAGAATGCACAGAGAAAAAGGAGAAGAACGTCCACATAGATCACACCAGAAGCTAAGTAAGCCAAGAGGACAAAAACAGTATCACTGGAGAGCAAAAATAAGGCCAAACTACAGTTCTGTGTTGAGTGACACTGTTCTTCCCTTTAAAATAAAGACATAAAAAGAAAAAGCCAAAAGTTGAACTTTTAAAAAGGAAGACAAAAGCTGAAATAATTTGCTGCTGGCAGATATGCAAAAACATGGAGAGAAATTCTGTAGCAGAAGGTGCACGGGGCTAGAAATGAGTACTATAGAAGTGGTGAATAGACAATCTCTGGTCTTGTTTTTGACTGATTCATGTAACACAGAAAGACAAGAAAGAAGGAAGGGAGAGAGGAAGGAGGGAGGGAGGAAGGAAAAAGGAGGTATTTAGCAAACATTGAAATAAAATTCATTACAAAAATAACAAAAAATATAGGAGGAAGAAATGAAAATATGCTATTATAAAGGCATCGCCATACCTGCAGTGGGCAGATTATTATTTCAGGTAGACTGTGATAAGTTAACAATTTGAAATTTAAATTAAAAAAAATTTTTTTATGTGTATGTGTGCATGCTTGCATGAATTTATGTACACTGTGTGCATGCAGAAGCCTGTGGAGGCCAGAAGAGGGTGTCAGATTCCCTGCAACTGGAGTTACAGAGAATTATGAGCTTCTATGTAGGTGCTGGGAACTGAACCCAGTAAATGCTCTTAACCCTTGAGCCATCTCTCTAGCCTCAAAACAATTCAAAATTTAAACCATAAAGCATCTACAGTGAGTACAACATAAATTACTAGCACATACATGATTTAATTAGAGGCCAAGTAAAATTAAAGACAAATAAGGTCAATGAACCCGAAAGAAAAGGAAAAGAAACATGACAAATAGAAAATAATAGATAGTAGACTGAAAATCAACTATATCAACATTTTCACTAAACAGATACAGCCTAACCATTGTACTTTAAAAGTAAAGACTATCAAATTGGATTTTAAAAAACAGAAAGCTTACTACATATTATCTGTAGTAAATCTACTGTAAAAATAAAAAGGAAAGAGAAGTTAAAAGTCAAGATAGGAAAATTGTGGTATGAAAACATGAACCTAAGAAAGCTCAGGTGACTATTTCAAAGTACTTTTATAGAAATAATATTAATAATATCAATGAATAGAAATAATGAAATAATATTAATAATAGAGATGGTTTAGCAGTTGAGCACACTGGCTGCTCTTGCAGAGGACCTGGGTTTGGTTCCCAGCACCTATATGGTGGCTCACAACTCTAATTCCTGTAACTCTAATTCCAGAAGATGATGCAATGCCCTCTTCTGGCATCTGTGGGTTTTGCACACACATGGTACATATATATATATATGTATGTATATATATATATATATATATACACACACATACACACACACACAATCAGGCAAACACTCATATACATAACATTTAAAAAATCTTAAAAAAAAAAAGAAAGGGCAAGCCTTTCAAGAAGACAGTTTGAAGCAGAGGCCTATGAAATGACCCAATGGGTAAGGCACTTCCTGTGCAAGCATAATGACCTGAGTTTGGATCCCTAGAACAAAGGGAAAACCAGGTGTGGGAGCACACATCTGTAAGTCCAGTGCTCCTACAGTGAGATGGGAGGTAGACAAGAGACACAAACACACACGTAAATAAAGCAGCAAAAAGACATGAAACAAAAAGTCACAGAACTGAAATGATATAAGGACAGTTAAAAAAATTATAATTGGGGTTGCTGGAGAGATGGCTCAGTAGTTAAGAGCACTGGCTAGTCTTGCAGAGGACTCAGGTTTGAATCCCAGCACCCACATAATAGCTAACAACTGTCTGTAACTCAATTCCAGGGGATCTGACACCCTCTCCTGACCTCCACAGGCATTGCACAACATGTGTGCATTTACCTACGAACAGGCAATACACTCATATACAGAACAATAAAAATAATAAAAAATATTTTTAAAAATTGTAGTTGGTATTAACTCTCCTCAACGATCAAACAAACGAATGTAAGAGTATGTGACATGTGAGTATCACTGAATTACTTAAACACATTTCACATCATGGAGCACTTCACCAATAACGACAAAATGCCATAAAACAAGCCCCCCAGTCTATCGTGTGTGTGTGTGTGTGTGTGACATTTTCTTTATCTATTCATCTGGGGTTTTGTTTATTTTGACTTGGTTTTTAAAACAGAGTCTCACAATGTAACCCGCTCTGGCCTCAATCTCCTGATTGTTTTGCCCCAGTGATAAGATGTGGTGTGCCACCACACCTGCCTATCTGTTCATCTCTTAATGGGCATCCGGGCTGATGCCATAACTCAGCTATTGTGTTGTGCTGTAATAAACCTGAATGTGCATGTATCTTTACTGTGTGCTTAGATTGCTTCAGGTGTGTATCTAGAAATGGTATACCTGAATCCTGTGGTAGAGCTAGTGTTCGTTTTTAAGGAACCCCTTACCGATTTCCATACTGACCAATAGTATATGAGGGCCTTGTGTTTTTCCCAGCCCCATTGGCCAGCATTTATTATTTCCTTGACAGACATGATAGTCTGATGATTACCATTATGATTGGGGTGAAATGGAATGTATATGTAGTTTTGATTTGTGTTTCCCTGGCAGCTAAGGATGTGAACATTTCTTTTTATGTATTTATTGAACATCTGTACTTCTTCTTTTAAGTTTATTTGCCCATTTATTGGACTGGATTATTTGTTGTTTCAGGTTTAAGTTTTGAGTTCTTTATACATTGTAGATATGAATCTCCTATCAGATGAATAACTTCAGAGATTCCTCCACTCTCTTGAGTGCTGTTCACTCTTAATTGATCCATTTGCTCTGCAGAAGCTTTCTAATCAGATGTAATCCCATTTGTCAATGGGGGGAAGGGAGGAGGTACTTCTTCACGAAGAATTTGCCCTACAGATAAATTCATACTTGGGCTAAATGGACCAAATTCTCAACTATCTTTCTTTGTTGTTTTTTAAATTAAACCCTACTAGCCCAGGCTGGCCTCAAATTTATGGTCCTTCTGCTTCAGCATTCTAAGAGCTGGGGTAACAGACATACACCACCACCCAGCTCTATTATTTTAGGTTTTAAAGCACACAATATATGCTTTATCTATTAAAAATATATAAACAAGAAATTTTATGATGTGTGATTTAAAGAGAATCGTTATACCCCAACTTACCTATGCTTATTTCAAAGTTGGCTGCAGGGGCTAGAGAGATGGTTTAGTGGTTAAGAGCACTGACTACTCTTACAGAGGACCTGGGTTCAGTTCTTAGAACCCTCATGGTGGCATAATTTCAGGGGGCCAAATGCCCTCTTCTGGCCCCTGTGGGCATTGCACATGTGTGGTGCATCTACATACATACAGGCAAAACACTCGTACACATAAAATAAATGAATTAAGGAAACCGATTTTCCAAAATAAAAGTTAAATAATAAAAAAGTAAAAACATAAAAAGAAAACCAGAATTTTTAAAAACTAGAAAGAATAAAATTACAAGCAGTCAAATGACTATTTGGTAACAAATGAAATAATTGTCTGGGAAAATGGCTCAGTGATTAAGAGTGTTTGCTGTGTAAGCATGAGATGAGGACCTGTTTGGATCCCAGCACCCATATAAAAAGCTGGGTGTGGCTGAGCCCACGCCTGTAACCCTAATTGTGCAGGAGGAAATAGACCCCTGGGGCTGCAAGCTGAGTTCCAGGTTCAGTAAGAGACTCTGTCTCACGGGAATAAGAAGGCAGGGGCTAACTGAGCACGACACCCATTGTCCATCTCTGACCTGTGCATGCTTCCAGGAGCACACATACACACGTGTACATATACCACGCACTCACAAGCACATACACACATTAAAAGAAAAAGACACCATGTGCATGTTTGAACTACCCTTAAGGGAAAACACTAAATCTTTGGCAAAGTGCAGAAATGATAGCATGTTTTCCTTCTGTTATAAGTTTCCGGAGTTTGATAACTCAGACTCTTCAGTATTTAATTAAAGAGCTAAAAGCAGTCAGGTTAGTGGAGCATAGTGGCTCACACTTTTAATTACAGCCCTCAGGAGGCAGTGGCAGGAGGATCTGTGTGAGTTCAAGCTAACCTGGTCTGTATAGTAAGTTCCTGGTCAACCAGGGCTACACAGTGAGATCCTGTCTCAAAACAACAACAACAAAACCTGATTTAAATATAAAGCTTTCTCTGTTTCCATTGGTCAAATATACAGAAAAGTGTTCAGTGAATCAAAGGAAAGAAAAAGCTACATGTGTAAAAATGTTAACTCACTACATCTATAAAATATAAATATATTAATCTGTTATATAAACATACATGTTAAACAAGAAAAGAATAGTTCATTGAATGACAATATTTCCACAAGATACAACACTCTATTAAATGACATTTAAATAAAATCTATGGCATTGGTATAATACCTATTGTATTATGACTGATTTTTTAAAAGATACATAATTTATGTATACCTTAGGAAAAATAGTCACATATTCAATCGAATGAGAAAGTGGTAGGACTAGAATTGATTCAACACTTTTGTAACATAATTTCAAATTTTAATTTTTTTTCAGATTTCTCTTTCAAAATTTTCAAGTTTTCTTACTTAAAAACTTTTAAAATTGCATTGTTTATTTATTTATGGGTGGAGGGGGCACACGTGTGGAAGTCAGAGGACAATGTGCAGGAGCCGAATCTCTCCTCCCACCACACCAGTCTTGGGGATCAAACTCAGGTCATCGGGCTTAGTGGTAAGTGGCTTCATTCCCTGAGCCACCTCACCAGTCCCAAGTTTTCCTACTTTTGTCAGAACAAATTGGAGAAGCAAATCGAAGTTAGAGAACCAGCGCAGATCTCCCACCGCCCAGCACAAACTCTAGACAAGACTATCAGAAAAGAGCGACTTACTTGCGACTCGGGCTGTCGGAGTGTGCGTCATCTGCCCCAGGGAGGTGCCTCCTAAGGGCTGTACCAGCTTCTCCAGGGATGGGACTCTGTGCCTGTGTGGCCCTTTCTCTTTGGGGCTGCGAAAGAAGTCCCCAATGTCCTTTCTTTGTTTGCATTCTTGGAGAAAACTCTCAAAAGATTTGTCTTTGAGTCTAAGGGACGGAAGAAATGAGGTTCTTTTCTTCGGAGCACGAGCAGCATCTGGTAAGGTCTCTTGCAAACTCACTTTCTCCAGGAGTGTGGGGACATCTTCAATCTTGCTGCAAGGTGGGGACATGTATGCAGGGAACATCTTAGATGGACGATTGGGCAAACTTCGGGTGCGGAGGGCAGGATCTGGAGGGCTAAAGTCTGAGGTCTGGGCAGTCTTGGGAGTTGGGGAGGCCTGGGAAAAGAAGGAGGAAGCCCTCTTGGCTGTGTGTCTCCCTGGAGACTGCTGGTCCCCATCTTTACTGGAACTGGGTTTCCGTAGGCTAAAGGAACGAGTGAAGGCCTGTGGCCGGCTTGTAGGCGAAGGTTTTGATTCTGGCTTGGGCGAGGCTTTCTTTCCGCCTTCAGAACTGGGGAGCAAGAACCTTCCAATGGCATTTGCTATGAGCCGCAGAGGGGACTTCGGGGGAGGCACGCTCCGCTCCCTTGGAGACTTTACCTCTGGGGTGTGCATCTCCCCCAGGGCCTCTGTCTGGGCTGGCAGTTTCTCTTTGGAGGGGCGGGCTGGTTTGGGGGTATGTCCTCTGCCATTCTCTGAACTCTCTTTAGATGGTCTCTCCCCAGCTTTGTCACGTATGCGCTCAGGGCTGGAGTCGTTCCAATCCAGCAAGCTGCTCTTCTGCTCTTGAGTAAGGACTAACTTCTTCAAGCCTGACTTCTTTTCCACTGCCAGCTCTGGGCCGCCTGCCTGTCCCCTCCTGGGTCCGTTGCTCGCTTCTCCCGGGATCTCTGCCGCTCTGAGGGCTAGCTTCTGACTGGGCAAACATCGGTTCATCCCTGCTGTCGGGTATGAGTCTTTGCGGACACTCCTGGTGCTTCCAGTTGGAGTCTCCACTCCTCGGCGTCCCTCTGAAGCCATCTCTAAAGGACTTGTGTGGCCTTCTCCAGGGCTTACCAGGCAGTATTCTGCTCGCTCTAGCACTGGGCCATCTGGCAGAGAGAGGGGAATTTCCCTCAGTATTCCTTGAGCTCTGGCCCTTCTCAGATAGATTGGAGTCGGACTAAAGTCACCTCTGGAGGCTTGTGAGTGGGGCTTGTAAGGTGGCACCTAAGAGGATGGGCAGAAATAGCAGTTATTTAATATTTAACTTATTTTTATTTTATGTGTATGAATGTATTGTCTGCATGTATGTAAGTGCACCCGTGTTGTGTAATGCCTGCAGATATTAGAAAAGGGCATCAGGTCCTCTGGAACTGGAGTTACAGAAAGTTGCTGGCTACCATGTGGGTTCTGGGAATTGAACCCAGGTCTTCTGCAAGAGCAGTCAGTGCACCTAACTGCTGAGTCATCTCTCCAGTCCCTTTAGCATTTGTTTTCTTGGGTCAAGGTGAATGTCCATCCATTCCCCACTTCCTGCCTTTCTCCATATCTGGTACCCAAAGTCAAAGGCAGCTTGTCTTTGGATTACTAAGGGTTGCTCTTTGTTCCAAGTGGCTGTTTGGAACTTTCTGGTATCTCCCTGAAGTTCCTAAATCAAAGACCATTTGGGACTCTGGATTAAGTGGGGATGAAGTCATAAGGGAAGGTCAAGGTATGACTGTGTTCTTGACCAGCTCCTGAGCAGTAAGCACAGGGCAGTTTCCCCCATGGTTTGCTGAAACATGGGCCTCACTTCAGGGAACTTTCATCCCATAGGTATGTTCTTTCAGCACCCAAGGAGTCACAGCTTCCTCGGTCATGGCTCACAGCCTATCAAGGTAAGGTGACAACTTCTTTTTTTTTTTTAATTTTTATTTATTAACTTTACTTTATGTGTATGAGTGTTTGGCCTGCATGCATGTAAGTGCACCAGTGTCATGCACTTCCTACAGAGATCAGAAGAGGGCATCAAATCCCCTGGAACTGGAGTTATGGACAGTTGTTAGGTGCCGTGTGGGTGCTAGGAACTGAGTTGAGGTCTTCTGCAAGAGCAGCCCGTGCTCTTAACTGCTGAGCCATATCTCCAGCTCTCCAATAACCCTTCTAAATGTCACACCTTGTGCCAGTGAGAAATTAGGTATTTATTTCTGACTTGTGGGGACTTGAAAGAACATGGGAGGACAAAGAGTAACTGTGTGTTGCCAAGAGCTGTGGTGTCTGGTGAGCAGGTCACAGGTAAGAAGGCTTTATTAGGGCATATACCTTTTCTGTTTTGTCGACTCTGTCTCCCAGATCCCAGAACAGTCCTGGCAGGTTATACAGACTAGGTTATATACAGGGAAAGAGAGAGTCCAGCCATCTACCAATGATGATGATTTTGTTCTAGAAAGATGTTGCTCTTGAGGTCTTTGGATGCTCTTGAGGTCCTTCTGTGCCTGTTCAACCCTTCAGCTGTGAAGGTAGAGTCCCTCAGGGGCACGTGAATGTATTGTATTTGCCTCCCATACGGCTAAAAGATTGTTGAGGAGCTAGCTTTGCCCTGGGTGACCAAGGAGGCACAAGGTGAGCTTTTACGAAGGCATGTGTAAGAAGGTCCAGAGTGGATCTGTGGCAGAGCTTCTCTCTAGCCCTGACCTTGAACTCGGCAGAATCTATGAGCACCTGGAATCCAGAGTTAAATATAGAGGTTGTGAGGAGGGCCTTCAGGGCACTCACCCGGGGAGCGGAAGGTCTTTCTGGAGTGTGTCCAGGGACAGTGCCTGAAGAAGAGGAACGTGGTAGGGAGGGTGAAGACCAGGACAGAGGGCGTGGAGGAGTGTCCTTTGGAGGTGACAGTGTTCCTTTTTTCATTGGTGTGGAATCTATCAAGGAAAAAAATATTCCATTACAGAGTTGCTGTTGCCTTATTTTTAGCATAAAAAAGAGAAGATTGTGAGCGAAGGCCCAGTTCTAGGAAGCTAAAGATGCTGGAGATGGACTCAGAGGTCCCCAGGGCCCATAGTTTGGGACTTGGAGGCAGGCCTGTAGGAGAAAAAATGCAAAACGGGTGTTTCAGACTTCTGTGGGGATGTTGCTGAGTGGTAAGCTGGAATCTCTAGAGCGAGTTTCAGAGATGGGTATCTACCATTTCCCTCAAGCCACGGTGGAAGGGAGCCGGGCATGTGCTAAATCTCTCCATCAACAAACCACCTGAGGTTTCTTCCCACAAGAAGCTGGACCATTAGCTGTGGGCAAAGACAGGCTACATGCTTGTGCCTAATGAAATGTGCTCTTTCTCTCAAGTGTGTGTGGCCAAGGGGTTCTCAGACAAGGTGGTTAGCTTGAGATTTTATGGGAACCCAAGGGAGGGAGGTTAGAGCCGTATCAATCATTGGAAGCACACAGACTGGGTCCCTGCCAAGCTCCTGTTGCTCAGGGAACAGACAGGAAGCAATGTATCTGTTTAGAGATGCGTGAGAAAGGATGGAGGCTGGGCTCTGGGGAAGAGCCCAGTTCTGAACTGTGGGCAGCTGAAATCATCTGGTCCTGTGATATCATTCAAGCCCATATGTACTCTGTCTTCTGTCCCATCCCCCTTCCTTCCAATATGGTAAACTTAAATCAGCAATCTCAAGTATTTTATCCCCAGATTGGACAATTTCAGATAATTTGTACTCAAAGAAATTGAGAAGAATGCCATTCAGGCTTTCAGATGTGCCGGCTCCATATTTCATCCTCCAGCCACCACGAACCAATGTGCCGTGTGGTACATAGCGGCATTCTCCAGATGTCCCAGGGCTGCTTGTCCCGCTTACTCAGTCCTCCACCCCGTCTCCCTGCTTCCAGATGCTCAGCTGACCCATTCCAATTTCCCTTCAACATGTCCAGCCTACAGGCTTTATTTTACTTCTTAGCTCAACACAATGCCCTAGCCTCAGTTTCCCCAAAGCTCTAGGAAGGAAGACTCCTCCTCTGGGACTTAAAGACTGTCCTTTTGTTCCTCTGAGCCAACTCAGGAAACTGAATGACACAGAGTTGGGGATACCTTGGAACACAGGTCCGACAGAGACGCCAAACCCAACCCAAGTCACCCAAGAAGAATTCCACCCCTCTTCCAAGCTGAAGAGCTATATGGTAAACTTTCAGTATGTCTGCCCTGCCTTCTGCACACAAAAACAAGCATGTTAACACAAAAACAAGCATGTTAGGTCGTACACCGCAGACTTGGGCTCTGAGAAGATGGCTGCTGAGTAGATACAGTCTGCAAGCTCCCACAACGAAGCTACCCAGAAGGCTCCTGAGAGAAAAGGTCACTGGAGGACAGAGGGCCTGCGAAGGAGGTAAGAAGGGGCCGGTGGGAGAAAGGTCACCAGCTGCCAGGGGCTGATGTGGGGGAGGCACTGGCCTGCACCCAGTCTCAGCGCACAATGCGATGCCTAAAAAGGCAAAAGTTGTGAGTCAGTTGTTGCTTTACTTCCTGCCCCAGTTGCCAGATTCCTGCCAAATTCTTTCTCTCCCTTCCACGCCCCTCATCTCTCCTCCCTGCCCTCTTCTGAATCAAGCTCCTTAACTCACCCCGAAAGCAGGGTCAGCTCTACACACTCTTTGTTCCTCTGAGGAGCAACAGGGACACCTTGGGACACAAGCTGAACAGAAAAGACTTGGGTTCACAAGGTCTTGACATGGAAGCTGTTCCCTCCTGCATTCTCCAATCCCAGCTCTTACCCAGGCTGTGGAGTCTCCACACACGGTCTCCACCCTCCCTGGTTTTAAAGACAGAACTTATGGGCGGCTTGAGAGATGGGGAAGCACAGCCCACCTCTCTCCCTTGTCCTTGTCCCTGGCTGTCATTCAAGCCATTGCCCAGGTGCCAGGCACAACCTGGGAGCAGAAAGTGAGGGTAAGAGATGGACAGTCTCCCCTGTGTGAGTGGTTGTGTCTTTAAGACCCCCCCAAAGGTAATAAAGGGAACCCATCGCTTCACATCCACAGCTGACACGATCTGCAAATCACTTACTCTTGGCTTCCTCATCCAAAAAGCATACACAGCCATGTGGACATGTGCTACACGTTAGTTTAGTACGAATTCCATCTGCCTCCCTTCCCCTCACGCACACACGGTAGGCAGCGGATACACCGCTGGACCCGATCCACTCCGTGTGGAATGGCACACCCATGCCAGCCATAATTTCTCTAACTCTTAGGTCTGGGAACTCCTTTGTCAACACAGATGCAGATCCTCCTCTCCAGTGTTTTCTTAGGAACTTTGGCCCGGCCCAGCCAGGCTGCCCTGTCCTCTGAGGGCACAGGGTCCCGCATGCTGCTCCTCAGTTGTGCCAAGGGGGCTGAAGAGCAGGCCACAGCATGGATCACAGCCTCCTTTCCCCTGGGTCGCTTCCTTGTGCTACCTCCTCTTGGGTTTGCGGCCTTTTCTCCCAGATGCTAGAGGTCATTCTGAGCTCATCTGGAGGAGGATGTCCTACTCAAGATCTTATCACCTGACAAACCTCACAGGGGTGGGGAAGGGGTGCTTCTTTGGGGCAAAATGAAGATAAATGGAAAGAATGACGCTGGTTGTTTCTGACTTTCTGGATTTTCATGAGGACTCATTCCAGGGTATACTGCAGCGTCCTAAAACTCTGAAGCTACAAAAGCCTCAAATTCCTCTCAAAGTCTTGGAGCACCCCCTAGGGACAGCATCTGGTAAGCCTGAACCCATCTCCTGTTCACACCTCATCTGACCAGCCAACCAGCCCCTTCCTTCCTTCCTCCCTTCCTTCCTTCCTCCCTCCCTTCCTTCCTTCCTCCCTCCCTCCCTCCCTCCCTCCCTCCCTCCCTCCCTCCCTCCCTCCCTCCCTCCCTCCCTCCCTCCCTCCCTCCCTCCCTCCCTCCCTCCCACAAATAAACAAGAACTCCTTTGGACCAGACCATGCTAGGCCCGTAGAAATGACAGGCTGAAGCTCTGACCATGTCCAGCTTTACTGTGTCCTTAAGAATCAGCACCCTTTATTCCTTCCTTGACAACTGAAGGCTGAAGTCTGGAGACCTGGAGGTCCATCCCCCAAACCTTGCTGCAGTAGAGAAGTAGCCTCAGTCTTGCCTTTTCCGGAGGTCCTTCCCTGTCATGAGGATCTCTGGCAGCCTCCCAGCTCTCAGCTTATGTTGGGAGCTCCCCGAGGGCATGACTGAGCCCCTCACACTGACGGCATTCAGAAGTGATGGGAGAGACTCGGCACCCGCCACCCATCTCTCCACTCAGGAAGGACTGGCCTGAAAGCTGGATCCCAGTGGCTCAGGAGGTGCTGGGTGGGGGGTGAGAAGAGAGCTCTGTCCTCTCACTCTTACGGCCTGGTGTGCTTAGGTGAGTGTCCTTTTATAGCCCCCAGGTGAAGGCTGCCTAGGGATGCAGGCCTAGCTCAGCTCCACAACTGGCCCTAGTCCCACTCAAGCACAGCGAGGGGTGATGAGTCTGGGGGTTGGTGAAAAATGACCCCCTGGAGGAATCGGGCTGATTCAGAAGGAGAGAGAGTAGGGCTCCAGTCCAGGGCCTTCCTGGGCTGGCCACAGACAGAGCAAGGCGGAGGGAGCGTGGGTACCAGCGGAAGTAGAAGGAAACAGATGTGGAAGAGGGTGGAGCCTCCGCCTCTAACGCAGGTAAGCTCTTGGGTATAGAACCAAATCATGTGGAGTCATCTGGTTCTCTGTTTTTCCTCTCTCATCTTGAGTTTGGAGCTCATGACCCTGAAGGCCCTTTTCTGGTGAACGTATAGAATCTTAAGGCACTGGGGTTTCAGAGGAAGGGCCGAGTGTGGTGAGCAGGTCCCGAATCCCTTGGTGAATGCTTCGAGTTAGCAGCGGAAATCAAGTCCAACGAACGTGTTTTTCCTTGCCCCTTGTATCCAAGGCCACGCCAGAGAAGAGACCATGTAAGGAATGGGAACCACTGCCCTGGAGAATGAGCCCGCGCATGCCCCCTCCCCAGCTCATGACTCACTTGACTGGAATTTTCTTCCCCAGTTCTGGGACTTGCTTGGAGTTGGAGACTGGAGGCTGTTGGCCCTTTGCAGAGCTGAAATAGGAAACAAAAACAGAAACAAAGCGGATGAGGGAAGATGGGGAGGAAGCTGGCGGATGATAGGAATTTGTCTCCTGAAGCCTGTTTATTCAAGGCTAGGTGGACGCTAGATGCACCAGGCTTCTTCCCCTCAGCACAATGCGTTTACTTCCCTGATGTTCCCACTATTCATTCATTCATTAATCAATAAATCCATCAAATATTTATTCAGGGGATGAAGGAGATGGCTTAGTGGGTAAAAGAGCTTGTTGTACAAGCCAGAAAACCCGAGTTTGATCCCAGGAACCCAAATAAAAATGGGTTCTGTGGCGTGCATCTGCAATCCCAGCACTCCTACAGTGAGATGGGTGGCAGATGGGAAAATCAGCAGAAGCCCGCGGGTCAGCTAGTCTGGAGTACGCTGCACAGAAACAACAGGAGAGACCCTGCCTCGCCTCAGGAAGGTGGAAGGTGAGACCGCCTCCTGAAAGTTGGCCTCTGACCTCTGCATGCACACTGAGGCACATGTATGCCCACAGTCACATATACATATCACACACAAAATAAAAAATAAAACATAAACTATTTATAAACAACCTGTTTATTAATTAATTTAGTGTGTGGTCTGTGTGTATGTAAGTGTTCATGTGGGTCTGTACGTGAATCCACAGGTGTGTGTGTGTGTGTGTGTGTGCGCGCGCCCTGGAGACACTGGTATCTTCCTAAATCTCTCTGTCTGTCTGTCTGTCTCTCTCTCTCACTGAACCTGGAGCTTACTGATTGGTTACACTGGCTGGCCAGTAGGCTCTGAGGATTCTCCTGTCTCCACCCTTAGCACGGGGGTTGTGGATGCCTACTGCTATGCCCAGCTTTTACTTGTGTGCCTGGGATCAGCTCAGGCCTCACTCCTGGGTGATAAGTACTTTTATTTGCCATCCCCTCCTCCAAAACCCTTCAGTCCTTAGAACCTGGTTTAGATAGATACATCCCTCTTTCAGAAACTTCCTCCAACAGGCCATCATTCCAATCCCTCATGCATGCCTGTTTATACACATGCACATAGATGAAAACATAGGACCAGAAGCATGCCAATGAGTGTATAGCTACATTCATTCATTTAATCACTCACTGACTGCAGATAAGTTCTTTAAAGCGGAGGCCTCAGAAATGAGCTGTTCTGATTGGAGCTCTGACTGAGGACTGTGTCTCCCTGTCTCCAGCCAAGCCATCCCGCCCCTAAAGTCTGGACACCAGTTTAAACTAAACCCAGGAACAATCCATTGCTGTGACCCCTCCATCCAGCTGGGCCTTGGACTTCCAATGGAAACACATTTGCAGGACCCTGTGTTCACCCTCTCTGCCCAGCTGGGCCTTGAGCACGGGCTCTGGCCATTCTGCACACGAGGACAGGGAGTGGGATCCAAATGAATCCTGTTTTCATGCTGGACCCTCTGACGAGGCCTCTGTATTTCCATCACAGTCAGAGAAAGGAAGGGCATGGGTGTCACTCTGAACAGCAGAAGGTGGGGCGGGAAGGAATGGAGGTGAAGGACACCCAAGGACACCGTGGGAGTGAGCTGGGTGCGGGAGACGGGACAGGGAACTCCCTGAATCAAAGGTTTAGCCAGCCTCTGATCTCATTCTTCCAGTGCACCCAGATGCTCCATCCTTGCCCTTGTGAGCTGGGCTTCAGCCCTGTCTCACCAGCTGGGCTGTGAATCACTACCATGCTTGGGCTTCCTTTCTTAGGACAGGATCGATCCTCCAGCTCCTTACATCCTCTGATTGTTCCTCCTCTCTCTTAACTTTGTGGAACAGTGGAGTCAATTAGAAGGGACTAAGATGCATCACTCGAGGTAATAGGGCCCCTGGGCACAGTTTTACTACAACAGGGACAGTGGGGAGATTGGAATATAACAGGAGTCTTGGGCCAGATATTGGATCCGGCCACTTGCCCCAAAGAAAACAATCAGAAATAACGAAGAGGCCAAAAAGGATTTCAATCAACATTGTCATATTAGAGAACAGAAGGTAAGCATTTGAGCCCATCTTTGGGGTACTGACATGAGCTTTAGATTTATTTATTTATATTATTATATGTGTATGAGAGTTTGCTTGCATGTATGCAAGTGTACCACATATATGTAATGCCCATGAATGCCATAAGAGGGCACTGGATCCCCTGGAACCAAAGTTAAGGATGATTTGTTAGCTACTATGTGGGTGCCAGGAACCAAACTCAGGTCCTCTGCAAGAACAGCCATACTCTTAACTTCTGAGCCTTCTCTTTGGTCCCAAGCTTTAGGTTTAAGCAGAGATAGAACTGGGTCAGGAGGCAAAGGTCAAAGTCAAAGTGTGGTCTGGTTGATCAGTATCACAGCCCTGGCCCTCCACAGTAACTGGAGAGTCCTTACTGCCAAGCGGACAGGCCGGCTGCCGTTTGATGATGGCTCCTGCGTGGGGGTGGGAGTGGAATGTGTTACCGCATCATGGGGTAGCCTGCCTGCCAGGCTCTGCTGTTCTGGAATCTAAGGGTGATGAGGTTTAGGACAATGACTGGAAACTTGGAGAGTTCATTGTGGGGGTCTGGAACAAGACATAATGAAGGCTGAAGGTAAGAAACTTGTGGGCCTGCATTTAGGCTTTCACGCCTCAGGGGGTGCAATAGGGCAGGGTAGACACAAATGGGTTCAGATAAATCCTCCAAGAGCGATTAACATGTCTACCCGAGTTCAGCAGGGCCTGACGCAGTTTAGACAAAGAAGACAGATGTGAAATGCTAGCAGCGACCCCTGGCTTTCATTTTGCTCTGTGTCACCTTGTTGGCTGGTCCGGGCGAGGACTCAGAACTTTTTAGCAAAAGAGACTTCTTGCTCTCTTTTCCTTTTATTTTCTCTTCTCGTTTCCTTCCTTCCTTCCTTTTTTTATTTCTTTCTTTCCCCTTTCTTCTTCCTTTCATTTTCCCCGTCCCTTCCTTTACCATTGTGCTGGGCGGCCTCAGTTGTCAACTTGCCACACCTTGGAAGAGGGAGCCTCAACTAGGGAACTTCCTGTATTGAACTGGCCTGTGGCATGTCTGTGAGGCATTGCTGAGTGATGCAGTGATGTGGGAGGGCCCAGCTCATCATGGGAAGGTTGTTCTGTATTATATAAGAAAGCAGGCTGAGCACAGGCCAGGGGAGCCAGCCAGTCAGCAACTTTCTTTCATGGTCTGGGCTTCAGCTCCTGCCTCCAGGTTTCTGCTCCAAGTCCTTGCCTTGGCTTCCCATGATGATGGACTGTGAGCTGTGAGCCAAACAACTGTCTCCTCCCTAAGTTGCCTTCAGTCAGTGTATTATCACAGCAATAGAAAGCCAGCTAGGACACTTCTCCCGGTCCCCTCCCCCTTCCTGTTCTCTTTCCCCTTTTTTTTCCTATGTTTTAAACAGGGCCTTAATATGTAGCCCTAGCTAGCCTGTAACTTGCAGTGTAGACTAGGCTGGCCTCAAATTTGTAGTAATCTTCGTGCCTCTGCCTACTGGCTACTGGGATTACTCCCACCTGGCCTCCTTGATTTCATCTAGAAGTTCAGAACAGCGTAAACCATATCTGGCTCCCTTCTCTCCAGCTTCTGCTGTCTGTGTACCAGTTTACTTTGTGTCTGTTTCAAAGGAGCACTTTTGGAGATCACAGCAAATAACTTATTTTGGGAAAAGGAGAAGGGACAACAAGTACTTGGTCATATGATGCTAATCTGATTCTATTGTTACACACCAGCCAAGCCCCATGTGCTGCTGTCATCAAATCATTGTTCAAAGATGGAGGACACTAACTCTTCTGTGCTAGAATAGTCTGGTTTTGGTCCCATAACCCGACGTATCAGATCCATCCACTCACTTATGCTTGGAACCCGTCTTCTTGTGTTGCCAAAGCACCAGGCATGCGCACCTATATCCAAGCACCTGAGATTCTAATGTGGAATGCTGACATCAGTCTTGCTCTAGACCCATGCAATCTGATTCTAGGGGTGGAGACATGGGAATATGCCTTTTACACTAGATTCATAAGAATCAATTAATCAGGCTCTTAGATTTTGGGTTTTAAATGTTCCCCAAAGGGCTAACTGTATTTAAGGTTTGGTCCTTAGCCTGGGGTGCTTGGGGGAGGTAGGGGAAACTTTAGGGGGAAGGGACTTGTGGGAAGATGTCAGGTACTGAGTATGTGACCTTGGGGAAGTAGGAGAAACCTGTCCCTTCCTTTTTATTTTATTTTCTTCCCAGAGGCCATCGGCAAGAAAGCATCTCCACCATGTGCTCTCACTGTGATGTCTGTCTCACCATAGGCCCAGAGGCAACTGGGCCAAGCGGCCATGAACTGACACCCTGACACTGTGAGCCAGAATCTTTCTTCCTTACAAGCTGTATATCTCAGTCATTTTATCACCGTGATGGGAAGTTAAAACACAGATTTAAAAATTTTTTTATTTTTATTTTATTGAGTATCAGTGTTTTGAATGCATGTAAGTGCATCATGTGTAACCTTCAGTGGTCAAGAGAGGGCGTCAGATTTCCTAAACTGGAGTACAGATGATTGTTAGCTGCCTCGTGAGTACTGGGACGGAACCCAGGTCCTCTGCAAAGCAGCTAGTGCTCTTAACCACTGAGCTACCTCTCCAGCCCTGAGATGTGGGTATTTTAAGGAAGTGCTTTCTGTGGTTTCCGTAACTAACACAGGGGCTAAGGTGTTTTACATCTTCATCTTGGCCAGGCTTTATGTTGAAGAACTTTGAGGCTATGGAAGGTGCTTTGACATGTTGAGGCTGTACTGGAAATCTTTCATTAAATGATGGTAAAATGTACATAACATAAAAATATCAATGGAGTCATTATCTTTGTACATTTATCAGTGTATGTTGAAGATAATATCAGAGACACCCAAGTAGAAATGATCCCTACAGCGAGGATGGAGAGGGCTTTGCCTCCCTCTTTCAGCTGTTCTGAGTAACACTGCTTATGATCACAGATATATGAACCATGAGTCTTGAAAATAATATCCAACTCTTGCCTAGCCTTCTCTGAACCCATCTGGAGGTATTTATGTAGGCGAGCCTTGTGGCTAGTGAAGCGCAGTTAAATCCACTCATAGCGTTAGCCCTACACTATTTGGGAAAGTGATGGGCTTACTTCATGGTTAGGACACGCTGTACTGCAAACAAAGGATTTATCTAGCATCATGGTATCAGAGTCCATGGTCAGCTGGGCCCATGGCTGTGGGCTGTGGTGAGGCGGAGCATCATGGCAGAGAGTGTAGTGAGCAGACCATCCAGCAGAGAACAGAGAGAATGGGAGGCAGGCTGTGAGGATAAGGTGTACATTCAAAGACACACCCGCCATGACTGACTGACTCCAGGTAGACCCACACCCTCACAGGCCATTCATGTATGGACTTGTCAACATGTATGGTGTAATGTAGTGTGGGACTTAGCCAGGCCACCTGCCATGAGGAATAAGAGAATGGCTTCTGTGGACATTGTGCTCTGCTCTGGCCCGGTGTCTGGATGATCTGCCTAAGAGACAGATTTCTATTGGCTGCAGTTGGGCACCACCCCACAAGGCGATTGGCTAGCCAAATTCATAAAACCCTTTGCACTTCCTTGAATAAACTAGTTTGCAGCTCATGCTTTCACACAGCTCTGTGGCCTGTGTTTTGACTCCATGCTGCCCATCCCCTTTTGGCAGAGACCCTGCATCCCCCGTGGACTGGCCCCAAGCAGAGGGACCCCAACATCAACAGGCTAATTCATTGATGAAGTTAGCACTTTTCATGACCCAATAACCCGTCAATAGCTAGGGACCAAATCCTCAACACATGTGCCTTTTGGGGAACATGTCCTAGCCAAGTCACAATAGCTATGTCAAAAATATTCAGCTTATGTTGCCTGCCTGTCAGTCATCAAAACCATGATTGACGAAAACTAGTTCAACAGAGGATTGCTTCGAAGTCATGTAGTCGACCCATTGTTCTATCTGCTCAGTATTTTAATGTTTATTTATTATTATTTATATGTATGAGTATATTGCTTGCAGGTATGTAAGCACACCTATGTCATGCAGTGCCCGTGAAGGTCAGAAGAGGACATCGGATTCCCCTGGAACTGGAGTTACAGACAGTTGTTAGTTGCCATGTGGGTGCTGGGAATCAAACCCAAATCCTCTGCAAGAGCAGCCAGTGCTCTTAACCATTGAGCCATCTCTCCAGCGCTGCTCAGCATTTCATTGTAAACTAAAGCTAGGCATCGAAAAACTAACTTCCCTGGTTTCAGAGGGTCAAGCCATGCTTTGCAGAGCCAGGTCTTGTCAGGGCCTTCCCTTTCACACAGGGTGCTTAAGAAGCAAACACAGGCAAACCCTCAGGGTGCTTAAGAATCCCACACAGGCGAGCAGCACCTGAAGTTTCTGAGGCGTGATCATTAAGAACATACGGGATCTAAGGTATTTTTTGATATCATTTACTTGACACGATCCAGAAACTCTCTATAGAGTTAAGCATCAAGAAAAAATGTGCCTTTAATCTCAGAACTCAGGAGGCAGGGAGATCTCTGTGAGATGGAGGCCAGTTTGTAGTGAGGCCAGCTGGGGCTATAGGGAGACCCTGCCTCAAAAATAGTGTGTCTGCTCACACCTATAAACCAATGTGCTTCTTTTCCTTTGGGTTTCCTGGCTGTTTAGAAACGTGGCCTGCTCGTCTGGAGTCTTTACCTCCTAAACTGACTGTGTTATTCTTGACTTGGAAGCCTCATTTTCTCATACACACAGAGATATAATTCTGTCTTATATCTTCCTGGTGTGTTGCCTCAGTCCCACGGTGGACAGAGGAGAAATGCAGGGAGGGGCTGGAAGGCAGGCAGGTTTCCCGTCTGTAAAGGTGAGACGGCGGCCCAGGGAGATGCAGAGTCCTGCTATGAGGAAGCACCTGTTCATGCCATGGGGAGCTTTTCTGGACAGGCCTACTACGTAGAAATGATGCCTAAAGATATATTTTGATAACAATCTGTACTCTTTGTTTAATTTAGTTGTCTTTTTTTGAGACAGTGTCTGTCTCAAACATGTGACAGTCCTCCTGTTTGAGCCTCCCAAGTGCTAGATTACAGGCATTAGCACCCTCACTATGTAGTCTGAAACTTGTTATATAGACCAGACTGACCTCGAACTCACACAGATCTACTTGCCTCTGTCTCTAGAATGCTAAACTTTCTGTTTCTTTTAAAGGCCCACATGGAAAGTTAAATCCAGAGTTTCCAGGACTTTGGAAATATCAGCCTGGCTGTCCTGGGAAGCCAGCACTGCTGAGAATCAGCTGGAGCTTCTGCTCTCCACCAGCAGAGGGCACTGCAGGACAAGTTGTGGGCCCCTCCCACAGGCCATTCAAGGCTTTTGGTTTTGAAGGGGGCAAGTTTCTGTCCCCCTGCATCTTCCCAGGTTCTCCCAGAGTTCCCAGAGCCAGAGGATTCCCCGAGTGCTGTTGACTGAACCAAAATTCCCAGATATCTACTAAAATGAGCTGGGCTGCGGAGGACAAGTTCTTCTAAGCAGGCCCAAGCTTAGGGAGTAGAACCACCAGCCCTGGGCTGCTCTGTTCACTGGAGACCACGGAACACCCCACAAAATGAGCTGCTCTCTACTTACGTCACAGGGCTGACCTGGGGGTGAAAAGGGACTGCACGTGGGTAAGTCCAGGCACAGAAAGCACCCTTATTCTCAGGTAGGTAAAGTCTGGGTGCATCCCAGAGACCTCATACACCAGAAATGTCTCCTGTGCCACCTGCAGAAGCCCAGGTGGGCCCAGGAGACCATGTTGCCCAGGACCATGCTGTTCCATACAGCCAGGTCCACATACCTACTCTCAGAGACCATGGGATGTGGGTGGGCCTTGAGGTGATAACCATGCAGGAGACGCAAGGGAGGCTGCTCTAGGCAAGAGAGAATTGGGTTCCCTTATAGACTTGCCAGCCCATGACATCCAACAGCTGACCAGACCTCTGGGATATCTTCCCACTTGGGACCTCAAAGCCTCTCATGGAGAACGTAGCCATGTCTGGTCACTTTCACATCACCTCATCTTATTTAGTAAAGGTTCCAGCCCCTGGCTGTGGTGGTCTCTGCTCCCTCTCCCTGTCCCCAAATGAAGATGGGTAGACCCTCTGCTCACCAGGCATTGCTTGTGGCTCCTCCAGGTATTGTAGAGAGGCTGGCCTGGTCAGGGGCTCCCTCAGCGAGATGTGTCGGGATAGGAGCTTTGGTAGAGGTGGGGAGTCCAGCTGCTGGCGTCTGTCTTCATAGGCCTTTGCACTGGGGGCCTGGCTGGCACCATAGTCAGACTCTGTGTCAGAGCTGGAAGAAGGAGGAGGAGGGTGAACCAGGAGCCCTGGAACCCACCCCGATACACCCGTACTGTATCCTACCCATCGCCCCAGCCCACAGAGGACTCTGTGCCCTGGCCCAGCCTTAGCTCTGTCATGGATGAATTACATTCCCTAGACTCCTATACTGAAGTGACAGTCTCCAGTCCCTTAGCATGTGACTATGTTTAGATATAGATCCATTAAAGAGGTGATTAAATTAAAATAAGGCCATTATGGTAGGCTCAAATTCTATGACCCATGTCCTTGTAAGAAGAAACTAGGGCACATGCGTGCATAGACAGTGCATGCCATTGTGAACAGGAGACAGCATCTACATACAGGAAAGAGGCTTGGGACAGACCATTCCCTGAGAACCCCAGAAGGACCCTCCTCTGCCACCCTTTAATCTCACATTCCAGTCTTTAGACTGTAAGAAGACTCATCTCATTTCTGGGGGCTGGAGAGATGGCTCAGCAGTTAAGCACTGGCCATTCTTGCAGAAGACCAGGGTTCGATTTCCAGCACCCACATGGCAGCTAACAACTGTAATTCCAGTTCCAGGGGATCTGATGCCCTCTTTTGATCTCTGTGGACATTGTATAACACAGGTACACTTATATACATGCAGGTTACACATTCATACACATAAAATAAAAATACTAAATAAAAATTTTAAAAAGAGGACTCATTTCTGAATAGGTCCCAGGCTGTGGCACTTGATTCTGATGGTCCCAGCAACTGCTACAGGCTTGGACAGGGCAGGAAGAAGGTCCCAGCCCAGGCCTGCTGGGCCACTGTAATGAAGGCTCTTCTCACTTTCCTTTGTCTCAGAGTATGGCTCTAGAGCTGGAATGTAGCCCAGCTAGTCAAGTGCTTATCTAGCCCTGCATGAAGTCCTGGGTTCAGTCCCCAGCACTGCATAAAGCATGTGTGGTGGTGCATACCCACAATCCTAGCACAACCTTAGCACTCTGGAGGTAGAGGCAGGAGGATCAGGAGTTTAAAACCAGCCTTGGCTACATAGTGAGTTTGAAGCCACCCTGGGCTATAACAGACTCTGTCTCTAAAAAGAAAGAGATCCACAAATGACAACAAAATTCAATCAGGGTGTGGTTCCTAAACTCTGGGAGCCAAACAAGCTCATTTCTAAGGACCTAGTTCTGAAACCAATGGACATGTGGCTTTTCTCCCTCAGCATGAATGTGTAGAAGGAGGAGAGGCGGGTGGAAGGGACTTCCTGGAGGAAGAATTTATCATGTTTTAAATAACCATCATAGCTGGGCATGGTGGCACTTGCCTTCAATCCTAGCACTTGGAAGGCAGAGACAGGTGGATCTCTGTGAGATTGAGGCCAGCCTGGACTACATAGTGAGTTCCAAGCCAGCCAGGGCTGCAGGGTATTCGACCCTGTCTCAATCTCAAAAAAAACCCCAATCAATCAATCAATCAATCAGTCTTCAGGAATTCAAGTGGCAGAGAAACGAGGCTTACTTCAGACTCAATATCAGCACAGACACAGATGAGTCAAATCCAATGACTCCAACACAGAGCTCTCTGTCTCCTCACCACTTGCATCTTCCCTGAAATCCTTCTTACTCTGAGATGTCTCTAGAAATGTCTGTACCACTCGGCAACCCTGTCGAGACCCAGGAGTTGCCCTTGAACTCTCTCTTCTCATGTTCTGAAGCCCATCAATAAATCTTTCACCATGGCTCTGATCGGGCCCCTGCCAAGCCCCAAGTTCCTACCTGTTCCTCCCTGCCCTCACTCTCTCTCATCCTGTCTTCTCTGTTCTCCATACCACAGCCGATAGCTAAAAATTGTTAACAGTCTGTCATCTAGAATTTAGACACTGTCTTTCAATTATCTCCTGAATAAGATGTAAACTCCCTATCATCTTCATAACCTCCCTCTCTCTTCTCTCTCCTCCCTCCCTCACTCCCTCCCTGGGAATTGAACCTAGCACATGTGCTCTACTACTGAGCTATATCCCCAGCTCCTCAATACAATCTTCTTTCCTTCTTCTCATTGGCTGACAGTCATCCTGAGATGACATTCTGGTTAATACGTTATACTCCCTCCTCTGGCTGGGCCTGTCACTAACTCCCCTTGTCCTTAGGTCATCCTTTCTGGTCAGCCCCCAAATCACCTGAAATGTTACTTTCCCTAGGGAGGCTGAGGTATGCTATCTGCAGACATGACTGCCTTCACGTCATGTCATTTCCTTTTGGGTTCACATCCCTTACAACGAAACTCTGTGGCTCCTCCCACAAAGGGTGGAACCTGTTTTCCACACCATGAATCTCAGCAGGTCATGTGACTTGTAGTGGCCAATGAGATACGATTGGAGTAGCACTAGGTAGTGCCAAATCTGGGCTTCTTGAGACCTTGTGAGGCTTTGTACTTGAACCAGCCTGGGTACAGGATGGAGGATCAAGGCACATGATCCAATGTCCCTTTGTTGCTCCAGTTGAAAACCAGCTAGGATGCAGGAGGAGAGCCCAGACGGGTAAGCGCAGGATGGCTGCTAGCCCACAGTCAGGCTGTGATGAGCGAGGTGTCCTCACTCAGTTGTGGGACTCAGTAATTGACCCGAAGGCCTCTCCTGGCCACCCAGTCTGAGGTAGCTGGCCCATTCCTCTTCATAACAGTCCCCACTTTTTATTTCTCAGCCTGGCACATATGTAATATTTTTATTGTTAAATATTTCCTTGTTTACTGGCTGTCTACATAGTTTGATGAAGGCATCTGATAGCAAAGACTTTGTCCTGGCATGCATCACAGTTATATACTCAGAGTCTAGGAATTAATAAACAGCTGAATGAACTTAGTACATCTGAGGACGGGGGTGGGGGGTCCAAAGCTTGCATTTCTCATAACCATTTTGTGTGTAGATCAGGTGCAGGGTACGTGCAGGAACGGTACTCTGCTCCCTGACTGTGTTGGCTTCCCGTCAGCGTGTGTCACATCCTACCATGGGAAGGACCCAGGAGCTCCTCTCTGTGACAGGTGTCACTCATCTGTAGCCTTTGATGCAGCCTGAATGATAGTCTCCTCCTGGGGAAAGACAGTGGAGCCTGGGCCTTTCCCTTCTCTCAGAAAGTAATGACTACTCAGCCTTAAAGTGTGTGGTACACATCAACAGTGTTCCACATTTAACCTGTATCAGTTCTTTGAACCTTCCAAATATCTCCCAGAAGCCTTCAGTATAACGGTCCCTATTTGACAGATGAGGAAACTGAGGCCCAGGGAGTTCCCTCTGCACAGAGTTCCCTCTGCACGGAGTTCCCAGTAGAGAGAAAAGCAGATCCCAGATGGAGCCCTCCCCGCCCAACCTTGCAGCCACCTCCAGCCTCGAGGAACCTGCGCATACCTGCTGTCCTCGCTGGTGACCAGGACACGCACAGCCAGCACGTTCTGCCCAACTGTGTCCTCCCCATGACCGATCCTCACGGAGGTCCACTCTGAGGACAGGGGAGAGCTGGCTTCAACATCCATGTCATTGGGCTGGGGCTCAGGGACGCTCTTTGGCTTCTTGGGGGAAGTGGGCTCATCTGCTGCGAGAATATGGTCTATAGAGATGGGAAAGCAAATGGTCCCTTCAGGTCAGCTCTAGGCACTCCTCCAAGCACCTGGGTGGGATGCTGGAATGGAAGCCTAGGGTCTGCCCAGATGCTCAAGGTCATACCTTCCCTCCCATCCTCTGTGCCATTGCTGAGTGCCACCTCTCAGCCCAGCGGATGCCCAGTACTCAGGGCACTCCTGGTGTGGGTAGGGCACGAATACACATGCCATCCCATTTAACTTGGAAGGAGGTGCTGAGGTGTTTGGAGGCCCCATCGAAGGCTCACCAGGCTCTAGACTGCCACTGTCCAAACTGCCTCTGGCCAAATGTCGCCTTCTCAGTGACACATCAGTGTTGCCTGCCCTGGTCATGCTGTTGAACGTGGCCGACATGCCCAGCACACTCTGTTTCCCTTTGTTTGAACTCATAGAGTATCCCGCCTTCTAATAAACTGTAATTTTACTTTCTTTGTTGTTTCTTTCCAGGACTAGGATGTAAATAGTGGTTTGTGCGATTTGTTTGTTAGAATTATGCCTTGTGAACTCGAAGCTCAGCCAATGCCTGTTGCATGGATGGACGTGGGAGCCATAGCTAAATCCCACTAAATCTTTGTTCTCGTATTAAAAAAAAATCCACTTTCATGTGTGATGTGTATGTGTGTATGCACTTTCTTACCTGTGTATGGGCTGTGTACGGGTGTGTATGCATGTGGGTGAGCACACATATGGAAGTTCAAAGTTGATGTCTGAAATCATTCGTGATTGTTCTTCTACCTTATTCTTTGAGGCAGGCTCTGTCAATCAAACCCCAAGCTGGAAGACGGACAAGGCTTGTCTTGCTAGTCAGTTTACTGTTGGGATCCCGTCTCTGCCTTCTGAGGCTGGAATTACAGGTGGACTGCCACACCGCCCAGCATTTACATGAGTTTCTGGAGAAGACTGAAACCCAGTGCTTGCAAAGCAAGTGCTTTAACCACTGAGCCATCTCCACAGCCCCTCAGTTCTCATCCTATTGACAGTCGGCACCACGTGACTCAGCCTATCCCGTGCTTCTTGTAGAAATAGCCTCTTCTCAGCTTTCAGACATCTCTGGCCAGCTTCCTCCTCACGGCCAGCCCTGTCTGTGCTTGGGCCTGGATTCACCTGTTCCCATGATCCTCGATTACCCTGGACAGTGAGGCTTTCCAGATTTGCATTTCCGGCCTGGGCATGTCCCCTGCATCTAGATGTGTCTCTCTCCCCACATGGCTGTCTAACAGACACATCAGATTCAGTGTGCCCGAAGCGAACCCTTCACCTTCCCTTCCCCCACACCTGCTCAACCAGTGCCTGCGCCCAGCTCAGTCAGCGGCAACTTCGGCTTCCTGAAGCCGGCCTAGGTCGGCACTGTAGTGACACCCTTGACCACGCCCTTTCTTTCATCCCTCACAGAACATCTGCCAGCACTGATGGAACTTCCTTCAAATGCATCAGGAGTGAAGTCACCTACGGTCACCTCACTAGGCCTGGCCTATCATTTCTTGTCTAGATGATGAACTCTCAGCTTCTCCTGATATACTCCCCCAAGTCTTTTAACAACAGCCAGAATAAACCCGTAAAAGTACAAGTTGGATAATGCCATCCCTATTCAAGATCCTCCCGTGGAGGTCTATCTCAGGTAGAGCTGGCGAGGCCCGCGCTTCTGTCCCCTGATCTCTTCACTGTCTCTTGACTCGCTCTGCCCCTGCTAGTCACCGCCTCGCTGCTCCCGGCATTCTGGGGAGGCTCTGTCTCCCACCCGTCATGTTAGTCTCGCATCTTCTGTACAGTGCGCTCCTTGGATGGCAGCATCGCCTGCTCTGGTCACCCTGCTGAGTGTGGCCCACAAGCTCAGCATCCTCCACTCCCATTTGTTTCACTCATAGTGTACTTCGTGTTCTAGTTGGACACTTCTCTTTTTCTTTGGTTCCCTGTGTCTCTCCAGGACTGGAATGTAAGCAGTGGCTGGTCCGTTCTGCTGCTAGAGTCGTGCCTTGTGAGTGAGGGAGGGCTCAGCAAACACCATTGAGTGGATGTGCACATGAGCTCCAGCTCTGTCCTGGTCACTAGCTAGGTGGCGAGCCTTTTCTTGTCACGGGGGAGAGGTGTCCACTTTACTCTCTAGAGTAAAAGCTCAGCTGGGCTCAGCTCTCTCCCTGTTTGCCCCAAGAATGGCTCTTTGTCTCCACCTTTCCTATGTTCTTCACTTACTGGGTTGGTTCCAGCTGCACTTTATATGCAGCTAGTCCCCCTCCAGCCCGTTCATTCTCCTGGCCTTTCTGGCCAATGCTGGAAGGGCTGGGTGAGCTCTCTCCCTTATTTTCCCCTACAATCCTGCCCAGGCCTTCAACTATCCACCTTCCCTGTCCCAGCAAAATCCCAGGAGTCTGCTGTCACTAATCCAGTTCACAGGACTTTGGCATCCTCCTGACTCCAGCCCCGCCCCTCCACGAAAGGAGGACTTTCTTCAGTCTTTGCATTGCTCCCTCTCAGCCGGCCCTTAAGTGCCGTATTCTACACGCTTCTATCTAGTTTCTCTTCTTGTCACCCGTCATACTCTCTCTGAGAGAGGTATGTGTTCCCTAACTGCATTTCCCATCTGTGAAGACAGCTCAAGAGATGAGATTCTTCAAGTTTTAAAATACTGTAAGGCCAGATAAAGTGTGTACAGGTGGACCACGCCAGGGGGCTGTTGGTCTAACCCAGTGTACGTGCAGCTTGCCTGTGTGCTCACAGGCCCCCTTCTGTGCCCGTGCAGCCGGGAAGGGCGGCACCTGGGAAGGGCCACTGCTGCTTTCCTAATGAGTGTGATGGTGGTTTTGGTGGTGGGCTTTTTTGTTCGTGGTAGTGATTATGGTGTCAGTGGTGATGATAGTGATAGTGATGGTCTAGCAGTGGAAGTTGCATTATGGTGATGGTGGTAGTGGTTTTGGTGGTGATAATAATGGTGGTGGTGATGGTAACTGTGGTTGTGGTGATTGTGATGCTTGTGGTGATCATGGTGGTGGTAGCTGAGTTGTGTTGATAGAGACTGTGTTGATGGTGGTGGTGGTGGTGGTGAGGATGATGATAGTGATTATGATGACGGCAGTAGTGATGGTGATAGTGGTGGAGGTCAGAGTCCTGGTAATAGTGATGGTGGTGATAATGGAAATGGTGATGGTGGTGGTGGTGGTGGTGGTGGTGGTGATGGTGGTGATGGTGGTGATGGTGGTGGTGGTGGTGATGATAGTGATGGTGGTGGTAATGGTGGTGGTGGTGGTGGTGGTGATGGTGATGGTGGTGATGATAGTGATGGTGGTGGTGATGGTGGTGATGGTGGTGGTAATGGTGGTGGTGGTGGTGGTGATGGTGATGGTGGTGATGGTGGTGGTGATGGTGGTGATGGTGGTGGTGGTGGTGGTGATGGTGGTGGTGGTGATGGTGGTGGTGGTGGTGGTGGTGGTGGTGATGGTGGTGATGGTGGTGGTGGTGGTGGTGATGGTGGTGATAGTGATGGTGGTGGTGATGGTGGTGATGGTGGTGGTGATGGTGGTGATGGTGGTGGTGGTGGTGATGGTGGTGGTGGTGATGGTGGTGGTGGTGGTGATGGTGGTGGTGGTGATGGTGGTGGTGGTGATGGTGGTGGTGGTGGTGGTGGTGGTGATGGTGGTGATGATAGTGATGGTGGTGGTGATGGTGGTGATGGTGGTAGTGGTAGTGGTGATGGTGGTGGTGGTGGTGGTGATGGTGGTGGTGGTGGTGATGGTGGTGGTGGTGATGGTGGTGGTGGTGGTGGTGATGGTGGTGGTGATAGTGATGGTGGTGATGATGGTGGTGATGGTGGTGGTGATAGTGATGGTGGTGGTGGTGGTGATGGTGGTGATGATAGTGATGGTGGTGGTGATGGTGGTGGTGGTGGTGATGGTGGTGGTGGTGGTGATGGTGGTGGTGGTGGTGATGGTGGTGGTGGTGGTGGTGGTGGTGGTGGTGGTGATGGTGGTGGTGGTGGTGGTGGTGGTGGTGATGGTGGTGGTGATGGTGGTGGTGGTGGTGATGGTGGTGGTGGTGGTGGTGGTGATGGTGGTGGTGATGGTGGTGGTGGTGGTGGTGGTGGTGGTGGTGATGATAGTGATGGTGGTGGTGGTGGTGATGGTGGTGGTGGTGGTGGTGGTGATGGTGGTGGTGATGGTGGTGGTGGTGGTGATGATGATAGTGATGGTGGTGGTGGTGGTGATGATAGTGATGGTGGTGGTGGTGGTGATGGTGGTGGTGGTGGTGGTGGTGATGGTGGTGGTGATGGTGGTGGTGGTGGTGGTGGTGGTGGTGGTGATGATAGTGATGGTGGTGGTGGTGGTGATGGTGGTGGTGGTGGTGGTGGTGATGGTGGTGGTGATGGTGGTGGTGGTGGTGGTGGTGGTGGTGGTGATGATAGTGATGGTGGTGGTGATGGTGGTGGTGATGGTGGTGGTGGTGGTGATGGTGATGGTGGTGGTGATGGTATGGAGGTCAAAGTCATGGTAATAGTGATGGTGGTGATAACGGTAATGATGGTTAAGGTTGTGGTGGAAGTGATGACGGTGGTGATGGTAGTGACGATGCTGATGCTACTATTGGGTGATGGCGGTGATGCTGATGGCGGTGGTGATGGTTAGATGGTAGTGCGGTGATGGTTAGATGGTGGTAGTAGTGGTGGTGATGGTGATTTTGGTGGTGGTGATGGTGGTGGTGATGGTGATTTTGGTGGTGGTGATGGTGATGGTAGTAATAAGGAGTAACAGCTTAATTGTACTGGACTCAATATATAGGAATAGTCTGAGCATCAACTTGTACGAAGTTTGTTATACTTAAACAGTTCTTGGGTCAAACATTTTGTTATTCCCATTTTCCTGCTGAGAAAATGAAAGCAAGGCGAGGTCAAGACACATGCACATGGTCACACGTTCCCAGTGTGAATGTTGATGAACACGACAGAATCATGACTTTTGGCTGGAATATGGGTCTAGTACTTCACTCTCCCCACACTCTGTCCTGTGACTTTACATCCTTCCTGAAGCAGGCAGGACATGCTCCTCCCCCACTGACTCGAGGCTTGTCTGCCAGACTCACTCAGCTCAGGGGAAATTTGTGAGTGATGTGACTAGGGCTTCAGGTGGCCTTGCTGCATTGACCTGTCACTTGTGTTCCTGCTGGGTTACCATGAAAGAGCTCACTCTGGACGGCTCTGTTCATCAGCCTGGGTCGTTGGTTGAAGATACATTGGAGTCCATCCTCAGACCAGCAGTTTAAAGTAAAACCGCCCAGCTAACTCCCAGACCCACAGGGAGAAAATAGACAGAGGCCACACACCACTGAAATTTTGGAGGCTTGCTCAAGGTCCTAACTGCTAGAGCCACTTCTGGTTTGGGGCCTGAAGGAATTCCCTGCTGTCTCACCCCTCAGAGACAAAGGTTGAGAATGAGAGGGTTTTTTTTGTGTGTGGGAGGAGTTAAAAGCTTCAGGATACAGATGAGAATACAGAACCCAGCCAGAGAGCTAAACAGAGACACAGTGGTGCCGGAAGGTTTGACAAGCCAAGGAGGATGGTACGGCATCCAGAGGCAAACTTCCACGGAAGCCACTGATGAATGGGACAAGGTAAAGGGTTACTAGAGTCCAGTGCCAGGACCACTGCTATGATGTGGGGACAGGAGAGTTACCCCGGCTCCTCCCTTGGTTCTACCCTACCTTCCGCCCAGTGCGTCCAGGGCTCAGACCTAACAGAAAGCCAGTTGCAAGGCACCCTGGAGAAAGTAGCTTGCAGGGGTTACTTCTCTCCCATAGCACATCGGAGCACAGGCAGGCAGAGGTCTAGGATACTAAGCACAGAGTGATCTCTCAAGCCTCTTGTAATAGGGACTGTGATGAGCAAGGGGTCAGATGAGCCATCAGCAGGATGAGGGCTGTATGAAGGGACCTACGACAGCAGTTCCCACACCTACTACCAAGGGTAGTGCTCTGAGAGGCAGATCTGCTCCCACCAGTGCCAGAACACTTAACAGTGATATAAAGCCACATGTCCCCAAGACTCCCGAGGCCATCCTGGGAGCTTCTGGGAGTGGCTAATATTCTATGGGAATGGGGTGTCCAGGGAGGGTTAGGGGATGAATACATGGATGGGTAGTCATGGGCCTATGGGCCTGCCCTCCATTCCGAGGCCTAGTCATCCTGCCTTGCCGTGCTTTTTCCAGATATCACAGGCCCAGCAAACGGGCCAGTCTGTGCATAGGTGTGGACACACAGGTCCACCCTCTGCTCAGTGAAACCAGGGCAGGTAGTGGTACTCAGAGAGAAGGCTCAGCCTCACCCTAACAGCAGCCTGAGCAAAGAGACAGATCATTCAGTTAAGTGGAAATGGGAGGGAAGCCACAACTTTGCCCAGAGAAAAAGGGGGTCAGGCGCAGCCTCATCCCACGGGCCTCAGTGGACCTGACCCACTCCTACTCCTGACCCCTCATCCTGGACCCTGGCCCAGACACCAGGGAAATGCCAGCCTCACATGGACCCTAATTAGACAGCACTCCAGAGCAGACTTCCTTGGGTACCAGGGCCCTTTCATTGCGGCAGAAGAAGGCGCACACACCATGTCTTCCCTCCACTCTGTGGGACCCCAGCAGCGAGCGGGGTGGATTGTTGTGACAGACTTCAGGGTTGGGACCACAGTCTTGGACCCTGACTCTCTTCTTATATCTTTTCTCTGTCACTAATACATTGTACTGGGCCAGCTCAGCCTCCAGCTTTGGGCCCAGCCGGGACTGATGTCCACATCGCTCTGAGAAGGTGTACCCTGACAGGAGTAAAGATAGTTCAAAGGGACATACTTAGGTCCTCCCCTTTGGCTCTCAGACTATTGAAACAATGGAATCCAAGAAACTGGAATTTCCCCAGAAGGAAAGCCTGGGGCCAGCCACAGGAGGAGCTTGCTTCCCGGAAAGAGATCCCATACAGTGCTGGCAATGCAGACCACCTTGCAGGAGAGACTGGAGTGGAGATAATGATGGGTCAGTGATGGACGGGTCCACACCTTGACCAGGACTGCTGAGTTAGGCATACCACTGGTATTCTATCTAACCCTAAACCGTGTATCAGGACCTTGAAGATGGACTTAGGGCATGCCTATGGGGGTCCACCAGATCTTTCTCTTCCCAGTGTGACCCCACTGAGGAAATCTCTGTGCTTTGCTTTTTGCTAGTATTTATTTATTTAACTGGCCTATTGGACAATAGGCTGAGCTTCCCTTTTGAGGGCCATTAGGGCCCAGTCTCTGTCCCTGATAACTTTGATAACAAGGTGAGTGGACAAGGTAGTTCTAGAAGGCAGCGCCTTACCCTCCCCAGAAATCTAGGAAGCAACTTGGGGGTCCACGTTCCATGTTCGATCCTCCCGCTCATACCCCACCACCAGTTCCCTCGGGACAGCGGGGACAGTAGGCATTGCCCCAGGTCCTTCCTGGGGCTCCCACACCCAGCATGTTCCCTGACTTGACTGGGCCTGTGCACGTTGAGAAGACAGACCTGACATTCTGTGCCTGTGAGCTCCCACACATCTGAGGAGCTGGCCTGTCTGCATGGGTGGGCCCTTTTGCTGCCAGGCCACACATGGGCTCAATGGGTGAAAGCCATCAACCAGTGCCTTCAGCCCCACTCAGAGCCTAGGATGTGGGGGTGGAACAGTCCCCACGCCATAGCTTAACGTGTCAGAACTGGATTCTGGTGTTACGGATGATGAGGAGGAAGAGGATGAATGTGGCCTAGCGACTTTGGGCCACCCCAAACTGGAACTTGGTATCATTGTGTGTATGAGAACTGCTGTCTGCTGCTATCTCAGGTGTAGCCTTGTGTGCGTGTGTGCGTGTGCATGTGGACCCAACTCTGCTCTGAGATGTACATGAGGACAATGGCTCTCAGGAGTGTGGGCTCAAAGCAGAGGGGTCGTGCAGGGTGGCACAAGGCCCCGCTTCTGTTCCTTTATGGCTCTGTCATGAACTATGCCTGGATGCCAGCAAGACCGGCCCAGCCAACACACTCGCCAGTCTGAGGCCCATCCTCGGGCCATGACATCTGTAAGTGTGAACACAGGGCTCGCTGTGTGACCTGCATATGCGTCTCTGCACCCATGAAGCTCAGGTTCTAGGGCACATGGTAATAATGTGGTAAACAAGAGGATCCCACCACGCAGAAGGTGACAAGCTATCAGTGGAAGCTATCCAGTAGGGGGAGCAGACAGGCTGAGGTGGGCAGGCTGCAGAATTGCAAAAAGACACCCTAGATGGACAGACAGATGGGTGCTGGGAAGGGTGTTTTTGGTAGAGGGAACAGCCAGAGTAGAGACTCTGAGGCCCAGTGTGCAAAGAGCTGGACTGTATCTGGAGGCCCCTGAGTCCACTTTATGCCCTATGTGTTTGTGCTGTAAGAACTGGAGCCAAACTCCAAGCAATGTGTTGAAGGCAGGTATGGGAGCGAAGTTAGAGGACAGTAGCCCAGGCTAGGCACCATGGAGGTGGGGGAAGTGGGCCCAAGAGAATGCAGAATGAAGCATCGGAGTTCAGACAGTGCTCTGGCTGCTGAGTCCCAGGCACTGTATCGGGCAGGTTCATGGAGTCTGTCTTTGCAAAATCCAGTGCCAGAGACATGGTTAACCTCCACTGCAGAGGAGACTTGCTGCATCCACTGAGTGAGAAAAAAGTGCCAACCCCCAAGTTGGAGCTTTGGTTAAGTCCAGGACCCTTCCCACGCAGGGCCCTGGTGCCCAGCCTGGACCCCAGGGCTCTCTGTCCCCATTTAGCAGGACAACACCCTAACTCACCTGCCTAGAACGAGTGAGTTGCTTTCCGGGATCCTCTTTAATCTCTACTCTGATCTCAAAGGCACTAAGAGAAGACATAAAGCTTAAGAGGAGTTGGAGATAGGGTGCTTAGCGTGGTTCAGAGATAGGTGCAGAGAAAATGCTGGGCGTGTGACGCTGGGCAGGGAAGGAGGCAGAAACTCCTTTGACCAACCCCCGGCCCTCACTTTTTAAAAAATTAAAGTTGTAAGAACACAGTGTCCACAGAAATGAAGCCCAGCCCACTCACTATGGAGGATCCAACATTTACTATTCAAGCTGCACAGAAATTTCTTTCTTTGGCTCCATTATTTGCAGATCAGCTTTCTGGGTGGGAATATTGAGTCAAAGGTCAGAGCCCTTTTCTGTCCATCATGGTTGCCATGGTGCTTTCCAGGAAACAGGTTGTCCTGTTTTCTAATCAAATCTAAGTCCATATTTTTCCTCATCATCTATGACTTCTCTATTTCCTTTATAATTCATGGAAATAGCCGATTGATTTACATTCCTTTGGAAGCCAAGAAAGAATCTCTTTGCAAGGGTTCCTTTCCCCCTTAAGTGTTGACTTTTGGAACTCACCTAAGTGAGAACTGTTTGTTCACGGCCTTTGCACAGTTATCACCGGGTCATTACTCAGTAAATGTTAACTTGATCACTGTGGGAAGTGCCTGGGAACACCTGCTTTCAATGAACTCTTTAAATACCATGCCAGTGAACTTCTGTGCTATTCTATTCAATTCAGCTTTTTCTCCAGTCTGACTGCCTAGTTAATGTTTTACTTTTAATAATCATTTGCTGCTTTTAAAATGTAGGCGGGTCAAATTTTTCTTATGTTTTTCCTACATTACCTTCTTTGTTAGTGATTTTAAAACTTAGGGAACTACCACTTCTAACCAATACTTAATTCTGTTTAATATACCTATATAACACATCCATTGCAGTGTCAGGAATAACCTCTTTGGGGGGACAGGTGTTCATTTTTGTTTTTTAGACAAATGTCTCATGTAGCCCAGGCTGGCCTTGAATTTGCTGTGTAGCTAAGGATGTCACTGAAATGCTGATTTTCCTGCCTCTACTTCCTAGGGCCTCAGATTGAAGTCATGTGTCACCATGCCTGGCTAGTGTTAGAAACTTCTTTTTAAAATAGAATTCTATTTGTCTACCTTAAAAATGTTGTCTGGACTGCGGATGTTGTAGCTCAGTGGTAGAGTGTTTGTATATATACATATATGTATACATGTATGTATGTTTATATATATGTGTGTGTGTGTGTATGTGTGTGTGTGTGTCTTGGATATGATCTCCCCACTACAAAAAAGTTACATTCTTAATCTACTGTTTTTGGATTAAAGAATATTCTACCAAATAGTAGTTCTGTAGGCTGTAAAACCCAAATCAAACCAAGAGAGCAGAACAATCTCCAAGCAGATATGAGAAAGACAACCTAGTTACTTAAGCTTAATTATTAGAGGACTCTGATTTAGCATGAATGGATCACAGGAGCCTAACTATGAACTAACATGAAACATCTCTCAAACTTTGGGACTATGGAACCCTTTATTCATGAAGCATCTCTTGGAGTACAACACTTTGGAGACTATTGCCTGAACTTAACTTTAAGTAAAAATCCAAACTAAACCACAAGCTTTCCAGAGTGGATATCTCTACCTGCTTCGTTCCCTGTGGTGACTCCCAGCATGCTGTGCGTGCTCATAAAGAGCAGGTGAATGGGCAGACGGGCGCAGAGAAGACAGATCAGAACTAGAACGGCGGTCCGAAGGCACGTGTTCCCTAACTGCGGGGAGGTGCGAGCCTTGTGTGGACGTCTGCTGTTTCTCAGACCTAGAATAATGCCTTGGACCAACCACTGTTGATCAGATGAAGGAAGGAGTGTTCATCCCTCACGTCTAGTTCTGAATGCCCTTCCTCGACTGGAAGGGAAGGAGGTCAGGGTCCTTGGTCGTAACCTGAGATGACACTGAAGGCTGACCTAGGCACCAGGAGCTAAGCTGGAGACCAGGACCCTAGAAACGCCCCTTGGGAGCTGCCAGGGCTCTAATGCATTCACAGAGTCCACAGGAGGCGTCTCATAGCAGCACTGGAAATTCAACCATGTCAGAGCTGGCAATGACAAAGGCTCCTCCCAGAGGAGTTCTGGCACTGCCCAGTATTGCCAAACGAGACTCTGAGTCCTTCCTCTAAACACAGCCTGGAGTAGGACAGAGCTGGCTGGGCACTTTGCTCCTAGTGGCCTTGTGGGCAAAGCCACATAGCACGGGGCGCCAAGTCCATCTGATGAGCACACCTGGTGGTCCCTGCATGCTGGGACCGACATTCATCCCTTCCTCCTCACCCATCGCTTCGTGGACCAGTGCAAACCATGGGAAGACTAATTTTTGCTCCACAGGGAACCTACATCAGATCAGGCTTTTAGTAAAGCCTCCCACGAAGCCACAGCTTTCAAGTGTCAGGGAGATGGATGTAGACTGCTGTCAACATTCTTTTCCTAAAAGCTAAGGCCATGCTGGCCTTCACCTATTCCGCACAGCGTGTAGAACAGCAAGGCGCCACGCATTTTAAGAAAGAGACCCCAAAGCCTGGCCCCGGAATATTGGTGACATCTTCTAAATATTACCTCTGAGTAATATTTCAGAATGTCCCAGCACAGCCCCAGAGAACCCGGGTCACCAACACAAGTGCAAGTCCCGCCAGCAGTTTAGGGAGCGTGGTTCCCCTAAACCGATCCCTGTGTTTGAGACTCTAGAAGCTTCCACGGCAAAGAAGAGAGGAAACAGTGAGCTTTATAAAGAACCATATTTATTTTCATTTACAGCTTCAAATATCATAAATAAAGCTAAACATCATTTGCTGTGTGCAAAATACAAGGTTCCGTGTGGCACAGTAAATGATTCCCAGGGGTCACAGACATGCCTTGCCATGAGACAGGGAGGCTAGCTAAAGAGAGGCTGAGAGGGAGGAGGGCCCTCTTCGGTTGATATTCTAGGGAGACTCTGGAAGAGAAAAGAGCAGAGCAGAGCAAGGACTTCGTACTGACCAGGCTGTGCTCCAATGCAGCAAGGAAGTGCAGCATGCAGGGCTGGGCAGACGCTGGGGGGCAGGGTGGCTCTGGCCACATGCAAGACAGACACTGCAGTCTAAAGATGGGGGCCGGACCTACATCTGCTCTCTGCCTTGCGTACCTTGATTGCCTTTTCTTTTTTAGGAGTATATGACTGTCCTGTTGCTCCAGGTAAATGGGCAAAGGAAACATTTGCTTTAGACAGAGCAATGGGCACATTGAAAGTGACTGCTCCCAGCCTGGAGCTGACCTGAGTTATTTCTGAAAGCCAGCCCTTTTCCTGTGACTGCTCTGAAGCTCCTGACTCACCAGGGCTTTAAGAGCCCAGTGGCATAGGAAATGCATAGCAAACCCCTCAGACAACAGTGCAGGCTGAAACAGAGGAAGAGTTTGCTAACATCATTGTGCTCACAGCACAGAGCTGGGTCGAGCTGGCGATGAAGCCTGGGAATAAACACATTTAAAACATCTCTCCAAAGTAAATTGCCTATGGCTCTCGTCAAAGGCATTCGTAATCTTCACATTTGAACCAACTGAGGATGATACTGCTAAGCATGATCTTTGTCAGAGCTCCCTAAGAGAGTGCTTTCAAAGGTGACAGAGTCCTCCTTACAGTGTCTCACCATCAGGGTGAACCCCCAGGAAAGCAGGAAGTTTTGCAGGTGCAACTGTGACAGCATGCATAGAGGCTAGCCAGGGGATGGGGGGCAGGCGGGGCATGCACTTGGTGTGGACCCGGGATGCTGGCTCTGAGGAAGGGAGGCAGAACATGGCTTTTGAGCTGACCCCATCCCATGCTGTTAACCACTCATGCCCAAAGCGTTAGTACACAAGACTCACAGATGGCCAAACCAGGACTGCCGGTGCGGAGGATGGGTGCAGGGAGCAGGCTAGGGTTAGTACCACTCTGTGAAAACTGTCAAGAAAATGAGTCACCTCAGAGCAGAAGTGTGTCAGCCAAGAAGTGGGTGTAGCACTGGAAGGCTGAAACGCACTGGAGGCCACAGTGAAAGGTTGGAAAGAGGAAGACAAAAAAGAGAGCTCAGTGCAGGAGTCAGAGGCATCCAGATAACAAGAGGAGAAGGGGCTGGAGGTGACCTTCAAGCAACCGTTAAAAAAGGGAACTGTCCCCCGCCCCGAAGAGTGACTGCTTGCGTAAAGAGACAAACCTTCCAGGTGGTGGCCAGCTGCCCATTTTCAAGAGCAGACACACAGGGTCTGAGTACTGTTAACACTCCACTCTCACCCACAAAAGTCCCCAGGACCCGCCGCCCCGCCCCCGCATCTTCTCGGCCCCCATTCTACTCTGGGGCCTCATACTCATCCTTGAGGCAAATTCATCTCTGAGATGTCTGCCCCACCCCGGACCTGCTCATAGGCTCATTGGTTACCAGGAAGGTTCAAGGTCCCAGAGCATATGAACATCTCAACCTTGTGACAGATACACATCTACCAGAGTCATTCAAACCAGTCTCTTTATGGCCATAAATGGCCTTCTTAGACAGTTCATTTTGGCTTTCTGGACCACTCCATGAGGTGTCTCAGCCCATCCTGAGCAGGAGGTCGTCACAATGACATGACCTCAAGAATTCACTTGGCATTATGAAACATAAAAGGACCTGAAGGCTTCTCCCATGTTGCTGAACATTTAAACCCTAGGCAAAATGGTGGCAGGGAACAATGTCCCACACCATACTGAGAACAGTTCCTACAAGTTTGGGGCACCAGTTCCCACAGACCTGCCATAGCTATCCTCTGGCTTTCTCAAGAGTCTAGAGCAGAGGCTATACAAACGTACCCACTTTGTTCCTAGCCCACAGAACGTAGTATGTCAAAGCTCTCAAGATCCCGAGCCCTCACCAGATTCTCTTCTTAGCCTCCAGAGGGCACCCTAGCGAAGGCAGCTGCACAGCTCTATGGCTCATAGACACCCTAAGTACCTGCCTAGAAGGCTTTTGTCAATTGCTCAGTCTGCCTCTGAGGCTGAGCATGAAAGAGTGAGGTGGGCGTCCCTGAGGGCTCTTCCAGATGCCCAGAGTGGAGAAAAGCATGAGGCTTGATGCTCAGTTTCTGCCCTGGACAGAGCCTATTTTCAGTTGGTAGATAGCCTTTCCTCCCAACCTTTGCTGCCAGTCATGATGTGGCAGAGGCACTCAGAGGTCAGACACCCTTCTTTTCTGGGGTGGTGGAAGAAGGGTTTCTGAATGTATTGACAAAGTATGCAAGGCAGCTGTGTGGCTAAGAGCCAGGAAACTGTAGGCAAGGCTCACTAAGCAGGCCAACAGGCCAACAAACGCCCTCAGGCTCAAAGGACACCAGGGAGAGGCGGCCTGCATTATAGACCTGAGTGGCTTTGGCCGAGCCTACAGCCTGGGCTGGGCACCTGATTGCAGGGAGTTGGGGGAATGCCATCAGCTGAAACATCTACTCCCCAGCATTGCATCAGCTTGGCAGATGCAGTACCCATTAGTGGGAAGAAAAATGCACATGTGCAGCGTTCTGGTGGTAACCCTGTGGTTCTGTCGTCTTGCTGTGATTTGGTTGGCATGGGGAAAGTCTTTAAGCTACTATTTGGCTTCAAAAGAATGTAGGAAAACAGTTATTCCTCCAGGAGGAAAGAGAGCCACTGGCACACTGCCGTGTCCTTTGGTAGGTTTTGTTCTAGTTCTACCACTCTATTTTTTTTTCCTTCTAAAAATCACTACATTTTTGCATGATTAGAAAAAGAAGAAAAAAAAAATCACACCCACTGCGGACAGGCCACATCTGGCAGCAGACTTGAAAAGGCACTGGCCACCCAATTCACTTTTGTGTAGCTGAAGTCCAAGGTTATTAACTTTATAGGTAGTGATGATCTCAATTAACAGCGCAGTTCAAGGGTCTTAGAAAACTGGTGGTAAACTCAAAACATTTAGAAAAATTGATACTCGTAGAAAAATAATGTGTTCTTTTTGGCTTATTGAAAGTTAAAAATTGAAATGTAAACTCAGAAATATGGCTCGCTTTGGTATGAGAAAAACAAACAAAAAACAACAATACAAAGCCGTAAAAAGCATCCTTCATGTCGTCCCTGGTCTAGCACCACAGGTAGATGTTCACCCTGTCGAGGCCAGGAGGAGGTGGCCAGTGTGGGACTCTTTGGCTTGGAGTTAACGGGTTATAGATGCTAGACTTGCTGGTCAGAGCCTCAACAAACTACAAATACCGTCTACACTTGGAAATGTCAGGGCACTGTGGAGAAGGGGCACCTCACTGCAACTTCTCCGGGATGCACCCCAGCAGCCAGCTGCGGATGTGCTCCAGGGATTCCTCAGACTCCCTGTACATGGTGGCCAGGACCTCCGAGCAGGCCCAGAGCAGCGGCAGCCCGAGGCTCAGAAGCTCGTAGGTGTAGCCGTAGTTGTAAGCATTGTGCCTGACATGGAGGCCAGCGGCACGCAGGAGTCCCTGCATCCAGCCAAGCAGGCTCCGGGGCAGTTCGAGCACACCTCTTGTCAGCCTGAGAGGCCAGCTCAGCGCCTTCCTAAAGAAGGTGGAGATACCTGGGGGGCTGCCTTCTGGCGTGCTGATGGCTGCCACTGCGCAAGAACTTTCGGCCGGGGTGTCTCTCCGGGGGGCTTCCTGCTCCTGCCAGGTCCCCTCCTCCTGAGAAAGAGAGCGAAGCCTCAGAGGACGCCGAAGAAGCCAGCTGGGAGAACCAGCAAAGGTCTAGCTTGGAAAGCCCTGAGTTCCACAGTCAGCCCACCCCCAGACAGCCCAAGTCTTGTTGCTGGCATTAAATGTGAGCACACTTTTTCTTCAGGGGGCAAACTGACCACACTATTCACTAGCCTTCAAAACATGCATACCTTTTGACCACTACCTGTACCTACTTCTGATGATATACGCTAAGGAAATAATTTGAAATAATGATCAAGATTTATATATAAAGATGTTCACTGTAAGGACATTTGCAAACTGAAAATATCAAACCATGTAAAAGGCCAATAAGACAGGACTAGTGAAGGAGATTATTGATGGTGCATAAAACACATTTTTAAATAAGCACTAGGAGTGACAGCCCTGAAAAAATCCTTTCCTCCTGTCTGGCTCAGTGGTTAAGAGCAGTGGTTGCTCTTGCAGAGGACATGGGTTTGATTCCCAGCATCCACATGGTGGCTAACTGTAACTTCAGTTCCAGGGGATCCAGTGCCCTCTACTGATCTCTGTGGGCATTGCACAACACAGGTGTACTTACATACATGTAGGCAACACAATTACACACATAAAATAAAATAGTTTAAAAAAAAGTTGGGCTGGTGAGCTGGCTCAGTGGAGAAGGTGCTTACTGCCAAGGCTGTCTTGAATTCAGTCCTCAGAACCCACATGGTAGAAGGAGGAAATGAATCTTGAAAGTCCTCTGACCACCACACACAGACCAAGGGATATGCACGCCCCCCAAATAAATGAATAAAAAAATTTTTTTAAGTTTATATCATGGATCTTAATTGGTGAAAGATCAGAGAGCTGGTATCAACTGAAAACTGTCAGAGGGGGCGCTACCATAAACTTATGATTCAGTAGCCAATTTAAGAGCCTGAGAAAAGACTTGGGAACTTGGCCTTCCAGCTGCAAGCAGAGCCCCGTGGACAGGTGGCTCCCAGGCATGGATGGATCACGGGGGCAAATTCGTCTTGACTTCTCAGAAGAGCCTGCCAGTTCACCTATCTAGGAGCTATATCTAAACAGGGCCAAGGCCAGAGGTCGCTGAACAAACGGAAATCACCCCAGGAGAAAGTGGGGACTCTTCTTCACCAGGGAGCAGTCTCCATCCTTCCAGGGTCAGGAAAGTCGGTCTAACTTTGAGGTTGCCCTGGGAGACCCTGTCACGGGTTTCTCCTGCTCTACCAGCACCGTTGAACCCAACATACCTCTCTGTGTTGCTTTAGCTCTGCCCGTCTCTTCCGCTGTTTGCTGTTGGTTTTACAGTGGATGAAATGAGGCTTGCAGTAAAATTTCCCTGTAAGAGGAGACACAGGCACATATACAGTTTTTCTCTGTAAGCTAGAATCGTAGGCAACAGAAGCCAAATGCTCGCCCTCTGTCCAGTCAGAATACAACAGCCATGGGAATAGGCCCAGCATGGTTCAAACATGAGAAATGGCTTTGCCACCCTCTTGGAAATGTGGCAGTCACACTTTGCTGCCTTGAGAGGTTGCCAGTAGGGGTTGGAGGGATGGCTCACGTGATTAAGAGAGCGGGCTGTCCTTGCAGAGAACCTGGGTTCGGTTCTCACCACCCACATGGCAGTTCACAACCATCCATAACTCCAGTTCCAGGGGCTCTGACACCATCTTCTGGCCTCCATGGGCATAGAAGACACAGGTGAGCTTATACCCACACGCATTAAAATAAGCAAATTTTAAAAGAAGGTGCCAGCGATGGGGGGGGGGCTCTCGGAGTAGGGCTAAAATCCTCATGTTACTCTCAATCAAAATAGAGGCTAATTTCCTCACAAGGCCATTTACTAGGGAGCAAAATAGGCAGCTCTGAGTGTTGGCCCTTCATCCTTTTCTCTGGGATCCTGGGGGTGATGGGGACAGCTGAGAACAAAGAGCAATGATGGGAAAGAGAAGATGCGGGCAGGGTGAATGCTGCGTAGACAGCCACTGCCCAGGGTCACCAGGCACGAGAAAAGTCTTCCTGCTAGCTTCTCAACAGTGACAATAGTGACAGTAATAAGGAGACTGACGGAAAAGGTCTTAGTGTCCCGCAGTATGCCGGACACCATCCAGAATACTCCATGGAAATGACCCTATCGACCCCACAACCTTATGAGCTAAAAACTATCATTTCTTCTCTTCTTTTGAGACTGACTCTTACTATGTAACCCAAGCCAGCTTCCAACATGATCCTCCTGCCCCTGCCTCCTAAGTGGTAACGTGGGATCATTGGTGTGCAACCCCATACCAGTCCTGTTATGGGATTATGAGTGTGCATTACCTCATCCAGCATTTAAAATCATGGGTTCTGGGGTTGACCTCAAGCCCCGTGCTTATAAGACAAGCGCTTTACTGCCTGAGATCTCTCGCCAGCCCCACATACTTTATTAATATTATTAAGATGCCATCCCTTTCCATTACGTGTTGGGTATGGTGCTGGGCATGTCACACAGCTTATCTGGCGTGGTAGTCTAAGTGAGAATGTGCCCCGCAGGCTCCAAGGACTCGAACACTGGGCCCTAGCTGTGCTTTTTGTGGAGGTTTAGGAGGTGTGGCCTGGCTGGAGGAAGCACATCACTGGGGGTGGGCTTTGAGAGTTCACAGCCTTGCCCCACTTCCAGTTTTGTTCTTTCTGCTTCCTGTTCCTGCTTGAAGATGTGAGCTCTTAGCTTTCTGTCCCAGTTGCCTCCCCACCATGATGGACTCCTCCCTCTGGAACTATAAGTCCAATAAACTCTTCCTTCTTCAAGTTGCCTAGGTCATGGTGTTTTATCACAGCAACAGGAAGGTAAAATTAATACATCTGCTTTTGTTGTCTCGGCCTCACAGGCACCAGGGAAGGTAGCAGGGCTGAGTAGGCACATGCAGATGCTCAGAACAAGCAGCAAATGCCAGACTGCCCGGTGGACCGCAAGCGTCAATGGCTTGCGCTTCTGTAGCAGGAGCAGCCAGTTTCCTTCAATAGCTTTCCTGATGATACCATGCTCCCTGTTGGCCAGCCCAGAACCTACATTGAGACAGAGGCCAGTGCTAGCCTGGCCCCAGGGATTACCTTCATCGCAGTCAAAGGCGTAGGCGGCCAGGCGCAAGGTGGTACCACAGACGCTGCAGCGGAAGCACTCCCGGTGGAAGAAGTGACCCTCGGCGCTTAGCCGCTCCATCACGTACACACGCTTCGTACAGAAGTAGCAGGTGTCGCTGCCACCCAGGGACAGGGGAAACGCCCTTCGCACAGATTCCTGAGTCAGGAGAAAAGAGCAGAATGCCAGGACTGAATGAGTCAACAGCCAGGCCTAGGACTTGGGAAATTTCAAATTGAATCGCAGGGACCTCTGGGGCTCCTGGGTTCTGTTTACGTGACTACAGGGAAAAGCATGGGGTAGGGGAGACATATTTGCCACCCAGACCTAGGCCTGGGGGGGCTCTCCCCAGGCTGGTGTAAACCAGGAGGTGTCGGTTGTGCCTTGTGTTGCTCTTCTGGGGTCTATCCTTAGAGGCTGAGTGTCACTGTGTACTATGGTGAGGGTGTATGATGGTCAGTATGCTCAACTCGACAGACTCTAGAATGAGCTGTGAGATGGGCCGCTGGGCATGCCTGTGGGGGACTACCTTGATTAGTTAATACCCTGAGGTGACCTACCTATCTTGAGTGATACTCTCTGTGGTTGGGATCCTGGTAGGGATGGAGAAAGGAGCTGAACAGCAGTAAGCTTGCATCATCCTCTCTGTTTCTGACTGTGGATGTGATATGACAAGCTGCTGCAAGCTCCTGCGGCTGCCTTGCCTTTTCTGCCACGATGGGCTGTGCCTTGAACAGTGAGCTAAAATAAACCCTCTCTCCCTTAACTTGCTTGTGTCAGGGTATTTTATTATAGTACCAGGCAGAGAAATGCGACAGAACATGTTTTATGTCCTTGTCCCTGCGGTAGGAAAGGGTACGATCTCAAATCTGTTAAGAGACTGCCAAAAAGGAGTGCTCGAGTCTGACAGTCCCCAGTACTGCCACTTACATTCCACTTGCAAATGGGGGTGGGGTGGGGGTGACGGGGCCAGGGCCAGGGCACACTGGTGCCGGGCTATTCCAGGGCAGTGGACCAAAAGGAAACCAAAGCAATTATCAGTGCACAGGGCTGACGGCAGCAGGTCACCTAGCATGAGGCGGGGGAGGGAGGACTAGGAGGAGGAAGGATGGGGTCACCAGAGGGCTGGCATGCCCTCCTTCCTAATTATTTCCCAGGGCCTCTCAGGTCAGACATCAAACACTGAAGGTGAGACTTTGGCAACAGCCCCACAGAGCCTCATAGATGCTGAGAGCCACAGATGGCAGGATGGGAATGACCCATGAGGACCCAAATGAAGTTTGTCTTTGAGGAAATATGGCTTCCCCCAACCTCTGCCTGGGTTCAGCCCCCTCTCAGCATGATCCTGGTGCTCCCTGAAAAGGGATACATTCAGAGCCTCTCGAGCTCCTGCCCTGGGAGGCCAGGGTGAATGTCTCCAGGTGGAGGCTGAGGGTGTGCATCCTTACCAGGTCTGGAGAGGTGGCCTGAGTCTTAGGTCTGTGATCATTCAAATACAGATTGACCAGAACTTCAGCCGCAGCCCCTATTCCGCTGGACACTTTCCCCACTGTGAGCTAGCCAAGAGCAGAGGTGGAGGAGACAGAAAAGGCAAGGCAATTAACACCAGGTAGGAAAACGAGGCAAGCTGCGTATGGAGGGGACGCCACATCCATCTGAAAGCAGTAACCCAGGGCCCCTAGAGGCAAGCCAGGACCCCAGGAGCAGGCTCCGGAGTTCTAGAAATGGGCAGAAGGAAAGAAACCAAGGCTGGTAGTAGCAAAAAAGAAAAAGAAAAACCTACTTCAACTTCTAGGAGGACCAAGGTTATTAAATCATAGAAACAGAGCTGGGCATGGTGACCCATGTCTGGATTCCGGCATCCTGGAAGTTAGGCAGGAGATTTGCTGTGTGTTTGGAGCCAGCCTGGGTTACATAGTGAGATGCAGATCGGCCTGGGCTACAGAATAAGACCCTGTCTTTAAAAAGCCCAAACCAACCAAACAAAAACACCTGAACAACAAAATCAGAGACCGTGAATTGTAGCCAGAGGTGGGAGCTGGGGAGTGAAAGCTAGTGATTAATAGCGCTGGAAGTTGTTTTTCAAGATGTAAGAGGTCTAGTGTTGGGCAGTAGGAACAGAATAGTTAAAATTTTGTGGTAGATCATATCTGTAATCCCAGTACTGTGGCTGAGACAAGAGGATCCTTGTTGAGACCAACCTGGGCTACACAGTGATCCCCAGCCCAGCCTGGGCTATGATGTAAGACCCTGACTCAAAAACAAAGAAAAAACTTCCTCAAAAAAACAGAACCAAAGTGAAGATGGTAAATATCATCTAAGTGTATAAAGCAAAGAACCCAAGGTCCTAGGTAGGTTAGGTGATGGGTAGAGTCATATTGTGGGGTGCAAGGCCTTATATCATGGGGTGCAGAGCCTTTAGGAGTTTATTGAGCCTCTGATTATACAGATGCAGTGAATGAGGTGAAAAGCTCTATCTGGGGCCACTTAGTAAGTCAACAGAAGCCCCTCACGCCTCTAGCCCCACTCCAGGGGCCTCTATAACAGCTCTTAGGAGAATCACCCAGAGGTTTATATCACAGCTGTGTTAGCAAAGCCTGCAAAACTGCGAGACAGAGAAGCACGGCAAAGGAGAGAAGAAATCCAACACCAAGCTTTAGAGAGAGAAGACTGGTCTGTGTCTACCTTTCTCCAGGGAGTTGCCTTTCTAGAAGCTATGGGTGGCTGTTGAGTGGGTTGTGGAAGGGACAGGACCCAGCTGTGCCCTGGACTTATTCTGCGACATGGCACATACACAACACTGAGTTTCTGAACTCGGGTTTCTCATTTGGGAAAATAGGGATGGTTGCCCCTGCCTCATAGATTTGAAGGAAGGATTAAGTAAGAGAAGTTCGAGTACATGGTGGCTAGCACAGGCTAGTTCAAGATGACCTTGATTCTCCCTCTTCTTCCTCTGGACTCAGTCCTCCCTGCCGACCCTTCAGCTCCTGGGTCCTTGAGGAACAAGCACATCTGTGTTTTATCTGACTCACTCCTGGCAGCAACCCAGACCAATGAGCAGCGGCTGGAGTGGAGCACTGCTGGGCCACCCTGACTGGTGGAGGGAGAAGGGTAGGACTCTGTGGCAGTGGTTCCAGAGCTGGCGCTGGACAAATCCCACTCAGAACAGGGCAGTTCTACAAGAGCCCTAGACCACCTCTGAACAGTGCTGGGTGCTGTGGCTGTCCACCAGTGCCTAGCCCTCCGCCAGTGTATTGATCAGGTCCAATAAGGGGTGGACTGCTCAAGCATCCAGATGCAGGAAACCCCAGATAGACCCCGTTTCTCCCCACCGCTCTGAAAGACCACGTTGTGAAGGCTGCGCCTGACCTGAGAGTAGAATAACACAGAGAACTATTAGTGCTCCCCAGACTTTCAAGGGAGGGAGCAAAGGAAGTTCCAGATCCTGCTGACTTCCAAATCCAACTTCTAAGAGTAGTAAGCCAGAGCCAGCAGTGATTTAGGTCTCCAGGCCTCTGGGTAAAAGTTGACAGCCAGCAGGGCCCCAAGTAACAGTAACTCATATGTGATGAAATGATGCCTTCCACTTAAATGCAACTCTGCTTTTGGGAGCCACATTTAATCTGTTAACAGCCAACCTCAAAAACAAAGCAGGGGTCCAGGGGACAGCGAAGCCAAGCACAGCACGCCCTGCCCCCTCCCCAGCATCTGAGGCTAACTCTTCAAATTCCAGTCAAAGCAGGTACTATGAGGGTGAACAGGAAGACAGAGGCTTAGCAGGCAGGAGAGAAGGCCACAGAGACCCTCACGCCTTTGCTCAGTCTGGAAGTCCCAACTCTAAGAGCAGTTTGGGACAGTCATTCCATGTGTGGGGCCCTTGGGGTTTGTAGAGAACATGGCCATCAAGGCTGGGGGTTCCGATCCCTCTGGCGTAGGGATGGTAGATGGGGCCCCCTCAGCCATGCAAAGCACCCATGTCTTGTTTGGGAGCAGTACTTGCTAAGCCAGGCACCAGCTCCCCTCCTCCAAAATTAGAGTTCCGCTTTGAAACAAGTGAAGCTCTCGCCACTTCCGGGAACCTGCACATGTGTAAAATAAAAAAGGAAGGAAGGGTAGAACTGCCTAATCTTCCCTCTGGGTCCTGCCCACTCAGCCTCTGGCCCAGTGTGTGAACTGGCTCCACGGCGCTCTCCCAGAAAGGAGCCAATGGGACCACAACACCCATGCTCAGTGATTGCCTTCTGATAGAACAGAGATTGAGCCTGCTCTAAACCTAAGTCTCTAATGAGACCTTATTAACTACTTAGCTAATAAGCACTTTATGCCACTGAGCTTAGCAATCCTGTCTTAGGGAAAAAGGACTAAAGCCTGCAGAGGGCCATGAGGTGCCGGAGGCATCACTAAAGCCACGGAGGCAGGTCAGCCTGTTCAACTGTTCTGTGGGCTGTACAAGTGCCTCCCCAGGGGGCTCAGGATGGAGGCCAAACATAGTCCTTTTGTTATGATCTGTCTGTCCCACCTGCTGGGAATCTGCCCAGAATCACTGAGATATAAACTAGGACTTAAAGAGGTCATAAGGGATTTGGAAGATGGAGGACTTGTCTCAAGGAATGAGAGGGCTCTTGGAGCCCACCCTAGGGACCAGTGTGAACATGACCACTGTCTAAGGATCCAGGGTTACCCCCTAGTTCTTCACAGGAGGGTGGCTATCTTGGCTCTGTGAAAGGAAGGCTATAGCCCATGCTTCTGCGAGCTCAGTCCCCTCAGACTTGATCTCTTGAAGTCTTAGATATCTTAAGACTTGCTATTTCTGCATATCATAAAAATAAATCACTAGAAATAAGTTCCCACATTTGGGTGTGTGGCCATGCCAAATTGCTGCCCACGTGTCTAATGTTCCCTCTCATTTGCTGAAGCCACTGGATCACAGGCCAGTCTACTGGGGACTACACTTTCATCAGCTGGGGAGTTGCCAGGTGGCCCATCTTCTGAGAAATAAAAGGCGTAACTTGTGGAGAGACTTCTAGAGAACTCATCCTGGTGGTGACCTCAGTGGAAAAACCACACATTCCCTGCAAGGAGACTCATACACTGATTAAGCCACATGTGTTCCTAGGGAGAGTTGGGCAGGAGGGGAGCTGGTGGTCTGGCTAGGAGCAATTTATTCAAATATGAAACTAGGAGCTCTGACGATTTAGCTAAAAACCATCAAGAATTAGCAATTTCATGGTCTCCTGGAACTGTTTTTACAACTTTTATATGACTTTCAATAGTATCGTAATTTTCAAGAATTGGGATATTTTTTATTATTTATTCTTCCTTTTGAATTCAAAGTATTTTTCAGTGAATTCATTAGAATGAGCTATATAGAATTTTTTGGTCATTTTGAGCAGGCCATCATCTCACATATCACATTTCTGGTCTGTGAGCCTCAGTCCCTCAACTGTGAAATGGGGAGATCACTCCCAAGCTTGCAGGGTAGGGGCTGGAGAGAAGACTCAGAGGTTAGGAGCATTTCCTGTTCTTTCAGAGGACCTGAGTTACCACTGCCTATAACTCCAGTTCCACAGAATCTAATGCCCTCTTCTGGCCTCTGCAGGCTCCTCACACATGGCATACATCCACACAGACAATTGAAACAAAAAAAGAAACCAATCCTGGGTGGAACCTCACACGGTGCCAGGCACCCAGAAGGCCTTCAGCACGTGTCCAGTGAGCTTGGAGAACTGCTGAGCCTGCAGTTTTGAGTTTCCTGATTTTGAGAGTTCTTTTCCCACTAAATGCCTCTCTTTGGCCCAAACAAGAGTAGTATGATCCACCCAAGACAAAAACAATGCCTTGTTTTCCACAAGACTCACTAGATTCAAGCCTGGTGATACTGATGTTGTCACAGAGGTCGTAGAGGCGGGTGGTCCTCTACCAAGAGTCCTCATGCTGACCTGTGATCCCCTGTCTAGATGTGGGAGTCATTCAGGCCCCGCTCCTCCCGGAGTCTGTGCACCGTGATGTCAGTGTTCCTGTCTTAGCCATCTCTCTAGTCCTGGCACAGCTGACAAGATGGTCTGAACTGAGGAGGAAGCAGTCTCCTGGACTCTTTGTATCCAAACAATGGACTGCCCCATCTTGGACCAGAACTCAGTCCACACAGCAGTTGTCCAGGCTGCCACTCTCTGCAGGGCTGAGTCATCTGTGGCCAGTTGGCATGTTCTAAGCATCAAGTGAGCCCACATAGGGCAATCAGGGAGTAAGAGTTAAGCTTTTAGGACCTTTTAGCTGAGGGCTTGGAGGAAGGAGAGGATTCAATATGCAGAGCCAGAGGACGAATCTTGGGTCCTGGGGGATAAGGATATCCCCGACTGAGGAGCACTCAGATGAGAAAATCTCAGAGGACAGGCTCTCTTCCTTGTCTCTCTTCCTAAGCCGAGGGGAGGGAAAGGTATCAAAACCATCTTATTTAAGGACACTGAGATACGGGTGAGTTGTGGGAGCCATAACCTCCAGAAGGAGCTCAAAGCTGTTCATCTTGGCTTCCAATGATGTCTACTGCATTTCTGACCAGAAGCAGTTAACCCTCAAAGCCGGCTAGATCACCCAAGGAAGTACTTAGTCTTCAGTGTCTGGAGTAAAAACGGAAATCTCAAAGTGACAGCTGTTCTTTTAGAGATGTACTTTTTATCTAAATGAGCTTTTGTCTAGAAGTTTCTCCTACTGGGAAAGAGGATATTTACTCAATACTTCAAGCATTTTATACAAGTTGGATCACTGCAGCAATTCTAGTGACCCTTGTCCAGGGTCACCCAGTGAGTGGGGTGGTATTTAAGTTCAAGTCTGATTCCGAGCTCATGTTCTTCTCCCGGTAGCACCCTGCCTTCCTGATACACACCAGCATTTGGCAGAGCCATGTCTCCTAGACTGGAATGCATGCTGGAGACTTCTGTAAAGCTGCTTAACCATATCCCTGGGACAGGAATAACATGATGCAGATGGAGGGACCTACCCTAGCATCAGATAATACCAAGACAGGTTGCCCAGCTAAACCTTGCCCAGTGGTTGCATTTCCTTGTAATGGGCAGATCTCAGAGTAAACCCTGCAAATCTGGTTTTAAAACAAATACCCTCAGGGACAGGGAAAGTTCCTTTTACTCTTCCTCTTCAGGCCCAGGAGGCTGAGCCAAAGTGAAGCAGTCCCCTGGCCCAGCTGTGCAAACCTTCATGACCATTTTGTTCTTGCAAGAGCTCAACAACCTCAGCAAATGCCAGCAACCAAACTCTGGACCAACTCAATGTGGTTTCCCTTATCCAAGAGAGACATGAATGGTTGATAGGGAGCACAGGTCACCAGAGAGTCTGGTTTGATGGAACAGGCTGGGTCACAGGGCTGGGCATGGATCCCATAGTCATGTTTACTCTGCCAAGGCTCTAGACTGTAAATACGAGGATCTCAAGACTCTCTGTGACTATTCAGGGCAACAGGACCATCCTGAGCTTTACAGGGAAGCACCATTTCAGAAGGTAGGTGTGGGCTGAAGGTTGCATCTCTTGGAGATGTGACTTACACTTGTATCCCTGTGGGTAATGTGTCTTCATTCTAAATTTGGTCAAATCTGCTTCCCTGACAAAGAGACCAGCTCTGGGCCCTCAGGGTTGGGGCACAGGGCTCTAGAGCAAAAGCAGAGCATACTACTAGCTAGGAGGCTGTCAAGGACGAAACATCAGTTTCCAGATGTTTTTCTTCCTTGGGCTCCTGTGAACAGCAGGAACCTAACCCTGGAGGATCAGAGCATTTCCTCATCTGTTGGGAAGAAGCATCAAGACCCAGGTTCTCTCCCCATGAGATGCTTCAGGCACCATCAGAATGAAATGAAACTCTATCACCAAGACAGCATCTGCTTTAAAGGCAGCCAGGTCCATCCTGGGAGAAACTGGGATTCTGCCAGACTCTGCATGTGGGAAGCCTGGTGAGTGAATCAAAGGTTGGGGGAGAGAGAGAGGGAGGGCAGACTGGGTGGGGGCGAGGCTGGCAAGATCCTATTCAAGATGGCTTGCAACTGAAAACTCACAACTGCAGCTCCAACTGCTTACCATGGACTCATAGTGAGACGTCAGGGGACTGTGAGTGTGGGCTGTTAGGGAAACTGAGTCACACAGACATTCAGTGACTTGCTAAATGTGCCAGAGCGGCTTCTTCTAAAAGCTCCCAAAACTTTGCCAGTCACACTTGAAAGGCACGTTAGCCTGTAGTTAACACGTTGTTCAAATGGCCTAATCACACTAGTATCTCATAACTAAGGCTGGCTTGGGAGACAGGGTGAGAATAAACAGAGCATCCTTAATCTACCCCAGAGAAATAAGGAACAAAGCTGTGGAGGTGGGGCCAGAGGACCTGGGGTTGGTCATCCCAAAGCCAAGTTCCAGTCACCCCCTTCTTGCTCCTGGCTGTATAGTGTCACAGTCACATGGACACAACCTGTAGGCTGGTCTATTTGACAGGGCTCTATCTCCTCTTGACCCCTGTGGTCCAGAGAGATCACTGGATTGGGAATTACAAGCCATGGGCCCGAGGATCCTCCCTAAACCTTTGCTTTCTTATTTGGTTCTCTGCCCCTGCTCAGTTCTCACAGTCACAGGACAAGCCTTTTTGCTCATTCTCTTTTAAATTTCTCCTCACCCCCAGTACTCCAGGGCCCTGCTAGGGGCTGGAAGTCTTCCATAGGAAGTATCTTCTTGTTTAGTGATGTATATGATTTACTTACCTGTCATACTATTGTAATTGTTAACTCCCCAACCCCTACTAGAATGCAAGCCTCCTTAGGGCAGGGACTTACTTCTGATTCATTGATGCATACACCAAGAACCTGAAGCCTCCAAAACTGAGTTGGCCTTTAACAAATACTTATTGAACAAATGAAGGTTCGCTCACTGGTTTAATGAGACACCTTGGTTTAAAAGCTGCTGAGAGTCCAGTGAGGGATTCATTGGAGAGGTTTTATGATGGTGTGACAGGTTACTATTGACAAGTGTCTGTCAGACCCCAGGCTCTGGCCTTACTTAGAGGTCTAATGCCGCTGGAAGTCAAGTAGTGGAACTTGAGAGAGATACCGCTTTGTCCTGCCCCAGTTCTGCCCCTGACCGTGACCGTGAGAGGACGGCCATGAGCTAGACATTCTTGAGGGTGGGAGAAAAGCAGCGACAGAGAAGGCAAGGCCTGACACACTCCCCTCTGAAGGGCCAGGCAGCAGAGGAGGGGTCGGACAGGGAGAAACCAGGTGACCCTGGCTGACCGCTGGAGTCACCATCTGGCCTATACTCAGTGACCTCACTCCTCCCCTCATCCCACTGAGGTCAAGGGTACCGGCGACCTTTCCCACAACGGGAAGTAGCTCGTTAGCCGCGCTATCTTGAAGAAAGGCTATCTTGAGACTTTGCTGATGGTGGCGATGACAGTGCCTGTCTCGGTTCATACAGCTCATTCTGATATGCAATGCACTTTATGCTGGGGGTGAGACGGAGACCCAGACAGACCAGGAGACTTGGAGACAACTGACCAGCCAGCTGACACTGACCAGGACACTGGCCAAAGTGATATCTTGACCATGGCTGCCTTCAGCCTCGGTGAAGAACAGAAGTGCTTGCATTCCTTTGGGTCACCTCCTGCCCTCCCACCGGGGAAACCTACGTGGGGAATCCCTGGAGGGGGCTAGGCAACAAGATCTCATCCTTGCGGCAACCTGAACTTTCCCTAAGGGAACAGCACAAGGCTGCGTTGTGCATCAGCCCAACAGCACGGACCTTCAGGCAGGGGCATTCGGCTCTATACACCAATCCCCAGTCCACCGTGGGAGGCCAGTGGGGTATGTTCAAGCGAGCACAGTCTGGCTGAGGACTCACTCATCCCAGAGAGAAAAGTGTGCCCCGGATCCAAGTGCAATCATTCACAGAACATTTTGTTCCCACAAATCAGAGTCAGTTCCCTGCCTCTCTTCCTCTAAGCCTATCTACACTGTTACATCCTTCTAGAACAGAGGGAGGACCCTTCAGTGGCTCACTATAGCCCTGTGGAGAAGACAATTCCTTAACAAGCAGACAGTGCTGGGCCTTGCACCTTCCTCTCCACACCTCCATAAACACTTCAGTCCCAAGCTGGGTACCCCAGGTATTCTCGCTTCTCATTTGACATCTGTCCTGCTTGCCCGCCTGAGCACCTGCTCACCTCTGCCCACAGCACATGGGCCCCATGCCTCTCTCTAGGAAGCCCTTCCTGTGGAGCCTTCCTCACAGCTCTCCTATCACTGTGTCTGCATCCTTTCTAAGCTTCTCGCTGCTCCTACAGTCTTGTCTCGGACATCTTAACAAAACTCATTAGTATTGTTTTGGGTCTACTGTGTGAAATTGCCATTTGGTTAGGTCAAACATGCCAGATATCAGTGATTTTACATGGTAAAAGTGTGACGAATCTTTGCTTTTTTTATCCAGACTGTAGCAAGGGATACAACACGTCCCCTTTGTTTCCTCAGCATCTGGCACAGGGCTTGGCATCCGCGTCCCTGACAAATGCTTCCTGGGTGAGTGAGTCCTGGCAGGGCAGGCTGCTTGCTCTGCTAGCTGCATGCACTAACGCAGAACCCAAACCCAATCCCAGGCTGTTGTACAATATCTTACAAACTTCCATCCGAGCCAAGGCTGGCTCCAGATGTTGGCCTGCATAGGCCAAGCAGAGGCTGAGAACATCTCGGAGCATGCAAGGGGCGGGGGCAGTAATGATTCAGGCGACTACCTTTCTGGCAGGAGAAGCAGAGTCTGCAGTCAGTGGAGAGGAAGGAGCAGCTGGATCAGGATTCGGAAGGCAAGAGGGAGAAGATGGAGGATGAGTGTGAGGCAGACCTTTAGACAGGAGTTTATCCTGCACAGAACAGAGACAGAGGAAAGAAGGGTTACAGCACCAGCAGAAACAGCGATGCACGCTTGTGATGCAGCCCGTGCATGCCTCCTGGGGGCGCAGACACTGAAGCCTGTGTCTCAGGACAACACAGAAGCCTGCTGTTAGGGTCAAGGAGGATTACGTGTGGCTCCTGGCTACACTGTATTCTGCTGCAATTCCAGCTCCCTGGAATAGCACAAGCAGTTTCATTTCTGTTCCTGCCTGGATCAGGAGCAGCTGCAGACTTAGGAGGGGGAAAGCCTGAGCCAACTGGGCCAGAAGGCCATAGCAGGGCCTTCTGCAGTTGTGGGTGCACACTTGTGCTGGCCTCCTGGAGGCCACTGGAACCCTAACAGCGAACTCAATGTCAAGTAACCCTACTATGTCCATGACTCTATTAACAGCCAAAGACATAGAAGGAGGCTGAGCGAACACAGCTGGGGAGATGTGTTCCAGACACTGGCTTACTGAAAGTCCACACCATCACCTCTGAGCCTTCATTATTATGCTTTAAAAACGTCTTCTCTGTGAGCACCGGCTCTTTTCTCTACCAGTTTCTAAATAAGTAGCCAGCCTGGAGGAAGCTTTTTTCCCATGCTAAGGCAAGGTGTCCTGCCTTAGCTCAACGCTGCCACTAGAAGATACATAGCTGAGGGTTTGGTGTGGCTTTGGCTGTACTATTCAATGCTTCCCTGCTTAGGGTCCTGTAACAGCACAGACAATTGGCCTGATTTCACCTCTGTGGCACCTGAGGCCTTGCAACAGACCTGAGCTCCCTATTTGCAGTGACTCTTAAGAATCTCAGAGTCTCCTTAGAGTCTGAGGCACAGATGTATCCAACTTACAGTCCACGGGCCGCATGTGTCCCAGAATATCTATGAATATGACCTGCATGTTTGAAGGTGACAATGTCATACCATGATATCATAAGGCTGGACATCCCCTGACCAGGGTTTTAAAGCCTGCGCCCTACTGAGTAAGCTTCCTTTGACTTGGGCTTACTTTCCTGCCCCAGTTTTCCTTTATCTTGATGTATCAATTATTTTGCATCTTTGCATTTGAGCTTTTTTAGGTGGCAGCTCAAACTCCTTAGTGGCTTGAGTAATGAATACCTCCTTAGGGAGCCCAAGCTGCCAAGGCTGGTTCATGCTACCTGGGTTCCTAGAGGTTTCAAAGACCCTAAGTTTACCTGCGGGAAATCTCCGTGTCCAAACATGGAGGCCAGGTGAGCTGCCTTCTCTTTAATGTTCTTTTGGTGAAATTCCCTGTTAGCCAAGTTCTGGGCCCTCTTCTGCAGTCAAGATGAGAAAGGAGAAAGAAAAGGACGGTGACAGAAACCGTGAAAGTTGCCTCAGAGGGGGAGGGAAAGAGAGGTCAAGCCTGTCTCATGCCACACAGCAGACACCATACAGGGAGGGTTTGCTTTGGACAGGACGAGGGGCGGGGGACAGGAAGGCACTAGATGCAGACACAGACGGGCAGAGAGGGTGTTCACCTGTAGAATCTTTTCTTCCACCTGCTGCAGCCGCCGCAGCACCCCAGACAGGGCCAGTGCCCCTTGGCAGGTGGGAGGCAGGGTAGCAAGGTTTTCAGTCCCACCCAACTGCAGGTCTGACTTGGCCCTGGCTCTCCAGGGCCTGCTCGAACACTCGCCACCAGCAGGCACTTGATTGAGTTCTCTGAGCACCTGCCCCGTCACTACCACGGAGGAGAACTGAGAGAGAGGGGAAATCAGCTTCCTTGTCTCATAGACTCCCTTGCAAGGAACCCACGGGGACCAGAGGCAGATGACACAGCAGGTGTCACCCTAAGAAAGACCACAGACCATCTGGGATAGCGGAGGAGCTTCTGTATCTGTACTGGGATCCCTAGCATCCAATCAACAGTATATGGTCCTGAGCCTTACCCAGGATCCTCCAGCCAAGCCTCCACCAGCCTGGTTCCCAGTCCTATCTGTACTCTGAGATCACCTAGGATACCATATGGAAATACTCAACTCCGCCCCATTCCCAACAGAAGATGCGATTGGTCGGAGTGTGAGCAAGACACGGGTGGTTCTTAAACGTCCCTCAAGTGACTGGTATGAACACAGGCAGAGAATCTCTGCATCGGACCTACACCGACCCAGAGCGATGCACAATACCTAGTCCTGACCAGATGCACGGGGCTGTGCAGGCACTCATACTGACTCATACTGACTACGTCCAGGGTCCAGACCCAGAGATGGGATCTGGGATAAACCACAATCCCTCCCTATAGGCCCTGGCCACTAGGGCATATGGAGAGGCCTGTGTTGGACTCAGCCTCACCCACTTCAATGGGTGTAGACACAAGACCCCCTGAGTTTGTTCCAGTGCTGCTTTCACATCGACTTAGATGTCAACCTATCCAAGTGGCCCACTTGTACTTAAAGTTCAGCACTGCAGCGGGGAGCCCAAAGCACCCCATGTGGAGCAACACCAAGAGTGTGTGTTGGTTGGGTAACGCCTGTGACAGGTTGAGGGACCAAGGCTACCTACTTCAGGCCATGTGGCTGCTCTTGCAGTAAGGGGGGGAGGTGGCCTTGAACTGTATCTGCATGCACAGGAATTCTACATTCAGCTCTACTTTGGGGTGGGGGAGACAGAGGGGTCCACAGACCCCATCCCTTGACCCAAAGTCCCCTCCCTCTGGTGTTACCAAAATAGCATCTGCTGGAAGGAGCCCTACCTGCCTTTTCAGAGGAGGTGGAAGCTTGGGAGTGGGCTCTTCCGGCTTGGGACAGTGAGAGGTACTGGGAGGGCGAGAAGAAGAGCACAGGACAGGCTTACCTGTCCCCGAGACGCGGCGGTCCTGGGAGGAGAAAGTGAGTCCACAAAGGCAGCCCAGGAAACGGAGAAAAAAGCGAGTGAGATGGAGGACATGAACGGAGGAGGGAGAGAAGGGAGCAGGAGGTGATGTGTGCAGGAGCAGAGACAGAGCTGGCTGGGCTCCTGCAAGCGGGACCCAGCTGGGAAACCAGAGCCCTGGCTCTCTGAGCATGTAGATGGATGAGTCCTGTAGTCTCCTGCTCTGGGACAACGTGTGAATCCCAGAGGCCTTGCTTTTGGCTCAGACACAGGGCCCTGGACCAGCACTGCCAGCCTATGCCAAGCTAGGATGGCCTGCCTGGGAGTCCTCCCAGAAATGCAGAGCTTCCTGCCCTCTCCAGGGCAGGGATGTCCAGTTCAGATGGACAGACCCATTCCCAACATTGGAGACTGCAAGAGGCCTGGTTTCTGGAAGGGACCATTAGATCATGTTTAGACAAATGGCAGGTCTCAGGAATATGGCCCTCTTATGAAAAAAACAAAACAAAACAAAACCCAAACACCAAAAACTTCCTAGGGGAAGCCTAGCTATTCAGGAAAGACTCTCCCAAAAGGATCCTAATTCTGACATAGGACAGGTCTCTTTCACAGACAAAGGAAACTCAACCTAAAGCTTTTGACAAATGATAACAAAATTCCAAAGGGAATAAACCAAGCCACAAGCACAGACCCTTAAACCAGAGTCGGAAGTCTGTAGCCTGAGCCACAGCATACAGCCTGCCTGATCCAATGCAACAGCCCTTCAGGGCCTGCTGGGGCACGGGGAGGGGTCAGCACTGGTACACACGAGGAAGCCAGTCAAGCCCTTGCTGCTAGCTGAGTCAGCTCCCCTGGTCAGGATGAATCATCTCACTGTGGGTTTGGACAGTGCTCTCCCACACAGCCTCTCAATGATCCCTCAAGCTGTCCTATCTCAAACTGGCTACAAACCAAGTCATGGTTTTAGGGCAAAACCAAATTAGGAAATGGATTTCCTTACTGAAGAATGGGCATCAGCAAACTGCGGCTCGGGGGCCTCATCTAGGGGCTTGCTTTTGTAAATAAAGTTTTATTGGAACTTCATCACACTGAGATGTTAAGGTATCGACTACTGAGGCTTTCACGTTGTACCTGCACACATGGTCTCCAGAGTAGAAAACAGTTGTTTACTGGCCACATGGAAAAGCCTGTTGTTTCTTAACCAAGAGTCCTTTTTTTTTTTAAATCAGCCCCAACTGGTGAACTTTGCTCCATCCATAGCCCAAGGTTTCTGTGACATCCCAGCAGGGTGGGTCCAGTAGCATGTGATAGGACTTACCTGCTTTAGGGCTGAAGGGTTCCGGGTGCTCTCCTCAAACTTAGCCAGCAGCTGATTGGCCATGGACTTGACTTTGTTCTGACTGCCACCTTCTTTACCGCTGCCGCACTCTTGATTGGAGTCCAAGCCCCGGCTAGAGAAGTTTGACAGCTGAAAAGGTCAAAACAGTACATTGGAATCCATGGGTTAGGGAGGGGCCCAAAGGCTCAGGACATGGAACTTCCTCTGTGCACTGAGGAAGAGAGGTGCCCAGGTAGCACGGATGTTCACAGCACTAGTGTGTCTGCCCGGAGCACGGGCATGGCCAGGCGTGGGAGGCGGGCAGCTGGGTTTACATCCTGCTTCAAGTGGTTATTGCAAAACTCAGTTCTAATAGAGTGGTGCTACATCAAAATAGTTCCCAGTGTGTGTGTGTGTGTGTGGAGGGAAGTAAGCTGGGATCAAAAGACAAGGCAGACGGCCTCGGCGTCTTTCTCCTTTTCCTTCTCCCTTCCCAACTCCATCTCCAACTGCTCTGCTTGTCATCTTCAAAGAAAAATTCATTTACAGATAATTTCAGATTTACACAAAAGGCACAGAGAAGCACAGCCCATTCCTGCATGCCCCTCCCTCAGCAGCCTTGAAGGCAACTTCAGGAATAATCACATACCCGTTATTGGAGCTAAGAAACAAACACTGATGGGACACTGTTAACTGGACCGGAGGCTCTGTTTGCCTTGCATCAGTTTTTCCATCCCTGTCCTCTTCTGTTCCAGGCTCCAGTCCAGGATCCCACACAGCACTTAGTCATCTGGTCTACTTAGTCTTCTCTAATCTCTGAAAATTTCTCTTTCTTGGCCTTGATTCTTTTTGAAAGGTACTGAACAGTTATTTTATAAAACTAAAACTAAAATAACAACAACAACAACAAACTTCAGGACTAGAGAGATTGCTCAGTGGTTAAGAACAATGGGTATTCTTAAAGAAGACCCAGGGTTGAATCTCAGCACCCTCATGGCAGCAAACAACCATCTGTAACTCTAGTTCTAGGGGATCTGATGCCCTCTTCTGTCCTCTGATGACATTGCACAACATGGGTGCATTTACACACACACAGGCACAACACTCATATATATAAAATAAAATAAATAAATAAAAACACTCTTCAGTCTGAGTTGGTCTGATTCTTTCTCACAATTGGCCTGGGACTAAAGGTTCTGGCAGAGGGACAGCTTGGAGGCAAAGGCACCTTCACATCCATCCTTCAGCTGTACGATGGTAACATGACTTAATGGTGACGGAGGCCTTGGCTGCTTGGTTATAATGGTTTATAAAATGGAGATTTATCTCACTCACCTGAACTAATAAATATTGAAAATTACTGTTTCCTAGGATTGTCTTCTCCTGTTCCCTGAAGCTCTTACACAGTGCAGAGTGTAGACAGTGCTGCTGTGCCAAGAGGTCAACCTTCTCAGGGAGACGATGAGCCTTCCCCAGAGAAACAGCATTCTCGGATGGCAAAGATGCATTCATTCAGAAGAGATGCATGGGAAGCTAAAGTGGACTGTTTTGAAATAAGTTTCCCAAAATGAGCAGCCCCCGCAGGCAACAGCGTGTGTAAGCGCGATCAGTCAAGTGCCGGAAAGACACAAAGAAGAGCTGTTCCCTGCTTCGGTGTGTGAAGTGTGCTGTGCATACGATGTAGGCCCAAGAGGAGGAGGAAGTGTTTACTGAGTCCTCCCTGTTTGCACAAGACCAAAGTCAGCCAGAACACTGGGCCCGCAGGCCAGTCCTCTCAGACACTAATGTGCATGTGAGTAATGTGCCATCCATCTTCAAAACTAGATTTGCTTCAATAGGTCAGTGTCCCAGAGTCTGCATTTCTCTTTCCTCACTTTTATTTATTTACTAATATCTTATTTACTATTTTTATGCTTTTGTGTATGAGTGTATTGCCTACATGCATGTAAGTGCACCCATGTTGTGCAATGCCCAGGGAAGTCAGAAGAGAGGGTCAGATTTCCCTGGAACTGGAGTTATGGACAGTTGTTGGCTGCCATTTGAGCGCTGGGATTCAAACACAGGTCCTCTGCAAGAGCAACCAGTGATCTTAAGCACTGAGCCATCTCTCTAGCCTCTCTTTCCTCATTTTTAACATTTATTGTTATGGTTATTATTATTATTATTATTATTATTATTATTGTGTGTGTGTGTATGCCACATGTGTGCAGGTGCCTTCAGTGGCCAGAAGAGTGCATCAGAGTCTCTGCACCTGGAGTTATTGGTGGTTGTGAGCCATCTGACATGTTGGGTCCTCTGGAAGAGCAGCAAGCTCTCCTAACTGCTGATTCATCGCTCTGGCCCTTGAAGCCATAGCTCTTGATGGGATTCCCTAAAGAAGCTATGGAAAAACTTCAGAAAGGGGTGATCTGAATTCAGTGGATAGAATGAATGTGTTTACACTGTAAGAGATGAACTGGACTCTGGGCTTCTTCTTATCAGAAAAGGGCATGGACAGTGGATCTGCAAGCTCGAGGGTGGACTCCTGGCTCAACTGATGACATCACTCACTGCTAGGAGATGGGCGAGCCTGAAACAGGAACAGTGATGCTCTACAGAGCACAGCAATAAAGCCTCTTCAACCACACAGAACAGGCCAGTCTGTTGTAAGTCCTGTGAATCAAGTGTTAATGCATTGCCTGCACCATCCCATGTGCTGGGGTCACATTTGACACCAGTCAGGTTAGCTTAAAGCTGGCACCTGCACCTCACTGGCATATGTATGCTTCCTGTTGAAGAATTAGAATGACTGTTTAACATCAAGTACAGATCTGGGAATGGCTCAGCTGGTGAAGTGCTTGCCATGCAAACATGAGGACATAAACTTAAACCCTCTCCAACACCCACATAAAAAGTTGGGCGCAAGAGTGTGTTTGGGGGACCCTAGCACTGGGAAGTGGAGACAGGTCGATCTCTAGAGCTCACTGGTCATCCATACTAGCTGAATGGATGAGCTGTACTACAGTGAGAGACCTTGTCTCAAACAATAAGGTAGACGGCAGTAACTGGGGAAGACCCTGACATCAGCCTCTGACCTCCACATACACACAACATGCATGCATACCTGCACACACATGAGCATGTGCACACACACAATAAATAAGATGAAGTGTATTATCTTGGGTTTCTTTAAAATTTTTCTTGGAGAAGTGAACTCATCCCCCTTTTCTGCTGCAGGCAAGAAATTAGCTTTTGACAGTCTCCTGCAGTTTTCTTCTTTCACCAGAAGGTGGCGCTTGTGAACATCCAACATTTGTCCTTGAGACAAAGTACAGAAGAATACCGACAAGTGCAAGGAAAGTGGGGCTGCTGGCGTCTTTCCTCCTTCAACCTGGTAGCAATTCAATATTGATTAACTGTGTTCTACAGACCATCTTATTAATTTAAAAGCCCCACAATGTTTCAGATCTTTCAAATGTGTCATCACAGTTGACAGGCATCACCCTGGACCCGTCTCCCAAGGTTACACAGTGAGGAAGCAGCAAATCGAGGATAATCCTATCAAACTAAGCCAGGATCTCAGTGGTTCATAAGGGAAAGAAAAAAGGGCTGGGGTTGGTGACAGTCAAGTATGCCTGATGTCTCTGGTCCTCAGGACTGACCTTTGTATAAACTGAACAAGAGCACACGTACCTCTTCGAGGTTGCTTATGCCCCGCCTCCTCCGCTTGTTCATGTCCTTCTCTTCTATTTGGGTATCCACCTGCAGGGGCCAAGAAAGCACCGTGAGCTCAGGACCATGGATCTCCCGGAAGTCCAGGGTGGCCTTGACCTAGAAGCACTGGCAGATGCGTGCATGACTGTAAACAGCTGTCAGCCTACGATAGACATGGGAATAAATGGCCCAGCAGACCACGGAGGCTGTCATTCAGTTATGCTTGGGTGCAGTGGAGGGCTGGGAATTTCATCTCAAGAGATCATGACAGAGCATCCCAAGCAAGTGAATCCCTGTGACACAGACAAGGCAGGCAGTGTGGCCTTGAGATCCGAGGGGGTTTAACCACGTGCCCAAGCTGGGCTTGCTGATGTCCTCTGTGTGTCTGCCATATGGAGATTCCTCAGCTCCTTAGGAGCATATCCTGAAGGGATGACACAGGCTCACTTTGTGGGGATTAGTCTTAGGGCTCAAGTGAGCTGTCCAAGGGTTTGGTAGCAAATTAAGTCTGTAATTTATCCACCATTAAAAATTTAATTCATTTCTAATAAGCATTAGATAGAACCTGAGGACTAGAATGGGCATCTGTCCAGTTTGCCAAGGACCGTTCTGATTTACTGACTCTCCTATTCACTGTGACTGTTAAAAGACACATCTCCTTCTATAGTACGTTACCTGACTAACTGATAACCTTTCACAGCCAATTCTCTGCTACCTGAATCTGGACATTTAAGTCTCAGTAACCTTACTCTACCTAAGCCCCTAGCATCACCAGAGGACACACCACTGTCAGGCTGCCTTGTGGGGGGAGGAACAGGTGTGTGGGAACTGAGGTGTTACCATGTCCTGGGGTGAAGAAGAGGCTGAATTTAGAACCTCTTCTGCCTGCAACCTTGACCACAGCCTGGGTCTGCTTTTTGGAGGTAAGACCTTGGAACCACCAGCTTCCAGTCTCCAGGACATTCTCCCAAAGGCTGGCTCCCTGAGGAGCCTGGAACCACATCCCACAGAACATGCATCCCTTTTGCATGGACCTTCCTACATGCTGACTCCCTCCACGGCAGGCCCAGATTGCATGCCAGCCCCTGAGCCACCAAGGATACACTTGAGGAGGGGCTACGGACCGCACGCTCTCTGCAGGCGCAGACATAGAGCCCACCCAGGCCCATGCAGCTAGTTCTTCCCAGTTCCAGAGACGTCCTTTCAGGCTTGGTTGCTCTGAAATAGTGGTAAGTCTGGCACCCCAGCACATAGTCTACAGCACTAGAGTCCAGCAAACACCCTCATTACCAACCCTTATCCCATCACTGTCATGCTCACTAGTTCTATGAAAAAAACAACCACCGATCACAGTTTAGTCGTTGATAGTTATTCAAAAATTTGACCCTGGCACCACAAAACAACAGATCAAAGGGCCCTCCCGTCCTTCAACATTTCCTTCAGCCTCTCATAAATCACTGTTTTGTGAATGGAAATAATTTCAGTCCAAATGCTTGGGCAAACACCAAGAGAAACAGATGACCTTATTTTCAACAATGCTGGGTCTTGGAGGAGCAGGCTTTCAGCTCCTCCGGCTGTGAATGCCACTCTGACCTGGAGACCAGCGGTAGAGTACAGAGTGTCCCACCATCAAGAACCCTGCACGCATAATCTTGGGTTCTCTGCAGTTTCATTGTTGTTGTTTCCATCTTCAATGAGAACCTGACTTTTCTGACAAAAAGAAATGTATCTTACTCTCTAGTTTATACTTGACAGTGGTTCAAGCAGTTCAAAGGATCTACAGAGCACATCCAGCCATGTGACCCCTGGGCTCACAAAAGGTGATCCAGGGATGTGGGCCTCACCAGAAGCTCCCCAGAAGACCTTGAGTCCTTCCAGAAGAATGAATACAGTAGAAAGGGACATCCTCTGCTCCTCAGGACCCCAAACAACAAAACGCTGGCTACACAGAAAGGCTGGCACTGTATGTATCCAAAAGATATTCATTTGTTTTATGGATTTATCATTATAGTAGTGACTGTCAACTAAGATGGAGGTTAAAAGAAAGTTAAGAAAATTCAAGTTTATCTATTTGAATATATAATTAGGGAGCCAAAAGTCGACTCAAGACCCCAATCCTAGAGCCATTTCTTCAGTGGTATAGCAACTGGTAAGTTGTCAGTTTCTGGTGAATAATCCCCCGACCCACCCGCACTCCTGTGAACAACCCTACTTCAACTGAATAGAACAGAGAGAGGTGAGGAGGGGCTGGTTTGAAAGAGCAAGGGGTTCAGTGGGAATCGAGGGATAAGAGAGGGTGCTGGGGACTGAATATGATCCAAATCTATTACACGCATGTCTGAATTTGTCAAGGAATAGATGAAAATATTTTTGAAAACACTCTAATCCCTTTGAACCTTATCACACGCCGCAAAGAACCCAAAGTACAGAAGGAAGCAAATATTTATCATGCCAGGCCGAGAGGACATGAGAATAAACAAGTGACTAGCTTTCTTTTCCTATTAATTTCCAGCTCTTTCACCCTAAGAACATTTTCTTATCATGATTTCCCAGGGATTTGAAAGAGTTGATATGCCAAAAGACATTTATTAAACTAATTGGTTTCCTTCTTTAAAAAAGAATCAAAGGCATATGCTAGACTTATTATTAATTTGATTAGCAAAAGATAACCATGTTCCCATGCATCCTGAGTTATTCTGACTCAAAGCAGACAACCTTTATATTTAGTTCTCTGGTATAGCCTAACCCCAGAGGGATTTGGATCTGGCTTGTTGAGAGGGATTGGTCACTGCAGGCTATGGCCAGGTTGAGTTAGGTAGCAAGTTTGAAATTTAAAGACAGGGCCAATGACATTTCAAGAAAGCCCTTTCTTCAAGGACTCACAGGTTCAAATTCTGAAGCTACTCACATTGTGGTTGTATGACTTTCAGAAAGTCATCTAGCTACTCTGACTTCTCCTTACCTGTAAGAAAGAATCTTATACTTACCATAAGATAAAGTGAAGGCTTACTAGGATCACAGAATGTAAAAGACTTCTTAAACTGTAAACTGCATTCTAAGTGTTAATACTATTAATGGGCTTAGTCTCAGCAACAGAATTTTAAATACCCAAAATCTAGTTCTGACTTTGATACTACCTATAAAATTTATTAAGATTTAATCTCTGCAAGTCAAAGTTCCCCCACCTATAACACTGTGAGGACACTGTGTTCCCAATCTTCCTCCAAAGGTAACAGAAGGAGCAGATGGGACATGGGAGAATGCGGTTTGCCAAAGTACTGGAGGGTGCTATACAGGTTTCTGGGGAGAAAACTCATCACTCTTTACTTGGCTGTGGAGTCTGCACATTCGCTATGCAAGACAGGTCAACTGGTGCAGTAGTGACCTGGCTGTTCTGGGGGTAAACAAATGCTTTCTGAAATAGGTTTGAGATCTGCTTCACACCAGGGAATAAACACCTGGTACCGAAAACCAAGTCAGAACTCTATGGCTGGGGAGATCAAAGTCCCTAAGAGAAGAATCTACTACTGATGTTTTGCTAAATGGACATATTGTCAAGCTGTCCATAGACTGGCACTGCCCTCAGCCTTGGGCCCACGCTCCTTTTTTCTGCAGTGAATAAAGGTTAACATGTCTGATCAAGTTGCTGAGAAGTTAGTGAGTTCTGAGTGCTCAGCTATAAATGGGACGTGTATATTACCTCCTCCAAAGCCTAGCTTTCTCACAGAAGCGGGTGCAGGAAGACTGTAAGAACTGGAGGATGGGGAGGAGCGCTGTGAGACGCCACCATCTGTCTACAACACGACAGCTGCAGGCATGAACATGCAGCAGCCATGCGTACCAACAGAAGACCTGCCCAACACCCGTGTTTCCGTCATGGATGGGGGAGGCGCCTGTGAGGCCATCCCTTCCTGAGGAACTACTAGCAATTAATGGTTGCTGGGAAGAGGGTGGCATTTTCTTCAGTGGTCCAGCCAGTGAGTTCCCATGCTCTTATGCAAGCAATCCCAACTAAACCTACTGGATTAAAAAAAGTCATGAAGGTGGAAGGACTAGTTAGGGAAGAAGAAAGGGTTCAGAGGAGAGGCAAGGGGATAAGAGCGGGTAATGTGGGGTGGTGGATTTAACAAATACACTGTGTATATGTATAAAATCATCAAAAACACATTAGAAAAAAGAATGCTTTTGTGTACTGTAAAGTGCTGTGTGGAACAGTGTTGCTGTACAGAACCAAGAGTTCATACAAACAGTTTTGCTCCCTTTTCCAGAAAGCAAGCATCTCCACATACAGAGCACCATGAGGAGACAGGAACTCACTGAACCTCCCTTCAGCAGACCTGTGGCCTGCACTAGTCTGCAGCAGCGTGACACGTGACTACCCCCCTTCGCAGCTGAGGGCCTGCTTGGAGGTCGCATATTTGCTCTGTCCCCTGCCGGCCCAAATATGTCTGTCTTCCTGGCTGCAAATTGTATTCCTGGTCTATAAATCAGCTCAGGATCCCGGGCAGAGTAATGGAGTGCTTAACCTGAGCAGTGGGCCCGCAAGGAATGGCTGCTCTAGAATTCTATTTGCCGAACCTTGGAAGTTGGCACCCCTGACCCCTGAGCCTTCTTCAGAACTCCAAAATGCAAAGGACCAAAACCTAGCAGGGGCTTTGGCTGCTGGGTGGAAGGCTCTATGAGAGAAGTTGGGGAAGACGGGTGGGGAACTTTACAGATCCTGCTGGAAGGAAAGTTTTGTAGGGCAGGGTCCTTGCTTGTCTATGTCCCTGCTTTATCCACAGAACTAAGAGGAGAACTCAGGAAAAAACAGGTGCTCAATAACTGGTGTTAAATAGATGGTAGGCGGATGAGTGGATGGACGAGTGGGAGGGAGAGAGGATAGATGGGTGGATAAATGGATGTACGCATTGATGGAAAGGGGATTTGACTCTTTGGGAAGTGTCTGTGTAGAGGGTCGAGAAAACGGTTGAGGAAGAGCACCTGGACCATTCAGACCAGATACGGACACACAAGAGAGGCATGTTATGTGAACTTCACCTCTACCAGGGTCTAGTCCTGGTAGAGCAGGACCTAGCTGAATAGGAAAAGCCCTGACCTACCCAGATGCTCTTTGAAATGTGCATTGTAGGACCAGTGCTGACTTAAGTGTTGTCTCCCAAGAAATGAGCTCAAGATGGGACAAACCCAGGTACTGTACATATGCAAGCAATATAATGAGGATGATGTCTCACTGCAGTGTCCATAAATACAAGCACCTCCAAAGTGTGGAAGGCCTAGGAGAGTCCAGGAGACTGCGGATGGGAGTAAGTATAGGTACATATCAATACAGGAGTGACAGCTGAGGATATATGCCCAATGTCACTCACTTACATGTGTCAAAAGCTCTGGAACTTCCCAACCGTTTCATACTAAGAAGTGTTTAGATGCTAAGCAGGGGTCATGGGCAGAAGGTAGAAGCAGACCAAATGCTTTTAAAGAGGAAAATATAATCCCCAGTCTTATCCTTTTGCTGGGCACGAACCACCCAGTCCTTATTGCTTAACAACCCTCAAAGTAAGCACTGTCGTAATGGAGAAAATATCTTCTACTTTTCTCGAAATTGGCTCATGTCTTGCTGAGAGTTGAGTGCTATTGGTAAGATGAGATGAGAGAGAGAGAACTGAAAACCAATAGTCAAACCTGGAGAGAAGTGATCGTGAATACTGGCTCAGCAGCAGACAGAAGCCTCTTAATAAGATTCCACGTTGTGGTGGACTAGACAGATGTGCACACATTAGGATGTTCCTCTGGAAGCTGGGGAGGAGGGCAGAGGAGGGCAATGAGGGGTGCTGGACACAGATGTGCTTAGACAGGTCACAGGCATTGGGGATGGGTGAGTAGGCTATGGGACAGAAGGGTGAAGACATGATCTAACCTGAAGTCATTCCCTAAGGGCTCATAAACTCCCACGCTGTGGGATGCATTTCTGATTGTACTGACATCTGTGTGGTGTAACTGAAGTGGAGCCACTATGGATGAACACAGATGTGTGTGTGTTTCTCAGCATCTTGTGTGGGGAACCAGCTCTGTGTGTCAGCAGGATCAGACCCAGGTAGACTCAGCATGCATCACTTGTGAGAAAACAAATGCAAAGGGCATTGTAAACAGGCTCCCAACCAAGAAAGCATCCAGATACAAGACCCAGCGGGAAAGACAGGTACTTTCTCCCAACATGTATGGGAGGAAGTATCAGCTCCAATCGAGGTTGACCTAGATGACTTAGGTCATTTGGTTTGAAGAGACAGAGCTCACAGAAGCACTTAACTTAGTGACTAAATTTCTTCATCAAACTAAAAAGTGGGGCGAATTACAGATATATCAGCTAGGACTCTGGAGAAGGGTGAAACCATCAGATGTGTGGGTTTTGATCCTCTCACATGGACAGCCCATGATTACCATGGGCTAGGCAGAGAACCCAGCTTCCCAAGTGCTTCCCTAAAGAATCAGAACAGGAAGTAGGGCAAGTCCTTAGCAGCCCTGAGGACCTGGCAGGCCTCCTGGTCTCCTGCCTTTCGCCACCCCCGCCTCTTGAGCCCAGGCAGCCTGCCCTTCCATGAAGTCATTCTATAAACAAAGGTGTGCCCAGTGAAAGGCTCTCATCGCCCTCTGCACGCCAGTACTGGGAGAAGCCTGGTGAATGGCGGAAGGCACCGAGCATGGTGCAAGAAGCTTCCAGAAGACTGTGCTGGCATGTCTGGCATGATGCGGCCTGAAGCCTGGATCCTTGGGCTACCAGGGAAAACCGACTGTAGTGGGGGTAGGACGGGGTAGAAGCTGAAAGGGTTAGCTTCGTGGGGCCCACAGTGCGCAACCAGTCCCTACAGAGCCCCCAGTTCAGAGGAGTCTGGGCAAGAGAGGGAAAGGGGGAGCCATAGGTGTGGCCGGTTACCCTCAGATAAGGCTCCCTTGCAAAGCCTGGAGACCTTCGTCTCTCTTTGACAGTCCCCACCTGGCTAGCAGCTGCTGCAGGATTCCAGGACAGGCCTCAGCGCAAAAAGTGACCATTGCTCACATGGTCGGAAGGGGAAGAAAGGCTGGGAAGATCTTCTGCACACTTGGGTGGAAGGACACAGGCCAGAGCAGGACTAGGCAGGACTGATTTGTACAGGGGCAGAGACACGCTGGGGCCTGCAGCCTGGCAGGAAGGCCAGCTTCAGCAGGAGTTCTTACTCCCCGCTCCCCCAGACACCTCGGTTCCACCAGTGGCTTCGCTCTGGTCCCCACTCAGGACTTCTCTTCCATCCTTTGTTCCCACAACCACCTCATTAACTCCCACTCCAATCCTAGTCCTTTCATACATACCGTCTGCTCCAGTGCCACTGAATCCCACGGTCTGTCCTCAGTTCTCACCCTGGTGGGCTCTGCTGCTACCAGATGCCATCCCGACCCATCTGGAAGGAATACCATCTGCCCTCCCTGGCTTTGCCACTCCCTCTCCTGTATTGTCCTCGGAAGCTCTGCCAGTCCATTCAGTTGCTCCCTGACAGTCTGACCTTGGGCTCAGTCCTCTTCCTGTCTCCCAACTCACATCACTTCAGCAGGTCCCATTAGTGGATAGATGACAAAGGCCTGCTGATGACTGGGCTAAACAATACTCATAACTAAGCAGCATGTGACCTTGGAGGAGGCTTTCCAGCCCAGTTTGTATCTGTGACTGTGAACACATTAATTAAGCAAGGACACTGGATCTCCCACTGAGATGCAAGAGGAATGAAATCAGGGTGTCCAATAGTTTGGCTTCTCTGGGCCAAACTGGATGAAGAAGAATTGTCTTGAACCACGTATTAAATCCAGGAATAGCCAACCCCTGCCTTGAGAGCTGCAAGAACATATGGATGTTTGTATTGTACTACAGTACAATATTGCCATCTGTAAAGTTCATGCTTGAGAACTGAGCAATTACCGTTACAAAAAACTTCAAAGCAAAACATCATCTTGTTTTAAGAAAATTCATGATTTTGTGTTAGCCTGAATTCAGAGCTATCCTGGGATACATGTAACCACAGGTTGGATATCCCAATAAAATGGTAATTATTCATCAGGCTTGTGGTTCCCAAGCTGTGTAACATTCTGTGATGCCAGAGTGAAGGCACATAGCAACAGCAGAATATTTAACATTTTCCAGGGAAACAAGGTGGTCGCTGTCAGACACCTGGAAAACTACTGTGATCGTCTGGACTCACCAGCCCAGGAAACAGGGCTACAGACATTTCTTCTGATCTGAGAGCACTGTGGAAAAGTTATATAGACACTGAGGGTTGCTATACACCTCTAAAGTTTGAGAACCTCTTTATTAGGCTCTGGGCTCAGAGCTAAGGACCCCAGACCGTTTACCTGTATATTTGCTCCCTCATCAACTCAACTAAAAGCTACAGCCTTAAAGCTGAAGTCTAGCAGGGTCCAATAACTGATGAATGAAGGAATGAGACGAATAGAACAGAAGTGTGAATGCAGCATGCCACCACATTGTGCAGCTAAACTGATGGCCATCACATCCCTGACCCAGAACCGTCTAACACAGTGAGAAGGCGCCTCGCTCCAGCCCTTTCAAAGCGTTCACTATGACAGCTAGTTTTTAAACTGTTAGCCCGGTACAACTTAGGATCTGGGAAGAGCGTGTTAACTGAAGAACTGTCTAGATGAAGTTTGGCATGTCTATGGGGGCATGTCTTGATTATTTATTGATGTAGAAAGACCCAGCTTATGTGGGTGGTGCTGGTCCTTAAGCAGGGATTCCTGAACTGTATAAAAGAGAAGGCTAGCCGAGAGCAAGCCAGCAAGCAGGCCTGTGACCCTTATTTCTCTCTGCTCTTCTCTGTGGATGTGATGTGACTCGCTGCCTTGCATTCCTGCCACTGTGGAGTTTTCATGATGAGGGACTGGAACCTGGACTTGGAAGCTGAACCTCCCCATTCTCCCTTAAGTTGTTTCTGTCTGGGTATTTCATCACGGCACCAAAAACTGGCAACTAGGTTTTGTACATGTCTTCTGGAAGCTCTGATCTGTGTAATCATCAACATAAACAGACCAGGGCATGAACGTCTTCCTCTCACACCCTCTACATGCAGGGAAAAAGAAAACAACAAAAACTAGCCTGAAACTTACTCGTGGAGTCCTCTTCCTTGGAAACGTGAGGTTGAGATAGTTACTGGAAAGGGATGATTTGCCCAAGCCAAGGTCAGCATTTTCTCCATGGTTTTTGCGCCAGGAATCTGTTGGGAAATCAAAGTAGAATTGAAATTTGAATCCTGGGCCCAGGAAGTGCTGTTGTAACAACGGGGCGTCTGGGTCCTTCTGGAATAATTCCTTTACCCTAGACTTGACAAAGCTTTAAACGGCCGGGGGACAGCAGAAGGCTGCTGGGTCTCTAGAAGGGTAGTCATCTCTGTTTGGCCTCTGAGTCAAAGGGAACACATCTAGCAGCTGCAGAGTATCAGACCAGTGTAAGGAGCACCCAGACTTGGGCCGGAGGACAGGGGTGGCACAGGGGTGGGGCGAAGCCTCCTGTGTGTGCTTACCCATGGGCCTCAGTGGGGTGCCCCGGAAGAGCTCGTAGAACTTGGAGAGGTACATGACCATGCTGAGCTTGTCCGGCTCCTGGGCCGATGCCATCTCCTTTCCTGTGGTCACAGGGGGGATCCCAAACTCACGCTCTGCCACATCAAATGCCAGCTGGTTGTTCTCCACAGTGTCGTCTTCATTCAGCGCGTCAAAGTTGCTGGAAGATCAATATCAGGCAAAGTTCAGAGCCAGGTGGGAGGAACTGAGCTTGTAGGGAACACTGCGTGCTGATGCTCTGTGAGCCCCACCAAGCCCAGCTTCAGTCCTGGGGAAATCCCTTACTCAGGAAGGGACTGAACCAAACACGGGCCGTGATCATATCATTGATCTGAGCTGAAACCATCAGAAAAAAATATCTACACTTCTTTGGGAAATCCAAGAGCTTCTTTGATTATTTTTCTTATTCATTTTTCTTCTTAATGGCAGCAACAACATGAGCATCTCTCAAAGCAGTCATACTATATGTACCATGTAGAGATGAGACCCACCTCCCTCTATGGTTAGATGTCCTTAGTAGGCTTCCATAAGCCTGTTGTGAAGGATTTACACGAGGAGGAGGCTGCGCTGCTCCTGATGCCAGTAGGTCTTGCTCCAAGGACGACAAACATAGTATCTATAATGTCATTTCACCTTTCTATTGACCTTTCCATTATTCACAATATACAGATAAAGAATCCAGGGCTCAAAGAAGCAAAGCAATCGCCCAGTGATAGCCAGCTGACGGGTCTGGGAGCCAAATGGACTTCTTTTGGTTGACCCAGGTTTGCCCTTCCTACCTTTACTGTGTGTAGGATGCTCAAATTTCCAACATATGGCGATTGGGTTGGGAGCCAGGTGGCGAGTATGTAAACCACTGAGCCTGTACTGACCATTACTGTCATATACTAGGGACACAGATCAAATTCACTGTTATCCAAATGGTCAGTGCAGAATGAAAAAGGAAATTTAAGAGCAACTCAAAGAAAAGCTCGCAGAGAGAAATACTGAGCCAGAGGGCTGTCTTTGGCCAGCAGAAGCCAGGACCCCTTGTGTCCGGGACCCACACTCACATCAGCTCCGGCCGGAAGCGGTGGATGATGGCACACAGGGCCAGGCCACTCCGCCAGGATGTAGTCAGGTCAGTGACACTGACGTGCTGATAGCCCTCCGTCTGCTGCTGGCACCAGGTTAAAAGCTTGTTAGGCCGGATGTCTGACTCTGCGGGGAGGAGACAGGCAGTGAGACACTGAACTGTCGTGAGCCCAAGTGTCCTCTCCCACTGCCTCTGGGGCTGGGGACCAGTCAACAGCATGAACGGAGGGCAGGATGCTGGGACAGGAGGCAACTAACAGCACTGTCCCTAGGGTCCACCATGGCCAGGCCCAGAGTTAGAGGCTAGGAGCATAGACCTCATATCAGTCAGTGACAGTGACAGAGTGCTATAGTGGAGGGGGAGCTTGTGCTCTGGGCCACCCCACACTGGCCCGGGGAGGCGGTGCCTGGGGATACGTCTTGGAACATTAGACAGAAGGTATTCCAGGAAAAGAGGATGGTTTAAAGGCAAAGAATGTGGACAGCAGGCCATGTTTGTGTAAAAGTAAAACAATTTACTAGAGTAAACAGGGTTTTACAGCAGCTGGGCATGTGTGTGCAAGGCAGGGAGGAAAAGGCTGGACAGGCGGAGTAGTCAGAGTGTCTCTAGGCAGGAGAGGGACCTGATGGAAGATGACTACTGGGGAGCTTCTCACTGAACCATCGCTCTCCTGCCTCTGAGCACCTGCTCTGTGCACAGTGGTGTGTCAGGCCCAGGAAGATCAAAAGAGAGGTTAAGTGTGGGGGTCCACTGTCCAGGTGGGGAGACAGGGCACTCACATTAGAAGTAAGAGGAAAGTAAAAACTAGCCTGTGAAAGCATTCCACAGGTGAGTTTCTTAGGAAGGTCACACAGAGATGTGGAAGAGCCCGGATGGCTACTGAGCCTATGCCATCAAGGCCATCAAGCAGCCCTCACCCCTTGCACATTCTGTCCCACAATCCCAGAAGAGCAGCTTACCCCGCCTGGAGAGGCTGACAGATCTCTTCAATGAGCCACATCTTTCAGGAGGGAAACGGTCCAGCTCCTTGGTAATGTACAAATGCTTCACCTATGAGCAGGAGAGACCACACAGTCACCCACAGGTTTCCAGGTCGCAGCTTGGGGCCTCTGTAGAATCCACATCCTGTCCACTGCGTGCCACTGCTGACTTCAGGGTTAGCTGATAAAGCCTTTATCAACACAACCAGGCAACTGAGTCAGAAAGAATGGGCCTCAGTTGTCCACCCAGGTGTGGGAGAAGTGACAGTGATTATCATTAACACCCTGCCATTCTCTGGTCTCGTGACTGGAGAGGGTGGAGTGGAGGTTGGGCAGCTAGAATCCCTGGCAGAAATGATGGTGTCCAGGTCCAGGCCCAAGTGTGGTAAGGAAGAGAGGTATCCAGGGAAGTGGATTATTTACTGGAAAGACGTATGGTCAATGTTGTATGTGCACATGACAGATTAACGCAAGCAGATAGATGCACAGATGCTCAGAACACACATATACACAGGCACCGCGTGTGTTCTGGTTCCCTTCTGTGGGCTGGAAAGAATGCTGCCTCCATCATACTCCTGAATCTCCTGAGGAGAAGCGCTGGTCCCTCCCGAGGACTACCATGCATTGGTGGCTGAGACCCAGGAGTGTGCAGAGATTTTCCGAGACCATTCCCTTCCTTCGGCTCACTGCAGGGACCTAAGACAGGCGTGAGAACGCGCTCACCTGGTGAGGCCTGACACAGTGCGAGTTGAGGTTTGGGTATCTTGTCCCTGGGTCCAATGTGTACTGTTCGAAGTTCTTGTTGATGTTCTCTGGGGTTGTCTGAGGTAATAGCCGGTACAGACTTTCTCTGCAGAGAGGCGGGACTGAGGTCAGAGGTCGTTTTTGTTACCTCGGGCCCTTGTTTCCACTTCCCTTCTCCCTGGTCTCCTTGGTTCCAGGCCTGGTATGTTTGTACAGTCCTCCCCTGACATGCCTGACACAGACTTGGGAGCTGCAAACTTTGGGGAGGGACTGAAAGGAGAAGAGAGGAAAGTGTCCGGGATGCGGACATGGCCTTCTCTGGGCAGGAGGAAGGAAGGCAGGGCTGGCATCTTGTGGTTCAGTTAAAACTACCACCTAGTCATACCTCCTGTGGCCTGACCCTGTGGCCACAGGGGTCCACACCCAAGGCCACGAGAAGCCTACCATTGGAAGCCCATATCTCCCCCGCATCATGCTGACTCTCCCAGTACGCCATCTGTCATGGCCATGTGACCAGCAGCAGGATTCATGGGAAGAAGCCTGGGATCTCAACTCTAGGAGAGTCTGGGCAGGTCATAGAACCCTATCCAGAACAGGACACTGAGCAATGTCCTTACAGACTTCCTTAAATAAACTTCTGTGGGCCTTGGCTTCATGAACAGTGTCAGGGAATCTCAGTTTAAGTCAAACCTATATGAAGATTTATCTCTGGCATTCAGGGCCCAAGGCCTTGGGCACCAGAGAAAGTCACTGACATAGATGAATCATGACATAGGGAGTGTCCTTGGGGACAAGCAAGTGTAATACGGAGATTACAGGGCCGGCCCCAGTTCCTGGCGGAGCCTTCCACCCAGTCACCGCCAGCTAGTAACTCTGCTCTTGAAATTCACCTTTCAGCCAGAAGTTCCAGGGGAGGGGTGCCCTGGTCCCAGCTCTTCACCATCCAGGCCGTGTCAAAGGCTGCCAGGAAGCCGCGGGCACAGCCTGTGCCCATGGGCCAAAATGGCTACAAAAGAACACATACAGAATTCCTGTTGATTCTACCAACTCCTAGCCCACTCTCCTATCTGGTTACCATCTCTGAGCTGGGGCAAGGGTGGGACAGAGAGGGGACACAGCTGGAACCTGCTGGCCACAGCTCACCACAATCATGGTCAGCTGTAGCACCAATAAAAAGGGGGTAGTGGTCTATGAGCAGCAAGGCTGCCTGAGGGCCTGAGAGAGGGAGAACAGAGCCAGAGGAAGCTTCCCGGAAGAGCTGCCTTCATGCTAATTTTAAAGCATAGATAGAATTCTTCCATTTCGGAAGATCAGGGGCAATAGCTCAATGGCTAGAGAAAGCTGGAGCCTTTTGAGCATAGAAAGAGCTTGAGGAAGGGAAGGTTGGGAGGTAGACTGGGACAGAGGCAGGGTGAGTGCCTAGTCCTTGGCCAGCAAGCCAGCCATTGTCCACAGTAACAGTGAACAAGGACCACCGTGGCCAAGTGGACGGTAACTAGCTTGTTCCAAAGCAGCGTTTGCAATGTGACTCTCAGCCTGTGATGAATACACAGACATTGCCAGTGCTCACATTGAGATTTGATGCTATCCCTTCTAAGGGGGGAGGCCATGGCAGCAACGATGGACTTTGTTAACCCCTACCCCGTGTCTCATACCCTGAAAGATCTTTATACTGAAAAGCCACTCGCATGGGTGACAGGTCATAGGCTAGCTTAGGGTCTGTATATTCTGACAGTCCTGAGCTCTCCAGCAGCCTAGAGGCTGGAGGTAGGATAGGCAGGCTGACAGGAGCCTCCAAATTCAGCAAAATTTGGGCAGGCTCCTGGGCCAGGGTAGCCTTGGCAGAGATCTGCCTGCCGACTAAGCACCTGCCCTTCTTTGGGATGCTGGCAGCAGAGGCTAACAGTCCGAGCACAGATGCACAGATCTCAGCTGTAGCATGAATGCAGGGCTCCAAGGGCAGGCGGTACCTCAAGCAGGCTGTCGCCCACGAGGGCCACCAGCAGCTGGTGTGCCTGGCGCTCGCGCACCAGGGCTGCGTTCTCTGAGGCATACATGGAGGTGAAGTCAAACATGGCCACGTCAGGCTGCCCGTAGTGATTCATGGCAAAGTCCAAGGATGGCAGCTGGTAGTTGGTGGCAAAGTCTGCAGCCTCACGGGCATAGGAGAGCAGGTTGTCCTGGTTCACATTCTCGGCACATAGCAGCATTTCTGTATCGATGTAATCCTGGGGAAGACCAAAACATGTGTGACAAGCTCCCCTCCGAAGGGCTGGACTCGGACCTCTGTTAGGCAAAAGGCAATGGGATGAGTCTTTACACAGAGGTTAATGAAAACAGAAAGAGAGGGGCAGGGTACATGGCTCGGTCTGTAAAACTCTTCTTCCGCAGGCATGAGAGCCCGAGTTCAACCCCCAGAACATACATAAAAAGCCAGGTATAATAAACAACATGTACTTGTAATCTCAGTCCTGGGAAGACAGGAAGGAGGATCTCTGAAAGTCCGTGGCCAGTCAGCTTTATCTAACTGGTGAACTCCAGACCAGTGAGAGATCTACTTTCCAGAAACAAGGTGGATTCAGGCATGGTGGCACATGCCTTTAATCCAAGCATTCAGGAGGCAGAGGCAGACAGGTCTGTGTGTTCAAAGTCATCCTAGTCTACACCATGAGTTCCAGGCCAGCATAATGAGATCCTGTCTCAAGAAAACCCAACCCAACCCAACCCAACTGAAACCAAACCAACCAAACCAACAAAAAACCAAGGCAGATGGCGCCAGAGGAATGACACCAGGGACTGACCTCCGACCTTAACACAAATGCACACACACACACACACACACACACATGCACATGCATGCACACACACACACACGCACTCACTCACCAGAAATAGCAAGCCAGAGCCCAGGAAACAGGCACAGGGGCCAGCCCTGAGGGTTAGCACAGTTGTGATTAAGCTTTGGGCTTCCTGGCATCTAGGCAAGTGGGAAATGTGATATGGGCTTTCCTTATCAGAAAGAATGAAGTCCAGCCATTCCTCAGGGGAGGCAAATTTTCCTGGCACTGAGTGCTAAAAGATCTATCTCACTAGGAATTTTGACAGAGAACACTGGGAATCATAATGAGCCAGCCTGTCTGATAACGGCCTCTGGGCAAACAAGGAACACGTTTAAGAGACAGAGGAGCAAATCAGTAAAGTGTGATTTAGTAGCGGATGGAGGTAGGATCCTGGGGCCCAGACATGCTGCGGTTGGCAGTCAAAAGTGATCAAGGGAAAATAAAATACAATAAAGACGCAATGTAACTCCCCAGCTATCTCTCCAGACTCCACTGCTACGTTGCCTGCGCTCTGGGGACTGCCCACAGCTTGGTTCTGAAAGGGCTCACTGCTCCAGGAGACCCCTGGCCTTTGAAGACTAGAAAATCTATGCCGGAGATGCAAGCACAGACTGCGATGGAGTGCTTGCTTAGCATGTATGAAAACTTGGGTTTGATCCCCAGCACTGCATAAAACCAGGAGTGGGGTGCATGCTTGCAATCCCAGCACTTGGGAGGGAGAGACTGAAGGATCAAAAGTTGTAGGTCAACAACCTAACTTATGTAGTGAGTTCAAGGCTAGCCCAGGATATACGAGACCCTGTCACATCACACACTCACTGACGGGTGAACTAGTGCATACGTTGAACACAAGCTTTAGGTGCAACGAGCCAAATTTTAGCTCAGCTCGACACTCACTAAAAATGTGGCCAAGAGTTTTAGCTTGGATCTGAACCTCCATTTTCTGATTTGTGAAGCACAATAACCGGATCTTTTCCTTAGAGCCTCACGAAGCCAGAGTGAGACCATGCACTCAAAACCCTACACAGCTTCCCACGTGTGGGAGATGCTCAGTGGATGGGACTGCCTGTCCTCACTAATTCATGGTGGCATTTGGTGGGGTGACGACTAGGCCCATCCAACGCACTTCCACAGATCTCAAGAGGCACAGCCTCTTCTCTACCCAGAGTGACCTCCTGTCTTCATTTCCTGCGGAGCCATGATTTCAAATACCCTGTTTGGGGAATTCGACTTCCCTCCAGATGGCACCCAGCATTGGCCTAAGAGCCCAGTGTCGGTGTGAAGCTCCTGGTAGTTAGGGTCCTTTCTGATACTTGATCTTACAGTCACGTGGTTCCTGGTATCCTCTGAAGGGGTGGAGATGAGACAGGGGTCTGGGGTGACTGGAGGGGCCTCACACATTCACCTCTCTAAGACAGGACCCCTCCTCAGGGTGAATGAGGTGAGAGGTGAGTATGGTCACTATACTTCAAACACATGGCCAGGGTGGACACCCTAGCTGGACTGTGTGGACCTCTAGGCAGAATACAGAGGAGAGCCCAGCTGGCCAGGGTGACTGTGGTGATCCTGGGGGATGATGGGAAATTGCAGAACTATTGGGGAAGTAGGTACCAGGACAAGAGAAGAAAGCAGGGAGGAGACAGGGGTGGGGCTCTGCACAAAGCCACAGGCCTGGGGAAGGTGCAAGTGAAGCTAGTGGATGCCTTTCCATTCTCCACAGACCTGTGGTGCTGATGGGAGGCTGGATTCTGTGCAGGAAAAGGGGAGTGAAGGGCGGAGACTCCATAGGAGGAGCAGGAGCAGCACATGCTTAGCTGAGAAAGGCTGGGGCTGATGCCCCTCCCAAACCTCTGATGAGGGAGGACAGGCACGACTGCCAGGAGGGGATCCACGCCTGACAGCTGAGCTCCGCCTCCAGCACGGTGAGAACAGTCTACAAAGATCGGGAGCCTAGGCTGTATGAGGGTGGGCCTGCAGGGCCCCAGGGGATTCTGGGATAGAACATTCTCCAGACAGGGAAGAGAACGCGGGACACAGTAGGGAGCCCAAGGGCTGGTTTTCTGGAGGAGAAACTACTCTCCCTGTAGAAGGCACAGAAAGAGAGTCAACAAGACCAGAGGAGGAACCCACCAAGGGAGTCCTACGGCCCAGAAGTCAGCCATTCAACCAATGTGTGCTCAGCACCTTTGCTACCTGTGGGAGATGTGAGCTGCCTAGGAGAGGGGTTGTCGCTGTACTGGGAGAAAGGGGAGGGTGTGAAGCAAGTAGCTCAGGGTTGGTGTGTCAGGCAAATACTGGGATGTGGCAGGACCCTGAATGCCCAGGTCACAGCTCTGACCCACACTTCAGTTCTCTTGGGTCCACTCTGAGGCCTCTGATTTCTAAACGAGACCTCCCATCTTGTTCTTGAGGCCCTTCTGCACCAGCTTAGGAGAGCTTCCCGGAGGCCTCTGAGGAGGAAGGAACTTGGTGAGGACAGCAAGGGCCTGGGACCCACCCAGCTCCTCCTCAGCCATCCCGCCCACCTGTGCCATGCCTCAGAGCCTGAGATAGGAAGATGGAGGGTTTGTGACAACTGTCAAAGAATCAAGCCACCAAGAGCAACTCGCCATTAACTGCACAAATGTTCTGGGATAACTTGAAGGGGACCTAAGCATCCTGGGCAACTGAGGCGCTCTGCCACTGGACCACAAAATCCAAGTTATGCTTGGGCTGACTGTACAGGCCCTCTTTCACAAAGGTCCCCAACTGCATCCACATCCCTGTGCCGGGAATGGTTCTACACTGTCAAATGGTCAGCTGCAGACTAAGGAAGCCACATCAGGGGAGAAGGAGATACCACATCCCCAGTCTGACCAGCTCGCAGACGTGGGAGCCTGATGATTGCCCCTCGGCTGGTATCCTTGACTAGTTTCACCTGGTTCCACCTGCTACCTCTGTCCACAGCTCAAGCTCCCAGCACTCCAGTCCCAGCCCCAGGCTCCAGTCAAGGTAGAGGAAGCCCAGAGGAGGCCTGGGTTATTCATACTTCAGGTCAGCTGCCAGCACAAGCTGGAGAGAAGGAAGGCACATTCTTCTTTAACAAATGCACAGAGTGGTCCTGGTTCAGGCAGGCACCTGGAGGCAGGGCGACCTGGGCCGGAGGAAGCTTGTCTTGAAGTGGTAACCACAGGGGCTCTGGAAGGATGAAGTCAGACTCATATTCTTTCTCTCTGATTTAAATTTATTTTTATTTATGTCTATGTGGATATCAGTGGAGGTCAAAAAAGAGAGAGTCAGATGCACTGGAACTGGAGTTATAGAAGCAGTCGTGTGCTACCTTATGTGGGTGCTGGGAACTGAACTTGTGTCTTCCGGGAAAGCAGGAAGGGCGCCTAACCACCAAACCATCTCTCTCCAGCCCCATCTGTTCTCTCTTTATACTTGACAATATATGCCAGGCCTGGGGCACATGTGTGTAATCCCAGCACTTGGGAGACTGAGGCAGGAGGACCGAGAGTTTGAGGAAAGTCTAGACTACACAGCAAGACCTTATCTCAAAACAAAACAAATAAGACACAAAGCAATAAAGAGAACCAAGATGCCAACAGAACGAAAGAACAAGTGTCCAAACAAGGCTGAGTAGTTACAGACTCTGCAAACCACTGTCTACCAGGCACTGTGCTAAATACAATGAGTGTGTGTTTATATAGGTGTGTGTACATGAACTTCCTCCCACACCCTCCCCACATACATTCACTTCTCAAGAACCCTCTTCAGACAGAAATTATTTCTACTTTGCACCCATGAAGACTGAGATTCCAAATGAAACTGGCATCTTGTCTACTATCTTGAATTAGCAAATCTTTTTGACAGTGTGAACCGTGAGTTTCCCTCATGAGACACTGTGAGATTCACAACGACGGCCTTTCTACATTGCACCACAATAGGGAGCCCCATCTCCGAGTGACACGTGAGCCCCCAGGGAAGGGGTAGGGCTGAATGAGAATGAATGAGACTCAGGGAGAACAAAGAGTTAGCCCATGATAGTCACACCAGAGTGAATGTCTCCCCTACCACACACCCAAAGCATAACTATGCAGATGGTGGCCAGCCCCTTCATCCTGTGGTTGTACAACACCGGGCGAGGAGGGGCTGAACGGAGTTTCCTTGCTCACCCTCCTCCCCTTGTTGGGACAGGACTATAACTTCTCCCACACCTGCTGCCAGCCCAGGTTGCCCAGGAAAGGACCTGTGAGAAATCACACCCAGGAGGTACATACATTAATGATGACGCCTTTGTCTAGCAGGCTCTGCTTCTTGGCCGTCATGACAAAATAATGGGTGGAGTCCTTGTAGTAAACGATGTTCTCCAAATCGATGCCTAGAACAAGAAGCATCTAGACTCAGTTTACCAAACCACACCTTGTTTCATTCCAGGCCTCATCATGTATGTGCAGAATATTCATGTGAGACAAGTGTCAAAGACACACCAGGCTGGAGAAGACAGAACAGAGGGCCAGATGTCACCCAGGCTGGAGCAGCTAGCTTCTATAGTTGCACAAAGACATGTTCAGAAAACAAAACCAAACCAATTCACAACAACCATAGGTGTCCAGTATTTCTAAGTTAGAGCTGGGGAAGAAGTGGGAAGGGCTAGGCAGGACCAGGGATGCTAAGCAATGATACAGCCAAATTTGATCCCAAGATTCTATGTCTCCAAGTCTCATCCTCCAGGGGGTTCCACAGAGCGCTGGGAATTCTCCAGAGGCTATCGCCACCACATTCTGGCCTGCTTGAGAAAGCCCAGATGCAATGCTAGCAACAACTTAAGGGTGGAGGCTGAGGTGGCATTTTGTTTTTAGAGTGTGTATATGTATGTGAGTGTGTGTGTGTGTGTGTGTGTGTGTGTGTGTGTGTGTGCGGAGGCTAGAAGACAGGTGCTGCCCACCTCCTTTGAGACAAGGTCTGTCACTGACCTGAAGCTCACCAATTAGGCTAGACTGTTGGCCAGTGAGCCCCAGGGATCCCTGTCTCCACTCCCTAGGGCTGGATTACAAGCCCACGCCACCACGTGCCCCCATTTTTACTTGAACTCAGGTATTCAACTGAGCCATCTCCCCAGCCTTTAGATGCATCTTTGGTCCTGTGCACTGATCGCAAAATGTTTGTGTTAGGTTTCTGCATTTAAAGCTGTGCTGTGAGATGATAGCTTGGCTCTGTTCTCAAAGGGGTGCAGAGTGCCTCAGCCAGAACCACTGGCTTCATCTGAGAACTTAACACCATAGCCAATCAGCACGGCAGCATTGCGCCCAATGTTCTCACAAGCTCCCTGGTGTTGTAAACCTCAGACTTAGTATACATGAAAGGAAAGTAACAGACACACAGTGACCCAAAAGCATCCTACAGAAGGCGTGCTGGGTAGCCATAGCAACACCTCATTATTACAGTGAAATAGGAAACAGCCATCAGTGTGGCGAGACCCCAAGAGAATCAAAGGAAATTTATGTTTCTTACTATTGGGGGGCGGTGCTCTGCCCTGAAACAATAACCAAGGCTAATGGTCGAGTTTAAAGGAAGCTCATCGAAACCTTTGGAAAAACAAACTGTGTCCTGTCGTAACTCCTATCTGCTAGTTTCTGTATTTATTTTCCTAGCTTCTGAGCGGAAGGAAGGGTTGGAGAGTTAACCATTGCATCATTCAAAGGATATAATGCACTAGAAGGAAATATTAAAACTCATAATAAAGTTTGGGTTGCAGAGAAACTGGGAGGGTCATAAGATGGTAAGCATCGTTGTAATCGGCAAGAGACCCAGCCTAGCTCAGCAACTCATCCCTTTCATAGAAAAAGAGCTTCCGGAAATGATCCCATGGAAAGTTTAATCTGTAACAGTAAATTCATGCAAGGTCGAGATCAGAGGCCAGGGCTCTGAGCCAAAGGCCAGACAATAAACATGTGTGACGTTGGGGGTCAGCAGTCCCTGTTACTAACAGCACGAGTAGAGTAAGCCATAGACAAATGGTCACAGCTGGGCTGCATTGCCACAGCCTTGGCCAACAAACACTGAAACCTGAATGTCCCAGCATCTCTACACATCGCAAACACAGTCCTTTAAGCTTGGAGTGGTGGTACCTGTCTTTAATCCCAGTACTTTAATCCTAGGCTGCAGATGCAGAGGCAGGCAGATCTCTCTGAGATCGATGCCAGCTTGGTCTGCATGGCAAGTTCTAGGTCAGCTGGGGACATTGGGAGGACTTGTCTCAAAAACCAAGTGAGCAAGCAAGCACCACTATCCCTTAGACTTTTCTCCCGTTGGCCCTCTGGACACAGAAAACCATTAGTCTCTCAAAGGCAAAATGAGAACATGCAGTGGTGAGCGTTTGCTGGTCTCCTGCCTTGAACGCTGAGAGATTCCGTTGTGCACCAAACTGACCATCAGGACTATGTTTAAAATGGGGTGTTGAATGAGGAAAATGAGAAATCTGGGCAATAGTTAAAATGTGCTAGGAAGAGAAGCAGGAGAGACTTGGGCACTCTGAATAGAACTGGAGCCACGTGAAATGAGTGGACAGTGGAAATGTACAGGAAATGGTCATCCACCAGTGAAGACCCCATCAGAGAAAGAGATGGCTTGCTCTCACTACGGAGATTTTCTTTTCCCTCCCTCCCTTCCTCCTTCCCTTCCTTCCTTTCTTCTTTCCTTCCTTTGTTATGAGGTAGGGTTTCCTGTACTTGAGACTAGCCTCAAACTCACTATGCAGCCAATGCTACCCTTGAACACCTGATCCTTCTGCCTCCATCTACCAAGTTTAGGGATTACAGGCATGTACCACCACGAGAGAGCTAATTTAATTTTATTGTTATACTACCTTTTCAAAGAATAATACACATTTGTCGTCAGGTTAAAAGGAAAGGAATTTACTTAATGGGAAGAGGCGATCTGTCTCTTTGTTGCTTGCGTATATCCTTATTACCACCTGACAACCCGCTTGTTTGTTTATTGGCTATCTAGCCACAACAGACTGTAACTTAATTCTCAGTTCCCTGGGGTAGCTTAGGCCCTAGACTCAGCAATTGTATTCAATGCATTATACTGCTTTATGTGTCTATTCTTGCCGGATAGGGACTGACTTTAGGTATCAGCATTGACTCTGTACTCCACAAATCTGAGTAAATATAACATACAATATATAACATCCAAAACGTTCCTTAAGATTTCCTGCTGTCCTTGAAGGACCCCTGGCATTTACTGTCTTAAGAGAAAGCTCCCACATTTTCACAGTGAGTCTCTGGTCTCAGGATCCACTGGAAGCTAGCAGGCCCACTGAGCACCTTAGAAATCTTGGACAGGGTTTGGGAAGATAGTTTAATCAGGAAAGTGCTTGTTGCATGAGGACCCAAGTTTGATCCTCTGAATCCATGTAAAATTTAAAAAGCCAGGCACGGTGGCACACACTGTAATCCCAGGGCTGCTGAGGCAGAGACAGATGGATTCCTGCGGCTCACTGGCCAGTCAGCTGTGTCTGGAAGAGACCCCATCTCAACAGTGATGGTGGATCACATATGAAGAATGACAGTAGAGTTTGTCCTCCGGCCTCCACATCTGAATCTGCGTGTGCATGTAGTTGCGCACACACTCACAGAAATGGAGGACAAGGATCTGATTTAGAGGGGTGAGGGTCTCACCTGTTTCTTCTTTCAGGTCCTGAAAGAACTTCTGGTTGAAGATGAAGGCCACACCGCTGATCTCCTCCACTTTGGCCTCGGCTGTACTGTTCCTGTTTATGAAGTTGGCAGTGATGGCAATGGCCAGCTTCCCTCGGAATTCCTTCCTCCTGAATCCTGCGGGAGGGAAGGGCCACCAGGTCAGTCCTCTGGGCATGCCCCTAACATACTGAAAGAGCTCTTTTCAGTGTCCCAGAGGCAAGGGAGTCAGGGGCTCTGGACTTCTAGAGAGCAGAGCAGGCAGAAGCTCTGTTCCCACATGAGGCCTTTGAACTCAGTGGGGCTCTGTCTTTTTCACAGTGTAGGACCATATACATATCTACAGACAGACAGGTGGCTGAAATGATCTGCTCCAGCAGGTGGTCCCAGAGCTCATGTGGAGGTGTCAGCTATGTCACCTAACACATTTATGAAGCCCTTGGGCACTGGGAACTCACACAATTCAAATGAATTTTTTTAGCATTTTAATGGTAGTTTCTTTTACTTTTAAAATATTTTTTAAAGATTTATTTATTTTTCTTTTATTTTATGTGTATGAGTGTTTTTCCTGCATGTGTGTAAGTACACCATGTGTGCAGTGCCCAAAGAGGCCAGAAAAGGGTGTCAGATCCCCTGGAACTGGAATTATAGATGGTTGTGAAGTGCCGTGTGGATGCTGGGACCTGAACTGGGGTTCTCTGCAAGAGCAGCCAGTGCTCTTAACCACCGAACCATCTCTCTAGTCCTTTCTACTTTTCTTTTGAAAAGTGGGATTATAAGACTGAATTCCTTCAGGACAGGGTTAGTAACAAGTTTTCTTTTATCTCTGTGGCTATAGGCTGTGTTGTCTCTTGTTCCTCCTCCTTTACCCAGGACACACGATGATAAATCTATCTCTTAGTACCTCCTTCCAGATGTGATCTTTTGGGAAATGGGATCATGGGAGATGTAATTAATTAATATGAGGTCTACTGGAGTAGGATAAGGCTCCTATTGCAATATGACTGATACCTCTATTCACAAGGAAAGTTGGACACAGATACCCAGAGGGAGAAAACTCTGTGAAGATGAAGGCAGTCATGTGGGTGAAGCTTCCAAAAGTCAAGTAACGCCAAAGACTAGCAAGGGAACTAATGTACTAACTCCAGGGATTGGTACTTAGTCCCCACTCAATGAATGTATAATGAACAGATACAACTCTAACTTGCAACTAATTTAATAATCTTGCTTTTCAGAGAGCTTTTCAATTTAATTTTGAAGATTTGTCTATTTGTGTGTGTGTGTGTGTGTGTGTGTGTGTGTGTGTGTGTATGAATTTATGTGTATCCCATGCATGTAGGAGCCCATGGAGGCTTGGAGAGAGTGTCAGATTCTCTGGAACTGGAGTTAAAGATGGTTGTTACCTACCCTACGGATGCTGGAAACCAGACCTAAGTGCTCTTAACTGCTGAGTCCTCTCTCTAGGCTCTATTTTTATATTTTTAAGATTTTATTCTTTATTTATATGTATGTGTATGCATGTCAGAGACCAGAGAGGGTGTCAGACCCCCTAGAGCTGTAGTTGTGAGCCACTTGGACTCCTGAAAGAGCAGTCAATACTCTTTTAACAACTGAGCCATCTCTTGAGCTCCTTAGTTCATTTGTAAATTAACTTACAGTAATTGCATGTATTTATGGCATACAACACAACACCGGATATATGCAGATTTTAAGCATTGACCAAATCAAGGTAATGAGCATATCCACCCTTGCCATCATTCATCAGTTCCTGACAGTCTATGCCACGTCCCTCCTGTCACTACTCTGACATGTACATGACACTATTGTTGATTATGGCCACTCTGCTATCCTACAGGGAATCAGCACTTAGCCTGGCTTCTCTATGTGGTTTATAGGACGACTTCTCTGGAATCCACACAGTGGATCTCAGCAGGTGGGCCCATTTCCAAAGAGCCCTTCTAACCCTCCTCTTCAAGCTTCTGATCTTCTGACCAGTTCAAAGTTACCCTGTTCCAGGCAAGCTGTTAATAAATGTGACCCCAGCACTGTTTTCTATGGTTTGAATGGGTCCCTCAAATTCACATGTTGGAAATGTAATCTCCCAATTCACACACACGCTAATGGAGATGGGGCCTTTGAGAAGTGGTTGAACTATTAATCACTCTGCCCTTAAGAATGGATCAATTCATTGCTTCTCAGCCTTCTTACTAAAACAAATGTAAGAATAGATTAATTCAGTTATATATTCATGGATTAACTGGTCATCCCCAGTTTCCAGAAGCATGAGTAAAATAAACCTTTGTTCTGAATAAATTATCTGGCCTCGGATATTATGTTATAGCAACAGAAAACAGCCTGAGACACGACTCATGCAGACACAGACTTGTTGCCATCATCTTTCCCTCCAGTCACCTCAGGGAAATCTCAACACATCTGCCTACCATATCCTCCAGCCTAATGCTGATTTTCTCAGCAAGAAGGAATCCTCTGTGTCCCATATGTCTTGACTGAGACCTTCCTTTATGTCTTTCTCCATTGGAACAGAAATGGCTATTATTCTTTGTCAAAGGAACAAGAGTGGTTACTGTTTTCCCATCTACTATTTCTCACCTGGGGTGAGCTAGTCTCCCAGGATGCATTTAGCAACATGTAGAGATATTTCTGGTTGCCACGACTGAGGGGTGCTACTAGAATCACTTGGGTTGAGAACAGCGTCCTCTTGACAAAGAAGAAGAGAAGCACGTGGTCCCCAAAGTCAACAGGGTCAGCACTGTAGTACTCTGCCCTGGTCTGGACAGGCGTGCCAAGCCCCACCCTTCTGCACGCCCTCGCTCATGAAAGACCAAACTACTCAGACATGCATTTTTCCTGAACCGCCAAAACAACTCCCAAAGTTGTATGAGCACCCAGGTGGAGCAGCTTGAAAGTGCCAATCAGATATCTGCAGCCTGTGAGCCTTGAGAAAGGCAAACTCAGAAAGCAGAACAGTGCCTACGCTGGGATACCATTGGCACCATGTTGCTAGTCGGTCTCGGCACCACAGACTCAGAGAACACCGCGTGTATAGATGTGGTCTGTCCGCTGGTCCATCTGAGGTCAAGGTGACTTATGTGAGTCCTGACAGTGGGGGGTTTCTCTCCCGATCTATCTAGACCTTGCTGTGAGAGAGCTCGCTATGCTTCTAGCTATGGAGCTCAGAGAAGCGTGGCTTTGAATGCTGACAGTGTACCTAACGAGCTGGCCAGCACCAGGAGTGCTCAAGGTTATTAAAAGAAAGGGGCTTCTACTTTGGTTAGCAGTGCACCTGAATGTGAACGAATGGTATTAAAAGCATGAAATGTTTGTCTTAGATGAGGCAAGAAAAGACTGTGCAGAGCTTTCGCTTGCACAACAGGTGTCAGTGCGTTCCTGTTGACCTTTCCCACAGTATCCCACCTCTCTAAAGCACCTTCCAGGTGATTCCTTCCTCAGCCCTTGCCCCAGTGTTAAGAAGGCTCCTCTACCTACATTTCCCATTCAGGGAAAGGCGTGGAGGGGGTTCACATGCTCAGTCTCACATGAGGATAGTCCACTGGGCCTCAAGCAAGACAGGGCAGCCTGCCCTCCATTCCAGCTGTAGCACCTGTCACCTTGTCCACCCTTTGCCAATCACCTCCCCGTTGTCCCCCAGCCCAAAGAAGTGGAGTCCTCACCTTCTAGAGTGTTTCTGCGGCCATCAGCACCAATGATAACATCAAACTCAAAGTCAGACAGGGCATGGTCTTCTGGGAGGAATTCTGCCCGCCAGCCAATTTCTACCAGGACAGAAAGATGAGATGAGCTGACACGGGTGGGGAGTTGGGGGAGTGTGTTACCCCTTCTGTGGGCCATGAGAAAAGGAGGATGACCTAGCGGAGCCTTCTAAAGAAAGGCCATGTAGGCATCAGCCATGTCCAGCCTTGGATACTGAGACATGATGTGGCCATCTATAGAGTTCATGCTTGAGGACCATGCAATCCAACAACAGCAAAAACCCAAAATCCTCATGATATTTTAAGTAAGTTTATGATTTTGGGTCAGCCATATTTATAGCTATCCTTGGCTACATATGATGGCCCAGATTGCAGTGTGGTTACACCTGGACAGTCCGGATTCAGGTTCTCTCTGGCAACCTTTAGTATCCATGAAATCCAAAACAAAGTTAACCAGCTGCACCACCTCCATGCCTGCTTTAACGGACTGCCTTCGCTAATCCATCCGTAAGGGTTCCGGAACCAGTCTCCTTTGCCTGCCAGATTCTACCATACTGGTCCCATCAATGTCTTCTCATGGTTAAACAGATCCCAGGTGGCGTGACATGGCAAGGAGTCAGTTTGGACCTCTGCTTCTTGCTCAAATGTCCTCTGCACAGCACACTGATTTTAGAAACACACTCTCAGGACAAGCCGGGCTTGGTTCACATAATTATGATGGATTGTCCGGCAGAGATATTTGAATACTTGGGAACCCACAGTCTTTGAATGCCTTAAATGATGCTGTCCTGCTTCAAAAGCAAGGGAAGCCTCCTGAAATTCTCAAATATGCTGTGCAGAGGCCAGAAGAAATCAGAGCTTTACCCTCTGCAAGGTTCAGACACAGCTGCCTGGTAACTCTCAGAGCTTATGAAGCAGTAGGTAGCTCTGACAGTAAGTAGGATGCAGAAGTTTACAAACAAACCCTATGACTACAGTCGGCATGAGAGATCAGAATTCAGTTTTAGTTTTCTGAGATAGGGTCTCAGTGTGCATGTAGCCCAGGCTAGACTTGAACCCACAACTTTTGTGCCTCAGCTCCCTGAGAGCTGGGATTACAAGTGTATACTACCATGCTCAGCTAAAATGGTAGAATTTAAAGAAACATATTAAAAGGAGAAAGAACAACATTACCTTCTCAGGCATACCTAGATAGATGAGTTTTATGATCTATAAATTAAGCCTCAGTAAGATTAAAAATACTGTTGGGTATGGTGGAACCTATAATCCAAGCACTTGGGAGGTAGAGGAAAAGAGATCAGAAGTTTAAAGGTCATCTTTGGCTACACAGGAAATTTGAGGTCAGCCGGGACTACACAAGACCTGCCTTAGGGGGGAAATATTATATATATATATATATATCAAGAAATATCTCAGCTTTTTATTTCACAGCTGCTATAGAAGTCTCACTTTCCTTGCTGGGTTTTAAAATCTTGAGGCCACAGTGGGTGCGTCCGCATCTATGTGTGAGCTCATGGCATCCAGCACATCTGAACGGACTCCACCACACTACCAGGCCTGTGTCTTCTTTCCTGCTACTGACTGGGCCTCCTATGTCAAAGCATCATCTCCCAGGGACCGAGAAACCAAATTATGGGTTCCAAGACTTAATAATAATGCACTTCCCCCTCCCCCCACCCCACATCACCCTCGGGAGCTGAAGCCTAAGCCTAAAGCCACAGAAATGGTCAAAAAAGGTAAAGTATTTGTTAGTGGACATATGCCAAACATCTCTCAGCAAAAATAACTTGCAAGAGATAGCCTCTGCGAGCCGTAAGCATGGCTTCCCACTTGCAATATGTGCCCGCAAGACAGAAGAGGAAAATTGCACTGTACTTTGATTTTCTTGGTCTTCAGGAGGCTCTAGAACCTTCACAAATTCTACATTCACATGGATCTCCACTCCCAGCATCAGGGCCACTTTGAACAGGATGAGCTGCAGTTGCCGAATACCTGTCAGGAAGGGAAGGGGAGACTGTCAGGGGCAATGCTTGAGCACCTCCTGTGTGCACAGTACTGCAGAGTTGTGGCCCAGTGATCTTGGAGTCTAGCAGTACAACAGCAGTGGTCATCATTGGGCACTGAGTTTGTGCCAAGTACCTGGGGTTTTCCATTCAGCCTTTGGTGGCCCTTTGGGACCTTGGTTAGTCTCATTTAATAGAGACATTAAGACTTAATAGGGTTAAGTGATAGCTTGAGGTCAGACGGTACAAAAACCAGAAGGCAAACTGGTGTCTGATTTGATGACTGTTAGTCATGCGAGGGTGCTATAACTAGGGAGGCTCTGGCTCTCCTGCTGGGCTCTGGATCTGACGACATAAGGTGGGAAGAGGAGCAGACAGAGAGACCAAGAGCCCAAGGAAAGTCAGTGATCAAACGACTCATTTGCTGGGGCCCGTGACTGAAGCTCCTCACCCTGTAACGGGGAGGGGCGGGTGGGTGGGGAATTCTCCCTTCAAAGCTAGTTTCAGTGCCTTTTACCACCCTCCCGGAGACCTTGAGTGAATGGAACCTCGTTTGCCCCTCACCATTCTGCACGAATGAACATCCTCCAAATATTTTTCAGCACCATGATTCCTTTCCCACTCTCTGTGAGTCTCTTCCTATTGAGTGGCCTGAGCTCATTTAATATTTACCGAACATCTGCAACGAGTCAAGTGTCATATGGTGCACAAGAATGGGCACAAGACCTCTAGTGGAGGAAGCAGATGAACAAAAGCACAGGGCCCAGAGACAGGGTGGGAAGTGGCAGTACAGGCTTGGGGTGGGGGCCAAGAGAGAGCCAAGAGAGGAGAAATAGAGAACACTGAGTCCCGACTGGGCGTGGTGGCGCACGGCTGTGAACCCAGCACGCGGGAGGCAGAGGCAGGCAGATCTCTGTGACTTCAAGCCTGGTCTACATAGGGAGTTCCAGGTCAGCTACCCAGCTATGGCTAGAGAGAGACACTGTCTCATAAAAAAAAGATCATCAAATCCCTTGGAAACACAAGGCCACGGTGAGGCTTCTGGTGAAAATCTCTTCAGTGTGTGACGGGGGAGAAACAGACTGTCACGGGAAGAGTGTGCGTAGACAGAACAAATACTTTGAGGGAACTGATGGTAATAGGGTACCCACAGTGGGCTGTGGGTACGGGCAGTGTTCAGGACAGGAAGACAAGTGACAGGAGAAAGCAGGAGGAGAAGAGGAATCCGGGAGGGTCTGGAGCTGGAAGTGGGTGATCTGGGGATGCTAAGAAGGTGAGGTGTGCAAAGGGCAGGCTAGCCTGTGGTTCCCTCCCCCAAGCACAGGGGCGAACATCTGCGAACAACCTAGAGGCTGGGATGAGACTGGAGGAAGTGGTGAGCAGTAACAGGACACAGTGCTGCTGAGCACTGTGGAACCAAGGGCACTGCTGGGGCTGGAAACCAGGGTCTGAACGGAGCCAGATGGCTGGTCTACAGAGCCCAGCCCGTGACCTGCCACGGGACGACCCTTCCAGGGGAAGCCTGCTCACTCCCCATAGTGTCAAGATTCCTGGCTGATCTGGTTCCAGCGCACAGCAGGTGCTCAGTAGTTCCCCGGCCTCCCTTCTCACCGGTCTGGAGCTACCCCTGACAATGACAGTTCTAACCACAAGGCCAGGTGCATCTCTCAGCACGGCCTGAAAGCAGAGCTCAACACTGTCACTACCCCACAGTGTGTCTTCTCTGGGTGGGACACAGAATCCTGCCAGCTCACGCTGTGGCTTTCTGGGCAAATACAAGTTTCTTTCCGTTGAACTCCTGGAATTTTCTCATCCCAAAGTGGGAATAAACTCTGGGCCACTGCTGGTAAATTCTTCTGTGCCTGAATAAATTACACCCTTAGCGGCTGATAATTCTCTCCAGTCACTCCCGCCCACACCCCACTCCACTTTCCCATCGATGCTCTTTGCATATGGACAAGGCTCTCAGGCCCCCTCTCTGCCATCTGCACGGGCAAGCATTGGCTGAGAGTTGCAGCTCCTCGTTCTCGGGTTTGGGAACCACCGTGTCCACTGTCCACCACTGCATACAAAGCATTTTCTTACACTTACTACATGTCACACATGGTGCTAAGCATGTTATGAACTTGACCCCATGGAATCTTAACAATTCAGGGAGACAGGCATTAATCATGTTTTATAGGAGAGAAAACTGAGGCCTGAGGAAGGAACTTGACTCAAGTCAGCAAGAAACAGGAGAGACATACATTTTGTAGTCAGTTCATTTCAAACACTTGACTCCCCTACAGTTAACCCGCCTGACTTTCGTAGGTTATATTACCATATATATATATAATAGCTGGGCACCTCCTCCTTGGAAAGCTGTGTAAAAGCAGAGTGCTCTCCCTAAAGCCTGTATGTACACATCCTGCCCGAGGAGTCCATGTGTGAGTAATGATAGAACAGGAGCTGTACTCCACACGGGCCTTCAAGGACTTCCCTCCCTGGGCTCCCTGAAGTTGCCTCGTGCTGCCTTCTCTCTCTTCAGAGCTCACAGAAACACTGCTAAGAGACCCAACTATGTCAGTCTTCTAATCTAATACCTGCCCTGGCCCCCCAGTACCAACAGCACAATATCCAAAGTCCTTTCTACAAAGATGTCTCAATCATCTGGCCCCGTGAGAGGTTTTGTGAGATCTCTCTTATGAATTCATCTAGCCAGTGTGAGTCACTCTGTTAAAATATGTTTTATTGCTGGCGAAATCTTGGTGAGCTCCCTGCGAGTACAGACTCTACTGTTTACCTCTGGGGTTTGCATTTTGTTCACTCATTCCACAGATGTCTATTGTACAGCTATTACGTGTCAAGCATTCTCAGGCCCCGGAGACAGGTCATTTGGCAAACAGGATGTGTCACAGTCCTGACTGGTATTTAAGTCTAGTTGGACATAATACAGAACAAGTCACAGAGCAGACTGTTGTGATCTGAGTGTGAAATGTCCCTCAGAGGTTCCTGTATCTGACATCCCATCCCCTTTCGGGTGGTGCTGTTTTGGGAGGTGGGGCCTAGCTGGAAGAAGCACGCCTTGAGGGTTACAGCCTGGCTATTCTGACAGCACCTGTTTCCTGATCTGCCAAGATGTAAGCGGGCAGCTACTATATGCTGCCTCCACCGAGCTGTCTGCCTCCACCGAGCTGTCTGCCTCCACCGAGCTGTCTGTCTGCCTCCACCGAGCTGTCTGTCTGCCTCCACTGAGCTGCCTGCCTCCACCGAGCTGTCTGCCTCCACCGAGCTGTCTGCCTCCACCGAGCTGTCTGCCTCCACTGAGCTGTCTGCTGCCTTGCCTTATCTGACCTGAGATAAAGTAAACTCTCCTCAAACTGATTCCTGTCAGGTATTTGGTCATAGAAATGAGAAAACTAAGATGTGCCCTGTTCAAAGTCAGACCCTGATGTCCTCGAAGTTCCCCAGCCACAAGCCCCACTCACTGATGTGGTCGATGGAGCCAGCACAGAACTTCCCATAGAACTTCTTGGCTCCGAGGCCCCGTAGGTCATGGATGGTGAACGGCCAGAGGTGGAGCACATTGTTCCGGGAGAAGGTGTCCCTCTTCTCCACCACAACCACTTTGGCTCCCAGGTAGGCAAGTTCAATGGCAGTGCGCAAGCCACATGGTCCACCCCCAATGATGAGACACTGGAGAGGGAGAGAAGAAAGATGCTCAGCACCTTCAAATGTCCACTTATCCATTTCATTGAGGTGCAACCCCGCCCCTAGCCAGGACACACGGGACCCAGGGAGAGGTCACTGTAATAGGTTGCAGGAGGTTCAGAGTGAGACCAAAGCAGGTTTGTATGCCATCCCTGGCATAGGACCTCTTCATTTCCTTATCTTGAACTGGGTCTATGAAGAGTGCTTCTCATAGGGTTATTATAAATAAGACCATCCTGGAGCTGGACAGATGGCTCAGTGGTGATGAGCACTTGGCTGCTCTTGCAGAGGACCTGAGTTCAGTTCCCAGTACCCACATGGTGGCTAACAACTGTCTGTAACTCCAGTTCTAGGGGATCTGACTCCCTCTTCTGACCTCTGTGGGTACTGCATGAGACACAGGTGCACTTACATACATGCAGGCAATACACTCATACATATAAAATAATAAAAATAAATAAGATCATCCTAGGAAAGTATATGGGGCTCAGTTACAGAACACTGGCCTAGTATGTGTAAGGCTCTGGGCTACATCCTCAGCACCACTAAATCAATATAGTAAACTAATAAACTTCTTGTATGTCATAAAAAAAAAGCACATGGTACATATTTCTCATGAGCTTAGATTAGCGAATAGTTTCTTTGAGACAGAATAAAAAGCAAAAGAAAATATTGATAAATTAGACTTCATCAAAATTTAAAACCTTGGTGCTGGGCTGTACAAATGGATTGGCAATTAAGAGCATTTCCTATTCTTCCAGAAGGCCCAAGTTTCATTCTCAACATCAATGTTGGGTGGTTCACAACCACCTGGAACTCCAGCGTCAGGGGTCTGACATCCCTAGTACATGTGCACAAACTCATACACAGACACGCAGACACACACATACATAAAAATAGAACTATAAAAGAAACCTTGGTGCCTCAAAGGATACCATTAAGAAAGTGAAAAGAAGCCAGATGTGGGGGTGCATGCCTATAAGACCAGGCCAGCCTGTCTCAGCTCCCCGGCCCCCCAAAAGAAAGGAAGAAATGGAAAACAGTCGCGCTGATGGGAGAAAATATTTGAAAATCATTATCTAATAAGCTGTGATAGAATACTTATATCTAATATACAAAGAATTATCACAGATTATAATGCAAAATAGCTCAAGTAATCACCAGGTAAAAAATTCAAAAAGATATTTTTTGTAATAATGATATATAAATGGTCATAAAAGTACAAGAAAATATGTCAATAAAATCAGATAAATGAGAAACAAAGGCATTTTCTCCCCACTCACCAAGAAGGCTTTAATTTAAAACAGAGAGTGGGGCTGGAGAGAAGGCTCAACGGTTAAGAGGACTGGCTATTTTTGCAGAGGACTGGGGTTCAGTTCTCAACACCCAAGTGGTGGCTAACAACCACTTATAACTCCAGTCCTCTTCTTCCCTTCATGAGCACTGCACACATGTGGTGCACTCAACATACATGCAGGCAAAGCACTCGTACACATAAAATAAAAATAAATAAGATATTTTTTTAAAAAGAGAGAATGGAGATGGGGACATTCAAACCATCCTGTGTTGTCAGCACAAAAGCTTTGAAATGATCTGGTCTAGTAATTCCTCTAACAGCTAAACATAGAGGCACCAGGTCAGCTAGCAGATCTACTCTTAGAAAACATAAGTGTACACAAAACCCTCTCCATGAATGTTGAGGGTAGTTAGTTCACAGCAGCCCTAATGTGGAAACAGCCACCTCTATGAATTCAAGAATAAACAAAGTGTGGTATATCTATTGATAAGTAGATCTGTACAATGGAATATTATCCAGTTATTAAAAGGAGTCAAGTTGCAATGTTCGGCTAGATCTTGAGCATGTTGCGTGGAATGAAGAACACCGAACACAAATGGATGCATAGTGCATACTTCTGTTGACATAAGATACCCAGGGATCCATAGGGATCCAAGGATTCACAATAACATGGCTACAGGGAAGAAAAGATTAGGATGCGACTGATACTGGATATATGCTTTTTTTTTTTTTTAAGAATGTTCTGGATTTAGCAACGGTGATAGTTGTTAAAAGCACTGCAACTTTAGTTGGGTGAATCTTATAGTATATGAATAAAAATCATATGAAAGCAGGGCCAAGTAGTACATGCCTATAATTCTAGGACTCAAGAGGCTAAGGCAGGATTGCAAATTCTAGAGGAAGTCCCCAAATCAAACAAACCAAAAAATTGTATGAGAAATAAGTCAGTGGTCAAGAGCTTGGCACACATTAGTGTAAATGCTGTTTTTACTACTGAAACCTAGGGACTACCTTCTAGGAATCCCCGGGCCATGGACTGAGTTTTGAAATCAATGACGAGACTTCCATTCTATTCAATAGCTTGCAGAACGGGACTAGCTAATTTCGCCTGGAATGAAAGGGCTTCCCACATAATGGCTCTTTCTGTTATTGCCAGTATTCCTCTAGTCTCCGTTTATGGAAGATACACTAAGCATCAGGCATGGTTTCAAGGGTTCTATGTTTTTTAGCTCTGAAACTAATGAACTATTATTTTGATCATTTCACAAATGGTGAAACTGGGACCAAAGCAGCAAGGTTAACCAACTAACCAGTCTGTGGTTTCAGATCGAAAGGGGCAGAGCCAGGGTCTGAACCCAGATGGTCTTGCTCCTGAGCCTGCCATGTAGGACTGCTTCTGGCTTGCCAGAAATAAAGTCTAAAATTTCAGCTGATGGAGTGCATTCGAAGAGAAGGAAGGGGAAAGGAGAGAAGGGCACCTTGAAGGGAGAGAAAAGAGGAGAGGCGGTCTGCAGCCAGGTGCTGAAGGTCTTAAATGCATTGGTTTTGCTGGCCAATATTGGGTCATGTGGGGAAAAAGAGATGAACAGGTCTTTGTATAAGGTCCTACGCCAGGTCACTGCATGTTGAAGACTGCATCCTCAGGGAAGGACACAGCTTGTTAGAACAGAAGGGGGACACATGGTGACCCAGATAACCATACTGAGTAACAGCGCTTCTGTCCCATTTTCTGCAAAACCCCAGTGTTGCATGAAAACTGAGGAACACGGCAGTGATCCAGCTGAGACAAGAGTTCACGGGGGAGCGTGTGTGTGTGTGTGTGCGTGTATGTGTGTGTGCACATGTGAGTTGGATGTGTGTATGCGTGTGTGTGCACAAATGTGCATGTGAGTGTATGGGTGTGTATGCACGTGTGTATGAGTGTGTGCGTAAGCATGTGTGTATGCATGTGAATGTGTGTGCCTATGTGTGTATGTGAATGGCTGAAGCTGTTCAACAAGGCACTAAGTAAGACCTGCATCCACTCCCCACTCACTGACGCTGCGGAGGCATCTGGAAACTTCCCTCTGCTGAGGATCAAATGTTATCTTAAAAACACACATTCCCCTTCCTGAGTAAATACTCTGTCCTCAGGGCTGTCACTCTCTGGGCTGCCAGATTCCCTGAGGGAAAATTTGACCAGGCAGATCAGAAGCTCCCACACTGCAATCAGTGTGGTATACTGGCTGGAGCCTTCCAGAGAGCTTGTAGACACCCAATTAGGGGAAATGAAGTCACTGCTAAGATGTAGCTCACCCCCAGAGACATCAGGGAGTGGGTGGGGCCCTTGCTTCCTCTCTGGACAGAGGCGCCTAGAGAGAGCCAGGTCCTCCAGCCCAACTACGCTCCTTATCTCACGCCTCAAACAGCTCCTCACTCCACATAGCCAGACAATGATGGTCATTTCAGAGCCCGCTCCAAACCCCAGGCTCGTAAGTTTGCTTTGGGGTGAAGTCCGGACCCGTTACATGTCTTTGCAGTTACTGCATCGTTTCCTGTTGGCAAGCTCTATCACTCCAGGGCCAGAGCTGGGCCAGCTGGAGGATGTGGGGTGAAGAAGGCAGGGAGGAAGGGACACCTTCCGCAGCCTTCCATCCATCAGGCCCAGCCCATCACTGGGCCCATCACTGGGCCCTCCAGGCAGGGGCCACTGTGCACAGTATATATAAACAGCGGGCAGGTCCAGTTTCCTATCCAGCTGGCATTGCCTGAAATCTCACTGGAGAACACTGCTTTCCCGCCATCTCAGGCTCCACTATGTATGGGTCTGAAATCTCAGAGATGCCAATCATACCATAATCTGAAGTCAAAGCAAATACCAACAGACTGAGTTATGTGAGGGAGAAAATTCAGGCTGGTACAAGGGCCAGTTGGTAGAAGGCCAGGACAGCTCCCCCTGGAATACGCTAGTTATGATCAGCATGGGGACTTGGTGTCCTGACAAGTGCTGAAATACCAAGCTGTCCTGTGTCTGGGCAGAGAAGCAGCATCAAGCAGGGGGACCCATGGTCAATGAATGCCCTGAACATCAGACACACCCCAACAGAGCGATCACAGAAGCAAAGGACTCTGCTAATTCAACCTGAAAGACCCTCTTTTCCCCCAGACCCACCCAGTCATTGCTGCTGAGGACTGATAAAGAGAATGCTTCATCAACACTCAGCCTGCTGGTCAAGTGCTTGCTGCAGAAGCATGAGGACCTGAGTTCGATCCCATAACCCATGTTAAAAAAAGCTGGGGTTGGTTGTGCTTACTTGTAAAAATATTCCAGCTCTGGGAAACTAGAGATATGTGGATCCCTGGGCTTCACTGGCCAGTCTACCCAGTGGTGAGCCCCATGCCAGTGAGAGACCCTGATCTCCTAGGGCATAATGCTTGAGATTGTCTTCTGGTCTCTCTCTCTCTTCTCTCTTCTCCTCTCTACACACACACACACACACACACACACACACACACACACACACACGCACACACGCACGCACGCACGCACACACATGCATCCCCCCATTAATCAAAATAAATTCAGCTCCAAGGCCTTTATCTGGGCTCTAAATGAGATGGAGAGCCTCCTCCAGTGTTCCTACTGGCTTGGGCCTTGCTGATGCCCCAGAACTAAGCTCTGCATGTTATCATCTGCTGGGCCTCAAGAGCTGCCCCTGTCCTTTGCATTATCTCTTTGCTTGGAGCCCAAACACTGCCTGGTACTCCAAAGGACCAATGCATAGTTGATGAATGAATGAATTCCTCACCCACTCGGTCCTGGCTCTCTGACATGTTGGGTTCATGTCAGTCGAGGTTAATATCTGCAGATTCCCACCCAGACAGAGGAAATGGGGGTCTGCCAAGGCCACCAGCATCACAGATGACAGCATATTAGTGTGCTCCGGGTAATATGAATTACTGCTCATGGGGAAGCAGGCCTATTCAACAGCAGCAGGAAACCCATGATAAAGATAAGCTTGGCAAAGATCAGGCCTGCACATTCTCAGAGAAGAGAGACAAACACTGCATGGAGAAAACAGCTCTATCAAGGGGCGGGAGCAGGGACTACAGCCAATATGCTTGGCCAGCACATAGCACCGGGGCGGCCCCACCTTACACGGGACCCTTGCTCCCTTCAGAGGGGCCATCTGTAAACATGACTCTTCTTTTTGCACGTATACATGTATGGGTGTGCACATGCACGTTTGCATGTTGTGTGTGTGTGTGTGTGTGTGTCCAAGGTTGATATCAGGAATCTTCCCTAATTATCCCACATCTTATTCAACTGAACCCTGAGTTCACCAATATAGGTTAGTGTAGCTAGTCATTTCACTCTTGCTCTGAGGAGCCCCTCCCCACCAGTCTCTGACTTCTGGGAGCTGGAATCAGAGCCACCATACCCAGCTGGCATTTACTAGAGTCCCGGGGAACCACACTCCAGTTCCCAGGCTTGTACGGTTAGCGCCTTATCCACTGATCCATTTTTCCAGTTCAGTGACTCGTTTATTGACAGCACAGTGCATCTTCCAACCATCTGTCTTCCTAGCCCATAAGTAGATGGGCACACTGGGATTCAGTCTTGAGTCCTAGAGAGAAATACTAAATGGACCAGAAGCTAGGCCAGGGCTCAACCATCCACTGGCTTTATTTCTGTTTCTGCTTTCTGTCTCTATTCGCCTTGGGTGCGGTGTAGGTCAAGGTTATGGTGAGGTGTTGCACAAAGCCAGCACTGGAAATGGCCTGCAGACCGGACGGGGTGTGTATGTGTGTGTATGTGTGTGTTTCCTAGCCTGCTGATCACTGTCCTGCCGCTCAGCTGAAATGATGCTTACTGCATCTCAACTGCACTCTGTCAGGCACACCCCCAACCACTTCCTGTATTTCATCTTTGCAACTGCCATTTGGAGGTGTTAGCCTCACATCCACTTTCTAAGTGGAGAAACAAACGGGGGCATAGAAAAGTTAAGCGAGGGCTCAGTGGGTAAGAGCAGATACTGTACAAGCATCAGAGTCTGAGTTCAAATCTGCCGCGAGCGTGGTCATGCACGTGCCTGTACCCAGCACAGTGGCGGGCTGAGACTGCAGGGCTTCAGGGCTTGCTGGCTGCAAACCTAACTCCAGGTTCCGTGAAAGACCCTGTCTAAAAGGAACAGGGCAGAGAGCGACAGAACAGGACACCTAATGTCCTCTTTTGGCCTCTGCAAGCATATGGGCATGTATACATGCCACACATGTGTGCAAAAGTCAAGCAACATATTCAAGGGACCTCCTGGTATGAGCAGTGTAACCAGAAATGACAAATATAGATCTGGGGACAGTTCCATTTGTCAGCATTTTGCCCCTTGGCCTCATGAGTCTGCTCATATTACTGTCTGGTTTGGAGGTCATAAATACAGCCCTCCATTCTGAGGAGCTAAAAACTGGAAGCAGAGAGGGTAAGGAATTTCTCCCACGATTACATAATAGGTAGGTGGTCAGATCTGGATTTGAACCAAGGCCTGTACTTGTCTGAAAGTAAAAAGCCTGAGTAGAGGGACATGGTAAAGATGGAGGGAGGTCATCTCTCTCCTTCCCTGCACAGAGGCCACTGAATGGATTATGAATTCATCCTGAGTCCTCAGGGCTTCTGCACGGCCCAGCTGAGCTTTGTGCGATTCCCCAGAGTTCAAGTTCCAGAAGCAGATGGAGTCTGAGCCTGGGCAAGTTCTGAGAAGCCACTGGCAGGTGCCACAGAAGCGGAATTTGGGCTCAGATAGCATTTGTGCTTTATGGTGAGCTGATGGCCTGGCTGGGTCTGAGGAGACCAGGCACAGCGCTGTCTCCCTGGGAGCAGCAGCTTTCCTGGCAGGCTGGCTGTCTTGGGCAGCACTCTGGTGCTAGGGACGTGCCACCAAACTTCCCAGGGTGGCTTCACAGCCTCCGTTAGGACCCAGGCAGGAAACCTGTGGCTGTTGCTGGGTGACCACAAGTAAAATCAGCCTGTGCAGAATCGTAGGATGAAAAGCATTCAAAGCCAAAGCACTTCCCTGTACCTGCAGGGAGAGAGAGGGGGCTCATGCGGGGGCTGAGGGAGCTTATAGCCTCATTCTGCAGGGCAGTGTGGAGGGGGGTTCATGAGAGATGTGATCACAAAGAGCCCAGCCATCTTTGGCAGGACGTTAAATCTCATTTGATAGGTGAGACCCTACTTTATCCAACTCTCAGACTCTCTGTCTCTGTCTCGTCTCTTTCTCTCTCTCTAGCTTTGTGTAGTCCAGTCTGACATCAAACAACTCAATAAACAGCCAAGGATAACCTTGAACTTTGGATTCTCCTGTCCCTACCTCTACCAAGTGCTGGGATGGGAGGCACGTGCCACCACGCCTGGTTTACGCAGTGGTGGGCTTTAAATCCAGGAGTTCACATACACTAGGCAAATGCTCTGCCTAGTGAACTATATCCACAGCCTCCAACTCGATCTTGCATCTAAATCACACCCATTTAGCTATTCCCAAATAACAATTACGCTCCACTTACTAACCTTAGAGATTTACAGAAAGGAATTGGGAAAAGCTATCCTATTCGCCACATTTCCCCTCAAGAAAATATATCCCAGTTCCTATGAGAAACATTCCATCCACTTTGTCCTTTCCTCCTGGCTGGAGCCTCTGGGTGCTCTCCTCTCATGAGCAGTGAAGCCAGGGTCCACAGGTTCTGAACCTAGGGACAGTTTCATTTGCAAACATTCTGTCCTTTGGCCTCACTGGTATGCTCAAATTGTTCTGGAAGTCATAAGCACAGTCCTCTGCCTTGTACTGTCTCTGGGGCCATTCAGGACTCATGACATCTCTTCATCCAAAGCAGAAGGTCTCTGAGGTCAAGACCAGTGCCCCCCCAATGGGGCTCCTGCTAATAGAGTCAAAGCACTAACTCAGTCCTAATTTTGATGCTCATGTGTTCCCAGAACTGGACATTGGAAGACCTCACCATGATCTCCAGGCCCCACATGACCTTGCGCACCAGTTTCTTTCCAATTTCAGTGCCCACCACACATCCCATCTTTGCTCCCCAAGATCTTCCCACTGCTTTGCTCTCTGCCTGGAACATTCTGAAATCCATCTAATCATCTATTGTTTTTTAACTTTTACAAAAGCATCTACTGTAGGAAATACAGGGGTCTGGTTTTAGTTTCTTAATGGTAACACCCCACTAACAAACAATCTTGTAAATGCTTGTAAGTATTTTCAGTGTCTAAATGGGGTTTCTTCTCCAGGTCTCCTCCCATCTTTATTCTGGTAGCTTCACAATATTTTTGGTATTACAAAAGTTGCAAGAACCAGGAAACATGGAAATACTGGCCAATCTAGCTTCTACAATTAGATTTTACTCTTCTCGTGTCTTTCATCATTATCTATCCATCCATCATCCAACCATAATCTATCTACCCATCCATTCATCCACATGTCTGTTCATCCATTCATCAATATGTCTATCCATTTATTCAACCATTTGTCCATATATCCATCCATCCATCCATCCATCCATCCATCCATCCATCTTCTCATCAATTTATCTTACTTTTTGATGCATCTCAACTCAATAGCAGAATCAGGTTAGAATAGGCTGACTGGCCAATAAGCCTCCCTATCCCGCAGTGCTGGAGATTAAACTCATGTACTCATGCTTGTGAGTAAGCATTTTACTGACTGAGCCATCTCTCCAGCTCATGAAATGCACATTTTTAAATTTTTTATTTATTTTTATTTTATGTGTATGAGTGTATTGCTTGCATCATGTAACTACACCCGTGTCATGTAATCCCCGTGGAGGAAAGAAGAGGGTGTCAGATTCCCTGGAATTGGAGTTACAGACAGTTGTTGGCCAGCATGTGGGTGTTGGGATTTGAACCTGGGTCTTCTGCAAGAAGAGCCAATGCTCTGGCCCCCGGAAATGCACATATCTTAAATGTGTCACTTGATGTGACAAATTGCGACAGTTACAAGTCACACCAGGGAGAAAAAGAAGAGCTAAAATATGCAAACAGTTTGGCATCCAGAAATGAACTGGTTCATTTTTATTATTTTATTTCTCTTAAAAATGTTATTTATTTTAAAAAGGGGGGACTGGAGAGATAGTTCAGCAGTTAAGAGCACTGGCTGCTCTGGCAGAGGACCCAGGTTCAGTTCCCAGCACCCACATGGAGGCTAACAGCCATCTGTAACTCCAGATCCAGGGGATCTGACACCCTCTTTTGCCCTCCATGGGCATTTCATGATATAGGTGAACTTACATACATGCAGGCAAAGCACTCATACAAATTTAAAATTTTTTATTTATTCATATTTTTTGTGTATGAGTGTTTTGCTTGCATGTATGTAAGTGCACCTGTATTGTGAAATGTGTGCAGAGACCAGAAGAGGGTGTCAGATCCCCTGGAAGTGGAGTTATGGACAGCTATCAGCTACCATGTAGTTGCCAAGAACCCAACCCAAGTCCTCTAGCAGAGCAGCCAGTGGTCCTAACCGCCACGCCATCTCTCCAACCCCCACTTTATTTCTCTTTTTAGTTGCTCAGTAAAGTTTGCCATGTCGGGGATCCCATATTATAGTAATAATATCTGAATTTATAACAACAGGTCAGGACCGCTCTGAGTTCACGTTCACAGCCACACATGGCCATTGAGAATGTTTTGGAGTTGGAGCATTTCAGTGGTAGAACAAGAATGGAGTCCAGGAATCTGGTCCTGAGACCATATATTTAACCATGGTGCCCCAGCCAAGCTTCTAACTACAGGCACAGACCATGTGTTTACCCACCTTGCATAGACCATGTATTTAACCTGGCATCTGAGTCTAGGGCTATGTATTTGAGCATGTATTTAACCCCAGCACCTAGTCCCAGAGCATGCATTTAGCCTACGTGCGTGCAGGACTGCGCAGAGAGCCAGGAGGCAGACAGGAGCCCACGGGTCTCCATGGCAATGTGGCTTGGTACATTTGTATGATTTTTCAAGTCTGTCTGTCTCATTCTCTGTGGCCTTCTCAGGAGATGTATGCCATGAACCTAGTACAGGAAAACGCTAGAGAAGAGAGGGGAACCTTCACTGGTGGGACCCCAGGCCACACATCTGAATCTTGCCTCCGGGTCTCACATATGTCCTGCTGGTTCTGCTTCTGGAGAACCGTGATGAACACACTCCCAACCTCTGTTTATTTTCTTCATGGCCATGAATGAGGCCCCTTCAGCTCCTCCCTCTTCCCCGAGCAGACAACTTTCCTGTTAGAACTCTAGGACTCAGGACTCTTAGGAAAGGCAAAACGATCAAAACATAAGAAAGTAAGGCAGGATCATGGAACATTTTGCAACAGAGCCAGTGTCAGTAACAGCTAGACTCAGGCTCTTGCATCCTTCAGAATTCTCCGTTCTCATTTTGGCCTTTTTACCGTAATACCGCAACGAATATTCTTGATATCATTTCACACTGAAGTATTTCTACTAGACACATTTTTGAAAGTGAATTATGAAGTGATAAGGCTTGCAAATATAAGACTGCTAAAGTGCTAAGAAAGGAGAGAGAGAGAGAGAGAGAGAGAGAGAGAGAGGAGAATGGGGAGTACTCAGAGGGGCCCTGGGTAGACCAGCACCCCTGGAGTCAGCCTGACCTGAGCAGCACCAGGCACTCACAAGTTCTAACAGGAAAATTTAGAGCATTGGCCAGATGTCCCTCCCCTGTCAGAACTGATGGTTTATCAAAGGAGCCACAACATAGATCGCTAATCCAGTGTTAAAGGCAGAACACGGGCTGAATATGCCACCCTACCCTTGCCCAGTGGGGAGGACTAGCCAGGGCTGCAACCAGCAGCTGTCAGTCTACCCAATGACAAACATTTCCAGTCAACAGGGGCCTCAGCCTGGGGCCACCGAGCCTGTCTGAGGACTATTCAAACACTTGGGTCTTACAGAAGCCGCTGTGGAACCAGGTGGACGTAACCTCACTGTTCTCATCTGACCGTAGAGAGCAATAACAGGGGCTCAGAGGTGAAACAGCACAGCTGGAACTGTGCCGAGCACAGTTCTAAGTGTCACATGTGCAGAATCCTCAGGGCCACCAGAGATTCGGAAACCCCAGTACAATGCAGTTAAGTGGGGTGCTCAAGGTCACAAACACAGTAAGTGAAGGAACTGGCATTTGAACTTGGGCAGCCCCAAAGCTAAAATCACACAGCTAACGGTGGGCAGAGCAGGGTATGACCACCTGCACCTTCTGACACCAGTGTCTGACTTGTCCCTCACTGTCAACTTCCTCAAAGACTTAGGGCCCACTTTTCCTTTCCGGCATCTTTTGTTCGCTTACGGAAACCTGAATTTTCTCCTGGTACCACCTCAGCCCATGGCCATCACAGCCACAGACAAGACTGATCCTATATATCTGGACCAAACAGCTCTGTCCCAGCCTGGCCTCAGCAGAAAGGCCACAAAGAGGCCCTGAAATGGATCTGCAGGAGACAAGGCCAGGCGTCCTCTCTCATCAACTCCTATTCCTGAGGTCAGCAAAGGCGAGAATACATGAGCCCAGCAGCTGTTCCTGGGGCCAGCACAGAGCTGGAGCCAAGGAGCACAGGGCTGGAGGCAAGGAGCACAGGGCCAGCCAGGCCACAGCCACCCACCCACCAAGAGCCAAAGCAGGTCCGGGGAAAAGGCCGCAGGAGTCCACTGCCAGAAAGTGCCTCCCCTCTTCATCGCCTCATCCCCACAGGCAAGTGCAGGGGTCAGAGGTCCACGTGTGGCTTTATTCAGGCACACAGGCTGGACCGAGCACCCTGGAAAGAGCAGGCAAGGTGAAGTGAGGCAGGCAAGCCATTGGCTGCTCTGTGGCTTCAAGCACACAGCTGATTGATTACATCTGCTGCCAGTCTCTGAAATAACCAATTAGAGTTGCTGTAGCTATGGGCACAAGGCAGATACACTGCAGAACTGCCCATCAAAGCACCTTGAATACCACATGGAACACACCATGTAAACAACAGCAAGGATTCTGTTCCTCCTGAAAAGGAGGTCTTATGAAATAAGCACTTTGACCTCTAAGGTTGGTGACCCAGGCCATCTCATCTGCGGTCCCAGCAGACTGGAAACAATCTGCACTTCTGTGGGGCAGATCCTTTAACCTCTTCAGGATGGTGAATGGGTCCCACCAGAGACTGAGTACTCTGGAGGCTACCAGGAGAGTTCCCCCTGTTTCAGTGAGCTGCCCAGTGCCCTGAACTTACAAGTGTGTGCACTGTCTGAGCTAGAGGGGACTTCAGGTAAGGAGTCACCACATGCTGTTCTATAAGAGACAGGTTAGAAAATACCTTAGGTTTCTCTCTCTCTCTCTCTCTCTCTCTCTCTCTCTCTCTCTCTCTTTCTCTCTCTCTTCTTTTTTTCACTAACTACTTATTTACAGTGTCTAATGAGTCCCTCTCCAAGTCTTCCTGCCCTTAATGAAACCAAGAAGATATTTAAATATGCTCAGAGGCCATCTCTAGTATCTCTACTTTCATGAACTTCTTCGTTGGTTCTCCTACGTGGGACATCTGCCACTCAGATTGGCTTACAGTCCTCTTACCACAAACATCACATTCCTCCAAGATACCTTCCCAGCCCTACGCCAGGACTCTACGGTATTTCTCTGATTCTCTCTCTTTCTCTTTCTTTCTTTCTTTCTTTCTTTCTTTCTTTCTTTCTTTCTTTCCTTCCTTCCTTCCTTCCTTCCTTCCTTCCTTCCTTCCTTCTTTCTTTCTTTCTTTCTTTCTTTTTCTTTCTTTCTTTCTTTCTGTGTATGTGTGTATAATAACCAGTTCTTTTAAGTCTTCCCAGAGAATATAAGCTGCAGGGTCTTGTCTCTCTATTCAGTTCATGGATGTGTCCCCAGAGACCTGGATTATCCTTGATCCACAACACTAACCTGTACATATTTACCAAATGAATATCAAATCAGACCTTTACTCCAAATCAGAATGAACACAGAAGCTAACTAAAGTACAATGATGGTATTTAGGAAGAGTACAGATTTTGTCTAACTAAATAAAGATACCTACCTAGTAGGTAAAGGAGAAACTAACTCAGGAGATGGAAATTATCTCTTCTTATTTCAGTGAGGTCTTTGAAGGTTCTACTACTCAAAGGTTATACAGTAGATCTAACTCTCAAAGCCAGACCTATCCTACTTTTGGCCCAAGCTACTAACCAGCACTCTGGCTTACACTTGCCAATTTAGTATGAGCAGAGGTTATTTGGGACCGATTGGAAGTAATGAGAGGCAGAGATAGAGCTCTCAATTTTGAAAAAAAGAGAGGGATGATATTATTACCTAATATATATATATATATATATGTTTGTCAAGCAATTGGTTTCAAAGCATAACGGGGGTAAGAATCAAAGATTCCTTGTGGGGGGAGCATTTCTCACTTTTTATGAATGTAATACCTAGGCTTAGCTAGGGGAAACACTTTATATTGTCTCAAAGCCAGTTAGAGGTGTCAGAAAATCTCGAAGTTTCCCAGGGCAAAGTCATTTGGCCAACTGCATCCTACTCCATCTTCTGGGGGTGGAATATACAATAACCCACACAAAGTTTGGAAAAGTCCAGACTCCTGATCCCCAAGAAGGCGAATCTCAGGGTGTCTGTGCACAGACACCTTCCCCAGCAAAGAAAGACGAGGCACTGAAGACAAGCAGACAAAAGGTGAGGCACTGTGAGCTCCCTACATGCTTTCCCAGCCAGAGAACCTGGCCTCACAGTGGAATGTGGTCCTAACCCAAGCTGCGGCTGCCCCAGAATGCACAAATTTACTCAGAAGTTCTTGATACTTCAAGTGGGTCAATTTCCACCAGAAAGTGGCTTGTAATTAAAATGCTTTTGAATCTATGACTAGACCGCAGTGTCTAGACAGGAAGAGACTCCCATCACACACCAGCCTCCCCGCCCACACTTATCTTGAGAACTGCCTATGGCCTGCCAAAGAACACGTGACATTCTATCAGAGCATCTTTAAGGGCACAGAATCGAAAGACTTCTCCTCACAGCCTGCCTGGAACTCTTCTGCCTCTAAGGCGAGGCCATGTTTGTGCCTCCAGAGCGGCGGCTCTCTGGGGCTGGTCTGAGTCAATGGAATGGCCCTAGCTTTCTCCTCAGGTGTGCTCAGGATGTCCATAAGGGGAATTCAGGACTTCTGGGTTCCATGTACTACACCATCACTGTAACTGTCCAGAGCGAACAGACAAATTCCTTCTCTAGATCAAACGCAGAGGTGGAGATACTGGATTGATAAAAGTGCTGAAGAGATGGCTCAGCAGTTAAGAGCACTAGCTGCTCATGCAGAACACCTGGGTTTGATTCCCAACACCCACATGGTGGCTAACAACCACCCTGTGACTTCAGTTCCAGGGTATCCAACTGACTCTTCTGACTTCTGCAAGCATTGAGTAACACGGGTACATTTACATACATGCAGGTACTACACTCATACACGTAAAATAAAATAAAAATAATAAATAAATTATAAAGGAAAATAAAGCATTTGGATGTACCCCACCCACACCCAATTAGAAAATGGGTCAAAGACACTATCATTCCTTTGTCCTTTCATTCTAGAAACAGTGATCAGCTTTCTTTCTAGGGATCATGTTGGGCACCAGGGAAACAGTGATGCATGTCACATTCCCTGCCCGCGTGTCTTCACGATTCAGCAAACAGATCGCAGGTATCTAAGTCATGCGGAGCTCACCTGCCTTACACACAGGACTGGGGAAGACTGGGAAGAGGGGCTCCCTGGCATAGAAAAAAAGGAAGAGCTGGAGAAGACACCACTATAGAGGCCGAGGGCACAGAGGTGGGCCAAAGGGCAGGAGGAGGATGCTGAACCACATAGACTCTCAGTGGGGGGGGGGGCGGGGAGACGACACACGACACGGGGACCGACTTGCTGTGAGCTGAGACTCAAAATCTGGAGCAAAAATCCATCTAAGGAAGTGGGAGGCAAGGGGAAGTGTGGAAACATTATGTTCTTGGTGTTGATTTGGCACGTGCCAAGGTGTTGATGAAGGTGTAGAGTGGATTGATTCTCTGAGAGAAAAGGTGGACAAACACCCCTCCCAGAGTGGTATCACCCAGGACCACCTTGAGCAGAAAGAAGAGGAGCTGGGAGAGTCCTCTGCCCCACCCACCCTGTCTATTGGCCTTGGATGTGAGAAGAGGAGGGGCTAAAACTATTTAAACTGGGGGCCCAGGAGGCCGGCCCTTTTTAATAACAGAAGGCATAGTGGCAAATACCTGTAATCCCACCACGGAGGGAAGCTGGGACAGGACGATTATGAGTTTGGTGCCAGCCTGTACTGATCTCTATGTACTGGGATCTTGTCTCAAATAAACCTACCCTCTCCGGATGGAGAAATAAGGACGGAAGGGAAATCAGACAGAGCTCGGCCAGAGGACACTTAGGCAGCCCACCTACACGGACGACAGGGGGCCCCATGAGGAGTTAGCTCCCGGCCTCCAGGGGGAGTGAAGGAGTGAGACCACAGACACCTCATCCATGCTGGGGAAGACCCAGCCCCCATCCACCACCAGCTGCTGTCCCTAGGAACCTCAGAAAGCCAGTCTGCAAAACCACGGAGTCTGAGTCAACCTCCAGTCAGTTCCAGAAAAGTCAAGACCCTTGCCAGGGACCACTCATCACAATCAGCATGGCTCTAGAGTAAATCCATGGAAGGCTGGGGACACTGTGTGGCCTTCATTTTGCACTTGTTTATTTTGTTGCTACCCCTGGGAAGGGAGGTGTCTCGCCCCCGTACAGGTACAATTCGAATAGCCCGTACTCCTAAGAAGGGCCCCAGCCGGGATGGTTCTCTGAAGCACGAAACTCAAAAAGAAGTATCTTAGAGATGGTCCCCCTTGACTATGAAATGGTTCCATGAATCCAGGTTTTACACATAGAAAAACGCGGGATAATTACAAACCAATAGCTCCACGGGAAAAAATAAAAAGAATAAAGCGAATAAGAAGAAGATAAAGGAAGGGGCTGGAGTGTACCTCAGAAGTAGAGGTTTTGCTCTGTATGTGTGAGGTCCTGGGTTTCATTCCCAGTACTTGGGGATGGGGTGCAGGAAGAGAGAAGGGTCTCCCCTCTCAGGAACAAGGCCCTCTCTTGCTTGAGTCATAGTAGAGCAGAAGAAGGGACCATCCAGTCACAGCAGACCAGAGGAAGGGACCATCCAGTCACAGCAGACCAGAGGAAGGGACCATCCAGTCACAGCAGACCAGAGGAAGGGACCATCCAGTCACAGCAGACCAGAGGAAGGGATCATCCAATCATTGCTTACTCAGACCACTCAGCTGCTCCAAGAGAGAAGTGGATAAACCCCAAGGACCCAGGCCCATCACCTTGGGAGAAGTTCAGGAGGGAGGCTGGGTCCATAGTTCGGCCCTCTTACCAGGGGGCTTCAGCCTACCTAGTTCCTACGAGAGACGATTCCCCACTTCTAACCTGGATGCCCCGGAAGGAAACAGCCCCCCACTGTCTGTGCCGACCATCTGACTTGCCACCACTTCAGAGATCGCTCAGTTCCGATCACCACGCTAACACTGGACATGCCCAGTGAGAAACCTCTCTCTCTCTCTCTTTCTTTCTCTCTCCTCCCTTCCTCCCTCCCTTTTGCATGTGTGGTGTGCATGCAGATGCACACATGTGTCCTCATGCACATAGCTTAAGCCCCACTGCTGAGCACCTACTGTATGCCTGAGAGACCCCTGGTGTGTGGTGAAGAAGACTAGAATTCTAGAGGTTAAGCCATATTTTGGAAACATAATCACAAGGCGGAGGTGAGGTTCAATTTGAAGCTATGTGTGTGAGTGCACATGAGTGCGTGTTCATGCAGATATTCAAAACTGACACAGTGTATCTTCTTCAATCACTCTCCACCTATGTATTTCACCAGGGTCTTTCACTGAACCTGGAGCTAGCCAACTTACCTTGGGGACCCTGTGTCCTCACCTCCCAGTGCCGGGGTCCTAGGAAGGCCTGCACACATGCCCAACTTTTCCCTGGCTATTGGGGAATCTGAACTCTGGTCCTCGTGCTTGTGTGACAAGTGCTTTATTCAGTATCATCTTCTCCGCCACCCCCTTATTGATCTCACCTGCAAACGGGTAAACTGAGCCTGAGATTGAAAGCTACCCATGGTTTTTCTTTTTTTCAACCATTTCATAGGCAGAATGAAGAGCCTGTGTATTTTAAAAATATGTAACCATGAAGCGTTACAGATAATACTTGCACCCACATATATATGCACTGAATGTGAAAGGGCTTTGTAAATTACAGTGCTATTTACAAATGAGTCAACCCTGGCAATCAATGGGGTGACAGACGCCACAGCCAGATGGCCCTTCCATGATGCTTGAAACTTTTTAAATGAATTCATTTTGTGTGTGTGTGTGTGTGTGTGTGTGCATGTGTGAGACACACCACAGTGTGCATGTAGAAGTCAATGGACAGCTTGTAGGAGTGTCATCAGGCTTCACAGCAAGCACTGAGTGCTCACTGAGTCATCTCATAGGCACACATTTTGCTTCTTACAAATGAGAATTTTTATCAAATTTACTCTTGAAACACAGAACTGAATGTCCTCCAAATAAGCAACAGACCTACTTTCAAAGGAATAAAGGCCACTTAGAGAATTCCTTCTAGTCTGCTTTTAACTAAGCCAACAGAAAAAGAAAAAAGGTCCCAAGCCACATCTGACCTCCGTTAGGTCCCTGCGTAGGCAGAGCTGGTTTGTCTTGTTTGCTTTTCAAAACCCACTTCTTAAGTGCTGAGGAGCTCTCAGTCACTTCCGAAGTTTCCAGCAACAGAACAGATCCCAGTTAATCCCATAAACCAAGGCCTCTCTTTGAGCTGGGTGGATGGCTTTCATCTCTCTCTGAGTTGGAAGAACAGCACTGGGGACCAGAGACCCCAACAAGAGCAGACGGACCAACTGACAAGTCTCAAGACCCCACTGCTGAGCACTAACTGTGTGCTTGAGAGGTACCAGGCCTGTGGCAAGAAGATGTAGAATTCTAGAGGGCTGGAAACATCATCACAAGCTAGAGTTGGGGTTCAATTTGAAGCTATTTACAAGAGAGCTCTATTAACAAAACAGAGCCATGTCGCCTGGATGTCTTCCAGCACCCTAGGGTTCTCCTCCTGCTTGTGGACGGGTGCCGTTGTTCTCAGCCTCGTGGGTAGAGGAGGGCAGCATGCGGTCGCGACTTTAAGAACTAAGCGCACAGAGCCAGAGCACCCCGCGCCTCAGGCACCATGGCCTCAGTCTGCCACCACGAGATGCTAGTGTTATACGCGTAGCAGAGCTGCTAGGAATATTATTGTTCAGTTCCAGCCAGAACAGCAGGTGGTGACTTCAGTGGCTTGGGGCAGGATGAAACGATATAAGCCAAGATGTTTATCAATGGGGGTAAGGCAACAGAGAGAACATTTCTTCACTATTCCCTTTAACACTAAACAATAGCAATGTTTCTATCTCGATAGTGATCATTTATTGCCAGTATCTGCAACAATGCGATCATGACTTCTTCCATCCATCCATCCATCTATCCATCTATCCATCCTTCCATCTGCTCATCCATCCATCCATCCATCTAGCTTCCAAGCATATATCATTTTTGTTAAATGAAAGCTAATGGTTACTTTAAGACCTTTATGAACACCTGTGGAAACAGGAAGTTTGTGGGGGGCACCTGGGGAGCCCTTCCCTAGAAGTTAGACTTTTCAGAACATGAAATCTTGCTTTCTCCTCTCCCGCAATGCAAATTCTTCAGGCATAGAGATCTGGGACTGCAGAGGCTGGGTGCACAGAGAGGATGAGCTGCTTGGATTGTCAATCACCTACAGTAGGAAACGCCCCCTGGGACTTGACGGGGAACCCCAAACTGTAGCACCCAGAATAGGTGAGTTACCACGGCTGTTATTCACCGCCAAGCAAAACTTACCCGGCACTCCTCACCCAGCAGAGTGTATACCCCAACTCACACTCCTGTCAGTGGGGTACAGAGAGCCAGACGTCCTAGAGAAAGGAAGCCTGAACTTCTCAGTTTGCGTCCTGTGCTGAAATGTTACAGAGAGGTAGCTGGTTACCAGCTCAGCAGGGGTGCCCTGCACGGGTCTTCAGCCATGTCCTGTCAGGGACAGACACCTACACTTAGCACCTCAGGAAGTGGTGACCACAAAGCAGCTGGCAGGCAGGCAGGGAGCCACAACAGAGAACTCCACTGTACAGCTTGACAAAAAGTAATAAAGATGAAGGCGATCGTGGTACCTTACGCAGAGCAGTGCCCTAGTGTCTTAAATATATCAGTTTACCCAGGCTTCCCAATTCCTTCTAAGTTTGATGCTATTATCAACCTCATTTTACAACCAAGGCACAGAAAGGTTAAGTACATGCATAAGATGACACAACGGTAAGTGGGATGCGAGCCCAGGCTGCTATGACTCCAGAGATCATGCTCTCAGCCCTGGCTCCACAGCCACTGCAGGAGTGCAAGTGTCAAGGGCGGTCAGTCTGCTTAGTGGAGCTCTGAACATACCTCCTGCACTGTGTTCTGAAGCAGAAAGCTTCCTCTCACCTCAGCAGTCCCCTGCCAGCATCCCACCCTTGCTATTTAAGATGGTAGGCAAAACTATCAACCTCTTGGCTTGGCTCTGTCTCAGAAACATTGACTTCATCACACTGCATTTAATTTAATTAATTAATTTAGAGACAAGATCTTACTACGTAGCTCTTACCAGCCTAGAACTCACTATGTAGACCACATTGGCCTTGAACTCAGAGATTCACCTGCCTCTATCTCCTCTGAGTGCTAGAATTCAGGGTGTGTACCACCACATCTGGCCACACTGCCTTACTTTACAAGCCCCAGAGAAGGGCATGGAAGGTGAGAGATGAGGCTGAGAGCTGGAGGGAAGGCTGTGTGACTGGGCTGGGCCGGCAGGAGACAGGCACCCAAGAGCCCAAGACGCTAGGCATCATTTTAAGGGATGGAACAGGCATCAGCCAAAGAGACCAAGCATGTTCATAGACTCCGAGAGTCAAGTTGAAAGAAAACGTGCTCTGCAAGGCCAGGACAGCTCCAGAAGTGAAAAACAAAACCACCATGTGTGTCATCTGAGACCGGTGACCACAAAGCCTTTCTTGATTCAGAGCTTAATTAATGAAAACAAAAAAGAGAGTCAGGACATAGTTTCATGACAGCACGGAGCCCTGGCCCCACCCAACGACTCCCAGCATCCTGTACAAAGAAAGCATTCCGTCATTTTAGCACCTTTCCTCAAGACAATAGGCTACATTTTTTCCATCTAGGAACTCTTGGCTTGAAACCACAGATGGGGAGGCAGCAAACATGGACATGGCTCTACACAGTCCCCAAGGACAATGATTAATGACTTTCCCAGGCCCGCTATCAGCTGGTCCAGATGCTGAGCATAACGACCAGCCTTAGAACATGTTGCCCTAAAGGCCCTCTTCCAGGCCACTGAGGGAGCAGAGGACCAGCCTACGCATTCCCAAGCCCTGAGCTCAGGCAAGATGGGCTGGGCAGGACAAGGTGGACAGAGGAGGGCCTGGGCAGCCCCGAGCCTGTTCCCACCATTGCCATGGGAAAGGGAAGTCACCAGTCCACAGAAGCCTTGCCTAGTCCTTGGACTGGATGGGGTAAACTTCCTGCAAAAGAACCTTCAGGCACGCCAAAGGATACCATTCTCAGGAGCCCAAAACATACAACCAGGAGAAGCTAAAGGACTCAGAGACACCCAGAGGACACAGGACGCATTATGGTGAAGAAAGCACAAAGAAGACTGAAAATGGGACAAAGAAAGTTTAAACCTTGCCTAACTCCATATGTAAAAGGGCTCAAAGTGGCTCAAGGACCTGAACTAGGATTTTAGATGAAAAGAGGGCGAGATGGAGCTCAGTCTGCCATGTACTAGGCTCTGGGTTCGCTCCCCAGCATGACATAAACTGGGTGTGGTGGCACTTGGAGGTGGAGTCCAGCATAAGCTCTGAGAATAGAAGGGTTGCCAGTTACCCTTACTCCAGTGTCTAGACAGCTCAGGCAGCAGCCAACAGAGGAGTGCCAGGTAAGTAAGTGTTAAGTGCAGTCCTTCTAACTATTCTGATGCAAATACTCGGGAGGGCCTTTTTCTTCAGGAAGACTTTTCAGCAGAGGCCCTGGCCCCTCCTGATCTTGAAGGGAGGCTGGTCTCCTCTTCTCCCCCTCTCTGGGACTTGGGAACACAGGCCACAGGTGTAACTCAGCAGAGGCGCTGACCTGGTCTACCTGAGTAGACCCCAGAAACCCATGTAAATGCTGGGTGGGGGTGGTGACCAGCCTGTAATTCCAGAGACAGGGGATCCCAAGAGCAAACTAACTAGCTAGATGAGCCTTGTCTGCAAGCTCTGGGTTTGATTGAGAGTGCCTGCCTCAAAGAATAAGGAGAAAGCTTACTCAAGGAGGATTCCAGACATCAACTTTGTGCCTCCACATGTGTGCACACCAACATGCATGTACACCCACACACACATGGGCCCATATACAGGCATAAGCATGAAATTGGAAAAAAAATTTTAAAAGCACCCCTGGATTTAGTTATGGCTCACGCATCCAAACATTCAACAGACATTGGCTGAGCTTTGAGTTTACAAGGCATAATTCTAACAAGATATAGAACACACAAACAGCTATTTACATCTTAGTCCTAGAAAGAAACAACAAACAAAATGAAATTACAGTGTTTATTAGAAGGCAGGATACACTATGAGTAAAAACAAAGGGAAACAGAGTGTGCTGGGCATGTCGGCCACGTTCAACAGCATGACCAGGGCAGGCAACACTGATGTGTCACTGAGAAGGCGACATTTGGCCAGAGGCAGTTTGGACAGTGGCAGTCTAGAGCCTGGTGAGCCTTCGATGGGGCCTCCGAACACCTCAGCACCTCCTTCCAAGTTAAATGGGATGGCATGTGTATTCGTGCCCTACCCACACCAGGAGTGCCCTGAGTACTGGGCATCCGCTGGGCTGAGAGGTGGCACTCAGCAATGGCACAGAGGATGGGAGGGAAGGTATGACCTTGAGCATCTGGACAGATCCTAGGCTTCCATTCCAGCATCCCACCCAGATGCTTGGAGGAGTGCCTAGAGCTGACCTGAAGGGACCATTTGCTTTCCCATCTCTATAGGCCACTTCCCCCAAGAAGCCAAAGAGCGTCCCTGAGCCCCAGCCCAATGACATGGACGTTGAAGCCAGCTCTCCCCTGTCCTCAGAGTGGACCTCCGTGAGGATCGGTCGTGGGGAGGACACAGTTGGGCAGAACGTGCTGGCTGTGCATGTCCTGGTCACCAGCGAGGACAGCAGGTACGCACAGGTTCCTCAAGGCTGGAGGTGGCTACAAGGTTGGGCAGGGAGGGCTCCATCTGGGATCTGCTTTTCTCTCCACTGGGAACTCCGTGCAGAGGGAACCCCCTGGGCCTCAGTTTCCTAGTCTGTTAAGTAGGGACCATTATAGTGAGGGCTCAAAGAATTGACACAGGGCAATTACGGAACACTGTTGATGTATAGCACACCCTTTAAGGCTGAGTAGTCATTATTTTCTGAGAGAAGGGAAAGGCCCAGGCTTCACTGTTTCCCTCCAGGAGGCCACTGTCATTCAGGCTGCAACTTCACAGAATCTAGAATCGCCTAGGAGACAGGTGTCTGGGTGCCAGTAGGGGGATTCCAGCTGGGTTAAATGAGGAAGAAAGACCCTTCCTAAGAGGAGTGGTGCCATTCCCAGACTGCAGAAAAGAGAGTGACTGAGCACCAGTGTTCGTCTCCCTCTGCTTCCTGACTGCAGATGCAATGTCACCAGCTGCCTGGGGCAAGCTCCTGCCACCATGATATCCCCACCGTGGGGACTATCCCCTGGAACTCTGAGCCAAAACAAACCCTTCCTTAAGTTATCGTTGTTGGCATTCTGTCACAGCAGGAGAAGAGTAACTAACACACCTAGTGTGTGTCAGGCAGCACCCTAGGGGCTGTGTCAACAGCACAGAGCACACTAACACAAACTCCTACCTCATGGGGGTGGTATTTCAGTGGAGCCTCTGGGGATGGTTTTGTTTACATGATAAGGAGATGTATTAACCAGAACGCCCCTCTTACCCGCCAGCTACCTTCCTGCCCCCAAAGCAACATGCTCCAGTTACCACACTGTGATTACAAGGTGACAGGTACTGGGAAGCTTCACACTCCACCAGCAACTAGCCACGTGTGGCTTATCTGGGTTGAGACAACTATAGCACATACCGGGTTTCAGAACAACTTGGCATGGAAGCGCCAGGTTGAGGCTGAACTACATAGCAATAACAAGACCCTATCTCAAAAAGGGGAGGGGTGCTGGAGAGATGGCCCAGCAGTCAAGAGTACTAGCTATTTTGTAGAGGCCCCAGGTTCAATTCCAAGCAACCACATGATGGCTATCAACTGTCTATAACTCCAGTACCAGGGGATCCAACGCCCTCTTCTGACCTTCACGGGCATTGCGCAACACAGGTGGACTTACACACATGTAGGCGCATTACACTCATCCACATAAAATAAAAATAAGTAAAATATGTTTTAGAAAAGAAATAATTCAGTAACTTTTTATATTTGAAACTTGTAGAATTTATAATATTGCATGTATATTAGTTTAAAATAAAATATATTGTTAGAGGCCAGTGAGATGACTGAAAGCCTGACAACATGAGTTCAACCAGGACTCACACGACAGAAGAAGAAAATAGACTCCTGAAAGCTGCTCTCGGATCTCCACACATGCACTTTGACACTGCCCTCCCCAACATAAACAAATGGAATAATAATGACACATACAGTTAAAGTTTATTTCTGTATTTTCCTTGTGCTTTTTCTTTTTAAACAAATATTTTATTTATTATTTTCAACTTAAGTGTATGAGTGTATTGCCTGAATGTGGGTAGGTGCACCCATGTCGTGCAATGCCTATGGAGGTCAGAAGAGAGCACTGGATCCCGAGACACTGGAGTTTCAGATAGTTAGCTGTTAGCTAACTGTGGATGCTTGGATTGGAACCTGGGTCTTCTGCAAGAACAGCCAGTGCTCTTAATGGCCGAGCCATCTCTCCAGCCTCCTGGTACTTTTTCAACATGGCTCACATTATATTTCTCTTGGGCAGTGCTGGCCAAGAGGATTCGATTACCGATGTTCCAGTGACAACTTCTGCCCTGACTACTTGTTTAGAAAGAAAAACAAAAATCAACCCCCCACGACCCCAAACCAGCTCTCTTTGAGGCTCTGGCTGTTTGCTGTTACTTACAGAATACAATCCTAAATGATTCAGCAAGGGAGGACAATTTAAAGGCTGGGCCTGGTAAACTTTCCAGGACCTTCCCACAGGCGAATTCCCTGCTATGGGAAAGTACACATCTCCTAGGTTTTTTTTATTATGAAAATAACCAAGGTGAAGCAAGAGCCGGTAAGAGGGAAGCCAGGCGGCCCTTCCTTGTGAGACGCATGGCTTTCAACTGCTCCATGCTTTCCGGCTGCCCTACCCAGTTTATTTGGATAATCTGGCCAGAGACTCCCTAGGGCTTTGAGTAACCCTGGGTGGGCCAGAGACTACAAGATGAATTTTGTTTTTCTCCAAGAAAAAGGGAAGGCCTCTCTCCAACCTCACAGACCTATTGGATGATTTCCCATACCCCTTGGAAGCTCCGTGAGTTACCAGATGCTAATCAAGTCCCAGAAGCGGCTATAGTCACCATGTGCACCCTACAGGGAAGGGAGCTCAAGCGACAGAGGCAGATGAGGACAGGTTCTGGAATAAGCAAATGAAGGGGATTAGCCAGGGCCGGTTTCTGCAAACCCACCATCTAGTCTTTGAATTACCAAGGCTCATCTGGAGTAGCTTCAGAAAGAAGCCCCTGGTGTAGCATTCATCCTGGCGGGTCCTGAACATCCTCCCTGTGGCCCTCCATGCCCTGGATGAGCTAGACACCATCCCTGTCCTCAGGGAACTCCTAACTGAGCGACCAACAAAGCCATCCCTAAGGGATTCTGATCAGCTAGACAGTCTTGGGAGCCAGGGGGTGCAGGAGCTCAGGGGACATCAAACAGACTGAGAGGGGATAAGATCAGGGGCCAGTGTGTGTGTGTGTGTGTGTGTGCGTGTGTGTGTGTGTGTGTGTGTGTGTGTGTGTGTGTGTTTGTGTGTTGGACCGAGGTTCCAGCTGGAACTGAATGGAAGAGAGCAAGCGAGGCAGGCTAGGCTCTGTTTGGCACTCAGCCCAGGCTGATCCTCTGTGGACAGGATCCTAAGAGCTCCTGGTAGTGGATGAAATGTTGAAGGGGAATATCAGTGTGACTCAGTTTTTCCTCCGACGTGCTTCTCGCCCTCCCTCTCCCTCCTTCCTCCTCTCTTCTTTTGCCCCTTCCTCCTTCTCCCCTCCTTCCCTCCCTTCCCTTCCTCCCTTGCTCCTTTTTGTTTTGTTTGTTGTTTTGAAAGAATCTCACTCCAGCCTCAGCCTCTTGAGTGTTGGAATTTATTTATTTATGTATTTATTTATTTATTTGAGACAATATCTCACTGTGTAGCCTTAGCTAGCCTTGAACTCAGAGATCTGCCTGCCTCCCAAGTGCTAGGGTCTTGTTCTTCCTTTAATCAGCATTCACTTGCTCTGCAGACTTAACCAGATAAAACCAGCTATTTCAAACTATTTTGTGACTTGTGAATGAAGCACTTGGCAAAGGTCAGGTGTTGTTCTAGTTAGCTTTCTCCTTGCTGTGAGAAAAACATTGACCAAAACCAACTTGGAGAAGAAAAGGTTTTATTTGGCTACAGCATAGTCCATCATCAAGGGAAGCCAAGGCAGGAACTCAGGGCAGGACCCTGAAGCATGGACCGGACTGTGGAGGAATGCTGCTTACCAGCTCGTTCCCCTGGCCCATGCTCAGCCTGCTTTCTATACAATACAGGCCCACCTGCCCAGGGGTGACCCCATCCACAGTGGCCTGGGCCCTCCCACATTACTCAATGATCAAGAAAATGCCTCACAGACATGGCCACAGGCCAGCATCATAGAGGAAATTCCCTAGCGGGACTCTGTCTCAAAGAAAATAAAAATCCCAACACTCAAGAGGCTGAGGCAGGAGGATTACAAGTTGTTTGTTAAGTGATGTGGAAGGGCCCAGCGCATGGTGGACGGCGTCACCTGCCGTGGGAAGGTGGTCCTGGGTTGCATAAGAAAGCAGGTTGAGCACAGGTGAGAGGGGCAAGCCAGTAAGCAGAAGACCTCCATAGTCTGTGCTCCAGGCCCTCCTCCATCACTCGACAACCGAGAAAATGTCCCACAGACATGGCCACAGGCCAGTCCAATGGAGACGATTCCCCAGCTGAGGCTCTCTGAGCCTGCGGATGTCAAGTTGACACCTACAGCACCCAACACAGGTGGCGATGACGGTAACAATGTCATTGCTGTCACAGGGGCAACAGCCCCGTCTCCCCGACTGCTGCCGATGGTCTTTACTTCGCCACCCGTTCAAGGTCACCCAGTCCAGGCTCCAGGCCTTAAGAGTGCCCGTTGGTCCTGTGAGCAGGTTTTTTAAAGAAGGGCCCTTTCTGACACTCCCCTGCATTCCGGAGAGGAGGCTGTGAGGTCCATCTGGCCTCTTCACATCCTTCTATCCATCCTATGCATAAGCTTTCTAGGAGAGAAAGCAGCACAGCACAGAGACTCTGCCTGAGACGTGAGCCAATTCGAGCCACTTAAAACAATTGTGATATATCAGTACAGTGGCAACCACAAAAAGTCACAAATTAAAAAGGTGAGATGCCCTGGGCATGGTGGCACATGCCTGTAATCCCAGCACTCCGGAGGCAGAGGCAGGCAAATCTTTGTGAGACTGAGGCCAGTCTGGTCTACACAGAGAGTTCCAGGCCAGCTGGGTCTACAACAGGGAGATCTACTTCAAGGAACAAACAACAAAAAGTGAGACCCATGCATACTGAGAGGAAACAAGCTCTAGGATATATTTAGGGGGTTAAAAAATGCAAAACAAATACACCTGGATATTTCTCATTCAACTCAGGTACAGGGCTGAGCATCTGTAGTCCCAGATCCCAAGGCGCAGTGACAGAAGGATCTTTTGAGCCCCAGAGTTCAAGATCAGTCTGGACAAGCCAGTCCAGGGAAAGGGAAAGGTGAAGACTCACATACATACAGGTCTACCGTTATAGAGGCTTTCAGGGAGGCACACAGGAACTGGGCCAGAAGGGAGGAGGGGACCTTGGAGAATGGGAAGAGCCTCTTCTCACTCTCTCTAGTGCTATTATCTACTGAGCATGCGTTTTAAAAAAATTAATGACTACTTGTTTTGGGGTTTTATTTATGTATTTACTTAGATAGGGTCTCACGTAGCCCAGGTTGGCCTCAGACTGGCTATGTCACAGCTGAGGGTGCCATTGAACTTCTGGTTCTCTGGTACTTCTCCCTCCCAAGTGGTAGGATTACAGACACGGGCCACCATGCGTGGTTTATAAGATGCTGAAGATCAAATCCAGGGCTTGTGTGTGCTAGGCAAACACTCCGTCTGAGCTATATCTCCAGCCCTATTAGCTTTTCCTTTAAAAGAAAAAAATATATACATAGATGCAGTCATTACTCAGCATCCTTGGGGTTCTCAGAGACCTCCACTCCTTTCCCTTCCACACCCAAATGTAGAGATGCTCAAGTCCCTTGGATGAATGAGTCTCTGTGTTTGAATGAATGAATGAATGAGTAACCTGTGCACATCTTCCCACATACTTTAAGACATCACTGGGGAATGGAGAAGGCTCAACAGTTAAGAGCACTGGCTGCTCTTGCAGAGGACCCGGGTTGGGTTCCCAGCACCCATATGGCAGCCAACAACTGTCTTTAACTCCAGTTCCAGGAGATCCAGTGCCCTCTTCTGACCTCCATGCACACTACACACATGTGGTACATTTACATACATGTAGACAAAACACTCATATGCATAAAATAAAAAGGTTTTAAAATTTAAAAATGGAAGTCATCTCTAGATTATTTATAGTATTACTGAAATGTAAATGGTAGATAAATGTTTTTTTATCCCTTAGGGAATTGACAAGAAAAATCTTCATATGTTCAGGACAGAAAATTGTTTTCAAATGTTTTTTACCTATGGTTGTTTGAATCCGTAGATACAAAACTCAGGGATACAGAAGGCTAATTATATGTGTATAAAATGAACCACAACAGACAAGATTAATGACTTTGTACGAAGCTGGCTGAAAGAGAGAGAGTTTTCCTCAGTGTAATATTATTAGGAAGTAGACTTGATCATGCTCACGTGTAACGCCCAGGCAGATCTCACATGCTCCATAGAGATAAGAAAGGTGCAAGAGTTAACACAGTCCTCCTGTCTCCAGGCTGGAAAAGGCTTTCCTGCAGAGGGGCCAGTGGTCTATGGCCAGGTGAGCAGGGGGACACTCCAGAGAAAGAACCACCACACTGCCTTATCAGCTGCCGACAACACCCATATTAGGTAAAGAGGTAACTCAGTCTGCTACAGCCTCTGTGGGTGACCTCAGCTGTCAGGAATGCCTGATAGGCTTATCTAGGCAGGAGATAGCAGCCCAGCACTCCCAGCAGCACCACCTCCACCCTAACTCCCCCTCGCCTCCCCTAAGCTGCAGGCCTCCCGACAGACATTGCCCAGGCAGTGTAGCAGCCTTGTAGCAGGCGGGCCACGAGTGAGAATAAGGGCCTGGGTCTACACAGGGAGGTGGTACAGCGGCAGCAGTGGGCAAGGGTCATGTAGGGGAGGAAACAGTGTGAGCTGACCCATCTGGATGTTCCCAAATGCACACATACCCTTCTAAAGTGGCAGTGTAAGAGCTTTCATCATGTCCTCATTCCTGTGGGGACAGGAGTCCATGAGTCGTTTCCTGAAGTGTTTTTTTTTTTATATTTTATTATTTTTATTTTACATGTATGAGTGTATTGCCTGCATGTATGTAAGGACACCCATATTATGCAATGCCTGAGAAGGTCAGAAGAGAGCGTTGGACCCCCTGGAACTGGAGTCATGGACAGTTGTTAGCTGCCATGTGGGTGCTGAGAATCAAACCTGGGTCCTCTGCAAGAGCAACCAGTGTTCTTAACCACTGAGCCATCTCTCCAGCCCCCTGAGGTATGTTTTTATGGCAAGATGCACAATACCTACTGGCCTGTATTGATCATCTGTGATTAAGACCAGGCCCTGGAATGTATTGAAAAAAGCTTTGGGCTCGGTGATGGGAATGCCTTGTTCAGGGAGGTTGAGGACTTTTTACCCATAATCCTCTAGGTCCTGTCTTTTGAATTGAGGCCCCTTTCCTCAAAGCCTGGCCCCAGGAGGCCTTCCTCTCATCTACCCATTCATTCTGCTTTTTCAGGCTCATCCCATTCTCTGGTCCCCTCTTTCCCAGCACATAAGCAACACCTTTTCCAGGATTCTCTGTCTGGGCTCCCCCATTCATTTCTTCTGCTCTACAAGGCAAATTCCTATTAGTCCGTCAAAGCCTACCTCATTCTTCCTCTTCCAGGAAGCATTCCCAGACTACCCCAGTCACAGTTGGTCACTTGTTTTTGATTCTCGCGCATGCTGATGAACATACTCCTCTCACAGCACTTGTGATGCTAACGATCGTTTTGGCTTGGTGTTTATTGAGCACCAAGTATGCATGAGGCAACATTTTAGAACTTTACAAGGATGAAACAGTCACTCTATGGCATAGACACCATTGTTATCTTTATTTGACAGAGCAAGCTGTAGCAATGTTAAACAGCCGGTAGAACCATGGAAAGGGACAGACGCTCAGAAAAGCGCTTGGAGCACAGTATCTGCTCAGTAATTACTCATCACACGGAATATTAAACACGTGGCTAAGGAGTAAAGTAATTACGTTCCCATCTCCATTCTAGAAAGCTCATGTGAGAACATTTCTATTTTATGATATTTTAAAGACAAATCTCATGTAGCCAAGGCTGGTCCTGAACTCCTGATGCCTCTGCCTCTACCTTCCTAGAGCCGAGGTTACAGGTGCGGCATAACTTGACAGCTTTTTATAAAATTTTTATCATTATTGTGCGTGTGTGTTTGTACTAGTGCATGTGGCGTGGCGTGCATGCGGAAGTCACAGAACCCTGTAGAGTCAGTTCTCTCCTTCCACCTTTGTGTGAGTTCCAGGGATTGAACTCAGGTCGCCAGGCTTGCACAGCAATGCCTTTATCTGCTGAGTCATCTCCCCATTACCCAACTCCCTTTTTCATACAGGTTCTCCTGTGGCTGGCCCCGAACACTATATAGCTGGAGATGACCTTCTTACTCACCCTTCAAAATGATTTACTGTTGGATGTCTTGCTAAGGGGGAGGGTGCAACTGACTCCGGCTGGTGGAGGGATGAAGGAAAGGCAAAGAGCACAAACCAAGAGAGAGCCCGTGTCTTGTTGGTGCCATTCACTGGCTCCTCCCCACCAGCTGTGGTTCCCTGGGCCCCTGAGTGTCACCTGCCAAAGCAGAGATGCCACCCAACCTTCTCCTAAGTTCCTCCTGGCATTACAGTTTCACGTGAAGCACAATTTGGTGACTGTGGCACTCCCACATCAAATTATGTATTGCAAGTTCACCTGGGCCTGGAAACAGTACCCACCTGGATGTCACATCCGAGCCAGGTATCGCCCTAAAACAATCAGTCTCAAAGGAGTTCATTTGACTTGATCCTTGGCTTACTCCATTCTTATCTGGATCCACACCCAAGGAACGGATTATTAAGTACCTGGTGAAATGCTCATAAATAGTAATAGGCAGTAAACAACTACCTCAAGTTAAATCTTGCAGCGCGCACGGGAGCCTGTATTCTGGAGACCTGCTAGGTCATTCTTTTCTCCCGGAATCCCCATCACATTCCTTCTTCTCTGAGTAGACCCTGATCCTCCCAACCTCCAGCACACACAGGCGTGTGAATGCACACATGCACACCCTCCCTAGAGATCTGAGGGTGATGATGGTGCTTAGCATGTGATGGGAGCTGATAAGACCGGATTCACTCCAGACAGTACTGGATCGTGTCTCCCTCAGTTAAAAGGAGGGGTTTGGACAAATCGCATTTGGTCTCACAGTGCCTGTGGCTAATCAGCATCTTGGCTTTATGCCTGGCACCCAACCTGCATTATCTGGACTAGCATTTATGATCAGCCATATGTTTGCTAATGCCTTGTATTTCTTATCTGACAAGAATAAACTATTACACCAAAGGAAACAAGCACAGTGTGTGAATTAGATGGTGTCTGTTATGTGGGAATACAGGTAAGACCCCTTTCCCATGGTTTTGCTTGACTCACAGTAAGCATGAACTCAGAGCTAAGCACCAGTCACCTGTGCATGAATCCAAGAGAAGAGGGCCTGGCCAGAATTAAAGTGACCAGGAAAAGCAGAGGACTCCTGTGCTCATCCTGGGGAGCTGCTCCACCTTTGTGTCAATCGTGTGATGCTTGGAAGGGCTGTCAATCACAGTAACCAGGTCGGCTTTGACCATCATCAATCCAGAGGTGGGCCAATCAAATCCTTCTCTGGGATATTTTCTTTTTTCAGTATTGAACTTAAGGGGAAGATCTGCCTTTTGGGTTGTGGGGGCTGTGAAGACGGGAACAAGAAACTGCCAAGAAGGAAGACGCCTGTCCTGGGTCCAGAAGAATGGAGCCAACAGAGGAGAAAAAGAGTCAACAGAGATGGAGGACAGAAGATAGGAGAGACACCTACTACCCAGGTCACCCTGCCTCCACAAGGTAACGGTTTCCCTGGTCTGCTTGGCTGGTTTGAGCTGGGTTTTTGAAATGAATGGCTGAAGTGACCTCACAAAGTTATAATCCCAACTGCGAGAGCATGCAAGCCTCTTCCACTCCCCAGCACACAGGTGCTCGTCCACGTCTGAAACACCTTCATTCCTCCTCATAAGCCAGGAGAAGAACTCCGCCGGAGACAGTCTTAACACTGTTGACTATAGACGGCCTCATCTTTGAATGACAGGTACCCATAGTGATCTGTCAGCCACAAGATGCAAGGACTCTGCTACTTCAAAACATTAGAACTTGTAAAATAGAGCAGGCCAGACAAGCCAGGCCACCCTCTGGCAGGTGGCTTTTCAAAGGACATCTTCAGAGCCAAGCATGATAGTGCATGCCAGTAATCCCAGTAATCAGGAAGTGGAAGTAAGAAGACCAGGAGTTCAAGGTCAGCTACTAATACATAGCAAGTTTGGGGCCAGCCTGGGCTATGTGAGACCCTGTCTCTAAACAAAAGACAAGACATCATGCTGGTCAGCCTTCCTCCCATCCCTCTGCTTGTTGACTCCCCTAGAAGATCTAGCCACAAAGGCACTGTCGTGTTCCAATCAAACAGTTCCTCTGGGTGAGGCGACTCATACCCACAATCCCAGCACTTGGGAAGGTGAGGCAGGAGGTTTGTCATGAGTTTGAGGACAGCCTGGGTGAAGAGTTTAAAAAACCCTCCATGAGACAGCATTAAATAGTGCTCACATCATTTTTAGGGGATCCTTCTTAAAACATTTTTAGGGTCAGGGGAGAAGGGACCATGTATCTAGTCCTTTTTATAAGGAAGTCTTATAATATGACTAAGAAGGGTGACTCAAAACTCAGGGCTTCTCTTCCTCTAACTCTACAGAGTTGCCCAGGCAGCCATGAGTCATGAAGGGACAACTTGGAAGGGAGGTGCGATGGCAGTGGCACTCAGGGCACCTGTCCCCCTGCTCTGCCCTGCCAGCCTTTGTCCTCTCCCCGGAGCTATAGCATGGCAGGTTTCCGATCAGCAAAGGAGACAGCTCATCCACTCGGCCACTTGGGGCTGAAGTGTGCATGGTTTCAGCATGGAGGATTGTTCTTGTCCCCTGCAGTCAGTGTGCTGGGCTGAGGAGCCTGGCAGCTGTCTCCCTGGGGCAATGGAAAGCAGCCGTATCCCACAGTGGCCTCAGCCACTCCCCATCACCAAAACAAAAACACAACAGGCCTGATTGCCATGGAGAGTTCAATCCTCTTGTCCTGGGATTGGCACCGACTAGAATTCCAAGGGCTCGCCTGAGTTACCTCCTGAGAAGTCGAAATACCACGCGTTCACTGTTAACCTAAACACTCAGCCTGGATCTGTCCCTGGTGACAGCCCCCCCAGAGCCAGCAGCCAGTCTCTATTTCTAGTGGTCCATCGGGTGATGACATTTTAGAGATGGCAGAGGTGTGATGCTCTGGGCAGACTGGGTTCACTCACGCTGCCACCCCAAGACCCCTGGGGACAGATGCAGCCAGTTTGTGGAAAATTAGCTACACGTGTGCTCTGAGCAGAGAAACAGGTCCTGCGGAAGCGGCAAGGGTGAGTCAAGAAGGAGGAGGAGAAAAGACTAAAGACCTAAATTGAAAATCAAGGGGTTGGACTGGAGAGATGGCTCAGTCGGCAAAGGACTTGCTATATAAACAAGAAGATCCAGGTTCCAATCCCCAGCACCAGCATAAAATCCAGGCATGGAGCTGGGCACTGGGGAGCAGAGACAGGCAGATCCAGGGTTCACTAGTCAGCCATTCTAGATGAAATGACGAAGGTGGAGAGATAGAGGGAGACATCGGAGTTGACTTGTGGCCGTCTCATAAGCACATGGGCACACACATGTGCAAAGTGCGCACACACACCCCAAAATAAATAAAACTGGGGGTCTTTCTAAAATGTTGGCTCCCGGGGACCACCACTTTAAAGGCTCCTCGGGAGGGAACTCAGGACTGCCACTATGGAATCAGAGGAACCTGGGTGAAATAATCTCTGTTTTCATATCTCTGAAGCAATCCAAAGGCCATCTTCAGGTGTTCAATGGGATCACAGATGCAAAGCACCAAGACACAGGAGCTCCTGAGTAAGCAGTGGAGACCGTGAGCATCTGTGAGTATCAAGACTAGAAGAAGAATGACAGCCAGGATCCACTGTACCACCTCCTCCTGGCCTTGGAGAAGACAGAGAGGTGCCTGCGGCCACAACAGGACGGACTGGCAGGCAACACTTCCACACAAAGGAAACCTTCTGCAGAACAGGAAATACACTCACACCTATTAAGAGCCTTAAAATGACACATCGTCAGTAGTTCCCAAACTCCCCATTCCAGGAATGTCAGTGGGGTCTGCCTTACCTTGGTGTTCATACACGACTTCCCTCGCTTATATTCCTTGTGGGAGCCACGTTTGTCCAGTTTGTACCACAGGGCTTTGGCCTTCCACGTGGTCACCTTGGACTTGAGCTGGGAGTAGAAGTTTCTGTGGTCCAGAGGGTCTATGTCCAGGAGTCGGGTGAGGATGTTGAAGGCCTGCAGGGTGCCTTTGCATGTAGAGGCCTGGACGAAGTTCTCGAAGACCTGATTGGCCTGAGCCTGCTTCTCATCCTCGATTTCCCCCATGGTTCAGGAGCTTTGGGGAGCAGTGGTGTGGAGGGGATCACCATGAAACACCCGGAGAAGTGTCACAGCTGCGAAGAAAGGCGATAGCAGGTGAGCTTCAGATCCTTCAAGAGACTCAAGTGCTAATCTTGATTTTCCATTCTCACCTGGACTATATTTGGAGATGGGCCAACGGACCTTCTGGTCTGGCATGAGGCCTTGCTGGCAACCTCTCTCCCCAACCCCCACTCCTCTCACTGGTTGGAGAACCACTGGTTACGAAAAGTTATATATACCCTGGATAATGTCAACAGGACCTTGGCAATCATCTACAAGTCAGATAACTCTGGAAACAGTGACTAGGAACATGAAAAGGCCAGAAAGGAACACTAAATTTAGCCCCATTGAAAACCTACCATTCTTGGTACTCTGAGTTGGTTGACTAACATGAATTCAACCTAGCTATAACCCATGACTCATCTCTCTCTGGGTTCCATGACCTTGTTCACGGATTACCCAGAGCAGACCTTTTCCCTATATAGGTGACATATGACAACGTCTCAAAACTTCTGTTTCTGGAATCTGCTGGAAACATACCTTCTACCTCGGTCAGACAAGAGAGGCACGTGGCCTACTCTTGCCCAATGGCACAAGTAGGTGCCTGTGTTGTTCAAAGATGGGCAGGGAGCTGTTTGGAACAAGTACTTGGGCTGATGCAAGGGAAAAATGCAACAGGCCTCCATTCACATCACCTAAAATAGTTCGCCTAGGATTTGGCCCTGGCGCGTGCACTAATGCTTTCTCTCTCTCTCTCTCTCTCTCTCTCTCTCATTCTAACTTCAGATATTTCTTAGGAAAGTCATTTAAGTTTCAAAGGAATAAAAACAAAGGAGAACTGATTTCCCAAATCAGTAGCATTTTTTTTCCTCCTGAAATGCAAAGTAAGCACAAGGAGGCCAAGGTGAGGGGCTCCAGCTGGCCCTGCTGTGAGGTACTGAGGGGATCCGTACACAGGAGGCCTCTACACTGGGGCCTGGCAAGGTTAGACAGGAAAACACATGGAGTCAAAGGCTCCCAGGCAGCTTCCCGCTCCCCAGCTGGGATTATTTATTGTGGGTGCATCTGGATGGGAGGCTGTTTCACAATACTAAAACAGAGGAGGCTGGGATCTTTTCCCCCATCTCTGATTCACCCACAACACTCAGTGCTGGAGACACAGAGACGGCGGATGCAGAGATTGACCCCCAGATGGCAAGGAAGACAGAGAACAGAAAAGTCCTTGTGGCCATGAACCAAGTGCCTGGGGAACACCCAGAGCAGCAGGTATCCAACAGAGCCTGGAGCAGTCCAGAAGAAGTGCTAAGCACAACTTCTACAGTAGGAAGAAGGGCTCACTAGAAGACCGGGAGTGGACACTGCGGGCCAGGGGGATGCTGCTCAGAGGTGTGAGTCCACAAAGAGCTGGCATTGCGACAGTGACAGTACCTTTTTAGCAAAAATGGTAGGGGTGGGAGTCAGGAGCAAATCATACAGAAAGTCCAGGTCAAGGGGTTCTGATGGCTCATTTAGGAGCCTGCCTTCTCTCCCTGCTCCCTGAGAGCTTCCACTGTGTCTAGGACTGTGCTCACATGGAGATCAGCCCCTGTCCCTGTGCCAAGCCTCTCCAGGCCTTGCCAGCTTGTACACTTCAGCCAGGTCCATCCTCCTTAAGGCTCTACCTGACAGCCCGGGTCCAAGCCACCAAACAAGTTCTACAGGCTGGGAGGGCTGGTACCACAGGAACCCTGCCTGGCTTGGAAGAGGCACAGTATTTCTTCCAGCGTGCTCCCTGATTCCTCTAATGTCCTGGGCACTTTCTTGGCATCTCTCACATAAACACTGTGGCCTCCCATGTCTCAGCTTTCCCCACGTGTCACACTTGCCGCCCAGAAAGCATCAATAGAAAGCAGGACTCATCTGCTTTGCAGAGCGGCTTCACATTCCCAGACTTATCTATCTTTGGAAGCACTTAGGTGCCAGGATGGAACCAGGGGTGTGGTTGTTGGTTGTTGGAAGACTAATAAGGCTCCCGGGGATTTGGGTGCAATCCCACAGTCCCTCCTGAGAAGCGGGGAGGGGGGAGGTTGGTTTTGGAGTTATGGTAGCCTGGGTCCAAAGTCCCGCATGGCCCATGTAGCCTCATATAACCCACTTAAATGCCAGACTCGCTTTCCTCTTTTATGAGAGATGAATGATAACCTTAGGCCTGGGAGGTGCTGAGTAGGTGTGCCTGTGGAATCCATCTCACTCACCAGCAGACTGAGAAAAAAAGTTTTACACATCAACTGTCCACTTAGTCCTTGTCTAAAGTCGCATGTCTTTCGTAGTATCAAGCCAGATCTCCTGGACAACGGTTCACAAAGAACTGTTTGTCTTCTCTATCAACAAAATAAAAACAAAAATAAAAGAAGCATTTAAATCTTGAGCTCTGGTGGTGCTCAGGGTCTGGGGGTGTGGGAGCCCCTGAAACGGGCTCTAATCTAAGAGGCGATAAGAGCTGCAAGGAGAAGGCCCGCAGGAGGAGGAGTTAAGCTAGGCCTTGGACATGCACCTCTGCCATATTAGGCTTTGGACACGCACCCCTGGATCTGAGCAGTCGGCCTCCACTTTTAGCCTGGCTTGCCATTGCGCACCACTTTAGGATGGCGTTCCTAGAGGGAAGAGGGGGTCAGGGTATTTATTTAGTCAGGGAAACCTGACTGAACCTGAGTCTGAACCTAGTCTCAAGTGTTTGCTAACTGTGTGACATAAGGGAAGTTATTGCAGCTCCAGGGCCTCAGTTTTCCTGTCTGTAAGATAGGGATATTACTTCTTACACCATAGAGTCATAAAGAAATAATTGAGGCCAGCATTCATCAGGTATATTACCAGCACTTGTTACTTGTCATCCAGTGGCTCAAAAATCATCAGATCAAAGCAAGAAAGGGGGAAAGGAACATAATTCATGACTACTTAGGTTGACTTCCCAAAGGCCTAGGGGACGATTATTTGCCTAGTGCACACAGAGCCCTAAATCTAATATGCAGCACTGAAGAAACAAACCCCCGAGTCCTACTACACTGCTTCCTGTGTGAAGGGATACACACCCCAGTAATCTCAGCTCTGGGGACTCAGGGGCAGAAGGATCACAAACGTTAGGCCAGCCTGGGCTACATAGGAAGACCCCCGTCTTAAACAAAACAAACAAAAACACTAGATGGCAAGAACTTCAGCTCAGGAGACCTAGGTCTAAGCTCACTTCCTAACCATGTGGCCTGAACAAATCACTGAACTTCTGAGTTTTAAGTTCTCCACATGTCATGGGGGAAATCTCACCCGGGAGTTTTGATAATGAACTGAAAACACAAGGCACTGTAAAGTGCCTGCCTAGCTCTTCTAGGAGGGACACAGTGAGTCTGAGCTTCAAGCCTCTGCTATTTGGAGAATTGGGGTGAACCACCTCGTCTGCTGAGAAAGACAAAGGTCAAGAATGTGTGAAATCAGAGCCAGACGTGGTGGCACCTGTCTGTAATCCCAGTACTTGGGAAGTAGAGGCAGATAGATAAGGAGTTCAAGGTCATCCTCATCCACATAGTGAGTTTGAGGCCAGCCTGGGTTACATGAGACCACAGAGTCTCAAAAACAGCAGTAAGAGTGCATCAGTCAGAGGCTCCTGGGTGGCTGGCTCTTGATAGTCTGCCTCTTTAACCACTGCCCAGATGCTGCCTCTCTGGAATCTGGGCTGTCATAGAAATAGAACGGACTAGCTGGAAATATGCACAGTTCTGCATTTTCTGGGAAGAAACAAGATGTGATGTGTTGTTTCCAAGAATAGTCTAGAAGCAGTTTGGGTTTTGACAACTGAGTCCCTTATTTGTGGTTTTTCCACTTGCCTGTCTATGTGACTTTGTGAGTCACAAAGCCTTTCCCTTCTCCTGAAAATGACCACTGAAAATGAACATTCTGGGCCCCAGATTGTAGGTAATAGCATTATGATGGACAGCCTACAACATCTGAGAGACAACGTCTAGGTGTGCAGAGACCCTGAACCTGTCTTGATATGAGAGACTGTCTTCTGAGCTCAGCTTAGCCTGTGTATTCATATTTAGAAACTTCAAACCCACTGCACCCCCTGAACACTGTCACCTGCCCAACAGGAGCAAACAGTGTGACCATGTTCTGAGAAAAAGGAGTTTCTGAAAACCCATGTTGGCCTGGGGAAGGACGGGGGCGGGGGAGGCCTTCAGCCCAGGAGAAACACTCAACCATCAACCCCATCCTTAGGCCCCACAGACAAGATCTGTTTCAAGGTCAATGCAACTTAAGAACTAGTGTTGTTTTCACTATCAACACACCCTGGCTAGCCCTCAGGTCTGCTGCAGGAAGGGGTCTCTGAGGAGGCTCAGAAATGACAGGCTGCTGCCCTGTACTCTCTGGGGATGGGGGCCTACCAGCCCTCCATCCAAACCTCACATTCTACAGAAACTCAGTCACTGCTACCTGGACCCCCAAGATGGGGCAAAAACAAGCCAGGGATGCAATGGTAGGAAACACCTCCCACACAGGCTGCATCTATGCAGATCCCAGCATGGGCAGGAAACCCTGGTCACAGGTTGGCTTGAACACCCCAGTCTCCCACCTGACTTTCCATCTCCCAAAGTGCTAGGCAACAAACATGAACTAGAAGGAGCAACTCCAGGATGGACCTCAAAAAGCTAAGGCAGGAGGATGACAAGTTTGAGATCTGCTGGGCCTCAGAGTTAGTTCAGTCCAGCCTGAACATTTAGTAAGATCTTGTCCTTTTTAAAAATAACTGATTGATTTTTATCTTATGTGTGTGAGTGTTTTGCCTGCCTGTAAGTGCATCCTTGTCGTGCAATGCCCATGGTGGCCAGAAGAGGGTGTCAGATCCCCTGGAACTGGAGTTATGGATGGTTTTTAGTCACCATGTTGGTGCTGGGAACCAAACCTGGGTCCTCTGTAAGAGCAGCCAAGGCTCTTAACCAGTGATCCAACTCTCCAGCCCTGTAAGATCCTGTCTTAAAAAAGTAAAAAGATGGCTGGGGATATAACTCAGTGTAAGAGTTTGCCTAGCATGTGTGTGAGGCCCTAGGTTCAACCCCAGAAAAGAAGAAGAAATAAAAGCAACTCAGGCTGGGAAGGGATGAAGGCGACCTGCTTCTCTTGGGTTTTCTGCTCTAGCCAGGTGCTCCCAGCCTGGGTCACCTCACAGCACAGCACCGCCCACTGCAGCCCAGCCTCTTCTGAAGGTGCCTCAGGGAGTCTTCTCAAGTCATCCCCTGGGGGCAGACACACACAGTGTCCCCAGAGATCTCTCTGCTTCCTGGTCTGGACCAGGAGCTCGCCCACAGGAGGTAGAGACCCTTTTCATTAACCCTGGAACCTCTCTAGGAAGGGCTGATGGAAAGACACACAGAGACACTCTGTGAAAACCCTAGCAAGACTCCCAGTTGCCACAGGGCTGGAATCGCCTGTCACCCCACTGCTCCTGGAGAGTCCGCTCCAGGCCCCGGACTTCCGTGGCTGCTCCTGCCCTTCCACTCCCTTCCCCCCTTCTATGGTGCCTGTGGTCTGGTTTGAAGTGGCTTCATACCTGACCACTTCCTGGCCTCTACCCACTCCCTCTTGGAGTCACACACAGTGCCAGGTGCCCAGATGACCCAGGGAGCCCTTCCCACCCTCCAGGATCTCACTGCCTATGTCCTGTGTCAGGAGGGGGTGACAGTCAGCCGCCCAGGCACCTTCACGGCACCATTCTCAGGAGTCTGTGCAGCAAGTCTGCATGCTGGTACTCCCTCTCCACCCCTCCCTCCCTTCTCTGGTCTTAAAAAAGAAAAACTTGGGCACAAGAGAGATGGCTCAGAAGTTAAGAGCACTGGCTGCTCTTACAATTATCTGGATTTGGTTCACAGCACCCACATGGCAGCTAACAACCAACTGTAACTGGTTCCAGGGGATCTGACACCTTCTTCTGGCAATGCCTTTGCAGGCATTGCATGACATGGGTGCACTTACACACATGCACGCAAAACATTCATACACATAAAAAAAGTCACTTCAGAACTTGCCCATTCATCTTATCCTTAATTTAATGTCACTATAATTTTGCATATATGATTGCCATTTTACATGTGTACATATATGTGTATATCTATGGGCACATGTATACACACGTTATTTTTTTTTAATGTTTTTCTACAAGCCTTTCTAACCACACCTCTCGTGGCCGGTCAACACGCCCAGCCTTTCTTTGGCCTCCTAGAAGTCCCACAGGAGGCGCGCTGGGCTCCGGTTCCTTCCTGCCCATTGGCCCCACTGGGGTGTCCAGTGCTCAGTGCCACCTGCGCTAGCCCCTCCACGTCCATGCCACGCTCGGAGATCCCAGACTACGGAGGCGACAGGGCATCGAGTCCAGCCCCATCTTACAGCAGAGCCCACACTCTCCACAGGCGACAGAAGCAGCATGACCACAGTATACTTGTTCATGTCCTTCCAACCAGTATTAAACTGGGTAAGTCATGTAGCTTGTGACACTCAGGGGTTTCGAGAGTATCCACTCAGCGTGTGGCTTCGTAAGTTACAGTATTACTTAACAGCAAAGGATTAGGTGGTTCTTGTCAATGTCTAAAATTGCCTTAAATTTTTTTTTAATTTATTTTTTTAATTTTATGTGTATGAGTGTTTTGCCTGTATGCGTGTAAGTGTGTGCAATGCCTGAGGCAGCCAGAGGATGTTGGATCTTCCGAAACTGGAGATTGGGAAAACCTGGGACCTTGGGGCTGGAGGTGGCTCAGTGGTTAAGGTTGCTGTTGCAGGGGACCCGGGTTCAGGTCTCAGTTCCCAGGTTTTCTCTGTCTCACATTCAGTCTACGTAACTCCCTTCTGTGGGCAGGCACCAAGTCCCGAGGTAACCTCTTCTGCATTATCTTAGTGCAGCCGAGGTAACCTCTTCTGCATTATCTTAGTGCAGCCAGTGTGCGTTTTGCACCTCATCTTTCCCTGTGGTGCTCGGGGCTCACAGTACTCACACATCTCAGTCTCGTATGCCTGCCTGGCTTACAACACTAGCTACTTCCTCCAGAATAGAAGGGGCCATGTTGCATGAAGTCCTGCCTTGGAAATAACCAGTAAGGCTTGAATGCTAACAGGGCACGTTCCCTCTCAGCAGCTCTACTTCTAGAGCACAGGGCCCTCAAGGCTGGTGAGGCAGGGCCCCTTCCAAAGAGCTATGTCCTTTAGCCAAGCACGGTGGTGCATGACTGCAGATCCCAGTACTCCAGAGGCTAAGGGAGGAGAGCGATGCAAGGTCAAAGCCAGCCTGGGCTACATAGTGAGTTCTAGACCAGGCTGGGCTATATTGCAAGGCATCGTCTCTTTAAAAACCTTGAAAAACAACAAACAATAACAAGAATCCTGGAAGAGGTATGTCCAGCCCATGGCAGTCTGGAATGGTCCTATCCCAGCTGTGCCTGCAGGGAACACCTCTATCCCATGAAAATCCATATACTCGGTTAGCAAACTAATATACATCTCACTCACACAGTCCATCTTTCCTATCAACACCTGGCAGCTTTTCTGTAGGTCTGTGGCCTGCTGATCACACACTGGGTGTCTAGGAAAACTGTGACATCAAAATTCCAGCGTCCAGAAGGCCAGCTTGGCTCTATCCAGGTGGACAATGGGAGCTACCCACAGTAAGCCAAGTTCAGACACAGAAAGGAAAATGGAGCTGGGTATGGTGGGGCATGCCTGTGATCTGTAATCCCAGCACTCGGGAGGCAGAGGCAAGAGGATCATGGTAGTTTTTTGTTGTTGTTGTTTTGATTTATTATTTTATGTGTACACATGTTAGGCCTGCATGTATATAAGTGCACCCACGTCATTCAGTGCCCACAGAGAACAGAAAAGTGTCAGATCCCCTGGAACCGGAGTTACAGATAGTTGTTAGCTACCATGTGGGTGCTGGTATTTGACTCTTAACCCCTGAGCCATCTCTCCAGCTCCAAGAGGATCATGTTTTGAGACCTGCTTAGGCGATTTAGCAAGACTGTATCTCAAAAGACTAAAAACCAATGATCAATAACAAGAAAGAAGATTCACGTCCTCTCCATGTGCGTGAGAGAGTCATCCGCCCGTCATATCTGGGCTGTGCCGCAGGGTCCTACAGTGAACCTGTTATGGAAGCCTGGGTACGAGGTTAGCAAACAGACAGGACAGTGGATGGTGTCTGTGGTGAGCAAGAGTAGACATAAAGGAAAACGGACTTGGGTCCAGCCTAGACTACAAGAAAGACCCTGTCTCAAAGAACCAAAACCAAAACAAACAAAAGAGAAAGGTGACTGGCAAGGCCTGGGAGGAAGGAAATGGGAAGTTAGCTCTTAGAGACATGTAGCTTCAGTGTGGCTGATGAAAAAGTTCTGCGGATGGATGGTGGAAATGGCTGGACCACAGTGTGGATGTCCTTCACGCCACTGAACTGCACACTTAAACACAGTTAAAATGGTAAATTGGATGTTCTACATATTTGACCACAGAAACAATCAAACACATACAGAGCCAAACCACCAGGACCACCATCCAGGAGCGGTACTGCTCACAGCCAGAGCACAGAACGTGTGGTGTCATTAATGACGAAGTTACAGCCAGAGCACAGAACGTGTGGTGTCATTAATGATGAAGTTACAGCCAGAGCACAGAACGTGTGGTGTCATTAATGATGAAGTTAAACCATAACAAGCAAAACAAGCCGTCACACTAATGGAGGAAACCCTGGTTTTTATTTGGTGAAGCACAATGGTTGTTAACTTGTTTTTTCCAAACGTATGAAAGTTTCTCTCATTCTTCCCTTCCAATCTTATTTGAGTCCAAGAAGCTTCTGGAAGCTCAGCAACCCCAAGCGCTCATTGTCATCTTTGCTCTACCCCCCAGGCTCCCATTCTGGCATGTTCTTCCCTACTTGGCATCTATGAAATTCTTTCCCAACACCCCAGGGAAACTGAGGTACAGGCTCCTTAGTCTTAGCTTCCAGAGCCTTCATACATCACCCTAACTGGGGCAAACACCCTCTCCATGGGTTCCTGTGGTCCCTGTACGGCACCATGCCACAGGGAGACTACTGTCCCTTGGATGCAGAGAGTATTCTTCCCTGTGGTGAGAAGAATCTCTGTGAGCTCCTTAGAGACTGGTCCAGAGAGCGCCAAGACTATACATAGGCCTTAATGACTGCCAACACTGACTATGCAGCCAGAGCTCTGTCTCAGTCAGGGCTTGGCCATAGTTTCCATTGACTTTAACAAGCACTTTAAAGACACTACCTCTGAGTCCTCTGGATTCATCATGAGAATCCCATTGTCATGCAAAGAGGTAACTCCATTCATAAAACAGTGTGGGCTCTATCACATCACATGCTCTTCAGTGAGGGAGTAGACTTGAGACATCCTCACCATATAACTCCGAGTCCTTGCAACCTCCTCTCTTCCAGACACACCTCACCCCCAGTCCCTTCCCCAAGGGTTTCCACAGTACCCTGCGGCAGCTTTGATCTCAGTCAGTTACTATGTGTCGACAGTTTTCACTAGTTATCTTCAGCTCCTGGCACAGGTCCTTTCTATAGAATATGTGCCATAGGAGCCAGGTGCCATGGTGGCTTTCTATAGAATATGTGCCATGGTGGCTCAGGCCTTTAATCCCAGCACTTAAGAAGCAGAAGCAGGCGGATCTCTTTAGTTCAAGGTTAACCTCGTCTATGCAGAGAGTTCCAGGCCAGCTGGGGCTACAGGGAGACCCTATCTTAAAAAAAAAAAAAAAGAAAAAGTACCACAGGAATGAATGAATACGTGTCCACTCTCTGAAAGCGTAATTGTTGACATTTAATGAGCATCAGTAAAGTCAAGAACTGTGTTAACAGCTTCTGTGTGTATTGAAGTAGTTAATTATTATAACAAACTAGGGCATTATTAGACACTCATGCCCATTCTCAAAGGATTAGAAGTCAGTAACTTGCTAAGTATCACAGTGTCACAGAGTTGGGAAGCTCTGACTGGCGACTCTATAGCCAAAGTTCAGAGGCACATCCTTAGGCACACTCCCACACAGAAGGCATAGACCCATGGGTATGTAGACTGCCTTACACAAGTCAAAGCCAGACTCTTGTTTGGAGCTGACATGGGATTCCCGATGCTGCCCACCCAGCCTTCCTCCAATATGCCGGATCTGAGGAAAGAGAGCGAAGAGGATGGTAGCTAACACATCAGTCAGCCCTGAGCTGGGAGGTGGGTGTGGCAGGCACAGGCTGGCTGACCTTGAGCCTGGTGGCTCCTGCCTCCTGGGCCTATCACTGCATGTTCTTCCTCCTCACCCAGAGCACTGCAGCCCTGGGAGCCACATGGTAAGGTGACAAAACCTCAGGGAGAAAGAAGCCAGCTCCCCTGGAGGCCCACGTGGGGAAAAACCTTTTATGACCAGAACACATGTGTAAAAAAAAAAAAAAATCAACGTGTATTTTTAAAGCCACTGAAAATAGGGGCTAATCTGTTAGGTAGTAAAACATGACTTTAACAAGTCCAGTGGGTATCCGTGGTGGGCATGTTAACATGGGCCTGTGGCACGAGAAGGCTGATTGTGTGAGTATCGACATCTCTCTTATGCCCCCAGTACTGTGAACTGTTATGGTCTGAATCTGAAATGCGCCTCCTGCCTCATGGTTCCTTGGCTGGCAATGCTATTTTAGGACTTTATAGAACCTTTAAGAGTTGGGGCCCGCTTGATAGATGTCACTAAGGATGTCTTTGGAGTTTATACCCAGCACCTGATTTTGCTTCCTGGTCTACCATGATGTGAGAAGCCACTACCACCTATCTCGGCTGCCACAGACTAAGCCACTCTCTCACCCTCTGTTTCTCGGCTATAAGCTATGATGAAACCTTTTAAGACCACAAGCCAAAATAAACCTTTCCTCTCACAAGTTGTTTCTGCCAGGTATTTTTGTCCCAGTGTCATTAGTAATGTTAACATGGGTCAACTTCCAGCAACCCATGTGTTATCTCATGCCTAACCTTTCATTAGGACCTCAATATTTGGGAAAAGTTGCTTGACCCCTAGAAATAAACCTGCCTGTCCCTCTAACTGCACACTGCACATAGAACCCTCTCTTGAAAAACCATGGACTTTCCCTGTTTGGAAATGGAATAAGACGGGGGGCTGAGACAAAGAAGCCAGTTCATTTCCTGTTTCAATGATACCCCAAGTGTAGGTCTCTTGAGACCCCGCAAGCCTGTGCAGTGGGACTTTAAGAAATGTGAACCTCTGAGTCACCAAGTTTTCCCTTGAACAAGTCACAAACGACACTGAGTTCATATGAGAATTAAATGGGGACTTCTTGCTGTCCCCGCTCACTGACATGCTCGGTAAAGTTTCAGTGTGGGCATAAGCCTTGGGAATGACTCTCCCCTTCAGAGACCGGAGCATTTTCTCATGGGTTCAGGTTCCTCATAACCAACCTGTGCTGAGATGTGATAGATGAAGGGGACTTTCTACTCAGTCTATGCTTGGCCCAACTGCAAAGTTGCCTCCTAGGTGAACCTTTGTATTTGGAGGCTCCTCTTCTGGCTTGCCAGAGTTAGACCTCAGGGACTAGACTCGGTCCTCGTTCTGGAGATTCACGGGGATGCTGGGGAAGAGGGAAGGCTATCCTCACCTCCTCAGAGCATGCACAGCACTACATCTAGAAGCCCCAGGGTGACCCCAGAGCCAGCTTCATTCTGCTTTGTCACTGCTCTCCCTGTCTGATGGCCCATCCTCCAAAGGTCCCGCCCATTTAGAATGCGCCACCTCACTAACTCTTTCAACCCTTCTCTCCAAAGACTCGTACACGTTTTTGGTTGTTTTCTAATTTGTGAATTTATCATTACAAAGTCACTCCTCTCAAATATGCCCAAATTGAATCACAGTTAGACCTAAAGTTTCCTTTACTAGAGAAAACAAAATTACACTCTGTCTTCTTCCCTTCACAGCCAAGGTCCCCAAAGACGGTCTACCCTTGCACGCTCCTCACTCCCACACAGCCTCCCCCGACCCCTTCTGGCTTCCATTCACACCCCTTGCATGGCTCCTACAGTCACCACCCACCCTGTGTTCCTAAATTCCACCATCAGTTATCTGACCTTGTCTGGCTTGCATGGGATGGTAGCGCTCTCTCTCCCTGTCTCCCCCCCCCCTCTCTCCCTCTCCCTCTCTCTCTCTGCAATCGAAAGTGAAGGACGTCAGGCCTCCTACCGTTCCACCACTGCATGCATGTGTCCTGGTGACTCACTGGTTATAGCTACAGAGTCTGTCTGTCTGTCTGTCTGTCTCCTCCTTTTCCCGCTTTCTCCTTTCTCTCCCTCTCTTCTTTCTCTCCCCTCTCTCCCTCTCCTTCCCTTTCTCCTCTGTCATTCCAAGTGGGGTGTCAGTAGCAATCAGACACTTCCTCTGCACCCTACAGAGGCCTCCTATGCAGTCTGTCTCGTCTTCACCCGCACCTGTCTCCTTCCTGCGGCTCCAGCCTCTGGGGACAGGACACCCTGGTGCATCCTCTGAGCCGGATCTCAGACCACCTTGCAGAGCCAGTCAGTGAGGCATCCCTCCTCAGCATCCTGGTCCCTAGTTGCTGTCCTCCCTGAGGGCTCACTGGGATCCCCAGTGTCCTCGGCAATGCCGTCCCTGTCTTCAGATTCACCTTCTGCCAACCTCCCCCGCCCCCTCTCCCCCCCGCTCCCCCTAGGTGTCAAACTGTTCCTGGAAAAATCTCTATCAAAAACACACAGGACTCAGGTCCTGTTCCTGCTTACTGCCCACCTTTAGCAGCTCCCCACAGTGCACAGGATGAAAGCCAAACATGTAGTAGAACTGAATGAGCCTGCTGACATGATCCAGGCCCTGCCTGTCCCTCCAGCCTGGGTCCTCATCACTCCCTATCCCGGTTGTCTGATGACGGGATTCCCCCACAATCCCCTGTGCCCTACTGGTACATGTCCTCCTCTCTGCAATGCTCACCTATGCTCTGGTCATTTGGTAAATCCCAGCTGTTATAGTTTGGATGTAAAATGTCCCCCACAGGCTCATGTGTTTGAACACTTAGCCCACAACTGGTAGCACTGTTTCAGGAGATTGTAGAAGTTTTCGGTATTGGGCCTAGCAGGAAAATATGAGTCGCTGTAGGTGAGGGACTTGAGGTTTAAGCCTGGCTCCCTCTCTGTCTATTTCTTGGTCCACTGAGATGTGAAGAGACAGCTGCTGTAAGCGCCTCCAGCCACAAAATCACCCACTACCATCGCTTCCCCACCATGATAGACTGTACCCCCTTAAACTGCGAGCCAAATTTAACTCTGAAGTCCCTTCTTGTCAAGTATTTTGTCATAGCAATGAGAAAAGTAATTAAGCCATCAGCTAAGGCAGCACAGCATCATGGGGTACAGTGTGGACTCTGGAGTCAGGCAGACTGATGGCAAACCCTAACCTGCCACTTACTAGGTGTGGGAGACAGGATGAGTTGCCTAACCTCTTTGAACCTCAGTTTTCTCATCCATAAAATGGGGATAATAATAGTCCTGCCCTGCTGGGCTCCTTGAGGATAAAGCACAATGATGCTTGCTCAGGTGTATTCTCAACAGCATTGTTCTTTGAAGACTTACCTTGCCCTTCCTTCACTCCCTTTCCTACACTGTACCCTGTGGGAGTACACATGATTGCATGGATCTACTGGGGCCAAAGTCTGCCATCCCAGCACCTGGCACCTGTGCCTCTGGCAGTGGTAGACGCTTGAGAGCAACTGTGTAAAAATCAAATCAAATCAACAGCATCACATGACATCAAGGTGCATGGTGGCTTAGGTTATGACTGTGAAGAACTCAGGAGTCCCACCACCATCTCCATTTAAGAGCCTGTACACAGCGTGCAGCCTTTAACAGCAGGTGCGGCCACCTGTAGACAGGCAGGCCTTTTCTGAGTCAGAAAGTTCTCCTGGGTAGCTCAGTGCCTACCAACATATCAGAACACTGGAATGCCAGGACCTAGGGTTTCAGTGTAAATCTCCCATGCTCCAGACAAGCAGATGACAAAGTAAGTGCCCTCTGGGCAGGTTCCTGGGACATGTATCCAACAGTTAAGCACCCGGTGGGCTGGAAAAGCCGAGGAAGCTGCCAGAAGGGATTCAATGCTGCTTCTGCCTGGGACGGCTCTTCCAGAGCCTGGTTACTGCTACCAGTATTTGTTTGATGTCCTGAAAACAGAACTCATAGTCTTAAGGTGCTGTGGATCAAAGAAAGGTCAGCTGCCCTGCCCCAGCCCTGCCTAGGAAACAGCTTTATCACACAGTCCCTTTGCTTCAAGGATAGAAGGAGTCTTTTCTGAAGAGCACACCAGATCCTAGATAGCAGGTGGCAACTCAGTCTGGACTTGTTCACTTCCTTTCTGCTCCTGCTGGAAGGCAGAGAACCTTGTTAGCTGCTCATCCATCCATTCTCCATCCAATCTCCTTCATCGTTCAACCATTCACCCATTCGTTCATATGCTCATTCATCCATCCATCCATCATCCATCATCCATCATCTATCCATCCATCATCCATCCATCCATTATCTATCATCCACCCATCCATTCATGGTCCATTCTTATGCTCATTCATCTATTCATTCATCCATTATCTATCATCCACCCATTCATTCACGGTTCATTCTTGCATTCATTCATTCATTCATCTACCTATTCATCTACCCACTCATTCATTCATCCCTCATCCATTGATTCATATGTTCATTCACATACTCACCATCCATCCATCCTATAGATACTGATGACCACGTGTCAGGCAACCATGAGCACAGCTGGCGGTTCCCAGACACAACCTCAATAAGCAGATCATATACAAACAGGGTAAACCAGCTCAGCTCTGAGGAAGCCCTCCTTCCCTTCCCCAGGGCCAAGCAGAGCTCTCTGTGGGCAATAAGCTGCTGCAGAGGTCTGAGCTGAAGGGAGAGACAAAGGTAACAGTGGCCCACGCCCTTCCTGGGCAGAGGAATGGAGGTCCCTGGGGACTTTTTCCCCTAAAGATCTATAAAGTCAGTCAAGGTTTCACAAGGTAGAAAGGCTTTCTGGTCAGATGGGGTGGAATTTTCTCCTGAAAGCCACTCTACTGCTGACTTGAGTCTGGTGGAGATTCCTACCTAGACAGGCTTATTTCACCTTCCAAGACTGGTTACCCAAGCACTGGGGTTTGAAAGTCAAGCCGCATCTATCCACATGGTAACAGCTGTGAGCTGTGAGGCTGGCTGCTGAAGGCAGCACAGGCTACGTGGGAATGGCCATGTTCTCAGGATGCTGGCCCTCATCTCCCGAGCTTGGAGATGCTGTGATAAGTGCTTCAGACTCAGCAAATCTTGACCTTTTATGAGACTGAAGTACCTCTCAGTGACCCCAAATTCCAACATCCATAGCCCCAGGGAAGGGGACCACGGGGGGACCACGGAGGTATGATGAATGATGCTCTCTTTCATCATCAACTTAACAAAATCCAAGGGCGATTCAGCGTGGCGGTGGCATCTGCGTATGACCCTTAACTGAAGCAGGAGAAGCAAGTTCAAGGCCAGCTTGGGTTATACAGGGAGACTGTGAAAACACCAAAGGCTAGGTGTATAGCTCAGAGCTAGAGGGCTCACATTGCAGATGTGAGGCCCTGGGTTCTGGGGTTTAATCCCTGGCACTGCAATCAAAACATAACAAAGCAAAACAAAAGCAAACAGAAAAGCTAAAAGATATCACTCTTTATTCTTCTCCAGAGGGCTCAAAGCTCAGTCTCCAAAACTGATTTCCTGGAGGCAGACCTCAGCAGGGACAAAAGTTCCTGAAAAACACTTTTCTTCATTCCATTTCCACACTAAAAATCTGAATTGAAAAAAAAAAAAACCTTCTAGCTTATCCTTATGATGAATAAGCTATTTCCTGGAATATTTTGCCTTGTAAATATCATATATTTTTATTGGTTCTTTCTTTCTTTCTGTCTTTCTCACCCCACGCCCTGACTCCTGCAGAATGAGTGTGAAGCCCTGTCTGGAATGTAACAGCTCTGGGAGAGATAGTCTACCCATGAACTCACAAAGATGTTTGCTCTCAGCTTATTTGGCACAAGGAATCTGAGGCATTTTAAAAATGAGCTGTCAATATGGCCCATCCCATCTTATTCCACTTTCTTTGCCCTTTCCGTAAGCACCTGTCCTGTTCCAGGGACCCTAAGCAGAAAACGGACACCAAGTGCCTGAGAATTAACTCCCACCCCATCCCAAGCACACAGGACTCTAGCTATGAGGAGAAGTCAAACCTGGAGGTCTCTAGGGTCTCCCATAATCTGCAAGGACCTGAAAGTCCAGTTCTAAATCCTAAGAGCTCCCTCAGCTGTTATTTCACTCCAGCTAAGAAGAAAACATGCCTACAGCAGTTGCCTTTAGTTGCAAACACATAATGACCCTCTACCATGTCAATCCACCTTTTCCTTAGACAGCCCTCTGGCCTCTCTGGCCTCTGGTCTCCTATCATCCTTTAATACCCAGGTCCCCCAGACCTTCCCCAGCAGGTGGTATAGTTATTATCTTTGAGACCCAAGCCCAGGCCCACTAGGAAGTCCCAAACTGAATGCCAGAACTCCTGGAAACTGCAGTTTCCCTTCTCTCTGCAAACAAGTGTCAGGTTACACACGGGAGATGAGGGAAAGCCTGGAGTCAGACACTCTGCCTGGACCCTGGCCCTACAGGGCTTGGGGAAATTATTGAAGCTGGTTCTACCTCAGCTTTCTCTACCATATAGAGAGCACAAGCCCCTCTGAGGGGTGGGACAGACAAGGTGATGTATACAAATCCAGAGCCTACCTAGCAGAGAGCTCAACATAGGAACTCCACTCAGCCAGAAGTATAGAGGCAAAGGGGGTCCAGGGAAAGAGTAAGAAGCCTCTGACCGGGTTCACAGATAGCACCCTAGGACTGAGGGAGTCATCAGCCCCACACCTCTGACCTGGTTCACAGACAGCACCCCGGTATGGGGGAGTCATCAGCCCCTCACCACGTGGGTCCCTCTGTGAGCAAGGCACTTGTGCAGGCTGAACTCTGTCCCGCCCCAGAACAAGGCTGCCCTGCAACCAAGCCATGTTGTTATCAGAATGACAAACCTACAAGGGGCCACCAGGGCTGAGGCCAGGCTATCCTCCTCTCTCTTCTCATCTCCAACTGACCTTTTAGTTCAAAATACACTGTAAAACAGAAATACTACTGACTCAGCATTGCTAGTACAAAGTGCAAGCCACACAGCCTCGCAGGAGGCTGAGCCCTCCACGCTGCTACACCCGGGTTTTATTGGGCCTAGATTAACCAGGTGCAACCCTGCTAACTCCTTAGACAGCCAAGTTCAGGGTCAAAGAGGGAACTGGAAGGCGGGGTGCTAAACTCGTGTGAGGAAGAACACAGCTTTGGGAAATGGAGACCCTCTTCTTCTCCCTCCCGCTGGCCTGCTCTCTGAGTTGTTTCCATCTTGTCTCTGGGCCTCTGGTTCCCTTCTCACAACTGTGAAGACTGGGTTAGACCATCCATAGGTTCTTACTAGCCTGACTAGTTGACAACTGCCAAGTCTTAGTGATAGAGCTGCCCTCCTGAACGCCCCCTTCCATGTTAGCTGTCTGCCTAAGCCCTGATCACAATGTCTGGCCACTCTTCAGAATGTATGTGTGTGTGTGTGGGGGGGGTTATGGGTGGTCCTAGGTTTTGAATCTAGAATTCTCACACATGCTTGGCAAGCATACTACCACTGAGCTCTGCCCTCTGTCCTTATTTTCATTTTGAGACAGACAGGGTCTCATTAAGTTGCTCAGAGTTGCCTTGAATTTACTATACAGTCTAATCAGGCCTTGGACTTGCCATCCTCCCACCTGAGGCTCCTGAGTATCAGGGATTACAGGCCCAAGCCACCAGGTCCAGTGATGCCATATCTTAAGAACATATTTACTAACTCTGGTCAATAACAGCAGAGTCCAGGGACCTAGGGCACCTCGAGAGAATTTGGATATCTCAACACCTCCTCCAGGTCCCGGTCCAATCTCATACCAACCAATCTCTCCTCCTCTTAGCCCCAGCAACCCCTTTAAAGTTAGATTTCCCCGTGCAGCTTGGCAGGAGACCAGGCAGCAGCAGGCTGCTTTTATCTGAGCTCAGACATATCCCAGGGCAGGGCAGAGAGAGGTAACTGAGCTATCCAGGTCAGGAAAAAAGTGCTTACAGGAGCAAGCCCTCCCAACCGACGGGGAAGGCCACCTGGAGAGCAGGCAGTGTCGATCACAAGTTCAGAGAGTGGGCTCTAAGACCAATGAAGTCTAAGAGCCTCCTTTAAGATGCTCTTCAGCCCTCTGCATCTCCCAAGGCAAAAACAAGTTCCGTAACAAGGTCATCCAGCTAAGCTGGGACTAGTCAACACTCAGACGTGGGCCTGTGGATCTCAGCCCACTGATCTTTCCACTCAAGAATCTCATGAGGCCAGAAGATCCACTTTAGACACAACTTTACTGTCACTTAGGGAATCATTGGCCCGGCAGATGTTATGGTAACTGCTTCCCTGTCTCATGGATTTCTTCCTGACTTGTTTTTCTTTTCTTTTAAAAAAGAATTACAGGGCTGGAAAGATGGCGCAGCAGTTAGGAGTACTAACTGCTCTTGCAGAGGACCCAGGTTCAGTTCCCAGCACCTACATGATGGCTCACAACCAGTTCTAGGGGATCCAATGCACTCTTCTAGCCTCCAAGGGCATTTCACACAGGTGGTTCACATACCTACCTGCAAGCAAGGCATTCATACACATAAAGCAGAAATAGTTTTTTTTAATTAAAAAAATAAATGAAGAATTACATTTGTGTGTGTGAGTGTGTGTGTGTGTGTGTGTGTAGGCGTACACACACACACACCATGCACACCTACAGAGGGCAGAAGACAATCTGTGACACTCAGCTTTCTCTTTCTACCATGTGGGTCTCAGGATCAAAGGTCATCAGGCTTGGTGGCAAGTACCCTTACCGGCTAAGTCTTCTCACGGGCCCCTGGACACAATGTTATTTGCTCCTTCTCTAACACTTATCTCCAAATTGTAGAAAGTTCAGTGGCCCTCCCTGTCCTTCCAGAATCCTAAATAGACTAAGACAACCACACTATCCCCCTTCCTCCATCGAGAGATGATTAGTGCGGGAAGGGTGTTATGAGACAAATCACCCCACTGGAAGTCTGGCCTGTTAAGATCAAGGTGTCTTGGTGGGCAGTTCCAAGAGCCTCTCAATATTTATGACAATGAGCAATGAAGTCTGCCTGGACCAGGGAGCTTTAAAGATCAGGATCTGGTAGATTCTCTCAGTATCACAAGAAGGAAGCTTTGGGAAACAAGTCAATCAAGAAATTAATTATTCAGAAGCATGACCCAGATCCTGGGGGTGAGGCTGGGAAAGAGGAGAGTCCCCACTGCAGCAAGAAGCTCAAACACTTCTTGGGGTGATGACCTCTTGGCTGCACAAGAGGACCCATTTATGACCACATGGTCAAGGAAAAAAGAAGAAGTTAAAGGTCACTCATTCAACAAATATTTTTAGAGCTCGCCTTATGTCCCAGGCCCTCCAGGATTTAGGTATGGCTGGAGTTGAACGGAGATGGAAGATGGTACAGGAGTCTGTACCTAGGAGGCCTAAGTGGTACCCCAACTCAGCCCATAGATGTGGGTAACGATCATGGCCTGCCAAGAGCAAGTTTCTCACCTGAAAGATAGGAGTGAAATTGCCTGCCCAATGGTGAAGATGAAATGGTCTTTGTAAATGGCAAAGTGCAGTGCAGTGTGATGCAGACATGGTGTCAAAACCGTAATCATGTAACAAAACACACTTTCCTTGCCCTGGATGTGTAATCTGGAAATGTTTGGGAAGGTGATTCAAGGTACCTATTTGGCAAACATCACATTCTCTGTAATTTGGGCAAATTGTATGTTTCTACTTGGCAATGAAGACGGAGCTGTCCCTGTCTAAGGCTGAAGCTTGCCTGGACCTGTGTCAAGCCTGAACTGAATGAGTGCCACAAGAGGCCCACAATGCAACAGGGGAAGAGAACATGTGTCACTCAAACAAAACAAGACAATTCATCCTCACAATGGGACTGAGCCAGCCAGAAGGGCACACGCGCCTCTCCCACCACACAGACTTCAGACAATGGTGGAATTCACTGCTGGCTGCCGACCCTCCTCCAGGGACATACTCAGGGTGCTGCATGTCTGTGGAAGGGGGGCTAGGGCACGCTGGCCAATCTGGGCTTCTCTGCTTGGGCCTTTGCCCAACACTAGGAATCAACTCTACAGTGGCTCCTCCCGGCCTCCCTCTCCCCCCATCCAGTCAACCTCCTCTCATCCTATACCCGTCCCTTATAGGTCCCACCAAACCAGCCTCTGAAGGCTTCAACATGACAAAAACTGTTACCTAGCCTTGGACTCTTGCTGTCTCCTGACTCCCTCCTTCCCATTTCCTGCAATCAAATTGAGCTCTTACAAAGCCTGCCTCAGTCCTCAGTGCTCCTGCAGGGAGGGGCTGCAGTCTCTTCCCTTGTGTTCCTCCAGCTCAGGGCATTCGGAGTGGCATGCAAGTTCCTAACCTTCTAGCAAAGGCAGACACGAGGTCTCAAAATGGTCTAAGGTTGCAGTTTCCAGAAGGGAGGCAGAAAGGGAGGTAGGACAGTAGAAAGAAGGCTGGAGCGCTTGTCCTCAACCCATGGCGCGACTTTCCATTTAACGTCAGTTGGTTCTACAACCTGGAGAAAGTCTTCCCTGTTTGGAAATGAAGGGTTTATTCTAAATGACCTCTCTTATGATGAAGTCTGACATTAAGAAACCAGATGAGCCTGGGACACAGAGGGTGCAAGGCCTGGCTCATACATGTGTCAACCTAGGGCAAGCTCCTGACTGCTCAGAGCCTCTTCCCATGTCCATAAAACAAGGGGTGTAATACAACTGCCTGTCCAACAGGACACTATGTGACAGAGTTTCAGGGACCAGAAAGCCCTGACTAAACTTGGGGTTCACATCCTTGAGCCAACAAATATCTATTAGCCACCTTCACTATGCTAGAGTTGTGTCCAGCTCAGACAGGGAAGTTGGAGGGCAGCTCCCTGACCTGAAGTCTCTTTCAGCTCATAGGTGAGAGGCAGGTGAAGGTGCTGCACTCAGGTGGTGAACTTGAGGTACCCACAAAGCACCATGGGAATGCAAAGGAGTCTTATCAGCTTTGCTTGGGGAGGCATAGGAAGCTTTTCAGAAAAACAGAATGTCCTAGACACCATGAGCTGCTTCAAGATGATGGGAATGGAGCCAGAGTAGAGGGAGGTGGAGAACAAGGCAAGGAAGTGGGAACGGGGCGGGGGCTTGAAGGCCGAGAGGACAGTCAGATGCTTCTGTGAGGAGAGTCTCGGCCCGCACTGCAGAGGACAAGAAGATCTGAGGAGCGATGGGCAGGCTCTTCCAGGGGCCACAGACAAGTGAGCCACCATCTATTCTTCCTGGATCAGCCTTCCAGACTCTAAGCCTCCACGGGCCCGGAAGGCAAGGAAGCTCTAAACAGGTCCGATCTCACCACAGTGGAGCTTGCATATACGAAGACAACACCCATGCTTTCAAACCTCAATCCAAGGGTCTAAGATGCTCTCTGAAGCTATTCTCTATGGAGGCTGCCTGACCCAGCATAGACCTCCACAGACAAGAAGCTGGAATACCCTCAGAACAGGACGGGTGTGGTCAGAAGAGCTGTTCTCGGTAGGGAACAAGAAGTTACCCAGATCTGTATCACCAGTTAGAACTCTCACATCCCTAAATGAATCTCAGGCTCAACCCTGTCTCCATGAAGGCCACCTGGGTAATCCTGGAACCCTGAGCAAAGACAGAAAATAAGGAGGGAGACACTCACCAGCACTTTCCCTGATGGCGTCTCAAGCACTTGGGTTTGAAGACAAAGTCCAAAGGCTTCCATACCTTTCTAAGCCCAGCCCCAGCCCTCCAGAAGCTACTCAGGAGCATAAAAGGACCCCTGCACCGTACGACTTACTTGATTCTCAGGCATCACATGGGTTAAAATCTCCTTCCATGACGAGCCCCATGCTAGCGGCCATGTTCCTGTAAAAACAGAAGTCCAACATTAACATCAGTTGCACGATCCTCCACTGCAGCCTCCTCTCTTCTCCTGCCAAAGGCCACACATGGCTCTGATCATGGTTGACTTTCCTCCGTGATTTATGATTCTGTGTCCTCTGTCTGAAAAGAACAGTTTTCCCAGCAGGAGGAATTGACAGAGACTCTCCCTCGGTGTTCCAAGTTTAGCAGGTGAAGAAAGAATGCTAATTTAAGTCTATTGTCTGCCTCCAGGCACCCTTGGGCCTCACACTGTCTTTACACTAAGCATTTGCTTTTGTATAAAGAGAAAGTGCCAGACTATTCTAAGACAGAATGAAATTAAATTCGGCTGGTATAAAACTTGATAACAAGTCCTCCAAGGGTCAATCTGTCCCATTGCCTAAGGAGGAAAGGTTCCTCCCAGTGCTCAGTCAACTAGAAAGTCACAGAAGTTGGCCCACTGAACATGGTTGCTTCCTAAACAAATTATTCAGTTGACTTCCGGTGACCACCTACATGATTTGGTTACATCCTAATTGCTGTTATAGAAAATGCCTCTACACCTGCTTGGAAGACCGAGTTACAAAATGTCTCCAGTGATTCATAATCAGAGAAAATCCAAATGCCTAAGAGACAGCCAAGAGGAAAAAGAGCCAGAGAGGACATGAAATCTGAATCTTTGAGAAGAAATATCTTTGGGGGAGAATGCTCACTGTTCAACAAAGCAGAGGGCCTGCTTATCCACACAAACATGCCAAGGTAGTCTCCTAGGACATCAGCAGGTATGCCCAGAGCACTCCGAGGAAGGATCCCCCACTGGATGTTCACACCATTAATGAGAGAGAACTCACTCTTTAGTGCTGATCACACATGAAGTCAGCACTACCAGGACCAACACGCTTGACTTCAGCTATTCCACAGACTATATGCAAATGCTTTAATGCCACTTGCCCCGGCTCTACAACACAGCAAGACTCAAGTCCAGGCTGGGGTGACTCAGCACTCAGGGTCCTTCCATCCAAGGTGAGGGGCCCTAGACGTGAATGCCCATGAAGTTGTGATGGCCCCCACACCCTGTGAGGTTGGCAAGCCCTGAGAGCAATCACCTGCTCAGGAGCTACCACCTTTCTCATCATTATCCCCATCACCAGGCTCACAGCCCTCAGGGCCTGTGCTGGCTGAGGAACAGGCTGGCCTGCCTTGGCTACATTCTATCAGCCTGAGCTGTAGGCTGTGTGCTGCTTCATGCCAAAAGTCAGAACAGCCAGAGGCCTCCATACATCTGCCTTGCTTCTCAAGGGAAGCTTCCAGAAGTAGTTGGAAGGAGAGCTGGACGTCCTAAAGCTGAAGCCTCTTATCTGTCGATAACCAGAGATTGAAAAATTAGGCATCACCTCCTGCTCTCTAGATCTCGGAAATAAGCCAGTATGTACTCTGTGAGCAGCAGGGAGCTCAGGGGCTCTCTGAGCTCTGTTCAGGTTGTCTTCACAGTAGCATGGAGATAAGTAAGACTGGGCCAGGTCTCCATTGGTCAGATACCCACAGAGGCCTGGGCACATGTGAGCCAGTCATTCAAATGACCAACCAACGCCTCTGTCTCACCCAAACCAAACCTGCTGCACACTCCCTATGCCACACACGACAGAAGGTCCCAGTGCCACCAGGGGCGTCTGTCTTCACCTATAAAATAAGGAGCTTGACATTCTTGGTGATTTCTTCACCAATGTCCTTTTTCAGCTGCCCACAGACCCTGAGTTTGTAGACCAAAATGGTTGGGTAAGAGGTCAGGCAGGGAATGACCTGGGAATGACCTGTGGAACAGGCTGGCTAGTATGTTCTGCCTCAGTGAACCCTCCCAGCTGCCCTGGAAGGGGGCAGTAGGTATATCATGTGCCTGAACCAAAGTTAGCACTAACCACAGTAGTTCCTGGACTCGTGGAGGGACAGCCTAAGTCCAGGCCCACACTTGTTCCCTGAAACAAAGCCTCCCTTTGTGATCAGTCAGAATGAAGAAACTGCCTCCCTAGGACTTGCCATCATACCAGTCCCAAGCCAAGAAGCAGAAGATTTCTGGTCCCTGTGGACCTGATTTGGTGGCCTCCTAAGGGTGTCAGAAGAGGGAGGAACTCAGAGGTCTTCTTCTCTGACATCCCCAATCCTTGCTGCATAAAGGCAGGGTCTCTCCTGGGGATTCTGTGTGCCTAGACAAGGTCCTGGAATTGTCCAGGCACTCAAGAAATATTCGCTGAATGAAGGAATGATCCAAGTCTGGGGATGTGACTCAGTGGAAGAGCTCTCGTCTGTCTCCTAGTTAGATAAAGCTGTCAACCTGATACAGCCCAGAGTTATCTAAGAGAGTCTCAACTGGGGGATTGCCTCCATCAGATTGGCCTGAGGGGCATCTTCTTGATTGCTAATTGATATGAGGGCCCAGTCCACTGTGGGCAGTAATATATCTAGCACAGGATTCTGGGCTGTGGAAGAAATCTAGCTGAGCAGAAGCAAGTCAGTAAACGGCATTTTCCTGTGGTTTCTGCTTCAGTTCACTCCTTGAGTTCCTGCCCCAACTTTCCTCAGGGATGAACTGTCACATGGAAGTGTGCGCTGAAATAAAGCCTTTCTTCCCCTAAGCTGCGTTTGGTTATGGCTTTTATCACAGCAACAGAAAGACCAGAATACCTGGCTTGCGCAAGGGGCGGGAGGGAAGGAAGGGGAGATCAGTGAGTCCAGGATCTGGATGTACTACTGTACTTTGGGGTGGTTCAGGAACAACTTTGTAGAAGTTAGAGACACATCAAGAAATGTTCAACCCTCAAAGCAGTATACAGTAGGTAAGGTCTCCATGCCCCGGTCTCCTGGACAAAGGACAAAACCTCAGATGCTGAGCCGGGTCCCGGATTCACTCCAGGCACCCAAAAGCTTCAGACAGAACACAAGAAATGTCTCCATTTCAAGGTTTCCTTACGGGATGGCCAACACTTCAGGCCTTCTAGTTCGGTAAACCAAGGTTCCTATCCCACTTCTGTCACTTTAACATAGTTAGGTGGCTCTGGGAAATCACGAGATCTGAGCTTCAGGTTCTCTAAAAATGGAGCTGGAGTCTGAGGCTATGTCTCACTTGGTACAATGTTTGCCCATCATGCACAAAATCCTGGGGTCCAGCCCTAGCACCATATAAGACCAGGCATGGTGGCATAGGCCTGTACTCTTAGCACTCGGGAAGTAGATACAGGAAGATCAGAAGTTCGAGCTCATCCTTAGCTACATAGTAAATTTGAGGCCAGCCTTGGATATTTAAGACCCTTGTCTCAAAAGAAAATTTTTTTAATGGAGTCAATGTTGGAACCTATCATACTGAAGGATGGTTTGAAGGTTAAATAAGATAAAATGGTAAAAACTTAACCCATCATGAATTCACTGCATGTGTGTAGAGATAACATAGTTGTTTCTGTCTGCATTAGAGCCTTTGAGAGGGGGCATATCTGGAGCCCACTACCTGGGCTCCTCCTAACTAGCCAGGTATCTCAGGCGTACCATTTGATCTTTGCACCTCAGTTTCACAGCACATAAAAAGGGGCATACTATATAGATTAAATGAATTATGCAAGCAAAAAAACCTTAGAAGAATAATTATTACAAAAGAAGCACCACCAGGTAAGAATGGATTAGTATTCTTCTCCCTATCTTCTGGCAACAGGTTCCACTCCATCTCCCAAGAAGTGCACAGTGGACTCAAGTTTAGCTCCTGAGAGTGTCCTTCATCCTTGGTCACATTCATTGGCACAGAAAGTATGCATGGGCTACACTCTGAAAAGCCCCAGGAGTATCTGGTCTTCGTGAGTGAAGTGGAGGCCTGGGTGGGATGAGCTGTAACAGTGGACCACTGGGCAAGGGATGCTGGCCCGGGGAGGATGGCAGTCAGCTGTTCCCTTTCTAGGCCTTGATTCTTCAGAGCCTCCTTTGACTCTGAGCCTCCCCCGAAGCCTTCTGATGTATTCTCTTTTTATATAAGCTCATTTGAGTTTGGATTCTGTCCCTTAAACTGAGAACCCTGATGAACATCCCTGAACAGATGGCTGCCTTATCACCACCAAATCTGCTCAGGAAGAAGAGCCAGCTGTCCACCCTCAGTGAGACCTAGGCTGCCAGGGCAAAGCAAACAAGTACAGCCAGGTGTCTGCAAACTTCAGGCAGGAGAGGCCTTCCTGGCACAGGAAGCTGCTGGAACTAAGACTAAGCAGGCCTGTCCTGCCATCCACGGCAGTGTCCTGGCCTCAGACTTGGCCTCTTTGTCATGAGCACTTACAAGTGGAAGAAGACAAGGAAGGAAGCTGGGGTTGATTTTCACTGACTTCAAAGTGGCACCCGTCCCCAAGTCCAGCCATTTAATATAGGTCTTTTTAGAAAAATGAAGAAGGAAGAAGGGGAACTGGCAGTTCCTGTTTGAAGTACAAGGCCCATTTGTAGGACCTTATTCGACCTATAGCACAGTTCTGAGTCCGTTTTCTAAGTGAAGAGACTGAGACTCACAGAGATCAGCAATTGAACTCACCAATCACATAGCTCCCAGCTCTTCCTCCCAAGGTCCTGGCCTTATTCTAATTCCCCAGTCTGAGGCTTCCTCCTCACACGGGCCAGGTTTGCTGTCACCCCTGTGATCAGAACAGCCAAAGGACAGTGGTGATTTGCTGCTCTCTCTTCTCTGACCAGCTGTCACAGAAAGGGGCATCCTCCCAGAAGAGGCTGCCTGAAGTCAGACAGGATAGGCAGCTTCTAGGTACCCAAAGTGTGTCTCAAGGTGAGATCTCTTCTTTCCACCTATCAGTTTTTAATCATTGGGGCTGGTGAGACAGTTCAGTTGCTAAATGTTTGTTGTACAAGCATGAGAACCTGAGTTTGATTCCCAGCACACATGTAAAATGCCAGACATGGTGGCACACACATGTAGTCGCAGCACTGGGGAGGAAGAGACAGAGTCCTGGGGTCACTAGTCCAGCCTAGCCTAGGACTAGCTGGACAGCTGCTGAGAATGACACCCCAAATTGACCTCTGGCTTGCACAAACAAGTACCCGCACATGTACACACCTGCACATGTACACACAAGATTTTTTTGTGTGTGTCTTTTTGAGACTGGGTCTCCCCCAGCTGACCTGGAGCTTGCTATGTAGACCAGGCTAGTCTCAATCTTATCTACCTACTTCTGTCTCCTGGGTCCTGGTATTAAAGGTATGAACCATCGTGCCTGGCTCAGAAGAATTTTTAATCTTCAAGAGTTCTTTGCAAATCCCAGGAGACTCATCAATCAGTGCCTTTTAATCCAGATGCACTTGTTGGAATTCCACGGGGAGTCATTTTTTTTTTTTTTTTGTATTTTTGTTCTTGGCTATCTGTCCCAAGAGACTGACTTAGCAGGTTCAGAATGCAACGGCCAGCACATGGCACCAAGCTAAACAAAGTTATCTTTGTTTGGTCTCCCTGTCTCACTACCTTCCAGGCCAGCACCCAAAGATAATCTGTTTTTAGATAGTGACCCAGACCTTTGAGTGGAGCCTCTTAATTCCCTCCAGGAAAGGAAGTTCCACCTCCAGGTGAGTTTTTAAAGGATTTTTTTGTTTTTGTTTTTGTTTTTAAAAGAGGAACTGAAAGTAATCAAGTCTGTCCTGATAGCAAAAACTAAGAAATAAAATGCGGTGAGTAGGTGAGCACACTCAATCACCTGCTTCCCAGTTCCCAGGAATCCCAGCACCATAAGCACCCAGTGGTAACCCAGACAGCTGGTGGGGGAAGGCCTGTCCAGACACAACATCACCTGGCACAAAGGGGGACAGAGTCAGAGACGGAAGTGGGAGCTTCCAACATTTACCGGAGAATGAAATTGGAAGCTGTAATCTGGAATATGAAAATCCTCCTGACCACAATAATGTCAACAACAGCACTTGGCAGGGCCAGGGCTGCACCTGCGTGTGCGGAGAAGGCTGGTAAGCCATGCCCAGGGGTCCTTGCCTACCGACGCCCACAGGAAACAAACCATGACCCAGAGACTGCACGCAGCCCATGGCTCGTCACTGTGAGCAGTGGCTGCTCCCATCACGGGGATTCTCCAGGCAGGTATCTCCCTCGCCCCTCTCTGGTAGTCAAGTACTAAAAGGAACCTTCTTCCTGGTTTGATCTGACTCACTCCCGCTGACTGATGTGAGATGGTGACAAGGGATGCGGCACTGCCTGGTGTTGGAGGGGTCTACAGTGGGCCCCAGAGACCCAGGACAACAGGGCCAGTCAAACTCTACAAGGAGGTGGAGAGATCGTGGGGTTCCACTTCCTGCTTCTATTCCAACCTGGTTTTCCTTAAACCGCTCATGAAAGATTACACAATAGGCATGGCCCGCATGAAGGACAATGACACGGGATGCAGAGGTGACAGAAGGGTGCTTATCCTGAGATCGTAGAGAAGTCACATCAGTACTGAGGTCAGGTGTTGTGCTCTGCAAGGATGGCATGTACTTACAAAGCTAGGGTGAGAGCTAGCTAACCTGTTAGCTACTGTTCTCATCACTGTGACAGAATCCCTGACAGAAGCAACCGAGGAAGGGGAAGGGAAGGGCTTATTTTGGCTCACAGCTTAAGGGATATGGCCTGTCGTGTCAGGGAAGGCACGCCAGCTGGGACTCCATCTGTGGTGGCAGGAGATTGACACATGACTTGTTATATCTTGTTGGATCAGGAAACAGAGAGCTTCAGGCAGAAGTAAGGCTGGCCTAGAATCCTCAGCACCCACCTCTACTGCCCAGGAGGATTCCCAGCCAGGCTTCATGGCCAAAAGGCTGCAGAACTTCACAAAGTGAGGCACCAAGTGTTCAAACACACGAGCCCTGTGGGAGACATTTCACATCCAAACCATAACAACTAAGATGCTAGAATAAAAGCCACCATATGTCCGCCATTTCTAATGAGCCTGCACTGGGCACAAAGCACTGTGTGTGAATCTTTCTGTCCAGTTCTTCTGATCTGTGAGCAGACACCACACTCTTGCTTCACATGAGGACATAGAGACCAGGAAAATTAAAGCACCTCTTCAAAGCCACACCTCCCAGAAAAACAGAGCTAGAACAAAGGCCTGGGCCAGGCACCCTCCAGAGTCCCAGCCTCTGCTAGATGACTTGGGATATAGCAGGTGCTCAAGACACATTCCCAGTCTTCCCTCCAGAAAGCAAAGAGCATGAGAAAAGACTGTTCTGCTCCGGAAACTGGGAAGCTGGCTTCCACCCAGGAGGCAGATGGAGAATGGGTGGAAAGGATGTAAGAAGGCTTTCTGAAGCAGGCAGGGGTGGAGCCAAGCTGGGAGGAGGAGGAGGAGGGAGAAGGAAGTGTTGCAGAAGTCAAAGCAAAGAGCTGGAACGGGTGGGCGGAGGTGTTGCAGGTGGAGGCCACTGAGGCAGGCCAGGATGGAGGCTGAAATTGGAACCCATATGGGACAGGGATTGGGGAGTGTCCAAGTCTCTCTGTTGGGGGAAATTCCCTGGGGACCTTTGTCACCTGCATCCTGGAGGTCCTCCAGCAACTGCCCCAGTCAGTTACAGAGGGTGTGAAGAATCCCATGCACGTACAAGCCCAGTAGCCTGTCTTCTCACAGCAGGCAGCCTGTGTATTTGCTCCCAGTCTACACTCTCCACTGACCTTCCAGGCCCAGATTCTAGCCCAAGCTCTGAGTGCTGAGAACCTAAAATGTTGCCACATACCTGTAAGCCACCCCTAAACCCTAGAATTCGAGGCTGCCAGGGAGAAGAAGGGGGTGATGGTTTAAAGCTGGAGCTTCTCACAGCAGAGTCCTTCTTATATGCTGGGATACTGGTCAGGAAACTTTCACTGAGATGAGCTAAAAGGGTTTCCTGCCTAAGGTCTCCACGGAGCTCCCTAGTATAGGGAGTCTCAGAAGTCCAAGTCAAAGGCAGAGTTAGCCCCATTTTAGTTGACAGGATCAGTGCCTGTTTGTCCCTGGGGAAGAAGCCTCCCCACCCGTCTCTGCTTCAGCCCCAAGCATCCTCTGGCCCCGAATGTGGCTCTGGGCTTCAGACTCACATCTGGCCCCCACCCTCCTAGGATGAAGCCTGGGTTCCTTCCTTCCCCTTTCATATCCAACTGCACGGCCCCCAAAGCTACCTCCTGTACCCTGTCTCTGTTCCTCACTGGGTCAAGTGCCTAGTCCCAGCCCTGACCTTAGATCACAAAGGAGAAATGGGAATGGCAGTGACAAAGCCAGCGGTCAGTTCAGGCCAAGCCACCACTTTGTTTGTGACAGGACCAGGGGGCAAAGGACTAACAACAGGACTAGATCAAGGTGTGCAGGGCCCAGTCTCTTCCCCACTCTCTGGTATGGGGACAGGACGAGATGCTTTGGGGCTTTGGCTCATCTGAGACAACACTGCAATCCTCCAAGGATGGGCTGGGACAGCAAAGCCATAGCTTTCTACCTGTGAGTCTCTGAGCAAACTATTTCACACTGGGGTTGAGAAATGGGCTAACCAACAACCCACGGGAGAACTGTAACAAGCAAATGAAATAGGACCTCAAACATGCTTGACAAATAGTCAAGTGCCTTTAGATACAGCAGATGGGAACAGAGGCTGAGGAGTCGCCTCACACCGTAAGATGTGCCTGCTGCACAAGCAGCATGAGAACCTGCGTTTGGATCCCCAGGATCCACATACAAAGCCAGGTGTGGCTGCATGTGTCTGTAATCCTGACAGGTGGATTCCCAGAGCTCACTGGCTGGGCACTGTAGTCTATGAGTGAGACTGGGTTCACTGGGTTCAATGACAGCTCTGTCTCAAATAATAATAATAATAATAATAATAATAATAATAATGTGGAGAGGATACTGAGCATCAATCTCTTGCCTCCACCTGTAAGCACATGTACACTACACTACACACACACACACACACACACACACACACACACACTACCCTGTATACACACAAGTAGTAGTCATCAGGTTCCATAACCCTGGGAGCATGCAGATTGGAAGAGAGACTACGAACCCTTCTGTTGGAAGCTTTCAACGCTTTCTATACAGGACACGGGCCTCCGTATGCATTCTATTTTGGGTTTGGTTAGGTTGAATCTTTTTGAGGTATGATGTTGGCACGTAGCTTTGGCTGGCCAAGAACTTGCTATGAAGTCCAGACTGGTCTTGAAATTACTGCAATCCTCCTGCCTCAGCCTCTTGAGTTGCTAGGATTAGGTATATGTATGATGCCTGGTTCATATGTTTATTATTACTGTTATTTATTACTTTTATTATCTTGGTATTAGACAGGCTCTCATTCTGCAGCTCAGACTGGCCTGGAACTTACTTTATAGCCCATGCTAGCCTCAAACTCACAGCAATCCTGCCTCAGCTGAGATTACATGTGTGCACTATACCTGGCATCATGATTCTCTGCTCATGAACACTCACAGCTCTGCACTGCCTAGAGCCAGAGACCCCAAGAGGTTGAAGAGGATCTGCTGGAGACTTGCGTCCCCGCAGGATCTGGTCTGCCTCCTTCCCTGTGGACCCCGTACATTTCACTTACCGATTTCAAGTTCCAGTGACGCGGTGTATCGGTGAGGCCTTCCCTGGTCATTGTTTATACTGACCACCCTCCCCACCCAGCCCACCCTTTCCTTTCCGGCTGTAGCTTCCTCCAGCACCCCTCTCATCCCTTGGGCCTCCTACATATGGAACTAACCTGTCTACTGTCCATCTTTCCTAGGAAAAGAGCTCCAGGGAACAAGGAATGGGTCCCATTTGAGTTTGATTTTTTTTCCCCATTGCAAACCCAGAGCCCAGAATAGTGGCTGATCTATTTAAAAGGAACAGAGCCAGAGTGCATAACACCTGCAGAGCTGAGCAGACATCAGAGATGCCCAGTGGGTCCGCATACAAAGCTCAGTTGTTAGACTCTTGCCTAGCATTCATGAAGCCCAGGTTCACTGCATAAAACCAAATGCGGTGGCACATGCCTGTAATCCCAGCACTCGGAAGGCAGAGACAGGAGAATTCAGAGTTCAAGGCCAGCTTGGACCACCTGAGACCCTGCCTAAAACAAAAACAAAATGAAAATGTCGAGGAAGAAACTGTCCACAGGGAGAGAGGAGGAGGGCAGGGACCCTCCCGCCCTTCCTGTTCCCTGGTTCTCTCCAGGTCCCTGGATTGGAAAATCTAGAAGCCAAAAGCTGTCTGGCCTTCCTTGCTGGGTCCCAGGAGACCCTGGGCACTCCGTCCTCTCCCTGCACATAAGACTCTCTGCACAAGCCTAAACCTCACTCACCTACCAGCCTCATCTTCCTGTTCCTACCTTCTCCCCAGTTCTTCCCCTTCCTCCTGGCCTCGATGCATGCACAAACAGAGAGAGAGGATCCTTCAGTCCTGCTCCACTTGCCATCTGTGCTTCGCCTACCCCTCAAAATCCACCTCAGACACCACCACCACATTCTCCTCCTCTTCTAGGAAGCTTTCCAGGTCTCTCCAAAACATACACAACATTCTTCGCACCATCTCCCCGTCATCTGGATGTTAGTCATGAACTTCCTTGTGACCAGTTTTTATGACCCAGCTGAGCATTTCCCCAAAGCCCCTCACTACTCCTCTTGTTTACATACGCTTACCTCTTGTTTTCCTGACATTGCAACCTTTCTGGGAGGAGCAACTGAACATGATGTATTTTAATATCCTCATAGCACAGGGAATAGTGCACACAGTAGGTATTTCATAAATGTTTCTCAACTCACTTCCCAATATAAACAAGCACCTTCCCAATCAGCCTCTCCCTGACCAGCCTGTCCCACACCCTGCATTTCTCCTCTGAGCCTGCCTGGCCTTGGCTTATCTGTACGCCCAGCTGTAGACCCGCATCTTCAAAGGTTCTTGCATTCACTGTCATCTCTTGGCGCTGTGCAGGGCCCACCAGATGATTTGTAAACACCACAGGTCTGCCAAAGGAAAGTGTCTGCTGCTTGCTGGTAGACCAGAAGCTCAGAGTGCTCTGATTCCCTCAGACACAGGAGCCTAACAGAGGGAACCACCAGGGTGGAGGTGGAGATGACTCACAGCAGAAACCAACACTTGGCCTGCTAAGTACCAGCTCTCAGTAACCCTATACTACATCTCCAGTCTCTTTAAAACTTTTTGAGACAGGATTTTACACCACAGCCCAGGCTAGACTGGGACTCACAGGTATCCTGCCTCAGCCTCCTGAGTGTTGGGATTACCGGGCAGGAGCCACCAAACCCTTTCCAATGACTTGGAATTATTTTCAGTTCTTCCAGTTACGTTCCAATCGCCCTGCTCTTCAAGGGGAGTCAGCGGGGATGGAGGCCCATAGGACCTGGGCCAGACGCTGGAGGACAAAGTGGCCCTCTTGCTCTCTTCTATAAGGACAGAAGGCTGAAGCACCTGCTCCACACCTGAGCAGCTGAGGCCCAGGTGAGCAGGACGTGACAGAGCCCTGACTCAGGCCCGAGAGCCACACTCTTTATACATGGCCTCACCAGCTCCAAATTAGCCAGTAACATTCCCTGATTACCTGGAATGTTAAATGCGGGGCGGTTTGGGGGGGGGATTGGAAATATGCTCACTGGGTTCTTAAACCTTAAAGCCTAGAAGTCCCCATGAGACATTTCCTACCCCTGGCCCCTGGCTAGTGTGCCCCATGCTCAGACAGCTGAGCCGCTATTAGGTCAGTTTCCTTCCAACATCATATTTGCAAGGAGAAAACCAGATCCCTTCCCTTATGTACCTGACCGCTGACTCCACACTCCTGTCGTGACTTTAGCCTTGTAAAGGATGGACTTGGGGGTCAGAAATGGGGGAGATGCACCTTCATGTGGAAAGCCCTAGAGACTGAGAGCCGGTCTGGAGCACATGGGTGACAGGCTGAGGCAGGAGGTCTCCACAGAGAAGAGGACCCTGGGTCTACTGCTGCCATGGATACAGCTGGCCAGAGAGAGCTGAAGGTCATGAGGGGCAGTGGACCCCAGTGGCCTCCTGAGAACTCTTCATCTTCCAGAAGAGGGAGGAAGCGTCCATGGTAACAGGACTAGGACTAGCCTAATTCCCTAATTCCCATGGCAATGGCAGAGTCAGCTAGTGACCAGGACACAGGAACTGCGGAGGAAAAACAACCATTTCCTGTGAAATTTGTGAGCCAGAGAAGGGGAAGTTGGTGCAGGAGACTGGAAGGAAACAGACTTCAACAGCTGGCCAAGAGGAGGGTGCCTAGAACAGTAGTTAATGACTCAGAGTCTCAGAAATGCGATTCCAGCCTGCAGACTGAGGAGAGGTGAAGAGGCTGAGAGGGAGGAGAAGGAAGAACCTCCCTGAGATGATGTAAGGCACCAAAATGAGCGATGAACTCGGTACGGCCTTATATGTTTTTCTGGCTGCTTGTTATTGTTTGTGTTTTGATTTTTCAGCGGTAGAAATCAAACCCTCGTCTTGCACACCCTAGGGAAGTACTCTGTCACTGAACTACATTCTGAGCCTCATCTTGTTTTTAAAGGATGTCTAAATACTTTCAGTGAGTTCAAATCCTCCAGGCCAAGAAAGCTCTAGCCCAGAGCAACACACATCTGCAGAGGAGATGCCAAGTGGTCTAGTGTCAATCACATCTGCTAGGCAGCCTCAAACCTGATAGTGGTCTTGGAGCCCTTGGAACGGTGATGTCAACGTGGGTTCATTTCTTTCTTTAATGGGATGCTTAATGGCAGATGGAGACCTGCCGCAGCTGGGTCATATCAGGTTCCACTATGCATCTAGTCACAGGTCAGAAAAGAGAAAGCATGGAGCCCAGGTGATGGGACAACTGGAATCTGTGTTCTCAATGCAGCTGGTTCAAGTCTGAGGTCCCCAGCAGTATGCCAGAGGCCTCTCTAAGAAGCAGTGGGATGGTGACCTGGGTGATGTTGTGGTCACCACATGCAAACATAAAGTGATCCATAAACAAGGCCACCTTGAATTTCTCAAGTCAGCATTAAATGTGGCAGCACATGTCTGTAATCTCAGCGCTCGGCTAGTTCAAGAACAGCCTGGGCTATAGCCTGAGAGCCTGTCGCAACAAAACAAAAGCAAACAAAGTCAAAATGTAATGTGAACGAGGGCCAGCAAGATGGCTGAGCAGGTAAAGAGGCCTGCTGCCAAGCCTGAAAAACTGAGTTCAATCCCTGGGACCCACATGGTGGAGTGAGCAAGCTCTTCCCACAGGCTATACATTATGAATGAGTTCCAGGCCAACCTGGGCTACAGAATGAGATCCTTACTCTCATAAAAACTAAAACAAGCAAAATTAAAGAATGATATAAAAACATTTGTCCAAAGCCCAATAAAGTAAAAAAAAAAAATGTACACAAAGCAAAGTACTGGTTTAGTTGGCAGTCTGGTCCATAAAATAATTGCTTCTTGCAATTGGTGGAGTCATTGACTTGGTTTTTACAGCAGCATACCACATCTGAAGAGCTATCAGTATGACTTCTGGGAAGAAGGCTTGAGATGACAGGACAAGCTATGGGGATCGATCAGGAAGAGCTGTGCTAAGATGGCACAGGTCACAGTGAGGGAGCCCACTGGGAATGAGTGAGTGCCCGATGAGGTCAGGGCTGTCCTCACCTGCAGCTGAGTTCTGTGAGAATTCCTTCTCACAATGAAAACAGGAATCCTCTACTTGTCTAGCACAGAAAGGTGCCCCAATCGAAACACTCTTCAAAAGGCCACTGCTTATGGGCAAACACCACTTAGAGAACAAAATGAATAGAATGCCTGCGGGCAAGAGGAACCCTGCCCACATCTGTGTTTCAAGTCTTCTGTGGACCAACTCAAGAATGGGCAGAAGGAAGTACCTGTGTGTACACCGCGCACTGGTGACATGCTGTTACCATTGTCCCATTTAACCCCAGAAATCACCCTGCGGGATAAGCGGTATCACTAAACCCAACTGAAGACCCAATTCTGTCCGTGACAATCTGTTTCCAATAGATGGTAAACCAGAAGTCTTGGATAGCAGAACAAATGTACAGAGTGATCAATTGTTCAATCAATAAAAAGCCAATGCTAGGAGAAAGGAAAGAGGGAGGAAAAGCAAGGAAGGGAAAGAAGATTCCATACCTCACCCTAGTCCCCCTCAGTACTCGACTCATGTCACTAACTCCCTGTGGGAACAGTTTATTTAGTCTCTGACATAAAACCAGGGCGTCCCTAAGACACGTATGACAGAGACAGGAGCCAGCAGCACTGCCCAAATCTCAAAGCTGGAAGGAGCAGGTCGCCGTATCATCCACCTGCCGGGTTACCTGGGGAGCAGGTAGAGTCTGGGCTCAGCCTTTATCCCCTTCTCCCTGTCCAGGACCTGCCCAGAGGGGAGATTCGGGTGACTATACGCCACCAAAGAGACAAAATCAGCATCATTTCAGATGCCGGGATGCTGAACTCTGGGAGTCTCTGTTCCCTACAGAAATGATTCTTCCCCAGACAGCTCATTTGGAGAAGTGCGCTCCCTGGGGTCCTGCCCACGCCAGCTTTGCTGCCCTACCCAAGGCAAGCGGGAACCCCCTCATTCTTGGGTACAACCACAGAGAGATCAGCACCCTCTATGCTTGCATTTCCTCCCCTATAACTGACCTGGGGGAAGAGAATGAGGGTGAGGGCAGAGGCAGCCATGCTGCAGGAAGGGACAGATGGATCCCAGCCCTAGCTGGGGAGCTTCAGAATGGGCTACTGTCCTCAGTGATGGAACGACTGGGCTGTCCGCACATATTCCTTCTACAAAGGAGGAGGCCAGGACACTCAGGAAGCCTGCCCTGGGGCCACCCCTCACGCAGACAAATGGCAGCTGTGTAGTTAGCATTCACCCCCAGAGCTGGGAGGGCAGCGGAGGCCACCTGAGGTCACCTGGCATGAGGATTAGCTCCTAGCCCTCTCCTGCGGCTTACCCCTGCCCGTGCGGCTTGCTCACATCCTGCCGGCACATGCGCCCAGTTGTCCATACCTCTGAGTTCTCTTGCCTCGGCTCATCTCTCCCTAGGGCAGTCCTACCATCTTCCAAGGCCCTTCATCACCAACAAGTCTGCCACCTCCTTCTCCAAGTTAACTCCAGTTGGCCCCTGCAGTATGCATTCCATACCCAATCTTGTGCAGCCAGCAGCCAGAAGCTGGCTGTGACATACCTCCCTCTAAGCAACAGAAGGATGATCCGATTGGCCCCCAGCACAACAGCTGCACACTGTGCTGGGCCCCAACAAGCCTGGGCCTATGGCTGGTGGTGTCCACCCCAACACCTACTTACAGCTCTTTCTGGATCCCTCCTCCACAACTCCCAGCTGACTCATCTTGGCCCAGTCTCTCAAGGTTCAGCTGATAGCTAATTAGAGACAAATAACTCTCAGCTGCCCTTGCGAGTTAAATTCTGGGTTTGTAGCAGAGGTCCTCTTCCCAAGACTCCAAGGAGACGTTTTGATAAGGTGAGGTCTTGGGGCCCCAACTTGTCAGTACTACAATACTCTGTCCATCCACAGGGAAGGCTGGAGCTTGGTGCTAGAGCTGGAATCGCAGCAGTCAGGAGGCTGAGGCAGGAACACTGCAAATTTAAGGCCAGCCTGCACTACATGGTGAGACCCTGCCTCAGGCACAGACACACAGACACACACATACGGAGAGAGGCAGGGAGAAGGGAGAAGCATTATGTGACCTTTTGTTTCTTCACAGTAAACTCAAAGCAGGGGTCGGATGGACCCTTCCAACTTGAATCCGGTGGCTCTGTGACTCATGTTCCCTCTTCCTCCTAGGGAGGTCAGTACCATCTGAAGCCACCCCACTTCCCGTTCCCTGAGCACCTCAAGCCTCACCTGAGACCAAAGGGGAAGACAAAGCTCTTGCTTGACCTGAGAGTCAATCCAAACGCACGCAGCTCAGTCCTGCAGGTGGAAGGAGGGGAGGAGGGAGGAGGGAGGAGGACAGCGATTGCTATGGGAACAGAGATGTTCCTCTCATTCACACATCTGAGCCCAGAAAGAAGACCATCTGCTGGCTGCCTTCTCTCCCCTGGCCTACCTTTTTAAGCAGTTACAACTGGCTGCTAAATTTAAGTGCTGCACTGAAATCAGTACATATAAGGGCTTTCAGGCTGCATCTGAAGGGTTTCATAAAGGGGAGAACTGGAGAGCAACAAAGAATCCAACTTGGAGGCAATCTAAGTAGTATTGTGTAGCCACCGCAATTACAGATCTTTCAAAAATAAAAGAAAGTAGCCTCTCTTCTCTAGGACTGAAGAGAAAGAGGAAGTTTCAGCAATAAACAGACATCTGCTAGTGGAGAGATGCAGCTTCTACACCCCGGGGAGCACCCTAAACAGAGGAACCCACTCCGGGAAGAATGCTGCTCGCCAGGGAAGAAGCAGCCGGAAGTGAGGAGGAGGCTGCGGGGGTGACAAGCAGAGGAAAGGGTGTGAAAGGCTGGGTGGGATGGAGGTGGGCTCCCCAGGAGTGGGAGTGAGTGGGTGGGCAGGCAGGAGGAGCTCTGCTTGCAAGAAAAAATGAGCTGCTGCCTTCTGCAGGGAGACCCAGTGCAGGACTTCCAAGGCCGCCCAAGGAGCCCATACAGGGCCATTTTCGGTGGAAATGGACACTCTTTAAAAGAAGGGGCATGTTTGAATGCCCGCCCATGCAGGGCACTTTGCAAATATCTTAATTTCATCTCTGTGTCCATCCCTTAAGATAAACCTCTATCATAGAGTAAATAGCAGGATTCATGAACTTTCCAAGGCCACGTGGCCTTGCCAACGATTCAAACCCAGGTCTCCCTGCGCATGCTTTCTTGTTTTTGCCTCTATGCCTACCCGGAGGACTTGCCCCTGAGGTTTATCCTCACTGTCCTCTTCCATGAACCCCAAGATCTTACACAAGGGGATTCTCAACAGGAGAGGCAGCAGAACACACAGAGAGACAGGCTTAGGGTTAGCTAACTTAGATTATTTTGGACTCACCGGAGCCCTCTGGCCTCTGTTTCTTCCCATTCTGGTCACTGCCCAGCAGACAGAAGGGAAAGCAGAAGGTGTATCAGGCAGAAGACTAACCCAGCACATGTCCACGGGGGGCTGGGGACAGCAGCCACTGTGAGAAGAGAGAAGGCTGAAGGACAAGGGAAGGAAGGATTGGGTCTTCACTAGTTCTCCTTGTACCAAGTGCATGTCTTACCAGGCGTCTGTGTGTATGTGGGTCAGTGCTCTGCATCTACAGATCTCTGATGGTGAGTGCCACACAATCATGTAAGTGTGGGCAAGTGAGAACTACACACTGGAAAATATGTGAAGGGGCAAATACCCGTGCCTCTGTGCGTGGAAAGGGTACTGCATATCCATGTGTGCAGGGGTGATTACTGCGCACCTATGTATGCGTGCGGGGTGAGTACCATGCATTTTCATATGTGTGCAGGGGTGACTACTGCACATCTATGTATGCGTGCATAGGTGAGTACTGTGCATGTATGTATGGGTGAGTGCCATACATCTGCATGCATGTGTTGGAGAAAACACTATGTTTGCCCTTCCAACCTGTTTGCCCTCTCCAGGAGGAAGCTCCTGTGCATTGTTACCTTGGATTTCAAGTGTGCAAGGCCCAGCCATCCTGTGATGGAGCAGTCAACGCCCTGACTTCTCAGCAGCCACGAACACTACACACAGCACCTCAGAATGGGCAGCCATCCAACCCGGGGGTCAGCAACCAGGTCCCCCACAGACCTAGACCGATTCTGCTCCAGGAAGCAGCTGTCCCTAAGTAACTAAGAGGTCCAACTGTCATTACTCCAAGCACATCATCCTTCCTCCTCCCCTGTGCCCTCCATGCTCTGGTTCTAGCACAAGCAGCACCCTGAGACCTAGATTCTCAGCACCCAGACAAGTGGTCAAGGCCAGCATTCAAAGTCTGAGCGCAAAGAAGCAGCTCTGCAGCTCAGCACGTTGACCCTACAGTAGCAAGGCCAGGACAGGGCATTCTAGACACTCATTCCTGTTTCCTGCAAGTGATTAGCTTCTGGGCTGGGTGTGTCTGAAACTTGGGCCTGAGATGTTCCACCAACCTGTGGCTCTGACAGTACAGGGACCAGTGGCCCCTGTCCAGCTCCTTGTTGCCAGCAGAGAAGGTACCAGTTCTGGGCATACCCCATTGCCCGGAGGAGGGCCTACTGTAACCTTCCTACTGCCGTGAAAGACTTGTAAGCAGGCCGTAGGAGGAAGGCCATGGCTGTAGGTATTCAAGCAGCCACAGGGAGGAAGAGACTTGGGGTAGGCAGGAAGACTTTCAGGGGAGAAGTACTACTTCAAATAAAGAGCACACTAAGAGGATGGGATTAGCTCGTTTCAGAGTGTGCCCCTATACAGGAAATTCCTTGAGTTTATTCCCCAGCACTGTATAAACCAGCCTTGGTAGCACACAGCTATGCTCCCAACTTAGGGAGTGGAGGCAGGAGGATCAAGGTCATCCTCAGATACATAAAGAATTTGAGACCAGTGTGGGCCTCAAGAGCTGCCAGAGAAAGAAGCAGCTCTAAATCAGACTCACAGTAGACTAAATCCTGTAGTGACAGTTTGTGACCAGAGGGGCCCTGTCACTGTTAGTCCTCCCAGACTTTAACGTCATCCTCCAGAGCATCAGTGCTGTCGAAGAGGGCACCTTATCAGCCAGGACCAGTCACGCTTCCTACCTCTGGGGTGGGTGTGGGAAGGAAAATGAAGCTGGTTTGCAGAGGGCAAGGGCACCCCAGGGAGGCGCACAGGTGTTTGTTCTTTAGGATTTTCCCAAGAGTAGAGCCTGGACCTGCCTGTCCTCTGGTCACCTCTGGAAGCTCCGCCCCCAGAGTAACAAAATGCAAACTAAGAACCTTAGATAAACAATATTATGATCTGGGGCTGGAGAGATGGCTCAGCAGTTAAGAGCACTGGCTGCTCTTGCAGAGGACTCGGATTTAATTCCCAGCAACCCACATGGCAGCTAACAACATTCCATAACCCCAGTTACAGGAAATCCAACAACACCCTCTTCTGACCTCCATGGCATTGCATGACACGGGTGCACTTACACACATGCAGGCAATATACTCATACACATCAAATAAAAATAATTAAACAATATTACGATCTGAACAAAGAAACTTAAAAATCCCGGTAACTCTGTAACATTGGTAATACCTATAGCTGCAGTCAAGCACGTGACAAGCTTCGTTTGTCTACCGCACCCAGTCTATTAGAGACCAGTTTTTTTTTAAAGGAGTGTATATGTGGACTTATAAAAACTTTTTTTTTCTATAAAAAGTTTTAGGAGGAAAAAAATATCAGACCTGGTGGTCTAGGCCTATAATTCCAGCTGTTTGGGAGGTTGAGGCAGGAAAATTACAAGTTCCAAACTTGCCAGAGCTTCAAAGCCAGCCTGAGAAACTTGGTAAGACCCTGTCTCAAGATAAAAATAATAAATAACTAAACAAATAAATATAATTGAAGGGGGCTAGAGAGATAGCTCAGCAGTTACAAGCATTTGCTGCTCTTCCAGAGGACCTGGGTTCAGTTCCCAGTACCCACATCAAGTGACTCATAGCTGCCTGCAACTCCAGCCCCAGAGAATTCAACACCTCCTTCTGGCCTCTGTGGGTCACATTCACACACACACACACACACACACACACACACACACACATACACATCACATAATTAAAAAATAAATCTTTTTAAAAGTATACAAAAAAGCGGACTTAAAATGTAGCTTAGTGATAGAGTGCTTGATTAACATTCAAGAGGAGACACAAGGTTGTCTCTAGAACAAAAAAACCCAACCAAATAAAAAAGTCTCTAAAAAGTAAATAAGAAAGGAAAAATCATCAACTCAAACGTGAATATAACAGAAGGATTAAAATACTGTTATATTTCTTCTGGGCAGGGGCAGAGAAAGGAAAGCTTTGTGTAAAATTAAAAAAGTCGAAGGGTGTAGAGACACATTTGTCATCCAAGCACTCGGACAGAGGGAGGAGGATCAAGTCCAGCTTGTATGAGACCCTTCCTCAAAATCAAAAGCAATAACAAAAGGGTGCTGGGGAGACGGCTCGGAGGTTACGAGCACTGGCTGCTCTTGCAGAAGGCCCGTGTTCAGTTTCCAGCACCCACATGGTGGCTAACAACCATCTATAACTCCAGTTTCAGGGATCTGACACCTTCTCTGACCTCTACAGGCACTGCACAACACAGGTGCACTTACACACATGCAGGCCATCCACTCATACACATAAAAAAATAATAAAACTAGAAAAAGAAAAAAATTAAAGACAACAAAGCAAAGCTCTAGCTCTTTGCTTATAGGACTTTGCAGGGTCAGCCTTGACTGGGAAGAGGGTTGGAAGCCACCTGCCAAGGCACCAGCGGCCCAGAGGAGGCTGGGAAGAAATGTCAGCCTGAAGTCATCATGAAATACAGGCATGGAATGGGAGTGAATGCAACTCTACCGTACAGGGCTTGCCTACTGAGCCTGTGTAAGACCTGCCTTCTGTCCCTAGCATCACAATCAAAGAAAATAATGATAATGGTGGCATACGTTCGTCCTTCCCACCCCGCCCCCAGCCTCTGTCTCCTTCCCAAGGTCACCCCAAGCACTGGTCCTGATATATTTCCAGAGCAAATACTGAGAACACACCAAAAGCTTACAGTGCTCATTTTTCTGTCATGACCTGCCCCAAGAGGAGTGATTTGAGAAAGGCTCCACAACCTGACCACATGGACGGGCGGCTAGAGAAGGTTCTAGAAGACATACACACACCTCAGAGAAGGAAGGGAGAGATGATGTGCCTTGTTCTCTACCTAGACCAGGGCCAAGCATCAGATCACACTATGGTCTTGACCGTGGCAGAATGACCTCAGCCATTGTCAGTCACGTGTGATCTGTGGGGCTAACTGCAGCTGAGGGCACACATGTGGCCATCTGGGCTCCACACCACAGACCAAAGTGGGAAGAGTAAGTGCAGCAAATAGTTCTCCTATTATTTAAGGATGCTTATGGACTGACGCTCGCTGCATGTGTGTGAGCAAGCAGTCATTTCAAACTCGCACGACAGTCACATGAGCCCCTCGTTCAGACACACCCTTTGAGAGGCTGCTATGCCACTGGACAGATGTTTACCCGGCCTCTGCTCTGTTGTTCCTGTGCACAGGGCTGGGCCGCAAGGACCCAGTAACGGACAGAAGCACAAAGACTCCAGTCTCCGGGAGCTTGCTGTGCTCCCCTGGGAGATGGGCACTTAAATCGGAGCATAATTGCTCATAAAGAGGAGAGGAGGTTATAACAGACAGCCAGGCATTGACAACCAAGTGAGGTAAGTGCATAGATCCTTACTCCAATGATCAGCTGGAAAGGCCATTCCTGACAAGCATGTGTGTATGCATGTCTGCATGTGGATGGATAACACCTCAGGATCACTGTTGTCTCTGTCCTGTGCAATAATAGCTGTGGTTTTGCAAGACAATATTCTTTTTTAAAGAGATGTACACTGGACAAACTGACAGGGGATCCAAGCTTAGCTTTAAAATACCTCAGAAAGAACTGAGGGGACCAGCAAGGCGGCTCTGCAGGTAAAGGTACTTGCTGCCCCCAGACCTCAGAAGACAGCCATAGGTTTTCCTATTCCTATTGTGTTTAGTCCCCTCTCCCAACAGCCTGAGACTGGAATCATCATGAAACCCTAGCTGTGTGGTCGGGGCCAGTCTCAGATATTCTGAACCTCTGTTTCTTCATCTGTAAAATGGGAAAACTCCAACTCCAACATATAGGCCGCACATGATGTAAAGAATGAGAAGTTCCAGTGAGGTGGACAGTATCCTATTTAAGAGCTCTTTAGAGGACAGAGACTATAAGACCTCCACAGACCTCTTAGGTTAGCAATGTTCCACCCCCTCCAGGCAGAGCGGAGTCCCCTACCAATATGGACCACCTCTGCTCTACTGGGGGTGGGGAGTGAACAGGGCCAGGCCCATGGCTGGAAGGCAGGCCCAGGTGGGGATGTGGACATGGTAGAAAGAGCAGAGAGATACCCCAGTCACAGGAGGAAGAAGACTAGGGCTGTTCTCTGCAGCGCCTAGGCATGGGCCTCCACAGCCAGCCACAGCCCTACCTAATTTAAACTCTAGTACAGTTGACTGGTATCAAGCTAATCATCGTTTCCTTTTGGAATAAGGGATGAACAGAAAGCCCCAATCTGGGGGCCTGAAGGAGGGATAAAGGTGATGTCACATTTTAGAAAAGTATGTTCAAACGGTGGATTTCAATCCTTTTGCAGCCACAGTAAGTGGATCCCAGAGCCTGTCTTCTTCCTCCAGAGAGAGAGAAAAATAGAGAGAGAGAATTCCTTCTAAGGGTCAAAGTTATGTCAGTGAACAGGGTCCTGGGCTACTGAAAAAGCCAACTGGCCGAGGTAAGGCAACACCAAAGGAGGCCTTCCCTGCATCTCAGTCCCTCCTGGTTCGGCCATGGCCAACACTGTCCGTTCCTCTGCACTAGAGGACAGGGTGAGCGGTAGATTGCAGTGCACCGCCTGGGATAAACGCAGGTCAGTTCAAGCCTGTGCCAAAGCAGCCCCTGCCATTCCCATAATCTTTCAAAGGCCAGAAGGCTCCAGTCAGCTGGCTGTGGGTCACAGACTCCCACAGAGCACAGCTTCCCACAGCCCCCGGCGGGCTGGCGGCAGCTCTACCTAGCCCAGGGCCCAGCTAGGAGAGCCAGGAAGACTCTGACACTTTCTCTTTCCGGGTGTCTACAACAAGGAAGGCAACACTTGGACTTTTTGGAGCGTAACCACCAGACCCAACTTGTGCCCTTTTCCCTGAGCCTGAAGAAGGGCAGTCCTCTAGTTAAAGTCCCCGAGACATCAGACGTGGATAGGAGCGGTCCTGGTGACTCACTTGTTAGGTCCTCTGCCCCGTGGAGGGAGGGGACTGGCATGCAGAGGACACAGGTGCCAGAGAAACGCGGAAGGACAATTAGCCGCCGGCTCTTTTTCCCTCGGGATCTGCCCATAAGGGGACTGGCTAGTGACTTCATCCTTCCCCTAAGCCACGAAGACACAGTGGGCAGCGAAACCGCCCGCGAGAGGCCCCCACGGCTTCCAAACGAAAGCGCTTTCCGCCTTAGGAGTCCAGGCCCAGAATAAACAATGTGGAAGGAGACACGCGAGGACTCTGGTTTCAACACACCTCTTCCCCATCCAATAAAGGCCGTTCCCAGCTCTGCCCGCGAGGGTGAGGGTGGCCCCGGGATGAAGTTAGCCCCACCAGCTCTGGCCACCCGCAGCGGATCAGAGGCTGCAGGACAGCCCCGAACCCAGGGCCAGCCTGACCAGCGACCAGGGTGGGCTTCGGGACGCCGGGAGGGGTGCTCCCGGGCAGGGGGCGAGCGAAGGCTGCCGGGGGTCGCGCGATGCAGGGGGGACCGCAGCGGCCCTCGGAGCACCGCCACCGCGCGAGCAACCAGCCGCGGGTCCCAGCCGCGGGTCCCAGCCGCGGGTCCCAGCCCGCCGCCAGCCCCGGGTCCCAGCCGCGGGTCCCAGCCCCGGGTCCCAGCCGCGGGTCCCAGCCCGCCGCCAGCCAGGTCGGTGACATTTGGCCCAACTTAACTTCCTGTTATCAAGGGAGGGAAAGAAAGCAGGCGGAAAAGCATATGATAAATACAAATAAACGAGGCTCTCGGCGCAAGGACGGGAAAGGCGCGGGAGCCCGGACGGCAGAAAGCAAAGTTTGGGCCGGTCCCCCGCGCGGCGGCAGGCACGGTCGCCGGTGCGCTGCGCCCCCCGCGCGCCGCCGCTGGAGGCGGGCGGATGGGCTGAGACCCGGCAGCGCCACCTGCTCGCCGCGCGCCCCGCAGGTGGAGCCGGCCCGCGGACGCCGCAGCCGCACCTGACCCTCCCCGGCGCCCGGCGGGGCGCAGAGTCCGGCGGCCCCGGCGCCCGCGCCCCCGCAGCCGGTGCCGACCTCGTCTTACCGAAGGACTCGCGGGGCCTCCGGGCCTCGGATCGGCGCCTGCCTGGGCCTCGGGGCGCGGGCGCGGGGTCCGGGTCCCCGCGGGCCGCCTGCGGAGCCGGGAGCCAGCAAGGCCGCCCCGCGCAGGCTGAGCCAGCCGGGTGCTGCGGTTCTGCGCGGTGCGGGGGACCCGGCTGGGACACGCCCCTACCGGAGGCTCGACCAATGACTGGGCCTCTGGGGGCGAGGCCCGAGACGCACGGCCAATGGTGATGCAGCGCGGGGCCCACCCCCGCGCGCGCCCGGCGCATCCCTGGGCGGCCGGCTGTCACCGCTGCTGCTGCCGCGGGCGCACGTGGGCCGAAGCCCAGCCCCGTCCCTGCCCGCCGCTCCCACCCTGGCCAGCACAGGTCGGAGACCCAGCCCTGGGCTGATGGGCGCCGGGCGTGGTGGCGCTGCGAGAACAGCCCGGCCTTGGTATTCTGGTGTCGAGGGAGAGGCGAGGGCTGGGCCACATGGTGCTTGGCCTGGGCAGCTGGAGTCCAGCTTCACCCAGTGCTTTCGGACCGGACGGAGCCGGGGAGAGCTTCCAGGACTGCCTGCTACGCCTGGAGGAGGCCCTCCTTCCTTGCTCTGCGGAGTGCAGTCTGCTCCGCTGGGTTCTCACTTGGATCGGCCTTGCTGTAGTTAAAGTTGTGGGAAGAGGGGTGGGGATGGCAGACCACCTGTGTTAACCTGGACATCAGATGGTTAGTGAATCTCTGCTCTGCCCACCTTCCTGGTGGTCATGACGCCCCCTCCCAGCCCTCCAGGGAATACGGGGTGGGGGGGATGAGGAAGTGCTGTGCAGACCCCCGTCAGAGCAGAGATCTCTAAAATAAGATCCCGGTGGGCAGGGCTGACTCACATCACCCAGCTTGGCCCAATGTAGCATCCATAAATGTTCTTGGAACTGAGCTGACCCAGGGGAGGGACAGAGGCAGGCTTGGGCAGCGAGCAAACAGTACCTTAGCTCTAGGGTGCTGGAGTTCCCTGAGTACCACCCTCTGGATGTCCCCGGGGCCAGACAAGTGCAGGCAGCAGTTTGCCCTCCTCAAACCTGGGGCCCATTTTTCTCTGGTTCTGGTTGTGTGTTCTACTCCCAGCCTGTTGGGGTTTCCCAGATTGCCTCTCCGCATCCTTCAGTCCACTCCCGGCAGATGGGTTTTCCCCGAGAACTGACCCTGATCGTTCAGTTTCACAGCTCATTCAGCACCAGCTCTCAGTGCTGAGTACTCTGGAGGAACAGCACCTGTGATACCAGCAGCTGATGAATGCTTTCCATGTATCCTTTCACTTAAACCTGGACCTGGAGGTAGACCTTTTTAAAGATCATCTCCTTTCACAGATGTGGGGACAAAGTTGAGTGAGGTAAAGCCACATACCAAAGTCATGTGCATGTTACTGTGTAACTGGATTTGAACCCAGAACTGATTCCAGAATCAACATTGATTACTCCTGTGTCCTGGGCCTCTGTGGAGTGTGGACAGGTTAGCTCTATCCCTAGAACTGCCAAGATACCTGAGCATCCGGTAGAGCTTAGTTCTGGCTGCTGTCAAGGAGAGGAACCTGACTGACCTGGCCCTGTCTTATCTGCTGAGCCATATAGGGAACTGAAGACCAAGCAAGGACCTAAAGAAACGGCATTACCTCTGCCCACAGCTTGACTTCTGTGGACAAGCCTCATGGCTATTGGCCTGAGCCTAGCCAGCCAAGGTGGGGATGAAGATGCAGGCTGAGTCATTCATTCCTTTAACCAACTAAGTAGATGTGACTCCTGTCACACTGTAGCAGAGGACTAATCAGAAGTACAGGATGCTATAGGAACTATGTTCTTTATTACTTTTTATTCAATTCCATGGTCTTATCCATAACACAATGTTCTCCTTTTGGATTAAAACAAATCTGACATTTTCAGAAACACTGGGCCAAGTTTAGCAAAGACAGCACAAGAAGGTGTTTGAGACAAGGTTTTAATTTGCATCCCAGGCTGTTCTTGAACTCACAGCAATCCTGCCTCAGCCTCCCAAGTGCTGAAATTACAAGCATGTGACACCATGCCCACCTAGCACAGAAGTTCTTGCAGGTCAGAAGGAAGAATCTGCCAGTGCTTCCAAATACCTCTTGTTCCCCCATCCCACTGTATACCCAGCCTTTATCTCCTGGGGCTCAGGTGAGAGAAACCCTTGCTGGGTAGGTGTGGACCACTGGGTCCTAACTTACAAATAGCGCAAGCTGGGAACTGATGTGGTCTGACTATAGAGGGGAATCAGATAAGTCTTTGGGCTTCTTGAGCCAGAGGCCCTTGGGTCCTCATACAGGCCTCCATTGTTGAACATCTCCCCCCTCACCTCCCGGGCTGAGGGGATGGGGTTAGACAATAGGGTCAGGATGTCCTGGCTCAAAGAGGTCACCATAAGGTGGCCTGCTGGACCAGGAGTGTATATAGCTCAGTTCTTTTATATATGTACGAACTATGCTATGTTAGGAAGAAATATTATCTAGCCCGTTTCTTAACAAATGAGTGAATGAATGTTTGGTGCAGTACTTCACATTCTATATTTAATGACAGTCACTTCCCTCTCCTACTTCTCTAGGATGCAGCTTGAGAAGGTTGTCTGGGAGACACAGATGGCTACTTAGCATCAAAGGAAGGAAAAGAAGGAAGACCCAGATTCAGCCCTAAAAATATGCTCATCGCACGTCCTCCTCCAAAGCAGCTCCTGCTGGAGGTCCCGTCACCATCCACATCCACCTGACCGAGTTCTAAGGGACTGCAGAGATACCAGGCTTGGCTCCCCTCTGTTTCCAGCCTCCCACTGTGCTAGAAACAAGGTCAGTGTGGACCCTAGTGGAGTCCCCGTGGGGACGTTTTCAGGGGCCTTCCCTCACTTTCATGTATTCTGGGCAGAGGCGAAACAAGCCGCGTGTTGTTCCCAGGCTTTCTCTGGAGCTGCTATCAAAGGGTCGCGGTGTTCCAGGGAGAAGAGGAAGGCTGATAGCCACAGAGCCTGGTGACTCTGTCAAGTGATGAAAAGAGACTGATGGGCCCCAGGCTGCCTCCACAGCTATCTCTGGAGGACTAAGTCAGGAAGGGGAAGCAACAGTACCTCCCTCAGGGAGACAGAGTGTGAGAAACAAGACCACTGCCGCCTTGTTTGAGCCCGTATCATCCCCGCAGGCGGCAGAAGACACCCTTGTTCCTGGATACACGTACATGTTCTCAAGGTCACGAGGAACACTTCAGGCACACCACAACTTCAGTAGATTTTCCAGACAGCTGGGGGAAGAAATGGTATCTGTCTGGAGCCTGCTAGTCAGGAATACCCTTGGAGCCTCACAGGGCTTTGGGGGATGTGTGCACATGGCTGGCAATGTAAGAAAGTCTGTGCTGAGAGATGAGGCCATAGGAAGAGGTGGCGTCCCAACCAGAGGTACCAGCTGGAGCAGAAGGAGGCAGCATGGCGTGCAGACGTCTGGGGAGGAGATGGCCTCACAGAGAGGCCAGTCCCGGTCCCAAGCAGGCTGAAGATAACAACATATATTTTCTTTTTGTTTGGTTGGTTTCTTTGTTTGAGACAGGCTGGCCTCAAACTCACTATGTAGCACAGGATGACACTGAACTCCTGGTCCTCCTGCCTCCACCTCCCAAGTGCTGGAATAACGGTATGTGCGCCACCATGCCTGGCTTCAACACAGATTTTCAAAGTCAACTGTGGAATCCACGGGCATTGTTCTGGTTCCTAAAGACACAAGAGACCAAATGGTGCCGCCAAATCCTGGGTACCCTCATGACAGGCTGGGCCACACTTAGAGCCCAGGTACATTTCTATCAAGAAACATTTGAAAACCATTCCAGAACATACCACGGTAGCTGAATGGAGTAGGGAGGTGGCTCTCAACGTGTTCCCAGCCCTCCACAGAGCGGCTAAGTGGGAACAAGATCGAGACTCTTTGCCTGGGTGCACAGCGGGGACTCACATTCACCTATCTACCTGTCATATGTCCTTCCCATGAGCACCTCCAGCATGCTTTTCCCCAGATGGCCAGTAGACAAGCAGTTAAAAATAGAAGCTCTGGTGTCAAGGTGCCATGTTCCATCACTTACCAACAGTGTGACCTTGAGCAAGGAACTTAACCTCTCTGTGCAGCAGGCCTCTCACTTTTAACAAGACAGCAGTGCTGGAGAGATTCATGCATAGAACAGAGAGACGTACTTGGTAAGTGATGGATGAGAGTATCTGGAGTCCATCAACAGTCCCTAAGCCCTAAGAGGCATGGATTTGGTAGGCAGTTCCAGGTTAGGGACCTGGGAAGTTCCCAGCATGACACATGGCAGCACATTTCAAGGCAGGTACCACTATCATCCACCCTTGAAAGATTAGAGAGCAACATGTTGCGGATGCGGAGCGCCTGGCCTGATGTCTCGGAGCCGGCGCACCATAAGAGGACACTTGCCTGTACTTCAACATTGTTTTCTTTCTATTTTTAATGTTTAAACTTCATTGTATGTGAATGTGAATGTGGGCGCATATGCCCCAGCACACACAGGGAAGTCAGATCCCTCAGGCATCTGTCCTAGCCTTTCACCTTGTTTGAGACAGGGTCTCTTTCTCACTACAGGGTCTCTTTCTCACTACCATGCATGCCGGGCTGGCTGGACTGTGAGCTTCTGGGGGTCCTCCTGCCTCTGCTGGGATTACAGATGTAGGCTACTAAGTTCAGCTTTATGTGGGTTCTAGGGATCTGAATTCTGGTCCTCAGGCTTGCAGAACAACCACTGAAAAATCTCTCAGCCCTGATGTTCAGCTTTTTTTACATAGGTGCTGGCCATAGAACTCAGGTCTCTGTTCTTGTAAGGTAAGTACTTTACTGGCTGAGCCATCTCCCAAGCCTCAGTTCTGCCTCAGCCTTCCCTGCTGGGATTTTTGCCATCACGAGTCACCATGCCCATGCCCATCTCATTCCTGATCTTCTGTGCTTCCCAGCTGCCATGGGGTAGAAGCACATGCCATGTGTTCCCACCATGATGTGTTGTGCTGCCACAGGCCCAAAACGGCAAGATCAACCAACTGTGGGTGAAGCCCCCGAAGCCAGAGCTGAAATAAACCTTTCTTCCTTATAAGTTTATTATGTTGGGTATCTTCTCACAGTCACAGAAAGCTGCCTATCACACAGCTCTTCTGTGCTCCCCAAATCAAAAGAACCCACAGTGTGGCATTCAGCATGGTTACCCCAGTGCACAGTGCTTAGGTGGTAGCCAGCATGTGTGAGGAAACCATACATGTTTGCTGAAAGACTAAAAAGGAGAGCTATTCAAAAACAAACAAAAATCTATTGAGCCTAGCCTGGTGGCATAGTCCTGTAATCCTACATACCTGGGAGGCTGAGGCGGGAAGGTTATAAACACAAGGCCTGCCTGGGCTACAGAGCGAGTCTGGAGCTATCCTAGCAATATAGCAAGACACTGCCTCAAATTAAAAAAAAAAAAAACAGAAGAGGGCAAAGTTGCAGTTGAATGAGAGTGTTTGTCTACATGCACTAGACCCTAACAAGTTCAATCTCCAGCATTAGAAGTAAATAAATAACAAGGAAACTACTAAGCAAGAGTTTGTCGTGGGTGTACGCTGTTTCTCTAGTGGCCTGACGTTGACCATAGCTGTAACCCATATGGGTTCTCGGAAGGGATTTATGCTTCTGACCTCTCAGAAAGTTACCACCTTGATACCCTCCTCTCTTATCCACTCCCCATTCCTATTCCATCCATGCACCAGCACCCAGATAAGCTTTTGGTGATTTCATAACAGATAAATACTTCTTAACCACATTAGTTCCTCCCTAACTTCTTACCTCTTAAAATCTTTCTCCCAGGAGCAGCTTAGATGGCAAGCAGCTTAGGTGGCCCAGGCCCTGAGGGCTTCAGGAGCCCCTGTTTATCAGATCAGTATGGCCCCTGGGAGCCCATTCCAGGTATTTCCTCATACAGCTGGATCTTCAACTAGAAAAGGCCAAGCTTGGAGCTGGGGGTATAGCTCAGTGGTAGAGTGCTTGCCTTCAGTGTGTGAGGCCCTGGGTTCTCAAAAAGAGAGAGGGAGAACGGGAGGGAGAGGGGGAGAAAGCGAGAGTTATTTTTCTTTCTGTGACGGAATACCTGACCCAAGCAGCTTAAGAGAGAAAGGGATTTGTTTGGCCCATGTTTTAAGAAGGGTTACAGTAAGACTTGGAAGGCTGGATGGCAGGAGTGTGGGGATCTGTAGCCGCAGTTAGGAAGCAAAGTCCTGATGGCCCTTCAATCATGCCTTTAATCCTGGCACTCTAGAGGCAGGCAGATTGCTGTGCGATTGAGGCCAGCCTGGTCTACATAGTGGGTTCTAGACTAGCTGGGGCTATAGGGGGACTTGTTTCAAAATCAAAATCAAAACAAAGATTCTACAATCTTCCAAAACAGCAGCATCATCTGGAGATAAAGTGTTCAAACACATGAGCCTGCAAGGACATTTCATTCAAAGCGGTAGGCCAGACCCCAGAACGGAAAAGAACGAATGGTCCATAGATCTGCTGGCCCTCAGACAGGTGGCACATTGGACAAACTGAGCAAAGTCGCAAACGAAGGGAGCTGATTCCTCGGTTCACAGGCAATTCTTACAAGGCACAGAACGAGACGCAAAGGCAGGTTACCTCACAGTTATTCAGGCCCTCCCCAACAATCCCAGACAGTCCAACGGGGAGAAAACCAAAGAGGCGAGTGAGTGTGGCCGCCCTGGGTGTGTGCCCACCAGTCCCAGGATCCCAGATCAAAGCTGGAGCCACGGGTCCCAGGGGCCTTCAAGGACTGCGTGCAGCCAGCCTTGCCAGGTTACGATTTCCCTAAGAGCTGAGGGAATGTGCTAGAGCAAAGCTGTGGCCGCCCTTCAACCCGTGCAAGCAAGGCAGATTCAGGTCCCATGATTCCCTCTAAGCAAAGAAGGAAGGGTGGAGCCTGGAAGATGAGCATGTGGAGGATCAGAAGGAGTTGACTTGGAGCAGGGCCCCAGGGTCCTGCCTGAGTCTTGTTGCTCCTCATCCGGCCGGGCCTGGATTGCCCGGTAGCCCTTCCTTCTTCTTTCCGCCCAGCGATGACTGTCCTCCTTTCAGACTGTGCTTTAGGTCACCGCCTGGAGAAGTCTTCCTTATTGCCCTGTTTGTGCTCCGTCCCCAGGGTGCGTTCGGCCCCACCCACACTCCGTCACCTGTCCACATCCTCTCAGGTTGCCCCTAAGACGCTTATAGCATCTCTTCAGAGAAGAGCAGCCTCTCGTTTTCCCCCTTATCTTAAAGCTGAAATTTATAATAATTTCTAAAAGCTGGCGCTGGAGAAATGGCTCAGCAGTTAAGAGCACTAGCTGCTCTTGCAGAGGACTGGGGTTCGGTTCTCAGCTCCCACATGGGGGTTGACAACTGTCATAACTCCAGTTCCAGGGGATCAGACACCCTCTTCTGATCTCTGTAAGCATTGCACAACATGGGTGTATTTACACACATGCAGGCAAAACACCCATACACATAAAATTAAAATAAATAAATATTAAAATCAAAGCTGCACTCAGTCAAAAAGATAATGTTTAAAACAGGTAGATATTGGGCTTGGGAAAGCCCAGTTTGTTCGGTGCTTACCTAGCATGCATGAAGCATGCATGGGTTCCATCCCTGGCACCACATAAATCAGGCCTGGTGGTGCAGGTCTGTAATCCTGTCATGTGGGAGGTAGAGATAGGAAGTCAGAAATTCAAAGTCATCCATTGGCTACATAATGAGTCTGAGTCCTGCCTGGGCTACATGGAACCTTATTTAAAAAAAAAAAAAAGTAAATAGGGATTGGAGAGAAGACTCAATGGTCAAGAGCACTGACTGCTCTTGCAGAGGACCCAGGTTCAATTCCCAGGACCAACATGGCAGTTAACAACCACCCATAACTCCAGTTCCAAGGGAATCCAACACCGTTTTCTGACCTCCAAGGGCACAACACAGGTGGACTTGCAGGCAATGCATTCATACACATAAAATAAAATAATAGATAAAAAGTAGATTATTTCCATCACCTAGCTATTTGGGTCATAAAACCTTAGTTGCTATAGTTTTAGATGGAATGTTCCCCAAAGGTCCTCATGGTAAAGGCTTGGTCCCTGGCTTATTAGTGGGAAGTAGAACCTTTGGGGGTCAAGGTCCAGTGGAAAGTCTTAGATCGTTAGAGGCATGTCCTTGATGGGACAGTGGGAATCCAGGCCTCTCCTTTCTGTCTGTTTCTGTTTCTGACTCTCTTTCTCTCTCTCTGCCTCTGTCTTTCTTTCTCTGTTTCTCTGTCTGTCTCTGTCTCTGTCTCTCTCTTTCCTGGGTGCCATGAGATGAGGAACTTCCTCCACCATATGTCAGAGCCTCAGTGTGCTCTCACCACACATCCCAAATCAGCCACCTCCAAAACTAGAGCCCAAATAAGCTTTTCTTTCTTTCAAGTTGCTTATCTCAGGCATTTTGTTACAGTAACACAAAGCTGACAGACACATTTGGTAGATGTGAGTCAGTACAGGTACCTGGGAAATCTGTGGAGGTACTGTGAGAAAGTGATTCAGATTTGGGGCCTTGCCATTGTGAATCAGCTCATGTTGGAATCTCAGGTCTAAAGCCTGTGTGATCTTGGGTAAATTAGTTGCCTTGTTTTTTTGCTTCTTTCTTTTAGGGGTTTTTTGAGTGTGTGCCTTTGTTATTGTTATTTTGTCTTTTTTTCAGAACTTAGGACCAAACCCAAGGTCTTGCACTTCCTAGGCAAGTGCTCCACTACTGAGCTAAATCCCTAACCCCTGATATTGGATAAATTAATCTCTGAACTTGCTTTTCTGTTATGTAAAATGGGTGGGAACCACTGTCCTAATGCTATTCAAATTATCTTAAATGACGCACATAAAATCCACGGCACGGCATACATGACACCACTATTTCTGCATGCATGGTAAAGTATGAATCAGAAGAAACATCACTTCAACCATGACAGGATGCAAGATGCAGCAGTGTGTAGTAAATCCACCAGGTTGTGTAACCTTCACTCTTATCTAGTTCCAGAACATTTTTATCACCCCGGAGGGAAACTCCACCCTTTGGAGTGCCTCTCTCTCTCTCTCTCTCTCTCTCTCTCTCTATCTCTATCTCTCCCCCCCCCTTCCGCCAGTCTCCAGCACCTGCCAGTCTGCTTTCTGTTTCCATGGAAAATCACTACCTTTTATGATTATCTTTTCCCTTCCTCTTTATTTTTCCTGGTAGCCTGAATCACGGTCAAATTCCTTTCTTCAAACAAACAAAATAAAGTTTAAAGAGGAGAATAATAGGACTGGAAAATGGCTCTGCAGTTAAGAGCTCTGGCTGCTCTTCAGAGGACCCAGGTTCTGTACTCAGCATTCATATAGCCACTAACAACCATGTGGAAGGCCAGTTCCAGGGAATCCAACATCTTCTGACCCCCCCATGGGCATTGCACAACACAGGTGCAATTACATATATGCAGGCAGTACACTCATGCACATAACATAAAAATAATAAACAAAATATATATATAAAGGAAAATAATATCAAAAGCTAAAAGTCTAAAAAATATTTCATATATCTCCTTGAGAGACTGCCCTGTCTCTAATATGAAATCTTTTTATTCAGACAAGGCCTCACATAGCTCAGATGACCTTTAACTTGCTGTTTAGTCAAGGATGGCCTTGAACTCCTGACCTTCTTGCCTCTACCTCCTGATTATTGGGGTCATAAGCATGTGCTACCATACCCAGCCTAGACTTCTTGAAGAGTGACACATTCACATTTCCCCTGCACCCTCCGTCTCACTCACCTAAATCCCAACACCTGGCTTTTGTTAGGGTTTTTTGAAAGCTCTTTCCTGGTGGTCAAATTCATGTTCTATTTTCAGTTCCTGTCCCTCCTCAATCTCTGACCACCTTTCTTCTTAAGTTTCTCTCTGGCTTCCAACCAGCTCCTGGCTGTTAGAATCCTACCTCTCACTCCTTCTCCTCCTCCTCCTCCTCCTCCTCCTCCTCCTCCTCCTCCTCCTCCTCCTCCTCCTCCTCCTCCTCCTCCTCTTCTTCCTCCTCTTCCCCACTCCCCCCGACAATGACCATACCAATGTTCCCTGCCTCCCCAGTTGTCTGGTGACTTCCAGCTCTTTCCCAAATCATCTGTATTACACATCACTCCCAGGTGGTTTTCAAGACATCTAGATGCTTCCTACATCTTTCCAAAGTTTGTGTGTTGGAAACCTAACCCTCAATGCATGTGAGAGTTGAGAGGTGGGACTGTCAGCAGTGATTAGCGTCTAAGGGCTCTGCCTTTGAACTGGTTGATATCACTGTCACAGGAGTGAGTTTGTTACCTCTAGTGGGTTGTTACACAAGTAACTCTGGCCCCCTTCTGCTCTTCTCTCCCTTCTGAGGGGAGGTGAAGGCGAGAACCAGATGTCAGTACCTTGGTTTTGAATTTCTCAGCCTCCTGAGTTGAGAATACAAAGTACTCGGTTTGTGATCATGTGCTACTGCCATACAAAATACAGAAAGACAAGATTTCAAAGCTGACATGTCCAGGCTGAACTAACTAATACCTGTTTGATGGCTATGTGCACCCAATTTCCCGAACTCAACTTTTTGGTCATCTGTAGATTCCTTAATGGATAACAAATCGCAGCTACAATTCCAGAACACCTCTTCCCTCTCATCTATCCGTTTCTCCTATCTCAGTCTAGGTTCCCCTAGATCTCTTCTCTGAATGACATCAGTCATCTTTTCGGTTTATTCATAATGTCCTTTCCATAAGTGTCAAGAATTATGCCTTAAGGGATGGTGAGATGGTGGCACTTGCCACCAAACCTGATGACCTAAATCTGAATTCAACTGCTAAGACCTATGTGAGCATGTTTTCATTTTTAAGCCACCTTGAGTGTGGTCAGATATTGGAAGAAAGAGCCAGGTGCAGGGAGAAGCAGGGGTGGAGGTCAGAGAGGAAGGGAGGAGATGAGGACGGAGGCCAGGGGGCCAGGGGGCCAGGGCAGCCTTAGACCGGAGAGGTGGACAGGCAGCTGAGAATGGAAGGCCAGGAGTTCACCTCGCAGCACCCCTGAGGGCCTGTTTGCTTTGGGCCCAGTTTGTTAATTGAAGTGATTTGTGGTTAGTCACTGGAGTCAGCTTACCTGCTGGGTAGCGGAACAAAGACTTATAAAGTCCTCAGTTTCTGCTGGCCCTGCCCTGCCCACAGTGCCAACAGGGCAGGGCAGGTACCTTTCGCAGCCTGAACAGGGCCTGTTAGCTGGAGCTGGGCCAGGTGCTGGCTTATTGTTTTGGATTATTCATCCCAGAGAATTCGCTTTTATTTTATGTGAGATCTTTTTGCCTGTGGGGAAAAGAAAGCACTTCCTTATAAATAACATCACTTAAAAAAAACAAACAAAAAACAAAAAAACAAAACCAGGATCTTGTTATATAGCCTAGGCCAACCTCAAATGCAACACAATCCTTCTGAGTGCTGGGATGACAGGCGTGTGCCTCCAAGCAACACCACCACTTTCTCTACACAAAGCGTTCACTCATGGCAACCAGACCGTACCTGTGAAGTCTTTTTATTAAAGTGTATGTGCTTTGTCAGCAGCTTGGGTAGACAGCCTAGAGGGCCCTTTTCAGTCCCAGATAGAGAGCAGCAAGCAAGCTAGTCACTGGTCACTAGGATGTCCTTGAAGACACGCCTGCAACTAGTCACTGGTCACTAAGGTGTCCTTGAAGACACGCCTGCAACTAGTCACTGGTCACTAAGGTGTCCCTGAAGACACGCCTACAAGCTAGTCACTGGTCACTAGGATGTCCCTGAAGACACGCTTGCAAACTAGTCACTGGTCACTAGGGTGTCCTTGAAGGCAAGCTCTTGTTCTGCCTTTTGCAGCCTCTTTCCTGCCTCCCTCCCAGCTACCAACAAGTATTTACTGCACTCCTCCGCCTGACAAGGAGGCCTGTGGGCACTGTGGAGGAGATAAACACAGCTTGATTAAAGCAAACCCAACAGAGATAAACCAAGCCTGGCCAAGCCTCTCCTCTACCAACACCCTCTATGAAGGTACAGTTTTGTAGGAAACTACAACCAGTATTTCAGGGTCAGATACCAGAATCTGTGGATGCCAAAGTCCCTTTATAAAACAGAGCCCCAGGGATCATCCTTTCTCGACTTCCTTACCACCAGCACTTTTTAACACAAGTTCTGGGGGATCAAACTCGGTTCCTCATCCTTGCACAGCAAGAACTTTACAGACTAAGCCATCTTCCCAGTCCCACGCCATTTATTTATGTGTTTATTTATTTAGACAATATATTTCTATGTAGCTCAAGGTGACCTGGAACTCATGGCAACCTACCTGTGCCTGGGTTACACCACGCCTGACTCTCTTGTGGACTTTAGAGCATCTGTAGGTTACTTATAATACCTAGTATAAAGGAAGAATTCCATAAATCCTTTCTATGCTGTATTGTTAAAGAAATAAGGATGAGGGGAATTATATTTGTGTTCAGAACAAATTGTTTAAATTTTTCTTTATGTGTATATGTCTGGAATGTGTGTGTGTGTGTGTGTGTGTGTGTGTGTGTGTGTGTGTGTGTACATGCAGATACCTAGAGAGGCCAGAAGAGGGTGTCAGATCCTCCTGGAGCTGGTGTTATAAGTGGTTATGAGATCCTGATGTGAGTGCTGGAAATCAAACTTGGTCCTCTACAATAGCAGTGAACAACCTCTGAGCTCTCTTCAGCCCCCTCAGAATAGATTTAAAAAAAAAAAAAATTCTCCACCCAAACTGGTTGAGTCTTTCATGTGGAAGGCACAGACACGGAGAGTGGCCACATAACCCCCACTGAGCACTCCACTGTAGCTTAACTTCTTACTGCCTTTCACTGAAACTAAGATGGCTTCCTCATCACTCTCCCTGACTTCCAGCATTTTCTACTGCCAGATGCTCCCTCTAAAGCACAGGCCAAGCTGCAAGCCGCCCTCCAGCCCATAACACACCAGGCCTTCCCACAGTCCCAACCTTTTGCTCACTTAACTTCTTTATCCTGTTGCAAATTCCTATTCACCTGTCAGGCCCAACTCCGTGCCCCAATCTCCCAGTTCCCACACTCTGGGCAGAAGGAACACTCCTCCCTCCCACTGCACCACCCTTCAGGCTTTCAAACATACCTGTTTTAGCACACATGGGTGAGGCTATTCCCAGTTCTTACATTGGGGAAGGGCCTTAATAATTTCACTTCTTCAGTCCAGGACCCTTGGCTAGTGATGAAGGAATGACTGTGAGCTGACTGAATGTCACATGTGAGACACAAGTAAAGCAGTTCTGCCCTGTGTCCTCCCAGGCCACAGCCACACTCGAGAGGGATCCAGAGGCCAAGGACTGGGGATGCTTTCTCTTCTCTTTCCAACAGAAGGCCACAAGTGCTCACATGAGACCTGACATGATCTCACCATCTGTGATGCTTGCTTCAGATAGTTTTTCTGTTTTTAAAGACATAAGCTTGCCCTGCACGGTGGGGTGTGCTGTATTCCCGGCCCTCGGAAGGTGGAGGTGGGAGGATCAGGATTCCAAGGACAGCCTGGGCTACAGGGGACTAGAGGATCCAACGCCCTCTTCTGGCTTCTGTGGGCATTGCACGCACATGGTGCACTTGCGTAGATACAGGCAAAATGCCCAAACACGCAAAATAAATAAATAAATAATTTTTAAGCTCCTATTGATTCACACAGTGTGCACAGAATTGCAACTTGCTTTTTCTCTCCAAGTTATCTGGAGATGTATGGACTTATTTCTAGACTCTTCATTCAATTCTATCACCTTGTGTATTCCTGCTCTGACCAGAGCCTTGATAGTAGGTCTTGTTAGCTGCCAGCATGAGTCTCTCCTCCTCCTTCTTCAAAGCCACGTGAGCTATCGGTTGAGCTTTTTTTTCCATATGAATTTTAGTGTCAGCGTGTGAAGGTTTAGGAAATCCCTCGGGTTCGCATGTTAATTTGAGAGAGGGTCTCTCTGTATGGTGCTGAGTTTGGTCATCTGTGAGCCTGGTCCAGTTTCCCAGCTGTATGGGATGTGGTCCCACGGGAATCTCAGTGTCAGAGGAAAGGGCTGCTCCTGACTAGGCCAGCCCAGAGCCCAGCGCACAGGCAGGGAAGACAGGCTGCTCACACTGACAGCCAAGGTCAGTTAACTCAGAGATGGCATAGACCCTGGATGCTCCCAAGCTCCAGGTCCAGAAGCCACCTGTGTTGAGTTCTGCTGTCCACCATGGGACCCTCTTCCTCCTCCCCTGTGGTGCTTAATTTCCTGCCCATCTGGGTGCTGTGGGGAGCCCCTGCATCAGTCAGAGCTGGCTTGCCATGGGAGACCATTCCACCACCCAGCTCCAATCTCGCTAAGCAGACAGGTGCTTGCTGGGACCCTGTGGTGACCCAATGGATGTTTAGGGGCTGTCCAGACCCTCACAGCTCCAAACCTGCCCTGTACTGCAGACGGAGGGCAGCCAGATCTGATATGGAATCCTCCCTCTTTTTGAAGTCTACCTCCTAGGGAGAAGCAGGATGTTCCTGGCAATCCAGTGATCGCTGCAGACTGCATGAAGAAGTCTTCATGCGGGACCTAAGCTTGATTTTTTTCCTCACAGTCACTGTTTCTCTCTGATTTAAATGTGCAGTTCTTCAAAGCTGGCCTCGAGGCTTTTAGGCTATTTTTACCTCCTCCTACTGCTTATGGAAGCAAATAATTATCATATATTAAGACAGAGATGATGGCCGAGGTTTGCATGGAGGTCTCTCCCCTGCTACACATTTGTACCCAGCACACAGTGGGTACCCATGACATGGCATGCCAGCTACTTTCTGTGAACACTGCAGGGCAGCCATCCTGTCGGGCCCTGGGTGGGATGCTGAAGAGCTATGAGCCCACGAGAAGCAAAGGTGCAGGGCACGCCGGACACTTCTCATCAGAGTCGCACAACTCGTATCCGATGAAGTGTGAGCTAGGATCTGCAGACCGTGGAATCGAGTCTAATGTCTGTGCCTGGCGTTGCCAGTTATCAAAGGAAGAAAGGAAGGAAGGGAGGGGCCAGGGATGAGAAAGAGGGGCAGGAGAGACAATGGAGGGAAAAAACGGGGATGTAGGTAGACTTGGAGGCCCCAGGACTGTCAGGAAGACAAAGACTTCCTTTCTTTCTCAGGGCCACAGACTGGGCCCTGGGGTCACACATTCCAGAGCATTCTTATCTTCTCAGGGTAATCTTACATGTCCAGTGTGTGTGGTTGCGGGGGAGGGATGAGGGAGAGGAAGAAGAGGAGGAAGAAGAAAGGAAGAAAGAAAAAGAAGAGGAGGAGGAGGAAAAGCAGGAGGAGGAAGGAGAGTTCAAAGGGAAGGAGGGGGGGACAGGTGTATCCTCTCTGAAGGCGTCAAGACGGTCCTCTTAAGCTTGGTAGGTATGGGGAAGAATCCTGAGCCCAGTAGCCTTGGAGTCCCTGAACTTACATTGTGATGGCAACAGAAAAGACACAGCAGCCCAGTGACCCCTGAGCCTGGAAGGCCAAGAGAACCAGAGGGATGAATCAGAGAGTGTGGCTTGGTAAGTGTGAACACACTTTCCCAAGGGTAGAAATACCCTCTTATGTGCCTGTGCCCACTGGATGCAATGCTGCTTACCTGCACCACTTTGCAACATTGTCCAAAGTCATGCTTGCTCAGTGGATGGATGGGATAGGGAGGCAAGTTTGTGCCCTGAGTGGAACTGGGTGTAGGGAGACCCCTGCAGGGGAGGACTGCCATTCCTGAGGTTCAGGTGAGGTGCCAGCTATAGAATACACATGGCTGGGACCTTACCTCAGCCAGGAAGGAGGCCTCTGGACCTCCGACTTCACTTCTGTCTCACTCTTCTGTATCAGTTCCACAGGTGCCTCCGTCTTCAGAGAGCTACTAAAGGAATTCTAGGAAGCTAACTCTTCCCCAAGTTCTGTGGTGCATTGGCTTAATTAGAATTCACCCATTTGCCCCTCTATAGGAAACAGGGCAGACAGGATGTTGGTGCCAAAGCAAGCCAAAAACCAAGTCAGTATGGGAAGTACTGCCAGCTTCCTGTTGGAACTCTTCAGCGGAAGGCCGGCCAGGACAGGAGTATCAGGCCCCAGGCTCTCAGGGGGGTAACATACTACCTTTGGGGGCCTGGCAGAGCTCTTGGGCCGGTGGAGCTCTGACAGGAAGAAGCTATGGCATTTGCCTAGCATGCTTGCTCCCTGGTGGACAGCAGCATCTAACTTTTGAGAGAACTTCCTGTTTGAAACAGGAAGTGGTTTTTGGATTCAAGAACTAGATCTAGCCTGAACAATGGCAAAAAATAAGGGAAGTTAGCAAGATGAAGGATCCCAGTCAAATGAAATCCAAGGGACTCTATTTCTTGCATGAAACTGGCACAGAAGCCAGAGCTGTGGGGACGCTGGAGAGGGGGAGCCTAGAGGCAAATTTGTCTGGAACACTTTGGACACAATTACTGATCTTCATCTTCTTCTTTCTGTTGACCTGCTGGGCCACCCACTGCCTGGGTGGGTCTGGGTTCACTGGTACAAGGGCCCAGAAGAAGGTAAATAAGGGAACTGAAGACCTTCTAGTCTGTGTAGGTCTGCCTGGCTGGGGCTGACCGACCGACACCTTGGTTTTCACTGGACGATAATCAAGTGCAAATCTTTTTTGTTTTCGTTTTTGTTTTCTTGAGACAGGGTCTCCTTGGAGCCCTGGTTGGCCTAGAACTTGCTATGTAGCCCAGATGGCCTCACAAACTCAGAGGTCCTGCCTCTGCTGAGATTAAAGGCACTTGTTACCTTGCCCAGCCTGTCAGGTGTAAAACTTAACTGAACCTTTGGGTAGTCTGAATTTTCCCTCTATAACACCGGCAGAGCACTTGGCTGACTGTATCTGCTCACTTCTTAAGTTAAAGGGTTGAATTTCCTCCTGCCACACTGAAGATGCCTTAGAAAAGCTCAGGGCTGGGCCTGGAAGGGGTGGGGTTGTGGCAGGAAATCCAGGCACAGAGAGGTAAAAGGCCCTAGTTCACACACAGCAGGTAGCTACCTCCTCCACTTGGCCTGGGCAGCCCACTTCCACTACCATGGCCCCTGTATTCTCCCAACTCAGCCCAGAGTCAGCAGAAGCCAGCAGGCTCCCCTGCAACTGCTCATGTGAGAGGGGCTGGAGAAGATGGGCAAGCGTCTAGAACAGGGCTAGGCAGGGTCTCCAGAAGACAGTCTTGCTCTGCAATGCTCTGCAGCTGGGGCAGATTTGGCTGTCTGTTTGTTTGTACAGGGTCACCTACAGCCTAGGCTGTCCTTGAACTCCTGATCCTCCTGCCTCCATCTCTCAAGCACTAGGATTACAGACATGTGGCAGGACCATCTCAAAGTGGCCTCTGCTTTTCCACTCCTTAAAGGGTGGGGTGCTGTGTGTGCCTGACCAGTGGGATGTGGAGGAAGGATGGCTGTGTCATAACCTTTTCTCTTTGTCTCTTACAGCCCAGGCACCAAGCTGTGGCCAGTCTGTGCCACAGGAAGAGGTCATGTGCAGATGGCAGTGAGCATCAAGTGCCAAGACTTGGGTAAGCTATCTCAGATTCCTGCGGGGCAAACCTTCAGTGGATATGTGCCGTTAATCACATGAAACACCTAAATAGGCATTGCCAAGCTGAGACCAGACACTGCATAGGATGATGGGAGATAAGTGAGTGTGTAAATCATTTTGATTCTGAGATTTTTTTAAAAAAATATGTTTATGTATATGTGTGTTTTGTGGGGGACTATGTGCTTATGTATGAGTGCAGATTTCCTGGGAGGCCAGAGGCATCAGATCTCCTGCAGCTGGAGTTTTAGGTGACTGTGAGTCACCCATGTGGGCCCCAGAAACTGAACTCAGGTCCTGTTCAAGAGCAGTGCTCACTCTTAACCATTGAATCATATCTCTGACGTAGTATTTCAGTCTTTGCTGAGACAGGGTCTCATGTAGCCCAGGCTTCCCTCAAATTCCCTATGTAGCCAAGGATGATCTTGAACTCTGGATCTTCCTGTCTCTACCTCTAGAATGCTGAGATTACAGGTGTGTACCACCACGCCCAGTTCATGCAGTACTGGGGACTGAACCCAGGGCTGTGCGTATGCCAGGTGTCTTAGTTCTTTTGTTTTGTTTGTGTTGTTGTGATAGATTACCCTGATAGAAGCAACTCAAGGGAGAAAAGGTTTGTTTTGCATAACAGCTTGAGAGTGCATGGTCCCTCGTGCTGGCAAGGAGTGGAGGCAGCGGCTGCTTGGTACATGGTACTAACTAGGGAGGAGAATGCCCCTGAGCTCTGAGTAGGGACCCTCATTCAAGGCCCTCTGCATAGAAGCAAACTCCCTTTAACCAAGCCCCACCTTCTAAAGGCTCCACAGTCTCTCAAAACAATACTGCCAGCTATGGGACCAACCATTCAAACACATAGCCCGTGAGGGACATTTCACATTCAGACCACAATAAGTATAAAATACAAAGCTGTGGATGGTTTGTCACAGCAATAGAAATTTGGGAGCAGAAATAGACTACCGCAAAACGCAGGCTTAGAGCAACCACCATATATGATTTGTGATGAATCTAGTGGCTGATGGATCCTCGGGGAGCAAGGAAGTGAACTAGGCACTGGTGTTTGCCTGGGGTGGCCACTGCAGGGACACCTTGGGTTTGTTCTTTGTGGTTTCTGGTCCTCAGCAGACTAGCCTAGAACTACTCTCCTGGCAGTAGATGGGGGGAATCAAAGAGAGGGGAGAGGAAGAAGAAAATGAAGAGGAGAAGGAAGAGGAGGAGAGGAAGAGGAGGAGGAGAACACAAGTATTTTTTAAAGACCTGTGCTTGGGATCATTAAGGAAGAAGGGTAGAAAGGTGGTAGAGCCAGAGGTCAGGGACGACCAGAGCCAAACAGTGTCTTCTGGACACCACAGGACCCCTGTAGTCATGAACTCATAGCAGCTGTGGTTGCCTGCACAAGACCTACACAGGATCAAGCCAGTCAACACTCTAGCATGGAGGGGAAGGGGCACGCGGGCCCCCCCACCTAAGGATCTGTTGGCTGCTGGTGGCATCTGGGCGGGGGGGAGAGTTAGTTTTGTTTAAGAATGTGGCCCCTGGTAAGTCACCCACGCTCCAGTCGGTGGCCCCACACCCATGAATACACGAGCAGCACAAATTGAACTCTACGGGTGATTAAAAACTTAAAGGGGGGTGGGAAGGTGGGACTGCATCTGGAAGGAGTTAGGGGAAGAAGGAGGCACTGTATGAAATTCTCCAAGAATGAATAAAAATGTTGCGTAAAAAGACCAGCCATCGTCACTTCCACAAAAACCGGTGGTAGGCAAACCCCAGGCCAGCCCACGCTCATCCTGTCTCTAATTGAGGTGCTGCCAGGTCACATGGCAGAGGGTGTGGTACAGGGCAGAGAGAGAGGACTGAGCCTGGTCTGCACTTTCTCCATCAAAGCAGCTCCCGAGGCTACTCAGAAGCTGGCAGGGGTTGAGAGAGATGAACCCTCCTTGTGCGTTGACTGACATTTCCAGGCCGTGCCGTTACCACAGTGATTATTGCTTTTCACTATTTTGGTTCCCAGCTCTGTACGGGGGAAGTTAAAGGAGAGAAAGGACATGTGGAAGAGTTTGGGCTGGCCAGCCCTAGGGGCTGAGGACTCTAGATCTGTGATCTTCAAACAGTGCTCTGTGAAGTCTAGGGGCACTGTGGAAACGCGGGTGCTTTGAATGAGCTCCAAGAAATTTGGGTCCCCACCCTACACAGCATAGCTCTGCTCAGCCTCCCCCTCTCGAGAGTTCCTTTAAAGAAATGCTATGTTGATTTGAAAAAATAAAGAATTGAAGTCCAGAAGACTAGACCAACATTCTCAAAAGAAAACAATCTTAGAAATGTTTACTCCAAGAAACCCAGCAACCGAGTGTCCTGGCTGGTGTTAGAACCCCAAGCTGCTGGCCTACCATTCCATCTGTCTGAGTTAGCTTTCTGTTGCTATGCTAAAACACTCTGATCTAAACTAACTTGGGGAAGAAAGGGTCTGTTTGCCTTCCATGTCCCAATTAGTTTATCATTGAGGGAAGCCAGGACAAACTCCAGGCAGGATCCTGGAGGCAGAAGCTGAAGCAGAAATCAGGGAGGAACACTGCTCACTGGCCTGTTCGGCTACCATTCTCATATAGCCCAGGCCCACCACCTGCCCAGGAACAGCACCCACCACAGTGGGCTAGAACCTTCCCCATCAATCCATAATTAAGAAAATACCTCACAGAATGGCCACAGATCAATGGAGACATTCCTCAGATGAAGTTCCTCTTCCTAAGTGACTCTAGCGTGGGGCCAGTTGACAAAAACCAAAAACCAACTGAAAAGCAACTATCTAAGGACAGTTCTGCTTTGCTTCCCCTCCCTTCCAGGCAGCCCGGCAGATAGAAAGCCTGGGCAGTTATAAAAGATCTTCTTAACATATCACTCACTGCCTTAATTCTCCACTTTCCCAAACAGATACCTGACAGGCGTGCTCAGCCATAAATGGGATACACACACACACACACACACACACAAATGGAACATCACAGAAGAGGGGGCAGAAAGAATGTAAGCACTGGAGGGTGGGGAGTGCTGTGAGATGCTGCCTTCTGGAAGGACATGGCTATGGTGCTCATGAACTCATGGCAGCTGTGCTCACCTGCACAAGACCAAGCCAGCCAAAATTCTGGCCCAGATGGGATAGATGATCTCCAGGTCCCACCCCAACTGAGGAGTTCCTGGCAGTTGATAGTTTCTGGCGGAGCGAGAATCACTCTTCTTGTGAGGATGTAGGAATTTGTAGGATCTCACCCTCCAGTGGAAGGTGCCACGCCCATGCCCAGAGGAACAACACTAATCAGACTTACAGGGTTATTTAAAAGGACAAGAAAAGATATGAAAGTGGGAGGGGGACTTGCTGAGGGAAAAATGGGTGAAACTGGAAGAGGAGGGTCTGGAGACAAGTATGATCATATTCCATTGTCTGCATGCATGAAATTCTCAAGAATAAAGAAAAAATAAAGAAGCCACCGAAGAGGGAAAGGTTCAGTCTTGGTTTGAGAGGATATGGTCCATCGAGGTGGGAAAGGATGGCAAGGGGTAGTCTTTAGGCAGCAGGCTTGTGTGGTAGCTGCATGCTCCCATCGAGGCAGATCAGGAAGCAGAGTGGGCACAGGAAATGGGGCCAGGCTGCCACTCCAAGGTCTGAGCACTAGCGATCCACTTCCTCCAGCTAGGTCACAGCCCTAAAGATTCCTCCCCTCCCAAAACAGTACCATCAGCTGGGGACCAAGTGCTCAAACACATGGGCCGAGGAGGGACATTTTACATCTGTATGAATATGTCCCCAAGCAAGAGCTGTCATACCTCTGGACTCTGAGCCTCAGTCTCTCATGTATTCATCCTCATATCATATCATGATCCCTAGGTAGTCTGATTCTCAGAACAACAGACAATCCAGGCCATTGTATGGGGAGCAGGCTGGGCTGGGTGGTCCACTCAAGGGCAGAGCTGGGTGCTCAGTTCAGCTGATCCTCCAAGGTTGGAGTTCCATTGGAGAGGAAAGTTCTCGTCCCAGGAGGATGCCTGGGCCTGTTTAGTAGCTGTATCCTCTTGTTCTCCTCCCAGCGTGTGAATTCCATTTCTTCCCAAGCGTGTTTTTAGGACACAGGCTAATTATAACTCCCCTTAAGTCTTTTGCAGTCTGTTTCCTGTTCAAGTACTGCATTAGTCACCGCAGTGTCTCAGGCGATCTCTCCCAGCACAGGGTTGCTGAGCAAGCTAGGGGCAGATCCCAGAGGGGAGAGGAGGCCAGAGGCTGATGAGGGCGGGGCGGGGGACGGACACAGGGGAGCCCCTCTTGTTCCTTATCCTCTGTGGCATGAAGCCCCGAGTCCCCGAGTTACACAGCCCTCTGAGAGGCAGAGACTGCAGCCGTACCTCCATTGCCTGCATATTTTTGCCATTACTTGATGACCTAGTTGCATGCAGCTCCTTGCAGAGAATTTCCTCTCGAGCCATATATGGTGATTTCATTGCACCACAAACTGAGACTTCCAGCTGCAGCAGTGATGAAGGATCCTTCCCTCCATCCGTCCCTTTACCTCAGGATGCCCAGAGCAACCCTTCAAGCTCGCTCCTTTTCCTGCCTGGCTCTTCCAGGAATTACCCAGCTCCTTCTGATGGGAGCTCCCTGATAAGCTCAATTCCTATTCTCACAGGCCCATGAGCATGAGCTCTGTATCCCAAGGGAAGAAGAGGAGACTCTGGCCAGGGAATGGCGAGGCCTCCACACCCATGTCCTTTGACGTCCCTGTGTCTGCTCCTACTGTCCTCTGGCCTCAAACACATGTCCCGGACCATGTGTCAGGGGACCTGAAACTAACAATCTCCAGAAGACCTCTGTATTAGTTACTTTCTTTGTTGCTGTGACACTTAAAGCAAGGTAAGGGAGGGAGGGTTTTTTGTTTTAAAGGGTTTCTTTTTGTCTCGTGGTTCGAGGTTATATTCCATCATGCTGGGGTGAGGCAGCTGGTCACATTGCATCTGCAGTCTGGAGGCAGAGGGAGCCCAGCTGGCTTTCTCCTTTCTGTGCAATCTGAGATCCCTGGAATGGTGCCACCCACAGTTAGGGTGGATCTTCTCACTTGAGTAAAGTTAACCTAGAAAATCCCTCACAGACATGTCCAGAGACTTATCTCTTTATTGATTCTAATTTTTAAATTAAAAAAATTTATGTGTGATGAGTGTCCTGTCTGCACGTATGTAAGTGTAACATGTGCACGCAATGCCCCTGGAGGCCATGTAGATGCTGAGTCCTCTGCAAGAGCAACCTGTGCTCTTAATTGAGCCATTCTCCAGCCCCTCTTCGGTGACTCTAGATCCTGACAAGTTTTAACCATTCCAGTCAGCATCTCCTGGAGGTTCCTGGCTGCCTTCATGAACCCCTAGAGAAGGAGTGAAGTGCAGAGCTGACCCTGAGCTTCTGGGGACAATGCACAGAAAGGAAGAGAGAATTTCTGTTTGCAACACGTCTTCAGATGGCCAGCATCCCACAGATCATAGGTCTCTCCAAATGGGCCTCACCACTCCCCTGTCTCTGAACAAGGGGACACTGTCCCTTGAAACAAACCTCTGAGTGCCTTACAGATGACTCCTTTTAGGCTGTCTTGGGGGCAGTGGCCTTCGAGGTTCCAACCTCAGGTTTGCCCAACTCAGAGCAAGGAGTTGGTCATTCAGTGCCAGGCATTTGACTTGCTGACTACTATAGAAATAAACACTCAGAAAGAACCTGGAGAGAGCGCTCATGCTCTGACTCCACCCTCTACTCCCACTCAGAGCTGGCACCCACACAGACCCTGTGAGTGGAGGAGAAAAGCAGGCATGAACCACGCACGCTAGGTACTGGCTTGGCCCAGACGTCCCAAGCTGTGATGCATTGCGGCAATCTGCCCCAACTATTTTTATTTCCATTTGGTTTCCATCCTAGGAAATTCATTACAGATTGTCTTCCCACAAAGCATACTCCATTACATCTTTGGGAGGATGAGAACTCTAAAGATGCCATCAGCCATGGCTGAGTCAGCTTAGTGAAGGGTGAGCTGGATTCAGCTTGAGGGCCTCAAGACTCAGTCCCGGAGGATGGGATATTGGGAACAGAGCTGGGGGACAGGGAGCACAGCAGTGACTTTCATTCGCTGAGACTGTGATGGATTTTGAAGCAGAACACATCCGAGAGGGACATCTTCAGTCTAACTTCTGTTCCTGTTTTGTTTTGTTTTTTTGTCAGTCTTGGGAGTTGAACCTAGGGCCTTGGACATGCTAAGCAAGTGCTCTACTGTTGAGCTACTACTCTAGATCTTGTTTTATTTTAAGATAGGGTGTCATTATGTAGCTCAGGCTGACTTTGAACTCACTACGTAACCCAGTCTGGTCTCAAAATTAGTCTTCCCGAAGGAGCTCAAAAAAAGGAGAGACCAAGGTATCATGAAGGAGGGTGGGGGAAGTGCGGAGAGAGAAGAGAGATAAATACCGACTAGCTGCTGTAGAAAACCAGAGGGAATCTTATTAGTTCAAAACCTACTGAAAAATTACACACCCAATATCTCTACATAAGTCCATGTGTATAGCTCAAGGCTATATAACAAGAAGCAGTGCCAGACAGGAGAAATCTCCCTTCAAGTTGTTGGCCAGGGTGGTCCAAAAGATTCCCCAGATTACACACTATTGCCGCAGCCCTTGACTACCTCCCAGAAGTGTAAGGTAAGACCCTATTGCTGAAGACAGGACATACTTCAGATGCAGGACTTAGAGCAATGGAACTGGAACTGTCCTGGAAGCCACCTCCCTGAAGGCTAGCTCTCATAGTTTTGGAGAGCACCATGCAAGTTACTAAGGGAGAACATCAATGGATGGTCCAACCCCAGCTTTAAGACCTAATAACCACAACAATGACCAGCATAGCAAACTACACTGTGGCAGTAGTGGCTCTTTTATCTTGGGGGTAATCAGCAGCTACCTAATTGGACTTAAAGTCCACTCAATGGGTGGGAAATCATGTGTGGTACTGTAAACATAGCCAAATACATGTGACTGGAGAGGTCATAAATCATAGGGAAAACTCAAGGCTGTCACATCCCTAGACAAATATAACTTCTTACTATGTTCTAAGTATGGATCCTTATATAGACAGACAAACATGCCAGTCAGCACTCATCAAAGAATCTTCTTTTGCAACAGACAGAGACTATTACAGAGTTCCACAACTGGTCACACACAGAGATTAAGTATCTGTGAAATGCCTGACCTTAAGTGACACATCTGCAATGGAACGAACCTCTACCTAAGGTTCATGGAACATAGTAGAACACTAATGCGTGCCTCAACTCTCACGCAGCAGAGGGCATGAATGCAAAGGGACACACATGGCCTACGTGTAGAGGATAAGAGTCTGCAGAATGTGAGTCCTTGAACAGGACTCCTATATTAAACTACCCACCCAGGGTCAGGGGTTCATGCATAAGAGAGGGTGGAAAGATTGTAAGAGCCAGGGAGGACGTGCATGACCATATGGAAAGAGAGTCTTCCAGGCTCATGGGACTGCGCCCATATGAACTTACAGCAGTGATAACAGCATGCATAAGACCCGTGCAAACTAAAGCAGACAAAACTCAGCATAGAACTGGGGAAGTGGGCAGGAAGCCCCAACCTTAGCCAAGGAAACATTGGCACCTGATTACTGCTGAGTGAGGAAGGGCTGATCTTCTTTACGGGGGTGACCTTAGATAGGCCAACTAGACCCCAGTGGATGAGGGGTGGTATCTGGGGACTCTAACTTGACCTCATGGGCCTTAACATAAATGACAGAGTGCATGAACTCTAGTGTAGGGAGGACTATGGGAGGTGCTGATGGGGAAGGGAATATAAAGATGATTAAGATATTGTGTATGAAATACACAAAAATTCAATAAAAATATACAAAATGGGATAGATGGAGAATGGGATGCTATTCCCTAAGTTGGAAAATGCAGGGGGACATGATGTTGGAGAAAAATAAAAAAATCACAATCCGCCTACCTCTGCCTCCAGAGTACTAGGATGACCGCAGTCAGCCCACGCTGCTCTTTAAGCAAGCCCTCTCCTGCTCCACTTTTAATTTTGAAACTGTAAGCACAAACGGAAAAGCACATAGTGCATCACAGGCTGATAACCATCAGACAGCTGAGCTGAGGGTCAGGAAGTCAAGCCATGCCAGCTCCCGTCTGACCCCACATTTCCCTGGCTGTGGCGTCGGCTACTTTCTGCTTCAGTTTTACAAGTTCAGTTTGTAGGCCAGAAGAAAAACAGTTTTTCATTTTGGTCTGTTTTGAGTTTCATATGAATAGAATCAAATCGTGTCTTTTTTTTTTTTTTTTTTTTGAGAAAGGGTCTCATGTCTCCCATCCCAGACTGGCTTTGAACTCAAATGTAGCTGTGAATGGCCTTGAACTCCTGATTCTCCTGCCCTTTGCCTCTCAAGTGCTGGGATTACAGGTGTGCACCACCTCACCTGACCCTTTTAGTGTTTCTCAGAGTCACTCTTGTATGCGGTGCTTCTATGGGAAGGTGTAAAAGAAGCCCCAAACCTCTTCCTTAGCTTTTCCACAGGGACCCACTGATCAGTGCTGCTTGACTTCTTCCAGAACGTTGTTCCTTAGCAGCCAGACACAGAGCTAAGGAGGATGGGAGCTGGGGTTGCTCTGATGGCCACCCCTCCCAAATGAGGGTGACCCCAACAATGAGCTCCCAAGCCTGCCAGCCTTTCCCACCAGGTGACGCTCCAGGCTGTCCCTCGCCCCTGCCACTCTGCAGGGCAGACGCTCCTAAAGGCTTGGCAGGGGACTATGTACCAGAGAAAATGCCCTGCAGAAAGGCTCTTCCCTCTGATTACACAGAGTATCTCCCGCTCTGTTTTTCCAACAATGATTCACCCAGGACTATGCCCACGTTCCCGCCCTGGCTTTGATCAGGATTACATAACCTTGTGCGGACCTGTGCTCAGAAGCAGACTCTCCCTTTACTGTTTGTCCCTAAAACCCAGGCAGAAGACAATAGTGCCTGGAGGTGACATTAGCATTAAATCCCTTTCCTTAAGATCCAATTAGACTGGGTGTATGGGGTGAAGCAAGGCTATAAACCAGCCCTGGGGACTCAGCAGGAGGATCACGGCAAATTCAAGGCCACTCTGGTCTACCTAGTGAGTTCCAGGTCAGCTGGGGCTGTATCAGTCAAACAAAAGTAAGATAAAAAGTATGCAGTCACATGTAGACATAACCAAGCCTTTGGGTGACATTGGCCTTGAAGAAAAGCGTAAGGCTCTCAAAATCTCTCGCTCAGCAGATCTCCACTCAGCTTTGTTCATTCATTCTTTACTGAGTTTTTGCCACCCCCCAGGCCCTGACCTACATCATTAGCATCTCAGTATGGTCCTTAAAACACAGCCATGCTTTCCTGAGGCTGGGGAAGGGAGCCAGGTGCACAGACCCACAGGAGAGGAGGAGGAATGGAAATCTCTGAGAACAGCTGCAAAGGGCTCATGATGACTCGTTCTGCAGTGAGCCTCGGACAGTGGCAACCCTCAGTCTGGCAAGGTCAGGTGGGGCTGCAAGATGAAGGACATCCTTCCCGAGATTCTTTATCTGAAAACCCAGTGGGAACCAAGAAAGGGTTTGACCAGGAGGACCCAGAAAGCAGTGAAGGCAGGCTAGGATAACTGGGGGTGTTTTGTGAAGGTCTGCTCACTGAGGGCTGACCACGTGGTATCACACTATCTTCTGGGATTTCTGCTCACTGAGGGCTGACCACGTGGTATCACACTATCTTCGGGGATTTCTGCTCACTGAGGGCTGACCATGTGGTGTCACACTATCTTCGGGGATAGCAGCACAAGGACATGGAGCGAGACAGGCTGAAGTTAAGAACAGTTTCTGAGAGTCAGGTGAATGTCACCTCGAGTGAAACTGTGGCCTGCACCTGGGAGAAGTCTTGGCTCTCCTCTCCCTGGTGGGCCTCATGGGCCAAACCTGCCATAAATCCAAGGCCAAGGCGGGGTGGTAAGAATATAATGTTAAGGTTGGAGAGTTGGCTCAGCAGTTAAGAGCACTGGCTGTTCTCGCATTAGACCCTAGTGTGAATCCCAGCACCCATATGGCAGCTAACAACCATCTGTAATTCCAGTAACAGGGGATCTGACTCCCTCTTCTGTTCTCTGCATTGCACGACATGGGTGCACTTGCATACATGCACATAATACACATATACATAAAATAAAAATAAAGCAGAGTGTCCTGAGCAGCAGCTGGATTCTAAGATTACACTCCACTTCACCGCTAGGCGGGCACCCTACTCAGACATTGTGAGTTCCTGGTTAACAGGCGTCCAAGAGCCAGGATCTCTCACAGGGAGAGGGGTGTGTGAATTTACATTAAAAGGGGTACACATCCTCCTCCCCACCTCCTGCCGGGGAATCAGAGAGTCTAGTGCAAGCTTGTGCTGTGAAACCTCCCCCATCCTCAGAAAAGCATAAGAGGACACCTCACTTGTGCTACGTGGGCTCTGATCCCTCTCTTCGGAGACTCCGTCATGCTGTGCTGTCTGTCTCTGACGCTAGGGCCTGACCTCTTTCAGGAGCCGCCACTATGTTGTTGCTTCCCGGTCTGTCTGTCCATGACATTAACAACTCTTCTAATAAACTCCTTATTCTCTAGTGGTCCCTCTTGAACCCTCACCCAAACCCTTTCAGAGGTTGTAGGTTTGTCATGGTGTGTGTGGGCCAGCCATGTGCTAGAGACTCAGAGGGATATATCAAACAAGAGTGATGTGGCCAGACAGGTAATTCAGCAAGACCTTCTAGGGTGATGGGGAGGAAGAGAAAGATTCGGTAGCATGCCTGTGACAAGAGATGAAAGATGGGTGGGGAGGCAGGCAGTGAATGGTAACACCATCAACCAGAGAGTCTAAAGAGGGAATACCCTACTGGACAGACAGGATCGAGACTCCACCCAGCCAGCAAAGCTCCTCCTGAGAGGGAGGACAGGCAGCTTCTATGCCCTGTCCTGGACAGAATTTCAGCGTGTCTGGTGTTTTCTCCGTCCTTGTCTGTTCTTCTCTACTACTTAGCCTCAAGCACTCCTGTCATAGTAATCTGGGATTACTATTTCTATCCCTAATCTACTGTTAAAAAGGCAAATCTTATTATTTTTTTAAAAACAAGGTCTCATGTAGCCTAGGTTCACTCCAACTTATTATATAGCTGAGGATGACCTTGAACCTGAATCTCCTGTCTCAGCCTACTGAGAGCTGGGGTTACAGGTGTGCACTGCCACATCCAGTTTATGTAGTACTGGAGATAGAACCCAGGACCTCCTGCGTGCTAGGCAAGCACTCCACAAACTCAGCTACATCCTCAGCCCCAAAAGGCAGCACTTAAAAGTCACAATAAAAAAGTCATTGTCTGCTAGCTTTCTGTGGAGATAACAGCCAATCTTCAAGAGATCTAAGAATATGAATCTTTAATTAGACACTGGGACCTTCCAAGGATACTCTGAAGCCGCCAGTCCATCTTGTGCCGTGCCTCTCAAAAGAACTCAGGTGAGCAATTCGGTGTCTGGTCTAGATGGTGGCCACCCTTAGCTGGCATCAAAACAAAATAATAATAATAAAAAAAAATTAAATGGCAACACTACTAAGTTCTGAAAGTTGGGTCCTGTGCCCTCAGGAGCTCCCATTACCACACTCACAGAATTGCCTTAGGGAGGGGTGAGGTCTTCAAGGCCTCTGCCAGCAGAAGGAAGAGAGATGTGAGGGAAGGGAGGCACTGTTGCCAAGCAGTACACTGCTGTCTTTGGTTGCCCTGGTGACAATGGTTTGTGTGTACAAGGGGAGTGCTAAACGGTTCCTTGTTGAGCTTCGGTATGAGCAGACTGGACTTTTTCATAATAATGCATCCTCAATGCCATGTCATAGGCAGTCAAAACTGAGATGAACAGCATTTGCTCTCCTTGAGGAGCTACATACATGACCAAAGATGCAACTGGAGATAAATCATAACTGCCTTAAAAAAAAAATCCATCATAACTAGAAGACACGAGTGCCCAATGTCCTGGGTGAGTTCCAAGACTAAAATTATGCTCTGGTCTTATCACAAAGTTGACACCAGGCTCCATGTGAACCCAGTGTGTCATGTTCATTCAGTAACTCATCCATATATCCAGCCATCCACTCATTCATTTACCCATCCGTTCATCCACCCATCCATCCATCCACCCAACCACTCATCCATTTGCCCATCCATCATATACTTACTCATCTATCTGTCCATCCACCCATTCATTCACCTATTCATCCACCCATTTATTCACTCACTTGTCCATCCATTCACCCACCTACCCATCCACCCATCCATTCACCCACCTACCCATCCATTCATTCATCCACTATATCTATCTGAAGGTTGTAGAGGTCATTGTGGATTACTTTAATATCTAATTTACCTCAAAGTGTTAGTCTTCTAAGCTATAGGTCTGGGGTAAATTGTATTCTCCCAAATGGTATATTAAACAACCTAGCTCCTAGGACTTCAGAATATACTTTGGTTTAAATGTGAAGTGTCACCCATAGCCCATGTGTTTGAACACTTAGCCCCCAGTAATACTGTGCTGGAAGGTTGTAGAAACTTTAGGCAATGGAGCCTTGCTGGAGGAAGTGGGTCACCAGAGCACTTCCTGTCTTCATGTTGTCTGCGTCCTGACTAAGGAAGCAATGGACCAGTTGCCTCATGTTCCTGCTGCTCCACCCTTCCGGATAGACTGTATCCCATTGAACTATAAGCTAACATGAACCTTTCCTCTCATAGGCTGCTCCTTGTTAGGTATTTAGTCACAGCAATAAGAAAAGTAACTAAGACAGAATGCAACTGTTTGGGAACAAGAGTTTTACAGACATCATCAAGTTTTAATGAGGTCATTAAGGTGAGACTTAATCTAATACAACTGATATCCTTATGAAAAGGGGACATTGGAACACAGATACACACACACAGGGGAGACATGAAGCCGCAAGATGTCACTTGAGGACAGGATTGGGATAACACATGTACCAGCAATGATCCAAGGGTAGACCTACACACAGCAAGTCACCAGAAACCAGGAAGAAGGAAGGAAGGATTCCCTTCTGTGTTCAAAGGGAGCCTGGACCTCCCACTACTTGGCTTTGTATTTTGAGCCTCCTGAACAGTGAGAAGATAAACTTCAGTAACTTTAAGCCACTCACCAGGTCTGCCCTACTTTGTCACAGCAGCACTAGGAAAAGAACAGGACTGACTATGTTAATCCCACACCCTTGACCCAGGCCCCAAAGAGCAGTTATAAGAACTGCTCTGTAAGGTTGGAGGGAGAAAGGTGTCAACTTTTCCCCTCTATCTGTACCTTGGTGGGTCTGTGAATCGTTGAGAACATCCTGTGTGATGTTGTGTTAATCATGTTAATCTTGATTATCAACTTGGCAAGATCCAGAGTCACCTAGGAGACAAACCTCTAGGGGTGTCTGTGGGGAAGCTTCGGAAGCGTTAAACTGAGGTGGGAGAACCTGCCCTAAGTGTGGGCAGCCCAGCCGCTGGGGCTGTGGCACTAGACTGAATAAAGGGGAGAGCCAGAGCCGAGGACTAGGACTGTGAGCTGAGGACTAGGACTCACCTCTCTGCATGTTGATGGCTGACACAATGCAACTGGACACATCATACTTGCCATGTCCTCCCTAACATGATGGACCTTGATCTGGATCTTTGAAGCATAATAAACCTTGCCTCTCTCCCTCCCTCCCTCCCTCCGTCCCTCCCTTCCTCCCTCCCTCCCTTCTTTCCTCTAATCCTCCCTTCCTCCCTCCCCTCTCTTCCTCCCTTCCTTTTCTCCAGTCCTCCCTTCCTCCCTCCCTTCTCTCTCCCCTCTTCCTTTCTTCCTAACTTGCTTCTGTCAGATATTTTGTCCTAATAAAGAGAGAAAGGTAACTAATACATCCTATAAAAGCCAAAGACCAAGGTCCTCACCAAGGAAGGCAGACAGGCGGTGGGAGGAATCCGGTCCGAGTGACCGTGCTGAGCTGCCCTCTCAGCCGGGTTGGAGCTCATCAGTCTCGGCACTTCCCATCCTGTGAGGCAGCACACTTCATGCCGTCCAGCCCAGCTGTTTAAGCCCTCTTAGTGGCCACGTGTCTCCGTGGGTGGCTTTCCAGCATCTCTGCATCTCTCCTACCACCTCTCTCTCCTGCTGCCTGAGCCTGCAGCCCCTCCAGAGCTCTGGCCTGCATCTCAGGCAGTTTCTCTCAGGTTGCTTGCAAGGAGAGCTGCAGGGGTTCTTCCTAGACCCTTAGCAGTTGAGAAGTGATTACCACTTCTCCCAGAAGCCAGTCTGTTTCTCCATCCTTGAACCCAGGCTTGAACCATGTGACTTGCTCTGGTGCTAGTGTGTTCTCAAAGTCCCTAAATTGGGAACCTAATCTCCAATGCAACTGTGCTGTCTCCATGCAGTGCCTTCGGTGCCTTCTGCCACGCTATGATGCAACCAGAGGTCAGAGTCCCCAGCCTCCAGAGCCAAAGAAATCTCTGATCATTATAAATCACCCAACCCATGGTGTTCTGTTATAGTAGCACAAAACCGACTGACACAAGTGGCCATGGGAAGTGAGCAAACCAGACTGAAGCACTTGCTCGCTGGGACTTCTTTTGAACCCAGTTTGAACCTTGAGGCCATGATGCAGATAGGCCTGAGGTGGCCTACTGGAGAGGGCATGTTGGAATCAAAACACTCTAGTCAGCTGCTTGAGTGAAGGCATATGAATGGCCTGGGTGAGATCCCCAGCACATCCCCTGAACTGGGGCCAACTGAAATCCCAAGACCTATATAACCACAAAAAAATAAGATAACCATGGTTTTAAACCACTAAATTGGGAAATGCTTATTATACAGCGACCACTAACTGATACACTCAAACCCTGACATAAGTCTCTTGGGTTCACTCAATATGAGGCACCGTGGAGGCAAATGGAAAAAGGACAGACATGGACTCTGCTGTCTACAGAGCATTTTTGTTTGTTTTGTTCTGTCACTTTTCTAGACAGGGTCTTACTATGTAGCTTAGGCTAGACAGGGTATCACTATGTAGCTTAGGCTGACCTAGAACTCGCTATTGAGCCCAGACTTGCCTCAAGCCTGTTATCCTCCTGTCTCAGTCTCCCAAGTGCTGGGATTATGAGCTTGAGTTACCATGCCTGACTTTCCTAAGCACTTATGATAGCATCATGAGACAAATAACGGGCTTTCCATGCATCAGTCCAGATAAGAGAGTTACAGTTACCACTGCTGTCAGCCTGAACCTGTGAGGAAACCAAATCTTATAGAAAGCAAGGAAACGGGCTGGGGAGCTGGCTCAGCAGTTAAGAGCACTGGCTGCTCTTGCAAGGAGTTCCCAACACTCAAATGGCAGCTAACAACCACCTGTAACTCTACCTGAGGTACCTCAGGAGGCAGCTCTGGTCTTTCCTTGAAGCTCATGAGCTTTGCTGGTGAGCTAACAGGATGGAGCTGAGGTGACATAGCACAGCTCCTGAGGTAACTCACAAAGAAGCTACAGATCCTACTTTCCAAGTTGGGCACTTTCCTTCAAAGCCCCAATAATTTTCACACATCAAGTTTTAACTTCTGGAAATCATCTTACTGGAGGCACCTAGGCACATAGAGAGGCCACAGGTGAATGCTCCTGCTGACGACTCCAGCTGGAGCTACAGCTTAGAGCCCACCTAGAAGTCTAGAAAGTTCTATTCCCCTAGGTGTCTATCACCCCAGACCTCAAATCTCCGTGAGACCCAGGTAGTCTGTGTTCCGGTCTGGTTTCTGTTGCCGTGGATGAAACACTGACCAAAACCAGTTTGTAGGGGAAAAGGTTTATTACATCTTACTCTTCCAAGTGACAGTCCACGGCTGCGGGAAGCCACGGCAGGAGCTGAAGCAGGGTGGGAACCTGGAGGCAGGAGCTGAGGCAGGGTGGGAACCTGGAGGCAGGAGCTGAAACACGACCCGAGGGGAGTGCTGCTGGCTGGCTGGCTTCTTTGACCTGTGCTCAGCCTGCTTTCTTATATAACACAGGACCACTCCACAGTGGGATGGACCCTCCCACATCACTCAGCAAAAAAGAAAAGGCATCACAGACAAGCCCAATCAGACAGAGGCCAGTCAGACGGAGGAAATTCCCCAATTGAGGTTCCTCTTCCCAAGTTGACAATGGAAAAGATCCAGCACAGCAGGTCACAGAAAAGTGGTTTCCCATGGAGTTTCGGGAAAGGATATTACACTGTCCATCAGGACCAAACACTGATGCTATCCTGGCAGATAAGAGGAAGTGCTGTCAGCTAGAACTTGAACCCAGTAGTTTGACTAAGGTGCTGGTCCCCCACCTTTGGGCACAGACACGCTCTTCACCCCCACTCGCTCCCACCCCGCCAGTCTTCATCATAAACCACTTCTCTCCCACAGCTGAGCCAAGTCAAGGGGCAGGAACCACATGCTGTGTGCTTCACACTCCACCTTCCAGACTGCCACCCGCCCCACTCCCTCTTTCCCAAGTTCAGCCACCTTCCTGGTGACATTAACGATACATAAATATTTTGGTTTCCACTCACAGTTCCTGGCACAGTTCCAGTCACAGTCCCCCAGCCCTTGTTATTTCCTAAGTGCCCTGACCTTGTTAAGTACATTGTTTGCTTAAATATTAGCTCTTTGGTCCTCAGTTTCTGAAACAACTTCTGAACAACTTCAGAACCCAGAACATAAAGGACATGTGTGTGACTCTGTTGGGGTGCATTAGGCCTCAAGAAACAGTCCCTCTCTGAGCTGCGTTTCCCTCCCCAAGGCAAGCCACAGAAGCTGTTTTTTTTTTTTTTTCAAGACAGGTTGTAGAAATTGAAACTGCTCTGAGATGTACCCACTTCAGTCTTAGATTTGGCCCCACAGAGGTGCTCCCAGCTGCCTGTTAGAAACATCCCAAGCTCTTCAGCATACAGAGGCTGCCATTAAAGCTTGATTCTGAGGCCTATGCAGAAACTCCTGAACTAGGCAACTAGAATTCACATTTTGGTGACTTTCTATGTAAATTTGCTTTCAAGATTGATACTAACCACCAAATTAAGCAAAGAGAATAAGATACGAGCCCAGTGATCAGTGTATTAGTTGCTTTCTCATTGCTGTGACAGCATACTGACAGAAACAACTTAGAGAGGCTTGCTTTGGCTGTGGTTTAAGGGGAGACAGTGCATCGTGCAGGGGAGGCCTGGTGATAAGAACATGGAGCAGCTGATCACCTGTCTGCAGCCAGGAAGTGGTGAGAGATGATGCTGATGTTTAGCTTTCTCTCTCCTTTTTATTCTGTCTGGGACCCCAACCCATGGATGGTGTCATCCACATTCAGGATCAGTCTTCCCTCTTTAGTTAAACCTCTCGGGAAATTTCTTCAATGACGTACCCAGAAATGTGTCTCCCTGGTGATTCTAAATCCAGTCAAGGGCTGGGGATTGACTCGGTGGTGGTAGAGTGCTCGCACAGCATGTTTGAGGTCCCAGGTTCAATCTCCTGTACTGTAAAAAGGGGGGAGGAGGACGTGAGGGGAACAGCAAGAGCAACGGAGTGGGGGAGGGGTGAGTTGGCCAAGTTAGGCCAAAAGATCCTGTGGTCTTAGAAACATGTGACCTATTTCCCAAAGTATGTGGGGTTTGCAAACCTTGACAATAGTGAAAGGTTTCTGGACACTATGACCAAAAAGTCATTCAAAATCCAACACAATGAGTCTGAGGTGTTTCTGACAGGGCTCACTGCATCACATTGCAGACTTCACCATAGCCTGGTTCTGCACTGCCCATGCGTCCTGCCATGCATTATACATATGTCCTGTCATACACTGTACATGCATTCGGCCATGCACTGCCAGCAAGTGCTGCCTGATAGACCTCATCCCACATCCCAGACTATTATATGTTACAAATTGCAGTGCTTTTGACTGTACAAGGTCTTCTTTTATGGGAACAATAGTTTAAGTATGGAGAACAAATATGTATTTTCCTCCCATCATGTCTCAGCCTGAAAACATCAATTTAGTACATCTTTGGTACTCATATTAATTACAGTAGGATGTCCTATTTTATAAATTGCAGGTTGAGCTGTTGCCATGAGTTTTCTAATGAAAATTGATAGAGGAATGTTGACTTGGGATTAGGACAGAATTTCCTGCAAATTCTGAAATGGCCCTAAATTTCTGCAATTTTCAAAACATCAGTCAACTCTGAAAAATGTTAGGGATGCTCTGTGTCCTGCAGCAGCAAATATCCAGTCAAGATGTGACTCCCTATGAGAAAATCAACAGTTGCACCCACCTCATCAGTATGCAAACTTTGCTTCATCTTTATTGGTAAAATTACATATGTACCAAAGAATTAGATTTGTGTGTGTGGCTTTTTTTTTTTTTTTTTTTTTTGTATTTGGAGACAGTCTTTCATGTATCCCAGGTTAGACTCCAACTTGCTATGTAGCCGAGGATAAACTTGACCATCTGATTCTTCTGCCTCCACCTCCCAAGTGCTGGTATTACAGGCATGTGCCACAACACCTGGTTTATGTGGTGTTGGGGATCAACCCCGAGGTTTATGCATTCTGGGTGAGCAGTCTACCAACTAAGCCAAAGCCCCAACTCCCAAAGAATTGTCTTAAAATAAACTTCATCGCGATCATCAGTAAATGTTTTATTTGTATGCCTATTTTATATCATTATAGACCTGAGAGCATGTAAACTGTCTCGGGTGTGAGAGGCTGCGAATGAAAGATTTCAGAAATCCTGCTGTGGATGACTACAGACCAGGCTAGAATGGTAGCGGAGGGTTCCTTTGAGCACCATCACAGAACAGAGCCCGCCCTGGGCTAGAGTGCCGAATACTGAAGGGAAGGGCTCAGGAACTCTGCTGCTTGAGATACAGAGGGGGAATTGCATAGGGACTGGATGAAGGGGAATCTTGTTCCCTACCGCACCAGAAGTGGTAGAAGGTACTGGAAGTCCAGCCAACAGGCGGGGCAAGCAAAGTCTAAGAAGGGGGCTCTTCACGAAGCCCAGGTCTGCAAGAATCCAGAACAGCGTACATGTGCCTGCGTCTGCCAGGCCAGGAAGGACCCCCTTGAGGAGGCGGGCACGCCCATGGCAGTAGCCCTATTCTGTGCCCCAGAGCAGGACCCTTTGTCGGGGCCAGGCAGTAACCCCCAATTTAGAAATGAGGGAGTTGAATCTTAGTAACATTAGGAAAGTCGGCCCAAAGTACCCACAGCCGCTTGCAGCAGGGCTGGTGTGAGAGCCCAAGCTGGCATGTGTTGGGACACCTGCCGAGGGGCCACCCTTTGGACTGCATGAGCCACAGCAGTTGGATGCCCCCTCTTACCTCGGCTCCGGCTGAAATAGACCAGAGCACAGAGGTGCTGTGGCCCTGGGTGCCACAATTAAAGCTATAAATGTCACTGGGGTGAAACTGTCAACCTTGGCTGGGAGTAAGTGCCTCGTCCCAAGGAGCCAAGGTACAGGGCGTGCGCACCCAAGACAGCAGGGGACAAGGTGCTCTGTCTTCACTGGCCCTTTGGTCCTCAGATTTTACAGGCTCCATGACACAGACCTTCTGGAAGAGCACCAGGACCCTCAGGACACTGGGAACCTCTCATTGTTTACACAACAGTGACTGCCCTGAGCTTCTCAAACTAGTCCTTGTAGGAACTTCTCATTGTTTACACAACATTGGCTGCCCTCAGCTTCCCAGATTAGTCCTTGTACAATCACCCTGAGAAGCAGGGAGACTGAGGCACCAAGAGATTGACACCTAAACTGAAACAACTTGGGAGGCCGGGGGTGGCAGAGAAATCTATGCCTTGTTGTCCCCAAGTATGCCCATGAAGCGTAAAATGCTTTTTATTGTAGGATCGGTTTTTAGTTTTTTTTTTTAAATAGGGCCTTGCCGTATACATCAGGCTACCTTCAGGTATGATAACTTTCTGCCTCTGCATGCTGAGATTATAGGCATGTGCCAACCAAGCCCAGCTGGGACTCACTCAATTGTAGGAATACATGCCTCCAAGTAAAGCTTGCCTTTGCCTCTGTGAGGACCACATAAGCACAGTGGATGGCTGTGGCCAGAGTCCCAGATGTCAGGGGTGGACAGTAGTAGAGACTACTAGAACAGATCCCCAAGGACCTGCTTGGTACAACCACAGTGTGGGCTTCTCTCATCCACAGGATGGCAAGTATAGGCTTTCATGGGTAAATACCCAGACATTTTGGTTTTGTGACTGTGTGGCTGTACGTTGCTTCTACTTTCTAAGTGACCCTGACAGTTGCCTACATTCCAACCCCCCAGCCAGGGATGTTGAAGGCTTTATAACTATTACCATCATAATTATTATTGTTGTCATCTATGTGTGTCTGCAGGGGGCGGGGTCAGGGGTAACACATGCCTCAGCACATGTGTAGAGGTCAAAGGACAACTTTGTGGCATTGATTCTATCTGCCTGTCTTTCTTTCTCTCTCATTTTATTTTTTGGAGGAGGCAGGGTCTCCCTGTAGCCCCAGATGGCCTAGAACTCACTATGTAGACCAAGCTGGCCTCAGTCTCACAGAGATCCACCTGCCTCTGGCTTTCAAGTGCTGGGACTAAAGATAGCCAAAGGCCTGCTATCTCCATCCCCCTTTACATGGATTCTGGGGACCAGATTCAGGTCACCAGGCTTGCCCAGCAGGCACCTTTACTCACGGAGCCATCCTGCTGGGTTTGTTGCTGTTGTTGCTGTTGTTTTGAGACATCAACTTGCTATATAGTAAAGAATAACCTTGAATTCCTGATCTTGCTGCCTCCACCTCCTAAGTGCTGGGATGACAGACACACCACCATGCTCAACTCTGATTTATTTTTTCTTTTTCCTAAAAAATATTTTATTTATTGCTTTTATGTTTGTGTATGAGCATATCACCTGCATTTGTATTAGTGAATCCATGTTGTGAAATGTCCTTAGAGGCCAGGTCCCCTGGAACTGAAATTACACATTGTTGTTAGCTGCCATGTGGATGCTGAGAATTGAACTCTGGTCCTCTGCAAGAGCAGTCAGTGCTCTTAGCTGCTGAGCCGCCTCTCCAGCCCCTTTTAATCTTTTATTAAAAATATTTTATTATTATTATTATTTTAATGTGTATTGCCTACATGTTTGTAAATGCACCTGTGCCATGCAATGCCCATGGAGGTCAAAAGAGAGCATGGGATCTCATGGAACTGGAGTCACGGACAATTTTTAGCCACCATGTGGGTGCTGGGAATTGAACTGTCCTCTGTAGGAACAACCAGTGTTCTTAACTGCTAAGCCATCTCTCCAGTTTTTTTTTTTTTCTTCTTTTTACTAAAGCAGTGGCTCAAATCTACCCTCCAACATACACACACCCCAGCTTTCCATCATATGTACACCAAACCGTGATAACTCTTAGTGGGATTGACTGGCAAGTTTGAGAGCAGCCTGGGCTACATATTAAGTTCCAGGTTAACCTGGGCTACATAAAGATGCCTTGTCTCAAATAATAGATAAATAAATGTATTGTTTTCAGCTATCAGCTGACTCTCTTTCTAACTAAAATGTTTGAATGTGAAAAGTGATCTCAGTGCTTGCCGCAGTAGGGGAGGGTGCTGAGTCAGAGTCTCCAAGCTGCCAAGATTCCCTGAGACCTCAAAACGTCACTCACTTGGTGACAGACAGTGACTCACTGGCACCCTTCTGAGGATAGTGACTAGGATGTTGATGACATGCTAGAGGCAGCTCAAAGACATGGGACTTTAGTCAAAGCATGTGGCACTGCTTTCAAATCCCGTCAGGGTCCCATGGTCAAGAGGGGCGGGTTTGCACAGAGACACTCCAGGATAGGGACAGTGAGGGGAGGTCACATGGGAGTCGTAGCTGCTTGCTCAGGGAGAAGCCAACAGCAAGGCCATCCAGGCTGAGGGTGGGCTGTCCCAGAAGGCTCTGCGCCCTACCCCAGGTATATACAGATGTGTTCATTCACTGAATCATCTGACCGAGTTAAGCATCACTGTGCTGAGGCCACTAAGCTTGGGAGACCTGAGTGGGCACAGAGGTCAAACAGATAGTTCATCCAGTGGATGACTGGATCTTTCCAGAAGCAGAGAGCTCAGGACCTTACAGGCCAGTTTCACATATGTCTGTCTGGATACAAAACAGCAATAAGCAGGCAAGCACAGTCCCTGCTTTTAGGGAGCTTGCAAAAAACCAAAAACAAGGAACTATACTTGCAGTGGAACAAGGTAACGCTAACCATCTAAGTAAGGTTACAGAAGAGGGAGTGCTGGTGCCCCCTTTGGAGAGGGTCATAAGGCAGGCAAAAGCTGATGGACCCTTAGCAAGCCTTGGCAGGCGAGTTCTGAGGAGGAGGGAGAAGTCACTTTTTTTTAGAGTATTAATTTAATCTGTATGAGCATTATGCCTACATGTAAGTGCATCTGTGTCATATAGTGTCCACAGGAGACAGAAGATGGCACCGGATCCCCTGGAACTGGAGTTATGGATGGCTGTTAGCCACCATGTGAATGCTGGGATTCAAACCCAGATCTTCTGCAAGAACAGCCAGTGCACTTAACCTTTTAAACGGTGAACCACCACTCCAGTCCCTAGAAGCCGCTTTTGAAATCCCTTCCATTCCATCTACAATCTCACCTGCTGCCCCTACCCACTGATGACTTCCAGCTGCCCCACAGGGGTATCTAGCTGAAGGAATCTATGGGTGTTTAGACGGGGTAGGGGTCCCTGGGTGGGCGCAGTGAAGTAGGATTTCCCTTCTTTCCACCTGCCTTTCCCATCTACACGTGCTGTCCACCTCCCCGGCTGGTTGCATAACTGCCTGGCCTGTGTCCAGAGCCCAGCTCAGCACAGCGCTTGTAAATCTTCTCTCACATCATGAAATGCCAGCAATTTCACAGCCAGGGATTCCTGTTCTCATAAAGTCCCCACACCAGCAGACTTGCATCTAAAAGTGGCCTGTGGAGTGGGAGATTGATGTCAGAACCACCCTGGAGCCAAGCACCAGACAGGTGGCCTCCAGGCTTGCCCAGAACATCAGACACTCTGGAGGACACAGCCTAGTGGCCATCTCTGCTGTCCGCTGACACAGGGACCTGCTATTACAACTCCTTGAGCAGGCACACATAATGATGACCCCATGCTGGGAGTCAAGGAATTGCCATATTCATTTTTGTTTTATTTTTCTATTTTCATATGTGTGGGTGGTATGCGTGTGTGTGTGCATGCTTGCATGTGTTTAAGCACATGTGTGTGGGTGTGCATGCTTGTGGAGGCCTAAAGTTGATGTCTCAATCATTCTTCTTCCTTATTTAGTGAGGCAAGTTTTCTTGATCAAACCCAGAGCGCCCAATATGGTTAATCTATCTAGCCTGCTCACTCTGGAGATCCCTGTCTTCATTGTCCAAAGCCAGAATTACACACAGGCCACCACATCTACTTGTCATTTACCTGAGTCCTGGAGATTTGAACTCTAGTCTTCAAGCTTGCATGCGTAGGTGCTTTATCTCCTGAGCCATCTTCCCAGCCCCTGAAACAACTGTGTTCAACACTGTTTGGCAGGTGGGGACATATAAGCAATATGTAATGCATATGGGGAAATATTCATGTAGAAATATCTGTGTGCAGTGATTCTTAACCTTGGTCTCACTAGAATGACCTACAGAAATTCCAGAAGATGGGAAGAGAAAAATCTGCATTCTCACCCATGAAGATCCTGACATGGAAGACTCCAGAATCTAAAGGGGACCCTTGTATCTTGCTGAAATTCCACAGGTAAAGGCTGACTGACTAATCTGTAAGCATCCAGGATGAACAGGAATCACTCATGGCAGCCTCCTAACATAGCTTATGAGGGTCTTCACCCCATGATGCCTGCAGTCATGTGATCTCATGTGAGAGTGGGATGTGCCTTGTGACTGACCCCTGGGAATAAAGCATACAAACTGAAGGGCGGTCATCTCCAAGACTAGGTTCTGAAATGACTGGCTTCTCTTCTCGCCCCCTTTTACTAGCTTACAGGAGGCCCATAGAGAGGTCTGTGTAGCTAGGAATGGATGTGTCCACCCAGTAGTCACATGTGTGGACCTGGGGATGCACTCTCTCCTGCCATGTGATAACTGTTGTTCCTACCAACAAAGGATCTGCAGCTTGTGAGTGGTCCTGAGCTGATGGCACCTAGAAATGCACTCCTGATTCTTGGTCCATGGAAACATGGATAAACATGTTCTGGTTAATATAGCTTATTTCCAGATGGAAGTTATAGGTGATCTATATTTCTTTCCTTTGAGGAAATCTATATTTTCTATTTTTTAAAAAACTTATCATGGGTTATGTTAGAAATGGAACAGAAAATGAAAATTACTTCCAAAGCATGTTCAAAAAGGCTGGACATAACAGCCTTTAATAATAATATTAGCACTATAATATTACCTATAATATTAGCTCTCAGTCTGAAGCAAGAGGATCACTTCAAGTTTGAGGCCAACGTGGGTTATATAGTCTCAAGAGAGATAATAATAAGCTGGGCTTTATAAAAATTTTAAACTTTTCTCTGGGCTAGCAAGATGGCATGGCAAGTAAAGGTGCTTGCTGTACAAGCCTGATGACCTGAGTTCAATCCCTGGAACCGACATAAAGGTAGGAGAGACCCAGTTCCACAGAGATGTCCTCTGACTTCCACATGGGCACTGTGGCACACATGCCACTCTGCAGCCCAGGCAGGTCTTGAATGCACAGTCCTCGTGCCTCCACCTCCCAAGTGCTGAGATCACAGGCATGAGCCACTAAACCCAGTTTAATGGTGGCTTTTGAAGAAAAAAAGGTTTTCCCTTAAAAATTATTTACTATTACTAGTGTGTGTGTGCATGTGTCCACACATATGTGCTACAGAGTAGGTTCAACCCAGCATGGACAACTTAATGAGATTCTGTCCAAACGGAGAAGGAAAAGGAGGGCTGGAGATGTAGCACAGTGATAAAGCATGTGTGAAGATCTATGTCCAATCTCCCATACCATAATCAGTCAATTAATGCTGGGCTTAGCAGCACTATCCTGTAATCTCAGCACTCAGGAGGCTGAGGTGAGACCATCACAAGTTCAAAGCCAGCCTGAGCTACAGAGTGGGGCCTTGTGCACACACACACACACACACACACACACACACACACACACATACACACACAGAGGAATATTCAATTTCATATGAAATATCCAATTTTTCAATAAAAGTAAATCTATAGAGACAGAAAGTAGATTTCTAGTTGCCTGGGATTAAAGTAGGAGTGAATTTGGCTAGAAATGAGGGGGAAAATGGAGAATGGGGGCTGGAAAGATGGCTCAGCAGTTAAGAGCACTGGCTGCTCTTGCAGAGGACCTGAGTTAGGTTCCCAATACCCACATGGAAGCTAACAACCATCTGTAACTCCAGTTCCAGGGGATCTGGTAACTTCTTCTGACCTCCAAGGGCATTTCACAACACAGGTACACTTACATACACACAGGCAATACACTAATACACATAAAATAAAAATAACAAATAAAATATTTCATAAATTGGAGGATGATAAGGATATTTTGACTTGCCTGTGTCTCAGCTACCCTGCGACCTGCTGACCCTTGCATGGAGGGACAAGTCAGCAGCTCCTGAGCGTGCCGTGTCTGTCACGTCCCTCCAGCACCATGTCACATCACCTCAGTGTTGCTGGCAAGAAGGTGGTTCAGCAGCTCTGGCTGAAGGCTGAGCTCAAACATAGAAGGTTTTTCCGTTGAAACAGTTCTACAGAACACTCAACAGGACCCTCTGCCGAACCAGTGAATAGTCAAGGGAACTAAGCTTGGAGCCTGTACAAAAGCTTCCCTGTAGCTTGTTATACAATGGGCCTTGTTATACAATGTTCTACTTGCTGCTCCTTAACATCTACCTCTCTGAATTTTCGTGGATTTTTATCTCACAAGGATATAACTATTTTATATACACCGACTGTAGCTTATACTAAAACAACATGCAAAAAATATTCTGAAACTGGATTATGGGGATGGCTGCATAGATTTGTTTTAAAAATCATTGAACTGTAGACTTACAAAGAGAGAAGTTTATGTTATGTAAATCATGCCTCAATAAAACTATGAAAAAGCTATATTTTTCCTTGAACCCAGTAATTCAATTTTATGGGTACCATCAAAGATATACATAAAAACTTATGTCTATATATTCAAAACTGTTTTTTTAAGAGTTAATGAAAAACTAGAAACAACTTGAATGTTTAGGAATAGAAAAATGTGTGATCAAGTGTTGGTAAGCTTCCTTACCAGAACAGCATACAGTCATTAAAGAGGATATTTACAACTGCATGGTGTCCTCGCCTTTAATCCCAGCTCTCAGGAGGCAGAGGCAGGAGGATCTCTGTGAAATTGAGGTCAACCAGGTCTGCATATCGAGTTCCAGGCCAGCTGGGTTTTAGGGAGACCCTGTCTCAAACAAAACAAAAAAAGGAAAAAAAAGGTATTTACAAATAACTTCTAGGACTCGGGTTCATGTTTAGGATTAAATATAAAATTGGGGGGAGAGAGATGGCTCAGCATAAGAGTAGCTCTTGCAGAGGACCCAGGTTCAATATCCAGTACCCACATGACTGCTAACCACTGTCCATAACTCCAGTTCCAAGGGATCCGACACCCTCTTCTGACCTCCTCAGGGACCGCACCACACAGGTACACTGACACACATGCACTCAACACACTCATACACAGAAAATAAAATAAAATATTTTTAAATATATAAAATTTTTCTTATGTCCAAAGTTTACCAAGAATAAAATTGTGTGTGTGTGTGTGTGTGTGTGTGTGTGTGTGTGGTAATTATGCCTGAGTGCGTGTGGGTGTACATGTGTGTGGTTGGGTGCATATATTCATATAGAGGCCAAAGATTTCATCTTAAATCAGGCTTCTTCATTTCGTTCCACCTTATTTTTTTAATAATTTATCCATTTTTAAAAATTTTCTATGCATGAGTGCATTGCCTTCATGTATATAAGTACACCTGTCATGCAATGCCCTTTGAGGTCAGAAGATCCCCTGGAACCGGAGTTATGGACAGCTGTTAACCACCGTGTGAGTACTGGGAACTGAGCCCGGATCTTCTGCAAGAGCGGTCAGTGCTCTTAACTGCTGAGCCTTCTCTGTTGCCTCAGTCTCCACCTTATTTTTTGAGACAGGGTCTCTTATTGAGCCTGAAGCCCACAGATTTGGCTAGACTGGCTGTCCAGAAAGCCCCAGGGATCCTCCAGCCTCTGCTTCCCGAGTGCTGGGATTACAGGCGCTCACCACCACACCCAACTCTGCAGATTGAACTCAAGTCCCCAGGCCTTTGCAGAAGCACCCTACTGCAGCCATCTCTGCAGCCTGGTTTTAAACAACTGAATCTGTGCTCTGAATGCAGGAGTCCGTATATACACATGGTAGAAACAGATACATGGGTGGATACAGTTTTTCCACCTGGACATCTATAAATGGTATACAGCTGCTTGCTGTAGAAATAATTTGGTTTCTTTTTGTCCTTCCATGTCCTTGGATTCTTTTTTAAAAAGCATGTATTCATTTTTAAATTTAAAAAAAAATCATATAAAAGTGAAAGTCAGTTGTTCCTCTTCTGGCCGGGAGAGTGACCCATAGCTTTCCTCTGCAGAGAGGTGCACTCTGACCTAGTGAGATGACGTAAGGGGGCCCTGGACAGCTGTAGCCCTAAGCAGCGCACCCGCCTGGGAACAGCTGTCCAGTTCCACTCACCCAGCAGCAGGGGCTTGTCAGTAACAAATAGAAGGACATGGCCAGCCTGATGCCAGGACAGGACCCAGACTCCTGCCATGCAGGGACCCCTAGGGCTGGCTGCTCTGTCACTGCAGCGTGACAGGCAGGAAAGAGTCAGTGACTTTGGAAGCAGATGCAGGAGACCCAGTAGAAACCTCTGGAAACCCAGGAGACTGCTGTGGCTTCCTGGAGAGAGTTCAGATGTGGAGGATGGGGAACTCTGATCCTGCTACAGAAGCCACTGTCTGTGGGTCTGAACAAGCTCCCACTACCCACAAAATGTTTCCCCTCTGGAAAGTGGGGCAGTGTAGTGGCTACTTTTCTGGTTATTGTGACAAGAAAAACCCTAGGGAAGAAGGATTTCTTTTGGCTCCTGATTTGACACCAGTGTCCATCATGGCAGGAAGGCAGGGCAGAGTTCACGGCACCTGTAGCCAGGATTCCTCACTTTTAGGAAGACCAAGAAGCAGAAAGCAGGGAATGCTGGTCCTCAGCTCAGTTTCTCCTTTCTGGCCAGTCCAGGGCCCCAGCTCTTGGATACACATTCAGGGATTCAGGGTGTGTCTCTCCTCCTCAGTCTCTCTGGAGACAGCCTCAGAGACACGCCCAGAGCTGGGGTTCCTCAGTGATTCCAAATTCGGTCCAGTTAACAGTAAAAATGATCACAAGTCCTTCCCTAGTCCACTGGACAGCCAAACATATCACTTTTGAGCCAGGGAACTTATACGCTTATTTCCAAGGTGACAACCTACCTCATGGGTTTGGGAGCACAGGACTGTGTTCATTCCTTAGGGTTCCTATAACAAATCCCCACAGCTGAGGGCTTCCAACAACAGACAGTCCTGTATCACACAGAGGCCAGATGACCAAAGTTAGGAGCCACAGGGCTACGCTCCCTCTGAAACCCATAGGGAAGACTTCTCTGGTGCCTCCTAGTTGTGAGGCTATTGGCGACTCTTGTGGTTGAGTCTCTTCTTCTCTGCCTGTCACAGCATGACTTCCAGATATATACATCTCTGTTTCCTCTTCTAAAGACACAAGTCACTGGGAGGCCCTTTTCCATACGGTCTCATCTTAACTAATTGTCTCTGAAAAGACCCAAGTTCCAGATAAAGGCACTGTGATGAGTAGTTAGTATTCAATTAACAGGATCTAGAATGAGCTGGGAGGCAAACACCCAGGCAAGCCTGGAAGGGATTATCCAGATTATGTTCACTCAGGTGTGAAGACCCACCCTGAATGTGGGTGGTGCCATGCCTTAGGCAGGGGTCTGGGATTGAGAAAGCATTCATTTATCTGTCTGTTTGCTAGCTGTGGGCACAGTGTGATCAGCTTCTTCAACCTCCTGCTGCCAGGACTTCCTGCCATAATGGACTGCACCCTTCAACTGTGAGCCAAAATAAACTCTTCCTGAAGTAGGGTATTTTCTCACAACAACAAGACAAGTGACTAACACAAAACATTCTGAGGCTCTGGGTAGGCATGGATGGGGAGGGACGTCAGTCTGTTTGGTGTAACTATAATAGAATAGTGCAGTCTGGGTAATTTAGAAACAATGCAGGTTTATTTGGACCCCATGAGCGTGGCAAGAACATTCACGCCGTGTCAGAACATGTCTGAAGGAACTCCAGCACTCTTGAGAGAGACTGAGAGATCGAAGAGGGACTACTTAAAAGATTACACTTGGAGGCCAGCAATATCACTTAGCATGTAAAAGTGCTTGTCATACAAGCCTGACAACAACCTGAGTTCGGTTTCTGGGACCCAAAGTGAAAGGAAAAACCGACTTCCAAAAGTTGTCCCCTGATTTCCACAGGCGCACTGTGGCAAAGTTGTCCCCTGACCTCTGCAGGCGCACTGTGGACCCATGCAGGCACACTGTGGACCCACGCAGCTGTACTCACACATACTACAATTATTTTTTAATTAATTAAATCATTGTTGAACAGGGAATAAAAGGCTCCTACACAGAAACTTTTGGGGGTAACATATGTAAAACATAGCAAGAGATGTTGTTCAACCCAGTATTCCACAGGGGTAACATAACATAAGCCTGGGGAAAACTGCCTGTTGGAACAGGTTCATGATGAGCGGTAAGCTAGTAAAGGCATTGATATAGCAAAACATTGGCTAACCCGAGCCCAGAATCCACCAACATCATTAGAAACACCACAGATCACTAGCCTGGGACCAACTGAAATTCAAAATCTGAATCTTCAAAATCTCTACAAACACATATCCCATCAGAGACCCACAACTGCTCAAAATGCAGCGAATCAGTGACCATGAGATGCCCCAACCGATACAGCTACACCTAAGGATCAGGGAACATTGCAGAAGAGGGGCCAAAAAGATGAGATTGTCAGGCCCCGAGGACCAGGATGCCTGCTGCTCGATAGTGTCTTTCCAGACAGAACAGGGAAGCTGCACCCATAAAATCTCCGCAATATGGCTGCTAAACAAGACCTGCACGATGACAACGCCAGCTGACATGCCAATGTGGACGGGGGATATTTCTAGAATCCCATGCCTAGATAAAGAACTATAGGCAATCAGTGGATGCTGAGGGAAGAAAAATCAGTGTTCTTTAAGGACACACTCCCTGATAAGTTACCCAATCCCAACAGGTCATCCCCAAGCACGCATACACGCTAGCACCACTAAACAGACTCAGTAAGTTGTTTATATGTATATGTATGTAATATGTAATATATATATTATATGTATATGTGTTTATACATATACATGTAATAATTTTAAAAGAGGTCATGATATTGAGAGGCAGTGGAAGAGACATGAGAGGATTTGGAGAGAGGGAAGAGTAGAAATTATATAAATACAGTATTCCTGTATGAAATTCTCAAAAAAATAAAAAATTTAAATTAATGGGCTGGAGAGATGGCTCAGTGGCTAAGAGCACTGGGTTACTCTTGCAGAAGACCTGGGTTTAAATCCCAGCACCCATGTGGCAGCTAACAAATGTCTGTAACTCTAGTTCCAGGGAAAACTGATGCACTCTGCTGACTTCCTTGGGCATTGCACAGCATAGGTGCACTTACACACATGCAGACAATACATTCATACACATGAAAATAAAATTTTAAATTAACAAAGTCCCCACAAGTGGATGAGCTCCTTCCCCCGCTTAGAGTGGCGTCCCCGTAAGCTCTTTTTGTCCCAATCCGATCCCAACTTCCTTGCTATTTTCACAGATGGGGGACATATGGGGGCCTCCATGGTGGTATATCCTCCCTTTAACGCAGGTCAACAACCAGTCCCCATTCAGACCATTACTCAAAAAATTGAGGGTTTGGCTCAGTTTAAAGAATTATTTGGTGTCGTTATTGCTCTAGACAAGATTAAGAACCTTTTAATCTGTTCTCTGACAACCTTTACGTGGTTAACCTTCTACCCAGCTTAGTTGAATCCTATATTAAACTTGATTCCAATCCAATCACTCCATTGATGATCCAAGCCCGGACTCTACTTAAACATAGAGTTAATTCCATCTTCCTTCAACATCTTAGAGGACACCAAAACCTGCCAGGACTCCTGTCTGAGGGAAATAAATGGGCTGATAACTTGGCCTTGGAGTGTCAATGCAACACTGTCACTGAGGCCGCACAGTTCCACTCATTAACCCACGTTAATTGGAGAGGCCTTAAAAATAAATTTCCACATATTTCAGATAAAGACCTTAAGAAAATAGTTAGAACCTGTAAATCTTGCCAGCCCTTCCTCTAAATACCCCCTCTGCAAACATCTGGAACTAATTCCAGGGGACTCCGTCCCAACAACCTGTGGCAAATAGATGTTACCCACTATTCCCCCTTTGGGAAACTCAAATATATTTTCCTCTCAGTTGATACCATCTCCCATGCCTGTTGAGCATCGGCACATGCTGGGGAAAAGGCAAAACATGCTGTTAGTCACATGCTTCAATGCTTTGTCATCCTCGGACTGCCGGACCAGGTAAAAACAGACAATGGCTTGTGCTGTGTAAGCAAAGCATTCACCAATTTCCTCCAACATTGGAAAATTTCATATGCCACAGTCATCCTGTATAATCCTCGAGGTCAGGCAATTGTTGAAAGATATAATCAAACACTTAAATCTCAATTACAAAAACAACAGGAGGAATCTCTATTCCCACATGATCAGCTAAAAAAGGCATTATTTACCCTAAATATTTTAAATTTTTCTAAGGAAGACAGACATTTATCCACTTTTCAAAAACATTAGTCCTCATCCGTTACATACAGCTCCATCCGGGTCAAATGGAGAGATCCATTAACCAGAGCTTGGAGAGGACCAGACCCGCTTCTCACAGCAGGAAGAGGGTTTGGATGTGTCTTCCCTCAAAATGAAAAGAGACCCATTTGGGTGCCTGCAAGAGATTTAAAACACCTGCCTCTATCAGAGGATAATGATAATCACCCTTCCAGGGAGTGTCTCACAACTGAGGACTAGGTCTTGATTTACTAACTGCGAAAAAGGGAAGCATCTGTTTGTTTTCACAGGAAAAGTGCTGTTTGCATGATCTGGGATGATCTGGAGGAGAATGCAGCAAGAACTTCAAGAAAATTTTTTATGGGCTAGTTTTAATGACATTTCATCTTTTCTGTTCCTTTGCTTGTTCCCTTCCTTGTTCTCCCTTTCCTCCTGACCGAACCAACATCTTGAGGCAATTAAACCAGGTCGAGGTCCAGTACTTAGAGTGATTGGCTATCCTCTAATGAACGGCCCTCCCCTACCCTCCATTTGGCCAATGACGGGTAAGATCTCACATGAACTGAGGCGACCTAAGACAGGTCATGGAGTGGATCCATCATAAGCATGATGCATGACACCCAATGATGGGTAAGATCTCCAAGTGGGAGACAACCCAAGACAGGGGTCACATGCCTCTGCTGTTTATTGTAAAATAGAAGGGGGAGATGTTGGGCCTCCACACAGGTGTGTTGCAAGCACCTGTGGCCGGAGAGGGAGCCCCAGCTGCTGCCTTGCTTGCATTCGGCCTGTAGTACCTGCCTGGGGCCGACTGCACCGGCTGTGGCCAACGGTTCAGGGGATGGCAATGCCACTGCGGATCCCCCCTCCCGGGTGGCCACCGCCAGACCACCGCCCCCGGCTGCCCCAAGCTCTGCACTCCAGCTGCAGGTGGTGTGGGATGATGCACCAGGTAGTGGGGCGACAGCACCTTGTGTCTGTGGTGTGGCGCAGCCACCAGGCAAGAATGGCGGCCACTGTCCAGCACGCAGGCCGCAGCATGGCTCGGCAGCTCCAGAAGGGCAGGACACCGGCCGGGCCCCGCTACGGGCCTCTTGCAGGCTGCTGGGGGCTGGGCGTGGTGGCGCACGCCTGTAGTCCCAGCTATTTGAGAGGCTGAGGCAGGAGGATCCCTTGAGTCCAGGAGTTCTGGGCTGTAGTGCGCTACAACGATCGGGTGTCCACACACGATCCACCGGGAGCTTCAGGCCAGCGCAGGACGAGCGCAACTCGGCCTTAGTGCGGGCCTTGCATCCCTGCTTGCCACAGCCAGACTTCTGTTTCCAACCGTCACAACCAACCGTCACCAACCATTTAGAATGCAGCTGTCAGAGCCTCACCCAAGTCTGGCGGCCTATCAAAATGGACTTTGCCTGGCTGCAGCTTATGTGACAAAAAACGATTGGTCCTTCACTCCCTTTTAGCCCCGCCTCTACCCTATATAAGTCATTCTGTAAGCTTCAATAAATGAGATCCTGCTTGGACAGACTCCCGGCTCGATGTGGTGTTTTCTCCAGAGTGGAGAGGGTCCGGGTCGTCGACACTCACCATCCCACTCAGCCCCTGGAGGAGGCCGGCTGGACCAGCTTCTCCACTGCCCTACCTGCCGGCGATCCTTGCAACAGCAACAGTCCTGCCTCAGCCTCCTGAGTGCTGACACTACCAATCTCAGCTCTATAGTCTGATTTTGATCCTTAACATTCAGTTCCATCAAGTTTTTGACTGCACAGTGGAATGACATTTAGAAATATTAAATGAGGTTCCCTTTCTGTCCCTTCTGATTTTTTTTCTTTTCGGGGGCTCGTCACCAGGCAGGATTAGCTAGACTGGGCTGTGGCCATTCCTTCAGAAAGATGATACAAGAGAAAAACAGGTGACTCTCAAGCTCTGAGGTGGCTGTGATAGACTAAGGACCAGTACAAAGTCCACCACTGCTCCTTTAAGGGGCGGGGTCTGTGTTCCCTCCTGCTGAGGCCAGATAGGCTCTGAGAGCTTGGAGGGGTTTGGGGGTAAGGCAGACCCAGATCTCAGAGACTGGCAGCTTCTTCTTCCTGTCCCAGTCACACAGGAAGTCTGACTGCCCTGAAGCTGCCAGGCTGTGAGACTTGGAGGAGGATACCTCATGTGAAGATCCATCCAGGGACCCTGGAACACCCGGGCAACAGACATGGCCCCCATCAGACCCTTCTGTTTTTTCCTGACATATCTGCCATAGACTGCCGTGTTTGAACAGTTGGTCCCCAACAGTGGCACTGTTTGGGAGCTTGTGGGACCCTTTAGCAGGTGGAGCCTTGCTGGAGGAAGTAGTTAGTTCTTGGAGATCATAACCCAGCCCACTCCTGCGGATCTCTCCCCTTCCCTTCATGATTACTGAGATGAGAGCCTGCAGCCCTGGCCTCCACAGCTGCAAGCTGTTCTTGCGCCCACACCTTTCCACCATAACACAGTGGACCTTCAAACTGTGAGCTGAAATCAGTAGCTTCTTTCAGGTGTTTTGGCATAGCAATAAAAAGATGACTAATACATCTTCCTAGGTTCCTGGCCTGAGCTACATCCATCAAATTAGGTTTGCTAGATTTAGCAAATCAAACAACAGAAAGTCCAGTTAAATCTCCATTTTAGATCAACAGAGAATACTTTTTATTTACAGACTTACTTGCTTTTATTTTATGTGTATTGGCATTTTGCCTGCATGTGTGCAATGCCTGCAAGGCCAAAAGAAGGCATCGGATCCCCCAAAACTGGAGTTACAGATGGTTGGTAGGTACCATGTGGGTGCTGGGAACTGAACTCAGGTCCTCTTCAAGAGCAGCCAGTGCTGTTAACTCTAAGCCATCTCTCCAGCCCTAAGAATAATTTTTAAAGTCTAAGTATGTCCCAAGTATTGCGTGGAACATGTGTACACTGAAACAAATATACATTTTAGCCTGAAATTCAAATTTAAATTCAATGAAGTTTTTCAGCTATTACATATTTTTTGTTTGGTTTGGTTTGGTTTGGTTTGGTTTTGAGACAGGGTCTAGCTATGTAGTCCAGACGAGATCTTCTCGCCTCAGCCTCTTTAGTGCTGTGATTATGAGCTTGTGACTATGCCAGTGAAATAATAGTGAAGGTAGAAAATCATATATACCAGAGGCAAGGAATCTTCCTGGTGCAATAAATACCTCAGGAACAAGATTAGAGAAAGTCATATAATCTAGAGCACACTGTGACATTCTCGATATCCCATCCGGTCACCTCCCACGCACCCTGTAACCTGCACTGGGCTTGGCTTCTGCCCCAGGCATCCTTGTTTCACAACCTTGAGTCCAGGAACCTGCTTAGATCTGCTTCTCAGCAGGGAGGGTGCCCATGCAGGAGCAGCCTGCATCATAACCACTGAGGTGGTGAGTCAACATGCAAGTGCCCTCATCCTAGGATGGGGTCGTCCCACTGCCCATAACATCCTGTTTGATCAGCCATCTTTCATCAGCTTTCCATGTAGCCTTGTGACTGTTTTCATTAGATCAGCTGTGCTTGCTTAAGAGAGACCACTAGCGGTGGACCTGTTGACTGTGAACACTCCCTAACAAAGGATGGGGTTGGAGGGTCAATGGACCCTCCCCTGAGATCTCAGCAACTCTCTCTCAGGTATTTGTATGCCCTAACTGCATATGACCTCGGGGTCTCAGGATCTTGGGCAGGTTCTAGAATATACGTGTGGAAGGTTAACTGAGGGGCTCCATTTATGTGGATATGGGAAGCAAACTTTGGAGTGCAGCTGCTTTGGGATCACTAACGCCTCACGCATGCTCGGTAAGTAAGCACAATACATTCACTGGCTCCCCAGGGTGAACAGTGGTAGAATTGTACTTTGGTTTGTTGTTGGGGCCTTATGGGGGGAGGGGATTATTTACATCTGCCCAGGGAAGGAATTCTCAAAACACCCAGGGAGGCTCTCAATTCATGTTCCTCCTCCTTCTACCTTCTGAGTGCTGGGATTGCAGGCATGCACCAATATATAGATAATTTTTATTTGTTGGTTATACCTCAGTTAAGCTGAAAAACCCCAACCAGTAATGTGATAGTATTTTTATTTTGGAAAATGGGCTGTAAACATCTCTCATAATTAGAAAGGGTAGTGTCAAGTTTAAAAAAATACACTATATCCAACTTTTGAACACATAGTTCATGGATGAGTTTCTAAGAACAGGAGAGCCAGGGACAGCCAGGGATTCAGCCACCACTTTTCTGAAGGGACGCTGGGTGACTCCAGCTGTCATGAACACAAACCCTCAGCAAACACCCCCCTGCTAAATCCAAGCATAGGTGAGTTTTTATTTAATTTGTCTTGAGACATGCTCTTATTCTGGAGCCCAGGCCAGTCTGGAACTCACTGTGGAGCCCAGGTTAGCATCAGACTCTCACAGCAAACCTCCTGCATCAGCCTCCAGAGCACAGTTCAGGCACAGGAACTCTGAGGACAGGAGAGGTCAGTTGACTCACAATGGACATCAATAGTGGCGCAGGGCTGGGTCCAGGGATGGGAAACTGAGAGAAAGGGTCAAGGGTAAGGGGTCAGAGGTCAGGTGGAGGTCAACCCCGGGACCAGGGAACTCCTAGAAAAGGGCGACATGGAGGCTGCCTGGGCCGCCTTTCCATAGGCAGGGAGGCAGGACTCGCGGCTCATCAGGTACCTGCATGCACCTTGGGAAAAAAAAAATCTCTCATCCTCATGTTCAAAAGAGAGGGTTGGATTAGCCCTGGCTCAAATATATACATGGGGACACTGTGAGAACACACACACTCCAAGTACCCCCCTCCTCACTCCAGCAGCCCTTCAGCTGAAGCAGATAGTCAGGTTCAGAGGATCGGAAATGAAGTCCTCAGAGCACGATGTGGACCCCTGGGGAAAACCTCCCTTCTCCAGGAAAAGGAGCCCTGTTCTTAGTATCAGCCTGCGCCTGACCTCTGACCCCTTTCCTGCAGGTAGAACAGGAGACACATGTGCATGCCAGTTTGCACACATACCTGAGTACCACTGTGAATTTAGGTCAAAGGGAGCTTTGCCAAAGCTTACCTGCCTAGAGGTTCCGTCTCCTTGAATCCAGTGCACGCTCCTATCCATTAAAATGTCCACCATATGAACAGTGTCCCCAAGATGTAGTGTCCTTGAGCAGTGCCCAAGCCAAGTTCCTAAACATGGGCCATAATAAACATCATCCTTTGCAAGGTTCATGAACTCTACCCTAAGTAACGGAGGGTCTCTCTACCCTTGCGATCTGGAAACAAGCAAATTGCCCCTTTCTCCTGGGGCTAGGGTCTGACCCGCTCAGGGGTAGAGACCTCTGCAGCACTAGAACAGGGAGATGCCGGGGACGGGAGGGGAGGTCAGGAGCACTGAAGCCAGGCCTCAGCCTTCTCCCGAGGTGGCCCCTGGGGCTCCAACCTGTCAATTAAAGACAGGGAGATGAAAAAGGCTTCAGTAAGCAGCCCATCAGCCTGCTGAGATGAAAGCCAAGCCCAAGTGCTGTTTTATGGCCTTCAGATGGGAGGAGTCTGGGTGTTCTTTATTACAGCAATCAGGAGCTCGTAATCACAGAGACCTGGGAGACACTGAGGCTGCTGCCAGCCTGCCCATCTCTCCAGGCTGGCTTTGACAAATCACAGTTCCTCATCTCCCCACCCAGGGACCTGGGGACAGGCTAATTACCTTTGGCTACAGGCCCCACCCACTCCTGGTCTACAAGCCTCATTCTTGCTCCTCCCTAGCTCATGAGCCCAAGAGCCTCCTGCACATGCTTCCACTTCCAGTCAGACCTGGCTCTGCCCTTGAGTCCCGTGTGAGCAGGGTGGAGGCTAGGGTACCATGACAGCAGGGACAGAGGGATCGCACACTGACAACCAGCCAGCCAGTCTGAGGCTTGCTCCTAGCTGCAGCTCTTGTGCTCAGTCCACCCTGCCTTTTATTTTCTTACCATCTGTCTCCCCTTAAAAGGAGGGAGCTCCTTTCTGAAGGGTTTGTGGTAGCTCTCTTGGTTGCTATGATAAGTTTCCCCAAACTAAGGGGTTTAAAGCCCATGAATTTATACAGTTCTGGAAGGTCCAGTCTCACCAGGCTAAATGAAGGACAGGGTGTCCTCTTCTGCCTCCTGCCCTTCCTGGGTCCAGCGGTGTCCTCCTGCCTTGGCTCAGGCTCACCTCACTCAGGCATTTTCTCCTCTGTCATCTCATCTTCTGCCTGGGCTCTGGCTCTCCAGTGTTCCTCTTCTTCTTAGAAGGGACTTTGTGATGAGCTGGACACACCCAGGGCTAACCCCAGGCTGGCCCACCTTCCATCTGCAACCTTAGCTCCCCCACCACGGGACCCAGTACATTTACCAACTCCAGGGGTCAGGATGTGGGCATGGTGTGAGCCTTGTCTGAGCACTTGGTCCACAGCTGCTGATGCTATTTGGGGAAACTGTGGACCAGAGCCATAGATGATGGCCAAAGCAGGGCATGGGTGGGGGGCAGCCTTTGAGGGTGCAGCCCGACCCTGCTTCTGGCCCCATTCTCAGCCCTCTGCTCCAGCAGCTGTGTGTGAACCAGCCACCTCACGTCCTGCGGACACAGAGGGAGACATTGCTGCTGCCATGTCCTCTCTACCATGATGGATTGTTCTTCTTGAAAGCATGAGCCAAAATAAAACCTCTCTCCCTGAAGTCACTTCTGTCAGGGGATCTGCCAACTGCACCAAGAAAGGAACTAATACAGAGGGGATCATGGGACCTGCCCTGGACTCTCCTTGAACTCTGCTGTATCTCCAGAACTGGCACACAGCAAACTCTCCATAAAGACGCACTAAATGAATAACATGATGATGTCATTGAGGATAATATTTAATATGGCAAACAGTTGTGGTTACTCAACATGGGCGCTGCCCAGATAGATTTTTCCAGTATGGATCCATTTAATCCCTGACAATGTTTCTTTTCTTTCTTTTTTTTTTTTTCTTTTTTTGAAACAGAGTCTCATGTAGCCCAGGTTGGCCTTGAACTGACTGTGTAGTTGAGGATGACCTTGAACTCCTGATCTTCCTGCCTACGTCTCTCCAGTGCGAGGATTGCAGGTGTGCACACCTGTTAGATGCAGTGCTGGGGATGGAGCCCAGAGTGACCTGCACATTAGACAAGCACTCCACCCCCACTAAGCCTCAGCTCTGGCCCTCTCCCACAATTCTATGAGGCACATTTTATTATTACCTTAGTACAGATGAGGAGATTAAGGCTGGCCAGGTGACTGTGAATGGTGAGGCTGGGATCTGACCTCACATTTATTGAGCACTTACTGCATGCCCCGCTCCCAACTAGGTACTATATGTCTCTAATCTCAGCTCATCCCATGGGAGGCCATGATGAAGGTGGTACGATGTGAACTTTGGCCTAAATTGGTACAGAATACAGTCCCAGGCTCAGCTGGGGGATTCTGTGAGATTTGTAGAGCCAAGAGTGTGCAAATGGCTAGCCGAATCTCCTTCCTCAGTGAGACAAGGACCCTATGCGCTAGGAGACCCCAGTGTCTGTGTTCCTATCCTGATGCAGAGCTCAGACAGTGGACCTCGCTCCCCATCCCACCCACTCTTACAGACGTTCCCAGGCCCCCGCCAGGATGTGGCAGGCCATGGCCTTTACTTAAACCTGGACGTGGACACTATCTCCTGGAAGCCTGTCCCTTAAAAGACAGGAGTGAAGCCCAGACTCCTCCAGGACTCAACTCATATATTTTTCTGGTGACAACATGGAAACCCCATTGTTGGCTCCTGTCCACCTTTTACATCCTATGGCTGCTCCTGGCCTAGGTGCTAGCTCAGTCTCCGACCTTCTTCACCAGCTCCCCCTCGGGGCCTGCCCCCAGCTGTGTTGAACACTTCTCTGGCTGTCCTTCACGACTGTGCACACAGGCTGTGAGAAGCCACACAGGCACCCGGCCTTCAGCCTCCCAGTTCTTTGGGGAGAGAGTATGCTGCCCAGCAGAGGGGAGGCCCCACCCCATCTCTTGCATCTTAACCTTTGCAGTCACAGCCAAAAACAGAGACTGTGCTCGCCGGCACAGTGGGGCATCGCGTTTTCTGTTCCTGCCAGCACATTTTTCTAGGTCAATGTCAGATCAGGGAAATCCAATACGACATGTCCCAATGTTTTATTTGAAAACAGAGCAGTTGCTTTCCAAAATAAATAGTTTACAGGCAAGGTTTGGAGGAGAAATGGACAGCGTTTCTTGGCTTGATGGCTACAAGCCGTGTTAGCGTCGGCCTCTTGGAGGGACCTGGCTAGGGAGAAAACACAGGGAAGAGGCCGCCTTTGATGAAGAGCCCCTCCTCAGGCTCACCTCTGCACCTCACTAAGGTCCTCAAGCTTCCTCTCTTCCAGTGCTAGCCCCTCTCTTTCCTCAACAATCATCTGCCTTAATTACCCAACTGCAGCAACAGGGCCTGGTTCTGACACCCGAGGGATCCCTTAGCGACCCTTCCTCTCTCCTTCAGGGAACCGGCCCATCCACTCCTCTGTCAGTGCCCACACAGGCTCTCTTACATAAATCTCATCAGCCCAGTGCCTTTCCCAGAGTCCTGTACTAGGGGACCACACACAGCCCCATGTGGGCCCAGAAATGGTTTGGGGCTGGTCACCACGTGTATCTTATCTTCCACCTAGTTAGCCATCTCCTTCTGGGTAAGAATCAAGGCCTTTCCTCCCTTGGAGCCAGAGACAGGTCTGTATTGTACACCAGCATGATGGTGTTAAGTTTGCAGAACCCAGCTGGAGACTCACCTGCCCACCTCATTTGCTCATAAACATGGTAACTGGGCCATCCTTTCTCCACTTCAGAGATGAGAACACAGCTCCTGTGAGATGAAGGCTGTCCAAGGCTTTGATGGGAGAAGGCAGCAAATTCAGGGTTCCTACCCAGTCTGCCTGACTCTCTGCCTCTCAGAACCTTGTGGGAACGGCAATGGATGCAATGTATATTCTCATATTCTAACATGCCGTTATCTAAGAGAGAACAGGTCAGTTCTGGGTTCCTGCCACCTGGTAGATATTTCAGTGATAGAAACTTTCATTTCTGTGCTGGCCTGGTGGTAGCCACCATCCATGTGTGTCACATCAAGTGCCCAAAACATGGTTAATGGAGCTAAGAAATTACTTTGTTGTTGTTGTTGAATAGGGTCTCATTCTGTACCCCAGGCTGACTTCCAGACCTACAGCAATCTTCCTGCCAAGAGCTGAATCTTAAATTTTATTTCCTCTCGGGGCTAGAATTGTAGCTCAGTTGGTTGAGTGCTTGCCTAGCATGCATGAACCCTCCATTCCTTCCCCAGCACTGCATAAACTGGGCATGGGCACTACTTAGGAGACTGAGGCAGGAGGATGTTTGTAAGTTTGAAGTGAGATCGGGTCAGGAGGTCAGAAGTCTGAGGTTGTTCTCTGCTACTTTGTGAGTTCAAGGCCAGCCTGGCATACATGAGATTATCTCAAAGAAATGTTAAGGCAGTATGGGAATGGTCACTTCAGACAAAGAGGCTGCTGGCTTCCTGAGATGACTGCTCAGGAGCTCTTGTCTTTCTGAGCCCATCTGGCTTCCTGGGCACATCAGCTCTTAATGTTCCCCCTCTTCCAGGCCTACACCACCAAATTGAAGTTGCTCCTTAAGATCCAGAGTAGGAATGCACAGAACCTTGTCTGTTCTTGTGTGACACCTGCTCCACACACACAGAAACAAACACACACTGTGCTTGCTGCACTGGGTAGGGTTGGGAGTTCAAAGGAAATCCAGAGCTCAGCCCACGTTGAGTACAGGGCAGCAGTGATGAACAGAGCCTTCCTGGCCTTTACTGATCGCCATGGAAGAGCAGGAGAACCAACCAAAGACCAGGACCAGCTGCATTCTGTGAGGCAAGACACCTCCGCTCCTCTCCCCGAGGGATACCATCTGATTGAGACTCCCAGTGCCTATTCCTCTGGGTAGCGCTCTCGCGCCACCTGCTGGGAAGCGTGCAGAGAGCAGGTGGGTACAAATCCACCAGGGCGAGCCTGCACTGTGCAGTGACTGCTGCTCAGCCCTGCTGGGGCTCAGCCGGGCCAGCCCCTTCTCCTACATAGAAAACAAACTTTGCCCGCAGTGCTGTGTGAGTCTAGAAAGGCGCATTCCAGATCCAGCCCTATGGCCTCGTCTCCCATGTAAACTGCCAGGCTCTGTGCTGATGCTGAGAAGCCAGACGTCGCTCTAAACCTTGATGGCTGCTGCTGCAGAGAGGCTGATGGGAGCCTGTGAAGGGCTGCTGCTACAGATGGGGTTGGGTAGGCATTACAGCGTGTCCTCCTCAAGGACATAGCCCGGGGTGTGAGCAGGAAGATGGTCCCCTGGGGAGTGATGCCCTTGGGATGCAGAAGGCAGAAAGGTGTTGGTCAGCTTGGGGATTATAGAAAACAAACCAGGGCCTTGTTTTCTATAATCCCCAACTGTCCAGCCCACCCAGAGTTAAGCCCATGGGGTTCTGAGTGTGCGTTCTTTTATCCTGAGCAGCCTGACAGAGATGGGTGTGGAGCACATGGCTCAGGCCACAGCGTTTGTTAGGTACCAGAGGGGAGAGACCCAAGGTGAGAGATGAGATCAGGAGGTTGTTGTTATTATGGTGTGTTTGTATATATGGTATGCATGTGAGTGTGGGTGTACATGTGCCATGCTGTGACACACGCCCCCTCACCATCCCTCCAAAAATCACACAGCCGATCCTGGTAGTCTTCATGAGCCTCAGGAGTATGGTGGCCTCCAGAAAAGGCACCTGGATCTGCTGCCAGTGGGGACCTGGGCTCTGGTCCTACTGTGCCTCTAGGCCCCTTCCCAATCCCAGAATCAAAGCCCCTGCCAAGTGTGCTAACAGTCCCTGCTCTAGGAAGTATGACTAGATCGCCAGGTGGCGCTGTTCCCACAGCTCTCTCTCTCCCCTGCTTCCCGTCTCCTCCCTCCCCAACATGCTTTTCTGAGAGCTCTCAGGCCACACCTGCATCCAACACAAATACTTTGGGAGAGGTTAGCTCTGGATGGGTGGTTGAATTTCTTTCTCAGTCTTCAGCTGCCAAAAAGGTTGTGCAGACTTCAGAATCCTGCTATGAAAACTGGTCCTGAGTACACACTTAAGTGTTGAGCAGGAGGAGGAGCCAAACCCTCCTCCCAAGGAATTCTATACCCAGAGGTCCTCCCTCAGGTATACCTAACACACTCCAGAGAGGAGCACCCCTGTCACACATTGTGTGGGTGCTTGTGGATGTAAAAGCCAAGTTCAGAGCAAGGATGACCCCAAATTGTAGGATGTGTGTTTGTTTGTTTGCGATAAGATCTTCCTAAGGAATCTAGGCTGGCCTGGAACTCATGATCCTCTGGCCTCAGCCTCCCAAGTGCATGCATTACAGACATGCACCACACACTCATTTAGCTACAGGATTTTGTTTAAAAATATTTAGGGGCTGGTGAGATGGCTCAGAACTTAGAGCTCTTGCTGCTTTTCCAGAGAATCAGAATTCAGTTCCCAGCACCCACATGGGCAGCTCACAACCGCCTGTAACTCCAGCTCCAGGGGATCCAGCACCCCCTTCTGGCCTCCAGGGGTAATAGCACACACACACATACACATGCACATAAATAAAAATAAATCTTAAAGTATTTCCATCTTATGTAGAAATCTCTGTGAGTGGGATAAAACCTTTCCCTGCTCTGGTAGCAGATGTGAGGGTGAAAGGATCTCTTTCCTCTGCTGAGGTCTCTGGAACATGGTTTGAGAATTGCTGACCCAGGCTTCATGGGAGACTCAATGAGACTCTGAGAGAGGAACTGATTTGCTCACTCCTAGAGTGGCTGAGTTTTTAAGACAAAGTCTGCAAAAGCAGGTGTTTCCACTTAGAGTTTAAAAGTTTTGGGACTAAAGAGATAGCTCAGCAGTTAAGGGCACTGACCTTGCAGAGGACCCAGGTTCGATTCCCAGCACCCACATGGCAGTTAACAACCATCTATAACTCCAGTTACAGGGCATCCAATGCCCTCTTCTGGCCTCTGAGGGCACTGCATGCGCATGGAGTACTTACATATATGTAGGCAAAACACTCATACATATACAATAAAAAAGTAAATAAAAATTTAAAATAAAATATAAATAAATAGAAACATTTAAAAGGGTGCTGGTGCACAGTGGTGACAAAGAAGTTGGACCAGGCTCTCCTCAGAGTCAGAACACTGCCTTCTTCTTGATTGATTTTGGTTTTATTTCCTCTTGGGGCTAAGCACAATGGTTAATCCTCTCCACATTCACTGGCTGAATCAACTGACATGTGACATCGACCCAAACATAACATCCTGTCCGTAAGCTGAATAATTAAAACTCTGCCCAAGTTACTGCCACTTTCATCGCCCACACAGATGCCTCCATGCGGGAAATGCCCTAGGCTTAGGGATCTGTCTCTCTCTCACTCACATCCTTGGGAGCAGCCGCCCCAGGCTGAAGGCAGGCTTGAGCAGTGTGGGTTCCTGCAGAGTGAGTTTTGTTCAGTTTTTCCTTTCAGTCAATATTTCCTTCTCACACACTCAGAGGGCTGTGCCCTCAGCCCGGAGAAACCCATGCACACAGCTCAGATGCCGTATGTAATCGTGATATTTCAACGCTTAAACTTATTTTTTTATTTATTTTATTTTTATTTTATGTGTATGAGTGTTATGCCTGCATGTGTGTACGCACACCCATGTCATGCAGTGCCGGTGGAGGAGAGAGGAGGGCGTGGGATGCCCTGGAACTGGAATCACAGATGGCTGTTAGCTGCCATGTGTGTGCTGGAAATGGGACCCAGGTCCTCTGCAAGAACAGCCAATGTTCTTAACCACAGAGCCATCTCTCCAGACCCTCAGCACTTAAACTTAAAATGAGACTATTTAGCGCAGCACGGTGCCGGTATGTGGCTGAAGTCCCGGAATCCCAGAGGCACAGAAATGGGAGTTGCTACAGTCTGGGGACAGTTCAGGGTTGCTTTGAGTTCTGGAAGCTTAGGCTCCAGTACGGCAGTTTTGGGTGATGGATCCTTTAAGAGGAGGGGCTTCGGTCATGGGGGCCCTGCCTCAGAAGAGACTAATGAAAGTCTTGTGGGGTGAGTTAGGTCTTCCTGGAATTGGTCATTATGAAGTGTGTTTGGTGTCTTCTATGGACTCTGCCCATTTCTCCTTCATCTCTTGACACAGCCATTGAGCCCTTGCCAAAGCATCATGCTATTTGACTCTTCTCACCACCAGTATTATCAGTCAAATAAGCTTCTAGTTCATAAAGTATCCAGCCCTGGGTATTTTGCTATAGCAACACAAAATATGCTAAAACAGTAGAGAAACAAAGATGGGTTAGACAAAGGAGTGGAGTGTGACAGGTCGATGGGCAAGACGCAGAACAGGACAGTCTATACATTCAGAGCCATTCATCGTTTGGAATGCTTCCATTTTTTAACTGAGGCTGCATAATCTATTGTATTCTATGAAGATACAGTGCATCTTTCCCCCCATGCAAACAGAATCATGTTATGCATAGTTTCTACAACCCTGCAAACAGCTCCGTTCGTTCTGAAGAGTTTCCATGGCATTCATTCTTCAAATAGCTCCTAGGTGTGTCCCGTACCCCGTCCTGGTGTGGAGAATAAAACACGCTCCTTGCTCTTCAGGTAGCTCGGTGTGAATGTGTCATAAGTCATCAAGTCATTTTCTTCCTACTGGCCATCTCAGTTGGAACACTTTTTCCTTAGTGGTGGAGATAATAGCAGATTTACTGAGTATCTACTATGAACTAACGACAGTGAGAGGAATGTTATGAGGATTATTTCATTGAATCTTTATAAATAGCTCACAGCTTCAGGTCTATTAATATTCCTTTTGCAGATCTATTATTGACTGGGGGTTAAGGTTTAATACTTTGCTCAAAGTCAAAGCCATGTTGATGCTAATGAAGCAGAACTAGGGTTCAACTCCACAGTCCATCTTCAGGACCCTGATTTCCAGCAAAACCAAAAGGAATAGATTTATCTTTATTTTTATTTGTGTTTATACATGTGGAAGTGGATGCAACATATGTACCAAGGAGGCCAGAGGAGCATGTTGGATCTCCCACAGCTGGGGTTGTGGTCACCCTGTGTGAGTGTTGGGAGCCAAACTCGTCTAGAGGAGCGGCGAGTGCTCTTAACCACTGAGTCATCACTCCAGTTTCAGCCAGCTAGTCTGGCTGAACCAGAGCTCTAGGCTCTGGGAGAGACCCTGTCTCCAAAAAATAAGAAGATGGAGATCAACAGAAGACACCTAATTCAACCTCCAACATGTGCATGCATGGTTCACACACACGTGCACACCACACATGTGCATACATACACAAGGCTTCTACCTGAATACACGGAAATGAATCCAGAATTTGGACTGAAGCACCTAAATGGTCTTTTATTTCCCTTTCTTCAGGGAAACAAAAACAAACCAAACCCAGCACCTTTAGTCCTTTCTTCTTGGAATTAGCATGTCTAATATTTGTTCTGATCTGTGGTTTGATGGAGAAGACATCTGAAACCCGTTGTGATGCGTTTCCCTGTGTAAAGCAGAGGCCATGGAGTAAGGACCTTCCTCTCTTGCCAACCCTCTGACAGTTCACTGTGCCAGCATGGGAGTCCAGTTCCATGGACTCTGGAATCCAGATCTACACTTGACTGAATCTGTGCCTTGCCCTTCCATGGGAACAGGGTTGGCTTCCTTTGTTAAGGCATTCGTCTGATCCCAAGAGCTGGACAAACCACGGGCAGCAAAGAGACCCCCACTCAGTTCTGTTGTCTGTGGGGTAGAACCTCCACACAGGATGTGCAGGAGCCGAGAACCCCAGAAGTTCAAAGAAGACCATGAGGGCTGAAGAGATGGCTTCATCAGCAAAGTATTTGCCATGTGTGAAAATGTGAAGACCAGTTTGGATCCCCAGCACCCACATAAAAAGCCAAGTAAGGCAGCATACAGCTACAATCCAGTGCTGAGGTGGGGGTCGGGGGAATGGGTGGAGACATGCAGATCCCAGAGTTCAATGGACAACTAGTCTAGCCAATCTGTGAGCTCCAGGTTCAGTGAGCTATGCTGTCTAAAACACAAGATAGAGGGCACCTGAAGGTACCTGAGGTCAACCTCTGGCCTCCACACACATTTACCCACAGTGACCCACTTCCTCCACCTCTTAAAGTTTCCACAACCTTCTGAAACAGCACCACCGAGGATCAGGTGTTCAAACCATGAGCCAGTGGGGGACATTTCACATTCAAACTATGGTACTGCACTGCACAGCATGACTCTGACTCAACTCACCAACCAACCAGCCAAACAAGAGGCATTTAGGGTAGCTGGCTATACTGGGACATGCCTTTAATCCCAGCACTTGGGAGGCAGAGGTAGGCAGATCTCTGTGAGTTCCAGGCAAGCCTGGTCTAACTAGTGAGTTCCAGTCCAGCTGGGGCTACCTGGTAAGACACTGTCTCAACTTGGACCTTGGTGCTCAGACATTGTGTGGCAGGAGGAAAAGATGGAGAATGTCTCACTTTCACTGCCCAACCCAAGTCACCTCTTGGCATTGTGTCAGACTGTTTTGTTCCGTGACTGCAGAGGCAAGAACAGTGTGGGGAGGAGGTTCACATGACCCAGGCTGGCTGCAGACAAAAGTTGTTTTGCTCAAGGTCTGACAAGGAGTGATGGAACCCAGAACCAAATCTATTCATTTATTCCACAGTTCCTGGGCAGTGCTGTGTGCCAGCTCCCTGCTGAATGCCAGGACCACAGAGACTGATTTGACTGCATGGTGGACGTCTGGAGGTACCAGACAGAGACAGTGTTACAAAAGAACAAGACGAAGGCAGCATGCATCGGGGCAGGGCACTGCAGGAGCATACCTGTGACCCCTAAACCAGAATGGGAGCCAGGCAAAGACGAGCCAAAGAAAGAAAATAAGGTTTTTGAAATTTTGGAATACTGTTGTGGGAAGAATCACGGTCACCTTATTTCTGCTAGTTCTTATTTTCAAATCTTTTTTATATGCAGGAGTATATTGCCTACACATATGCAAGTGCACCCATGTTGTGCAGTGCCCAAGGAGGTCAGAAATGGGCCTAAGATCCCCTGCAACTGGAGTTATGGATGGTTGTCAGGTGCCAAGTAGGTTCGAGGAATCAAACCTGTAAGAGCAGCCAGTGCTTTTAACTACTGAGCCGTCTCTCCAGCCCCAGCTCTTATTTCTAAATAGCTGGCTTATAGGATCTTTTTGTTTTCTTCTGCTTTTGTTTCTGTTTTGAGACAATGTCTCTCTACATAGCTAGCCCAGGCTGCCCTACAGTTCACAGTCCTCCTACCTCAGCCTCAAGAGTGCTATTAATACAGGCATACACCCCTCTCCCAGACCCTACACTGCCCGAAGTTCTTCCTCTGATTTTTAATTTTTTAATTAGAATTCTTTTTTTTTTTAAAAAAAAAAAGATTTATTTTTATTTCTGTCTATGTATGCTACATGTGTGCCTGGACCTTCAGAGCCCAGAAGACTGCGTTGGATCTCCTGGAGATAGAGTTATAACACTGTGTGCTGCCTGACATGGGTGTGAGGAACTGAATTTGAGTCCTTTGTAAAAGTAGCAAGTGCCCTTAACCACTGAGCCATCTCTCCAACCCTTCTATTTGTTATTTGTTTGATTTGTTGAAGCCACCATCAAATCCAGCCTTAACTCTCAAAGTTGTATTTGGGCATCTGGAACCACATCCCTGTTCCCAATCCACCCACTGCCTGAGAGGCATCCCTTGGCCCACCCTAGCTCCCAGAGCACTTGTCCTTTAGTTAAGAATGTTGGGAATGTGAAAGTCCTCTTTAAAATTTTCCTCTCTGTCACCTAGGGCTCTCTAGCTATAAATAACGAAAGTTATTTGAATTGGTTCAAAAAGAAGAGGGACTGTATGGCAAGGGGCATGAGGGTCTCAAGGGACCCCAAGGAAGGGGGAGGCAGGCAGGGTCCTCAGAGAACCCCAGTCGTGGCAGATGGGGTGTGAGTTCAGAAAGAAAATACACTCGGGCTTGGGTGGACAGTGTTCCTGACCTAATCAGGCAGAGAAAGGGGCCACAGAAAAGACCCTCGACTGCCCTTCCCCCAGTCCACTCTACTCATAGGCAGGGCAGGTTCTCAGAGAGGGGGCTGCCACCATCACCAAAGTGTGAATCATTCTAGAGGCAGATGTAGTCTGTGAAGACATCATTGGAGCCTGACTAGAAGTCCAAACAATAGAGCCCTATGCGCTGGTTAGTTTAATCATCAACTTGACTCAACCTAGAGTCTCTGGGAAGAGGGAACCTCAACTGAGGAATTTCCCCGATCAGATTGGCTTGGGGCCATGTCTGTGAGAGATTATGTTGATTGATGATTGATATGGGAGGGCCCAGCCCCCTGTGAGCAACATCATCCCTAGGGAATTGGGTCTGAGCTATATGAGGAAGCTAGCTGAGCAAGCCCAACATCCAAGCAGTCAGCAGTATTCCTCCAGGGTTCCTGCCTCCACCTTCCTGCTTGAGTTCCTGCCCTTGTCTCCCCAAGTTGATTTGTGTTATGGTGTTTATCACAGAGACAGAAATCAAGCTAGAACACTGTCCCTAGAGACCAGGAGGTGGGCTACACAGGGGCCGTCTTCTCTTTCAAACAAGAGTTTTGAGATATAATTCGCATATCATACAATTCACCTATCTGTTGGGGGTGGTGCCTATGAAGGAGGCCAGAAGAGAATGTTAGCCTTTGGAGCTGGAGTTACAGGCTATTGTGAGGCCCCTAACGTAGGTGCTGAGAACCAAACTCAGGTCCTCTGGAAGAGCTGCAAGCGCCCTTAAGCACTGACCCATCTCTCCAGCCCTCTTATATTTTCTGTGTAGAGATACATATGTGTGTACAGCAAATACTCTTAACCATTGAGCCATCTTTCCAGCCCTTATTTGTTTAGTCTGTGTGTGTGTGTGTGTGTGTGTGTGTGTGGTGTACATGGGTTTGTGTGTAGGTCAAAGGACAATGTGGGTGTTGTTCCTCAAAAACATGGTCTACTTTGTTTCTGAGGCAGAATCTTTTATTGGCCTGAAGCTGACCCATTCAGCTGAACTCCTGGCCAGAGAGCCCAGTGCTGGACCTACAACACATGCTACCACACCCAACACTTTTACACTGAGTCTGGGGATGGGACTCAGGTCCTTCTGCCTCAACCTCTCAAGTGTTGAGATTACAGTTGTGTGCCACCCTGCCCAGCTTAGTGGGTAAGGTTTAAGAGCTATTCAGTTCCACTGATCCCATTCCTGCCAGCTGCTCACTCTAGGCCTCACCTAGCAGCAGCTTGTGATGATAGCCTGCTCTCTTCCACCCGTCAAGCCTTTTGCACCCTTGTCCTCGACTGTTGGTTCCCACCTAGTCTTGAACCGTCTTCTAGCCAGTTCCAAACATGCTCGTGGCGTATTTCCACCTGTTTCCTACCTGGCCTCACCCTGGATGTGACGTGTCATTTCTCCAACTCTGCTTCTCAACGTCGCCATTCTCTGTCCACCAGTTTTCAGGGACTCGTGCAGGTCTATTCTAGGACACCAAGTTCCTCTCTTGGTCCTGTCATCTGAACCCAATCAAGCGCGTGTAGAAGTAACTACGGCCAGAAACAGCACAGAAGTCTTGGGATACGATCATCCCTCCTTGGCTTGGCTGCGGTGCTGCCAGCAAAACTGCCATTTGCCTCTGTGTATCCAGTGAAGCTGGTATTTCCTCCGGTGGTTAAAAGCAGCGTTTAGGAAGATTAGGATCACCTGGGAACTTAGCACTGCCTAGTCCAGAGCTGCATCCAAAGCCCATTTTGAATACCCGCTGCTGCCTTCCCAAGCGATCCTGTGCTGCCTGTAGATGTCTGGGGGCAACCGGCCTGGGAGATACCAGATACTGGCATGTGCTGGCAGTGCTTGTCACCTCAAGGACAGTGGTGAGCCTCCAAATTTGCCCAACCAAACAGGCAGGATGCTGTGGTGTTGCAGAAACGGGACGCACACAGACCCACCGTCTGCTCTATCGATGCCTTCCTCCACTGAGAAGGAATCAATAGAGCAAGACAATGAGAAGGAAGCGAAACAAGAAGGCAGGAGTTTAGCATGTCTAGGCAAATGGCTATCATTGTAGGACGCCTTTTCCTCATTTGTTGCAGAACTTCGGGGAATTGATCCCCAGACCTCTGTGAGAGCTGTCAGTGCTCTTAACTGCTGAGCCATCTCTCAGCCCCAAGAATAGCAGTCTTACAATTTTTTTTCATTTTTAATTTTGATTTTATGTCTTTGAGAGTTGTGCCTACATGTATGTAAGTGTACCCATGTATGCAATGTCTGAAGAGGGCATTAAATCCCTGGAACTGGAGTTACAGATGATTGTTAGCTGTAATGTGGGTGCTGGGAACAGAACACAGGTCCTCTGTAAGAGAGCCAGTAGTGCTCTAAACTGCCACATCATCTCTCCAGTCCCCCCAAATATCTATTTTTTGAGACAGGGTCTCATGTAGCCCAGGCTAACCTTGAACTCACTACGTGGTGGAGGATAACCTTGAACTCCTGATCCTCCCAAATGCTGGGATTTAAAGGGTTGCATCACAACACCTGGCTCAAGAATAACAAATTAAGGGGCTGGAGCCATGACTCAGCAGTTAAAGTACTGGCTGCTCTTGCAGAGGACCCAGGTTTGATTCCCAGCACCCACATGGTGGTTAACAACCATTCATAACTCCTGTTCCAGGGGATCCAACACCCTCTTCTGATCTCCTCAGACACTGCATGACATGGGTGCATGTGTGGTGAGGTACCTCAAGACTGACCATAGCTACGCCATGTCTAGCTAACCCAGTAGTTAAGTAGTTAAAGCCAGAAGTAGTTTACTCAGAACATGGGAGTGGAAAAGCTTGACCAAGGTATGGGTTTGAGAAAAGGTCGTCTGGTGACCATGGCTAATGGCAGATCTGTGGCTTCTGTACTTTCTGCTTGGCTTGCTCTGTACAAAGGAATTAGAGGGACTCACCAACTCAAAGCCTTGGGACCTTAAACTTTTCACCCCTAGATATATATATTTTTTTCTTTTCCTCCTGTATATAAGGCTGACTTGAGGAAAGACCTGTGCTACACATGGGGCAAATTTGCCCGGTGTAGTTGTCAGCTAACTATTTAAAGACTTTCTTTTGGCAATCTCTCGTGCCTGAGTAGTCTCCTCTGGTGAAATACCTCACAAACACATGAACCCACATGCAGACAATACACACATAACAAAAATAATAAAATGTCTTAAAGAATAACAAATTAAAATATAAGAACCATATTCGAGGCACCCAGGAGTGACGGGAACATGCTCTGGATACAAAACTTGTTTATTAGGTGAACTTCTGACCCTGCCATCCTGACAGTTCTGGGCTGGGAGGCAGATAAAAGCTTTGCCTGGGTAAACAGAAAGAGCTATCTGCCGACCCTCCAGAGCTCTTTGTGATCCCAGCATGTTTGCTGTGGACACTGCCCTTATCTGCCTTTCCGGGAGCTCAGCTGGGCCCACACAAAGGGGCTCTGTTCCCGTCCTCAGCCATCTATGACAAAAGGCTGAAAGCCCTGCTGACCAGGCCTGGTGATGGGGCTCTCTGGGGTTTCCTAGAAGCAGGACACTTTGCTGGGTGCTTTGAGGAACTATTCCTCACAAAAGACCCAAAGGATGGATTGAGTCCCTGCCCTCCCTTAAAGAGGAGGGTGACAGAACTCAGAGATGTGAAGAAAATTATCCAGGTCACCTGGGGCAAGCGAGGATCTCAGAAGTGGGCCCCGGCCCTCCCGCCATGTGATTTTACAATTGAATTGCTGTGCCAAGTTCCTGAGGAGATGACTCAATGACTCCATGGACAATGACTCCATGGACCCTGTTTCAAAAGGAAAGAAAGGCAAAAAGAAAGAAAAATGTAAAGAAATAGAATCTTGACCAGACGTGGCAGCCTCTGGGCTCTGGGTACAAACCCACTTTCCTGAGCTGGTCCCCTTCTTGGGGAACTGACCAAGATTTGGAATGCCCTACTGATCTATGCTTTCACAATTGTTCAAAGTCAAGGTTCAAGACAGAGACCTGAATCCCTGACCTTGGCAAGTTGCTTTTCTTCTTCCTCACTTTCTTTGGTCTGCTGTGCGGGAGGCAGAAACCTTATCTACTTCTCTGCATAAACTTCCAACCAAATCAAATTATGACTCCACTGAGGTTCACCTGGGGGAGTCAGGTTGTTTACTAGGGTTACTTAACAGAGGATGGGTGAAGGGCTATTTAGCTACACTAGAAAATCTTCACCTAGCATGCATGATGGCTTCCCCATGGCCACATGGATGGAGCCCCACCTCCCCTGCTAACCTTCCACAGCGTATATACTCTAGAACCTTCCAGGACCTTGAGGCCCCTATGCAGTCAGGGTAGAATTGTGTATTCCTGGATGGGAGGTGCAGGAGAGAGCAGCTGGAATCCCAGGTGAGGGTCTATTGGCTCCCCCCACAGCCTTCTTCTCCGAGGAAACATTAACAGTCAGCGGTCTGCTGGGAATGGTCTCTTGAAAGCTGTTTTGCTTGAAGAACTGAGTTCTACAATAACAGGTATGCACCACACCCAGCTACATTTCTTTCAGTGGGGTTAGTTTCCCCCAAATACTCTGGTGTGTGAGTCATCCTCCTCTTCAGGCACATGCAATAATAAACAGAGCACATGGGCCCACCTGCTAACTAGAGAAGCAGGACAGCCAGGCTGGAGGCTCTCCCCTCTGGTGCTGCCTTCCAAGGGTGATGGCCGGGAATAAAGTCCTCTGGGTCTCTTTTGCACCAGCCCTCGGAAACTTGGCAAATGAAACGTATATTCTGGATATTCAATGGCTGTTACTCATGGAAACCCTGAATCCACGTGGACACTCTTTCCAAAGGCAAATGGAGTTTCCATTCAGAAAAATTCTGGCACCCATTTCTTCAGAACAATTGCAAGTTACAGTCAGGGTCTGGGAAGGCTCTGAGAGACTGATGGCTGGCATTGCCAGTCAGGAGTTGGCTAATAAAGAAGAGGCATTCCTAGTGACTTGCCTCTGCTCACAGAACCTAATGGCCCTGCTTCTTAGGCTTCTCAAAGAGGGCAGTAAATCCCTCTAAAGCAAGACTGCTTTGAAGAGAACTGTCTTATTTAAAAAGAAAAAAGAAAACCAAGCATAGTTGATTATACCTCTAATCCCAGCACTTGAGAGATAGAGGCAGGAAGTCAGGAGTTGAAGGTTGCCCTTTGCCCACATAATGAGCTAAAGCCTGGACTACAGGAGACCAGTCTCAAAAAATAAACAAAATAAAATGGAAGGAAAATAAAGTGTATGGCAAATTATGACTAGGTCACATGTAACTACTATGCAATTTTAAATAAGGGACTTAAGCATCCATAAGTGTATCTCTGGGGATCGTGGAACAACCCCCCAAAGACGTGAAGGAATGACTTTGATTTTAAAAAAAGTTATGAGTATGTTGCTTGTATGTAGGTACATTCATGTCATAAGACGCCCTTGGAGGTGGGATGAGGGTGTCGGATCCCCTGGTACTGGAGTTACAGATGGTTGTCAGCTGCCATGTGGGTGCTGGGAATTGAACACAGGTCCTCTGCAGGAGCACCCAGGGCTCAACCTCTAAGCCATCTCTCCAGCCCCATGAGGCTGGATGACTTTGTGTGAGAAGACTGTCAACACTCCTTGAAGAATCTACAGACATATTTTGCAGCTGGATGGCAGAAAGATTCATGAGACGAGGGTCAAGAGTCAGAGTGGTGTCTTCTGTCCCTCCCTGTCATCTCCCTCAGGGTCAGGGGCTTTCAGTTTCTTTCTTCCTCAATTGGGTGGTTTCTCCAGCCTCAAATCCAAGAAAGAATGAGACAACTCCAGCTTTGTTGAGCTGTCTATCCTTGGTTTAATCAAGTGAGGTCACTGGTGCAAATACCACCTGATTCACAGCCCTGCCATGGTGAGGTGGAGGAGGTGTGGTGGTCCGTCATAGACTTTCTGAGCAGAATCACCTTTAACCTTGGTTTTCACCTTCCTTCTTTCTTTCATTATCTGTTTACCTGCTTCTTCACCACACTGTGGCTTTACAGGCATCTATAGACCATGTGTTGGACTGGAGGTGGCTGCAGGAATACATGTCATGTGTAGTCTCATGTGGTTTACATTCTAGGAGAGAAAAGAGCTGCCAAAAAGCCACCAGATGCATTTTCTCTGACTTTAACTCTGCTGGTTTTTGTTCCCAGTTATATATATTCCCCATAAACTATTTAAGATGAAGAGAGATTTGGAAGTGGCTTGAATGAGGATGACCCCTATAGGCTCCAGGTATTTGAACACCTGGTCTCCATTTGGTGGCGATGTTTGGGGAGGGTCATGGAATCTTTAGGAGGTGTGGCTATGCTGGAGGAAACACATCACTGGGGGCGGGCTTTGAGGGTAGATAACCACGTTCCATTTCCAGTCTGTTATTTCTCTGCTTCCTGTCCCTGCTTGAAGATGTGAGCACTCAGCTTTCTGCTCTGGCAGCCTCTGCCACCATCATCCCCATCATGATGAACTCATCCTTCCGGGGGATAAACTCTTCCTCTATAAGTTACTTTAGTCATAGTGTTTTATGACAGTGATAGAAAAGTAACGGATACAAAAGTCATGTATGGTGGAGCATGCCTAGAATCCTAACCCTTGGGACATGGAGGCAGGAGTTAAAGATCAGCCTCGTCTACATAGTGAGTTGGAGGCAGCCTGGACTATGTGGGTTACTGTATCAGAAAACTAAGACTATACAAAAAGTCCCCATATTTTTCCCTGCCTCCCATTCAGAAGTAAGCTATATATGACAGTATTGTCCCTGTATTTTTAAATATATATGAGGATTCATAAATAATATATGCTACTGTTCTGTGTTTTAAAAATGTGCACAAAAGCATTCCGCATACACATTTCATTTGGAAAATTGCCTTTTCTAAAACTCCACATAATGTTTTTGAGATGTACTGTTTTTGCTCCCTGAAAATGTCACTCATTTAACCCTAGTTTACTCATTCTCCTGCTGAAAAGTGTCAATAAGTGGGCCTCATCATCCACTGATGCAAACATTGCTTCAGTGAGCAGTGTCACACAGCTCTCCACAGACACATGTTTCCAGAGGACAGTCAGATGTGAAATTGCTATGCAACCACTTAACAACCATGCTGGAGCCTCTTCTCCATCCATAAAACGAGACCCCAATTTACAGACCAGTCCGTCCTCATACAGAAAATGTGAGAATTCAGAATGTTCAATAATTATTCCAGAAAGTACTTCTAATACTCTAAGAGAAAACAAGCAAAACCATGTCTCTCCACACATCCTAGTGGATACAGAACTTAGCCAATGATACAACAGGAACTGGAGTTTTAGAAGGTTTCTTCTAGACATGACAGGCCTGGGCTGATCTGCCCTCTCCCTGCCCAGGGCCCCTCATCTCACAGTGGTCACTTAGATGGGGACTCTTTCTAACACTCCTATAGTCACTGGCCTTTCCTCACTCCCATGCAAGCTCTGTGCCTGGCCCTGTCCATCCCAGGGCCTCTGCTGCCAGTCTGGGGACTGTTTGCTAGACTGGTTTGAAACTGAGCCGGGGCGGGGGGTGCTTGTATTTAAGGCATGTGGACTTTCTTTTTGTTGTAGTTTCATTTAGTCATGGAGCTGTTTAGCTTCAAAACAGTTCTGCTAAGAATGCTAGTCATAAAATGGAGCGCCTCCTTGAGAAAGGACAGCCCTTCACCTTACAGTTGTCTCTGTAAATTCAATCTGTGGAAGCGCTAAGGCAGACGACAAGGCTTACCTGGGGAGATTACTGGCATTCTACAGCCACACAGAGACCTGAGGGGCATTTGGTGCTCAGTGAATCTGGCCCTCTGCAGCCACCTCCAGAAAGCTAATAAGTGGCAGAGCACGGGTTGCTATAGATACCCAGGGAGCAGAGGAAGGCATGCTGTGGTGGGGACTTTCCATGGATTCTGTGAGTTTCTGCTTAGGGCCCAGACGTTGAAGAGTGGCTGGAAGCTCTTACTTGGTGGCTAGCTGCCTATCTTCTGTGAGTCTCAGTCCCCTGGCCTGTATAACAGGGACAGCCCCTCTTTCATGGATTCTTGGTGAGCCTAGTACCGAAGGCAAAGAGGGCCCCAGATAAGCTCCTTCCCAGTTGTTACCTCAGTGGACTCAGGGGCGTGGACCCGACATAGTGGCCATCATTCCAGGCACTTATTCTCTAAGTGTTTGCTCTGGAAATCGCTCATCTCATATTCCCAACTCTCCTCAGGCCCCTCCCAGCTATTTTAGAGGCACAGAGCGGTTAAGAACCCTCTAGAAGTTAAATTCTTGGGTTCAAATTCACATTGCTAGCTTGAGACTTTAGGCAAGGGTCCTCATTTGAGACCAAAGATAGCACCGTCAACCTCAAAGGGCTGCTGAGAATTTAATAACCCATGCTTACAGCACCGCGCATGCGCAGAAGTGACCCTGATGTGTTGGTATAGGCACAGCTATTGGTACAATGACCAGCCCCTTGACTTCTCCAGGACCCAGGGCATGGGGCTGAGGGTCTAGCTGACACAAAGGAGCTCCTGGTTCCTGCAGGGAAGGGATCAGTGAATTGACTCACTGACGCGGAAGCACAGGGTCAATTGACAAGAGATGCGGAGGAAGGAAAAAAGTCTGGAGATTCCTTGAGAGAGCGGGGGAGTCAGGGAAGCCAAGCGGAAGGGGACCAGGACTAAACAGTCATCAAGGAAGCGGTTTTTCGAAAACATTTACTTATTTTTAAAACAGTGCCCCTTTCTTTGTACACAGGAGACTGCTGTCGGTAGGCAAAGTTCAACTTTTATTAGGATAGTGGCATATCTCACTGCCACTCCCCCTCTAGTCATAAGTCATGAATATTCAGTAGCATCTACACGCACTACTACAGCCACCATCTTACATGCCGCTACCACACAGACAGCTCCGGTTTGGCAGTCTTGGCCAGGGCCTGCAAGTGTCAGTCCTAGTCACTAGGCTACATTGTTTTCTAGGGATTTGCGGACATTCTGTTGACCCACTCCCAGAGCCACAAGTGGGTTACACTGACTGGCGAAGGGCTAAGTACGGCCTATGAGGCTTGAGAGACTGGGATTGCATCCCGCAGGATTGCTCCCCGGGCACAGGCCGGCTTGGAGCCTGCAAGGTGTGACTCAAACTAGGCTGTTGCCAAGCCCTAGAAAAGGATGAGGCCTGGCATGACGCGGAGGCAGGGGGCTGCCGGGAAGGGGTTGGATCCCCGCAGTGGGTCTCCTAGGCCCTAAAGGCAGGAGTGAGGTATGAGGTCGTCGCCGGCCGGGCGGACCAATGGATGAGCGACGGCCCCTCCCGCGGGGCTGGGGCGCGGCGGGCGCGGCGGGCGGGGCGCAGGCCGCAGGCTCGCTCCGGTACCTGCTGCGTCTCCGCCGCGCGTCTGCACGCGCCGCCAGCCCGCCGCGCTCCTCCGGCTCCAGGCAGCTCAGAGGCTGCCCCAGCGCCGGGCACCGCCAGATCCACCCAGCGACGCAGATCGGTCCGGTCTTTGGGTGCGCGGCGTGGCAGGGGCGGGATGCTCCAGCTGGGTCTCCCATGGGTGGGCAGGAATTCCACGCTTTTGGATCTCAAGGGGACAAGGTTGACTTGGCTCCGATGCGGGCCGGGAAAGGCTGGGGAGGGAGGGAAGGATCTTGGCCTTAGAGCTGTGCTCTGACGTAGTCCAGGAAGGGATAGGGCTCGAACCCAGCGCCAAGCAGGGGGTGAGCCTAGTCCCTGGGGGCAGCAGCTATTCGTGAAAGTGGCTTGGAAGTGGGGTTTGCACCAACACGGCAAGCAGAACTCCCACTAGGTACCGGAATGGGGCGTGCGAAGGGGACCCAGGCTGGAGTGGGCGGGGGCGCCACGGTCCCCTGCGGGGGCTGCGTCTGGGAGGGGGTTGGGTCTGCATCTGGGGGCGGGTATCGAGGTGGGGCGGGGCCGGCGAGAGGGGTGGTCCTCGCGCCTCTGATCGCGTTCCGGGACACACAGGCGGCGACCGGCGCGGAGCAGACATGCAGCGGCTCGGGGGCACCCTGCTGTGCCTGCTGCTGGCGGTGGCGGCCCCCACCGCCCCCGCGCCCGCTTCCACGACGACTTCGGCTCCGGCGGAGTCCGGCCCGGCGCTCAGCTACCCGCAGGAGGAAGCTACGCTGAACGAGATGTTCCGCGAGGTGGAGGAACTGATGGAGGACACGCAGCACAAACTGCGCAGCGCGGTGGAGGAGGTGGGTGCGCCCGGAGGGGGCCGAGCTGGGAAGGGGAAGGCTGGGTGGGGAGCGGGCCTCGGGGCGTCAGTGCTTCCACGGCTGGCTTCGGTACGGACCTGGGAAGGGCCTGAGGGAGGGACCGGAGGGCTGCGCCGGCTATCCTTAGCCCCAGCTCTTCCTGCCTGCCTGCGGAAAGATAGGGCTCCAAGCCTGTCCACCGACAGCGTTTTGGCTGGATCCTTCCTGGAGATTTGGGGCTACCACGCTGTGGTTGTCTTCGCATGTGCAGCGGATCTGCCAGCCCCTTGCTGGCACCCTGGTGTCCCAGCGCTGTGGGTTTGCAGAAGCTAGGCCAACTGCAGGCAGCTCCAAGTTCTAGCATGTCTCTTGGGCATTGAGCCTATGTCTTCTTCCCCAAGATACAGTCAGGATGCCAGTTTGGGGAGCGGGGGCGGGCGCGGTGTGTGTGTGTAGAACTCAGGAGCTTTGCTAGCTGTCTATTTTGCTTCCTTAAATGCGTTGTGGGGCAGAAAGGGAAAATGGGAGTCCTCAATCCCAGCCGCATGAGTGGTCAGAAGGTAGGGGATGAGAATGTGAGAGGCATCCCCACTTCCCCACCGGAGTGAGAATTAAATGCAATTGGCAAAGTGTGGGCACCTGGCAGGTAAGAGGTGTGTGCTTGGTTGTTAGGAGGAGATACCAGATCTCACAGAAGACTGGCTTTTTCTTTGTCTCATCTTGTCAACACTGTGAGTGGCATCCTTCTCTGTCCCCTAAGTTGGGCCCAAGCATGAAGCTTGGGCTCTCCTGGTCCATTTGGAGGGAGTGGTCCCTTGGCACCTGAGATGAGTAGGCACAGTCGCTTTTGGACCCAACTTTGGTGGTAGGCTGGCTTTTGAGAGGATCCAGCCATCCAGACAGCTGGGTCAGGCTTGTCCGGTGTCCATTTTGGTAACCCTCTTGAACAGAGTCTTAAATTCTGACCCTTGTCTGCTGGAAGACGCTTCTTTCTCCCCGGTCTTGTGTAGTTTGAGTATATTAGGCTATCCATTCTGCAAGAGCCGGCCTGATGGGACTTGCATCGAAGAGGGTGCTGGATTGGAGGTAGTGGCATTCGCCGTCTTATCTGAATATCCTCTGGGGGGATCCTGGTTCCAAGACTTGTAGGCTTCCTGGAATTTCACATCAGGGTGTGAAATGATTAAAGGGTGAGAAGGGTCAGCTGGGCCTCACACCTCAGCTGCAGATTATGCCCACCCTTCCCGTTCAGGGCAGGGCAGAGCATGGCATCTGCTGTCCTTATGTGGCTTGTAGGACTTCCTCCTGCACACTGATCCCCAGGAACACTCACCAGGTAGCCTCCAAATTTTGGTTCACTGGGAAATGTCTACCACCATTCAGAAGGTTTGCAGCAGACTTCTCTGGTGTCAGCTTCCCATGAGGCCTCTGCCTAGTTAGCCTCTTCATTCTTTGGAGTGCTTTGGGACCTCAGTGCTGTGTCTTTTCCAGGGGAACCAGTCCCACTCTTCTCATCCCCTCCTGACGTGGCTCTGCTCGAGTTGTATGGATTGGCTGAAGAACCTAGCGGATATTTACTAGCACATCAGCCCAAGTCTGTGGTCCTTCCCATAGGAGTGCTGTCTAGGGCTTGGGGGACAGAGTGAGGAAGGGTAAGCACTCTGGTGGCAGAGGAAGAATGGACAGTGGGGACCCCTCTTTCATGCAGTACAGTGTTGCAATTTACTAGCGGGTGGGACCCGGGATCTAAAATGGAGACAATGTCCACCTCTAAGGTAAAGGAGACGATTCTAGAAAGTAAGTTACTTGGTTGTTAAAAATTGAGATAAGTAAAGCAGATATAAGCCAAGCATCTTCCTCTTGAAGTCTTTGTAAGGATTATTGGAGATTGTTGACTCTGGAAACAGCTGTGGTTATTCTCATAGCGAGGCCAGGCTTGGTGGCCCTCACCTGTAATCACAACCCTTGCGGGTTATGGCGGGAGGATCAGGAGTTTGATGCTAGCCTGGGCTACACAGCAAGTTCAAAACCAGCCTGCCTCTGTACTAAAAGAATAATAATAATTAAAAAAAATCAGCAAAAGAAATAATAGTAGTTCAAAGAACAGCAAAGCCATATCTGTAGGTTCTCAGTAAAATCTATCTAGAATAGGTCTTGGGCTGCGGATGGAACTCAGCAGTAGAGCCTAGAATGCTTGAGTTCCTGGGTTGGATCCCCAGGACAAGGGGGAAAAAGGAGAAAAGAAATTAACAGTATTAAAATTAATCTTAAAATAGGGTTTGATTTTAAGAGATTGTAGCCATTAGCTTTTGAAAAACTTCATTTTTATTTATTGTTGCTGTGAATGATGTGCGTGTGCATGTGCGTGTGTGTGTGTGTGTGTGTGTGTGTGTGTGCCTGTACTACAGTATGTAGGTATAGGTCAGAGAACAGCTTTGTGGAGTTGATCCTCACCACCTTTCCGTGGGTTGCAGGGACTGAACTCAGGTTGTTGGGTTTGGTGGCAAGCATCTTTACCCACTGAGCCATCTCTCTGGCTTCAGCTTTTTTTGTTTTTAAAGAAACTCCCAGAAAGTTCTCTACATCTCATAAACACAGGACAGTGTTGTTTAGCTGTTGTCCACAGGAATAAAACACAGGGGATCTGGGCCAGATGTTCTCATTGCTTACATAGTTGCTTGATGAATCTGCTTTCAAGTAACTTCCTGACATTTTATTTATTCCAGCTGCCCCAAGCTGTTGGTGTCTCTTAAGGGAAAAAGTAGCTCGATTTCTAGGATTATCATTAGGAAAAACAAGTCTTTAAATAACTTTAATTTGGGCTATTCTCGTTTTGTTATTCTATGTCTGTTTTTTATGATTAAAATTTTAAATTATTTTTATCTTATGTGTATGAGCATATTACCTGCATGTATGTGTCATGCAATGCCTGCAGAGGTCAGAAGAGGGTGTCGGATTCCCCTGGAATTGAATTTACAGAGGGTTGGCAGCCATCATGTGAGTGCTGGGGATTGAACCTGGGTTCTCTGGAAAAGCAACCAGTGTTCTTAACTGCTGAGCCATTTCTCCAGCCCGAGACTTGTACTGTGTGTGATTAATAAGTGTTTGTTGAGGATAAAGCCACGTCATTCCTCTTACCCTCATTTGTCACACCTGCGACTGGTCTAGTTTAAATTTTTCATTACTTTGTGTGTGTGTGTGTGTGTGTGTGTGTGTGTGTGTGTGAGAGGACAACTTGTAGGGGTTGGTTTTCGCCTTCTACCATGTGGGTCCTGGGAATCGAACTCAAGTCATCAGATTTGGCACCAAGCACCTTTACCTACAGAATCATCTTGCCAGCCTGTGATGTGTATTTCAGAGCACTCTGGCGCCTCAGTGAGTCCTACGAAGACCCCATGCCAAGCCTCACTTTATCTGCCCAGTTTTCCTGCTGTCCGCTTTAGTAGACATGAATTGCCATTTTTAACAGCCTCACATTCCTCCACTGTGAAACGACCATTGCTTCAGGCGTCAGCCTCTTTCTGGTGGCAGGAATAGCTGTGGTTGAAGTTTCCATTGTAAACTGTAGTTTTAGTTCATGGTATCATTAAAGAACCCTTAGCTCATTGCTGAGAGGGAGAGAGGTTTGACAGAGATTGCTCAGCCAAGGCAGCCTGGGGACTTGGCAATTGGTTAGTTACCCAAAAGCCAAGCTGTACAATTCTGAATCCAGTGGGAATCCAGAAAATATTCAAAGTCTTTCCTCTTTCTAGACACACATGCTCTGCTGTCTTGGTCTCCGTGTTCTAGCTATACCTCGCCCTGTGGTGAATCTCTCTCTCTTTCTCTCTCTCTCTCTCTCTCTCTCTCTCTGTTTCTTTTTCTTTTTTTTTTTTAAACAGAGTCTTCCTGTAGCCCCAACTAGTCTGGAACTCTCTATGTAAACAAGACTGGCCTCAATCTCACAGAGGTCTGCCTGCCTCGGTCTCTTGAGTGCTGGGGTTAAAGGCTGAGGGTCTTTCTCTTAAAATACATAAATCATGGGCTGAACAGAGGGCGCAGCAGTTGAGAGCCCTTCCTACTCTTCCAGAGGACCCAAGTTTGGTTCTCAGCATCTATGTCTGGTGTTCATAGCTCCCTATAATTGCAACCCTAAGAGGTTAGACATCTGCTTCGGCACCCCCCCCCCAATTTAAAAAAGAATTAAAAATAAATCTTTACCAAAAATGAAAGAAAGAAAGAAAGAAAAAAAGAAAGAAAACATAAGTCATTAAGAAAACGTAAGTCATTTCCTGCCCGTCACATCTCCTATCCAGGTTTCCTCTGATTCGTCCCCACTCTGTTGTAAGGCAGGAAAGGAATAACATTGTCTGCTGCCCCTGCCACCTCTCACAAGCTACCTTCTTCACAACGCTTCCTCACAGGACGCTATTAGGAAAGAGGCACACACAGTTACCTATCCAACACAGACACATTTTATGACCCTGAATTCTCATTCCTGCCCAACAAAATTGGGTCATACCCATCGGACAATGTCCAAGCTGAGGTTCAGAGGGGGTTTGGAGTCTTGTCTGAGGTCACATGGCTGCACCGAGAACAGATCTGAGACCTGAATTTACCTTGTTCACATCCAGAGCCCTGGCCCATCCTCCTGTGCCACCCTCTAGTGATGTTTGGGGGGCGGTTGTCTAAGCCAGTGTTTATCTCAAAGTGGCTTGGTTCTTCTAGATGGATGTGGAGTCTTTGGCCCTAGATGGCTCCTTCCAGAGAAAGCTCCCACCCCCAGAACTGATTCTAGCTAGTACCCTGACTCCCTTGGTCTCTAAAGTATTTCCCAAAGTCCTGGTTTGGTTTCCATTGCTGTGATGAAACCCCAACTAGAAACTAACTTGGGGAGGAAAGGGTTGATTGCATCTTACTCATCCAAGTGACAGTCTATCACTGAGGGAGGCCAAGGTGGGAACTTAAGCAGGCCAGGAACCTGGAGGCAGGCTCTGAAGACCACAGTGGATGCTGCTCACTGGCTTGCGCAACCACTTCTCTTACACAGCCCAGGCCCTCCTGCCCACGGATAGCACCACTTACAGTAGGTTTGACCCCTCTGACATGTGGCAGTTGAGAAAATGCTTCATGGACATGGCCACAGGCAATTCAGTTGGAAGCAGTCCCTCAATTGAGGTTCCCTCTTCCCAGGTGTGTCCAGTTGACAACTGAAGCGTAACCGGACACCCAGGTAGTATAGAACTTTTAGCTCTCTGTTCCCAGACCAGAAGTTCTTAACTTGGGGAAAGTAGAAAGAAGGGACTCCTCCCACTTATCTGAGAAACTCACTGAAGTTTGGAGTTCGGGGTCTGGAAGGCTCCCTGGTGTGTTTGTTTTTCAAAGATTTGAGTGTGACTGTGATGTCTCTAGTTGAGGAGCAGGCCAGCCTTCTCTGCATTAGAACTACTCCTTAGGTATGCCTGTTGATCTCTGAACCAGCCACTGTTTCCTCCTCTGGTGCCCAGCAGGGCCCTTCTGCTCCAGCTCACAGTACACGCCATGCCCATGCAGGCTGCCACTGCTTGGCCTATGTGAGCATGTGAGCTCTGCAGTGCTTTCCCACCCTCTGTCCCAGTCCTCTCATGCCCTCGCACCAGCCCAATCCTACTTCCCTCGTTTGGAAGTCTTACTGTTTTCTTCTTTGAACCCTGATGGTAGAGAACATCCCATAGGAAGGGCTGTGGTCATGTGTGGGACTCTTCAGTAAACTTGTAAGCCACTGGGGGAGAGGAAGTCCTGAATGGACTGGGGAAGGTATGTAATTTGAAGTCAGGAGGGCCTGAATTTCAATCTGAATGTCATCACCGACTGATTTGATGACCTCTGTCAGAATGAACAGCATCTTCTCACTGGGATGCTAGGAACAGGCAAACCTCTGCCTTGAGGCAAGTGTGTTTTATCTTTTAAAAATATGTTTTTACTTTACGTGCACGAGTGTATTACCTGAGTGTGTGTAAGCGCACCGTGCTGTGCAGCACCTGTGATAGCAGAAGGCGTGGGAGCCCCGGAGCTGGAGTTACGTACAGTGGTCAGCTACCGTGTGCGTGTTGGGAATGGAGCACAGGTCCTCTGCAAAGAGCAGTCAGTCCTCTTGACCACTGAGCCGCCTCTCCAGCCCCTGCTTTACCTTTGAGCTATCTCACCACCCCAAGGTTGTGCAATTTAAAGGCCCTGTGAAATGCTCTGCAGTGTCCCAGTGGCTGGCTACTCCATGGCCTGAAATTGTCGCCCATCTTACAACTGCAGAACAGGGAGAGAGAGGTGGCTCTTTTTTCCCCCCAGCTGTAACTAAAGGAAACAGCTTTGCTTATCCAGTTCATTGATTCAACAGATGGAGGCAGAAGAAGCAGCAGCTAAGACATCGGAAGTGAACCTGGCCAGACTTCCTGCCAGCTACCACAACGAGACCAACACAGATACCAAGGTCGGGAACAACACGGTCCACGTGCACCGAGAAATCCACAAGGTAAGGGCAGGTCAGCACTGCCTCCCTTCTGCAGGGCAGTTCTGCTGAGAATGCAGGGAGTTTCGATGTGTGTGTAGTACAAGCCACGAATGTAAATGAGAGTGACAGAATGCAGGCTAAAAACCAGAGGGATGAAGGTCCTATTCAGGAGCACATATGTATCAGGGACTGAATTGCTTTTCCATTTATTAAGTAGTGCGTTGAACCTGAGGCTTCTTGACAGCCCAGAAAGAGGATCATGTCTCTTAGGGATTTTGTTGTTGTTGTGTATTTGTTTAAAAAAATTTTTTTATTATCCTACAAGACTTTATTTTTCAAGGATTTTATTTTAAATTATGTGAACTTGTTTCTGGGTATATGTACATATGAGTTCAGTGGAGGACAGAAGGGGGCATCAGACCCCCTGGAGCTGGAGTTACAGGCAGTTGTGAGCCACCCAACATGGGTGCTGGGGACCAAACCCAGATCCTCTGCAAGAGCAGTATGTACTCTTAATCATGGCGTCATTTCTCCAGCTCCACCTCAGGTTTTTAATGTGTGTCTCTGTCAGGGTTAAACTAGAGACCAGGTATGGTAAGTGGGTCCTCAGGTTTTCCTTGGCAACAACTCAGACGTGACACACTCCACTTTAAGAAGAGACACCCTCTTATGCCACATATTAAACAAAATCATTTATTTGCCAAAATTCAGTGGCATACTTTCTCTTCAAAGTCTCTCAGTGTGACTTGGTTCGTTATCTCATCTAGGAGCAAGCAGCCTCATCTACCATTTGGCCCAATAAAGTATTGAGAGCCTAGAAGTGTACAACATTAGCCTGCCCCTGCTATGAGATCTCTCCAGCATGATTTTGGTGGGATTTAGAGAGCAAACTACATTGGCCTGCGTTCTCTTGAAGAGTGAGCTGTGGAGATATTCATGGTCATTGCTGGAGGTGTAGTGTTGCTGTTCTGTTGTGACTATCAAGGAACTTAGTCTTTAATCTCATTTCAACTCTGCATGCAAGGCCTGATGGTTCCTGGCCAGGGTCTCCCATTGTGCAAATGCCCACATAATGACTTGGTTAAAACAACAGTATTTCTGGTCCTAGAGCATAAAGCATCAGTTTTGTGGGTTATGGCCTTGACTGTAAGGTAGTAGTTTTTTCCTTGCGTAGTGATGGGCCCAGCTGGATGGATGAGAGAACTAGGTGAATGAGAGAACTCCTCAGCTGGACAGAATTTGTGGGTAGTTTTCATCCAAAAGCTGAGAACTGTTCCTGAAAGTGATTATTTAATTCTTTTGAAACCAATATTAAATCATTCTTTCTGACAGTAGTTAGCCAAGAGATTCTATTGCATCTTAAAGTTGTTCCTTGCAGATGTCAGAAAACCTGCCCGTGAATCCTCCTAGTAACTAAAGTGACATTGAAAGTATATTAGCTTTCCCAACAACACCCCCAACATCATAAAACATCACTGTCAACATTTGCCTTACAGAATTGTGCGGGCCAAATGGTCTGAACTAAGATATGAAGCTCTTTATAAAGTGCTATGCAAAAGCAAGTCATTCTTATGATTCATGTTCTTACAGCCAGGTTTAGGACAGACCTCAGTTGGTAGAAGCCCTGGATTCTATCCCCAGCACCATATAAAAATGGACGTAGTGGCACAGGCCTGTAATTCCCAGTATTTTGGAAGTAGAAGCAGGGGGATCAGAAGTTCAAGGCCAGCCTTTGCTACATAGTGAGTTGAGGCCAGCCTGGGATACTTGAGATCTCAGATCAAAACAAAACAGAGAAATAACAGCAAAAAGTAAAGATGCTGCCCATAAAATGTGGTAGCTCTCAAGGCAGATCTGTGGAGCCCCAGCCTGCGAGGTGATGTTAAAGAGGCACTCAGTGATGGTGAAAGATACTTGGAAAATATTGTATAGATTCTGCTCCTTGAGGTCAAAAAGTGTATGCTGGTATAATGAAGCCACTGAGAGGGCCCGCAGAGGACCAGAGAAGTTTTTAAAATCTCATATTGGTATCGAATTATATTGCATGAAAAAAAATCACAGAAAATTCACTTAAAAAAATCCAACATTGGTACAAAAAGCTATCATGGAGAAAAAAAAAGACACAATTCCTTTTTGGGGAGAGGAAATATTTAGGTGAAAATTAGAAAACATGAAGCAGATTTGGTAACTCACACCTGAAATTACAGCACTGGAGAAATAGAGGCAGGGGAGCAGGAGTTCAAGGCCAGCCTCTGCTACATAGTGAGTTTGAGGCCAGCCTGGGCTACTTGAGACCCTTAAGCAAGGGGAGAGGGAAAGAGAAAGAGAAAGAAATCCAAGCAAAGCAAGTGGTGGAGACAGACCCTTTCTGCTCTGAACTAGAACTTGGCCCCTTGATGCTCACTGGACTGCTTTCCGTTTGTCCTGACCACAGACTCTTATGAGGCTGGAGCTGGCACAGACTTTAAGGATGATGTCAAAGGAGAAAACTGAATCAGGGAAGAGAAATGATTAGATGATTGTTAGCCATGGAGCCAGGGCTTAGAGACCATGCCTGTCCCGGTGTGTAGCCAGACCCATCTTTAGCCCTGGCAGTGCAGGAGGCCAGAGTGCCCTGGTCTCTTTGCTGGGGGTGGGTTGAGGTGCCTGCTCTTGGGAACAGAATCAGACAGATGACAGGTGGGCATGTGACCAGGTCTCTGTTGTTCTATACACTATTTTTAAAAATATTATTTTTACTTTATGTGTATGACTGTATTGCCTACACATATGTAAGTGCACCCAGGTTGTGCAGTGCTCATGGAGGTCAGAAGACAGCATTGGGTTTCCCTGGAACTGGAGTTACAGGTGGCTGTTAGCCTCCATGTGGGTGCTGGGAATCGAACTCAGGTCCTCAACAAGAACAGCCAGTGCTCTCAATCACTGAGCCATCTCTCCACCCTATCTTGGTGTGATGATTAACTCTCTACAACCAGAAGTGACCAGAACACACTTGCCTCTCACAGAATCATTTGTTTGACTAGACACAGAGATTAGATTTATTTTTTATTTTTAAGACAGAATCTCATGTAGCCCAAGTTGGTCTCCGGTTTACCACTCAGTCCAGGATGACCTTGAACGCCTCAACCTCCTGCCTCTACTTCCTAAGTGCTGGGATTAGAGGCTGCAACATCACACTGTCAGATTGGAATTTTGTCAAAAAGAATCTTGACATTGAGTGCCAACTGATGAGCCCAAGAATGATAAAAATAGCTGGTGTTGTTGAGCCCTTGCTAGGTGTCGGACCTCACTCTTCATGCTGCCCAGTGTCACCTCATTCCCTGCAGTGACCTGATGAGGTGAAATCTGTGAGCATCTCTAGGGGCTCTGTCATCGGTAGTGCCACAGTTAGGACTCGGAAGAGGGGGACGTGGACACCCCGGAGACTCCAGCCAGTGTTCCTGCACTGGAAAATGAGAAACAAACAATAAACCTGTGAGATTTTCCCAGAATTCCTTTGTTCACGGCACCCCTGTTCCTCTGTAGGTAACCAACAACCAGACTGGACAGATGGTCTTTTCGGAGACAGTCATTACGTCTGTTGGGGACGAAGAAGGCAAAAGGAGCCACGTGAGTTACGGTTTCCCTCCTTACACCCCGTGGTAACGCACCTCTGTGTAGCCTAGACTGCAGCCATGGGGGATGGAAAAGACTGCCCTCTCCTCTCCTGCCTCGCTGCCGCCAGACTGTCCCCTCCTCCATCTCTAGCTGAACCGTGCAGTCTGGGGGTAGACTTTGCCTTGAGGTACCTGGGTCAAGAACAGATGCTGAGTCCAGGTGTGATTTGCATCTCAACTTTGAAAGGGGAACAAGTGTCGGGTATCTATAAAAGCCTCTGGTGACTGACCCAGTGCCTCAGATGATGAAATGCCCAGATTCCCTGGAAAGTCTATGCCTTGTGTGACCCCCAGCCTTGGCCAGGTGATTTGAGACCCAGTGGCCTAAAGGAGAAGAAGGCTGCCTGTCACTCAGGCTCTCGTCCCGGTCACTGCTGCTGTAATCTGCCTGTGGCTTAGCCTAAAGGTGGGCTGGATTTTGTAGGATTACAAAGTCCTAAATTTGGCAGGCGTCTGATGTGGCCCAGGCAAGGGAGGACCCAGTGGAGACTCCGAGTCACGTGGATGTGGTCAGCAGAGACAATGCACCTCCTGTGGAGGCTGAGGGACTCAGCCATGGCCCAGATACCTCCCACACCCCTGGCTTCCCAAGGACACCCAGGACCCATGCCCACTCTTTTGACCTCACTGCTGGAAGAGAGCTGGTGGATCGTTAATGGGAAGGTGGTGCTGTTTTGGTTGGCAGTTGGAACGTTTTTTCTCTCTCTCTCTCTCTGTTTGTTTTGGCATGGATCTCAAGTGTGGAGAGCTGACCAACATTTCCACAGACTGGGGGCCCCACTGGCTATGTGACAGTGGTGATCCACCTTTCAAGGGGGGACCTTGGGAGGTGGAAGGAGCCCTGCTGTGAACCGGAAGGACCTGGCCACAGGGCACGAGCTTACCACCTCCTTATGAGTTGGGGCCTCCCGTTTCTCATTGTCTTCTTTCTCTCCTCCTCCTCCACCACCACCACCAGCACCATCTAAGTCTCTTGTGTGGACAGGTGTATGTGAAGGCCAGAGGCTTCGGATTCCCCTGGAGCTGAAGTTATAGGTGGTTGTGAGCCTCCTGATGTGGGTGCTGGGAACTGAACTCAGATCCTTGGCAGGAGCAGCAAGTATTCTTAGCCACTGAGCCATCTCCTCCGCCCCAGTTCTCCTTTCTTTCTTAATGCGTCTGTGTGTGTGTGTGTGTGTGTGTGTGTGTGTGTATCGCACATATATGTGTGGGTTTGTGCACACACTATGGAAATTAGAGGACAACCTCAGGGGTCTAGCCGCAGATGGCTGTCCATCCATCTCTTTTGAGTCAAGGTCTCTCAGTGGCCTAGAGCTCACAGATTTGGCTAGACTGTCTGGCCAGCAAGCCCCAGGGATCCTCCTGTCTCTGCCTCCTTAATGCTGGGATTTCAAGTGTTCACTGCCACACCTGACATTTGTACATGGGTTGTGGGGATCGGACTCAGTTCCTCGTGCTTGTAAGCAAGCACTTTACTTCCTGAACTATCTCTTTGTCCTAGGGCCAGCTTTCTAAAGCAGGGAGGAAGAGAGGAAGACAAACTAAAGTGGGCCAGCCATGGCAAGGTCAGCCTTCCTGGAGGGAAAACCTTTGAGAATTCCTGAGTAAAGTCTGTGCTGGGGGATGATGAGGGACAGAGAGCCTGCGCGGAAGGAAGCCACTCAAGGGGCGGTGAATCAGAAAGAAAACCTTAGTTCTCAAAGCTGGCTCTGCTAGGCTTTATCAGCCCTCAGGCTGATGAGCAGGGGATGGAAGCCCACATGCACATGGGATGCAGTCAAAATATAGCATGCATATTTTGCACCTGCTCTAGCCCTGAATGAGGCCCCTATGGCAGTTTTGAGTTCTTGGTGGGATGTTGAGATTCTAAGAGCTATGGGTAGGTGAGACACAAGATTTGAAAGATGCAATGAGTGTGTGTGGCCAGGAGACAGCTGCTTACACACTTGAATTGAGTGCTGTGACTTGGTCCAGTTTTCCTGGGTATACCTGGCATTGTGGGTCTGTATGTAGCTCTGCCTTGAGCCTCACCTTAGAAGTCCATGTGGACATGTGTTCATCAGGTGACAGGGGACACAAACATGGCGTTGTTGTGTGGTGCATAACCTGAAACCCTCTGTACAGTACAGAGCCTCGGGATGGCAGCAGGCTGACAGGGAGCAATGTATCCAAGCCCAGGAGAGGGAGGCTCGTCATGGCTTTCTTCTTGACTTTTGCATAGGTCCTGGGAAGGTGAACTTATTGTTTCTGTGAGAGAATAAATGTCCGTTTGTTGGGCTAGGAGGGAGACTTAAGGATCGAGTGCTCCACTGGCCAAAGTTTGACTTCTTCTTGTTCCCAGTCAGTCCCACAGGGCTTTTGGCAACAGACTGGAGGTTTTTCAAGCTTCTTGTGAGGGGATGGCATGTGACAGATATAGTGTGTCTATTTCACTGCAGGGCCTGGCTAGTGTCACAGTGACATGTCAAGAGTCAGAGAAATGAGATCTGGTTCCCAGTGCCCACAGCACTGTTCATTCAACTACCCTTCTGTCCGGGATCACCATTGTCTGAACATTAAGCCAGGTTCTGGTGTCATTATTACATTTATTTACTTAGCGTTTGTGTGTGTGTGTGTGTGTGTGTATGTGTGTGTGTGTGTGTTTGTGTGTGTGTGCGTGTGCATGCCATGGTATGCATGTGCAAGTTAGAGAACAACTTGTGGGAATCGATTTTCTCCACATGCAGTTCCTGGGGATAGAACTCAGGTCATCATCAGGCTTGGTGGCAAACGCCTTTACCTACTTAGCCATTTTGGGCCCCCCCTTTTAAATTTAAATTTTATTTATTTATCCATATTTATGTATATGAGTGTTTTGCTTGCATGTATGTAAATGTACTATGTACATTCAGTGCCCGTGCAGCCCAGAAGAAAGTGCTGGATCCCCTGGAACTGTAGTTACAGATGGTTGTTAGCTGCCATGTGGGTGTTGGGAACCAAACTGAGATCCTCTGCAAGAGCAATCAGTGCTCTTAACCACTGAACCATCTCTCTAGGTCCCCTTCTTCCCTTTTTGAGACAGTATTTCACTGTGTAGCTCTGACTGGTCTGGAACCTGCTGGGTAGAACATGCTGGCCTTGAACTTGCAGTAATCCTCCTGCCTCTGCCTCCCAAGTGCTAGGATTACAGGCACATGCCACCATATCTGGCTCTCAAGCACTGTCTTTATAGAGGGGTGAAACTCCTTTTTCTGAGCAGGAAGCTGTAAAGGCCAGTGTGCTGTCGCCACCCTGGTGTTCCATAGTTCTGCAGTTTAACTATTTTCACAGTAGGCTGTGTTACATGTCACACTACAGAAACTATCTTAAGAAGACAGGAGATGTCCCATTCCAAAAGGCAAAAATCATAACCTGTTCAAACCTTTGCACACCATTAACAGGGGCTAAATTTTCTGGATTTGAGATTCCCAAATGAATTTAATTAAAGCAATCACCCAACATACCATATTTTCCTTTCTTTAAATGTGGCATGTGTATTAATGTGCATGGTAACCTGAGGAGGCGCATGGAACGTTCCAGACAGTAACACTATATGCCTGTCTAGAAACTTCATAGTCTAAGCAAGGCACTGGTCTGTTTTTACACTCAAATATGAGGTGGGGGGAGTGCCCTGGGGCATGTAATTTCACCCGAGTGCCTGACTGATGGAGATAGGGACTGACGTCCTTGTGAGGGGCTTTTGTGCTGTCAGACCTCTTCACGGGCCAGCGGGCAGGCTGACCATCGTGCTTCTGTTGTGCGTGGGGAATTAGAGGGGAGAGTGACAGTTGGAAGCTGGAGAGTGGACAAGCCATTATGCAAGTGTAGGAAGCTTTTCTTAGTAGATGAGTCGGCCTAGTTAGCCAAGCCACCATTTTGAAAGACTGTGGCCTCTAATTAAAATGCAGCCTCTCGCCCATATCACCTTTGTTGTCTTTCAAGTTCTTCCTGCTGAGGTGATGTAACAGTGAGCCTGTTTGTTTCTCCACCCAAACACAGCTAGCTCAAAGCTACAGGTTCACGCATATCTGGTGAGCCCGGAGATACTGGTCCCTACTGTGGAGGCCATGGGTGGATGACGAATTTCCTCACTAAAACTGTCCAGGCAGTAGACATTGGAATGACCCGGTAGCTTCCTTGCTCCTAAGAGTGGCCAGTGCTGACTCTGTCTTTCTGGCTGAAGGCAATGGATGGAGGTAGCACCCTTAGTGTTTTCTGTGGCTGCCAAACCAGGGCCTCTTCTGTTAGAAGGCTGCCTTGTCTGAAGCTGGTGCTGGATCCTGGGGAACGTGAGATGCTGAACCCCGAGGAGCTTTTGGAAAGTGTTTCCTTGCCTTCCCATGGGACAGTAAAGGACCAGAACTGAGCGGGAGAGTATGTCAAGTGATCTGCTTATTGCTTCTTGCTCAGGCCTTGGTTCTTCCCTACCCTCAACATGGTCGGTCCCCACAGGGGAAAGGCAGTGGGCGTGGCTTTGTTCCCTCCATTCCCTGATTGCTGCTGCTGCTTCAAGTTAATGGAATGCTAGAGCCACCAAAATGCCAGTCTTTGGGGTTAGTGTGTGTGCGTGTGCGTGTGCGTGTGTGTGTAAAATATCCATGTGTATACATGTTCCTGTGTGTGCACATGTGTGTGTGGAAGCCAGAGGTAAGCCTTGGGTGTATTGTTCTTCAGGTGTTATCCATCTTGTTTTTTGGGGGTCTCTCAATGTCCTGGAACTCACCTGCTGGCCAGTGAACCCTAGGGATGCATGGGTCTGCCTGGATTTAGAAGTGCACACCTCTGTGCCCGGCTTGTTTTTGTAGGTACTGGGGATCGAACTCAGGTTCTCATGCTGGCAAAGTAAGCACTTTACCAACTGAGCTATCTCCCCAGAACCCCTGAAGTTTATTTCAACAGAATTGCCCCCGAGGAGGGTGCAGGCATCCTAGAGAGTCAGAGGCAGTTTCTAGAGGCTCTGACTCCTAGCAAGTCAGAGTCCTAGAGCCAGAACAGTGTGGAGACCCCAACCCCAGGAAACTTAGCCCTTCCTTTCAGTCAGCTCTGAGATAGACTGGAGAAGTACATACAAGGTAGGTGGGTGGCAGACCTAGGTTTCAACCCTGCCTTGACCCCTACAGTCTCTGCTTTATCAGCTGTTTCTTCATTAAACTGGGCAATCATCTCCCCTCATTAGACCTAGGGAGAATTTCTGTGGCAAGGTTGACAAAGCTAATTGTGACATGCTCATTATTCAGGACAAATCATTAACACTGGACTGTAATTGGCATCTGCCCTAGTTCCCAGCAAACTGGTGTGAAAGGGGCTGCTGGCAATAGACCAGAAGCCCCAGGCTGTGTGGGAGGCCTCCAGTGGTCCTGGGTGGGGGGGTTGTAGCCCGGGGCTCATTTCCTTGTGTCACTAAGTGCTTTGATTGAGCTCCCAGCCTCCCTCAGGGAGGAAAGTCCTCTGGAGGAGCCTTTGTGAGCCACAGAGAGGGGAGTGGCTGATGGGCAGGTGCTAAGGTGCTAGGTGGAAGTCCCAGGGGGCGGATGTGTGCTGCTGCTGCTGCTGATGCCGATGATGATGATGATGATGATGATGATGATGATGATGATGAAAACAGACCTGTTGTTTTAAGGACAATGCCTATACCCTACAAAAGTCCTCTTCTACAATCTGCTCCCTAACCACACAGGAAGGTGTCTAGATTTAGATTTTAGGTTGCCTTTGTGGTTTCTGGCCAAGTATAAGGCCCTCATGCCTTAATCCAGCAGGAAAAAAAAAAAAATCATAGGGAAGTTTGAAGAACTCGGTCATTCTGAAAAATGGGTAATCACCCCAAAAGGAAGCTGAAGTAGGGAGAAGGATCCATAGGGTGGACATGTCTTTCCGAGTTCCTGCCTGTCCTTCAAAAGGGAACCTGTCATCTGGAAATGACCCACATCCATCAAGACCTGGGTTCCATCTCCAGCACTGAATGAACCAGGTGTGATCTAGCACTCAGAAGGAGCCAGGAGGATCAGAAATTCAAGGTCATCCTTCACTACATAGTGAATTTAGGGCCAGTCTGGGCTACAGAGACCCTGAATCAAATAAGTCTCATAAAAATTAGTATAAAACAAAGAGAGAAAAGGTTGTCTTCAAAAAATTGTTGAGAGAAGCAATTTGACTCAGGCATGGTAACACGGACCTTTAAACCCAGTACTTGAGAGGCAGAGGCAGGGGCAGGTGGCTGTCTGTGGGTTTGAGGCCAGCCTAGTCTAGTGAGTTCGAGGTCAGCCAGTGCTAAACAGTGACACACTCTGTTGCAAAAAAAGCAATTTCAGAATAATAAATACATATTAATATATAAATTACATAAGATATACATATGTAATAGTAGATTAAATATCTCACTGTTAGAAAAAAAATATTTAGAAAGCTTGATAAAACACATACTAAAATGCTGGTCGTGTTGGGGCATACTTTTAATCTCAACACTCAGGAGGCAGAACCAAGCAGATCTCTGTGAGTTCAAGGCCAGCCTGGACTACATAGTAAGTTCCAAACCAGCCCTGGCCACATAATGAGACCCTGTCTCATAAAAGCAAACAAGTAAAAAAATATATACTAAAATAGTATAGAACTGTCTGGAGGAATTTCAATTTATAGAGATGTTTCTTTATAAATTGCTATTCTAAATTTTTTAATGGACGATAGAAATGGCTTGGCAGTTAAAATAATCAAATAAGTCTTCAAAAATGTTTTTTAAAGACCTTGTAAATCATTTGCAAGTTCAGTATAAACAACTATATCCTTCAAAGATTGTGCAAGTATTTTTATTTTCAAGCCTGGAGGACAAGCTGCTCCATCAAAGAGTGAGGATCCCGAATGTTTTGGGAGATCCTGCCAAATTTTCCATCTGAAGATTGTGCTAGTCTTGTGTTTTCTTTATATTCACAGAAATTTCTGAGACTTGTTTCTGCCCAGCCTAGCTTGTACTGAATGTTAGAGCGGGTGGTCCTTTGGGAGGCTTCAAGGGAGAAGGAGGCGTTTGTGGTGGCATAGTTAGGCGTTCTGAGCGAGGTCAAGGGGCTGGCTGGCTGGCAGTTGTAAGCTGTAGCAAACTGAGTCTTCTGAAGTTGATCTCATTCCTCAAAGTTCAGGGGGAAAGGTCAGATTTGCATTCCAGTCTGTTCCCAAAATCAAATGCCATCCACTCCCCAGCTCCTCCCTGAGAGGGGAGATGAGGCGGTGGGAAGTCCCAGCAGAGCCTAGACTTCTGTTTAGAGTCCATGTGAGCTCATGGAGTGAGTCACACGGGAGGAGATGGAACGCACGGGCTTCTCCCCTCACCTCTGTCAGTATAAAAGTGTAGGGTGCTGTCCCGCTTTCTCCCTATCAGCTTCCTCCCCATCCCATAGGTGTTTAGATGCTGCTGGATAGAGAAGTTCTTCAGTGAGTTAGGGACTGGGCATAGGCGGGCCAGTCCAAACAGCACCCCATGTTAGCTGTGTGATTTTAGTCATGTGTTTTAAATGCTCTGTGCCTTAGTTTTCCCATATATAAAATGGGTTAATAAAATTTCCCTCTAGCCAGGAGTGGTCATCCCAGCACTTGGGATAGTACAGGCAGGAAGATCAAGAGTGCACAGCAAGCTTAAGAGCCGCCTGAGCTACATGACACCCTGTCTTAAAAAAAGCAAAGACAAAGAGAAACCCAGAAAAAGAGTGTATTCCACATGCATTGTCATGAGGATAAAATAGTCGAGGTCAAAACCACTGTACAACGCCCCTGGGTCATCAGCCGCTTACTCAACTCATCACGAGTTGACTACCTCTACTCTGTGCCTACCAAAATTCCCATCAGTAAGAATTCAGTTAATTCATTTGCTTATGTGTTTTTTTGACTACTTACTATGTGACTGGTAGATAAATGTAAAAGAAAGTCTCTAACATCAGAGGGAACCCAGGAGAGTGGTAAACCAACCGACCAGCCAAATGATTATAATATGGATGCGTAACTTACATCTTTTTGAGATAGCCTCACTATGTAGCTGAAGCTATCCTAGCACAGACTGACCTTGAACTCCCAAATTCTCAATCCTCCTGCCTCAGCCTCTCAAAAGCTATAATTACCACCGTGTGTCACAGATACATAATTTTTAAGGTGGAAGTTATACATACGAGGCGAAGTAGCCTGAGGGGACTGTGTGGTCTCTTACATTTCCACTTGCTTTTTAAGCAAGCATGTTAACTGCCTGGTTGTTCTAGACTGTCTCTTATTGAGACAGGGTCTCCCTGTAGCCCCAGCTGGCCTAAAACTTGCTATGTAGACAAGGCTGGCCTCCAACTCACAGATCTGCCTTCTTCTGCCCCCCAAGTGCTGGGATTTAAGGCATGCGCTACCATGCCTGACTAAAAAAATTATTTTTATTTTATGTGTATGAGTGTTTTGCCTGCATGTATGTAAGTGTACCTGTGTCATTCAATACCCAAGGAGGCCAGAAGACGGCATTGGATTACATGGAACTAGATTGTTAGCCACCCTGTGTGGGTGCTGGGAATGGAACCCAGGTCCTCTGCAAGAGCAGCCAGCACTCTTAACTGCTGAGCCATCTCTCCAACCTCTAGATTATCTTTTTAAGGTTGTCATGTAGACAGCAGCCTTGGGAGCAGTCCTTCCATGACAGAGGGCAATGGGTTCCAACATGAAAGATTTGATTCTCTAAGCTTTCAATTCCTCAGTTATGACACAGGCTCAGTGAGTATCAGGTGGCGAGTTCCCTTGTCACCTTACAGGCTGAGAAGCCTCAGCCCTTTGTCTTTCTTTATTATTATTATTTTTTAAATTTTACATTGTTTGGTATATTGCCTGTATGTATGTAAGTGCACTATGTCGTGCAATGCCCTCAGAGGTCAAAAGAGGGTGTTGGGTCCCCCAGAACTGGAGTTATAGACAGTTGTTAGTTGCTGGGAATTGAACCAGTGCTCTTAACTAATGAACCATTTCTTCAGCCCCCTCTTTGCCTTTCTTGACGGGCTTCCCAAAAGAGGTGATGGTTGATCAGCATTTCCAGTGGTGTCTGTGGGTCCTCCATTTGGGGGTGAAGGGCATTCCTTGGAGAAGCACTGATGCTCAAAGTGAAGTGGCCATAAGAGTATGCTGATGCTGCTGACACGTGTTTTGAGCACTTCTTGCAGGGTTAGCAGCTGAAACTGGGGAGGGCTGGGAATTGGGTCAGAAGACTTGGAGAGCGCAGCCCAGGAGTCAGGAGACATGCTGAATTGAACTGTGCTCTGTCTGCAAGCTTGCTTCCTAGTTCTCTATACAGGAACAAGGAATCACATGATCCCCAAGGCAGAGGGCCGGTACGATGTGGCCTGGATGGCAGAGGCATCTCTGGGGATGGAGTTTTGCTCCATCCTGCTGAAACTCAAAGCCCAAGTCCTCACTGGGCTGCAGAGTCAATGATAGCCTGGCTTTGGGCCCCGGGATCTGGAAAGTTTTACTTGAGAGTGGAACACTTGGCTTCTGCTCTTTGGCGGGGACAGAGCAGATAAGCCACAGTGATTGGCTCGAAATCCCCTTAGACGGATGGCATCAGCTGCAGAACAAGCAAGTTCTGTGGTTTCCGGGTGTGGCCGAACAGAGTCTCGTGCAGGCGTGTGGCCGTCCTCTGCCTTAGGGACCTGGGGGTTCCACACATTGACCCAGGGGCCTTTGCATCCTGTCCATCAGATACGTGGAGCCCCGCCCTTCCTCGTCCTTGGTGGTGCTCTGAAAACCTCTCAAAGCTTGTGAGCCCGTCTTGTTTTGTTTCTATCGTAATATCACGGATACAGTGATAACGGGGTCTGCCACATGCCCCACACAGTCCCTCATTTAGTCACTGTGAATCAGAAGATGGCCAGATCAACCAGCCCCTCTCCAAATATAGGCAGTAGTGAGCCAGAGTAGATACTGACTGCTGCCGTGTGACTGGGCTCTCTGTAATAACCCGTGACCACAATGGCTGTGAAAGTCAGAGATGACTAAAGTGAAGGCCATCGTTCTAGGAGCCCAGGCTGTGTGCCAGGTACTGTGTGAGGGATCACTAGCACCCTTCCCACCATCTGCCTGACAGCCACAAGGAAGACACCCGCTGACCCCATCTTAGAGATGGAGTAACTAAGACTCAAAGAAATGATCCAAGGGGTCGATGGCACTAGTGGGAAGGATAAAACATTGGGGTTGACTCCAAAACTTCTAAAACATGTTTCTTTAGTGAAACATTTGGCAGAGGGGCAGAACCTCATGTAGCTCAGGCTAACCTCAAATTTGTTATGTAGCTGAGGATGACCTTAAACTGATCCTCCTGCCCCCACCTCCTTAGTTCAAGGATTTCAAGCGTGGCGAGAAGGAGGAGGACGATTATTCAGCAGTGGGGTTTCTAGTTCCTGGTCTCAGCTGGGCATGGCAGTGTATTTTCTACTCTGCCTCAAACAACAAAACCAGAATAAAACAAACCAAACGAACTCCTGGTCTCTGCTGTCCATGGATGAGAGCAGCACTTGTTCTGCTTGGGCTCAAGTGGCTGCCTCTGCACGTGGTGGCCCTGAGCTCAGCCTAGACTGCTGGACCTCTGTTCTCACCACACAGGGCCTCTAGCCAGTGTTTCAAGACTCACCCCTGGTCTTCTGTGCAGGCTTGGAGGTCAAGTTCCTGGATCTTAGGATGAGCTCTCAATGGCCGTTTGGGAATCTCCTCCTCTCCACACTGTCCATTAGGGGGCTCTGACCCCCTAGCCTCGAGTCTCCTAAAAGAATGCCACGTTTCTCTGCCAGGGACTGTAGATCATGGGGACTTGGGCCCCCTGGGAGGTTCGGTGGAACTGATGGTGTTTGGACTCTCACCGGCCCTGGCTTCCTGGAAGGTGGGCTTGGACAGTGCCAGCGGGGGCCCAAGTTGAGTTCTCTCCTCCTTCAGGGTGGTGGGCAGTGCAGAGGCCGTATTTAATACCCTGGGGGGCGGTGACAGTATTGGCCATTGGACGAGCAGAGCTGGTGGTGTCCCACATCTGGCAGAAGGCCTCTTCTCTGCTCACCTCCTCAGCAAGAGAAAGGAAAGTGATGGGTGGAGACCAAGTCCCCAGATCTCGCTGTGACTCTGTCTAGACCTGCCGTGGCTGTTATGTTCATCTCTGCCTCCTGGAAGAGAAGGAATAACCAGACTCTAGGCCTGTTTCAGAGCAGCATGGTACAGTGGACTTTGGTACTTAAGTTGCCGAGGTTAAAAGCCCTGCTCTGTGGGCAGTGTCCCTCACCTCTGTGGGAAGAGAGTGTCCTGGCTGCCTGGGAAGAATGTTCTAGAAGCAGGAGGCAATGCGCCAGGCTCAGTGGCACATGCCTGTAATCCCAGCACTGGCAAGCCTGAGGCAGGAGGATCAAAAATTTGAGGAAGCCTGCGTTGCATAGCAGACATCCTTCTCTGCCAAATGAGATGCTGAATAAGCGTAAATTCTCTCTTCTGACTTAATTTCCTGGACCCCTTGGGTAGGAAGCAGTAGTTTACCAAATGTAAGCATGATAAATCAGGAAAGATGTTTATTTTGCTATAAGGTCTTCTAATGCGGTGACTATGAGTTTCTGAAAGGTGACAGTGGCCAAGGTGCCAGACCAAACAGATGAAAAATTGTGTGAGAAAACAGGCCCTGTGCCAAGGAAAATGGAGTGTTTCAGGGAATTGTGCAGTTATAAATTGGGGAATTCACAGGTCTGTTGAGCTCACTTAAGTACTTTAAGTAATGAGGAGCTGAGAATGTAGCTCAGTTGCAGACTACTTGCCTAGCATGTGTGAAGATCTGGGTTCAATCCTCAGCACCACATACACAGGTATTGTGGTGCACACCTGAAATCCTAGCACTCAGGAGTTGGAGGAGGATCAGGAGTTTAAGGTCATCCTTGACTGCATATTGAATTGGAGGCCAGCCTGTGCTATACAAGACCCTGTTTCAAAACAAAACAAAGGGGGCTGGAGAGATGGCTCAGTGGTTAAGAGCACTGGCTGCTCTTGCAGAGAACCTGGGTTCAGTTCCCAAAATCCATGAAGAGGCTAAGAGCCATCTGTAACTCGAGTTCCAGGGGATCTGACGCCCTCTTTTGGTCTCTGTGGGCATTGCATGCATGGATACACTCATATGCATAAAAAAATAAATAAAATTTTAAAAACTTAAACCAAAACAAACAAAAGAAGACATAATGAAAGCACATGCTGTATAACTCTCTCCATCTCTACCCGTGGCAGGCATTACTAATGGATTTTGGAGCCTAGACATTGAAGTCCTTGCTAACATAAGGCTACAAATTTTAATATGCTTCTGTGGTTGAAAACCATGCTTTGACCTCACTGTACTCAGAAGTGGCAGAGTTTTTGCCTCACCTTCAGGAGCCACTGAAGAACTCGGGATGCTTGATCTGCAAGGAGAAGCCTGTGTGCAGGTGGCCCCTCCTTTACCAGGGAGGACATACATCCTGTAAGCAGAAAGACCAAGTCCCAGGCCACAGTCAGCTTAGTGCTCCCCTGCGCACAGCGCCCCCACCCCAGAAGCTTGGCTGGGGTTTACACAGTGAGAGTAAGGAAAGAGGACTCCTTCTGTCTGGATACCTACTATGTGCCAAGCACAGTGTGACCACATCCTATCAGCTGCTTTCCTTCACTCCTGACAACCGCCTATAGTCTGTGAGATGAAGCAGGCATGTGGGGCTGGAGCAGGCTCTGGGTTGCCCTGGGCCACCTGCTCCTGGGCTTCTCCTGGAAGGTCAAACAGCCCGAGTTCTCCAGCAGGGGAGGCTACTCTGCACTTCTGAACAAGGTGATGTCAAAGCATGTTTTCCACTACAGAAGCATATTAAAACCTTTTCCAGGCTCATTAACATGCCCATGGCTTAAGTAGAAAAGTCTAAAAATTCCAGGAGCCCCTTTTGTGCCTGGCTGTGGAAGAATTTTGTGAGTAGAGGTGGGGAGCGGAGGAATAACCACGGAGGGGAAAAGCAGGAAGGGCTTGGGAGCTTGCCAGAGGCCCGAGCGGAAGGCGGCTTTCTTCTGTGCAGAGAGAAGCTATTATGTTTCAGTTTTGTGTGGCTTTAAATCATATTCATCTTTCCCGACTTGTCAAGAAAGCAGAGGGAATTCTTTGTGATGTATTTTTAAAGGAGGGTTAGCAGATTGACATCAGAGCCTCACTATGTAGCCTTGGCTGGCCTTGAACTCACAGAGATTGGCCTGTCTCTGCCTCCCAGGTGCTGGGATTAAAGATATGAAGCACCATGACCATGCCTGGTTGAGGTTTATTTATTTCTTTTTATGTGTATGAGTGTTTTGCCTGCATGTATGTTTGTGCACTGAGTGCATGCCTGGTGCCTATGGAGGTCAGAGGAGGACATCTGGTCTCCTGGATCTGAAGTTACAGATGGTTATTAACTGCCATGTGGGTGCTGAGAACCGAACCTGGGTCCTCTGTAAGAGCAGCAGGTGCTTTTAATGCTGAGTCATTACTCCACCTGCTCTACTTAGTTTTATTTGTTTGTCTTTTGTTCACCAAAGCTAAATTAAAGCTCACCAATTGGGTTGGCTGGCTGAGCAATGAGTCCCAGGATCTGCCAGTTCCGCATCTCGAGTGCTGGTGTTAGGAGCTTGGGCTATTGTACTCATCTAGGGATTGAACTCAGGTTTTCAAGTTTGTGAGGCCTGCACTTTACCTATTAGAAACGCCTCTCTAGTGCCCCACCCCCCTTTTAATTCTGCGAGACAGACTTTCACATAGCTCAGGCTGGCCTTGAACTTGTTATGCATCCAATGACCTTGAACTTCCTGTCTTCTCACCTCCTCCTCCCAAGTGCTTGCTGCTTTTCTTCAAGTAGCTTTTATGCTAAACCCTCTTCAAAACGAAGAGCTGCCCTCAGATTTTGCTGTCCACTGTGAAATTAAAGGCCGTGTGAAGCACTGTAGCTCAAACTACTTTGCTAACTGTAATTGTGTGGTTATTTTTCCTTGATCCATTCACTCGCAGTGCTCCGAGAAGGGGTCTCCAAACTGCCAAAGGGGCCTATGGTGTGAAAAAATGCCAGGAGGTCTATGTTCATGGTTTGGATTTGTTTCAGTCAAGGTCTTGCTATGTAGCCAAGGATAGCTTCAAACTTGTGGCAATCCTCCTGCCTTGGCCTCCCATGTTGCATGCACTAACAACTCCCCTTTCTTTGTTGGGGGCGATTCTTACTCTGCAACCTTATTTGGCATAGGACTCTTGGCGATCCTCCTGCCTCAGCCTCCCAAGTGCTAGGATTATAAACATGTGCCATCACATCTGGTTCTTTGTGCTACTCTTTGAGGGTGAATCTGAATATAATTGGACGAGAGATCCTCAATGTGTGGAATGAAATCTGGAACTTGGAGAGCTCAGAAAAATCAGACAGGACAGTGGATTGGGAAGTGACCCTAAAATATCTGTAAAGTATCCAGGATTGGGGTCCTAGACCATGACTGGTAGGGAGGACAGACAGAGTCCTCAGAATGGAAGACTCAACCTTGATGGATTTTGCTAGAATCCAGATCCCCCTTCAGCCATGCAGATCCAGACCTGAGCACACTTAGCCCTTGTGCTAACTAAACTCAGACCTTCTTCGGGTGCACCCAGGAAGCCAGGTCATTCATTTGCAGGAGTGCTGAGCATCTCTCCAGTGGCAGGAATGAGAGGGTCCATGCAGGTTGTCCCTTATCTGGTGTCAGTCTTCAGACACAAGGCTGTTCCTCTAAAGGTTGCTGGGTGAGGGGATTAGAGCCACAGGAGATCAAAATGGTTGAAGCACACTTTGTGGGTTCCAGTTAGGGCAGACAGCACCCCAGCTCTAGAACTGGAACACCCCCCCCGCCCCGTCCTGGTCACTGGAGGATGTGCCGCTTTCTCCACCTGCATCTCATTTGTCACATTAATTTATTATGCAGTATTGCAGATGCAGGCTCTTATCCGGGCCTACAAGGCAGCTGTCTCCTCCAATTATGTACTGATTGAATTAGCCCAACCCTCTGGGGCCCTGAGCCCTCAAAGCTTTCAAAACAATTATGATCAGGGGCATGCATGATTAGGTTTATGTTTTCAGAGGATGGCTGGTGGGAAAGGAGGCGGCTGTGTGTGGAGAATGAGGCGTGACCCAGAGTGAGAGGCGAGGATCCTCTCTGTAGGCTGGAGATGCAGCTCTGTTGGCAGAATGCTTGTCTAGCGCTCATGAAGGCCTGGATTCCATCCTGAACACCGTATAAACTGACAGCCTCTTGTGATCCCACTCAGGAGGAAGAGGCTGGAGGATCTGAAGTTCAAGGCTATCTTTGGCTACAAAGTGAGTTTAAGGCTAGCCTGGGCTATAATAGCAAGATCCTGTCTCTAAACAAACAAGCAACCTGGGCTTTGTAGTTCACACCTGTAATACCAGTGCTTAGGGCATAGAGGGTGGGGGATCTCCATGAGATTGAGGCCAGCCTGGTCTACATAGTGAGCTCCAGACCAGCTGGGGCTATACGGTGACTCTGTCTAAAAACAAAACAAAACAAACAAACCCCAACCAACCAACAACCCCTCTGCTACATATGTGGAAACCCCCTTTTATATCTGGTTCCCAGAACTGTGTCAGAGCCCCTCTCCCAGGAGCAGCGTTCCTTTGGGAGGGTTAGGTGAACAGCAGCCAGGCTGGCTTTGTTTCTTTCTGGTACTCAGCACCTTCTCTAGGGACCCAGGATGGATTCAGTTCCTGGGAACCTGGCAAGCGCTTGGCTCTCTGCCATTTCTGGACCTGCCTGTTGACATGGTTCTTTGCTGTCCTGCAGGCCCTATGTGGCCTTGCAGCCTGGGGTTGGTGGCACTTTATCAGGGTCTGAGCAGAGGCAGCAGTGTGGGAGAGTTCTGTCTAACAAGGCCTGTTGAGCCCCACCACTCCTCCCCTGACCCAAGGGAAGATGAATTTGGCTCACCGCAGATGGGGGAGCATGGCAGAGGTGGAGTGCTCCCCTGTGGATGGGAGGAGATGTGAGGCTGGGGAGGTGTCACCATGACAACCAGTTCTAAAGGAGGACGTTTAGTTTTTTGGTTCATGGTTTCAGAGCTTCCTTGAGTTGGCTCCATTGTTTTGGGGACTGTGGGGAGACAGGTCATTATGATGGGAACATGCAGCGGAGCTACTGGACTCATGACTAGAGGAAAGCAGAGAGGGCAGGAGAGGGCGGGGGACCGGGAGCAGGCACCAAGACGGGCAGGAGAGGGCGGGGGACCGGGAGCAGGCACCGAGACGAGTGGAAAGCAGAAGTTCCCTTTGGCACGATCCCTAGCCCAAAGTTCCCCAATGCTGAGCAGGATTCAGGCTCAAAGAATGTGCTGGGAAGCCCTGTGGGCACAGGGCACAGGGCGCGGTGCGTGGGGCTTGGGGCCTAGGGCTTTGTGGTCAGGCAGCAAGATTAGGTTTTGGAGGAGGAAGCCAGCTGTTCTGTGGGACACTGATCTGTACCTGAGGATCTCTGTGGCTGACGAGAGGAGTCCTGGTGTGGGCCATTGTTGTAGAGGGAGGAGGGGAATGGCCAGGTTAGGAACCGGATTTGGTCCTTACCTTGGGGTCCTGAGCCTTACACATTTGGGTGCCAAGCCCCAGGTGGGGGTGAGTTTAGCTGGGGTGGTGGGTGAGGTAGCCTCATCTCTGACTCTTGAAATGTGGGGGAAGAAGAGTCGGTAGGCTCAAGGCAACCCACTCAGGCTTTTGCACACGCTGGCACTTCAGGGCCGGTATCCACCCCTGGCTCCTTCCTGGAGCTTTCCACAGGGCTGTCTCTGCAGTGTGAGCCAGGCCAGAGCCCTGGGTGAGGGTGCCCTGCATCCCTCAGCTGGCAAGACAGCTTGAAGCCTCACCTCTGGGAAAGACTACAGGCGCCCCACTGTATGGGCGACAGATGTGCAGGCTTTTGTTACAGGCCCCTGAAGCTGGCTTCATTCTGGGGTCAAAAAAGGACTCCCAGCATCGAGGGGAAACTGACTGGAGCAGCTGGAGAGATGGCTCAGCTATAAAATCAAGACTGGAGTTCAAATCTCAACACCCCCACACCCCCAACAAACTGGGTGTCTAGCACAGGCCTGTGACGCCAGCTCCGAGTGGAGGAGGATGGAGGCAGGAGGATCGCTGCTGCTTGCAGCTTCCAGCTTAGCTGAGAAAATGCAAACCCCTAGTTCAGGGAGAGATCCTGCCTCAAAGGATAGGCAGGAGTGGCCTCTGCAGACCTGTGTAGTGCACACCTATGCTCATGGACACCCCCTCACACATCCATTCATACATCCATACATCTTGAATAAATTGACTTGGAAATCAACTAAAGAAAGAGAAATTACCCATCACTCTCCTGGGTACCTAGCACCTGGGCCAGCCTAGAGGAACCCAGCTTAGCAGGGAGGGTACCCCTCCTTGAGAGCTCTGGAGCAGCCCCTGCTTCATGCTACCACTACCCCAAGGCCCCCACATCTACCTTCATCTCCAGAGCCCTAGGTTAGGGTCAAATAACACTCTGCCACTTACCCATGACCTTAGTAAGAGACTATCTCACTGCCTTGGTTTCCTTGACTATAAAGTAGGGCTCTGCTGCTCATTTTGGAAGGAAGATGATATAAGAGGCGACCGGGGTACGACCTGCAACCTTGACTGGTTTGTTTATACTTTCTTACCCTCGGCTGCCTGCTTGTCTTCTTTGGTCCCTTGACTGGTCCTGGGTCCCTCCTGCATCTCTGTGTACCTCTCATCCTCTCTGCTGTTCTTTCTCACCAATAGAGGGCTCTGGGATGAACCTGGAGGTTTAGTTGTGATGAGGAAAGCCCTGGCATAAGCCTGGTGTTCTAAGTGTTTCAGTAGGAAAAAGACTTATGGGTCTGGAGAGGTGGCTTGGCAGTTAAAAGCACTGACTGCTTCTGTAGAGGACGTGGGTTTGGTTCCCAGCACCCACATGGTGGCTAAAAACATCTATAACTCCAGCTCCAGGGGATTCAGTGCCCTCCTCCGACTTCCATGGGCATTGTAGGACATGGATACACTTACACACATGCAGACAGTGCACTCATGCACATAAAAATAATAATAAAAAATGAGATTATAAAAAGGACTTATTACTATAATGAGATCCGTCAGCTCAGGTTACTGGAACCTGCTGTGGCTTCACTGGTGCTTTGGCCCCAAAGTAGAGACTCTGTGAACTAGGGCAGAGATGGGAGCTAATACATCCATCCCCAAAGGATTTGGCTGACAGTCACAAGGATGCTGGTTTAGACTCAGAGGGGCTAAAGACAGTCCAAGATCATTTGGCTCCAGACGTGCAACATTCCAACTCTCCACAACCAGGAAGTTCTCATCATTCAGTCCTATAGAATGAGATAACACTTATGACCTCATCATAAGTAACTCTGCCTGCAGTGACTTAATCTCCTAAACAGGGCACATTCTGAAGTCTTAGGAGGTCAGGATATCCACATAGGGATTTTGGGTAGAGGAGCAAATCCACAATGGTGCATTATATATGTGGGAGGGGGGCACGCATGGCACTGACTGGCCCAGAACTCACTATGTAGACAAGGCTGGCCTCAACTGAGCTCCACCTGTCTCTACTTCTTGGTGCTGGGATTAAAGGTGCACACCACCCTGTCCAACAACGTATTTAACATTTAAGAAAATTATTACTTGGGAGACACATGGACCGTGACCACACATGTAGAGGTCAGACACTGTTGCTGAGTCGGTTCCCTTTTTCCTTTACGTGGGTCCTGAGGATGGAGTTCAGGTAGTCAGGCCTGTGCTAAATGCCTTCGCTCACCGAGCCGTCTCCCTGACCCCCAAACGGAACATTTTGAGGCTGTAAGGAGCAGTGGAAAGAGTGAGCCCTTGAGGGTCAACTTGTGTTTTCACCTTAGCTTTTCCTCTACCCATGACTTTGGGCCCCAAGGCTCACTCTCCTGCAAAATGGAGCCCGAGCAGCGTGCTGTTTGCCATTGGCCGGCCATGGGCACATTGGGGAGCTGCTCCTTCACCCGTCTTTGGCCTCTGCTTGGATCTCTTGTCTGGTAAAATGTGAGCTGGAAAATCAAAGACGTAGACCAGCCCCTGTGCCATTTTCCACTCTTTCTGGATCTCATGGAGACTCTGGGGCAGTTTCCAGGCGGTCCTGGCCAAACCCCTGCTGTTCTGAGTCCTGCTTTGGGGCCTCCTGCCGAGTTTTCTAAATATAGCACAGCAAAACAAAGGAGGCCTCCTTGGAGTGGAATGGCTGCAGATGGTGACCAGCTTCTGGGCTTTCTGTCCGGATGGTAGGGAGGAACAGGACAGAGGGTGTGGCCACAGCTGCACAGGAACCTGGAAGCCCTACTAAGCCTGTCACCCCAGACTCCAGGGCCTGTCACCTCGGGCTTCTGTCTTGGCCCTCCTGCAGGAAAGTGGTGCTGGGCTGGTTGGGCTAGCAGAAACGGGCTGGCAGTGAGGGAGGGCGAAGCTGAGGTGTGCCAGGTGCCATAGAGACCTGGAGATCCTGTTTTTGGGAAGTCGAGGGGCACCTGACACTGCTTATGACGAGCTTCGTGACCCTGGGCAGATCCTCCAAGGCTTAAGTCTCAGTTTCCACATCTGAGATGGAGTGTTGACATAAAAACCCAGCCATCACCTCAAAGGGAATAAGAGATAGTTTATCCAGGAGCCAAATATGAGTGACCGTGACCCAGGCCATTCTAAACTTCATGTTTTGGGACTGGAGAGATGGCTTAGTGGTTAAGAGCACTGACTGCTCTTGCAAAGGACCTGGGTTCAGGTCCCAGCACGCACATGATGGCTGCCTTCTGTAGGTCCAGTTCCACGGGAACCCAACGCCCTCTTTTGATTTCCAAGGGCATTGCACGACACTGGTATATTTACATACATGCAGGCAGTACACTCATATGCATAAAATAAAAATAATAAATATTTTAAAATTTCAGGTTCCAATGTGGTAATAGTTTTTGAAAATTTAAATATATAACTAACAAAAAAGTCATAAATCAAGGCACTTTTAAAACACACTGGCCCAGGGCTGGAGAGATGGCTCAGTGGTTAAGAGCTGTTCTTAGAGAGGACTGGGATTTGGATCCCAGTACCCGCTTGGCGGCTTACAACGTCCTGTAACTCGAGTTCCAAGGGATCCAGTGCCCTTTTCTGGCATCTGTGGGTATCAGGCTTGTATGTGGTGCATATAAACTCATTTAGGCACACACATGTATACATATATAACATTAATTATAACATATATCAGTGGGTACAACAGGTAGGTGGGCTACAGTAAATTAGGGGAATCTGTTTTAGGCCTTAGATGTTATCCAGTGACATTCTTAGCCTTTGGATTGGTAGAAGCCAGGGACTTTGTACATTCAGAAGGATTTACCTAGTAGTCACGAGGCTGGATGTTAGCTTAGCAACACTGGAGGACAATGAATGTCTATTTAGGGGGCTAGAGATAGCCCCAAAGAATTTGATTCTGTGCCATCAACATTCTAACTCTCCAGGATCACTTAAGTTCTAATCTGGAAAGCAACCATGTAGAATCTTTATCACAGGTGTGACTGGTTTGCTTGGTTTTGTGTTCTGAGAACTTCAGGTCACAGGGATCATCGCCATGTTGAGATCCGGAAGGGCTTGGGTCGCTTAGTGGGCACTGAGGGCCCTGCCCTGTCAGGGCTCCATGTGGTGATGAGATGGATGGCTCTGGTGACCTCTGCAGAGGAGGAGCTCAGCATGGATCTTAGGCCCCCTGCTGGGCAGCTCCTCAAGGCCAAGGCCTCTCGCTCCGCCCTGGGTACATGTGTTCAGTTCAGGTACCATAGTGAGAGGCCACTACAGAAAGCAGGAAAGTTAAAGGTGGGGTCTTTAGGTAAATTAGGAACGAGGAAACGAAACCCAAAAACCTGGCTCTGGTCTGGGGTGATCTTTGTCGGGGGGGAAAAGATGAAGCAACTACTGAGGCCTACAGTGGCTTACTGGGACCTAGGTTATCGCATCAGGCAGAGCAGGACAGACTCCTACTGTCCCTTCAGGGTATCCAGGGTTGCTTGGCTTGCTCAATACCTTTTACGATAGACCCAGACCCCACAGGTATCTGTACTGAACATATACAGATATTTTCTTGTCATTATTTCCCAGACAGTGCAGTATACCAGTGATTTCCACAGAGTTCATGTTGCTTAAGGCATGAAATCCAGAGATAAAGTGTGCCGGAGCCCGCCGGCAGAAATCGGACTGTACCCAAAGCGGGGAGTGAGGATGAGAAAATGTAGAGACAGAGACAGAGAGAGATAGAAAATAAAGGACAGACTCAGCAGGGCTGTCAGTCACACTGAAGCAGCTTGCCTTTATTAAGTCCCCCCCCCTATTTATACTGTGAGGTGAGCAAAACAATACTAACACAGGCAAAATAACTTAAGACATGATTGGCTTCCTTCAAAGATCTTCATGTGACCTCAGTCTTAGGTGCAAAATAAACTTCTCCTCAGGTGTGAATCATTTGCATAATGAAAACTCCTGTTTCCAACAGCACTTCTGTGCACGAGATTGACTTCCGCCTAACCCAAAACTAGGGCTTAGTTCAAGGCAGGCACATGGCTCCCGACATGTGTGGGAGAATATATGGGGATTATATGCAAATTCTATGTCTTTTACATAAGAGACTTGGTGTCCAAGGATTCTGGTGTCTGTACGCGGGGAAACCCCCACGCCCCCCCGTCTTTTCTTGCCATCAGGGATTCTGGGTCAGGTAGACCCAGGCTTGGCCCCTTGATGTGGGCTAGTGTGTCTTTTTCCTGGTAAAAGCAGGAAGAGGAAGAGCCCCTGCTGACATTTCAGGGCTACTAAGCAGTCACCTGCTGTGCTGAGGGGGAGCGACCTGAACTGAGCCATCAGCTCCTTGCATGGTCCATCTCAGCACTGACATGGCCAAGGGGAGGGCCCTTTGCGTCTGCTGGGCTAGATGGACAGGACTCATGGGGCTGAGCATGAGAGTGATCTTAGATCATTTTTAAGGGTGTCAGTCAGTGGGGTCTCCTTTGACATTTTGTTGAGAAATTACAATAGAAAGTGCAATGCTTTCTGCTCTGTTTATTCTGGGAGTCAGTCCGAGACCCTGGCAAGGCTAGAGCTTGGTGTATGAGAGTGACTTCGTGTATCAAGCATATGCTCCCTCACATTGGCCACCTTCCTGCCACCCTTCAGAGAGGGCTATGGGAAGAGGGTTTTGGTGAATGAGCAGAACACAGCCCAGGCTCTCTTTACTGGGGCACGAGGTTAATGCCAGGCCTGCAGCTGTCCCCAAACCAAACACCCCTCTTCTCAGATCCACAGGGCTGTCTGGGGCATTCAGAGTTGAACCAAGGACACTGACTACATCCCAGTAATAGCTCTTTGGGGCCTGTTTGCTAGACCCGGTTTGCACGTGCTCAGGTGACAGGTCTCCAGAATGGAGGTGAGTCCAGTCCCAGCCATCAAGGTCCAGGTCTGGCCCACCACGCTTTACTATATTAAGCACCACATTGGGTTTCCAGATACACTGGGAGGCAGGGCCTCCTCTTCACCAAGACCCTTCCAGAAGGTTTGCCAGGACTCCAGGACACCAGACCTTGGGCAGCCCTTATCTCTGGTTATTGCATTTGGGGTTCCAAGCCCCTCCATTGAAGGGTTGTGGTAGTGTTGCCAGGACAGGGAAGATGACACCAGGAGACGTAGGAAGCAGCTTTATTTAGGCTGCAGCCTGGTTCAGAGGACTTAAGTCTCAAAGTCTGGACCTAAAACGGAGGAAACATTCATCTTTTATACATTAAGAAGTGAGTTACAGTGAAGAGGAAACCTATACATTGATTGGTTAACAATAAAAGTCTTAAAACCAGGCAGACTATTGTAAATCTAGGAAAGAAAACACATGTTAAGAAAAAAAAAATCCTCAATCTGAAAATCAGTGTAGAAGCCTCCATCTGAGACAAACAGAACTGAGGGAGTTTTATCAGGACACAGGCTAGGGGTTCCAGTGAGCTGTGTTAGTGTTCATTTTATCTTTTCAATTTAATTTTATCTGTGCATGTGTTATGCCTGTGGATATAAATGCATCCATGGCATGCAGTGCCCGAGAAGGCCAGAAGAGGGCATCAGATTCCCTGGAAGTGGAGTTGTTAGCGACCATGTGGTTGCTGGGATTTGAACCTGGGTCTTCTACAAGAACAGCTAGTATTTTCCTTAAATATTACGTTGAGCTACATCAGTAGAAAGTGCTCTTCTACCTTGAATTGAATTAGCCATATTCTCATGTAAGAAGCCATGACCTCCCGGTTGGCACCAGAGAAGGGACCCCCAGCCACCACCTGCTGTGAGGGGTGGGATCAGCAATGCCAGGCCCTGTACTGGGCTGGCCCAGGGCAGCGGGTGATGAATGGAGTCCTTGTCCCTGTGTTCGCTCTTCTCCTTTCCCAAGCGTGGGCTTGACGGCAGGTCTGACTCACAGACGGACAGATACCCTTCCTTAGCTAAGAGGAGCTGGCGGCCATGAGGAGGCCACCTGGGCTTGGATGGTAGAATTCCAGCCCCTAGTTCTCATTTCAAAGGCTCACTTTGCCTCTTAGCTGCTCCTAAGAACTCAGGAAACTGTGGAGGGCTCCAGCGTGCAGGTTGGTGTCTGGTGGTGCAGCCTCTGCGGTCTTCCCAAGCAGCAGAGCCTGCTGGGCCTGGCCTCTGGTCCTTCCTGTGTAGTCACACTGGAACTCATTAGTACCTTTTATTAAACCCAGCTGCTCCATGTGGAAGATCAGCCCTGAGTCCCTGTACTCTCCGCCCTGGGTGTGGAGGACAACGCACACAGTCTGGGATTGTGTGATGGGTGTGGGAACCTGAGAAATTAGACTCTGTGTGGACTGCGGGAGAGGCTGATGTGAACAGCACCAGCCAGGTCAGGCCCTGGGACGGCCTGGACCAGAAGACATTTCCGGGGCCGTATTTCATCGAAGATTGGAATGAGCCTGGACTTCGCCCTTCTGGGGCACCGGGGGCCTGCACCCCGTATTTTACTGATGAAGCCGCCCCTCTCGTCCTTCTAGGAGTGCATCATTGATGAGGACTGTGGACCCACCAGGTACTGCCAGTTTTCCAGCTTCCAGTACACCTGCCAACCATGCCGGGACCAGCAGATGGTGAGGGTGCCAGCAGTCTCCAGGGCTGCCTGACATGGGGTGGCTAGATGCCCCAAGGGTTCTCAGCTGAGCTGCTTGCAAGGGTCCTTCCATGACGAGGAGGGATCCCAGAGGAGCCAGATCCCAGAGCGACCCAGAAGTCATCCTACCCTAGCATGGCAGAAAGCCACCTGTAGACCTGCGGCCACTTCCACCCCACAATCTCTGGTCACACGGTTTGCCTCAGAGAATGGGAGGAAGTAGAGAGGCAGGAGGCCCTATACCAGTCCTTTCCTCTGGTACAACATATGGTAGACGCAGTACCACCTGCCTGCCGTCCCCAGGTAGGGGAAAGGACCGCCTCTTCCCTCCCTCTGGGCCTGCAGCCCAGCTCCCAGAACTTTTCTTTCAGTCTGCCCAATAAGAGCACAGAGAGAGGAGCCAGGAGGAGGCTGGAACACTCCCCCAATGGAGGTGATCCAGAGAAGCACGAGGCCGGCCAAGGAAACCTTTCCCTCCATTGGCATGCATTTTGGACAAAGCCATGAGCCCAAAAACTCTTGATATTTTCCCTAATTGTGATAACACAGCACAGTAATTCTGGGAGGTAAAGGGGTTTCTGTGACCAACTGAGACCCGTTGTGGGAAGGCAGAAGCTATTGTACCTCCCAGTCCATCACTGGACACAGCCCTAGGGCCTCTCCTTTCTCTCTAGTTGCTATTCTCTATGGAATTCCTGGTTCCTGGGACCAGTGTACCATCCCTGCCCTGGGCTTTCCTGGTTCTAACTTGGCTTACCAGCTTGTGAGAATGATGCTGTTG